>JBBELK010000284.1:0-1497016 GCA_037783545.1 Henricia sp. BOLD:AAB3569
AGAACCAGGATGGAGTGGGGAAATGGGTCACCATTGTGCCTGTGTAAGAGATGACATGGTGTTTCTTCAAGTTAAGATTTGAAGTGAGAAAAACAAATTCTGGGTTAAATTTACCTGGGTCAGAAGTGGGTTGTGTGAAAAGTTAACTTATACATCGACTCATTCTAACATTGGCATATGATATCAGAATTGAAGGAAATGCTGGCTATTGTCTAGTATTTTGCCAATAAAATGAAATTGAAACTCACAATATTGCTAAAATATAATAACTGATTATCTGTGCATCATGCATCATTAAATGTTGTGCTTCATATTACAAGTTGACTCCTGTTTTTACTTTCTAAATTCAGAATGGCATAATGATCACATGGAGGTGTGTCATGGGGCTGTGTCATAATATAACGATAATTTTGCATTGCAGATAGCAACGTCTTTTAAGATCTGAAAACGGGCAAATGTCTGTTTGGATCAACACGTATGCCATGAAAAAAAAAATAAAGGTACCATACAAATTTATTTAACTACAATGTAATACATGTGAGGGGGCATTTTGGCAACACAGACCATATTTTCCAGAAAATACCTTTGTCTGGTCTCAAAATAAAAGAAATAAGTTTTCAGTTGTTCTGAAGAGATAACTTAGGCCCAAATAGGGTTACAAATAGTGTGACAATATGCCTTTCTAAAAACCCTGTGTACAAATTTCCAATATACGCTCGTAAACGGGACAGCCTAAAATGTAACACAAGTGTCCGTCCCGGTTACGAGCGTATTTTGGAAATTTGTACACAGGGTTTTTAGAAAGGCATGTTGTCACACTATTTGTAACACTTTTTGGGCCCAAGTTATCTCTTCAGAACAACTTATTTTAATTTTATTTTGAGACCAGACAAAGGTATTTTCTCGAAAATATGGTCTGTGTTGCCAAAATGCCCCCCTTTACTGTGGAAAGTCCCCATGTACCATCAGCTTGGTGACAGCAAGTTTAGTAACTCTTAAAGGAGCGTGTTGAGATTTTTTCCAGAAAATGGATTTCGATCTAACAATCATAATAAAATACCTCTCCCCGCGAGAAGAAATCAGGAAATTTGCAATCTCCAATTTGGATGTGGAAGCAAAAAGGTAGTTATAATTACTGCACTGCTTTATGGAACCGGATAAATTATTTTACAAAACATTGGTGGTCAGGCGCGGATCCCAGAGGGGGGGTTTGGGGGGTCAAAACCCCCCCCCCCCCCCCCCCCCCCACCCCCCCCCCTGCTCCGACACCAACAAATATAATGTAATGCATTTTTTGCGTGTCCGCCTGTCCGAAACAAGCAGACATAAAAATCTGATAGGGCAAAACCCCTCCCTGGTGGCAAAAACCCCCTCCTGGAAAAATTCCTGGATCCGCCCCTGGCTGGTTCTTTAATGATATCCTTGAAAACATACGGATTGATAACACGAAATTTCAGAATGGTAATGAGAAAATATGACTAATGATATGGTTATCAAAATCTCAACACCCACAGGAAAAAATTATTTGTCCAGTTTTCTTCCTTCATTTAAAGACTTTTTTTTAGCCTAGCTCACTTCCGAACATTATAAGCAAATACTTTCATTTTCAACAGTCCTATTTCATGCAATTATGCAAAGACCACTTTTTGTAACCCTGGATATTATTTCCTGTTGTGCCTATTTAGAATGACAGAAATTTTCACACATTTCCTGAATGTAATGTAGCAAATGGTGAATGAAAGGGAAAGCTGATCTACATTTCAGCAAAACTATTGGGATGTACAGCTTTATTCAGGAGTAATTAAAGGTTAATTAAACTGAATTGATCAGTCAATCGTGGCCCAGTCTTATGACCAAGAATATCACAAAGCTCCATGAAAACATGACAAGATGGTTACTGCCTTTTTTCGAGGAAAAGAAAATAATGTTATGACAAATCTCAGTTAAATGTGACATACACTGATAAAAGGCTATGAAGCAGTGAGGTCAAGGTTTATCTCTCTGCTTGTAAAAAATGTTCACTGGAATATTGTGATCGAAAGAGATCACTTGATCCAACCTTTGGCTTGCTGAAACTTAAAGGTGTTCACTAGACATATCATCAACCTCCCAGAGCTGTCCCAACTTGAGTTTTAAATTTTCAAACCCATGCACCTTCAACACTGTGTTAGTTCAATCTTGTCATGAGGACAGATGATAGTTGGGATCCGGATGAGAGCTGTGGTGTGGGTTGGGGCTGTGGGTGGGGCAGTGGGTGGGGCCGTGGGTGGGCTTGTTGTTGGGGCTGAGGGTGAGGACTTGGCTGGGGCGGGGAATGATCTGGGGCGGGGAATGGGCTGGGGACTAGGGGTCAGGGCTGGTAGTAGTAGCTGGGGTGGGAGATAGGGGTGAGATGGGTGGGGATAGGGGTGGAGGTGCAGGGATTGGGGGATAGGCAGGGATGGGGGCTGGGCAGGGCAGGGCTGGGGGTTGGGCAGGGCTGGGGGTTGGGGGTTGGGCAGGGCTGGGGGTTGGGCAGGGCTGGGGGTTGGGCAGGGCTGGGGGTTGGGCAGGGCTGGGGCCGGGGTTGGGCAGGGCTGGGGCCGGGGTTGGAAGCTGGGAGTAGGGGCTAGGAGTGGGGTGCGGGGGCTAGGAGTGGGGGGCGGGGGCTGGGACTGGAATGGAGGCTAGGGGAGAGGCCAGGGGGAGGGGTGCTAGGGGGTGAGCAGGAAGTCACATACCAATGATATATTTTCCATTTCAAACCAGTTTATTTTCCTTGCCCAAGACATTTTCCATCTTTCAAGAAGATGAACAACAAAATGATAGAAAAAATATTTTAATAACCGTGGTTTTTTTTTTTATACCGCAGGGGGACACGACTAGTAGTACTCCTATAGAAATCTACATGTGCTCAGCAATGTTTACTTTGTGAATTTATAAATATTAACATTGACTGTGAGGGGACTACAGCAATTCTTAAAGGTACATTCTGTCCTCACCTCCCCCTCCCCCCAAAATAATTTCTTGAATTTATTTCTTTACTTTAAATACACAATACTCATCATTAAACAAACTTGGTACAAATGTACCAACATGTATTACTAGAAATAATTTCATTGGCTGGCAAAGGCTTTGTGGAGGCACGATGGTCTTGGGATGGCGAGTTGGACTTTTGGGCGATAAGTCCATGGTTTTTAGGCTTGTTAACTGCTATTGCATTGTCTCCTTAGGCAAGAGCCTTTATCCCATATTGCCTCTCTCTCTCTCTCTCTCCACCCAAGTGTACAAATAGGTCTAGGCAAAAACTGGTTGGGAAACCCGACTAACTGCTGGGGGTAAACCTGCGTTGGTTGGACTGGCATTCCATCCAGTGGAGTAGCAATATATACGTACATTCCGTGTCATGGGGATAAGTACTGGCTGTATGAGCCAGCAGGCACGTAAAACGACTTTACCTTACCAAAAGATGAGACTTTTGCTGTACTGAATGTATTCTGTAATTTGAGTGCCCCATAAGAGCTGGCCACATGCACATGTATACATGTACCTGCCAACATCGCCGGGTAAAAAAATCGGACTGTAGTGAAACTTGCAATGGTCGAGTTGGTACAATGGTCAAGTTGACCTAGTACTGCACCCGTTTTCATGTACACAACACATGCGGCGCGTGGGGAGTCAGGTCAAGTCGACCGTTCCGATTGTTCCGATTTTCAACACTTTTAACTCTTAAAAATCGGAACAAATACGATAAAATCGGACTATTGGCAGGTATGCATGCACTACACTCACATTTTGACTGAACTACGTACAGTCAACTAGCTTTGGGGATGGCAATTTGGTAGCAGGAATTCCAAAACATCTTTGTCAGACAATCACAGCAAAATGAGAAAATTTGAATGAATATTTACATGCACAAATCATCATATTCTACTTGTGGGCCATATTTTCATGGCTTGCAACAGTTTTGGGTGTTTTTTAAACTAATAAAATGCCCACTCACGTAAAGAAAGAATCTTTAAGCGAGACAATATTTGTACATTGTACTTCCCCTCTCATTCCTGAACATAAACAACAATTGGAGGCCCACCACCAGCTTATAGTTTGTTGGTTGATTTATCAGCTGAACGTGATCAAAGGTTGCTTGTTTTTTAAGAGGTTATCATATTGTGGGGCGGATCCATGCCCTCAGTTGTTGTTAGCATTAAGTATCTTTTTTATCTGATTGGCTGTTACTGGAAATGATAATTGTACAGACAAACTGTTGTGCCAGGCAAAACTTGTTGAAAGTCATAGAAAATGATCTACAAAGTTTGAAATGCATGTCAACTGCTGTTGGGCGGATTTACATTGAAATGTTATTATTATTATTATTATTAATAATAATAATAATAGTTAAGTCTTAAGCCCTGTCTGCATTGCACTTTTTCGGTACAACTCACCAAACCAATGGCTGCTTTAACTGTAGAACTGCAATAAATCCAGTGCAGACACCACAGAACACTTTTGTCAGGTTCTTTACCTAAGTTCAAGGCACCGGCCAGCCTCTACCCAGAAAAAAATGACCAGGTCAATTTATTTGAGTCAGAAAGTCCACTGCAGACGGTTTGTCCTGTAAAAGGCCTTTTCCCACTCGGACCACGAACTCGCCCCGGGGTGACTCACCCCCGAGTTGATTCACACTTGTTCTGAATCTCGCCCCGGGGCAAACTCACCCCGGAGATCGGCGCCTCATCCCTCACTTGAACAAGTGAGAACTTACCCCTGCCCCTTTTCCCACTACTATTCTCGCTCCGAGGAAAGTGTGTCGCCCCTGGTCCTGAGCAGGGTTGAACTCGCCCCGGGGAATGAGCTATCTCGGGGGTGAGACTTGCAAGTGGGAATCGGGGCTTATTTTCCCCAAGATTTTGTCTAGTGGGAAAAGGCCTAAAGATTTCCGAGTGAGCGTTGAACATGCAGCCACGATCTCATGAGACCCCACTTTCATAATGGTCTCAGTAAAAGGAACTGCATCAAATATATTAAAGGAAAACAGAAATGTTTGAGCACAATATCTGTCTGGGAAAATGTCCAATGCAAATAATAAAATGGTAAAAATGTATTGGCCAAACTTTCAAACTAAGTCGACAACATTTTGCAAAAATGATTCTTGCATATTATCTGTCAGGTACTGCACACTGTAACTTGACAAGTTGTGCAAATAAAATGGAATCAGTTCAGCTGTAAAAACAAATAATGTTGGATAACAAGCTATATGTATGCATGTCTGGTAGTTTTAGAACACATACAACCAAACTAGCTAAACCTTTTCAAGTTAAACAAAACCTAAGCACCAGACTTTACTTAAAGGACTGAACTTTAATCCCTATTTCCCATGTGTAACACCAAGTGCTAAGCTTTTTGTCAAAGTTTTCTCACAGCTTCAGCTTAAAATCAACATTTATTGGAAGCATTTAAATGAATTCTACTGAGAATTCTAAGGCTATGTGTACATATGTAGACAATCCCTTGATTTCTAAGCAGTCCTACAAAACTTTTATATGTTACATTGCACCCAGACTTTTGTGACTCGGGCCAACAAATTATCTCTTGCGATCAAAAACTAACAAAACGTCACAGGTTTGAAGTGTTTACAACCGGAACTTGGTGTGCTGCCGGCACTCATGGGTTGCTAAACACTAGACATATCATAAGTCAACATCTCCTTCTTGTGACCCGCTTTCGTCTCTTCCCAAGTACAATAAAGCCTTTGATATGGAAGCTCCATTTGTAGGAATTAATCACGGAGGTTTCATGTTTGTGAGCCATTTCAAATATCATTTGCAATAAAGGTGCTGTTGTTCGTTTGTGCGGTAGTGTTTGCTTTTTCATAAATGTTTATAATGTTTTGAAATCACAGGTGGCTGAATAGCCCAGTGATGGAATGTATACTGTGTGATATCGGTGGATCTGAATCTAGTAAGAATTAAGTTGTTTCCCACAAATCGTGAAGCAGGTTAAACACCTGCGTTTGATTGGGTCGTTACTTTACTGGCTGCTGTGCTTGCTGCTTGAAGGAATGTCCATAAAACGTGAACCAATTTACAGCTAACATAGATCAAGGGCTTGCAATTTGGAGGGATTATTCAAAAAACCTTTTGGTCCAGTTTTTTATTTAGTCCCAGTTTGAGAACTGAATGTGGCCACAAAGTCACCACATCGTACAGGATATGTTAAAACTTATTTATAATAGGTGGATAGTGGAATAAACAGAAATGTTTCACGCATTTATGTCCATAGACCGTATCAAATAGCTGCCATCTTGTCGGGTAGTTTCCTTGTTCCTTGAGGGCATGCATGGTTGCACATTTTGTGCTTACATTGTTGACCAATTTAAATGTCAAAAGTTGCCCTACAAGATGGCAGCTATTCGATACGGTCTATACTAGAAAAGGAAAAGTTGGATACAGAATTAGCATTTTTATTGCAATTGTAAATATAAACACTTGCAGCATCTACACAATAGTTCGACTTGGGTTCTTAAACCACAAAAGTCACCACTGAATTGTGCATTCTGTGCATGAGTGGGCTGTTTTGCATTTTGCGTTTGTTCTGGATTCGTCGGTTGAATGCTATCACACGATGTGTATACACAAGCTCTGCAAATTGCCAAATCTGTATTCGGGTAGCATTTACACTCGTTATAGAATCAACAATTGTGGGATTCAACTCGGCAATTGCCAGGCTCATCCCTAAAGGCGAATCACAGGCCCGGGTCTGATCTGCCATTTTCAATCCACCTTTTTGCATACCCCGCTTCAACTCGCATTTTTGGGGAAAATTCAATTCGGCAATGCCAGGTTGAGTGTAAACGGGGCCTGTGGGGGGTACAGAATCAACAGGCGACAAACTAAAAACACAACAATAATCACATCATAAACCTTTAGACCCAGAGACCAAAGAATGTTTCTGATTTATGATCAGAGTCCGTCTCATAAAAAAATCTCCAATAAAACACGACAAAAATCAATTGATAAAACGAAAGTAAGGCAAGCACGTAATCTGGCAAGATTTCAAACTCCGTTGGTTGATCTCGACAGCAAATAACACTGCAAAGATGACAATAGGCCTAGGAGTAGGCTGTATATCATACGCCCACCACTTGGAAAGGCTATATATAGCAGTCACAGAGCAATTTATGCCATGGTAATGTCAAAACAGGGTAATGCAGCAGTTGTTTAGGGGACTCCCAAGAAATATGAAATCACAGAAACATGGCGACAGGGGATTAGAAAAGTTCGGGAAAAGTTACAATTGCGATCACTCAACCCTGACAAAATAACAAACAGCATAGAAAGAAATCCCGACAGGTACATGTTGGGGAATTTCATGGCTTTTGTTAAACTTAATGGGATTGGGTTAGTGAACTGAAACGTTTTGAGGAAGGTTTTGATCCTGTGTTGCTAAAAAAAGTGATTACACTTTTTTAAAATTTTACACAGTCATGCATACTCTGCAACCAGGTATATGAGTATAGGCGCTCGACACACAACAGGCCCGCCAAATCGCTTAGCGAATGAAGTTAGCTGTTCACATTACAAATTTGCTTCGTCGAATGAAGCGATCTCTTCGTCGAATAAAGAGGCGTGCGTTCACATCAGGAATCTCTTCGTCGAATCATCGTCGAATAATCATCATCAAACGAAGCGATTTCTCTAGTGAGAACGGGGTCCTAGATTCAAGTTTCTCTTGAGTCACAATGTTTTGGACCAGAGACTTGACTTAAGGCCTTTTCACATTACAGCCTCTCAACCCTGGTTGAACTCAAACCGGGTTAAACTCAACCCGGGGGCAAACCCCGAGACCGCCCCGGGGTTGAAATGCGAATATTCAACCCCTCATTCGACCCTGCATCGTTTCACACTTGTTTCGCTCAAACCGCGTTTATCTCGCTCCGTGGCGAGTTCAACCCCCGAGTTGAACTGGGAGGATTCACACTTGTGGAACGCCAACCCAGGGCAAAAGTGAATTCCGGACGATTTAAAAAAAAAAGCCTCTCAAAATGGATGCTCTGATACACGCCGCCGCTACATGTACTGCACACACATTCAACTGGTAGTATTCATGCAAATTAAAAAAAAAAACAGTAAAATTTGTGCGCTTTGACATGACATTTGTAGCTCATAAGCAGCAAGAATCTCATTTCACACTACCATTTTCAACATGGAGTTTCAACTTGGGGCGAAAATGTTTAACCCAGGTCCCGAGCAGGGTTGAGTTCAACCCGGGTTGAAACCAATCTCGGGTTGACGCAGGGTTGAAATTTCTC
Organism: Henricia sp. BOLD:AAB3569; assembly: GCA_037783545.1. Lineage (NCBI taxonomy): Eukaryota > Metazoa > Echinodermata > Asteroidea > Spinulosida > Echinasteridae > Henricia > Henricia sp. BOLD:AAB3569. The sequence continues at coordinate 8,288 of JBBELK010000284.1, forward strand.
AAGTGTAAAATGACGCTTTTTTCTACCCCACGTCAACTCCACGCCAACTCCGCATCAACCCCAGGATCAAGTGTAAAAAGGCCTTTAGACTTGATTGAAATGACTTGGGATTTTATCTTGGAGCTGAAAGTCTTGAAGAGAATCTTCACAAGGGAAATTTAGACATGTCAAAATATTTAAATTTTAGGTGTAGCATCTTGAAACTTTAGAGACTTGTTCTTGAAGAATTTAGACTTGTGATTAGTTTTCCTGGGTACCTGACAAGAAAGTTTCCTGGGCTGTTTGCAATGGACTTAGAAGCCCATTGTAATTTGCAATGACCCACTGGAAAAATTAAAATTTTTCAGTTGACAGAAGAAAAAAAAAACTCTGTGAGTATATCAACATCAGTGGTACCTGTGGGAAAATTAACAACCAAAGGTAGCCGCATCTATAAGTACATGTAGGTGAAATTTTTGACTGCTCGTTTACCAACATACTTCTTTAGGTATGTAATAAAGACACTCCAGGAATTTATAAAAAAATATTTATAAATGCTACAGACAAGACTTAAAAAGGTGGGTTTTATTTTTTGTTTTGAATGGCTTGTTGAATTTCACCCAAAAAGTGCAACGCAGAGAGGGTCTACAAAGCGAAATATGAAATATTTGGGCCAGGAAAATCTTACAAATTATTTTAAAACGTTTATCTTTCACGCTCTAAAAAACTGCTTTGAATTGTAGAATGTTGAAAAGCTGAAATTGGTCAAGCATAATGCTATCTCATTCCAAGTCACTGAGACATAATGGAGACGTCAATCTGAACTAGTTCTGAAGGTCAAATCAATTGTCAAAACAGGACGAGAATTATGACTAACACATGAATCGCAAATGTTCAACAATGATGAATAAACATCATTTGTGCACCAAAAACAACATGTTTGTCATGGGAAAAAAATACTGACTGGGCTACTTTCTAGTGAATAGGACTTTACACGCTTGGCTGAGCGACGTCTAATTGTGAAAATACCGGATCTTTGAATTATTGTTATAATTGATAGAAATACCTTCTTAGCACACCTAATGCATGTGGTCTAGTGGACCACACGCTCACAATCGGAAGATTGTGGGTTCAAGCACCACTATAGCCAACGTGTTTGTGTCTCTGGGCAATCCCGATTGCCTTGTCAACCCATGCGATAATTGGGGAGCTGTTAAGGGGAATGTTACAATCCAAGTGCTATGGTGCTATGATGTGCCACGGCCGGGCAGCACACCTAGACGAAGCATGATCATTCTGATGATTTCCCGACAGCAGTGGTAATAATGGCAACAGCGCTTTGATCCTCCGGTTATAAAGCGCTTTATAAGAATAGCTATTATTATTATTAACAAGTTCACTTTCATGGAATTAAAATCTAGCTCCTTCCAGAAACACAAAATTCACAGGTTATGAAGCATGGTACAGGTACATTAATTGGCTTCAACTCTACCCACTATTTGTAATTCAAACCTGTAGTGTTACAGCATAGACAACATACGTCTTAACAGTGAACCTTAAGGCATGTTCCCATTGGACTTTCTTTTCCACAACCTTCGGTAACATTCCTTCGTGTAATCTCCCCATGCGTTCCCATTTGCAATTGCTTTCAGTGTCCATGCGGAAAGGTACTGCTAACTTGCAGTAAACTTTTGCCGTGCAGGCCCATAGTTTACTGTAGGGTCGTGTTCAATTTTACAGGGCGAAACTGTTCCCATTGGACTTTTCGAGGGCCCTGTAAAACTACCGCGGCTGAGCGGAAAGTTTCTGCGGCCTCTCTCGCCCTGTAAGTTTTACATCGTGGTCGTGGTAACTTTACAGGGATGCTAAAGGCGTGTTCCCATTGGACTTCTTTTTCCGCGCCCTCGCGGGAACATTCCTTCCTGTAAATCTCCCGTGCATTCCCACTTACCATATATTTTACATGAAGCGAGCGGAAAATTTAGCTATTCGGCTGGCCATATGTGGTCAATTGAGGGCGTGGTTTACATAACCTTTGACCTAACAAGATGTTTGACATGCCATGCGATACACATATTGGCGCGAAATTATTAATTGTGTGCATGCTGCACGAAACCCAATCAAATTTCGAACAACTTTGATTAAACTTGCCATTATATTTGCGAAAAAAGGGCATGAAAAAAACACGTGCGTACGTACATACAGGGCCCGTACATAATATTCATAATTTTTTCGCGCAATGTGTGGTGGGATTGCACGATGCAGGAAGTGACGTCATCCATTTGGCATTTTACACAGCGGCTGCGGTAGTTCTACAGGGCGGCGCTGTTCCCATTGGACTTTTCGAGGGCCCTGTAAAATTCCCGCGGTTGAGCGGAAAGTTTCCGCGGCCTCTTTCACCCTGTACGTTTTACATCGTGGTCGCGGTAACTTTACAGGGACGCTAATTCTCCGTGCGTCCCCATTGGACTAAATTTTGTTACTCTCCCGCACAACCACGGGAGTTTAACCAAAAATAGTCCAATGGGAACACCACTTAATTCTCGTGCGTCCCCATTGGACTAAATTTTGTTACTCTCCCGCACAACCACGGGAGTTTTACAAAAAATAGTCCAATTAACACCACTTTAAACACCATGCCAGAGAACTACATGTATAAAGCTGGACATAACTTATTGCTCCACCTCCTGACACCCCCTCCCCTGCCCCCAAAGTTGGCTGTCATTGCACAGTCGGTGCTCGAGCTGGACGTGTATATAAACAACATGATGGGGGAGCAGGGAGCTGGGTGGTGCATGGATAGTATAGGATAGTATCCACTCTAGAATCAATTTCAGTCATCTCCAAGTTCCAAATGTACATGTTAAAGTATAAAATACGCTCATGAATATTTCCATATGAGCAAACGGATAACAGAAGAAAAGTATTGCCACAAAAACATCTTTTTTTACCTTTTCAGATGATCCCCCATTATTCTGTTTTATTTGTTTATAAGTCTTATTATAGCACTTACCTGATTATTGTGCTATAGGCGGGCATCTGTGGACTAAAGTTGCACTTCAAAGTTGTATCTTGCTTCTTTGTTTTAAACTGGGATGTTCCATATGCTAGAAATTTGAGAAAAGGGATAAAAACAATTGCATTAAGTAATTAAGAAATTTATCCGGAGTACAAAAAACAAATTTACCACGAAGAATTATGCGAAGAATTAGCGAAGAATTAGCAGACAACCATGATTTTGTTTTATTCAAAATGCTTACAATGAAAACACTATACAAACTTTAACAAGAAAAGATTTTCTTCTTTCTGCAATAAATAAATCAAATTTCACCCCATTTCAGATTTTGTTGGTTTAACCGAGAGAATTGCATGCAGTTAATCCACCTTTCAACCAGGGCTAATATAACCCTCAGGTTTGTTACAAGGATACAATGCTTAAAGGTACACACCTGCCTACTGTTTACATGATTTAGTGATGTAGCAGCATTGACAATACTTTTTTGATGGTCGTTGCGAAAAAATTTCATCAAAATATCTCTTAATTTACTAAAGAAGTGCAAAAATAACGAAAACGGTCAAAAGACGGGTTATACGCTTTACCAGCCGTTGCAACTACGCGAGAGCCTCACGACTTTGTCACAAATGATTCGCTCTTCTCCTGCTCAGGATATCTCCAATTTTCTGCTCACGATTTCACTGGACAGCCCGGACGACCGAATAGGAATTTCCGTTTTCTTTTGAGGAGTTGGCATCATGTTTTTTCTTCACGAACGTACGTACGTGCACCGAAGCAACACGCCCGTGTGTGTGTGTGTGTGCACTCATCAGGCTATTTGCCGTATACTGCGCGGGGCAAATTTCTACACTCCACGGTAGCCTGCCGTAGCACGCGCTCGCTCCCGTTCTCCGGACTCTTGAAACAAACAATTATGTTCGAATTTTCATACTTATGTTTAATTTTGTTTCATACCTGTATAAATAGTCTCTCTTTTGTGAATTACTTATAAATATTGGGGGGAAATCAGAGTTGAATTTGGTGCAGTTCTGCAGTAACAAACTTTTATACGGCTGGAAATACAACTAACTCACAAGACCACGTGACTTTTCGGAACCAGAATTTGGTTCCGAAAAGTCACGTGACCTTGGATTTTTCAAAAGTGCTCAAAAACGGCTAAATTTGACGGCGTCTTTTCAGGATATATCTAATTTACTCTCGAATGCGCTTCAGAATAATGTATGGGTCTATTTCGAGCCCAAAATAGCCCAACAAAGAAGTTGTGTTCCTTTAACCCAAGTAATGTCAGGGTTAAATATTTTGGTAACCCAGGTAAATCTGTAGACTATTGTGTTGTAGGAAAGTACTTACATTGCAAAATTTGCAAAATTTGAAAATGAAAGCTTGTGTGGGATTTACTCATGCATAGGTCCAAGTTTGAAATAACTGACGTGGAACATCTCCAAATTGAATTGGCAATCTCAATTATATGTTTCTGTGTGATCACAAATCAATTTCACGCAATGCTGCACTGCAAAATTCACAGAAAATATAAGTGATAAATTTACCAAAATTTAAGTGATCAAAAACTAAAATTTAGTGATGAACCTGTACCAGCCATGTATTATAACATGGTCCTATATCACACCCACTTTGAATATTATGACTCAACAAGTTATTATTTTGGTCAGCTGACAACAGCAGGGAGCACGCTACTGCGCATGCGCAGTTAGACCACATGTAGCGCGTGTACAAATTCTTTCTGATGACATAACACAAGTGAATGTATGTAGCTTCGAGCATGTGCAGATGCATGGGCCTTTTTCCAAATCTCGGCTTCGTCTCCATTCCGCCATCTTGAAGCCGCATACCAAACTTCGGCTCGGCTTAAGGCTTCATTTTGAGGCTTCGTTTTGGCCCAAATGAGGCTCCAAAACAAAGTCAACTAAAGAGGTGACTTCGGCCGGCTTCGTGACGTCATGAACTGAAAAATCATGTGACGGCAACAAAAACTTTTGCAGGTTTGCTAAACTTTGCCTGCTAAACTCGTCTGCTAGCGCTTGAAAAAAGCCGGTGAAAAAGAGTGGTAGGCCTACTAGGCCCGACTAGTGTTCCAAATGGTTTTTGGTTTGGCTTCGCTAAAATGAAGCCGGAGGCAGTTGGAGCCGGAGCCGCATGAAGCCGGAGCCTGGAGCCTGAAGACGGAGTCGAGATTTGGAAAAGGGCCATGATCTGCGTGCTCTGGCCAGTACAGTGAACTGCTGTTTGATGTATTGTTTTGAGCACTTGGGGTAATCAAGCAAGTGTTGTCCTATAGCAGATGTGCATTCGGGCTGTGGGGCAGCTTTGCGAGCGTTCTTGCAGACACGTGGCGGCTGTTTGCAGGAAGCAGGCAGGTTGCTACGGATGGAGGATGAAACATGCTGTTTAATGCGATCCGCCAGTCGTTGAGTGCTCGAAACAATACAGCGAACAGCAGTTCGCTGTATTGGCCCCAGCACGTAGTATCATGCATCTGCACATGCTCGAAGCTACATACATTCACTTCACAAAACCCGTGTTATGTTGTCAGAAAGAATTGGTACACATGCTACATGTAGTCTAACTGCGCATGCGCAGTAGCGTGCTCCCTGCTGTTGTCAGCTGACCAATTAGCGCGCAGCATTCTGAACACGTCATTCCCGCCTTTAGCCTTATACTATTGTCGATAGCGTCATCACGCCATTCTTGCATTTTGCTCTGATGAGTGCAAGTCGAAAAGTGCATTAGCATGAATTTTTCATTACTTAATACTATTTTCCGATTTTGCAGTACCAAACACTTATTCAGTTATTATTATATTAGGAATAAATTGATGTATTTTGTTGCTGGGATGCTTTTTATCTGCCCGCTGGGGCATTTCGTTCTCACAGGATGTTTTAACATTCTGGAATCTTCCCCTCTTTAAGTGCTAAATGAACCACTGAAGGAAGCTGGAAGTCTGCCTATGGAGTGCACGCTGGATACCTGAGGTCCAGCTATGCTGTGCGTAGTCTTGACTCAAAATGCTAGTGACTCATCATGGTGATATATGTAGGTGTTCCCCGGCCCCACCCCTGCCCCGCCCCTAAATGCAACTCAATCAGAGTACACCCCACAACGTTTGTTCCTTACCATGAAATTAAAACAGATTGTGGTTTACTATTAAATGGACACTATTTTGGATGGGCGTGCCAAATATGATGAAATTTATTTCAAAATCGTTAAGGTAAAAGAACGCAAAGATTTTCCAACTAAATTTTGAAAATGCTCTTTATAGTTACAGAGATACCTGCTATTTATTTTGATAAAGAAACTACCTGTTTATAGTGACCACCCATCTTTGGTCCTAAAAACATGTATACCATGTATATAATGCTAATGCAACATTTATAAAGGGGCCACCTGTTTATAGTGGCCATTTTTTTATGTTCCTGAGGGTGACTGCTATACAAGTTTCACTGTAAACTAACTGGTTGGCGTTTTCCCAACTTTATCTGTACATTGCAGAACAAATCCAGTATTTTTTTGTCTTCCCTGGTCACTGCAGAGGCCCTGATAGAGTTTGTGGCTGCTGACGTCTTGAATCAAGACTAAATCAAAGCAGCATCCCTAACAGGATCCGGAATTCCTCTCCGAAGGAGCCCTAAGCACTGAGATATAGTTCACATTGAAATGCCAAATTGCCTAACTACGTGAACTGACTGTGCACCACAGGCCCCAGTAAAAGACGTTTGGTTCAGAATAGGAAAAAGGAATGCACCCTTCTGCTTGAGGTCTTATTATTTCCGATTTGTCTGAATTACATGTAGTGGGAAAATCCAAACTCCACTCTGAGCCAGAACAAGTGTTATTGAAATGAACAATATGATATTGGATTAAAGGCACAGGCTCGTCAGCAATGTGCGTGTGCCAAATTCGTGCCACGAAATACGCAGCTCCATAGCAAAGTCATAGAGCTGCGTATTTCGTGGCACGATTTTGGCGCGCGCGCATTGCTGACAAGCCTGTGCCTTTAGCTACTAAGATTAGTCTTTTAATTTTTCAATACCAACCAGGGGCAAACTCAGCCCTACTTGTTACACATAAGCAATTTCAACCTGGGCTTTTTTTTACTCCACCTTGAAAAATTCAACCCTGGTCTGCAGCTACTCATAGGGTGGACCCAAACTTGCGATTGACGCAGGGTTGAAATTTTTCAAGTGTGAAATTCCACTTGTTTTCAATCTTTCATCAACCCCAAGACTTTCGTTTTAGTGTGAAAAGCTCTGTCACTTTTCCAACCGCAAAGCACAAAAGTTTGACACTTCAATAGGCGTGTTCCCTTTGGACTTCTTTTTCTGCGCCCTCGCAGGAACTTTCCGCGACACCCTGTAAACATTCCTTCCTGTGCGTACGTACATACATGGCCCGTACATAATAACCAGATTTTTGTCACGCAATGTGTGGATTGCACGATGCAGGAAGTGACATCATCCATTTGGCATTTTACACAGCGGCAGCGGTAGTTCTACAGGGCGGCGCTGTTCCCATTGGACTTTTCGAGGGCCCTGTAAAACTCCCGCGGTTGAGCGAAAAGTTTCTGCGGCCTCTCTCGCCCTGTACGTTTTACATCGTGGTCGCGGTAACTTTACAGGGACGCTAATTCTCCGTGCGTCCCCATTGGACTAAATTTTGTTACTCTCCCGCACAACCACGGGAGTTTAACCAAAAATAGTCCAATGGGAACACCACTAATGTCTAAGCGGCTACCGATTACAAGTGGAAAGAATCTCAAAACCACGAAAACAAAATGAATAAGTTCATCCGTACTTTTACTCCATATCTAACAATTGTGATTCAACTTTTGTGTGGGAAATGGCACGGCACTTTACACATCTCATCACGTGTGTGTTAGGCAAGCATAGAACTGGATCATCCGTGAAACTCTTGTAAAAGTTCTATGGACTTGCCATGAATGTGACAATGGCTCCTGCTAGAATAGAACCTTTTACGGCAAGCTAACATGGTACAGGGGTACTGAAGCATCAGAACTTCACTGAAAAGTTGGAAGGAGGAACCTGATTGGGTCTTTGGTACAGAATTGTTATGGTTGAGAATAATCGCAGCTTACTGAGCTTATAGCATTTGCCATTGTGAATAAATCCCATCAAAAAGAGGTGCACAGATTTTGGGACAGTGAAAAGGCAGCACCCCCTTTTTGTTTGAAAGATGTTTTTGACTTGCATTGAATTTTTTATTTTTCATATTTATGTGTTTTATAAAAACCTTTTATGGGGTGCGCTTATCAGATCATACCTGATCCGCTTGGAAAAACACAAAAGCTGAATACAATTTTTTCTCTCAGCAAATTCTATTTTTGGATTTTTCAGTCACAAATGAAACCGTTTGTGAAAAGTATGTCAAGTGAAGAATGAATTGCTTCTCATTGGATGACTGGCCCTTTTTTAGTTCATAAATGGTCCAACATGGGACACTTGAAAAGCCAAAAAGGTTGCATTGTGAGATGGAAAAAAATTGTTCAATTGAAGCAAATCAAAAAAGCCGAAATGCTATACAAACAGCAAACCTTACGTGTACTTCAGCAATCATAATGGCTTACAATAAATTCTTCAAAAGTGCAATTACCTCTACTACACTTTTAGATGCCAAAACTTAAAATGAGAGAAAAATTGTAAGGGACTTATCGGGATTCGTTTTTTAGAAGACAAGTAGCACCCTATTTACACTTGATCCCGAGCTCAGGGTCGAACACCAAGCTCAGGATCAGCCCCGGATCACAAACTGAGTGTAAACACTATCTCGGGACCAAATTGGCCCCGATCAGGCCCCGATCAGACCCCGAGATTTTGGTCTCATGTTGGTGGAGGATTCGATCCGGTACCCGAGCTCGGAATGAGTTTGCCATAGTGAGGGGGAAAGCCCGCGAAATTCAAGTGGCCTTGTACACTGTACATGCAATCTTGATCCCAAGCTCGGGACCAGTGTAAACACGGTCTGTAATGTTAGGGGCCACTGTGCAAAGGGTACAGTGTGTTCACATCGTAGTACAGTGTTTTTGCATTTTGACAAACTGTGTTATGCCACAAAAAAACTATTACTTATTGGAATTTGCCATTTACTGTAGTGCTCAGTTGTAATACAAAATGGCAGTTTTCTCAAAATGCCAAAAATGGATATATAGTGTTTTGCGATGAAACTCTTCATATCTACGTACGGTAGTTACCGAGCAAAAACTTTTTTGGAGCATTTTAGGGATATAACATGACATGCCAAGGGGAGGTGGAGTGTGGAAAATGCCTCTGATCCTACAAATTGACCAATCATATTGGCTTGTCTAGTAAATTTTGAATAAAGTGCACACAATCAGTACACGACACTAGCACTGATGATTGATTGGTTATCTAGCTAGGGGGTGGGCTGTAAAGGTTCCTGGATTCGTCTATTGTTATGTTAATCAGACACTGCATTCTATTGGCTACTGCTGACTGCGTGCAACAGGAGTTATAAGCAATCAATCCATAGTTCACTGTATTACCAACAGAGGGCAGTATTTCTCCTGAACACTCCCAAGAGACAACCGTTAATGCATGGAAGATTTTATGTTAGCTGCATTCTTCTGCCGCTTTCCCCAGATTCACTTTACACCTGGGAGAATATTGTATATGTTATGTTTCACTGAGGGGCTGTAAATCTTTGCAGTTTCTGTAAAAATGTGGAAAAATAACAATTTTCTGTTTTCATTTTCTTTCTGACAGGATTAGAACACCTCTTCAAGGGACTGAGTTTCTCTTGTGAAATGCTGGTTCTGTTTTCTATAGAGGCCCGTTTACACTTGATTCGCCTTTGCTGAATCAAACTCCGCAATTTCCAAAAAGGCGAGTTGAAGCCAAGTAGGCGCTAAATGTAAACGCAAAAGGTGAATTGCAAAAGGCGGATCAGACCCGGGTTTGATTCGCCATTTTTCAAGTCACCTTTTGGGTAGGGTTGAACCCCGGCAATTGTCAAGGTCACTTGTAGTGTAAACGCTACCCGAATATAGATTCGGCAATTTGAGTGTCCTTGGGGCGGTGCCCACCGTGTGGTAGATTTAATTGACCAATCTGGCACCAGTTCCACAACACCTAACAACTCACACATGCGCTGCAGTTACAATTAGTGGTGACTTTTGCGGTTTCTGAAGGCGAGTTGAAGCCGGATTGAGGTGTAGTGTAAACGCGGCAAATGTTCAGTTTTGTGGTCGCAATAAAAATGCTGGGTCTGTATATCTACCTTTGCCGGTTTAAGTGTAAACACGGTGTATAGGTCTGGGATGGGGAATGTGAGTGGAAGAGATGACCTATGTTTCTTGTAACATACCTGCAAAGCCAGCTGAGGACCACCTGTTCAACCATGGGAATGATGGGATAATGGAAGTACGATCCCTGACAGCCCACAAGCTTCAAAATGAATATGCGGAGAGCTAACAATTTTACCTCCCCTCCCCTCCTGGGCTATCATGGGTTTTCTGTGGAATATTTGGTAAATGACTATTGTAACAACAGTTATAGGCAAAACAATTTGATGTTTGTCCCACCCATTTATTTTGAAGATTGTCACTTAAATTTTGCTTCGTGGCGGTTGGCCACTTATAGTCAAAAGTAAGATTCCCCATGTCTTAGGTGTGAGGGTAGCAATTGATAGGTGAACAAGTCCGAAAATTGCATAAATTGCAATAAAGACATTATTTATTTCAAAACAGAAAAAGTGGGAGGTGGTATGGAGACACATCACAGACCATTTTCGGTAGACCACTTTCGGCAGTGTCGGAACACCATTCAAAATCTACATCTTTAGGTCCTGACACGCAAACTATTCTCTCTTGGGACCCTCTGCCTTCCAAGTATGCACATTAAATTCCTGGCAAGAAGATCAAATTTTGCATTGGGACCCATTAAAACTGGGGGCGAATGACAACTCTTGACAACTCCCCACAACCTGCCTTAAAGTAAAATGATGCGTCTTGTGCTGTGCCTGCCACCCACACAAATTCCTTTACATGATCCAGTGGGGCAATGCTAGAGCCCTTTTCACACTGCAGAGCCAATCCCCGGGAAATAAATCCCCGGGAAATTCCCGGGGATTTTTTACCCCACCAACGCCCCAGCAACCGTTCACACTAGACCCATTTGGTAACTCCCGGGGACACTATTTCCCGGGAATATGCACGGTCGTTTCACACTGGCCATCAAACCCCGGGAAATGTGTAAACTGAGGGCGCCCATCAGGAAGTTCCCAAATGAATTGTGGGCGGAAGTCCAATCCCACAATCCCCCTGTTGTTGTTTACACCGTGCGATATACATGCGATATGTCAGGTTGACGTTGCGAGTACGCGAGTGCGTGGATATAATGGCTGCCCATCTGACCAGTATTTGCGTCCTGGTACCTAATCACACGGGACATTATAAATACACGTACACGAGAAGGAAGCTAAACACAGTCTTGTTCACGACACTTCTTTTATTACCGGTACAAATTAAAACCATTCATTTTGCTCATATTCTTTAAAATAAAATTATTTGTATAATTTTCAAACGTTATTATTGTGTTTTGTACTTAACTGTAAATTTATTTACGAAAAATTTGAAAGGTACTGCATCACAATACTAAGCTACCGCGCGAATTATTTGGCGCGCTATTTGTGACCCTGTGACCTTTCGAGATTACCCGTGGACGCAAAAAGGTGGGGTAAGTTCAAACCCTGCGACGTTCACACTAGTTGCTTTTCCCCGGGAAAAACGTTAAACCCCGGGGATTTCTCCTTTAACCCTACTCCCGAGCAGGGGTAAATATTTCCCGGGGAAAAGCTTTTTCCCGGGGATTTCTTTGGTAGTGTGAACAGACCGACCGAAATTCCCCGGCAATTTCCCGGGGAATTCCCGGGGAATTCGTCTAGTGTGAAAGGGGCTTAAGTGTAGGATTGAACATATGTTTAAAACCACTGCAAACACAGACCTTGGCTATACCCATTGGCATTTTCAATTGCATAATAGTTTTCAACAAAAACACTGTGTTTACACTCGAACCGGCAAAGGTGGATACAGACCCAGCATTTTTATTGCGACTGCAAAACTCAACATTTGCTGCGTTAACACTACACCTCGATTCGGCTTCAATTGGCCTTCAGAAACTGCAAAAGTCACCACTAATTGTAACTTCAGCGCATGCGTGAGTTGTTAGGTGTTGCAGCACTATAGTGCCAGATTGGTCAATTAAATCCACTACACGGCAGGCTCTGCCCCAAGGACACTCAAATTGCCGAATTTGTATCCGGGTAGCGTTTACACTACAAGCAACCTTGACAATTGCAGGATTCAACCCTACCACCCTACCCCAAAGGTGACTTGAAAAAGGCGAATCAGACCCGGGTCTGATCTTCCTTTGTCAATTCACCTTTTGCGTTTACACTTAATTTAAGCACCTATACCAGTGTCCCGATCTCAGATGTTCCGCATGCTCAGATGTTCCGATGACCAAATATGGTAGTTTACGTCACGGAACGTCATGCGCACAGCATACGTAATTATACCAGTTTAGGTGAAGTGCTGAGTTGATCAGCAGAATTCGCGCCATGTACGTAGGCACCTAGCGCGCAGATGTACAGGCTAGGGTTGCATTCCACATACGCAAACGTTGCCAACGTTCGCCACTGGTTACAATGCTTGTATGCACTCGTCTATGGAAAGCCGGGTACACATTCGCAAGGGGACAGTTTTACCTTTTACACCGGGACATGTGAGTACGCGGAACATCTGAGATCGTGCACGCAACGTGCTGAACTGTTCCGTGACGTCATCGGAACATCTGAGCACGCGGAACATCTGAGACCGTGACACCGGGCTTCAACTCCCCTTTTTGGAAATTGCGAAGTTCAATTCAGCAAAGGCCAATCCAGTGTAATCTGGCCTTGAATCATGTTTGAGTAACAAGGAATGGCTATCTTTCAGTGCATTGCCACCTGTTACTGTAAGCAATAGTGCCCTATACTGAGTCCCAATGAGAACCCTGAGGCACAGTCACACTTGGCCAAGAATGAAAATGAATGCTTAAAACATAATTAAGGGTATGCTCACAGGTGATAATCAATTAATGGCAGAGTTGACAGAGGGAAAACATGCCCTTGCCTTCAAAATATTTTTTTTTGCGAAAATTATTTCGGCTACATGTAGATTGAATTGCAAAACTGCATGGAATGAGACAAACAATATTCTCCACTTTTCCACTGATTTGTACTATACTGTTGCAACATCTTCATTAGTTGTGGGCACCTAGCTACTGCTAATTGATTCAAACCTGCCATTTGACATAGGCTCATCAAGTGGTCAGAATGCTCTGAGCATGCTATGACGTTCTATGGGGGTGGGGCAGGGGGTGGGGGTGGGGCAGGGGGTGGGGGTGGGGCAGGGGGTGGGGCTAGGGCAGGGGGTGGGGCTAGGGCAGGGGGTGGGGCTGGGGGAAGGTAACCCACAGCTTTTCTCACAGACTTTACATGGCATGTTTGTTCAATTGATAAATTTAATTGTTTTTCAAAACATGTAGGACCTGGAAAGAGGGGATGGCCTCAAATATTTCCCATTAAAGGAACGTGTCCAGATCCCATTTTTGAGAGCCTCCCATTTTCCCATGGGTGTTGAGATTTTGATACCATATCATTTATTATATTTTTCCTATTACCATTCTGCACTCTCAATCCGTATATTTTCAAGGATATCGTAAAAAAAAAAAACACAGATATTTTGTAGAATAATTTATCCATTCCATAAAGCAGTGCAGTGATTACACCAACCTTTTTGCTTCCACATCTAAATTGAGGATTGCAAATTTCCTGTTTTCTTCCCATTTATTAGGCCTATGGATAGCATTTTGGGGAGGTATTTTATATGATTGTTGGGTTAGAACGAAATCCATTTTTGGAAAATTGTGGTCATGCACACTCCTTTAACTGATCTGTTAAATCTGATTCAATATAGAAAACTGATACGAAAAAGAAACCATGTAGAAATGGAATTTTAACACAACTACCACTAGCCTAGTTTTAGCTATATTTTCAAGTAAACATGTCACATCAGACAAAACTAGATGTTGAAACTGGGCCACAGAAGTTCAACAGCAGGATAATTGCTGCATGGGATTTCCCCCCAGTGTTGTGCAATCTGGGTTTACTATTACTTACTATTGAAAATAAAAATGACTGTACCAGACCAGACTGATGGCACTGTGCCGAAAGAATCAAGTATGTTCAATGGGCAATTTTTCCCCTCTTTTTGAGTGATGTAGTTCTGGAAAAACCCCAAACTCACAATACAAGTTCTGACTTCATAGATTAGAAGATATACAATGATTTGATCGATTCTGTCTATAATGTTGGCATAAATTGTGGGCAAACATAATGCACGTAAAAGTAGTAAACAGGTACATTGGCCTTGTTAAAAAGGTAAAATACAACATTTAGGGCATAAAAAGCACATGAAATGCCAACTTTTTGTGCATGTTACTATTGATGTTATTGGTCTGTACTGCAATATATCTTAAGGCCCGTTTGCATTGGACTTTTTTGGGAAAACTTATTGAGACGATCGATGGGTACTTTCCCATAGCCCAGGACGTTTTCCTCTCAGGAATTTTTCCCAAGTCCAGCAGTTACTTTTCCTAGCCAACTGCTGCCTAGGAAAAGTTCCAAGGTAACTTTTCCCGAGACGAAAAGCCGAGTCGGTAAAAGCCATCTGGAAGCGTACGTCCGGGCCGTGAAGGACAAACTGCGAAGGGACACTACGCATGCTCTCCCACTGTCTCGGTAAAATGTTACTGTGTCAAAAAAGTCCAAATGTTGACAGCAGTAAAATTTAGCCATTTTTCATTTATTTTTACCATCATCTCGGTAAAACCAAAAAACAAGTCCAATGCGGACACGGCTTAGGATGTTTTCCTCTAAAGTGGTGTTCCCATTGGACTATTTTTGGTAAAACTCCCGTGGTTGTGCGGGAGAGTAACAAAATTTAGTCCAATGGGGACGCACGGAGAATTAGCGTCCCTGTAAAGTTACCGCGACCACGATGTAAAACTTACAGAGCGAGAGAGGCCGCGGAAACTTTCCGCTCAGCCGCGGGAGTTTTACAGGGCCCTCGAAAAGTCCAATGGGAACAGTTTCGCCCTGTAAAATGAACACGACCCTGCAGTAAACTATGGGCCTGCACTGCAAAAGTTTACTGCAAGGTCGCGGTATACCGGTAGCTTTCCGCATGGGCACTGAAAGCAATTGCAAATGGGAACGCATGGGAAGATTACACGTAGGAATGTTACCGAAGGTCGCGGTAACTTTCCGCGGTTACTTTTCCTGGCCAATTAACTGCTGCCCAGGAAAATTTACCAGGTAACTTTTTCCGAGACGATAAGTCCAATGCGGAAGTGTACGTCCGGGCTGTGAAGGTCATCCCGCTAAGGGACACTGCGCATGCTCTCCTACGGTCTCGGTAAATTTTCGAAAAAGTCCAAATGCGGAAAGCAGTAATATTTAGCCATTTTTCATTTTACCATTGTCTCGGTAAAACCTCCCGAAAAACAAGTCCAATGCAGACACGTCTTTAGTCGACCAAAACAAAAGCCATACACAAACAGGATAAAAGGTTGAAATCATCTCAAATATCACTGAGGTTTATATACATAATATCACCCATTTCCCATGTCTATGGCTTGGCATCCTGTTAATATTGATTTTAAGTGTAAGGTTACCATTCCTGTGCGTGCTAAGAATGTATTCATTGATAAAAAATACAGCTTATCTCCTGCATGAGCATCATGTATCGCAGGAGGTAAATATTATTTTGCTTAAAAAGGGAGGTTCTCCATTTAAAGGCAACAACTTACACAAGTGGTATTTACTACAGCTATAGTTTTGGGCCCTAAAACCATTCAGCATGAATTCCGCACATGTCTGAAAAATTGACCACTGTACATTTTTAACATGGTCAACCATGCAGTGTTTTCATACTTGATGCAAGTTTTGAAAAACGCAATTTGCTTTTTTGCAGCATGCCTCATTCGTAAAGTAGTAGGCCTAATGTATTCACAGAACACGGATTAACAAGTTGCAGTTTTCACACTGCTGTCATGTCTTCAAAATTGAGTTGAAAAATCATACCCAACCTTGCGGCGAGTTCAACCCGAGTCAAGAGACTTCTTTAATGTGAAAAGCACTGTTGTGTTCCGTTGGGACTATCCCTGGTAAACTGTAGAACCATCTTGAGTTGTAACAAGACCCATAGACTAGGAAAGCAGAGCCATGGGCAAATTGAATTAAGTATATCCCATATACACAAACCAGATTGTGGCAGTGATATGCTTGGAATGAGGGGAACACCTGTTGTGTATTGGCATTTCCAGCTAAGGTCCCAGGATGTTTACTGATTATGTAATCATCTGGAGATTGATGTGGGAAGTGAGCTGTGTTCACATGAGACATTTTTAAAGTGAGATTCACTAACCTGGTGGGATACAATTATTATTATTATTATTTATTATTTTTTTCTGGTATTCATACCAAGGATTCCTCTAAGTGCCCATTGCACTGTCACTCGCAAGCGTGAGGAAACCCATGTAGAATTAGAAATAGCCAGAGACACCGGGGAATCCCCTTGCTCTTCACGAAAGAATGCTCTGGGATCATTAAAGTACGTTACCGTTACCTAACACACTGGACCAACGGCTTTACATCCCTTCCCAAGGATGGAGCAAGTGCAGTTTTTAACTGATGTGTACCTTTGCTAAAGGAAACTAACCACATCAATCTAACCCAGAAAGTGGAACGTAAACACTTTTTACATGCATTCTATTAGCAAGTATGACTTCATACATGTTGACGTAATGCATAATTAGCAATGTAAACAAAAAGCACCAACACTCTAGCAAAACTAATAATGATTCACACAAAAATAATTTGAGCAAGGTTCAAATTTGTTTTTTATTCAATGCAGACATCTGTAATAATGATTCACACAAAAATAATTTGAGCAAGGTTCAAATTTGTTTTTTATTCAATGCAGACATCTGTACGTGGCAGAGTCAATTGGAATCACTTGTAAATAGAAAGTGGTTTATAAAAAAAATACTGACACACAACTTCCTGAATGCATGTACAGTGCAAATAGCAAACCCTGCCGCATCGTTAGTCAGCAAACAATTTCAACAGTCAATTTTGTAATCGTTTCGTTCACAGGTATTGTGCCAGAGTAAGTATATACATGTACCAATCCATTTCCTCCTTTCTGTAGGCCGTTAAAACTGAGGTACTAGCACATAAAGTGTCCTTTTTATGGATGACACATAGCACTTGCACTGCAATCAGACGCACGCGTTATTATGTTTGGAATCAAAACAAAACGCGTGCTGGTGTTGGATACAAAAAGTGCGCATCTGTTTGCAGTGAGGACACATTGCTACATTTGCAATCCACATAATGTGCAGTTTATGCATAATACCAGAAGCACGTCAGTTATGGCAGCCTATGGATTCGTGTATATGCATGCGTGGAATGACAAACTCAAACGAAACCGACTTTGGCTGTACATATGCCACATCGGCCAACTTGCATTAGACTTTATAGCCAAGACGAGCGCAGCAGCATGGGAGGTTACAGTAGCTGTTGCTAGTTAGATGAGAGCAGAGGTTAATTAGCGACATGTAGTTTTGTAGTCATGAATAAATTGGCCGTTTCAGATGTTGTGGATCGATTCAAATGCTTGAAATTATATTAAGTTGAATAATCGGCTTCTTAATGCTTGTTGACTTTAGAAAAGGGTCTATAATAAGAACATACGTGTATGGCATAAGCTGTATAAATCCCTAGGTTGGTCAACATCAACATTTTGTCTGTGACTTGACTTACCCCATCAGAACCGGCACTCAACTAATCAGTACAGGATTCCCATCATTGTGATTGGTTGTTGGTCAGAAACGTTCAACCAATCACAGAGCACAAGTATGCAAGATTAGTGAATACATCAGCAAACAGGCTGAGAAAAAAAACACAACTCCACATTTAACAGAGTTAACTGTCACTCAGATGTCAAAGCTCACAACTGTGTTTACCAACCTTCAAACCGTAAACCACATGCTTGATATCTGATCCATGCAAACAATTCAGAGTTCTACTCTTAATTAGTCAACTGCCTAATTAAAGCTGTTTGGTTGGGTAATATATACTTTACCATCTAAAATCAATCATTAAAAAAAGCATTCGGCCACTGGAAGACTTTAACATGGAAAGCTTATACTGTAGCTAGCCTGAGGCAAAGGAAAATAGAGCTATAGAATGACCACAAACAATGCCATGATGACACAGCTAATTGGTCAAACACTAAACCAGTAAAACGCTAGCAGGAAAGCAGTTGTTTAATTACTGGTCTCAAGCTGTATTTGTAAATGGGTATTTTCAACAGATTTAGAATCTTCTAATTCAGATTAGCAATGATTTTTATAATACCGAGTCGTGGCAAGCACCCGGCATTTTATGCTTCAGTAGAAACACGCCGAACAACGAAGAACGGGTTCACAAGTTGGGTAATGTAGCAGGTAACAAATACGGAGTAATGCGGTTATGCGGAATGCTCAGTAGAAGCACGCAGCAAGTGTCCCGATTGGACTTCTTTCATGCCCACGTTGAATGCCCATGCTGTTGTGTCCGTAAATTAGTGAGAGCGCCCTCAAGAGACGAGTTGAAGCATCCGCCATGTTGCAAGGTTACGAACGGAGAATAAAGCAGAGTTGTTCAGATTGTACATTTGTTTACGTTACCAATCTTTTATTTTGACCCTTGAACATAACATAATTTGGCGACGAGAAGGGATAGATCAGATTGGCATTGTTTTTACATCATGGCATCGATTCCTCCACCTCCATTTTTCCTCGCATCTCCGGGAACTGCGCCCGTTCCGTGGATGCAGTGGCGAGGTATGTTCGAAACCTACACAGTTGCAGCAGGTGCAAATGCATACCCTAACGCTCGAAAACGTGCATTACTACTACATTGCCTTGGCACTGAGGGCCAACGTATTTTCCACACTCTGCCTCAAGATCATGTACAGGATGAGGATGAATACGAAGCTACTCTCCGAGTGTTAGACCAACATTTCCAGCCCAAGCTGAATATTGTGGCTGAACGTTACAAATTCCGTAAACGTTCTCAACTTCCAGGAGAATCTGTTGATGATTACACTCGTGAACTACGTGCCTTAGCATCATCGTGCAACTTCGGAAACATGACCGATGAGCTGATTAGGGATCAGTTCATTGAACGCACATGCTCTACTCAGATCCGAGAGAGACTTTTGCTCGAACCAGATTTGACACTTGCTAATGCAATTACAATTTCTCGACAAATCGAATCGGCAATGCGTGAATCCAAGATCATTGGCGAGAATTCCAGCCATGCTGCAGAGGCAGATGTACATGCAGTCTCGCGTCGAAAACCCAGTAACCAACGCCGCTCACGCCAATATCGCAGTACTACCACAGATCGTCAAGCACAACCTGCTCAACCTGCAAGGAAAAATTCGCAGATTTGCTACAGATGTGGTGACGAATCACACAAAGCAAATGATCCGAACTGTAAAGCCAAGAATGTTACCTGCTCCAAGTGCGGAAAAGTAGGGCATTACGCTCGTGTATGCCGTTCTGGCCAGCGTTTTCAGTTCACACGCAATCCAGTACATGGTATCTACAACAAGGAAGAACCGTACAGTGATTACAATGTTTTGACCATCCAGCACATTTCGCAAATGGACAGCGTCAAATGTTCTGTCATCCTTGGCTCATCCGTTCCACTTTCCATGGTTGTTGATACTGGTGCATCAGTGTCAATAATACCTGCATCTACGTTCGGAAAGTTCTTCGCTCACGAGGCATTACACCCAACTACAGCCAAACTTACCACGTACCTTCACGATCCAATTGCAGTGCTTGGAACATTTCATACAACCGTTCGTCTTGCAAGTAATCCTGAGCGTAGTACCCAAGCTCACATTTTCGTCGTACAGTCAGGAACCGCCATTATGGGACTGGACTTGATCCGCGACTTAGGCATAACAATCGCAGGTGGCAAAGTTATGCTCATGAATACCAGTGACACACACACTCCTGTGTCTAGTTTGCCATCCGGTACCCACAATGCACCAGCTACTGATACTTCTGCCATTCGCGAACACTACCAAGAACTCTTCCACGAAAAAGTCGGACTCGCAAAGAACTATGTACACAAAGTCAAAGTTCGTCCGTCCATTCCTCCGGTGCAACAGAAACTCCGAAACCTTCCGTTTTCAGTTCGTGATGAAGTTGCAAATGACCTCAAACGCCTTCAAGATGCGGATATCATTGAGCCTGTCGACGCCAGTGAATGGGTCTCACCACTGGTAGTTGCTTACAAAAAGTCTGGAGGAGTACGTCTTTGTGTCGATCTTCGTGAAGTGAACAAAGCAGTAATTGTCGACAAGTATCCACTTCCAAACATACAAGAACTGTTTGGAGAATTACACGGAGCTTGTATTTTCAGTTCCTTGGACTTAAATTCCGCATACCATCAACTTCTGCTCCATGAAGATTCACGAGATCTCACAGCCTTCATTACACATGTTGGCTTGTTCAGGTTCAAACGTGTATGCTTTGGACTTGCTTCCGCACCGTCCGCATTCCAGAAACTCATGTCATGTGCTCTCAGTGGTCTCAAGGCAGTACACTGTTACCTCGATGACATCATCGTTTCCGGTCGTGATCAAAAGGACCATGACATGAACCTCCAGGCCTTACTGAAACGCCTAACTAAGCTAGGAGTTACACTGAACTTTGACAAGTGCTGCTTCAACATGCGCAACCTACGTTTCCTAGGCCATACAATTTCAGCCGATGGCCTAACCCCTGACCCTACGCATGTCGACGCACTACTAAATGCTCCACCACCTACTGATGCACCCACACTACGATCCTTCATGGGACTTGCTTCGTACTATGCCAGATTCGTACCCAACTACGCCACCCTAGTTGAACCGCTCCGTGCACTTCTTCGCAAGGACTGTCCGTTCAGTTGGTCAGGTGAAGCGCAGTCGTGCTTTACATCCCTCAAAGAGCATATCGCGACCGCAACTACACTTGCACTCTTCGACCCGGACCTTCCTACAGTTGTCGCTACAGATGCTTCGGCTTACGGCATCGGTGCAGTGCTCATACAACTCAACAACAATGTCGAACGTCCGATTGCTTTCGCTTCTCGTTCGCTAACATCAGCCGAACGCAAATATTCAGTCAGTGAGAAAGAGGCACTGGCATGCGTCTGGGCCTGCGAGAAATGGTACAAGTACCTGTGGGGTCGTCGTTTCACGCTCCGCACTGACCACCAAGCCCTAACGACACTCCTTTCTACACGTGGCACAGGTCACAAACCAATGCGAATTGCCAGATGGGCAGCACGCTTATTGCACTTCAACTACGATGTTGAATTTCGCGCAGGAGCACACAACAGAGTTGCTGATGCTTTATCCAGACTGCCTCTCCCAACTACAGTACACACAGCTGAACATACGGATGACGAAATCATTGTTCAGTGGATTTCATCCATGCTTGTTGATGCCTCGGCAGTCACGAAAACTGAACTTCAACATGCAACACTTAACGACACAGTCCTCAAGCAAGTATCCGACTACATCACCACGGGTTGGCCTCCTAAACAGAAAATTCCATCCGAGCTAAAACCCTACTTTGCTCTGAAAGATGAACTGTCAGTTGTTGATACATGCATTATGCGAGGAGACCGTTTTGTCATTCCTAGTGATCTACAACCTGGCCTGATCACCATCGCGCACCAAGGACACCAAGGTATCGTACGCACTAAGCAAAGACTCCGCGAATATTACTGGTGGCCAGGAATGGACAAACAGATCGAACACCAGATTCGCAACTGTGCAGCTTGTCAGGCTTGTGACAAGACCGCGTATGTTCGCACTCCACCACTACAACCGGTACCACTTCCGGCGAAACCGTGGCAAAAGCTCGCCATAGACATTTGTGGTCCCTTCGAACAAGGTCCACAAAATTGCAGATTTGCCATAGTTCTGATGGATTACTACAGTAAGTGGCCGGAAATTGCCTTCACCGCGAATGCTACTTCTCAAACTGTTTGCTCCATGCTAGATTCTATCTTCGCGAGGGAAGGGTTGCCAGATGAGTTGGTGTCAGACAATGGACCCCAATTCATCTCTACAGAGTTTGAGTCGTATTTGAGCCAGCGAGGAATTACCCACATTCGCACATCTCTCTACCACCCGCAAGCCAACGGATTAGTGGAGAGATTCAATCGCGTTCTCAAGCAAACTCTCCAAATCGCGACTCGCGAAAATAAGCCTTGGAAAGCTGCAACCCTGGAACTTCTCACTTCGTACAGAGCAACTGCTCACGCAACTACTGGAAAATCGCCTGCTGAACTCTTGCATGGTCGACCCATGACTACCGCCCTGAACATTCGACCATCAGGCACGAGTCAAAGAGAATCAGCCGACATCCGCTCTCGAGTTGAACAACGCCAACGGAAATACAAACAGTACACAGACCAGAAGCGTGGTGCAGTAAAACCGCGTTTCCAGACAGGTGACTTTGTACGTGTCAAAAATCCTAGACATGTACATAAGGGCTCAAACCGCTACGGACCTCCACACCGTATCACACATTCCAAAGGTCCAGCTACGTACCTGCTTGATGATGGCAGGACATGGAATGCTGCTCACTTAACCAGAGCCTGTAAGCCACCAAATCAGGTACCACTAACTCCAGCAAAAACTGCTGTACCTGAACCACAGAATCGTCCAAAAAGACAAACCAGAAAACCTAACTGGGCTAAAGACTACCACATGTAAATTTAGTGACCTTGCTAAAACAAAGCAAAAACTTGTAATTTGGTTTTCTTAAGTTCATGGTTATAAGTTTAAAGAACAATGCATGAGACCTTGCATTTTCTTTGCTAACTGTTTATTTCAGAGTTATACAAAAGTCACCCAGTTGGGTATTGTTGTTCATAATAAGTTTATTCTTTTTTGAGAGAGGAGAATGTTGTGTCCGTAAATTAGTGAGAGCGCCCTCAAGAGACGAGTTGAAGCGTCCGCCATGTTGCAAGGTTACGAACGGAGAATAAAGCAGAGTTGTTCAGATTGTACATTTGTTTACGTTACCAATCTTTTATTTTGACCCTTGAACATAACACATGCCCATCATGTTGTTTTACTCTGCTCTAAAGGCCCGTCCGCATTGGACTTTTTTGGGAAAACTTACCGAGACGATGGGTACTTTTCCCATTTTAAGTCCAGTGCGGACAGCCTAGGACGTTTTCCTCTCAGTAACTTTTCCCGAGTCCAGCGGTTACTTTTCCTGGTCAACTGCTGCCCAGGAAAGTTGACCAAATGCGGACACATCAAGTCGGTAAAAGCGCTCTGGAAGCGTATGTCCGGGCTGTGAAGGTCATACTACGGAGGGACACTGCGCATGGTCTCCCACGGTCTCGGTAGAATTTTCCCTTGTCGAAAAAGGCCAAATGCGGACAGATGTAAAATTTAGCCATTTTTCATTTTACCACCATCACGGTAAAACCTCCCGAAAAACAAGTCCAACGAGACACGGCTTAAAAGTTGCCTGTACAAGCCCATTGTTTACTGCAGGGCCGTGGTACTGTTACATCATGTTAAACCAAAGTTAACCTGCTTAATCGAGTCGAGACAGCTGGTAAACTTCTCAACTTCTAAATTGGTCAAGTGGTCAATTATATCAGTTCATCCTGCTTGGGTATCTGTTTTACATCATGGCCTTTGTAATACACAACTTGTGATCCTGGTTCTGATAAAAAGCAGGTCTGCAGTATTTTGAGCCCACACTACATCTGATTCTATACAGATAGACATCATCCATGGGGATTTTCGGTGGGCTTGAAATTAATCCATCCGTGGGCGCAATGAAAACCGCTTTTGGAACAGAGGTGTAATAACGATCAAATGTGGTAATACTTGTTTGAAACTTGGATCAAAATGATTTCCTGGAACAATAGATTTCTGTCTGTTTGATGTCCGAATTTTTAGCGGCTTCTCAGAGCAATGTGTCTGGCAATCATCAAAACATTACCAATGGCCATTAGTCCAGCAAGTGAAAGAGTGCATGTGGTTGTGGTTGTCCACATCTGCTACAAAGTGGACTTGATTCACATAGGATTAGGTACTTAAGTGTCCTGAAGAACACAGGAAATGGTTGTTTTAAGGGTCTAACAGCTCAAGGACCATGTGAAATTGAATTTGTATTGCTAATAAGGAAAAATTTGTACTTTTCTGCAAATTTTTACTTATTTTTATGGCGGGTCAGAATGTGATGATACAATGGGCCTTTAGGGTGGCTTCACACTGAGCTTTTTCGCATGTAAATTTGACGTGTGTCAATCTGGGAAAAGTGGTGTGAAAGGAATTGAGTGAAACGACGCACTGAAATTCACAGAATAATAAAAACACTATAGGCCTTCTCACACTTGAAAAATCTTGTGGTTGACGCGGGGTTGAAAAGTGTGAAACGATGCAGGGTTGAGAATTCGCATTTCAACCCGGGGCGGTCTCGGGGTTCGCTTCGGGTTTAGTCCAACCCGGGTTCAGAGGCTGTAGTGTGAAAAGGCCTCATATCCCTCAAGTTGATTCTGTGGGTTTTTTTCAAGACGTACGTTAAATTTATGCGCAAAAAGGCTTAGTGTGAATCAAGCCTTAAAGGTCTGAAAGAAAGGGAAAAGGTGGGAAGAGGAGTCCATGAAGCCTCTTTAAAATCCACAACTGCCTTCATTCCAATTAAGTTACACCATCCTGATGACATCACTTGACATTTCCTTAAGTGATATTTACATGTATATCTCCTTTTATTTAGTCTAGACAGTGGTTTCCCCACTGACTTCTCTTCACATCTGGGGCATTTTGACATTTTACTATAGAAACAAAAATCACACCCACTGTACTGAATGTACATTGTAACTGCATCAAATGTCCAATTTTCTACCTAAATTAACAGTTACATTAATAAGAGACAGTGGCTTGTGGATTTGTGGCTTCTAAATGTAGGCTTTGTAGGAGGTCATTTGGCCAAAAAAAATCAACAACCTGATTTGTGTAAAAAACATGTTTTAATTCAAAAGGCTCCTGAATTATTTTTTCGGCCTTTTAAAATGACTGTTACATTTCATGAAGGTTTGTGATTGGTGAAACAGCATTGAGGCATTACACCTGTAGCATCACCTACTGAATATAGTTCCCTATTGGCCATTTGATATAATGAGAGGGTTAAATGCTGCAAACAACAGCACAATAGGCCTTTTCCCACTAGAACGTCAAACCCTGGGGCGAACCCCGCCCCGGGGCCACATTTGTTGTTCTGAATCTTGCCCGGGGCGAACTCACCCCGGAGATCGGCACCTCATCCCTCACTTGAAGTGAGAACTCGCCCCTTCCCCTTTTCCCACTACCGTTCTCGCCCCGGGGCAAGATTTTTCAACCCTGGTCCCGAGCAGGGTTGAACTCGCCCCGGGGAATGCGCAATCTCGGGGGTGGCTCGGAGGTGGCGCGGGGGGCGAGACTTGGGAATCAGGGCTTATTTTCACCCCGGCGTCACCCCGGGGCCACCCCAGAGATTTTGTCTTGTGGGAATAGGCCTAATGTTGTTTCTAATGTGGTTGGCTCATTTTGCGATGAAAGATTTCACACATATAAACCATACAAGCCAGCTGGGATAGTGCACACAACACAAACTTGGACCCGAGTGACCTCCATGTGAAGTCAATGCCTAGTTTCTCGAGGATGGGTCCTCGTAAATTCAGGGATGTTTACGATTTGGATCTTGGCTACCATGTGAACAGCGTTCTTCAAAAATGAATAACATTTATGACACATTCCCACCTTTAGGATGAAGTCATGAGTAAACAGGTGAGGTATATATTTTGACATCTTGGCATACATGCAGTTCAAAGAAAAACATTTTTCAAAATTAAAATCAGGAGAACCACTCCTTCTCTCATTGGGAAATGTTTGGTTCCATCTAGAAAACATCCTTCACAATATGACTTCGCCCCCCCCTCCCCCCCCCCCCCCCCTCCCCCCCCCCCCTCCCCCCCCCCTCCCCCTCCCCCCCCCCCCCCCTCCCCCCTCCCCCCCCCCCCCCCTCCCCCCTCCCCCCCCCCCCCCTCCCCCCCCCTCCCCCCCAACTAGCATACATGTAGTTTTTTAAGCCGTGTCCGCATTGGACTTGTATTTTGGAAGGTTTTACCAAGACGATGGTAAAATAAAAAATGCTCAATTTTACTGCTGTCCGCATTTTGACTTTTTGACACAGTAACATTTTACCGAGACCGTGGAAGATCATGCATGAGCAGTGTCCCTTCGCAGTTTGACCTTCACGGCCCGGAAGTACGCTTCCAGAGCGCTTTTACCGACTCGCTGTGTCCGCATTGGACTTTTCGTCTCGGCAAAAGTCCCCTGGTCAATTTTGCTGGGCAGAAGTTGGCCAGGAAAAGTAACCGCTGGTCTCGGAAAAAGTTACTGACAGGATATTGTCCTAGGCTGTCCACATTGGACTTAAAATGGTAAAAGTACCCATCGTCTCGGTAAGTTTTCCCCCCAAAAAAGTCCAATGCGGACAGGCCTTTAAAAGGGATGCTTTATTTCTTTTAAAAGACGACAGTCTTATTTGTATTGACCTCAGTTCAGGAGTAAGAGAGTCCCACAGTTTAGGACCTTTAAATGTGTCGTTCTGGCTTCTGGAATGTGATAATGATAGGCCTGTCTTGTATCATTAATAGTGGTAATTTCTTTTGAACAATGAGCATAAACTTGAACTGCCACTTATCGCGTCAATAGGTAATATGATTCGACAGTTGGAATCACTTCTCATGGTTGATTAACCATGTTGACCCCGGATTATTTTTGGCAAAAAATACAAATTAAAAAAAAAGGCAAATATGTGATTGGCCAAAAGTTAAGACTGTCACTTTGCCGACAGTACCGTGATTTTGCCCGCAAGTATCATTATTCATGGCTGTGTTGTAAAGTGGGCATTCCCCGTTCGGGCTGCATGAAAGATGGGACCCAAAAAGTCGCCACTCGCTTTCGATCTACTCTCCTCGTGTTTAATAACAGAAACACTCGCAACGCTAGCAAATGCATTCCATTTGTGCACTACTCGCTTGAGTACACACTCGCCGACACTCGCAGGCTATTACTCGCATTGTGGGTTCTAAGCTTTAAAGTCATTCCCTTAATATAAAAAGCTAAGATTGTAAAACAGTGACTCGGTACTGAGAATCTATCATGTTGACTTGGATGCCAATTTGAAAGTCATCTGTACAGGTTTGAGGCACATATGAAAACAAAAAAACCTGATTGGTTTTTGAGATGAGATTTGTTTTGGAAAACACAACCCGGACAACAATTAACTTGCCAAAACAAAGTAGAACAGGAACAACGTTTTTGTCACCCTCTCCCTAGTACAGAGGACAGAATATACACCAAAACCGAAAATTAAAGCTGTTCCTCGTTTCTCCCATTCATTTCTCCAGTGACCTTACATAACCAAGACAGGACCCACTGCAGACTATCAAGTTTTATCTAAGTTAATTTGAGAAGAAACGATCAATACCCCACGGCTGCAGTTCTAATTCAAAACCCTTCTACAGCCATTACAGATTATTTCAGCAGCTATATATTGCTTACAAATCTATGCGTAGGTGGTGGATTGATTTCTTAACGGCATTATATTCCTACTTCCTAGGGCTATCGAAAGTTTCTCAGAATTTGAGAGAATTATTCATTAAAACATCGTACATGGTAATAACTGACCATTTAACAGTACTTCCATTGTACCTGTGTGTAGTGAGTTTTGTTTTCCTCGGATTTCTGGTAAAAGGAGACATTTACAGCGTGTGGGGTCTTATTAGGAGAATAAGTAATGATTTCCATGAATGTTGAGTTTGTTAAATGGGTCTTTCCACAGTAAAGGGGGCATTTTGGCAACACAGACCATATTTTCAAGAAGATACCTTTGTCTGGTCTCAAAATAAAAGAAATAAGTATCAGTTGTTCTGAAGCGATAACTTGTGCTCAAAAAGGGTTACAAATAGTGTGACAACATGCCTTTTTAAAAACCCCGTCAGGGCTTGCCCTTAACTTTTTCTGAGAGTAGCCCACTGGGCTAGTAAATTGTGTTTTTTACTAGCCCGCACAAATTTTTACTAGCCCATGAAATGTTTGAAAAATAAAAAAAAACAAAGCATTAAAATATTGACTAGCACTGTCTACTGAGAAAGTTGATTTTTGTTCATCCCCCCATGGCTAGAAATCACTGTCGCTGGTAGTGGAGTCGGGATGTTCTTTCTCCTCTTCTTCAGTCCTTCATTTTTAAAAAAGTCAGGAAACGGAGAGCCCTAAATTGCTCTTCTGAGATAATCGAGGAGAGCTAATAGCTCTCCTAATAACAAAAAAAGTTCCTTAAAATCTTTGAAAACACACTGTATATGGACTTTTGGGGAAAAATCAAATGTTTAGCCTGATTGGGGCCGAGTCAGTCTGGGGCCGAGTTTGTACACAAGGCAATAGGGGCCGAGTTGGTCTGAGGCCGAGTTTGTACACAAGGCAATTGGGGCCGAGTCAGTCTGGGTACGAGTTTGTACACAAGGCAATTGGGGCCGAGTCAGTCTGGGGCCGAGTTTGTACACAAGGCAAAGGGGGCCGAGTTGGTCTGGGGCCGAGTTTGGGGCCGAGCCAGTCTGGGGCCGCAGTCGGATACCAGATGCATGTATGTGTATGCACGTATATTGCACACAAGTTGTCATGTGTTCGACACAATGCAGACCCAAGCTAGGCTGCTTTCGAGCGCTCGTCCCTGGTGCTCCCAGGTGGTGGAAACGTTACGTCACACACATGCTTACACACGCTTTCGGGCGAGCACCATAGAGCACCTGGTGCCGTGCTCGAAAGCAGCCCTAGCTGTGGCCGTGTGTGTTGCACGTGGAAAAATGCAATGCGCAATCGTCGTTTGCATGCCGCAAAAGGTAAAGCTTTGAAGAGTTCGTTTTATTTTCAATAATCACATCTGGAAAACAAGGAACGTGCACATGTTTTAAGTAGCCCGCCGGGCAAGTTGAAAAGTGGATTTTACTTGCCCACAATGTACGCCGGGCTAGCGTTAAGGTCGAGCCCTGCCCGTGTACAAATTTCCAATATACGCTCGTAACCGGGACGGACTAAAATGTAACACAAGTGTACGTCCGTCCCGGTTACGAGCGTATATTGGAAATTTGTACACAAGATTTTTAGAAAGGCACGTTTTGTTACTATTTGTAACCCTTTTTGAGCACAAGTTATCGCTTCAGAACAACTGATACTTATTTCTTTTATTTTGAGACCAGACAAAGGTATCAGTTGTTCTGAAGCGATAACTTGTGCTCAAAAAGGGTTACAAATAGTAACAAAACGTGCCTTTCTAAAAATCTTGTGTACAAATTTCCAATATACGCTCGTAACCGGGACGGACGTACACTTGTGTTACATTTTAGTCCGTCCCGGTTACGAGCGTATATTGGAAATTTGTACACGGGGTTTTTAAAAAGGCATGTTGTCACACTATTTGTAACCCTTTTTGGGCCTCAGTTATCTCTTCAGAACAATAACTGCAACTTATTTCTTTAATTTTGAGACCAGACAAAGGTTTTTCCTCGAAGATATGGTCTGTGTTGCCAAAATGCCCCCTTTACTGTGGAAAGACCCAAATAGAAAGATTACAGACACTACTACAAAGTACATGTTCGGAGACCTGAAAAATTACAATACTGATGAGCCATGCAGATATTGCCGAGTTAAGCCGAATATGGCCCGGTTGAGTCACTCGTATGCCGGTATGAACCCTTGTGCATTCTCACTCAAAAAAATAGGCCCCCTATTGCGGACAGACATAAAATATCTCCACCCCTATTTGGAATGCATGGGTTCATACAGGCTGAGAGGGACCGCGGAAACGTTCGGCTCAGCCAAGGTAGTTTTACAAGACTGTATTTCATTCAGTGGAAACCGTTATTTCGCCCTGTGAAAACAATATACAGTAAATAATTGGCTTGCACTGGTAAAATTTACAGCGGGGTCGCGGTAACTTTCCGCATAGGCACTGAAAGCAAATGTCAAATGGGAATGCATGGCAAGATTACATGAAGAATTGTTTCTGCAAGGTTACGGTAACTTTAGGCGAGGTAGTTGAAAAGAACGTTCAATGGCAACATGCCTAGCTACAATGCTCTGTGCCAGTTGTGCACAGTACTTCTTGTGTTAGATTCAAATTGATATTTTCCTCAGACTGTGATAAAGGCCTACTGGTCTCTCTTTATTATCCGATACATAGACCCAGGCTAGAAATCCGATGTACAGTGACAACATAGAATTTGCATCTTCCCCAAAATCTCACAAACACATCTAATCACCTTTCCAGCAGACAGCTTAACAACATAACTTCACTACTTATTTTTCTGAATCACTTTGAGTTTTCAAGATGTTCCGAGGAGCATGCATGTGCGATAGAAATTTTCCTCTTGTTAAGAGGTCATCATAAATTCCTTTGAGGCCCTGACTGTTAATTGTCAGAATTTATTTTCCAGGTGGGACAAATTATCCTACCATGGTTGATTTGAGAAAACTGCTTCATCAGCGAATAAACTTTTTCCACAACATAAGGCCATTGGCCACTAATATGTTTTTTAAGGTATAATCCCAATAATAATATGTATTACAAATAACAACACATGGTGCTTAGGTGCAGATCCAACAAGGCACCACCTTTTTTGCAGTCTTCTCATCAGAGATTTTGATTTTCTAAGTACCCCAGAAAATGTCATTGGATTTTGGCGGCAAACTTCAAGGCTTGACATCTAATTTGACACTACTTTGCCCCACATGGGCATCATAGGCTGTATAAGCATATTTGCACATAGCAACATGGAAAAAAATGCTGGCTCACATAAGATGACTGTTGTTTTCCATTTTTGTAATTTTTCCATTATCATTTGCAGCCGTGCACAATAGACCGATCCGTAAGCTCCGCCCATTTAGAAATTGCCTAGCAACATGCCACACATGTGAGGCACGTGTGCAGTAGAGTCGCGGGGCCGCGCCGTGAGTCAGCGTCTTCGCCCTGGTCAGCGCGTATTGAAACACGCACACGCACACAGAAACTGCACGCTCGAAAGCAAAATGTGCACTTAAGTATCCGGTCGTGTGCCTGCACGTACAACATGCCTGCAATACGCGTAACGCGCGTGATCGAACAAAAACATCTCGACACACATCTAGAACGCAGTGAATGCACAACATAGCAAAACGACAAGCAAATTTTTGTGAGTTTTTCCCGTTTACACAAAAACACATTGATGAAGGGATAAAAAGTAGGTTAGGACAGTCTTATACAATCAGCTTTAAACCGGTTAGGGTCCTCTGCGCTGATAAAAATGATGTTTATGGTGTTTTTGTGTCACTCGTGCTGCATTTCGTCGTAGCTCTGTGCAACCAAAAAGGTAACCAAAATGGAGATCCACTTTTTGGTTACCTCAACCATTCCAAAATGGGCGGAGCTTAGTGGGTCGGTCTATTTGTAACTTGGTACAGAAACCCAGTTTGGGTTTCCATGAAAACTTATTACATTTCCAAAATTCCAGCAGTTGAGTTGAATCTCAAAGGAGCAAAATCGGACACACAAGAGCAAAGGTTAAAAGCTACAATTTATATTTCAGGTTTCCTAAACAGGGGCTAGGCTTAATGGCTGTACGCATTGGAATTTTTTTGGGAAAACTTACTGATACGATGGGTACTTTTCCCATATTTTAAAAGTCCAATGCGGACAGCCCAGGCGTTTTCCTCTCAGGAATTTTTCCCGAGTCCAGCGGTTACTTTTCCTGGCCAACTGCTGCCCAGGAAAATTGACCAGAGAACTTTTCCCCGAGACGAAAAGTCCAATGCGGACACAGCGAGTCGGTAAAAGCGCTCTGGAAGCGTACGTCCGGGCCGTAAAGGTCAAACTGCGAAGGGACACTGCGCATGCTCTCCCACAGTCTCGGTAACATTTTACTGTGTCAAAAAGTCAAAATGTACATGTGGACAGCAGTAAAATTTAGCAATTTTTCATTTTACCATGTCTCGGTAAAACCTCCTTTTAAAAAAAACAAGTCCAATGCGGACACGGCTTTAGTCTCCTGGATATACACCCTGTTTACACTTGATCCCGAGCTCGGGGGCGAACACCGAGCTCTGGATCAGCCTCGAATCACAAACTTAGTGTAAATGCTCTCGGGACCACATTGGCCCCAGATCAGGCCCCGATCAGACCCCAAGATTTTGGTCTCGCTATGGCGGAGGGTTCGATCCCGAGCTCGGGAGGTTAGATAAGCAATTGATCTTTACCGCATCCTGCCGCATCTGCTCTACAGCCGTAGCGGGGGAAATGCCCGCGAAATAATTTGAAAAAGAGTAATTTGCCACGGGGCACCCACTTTTGACAAAAAAATTTATAACTCACACTCAACATTTCGAGGTATGCAATATGGAATTATGTCACAATACTGATAGTCATTGGCTGAAACAATTTACAAACTACACCTCAATCGTAAATGTTGGCATGTCTGCCAATGGACCAAACCGAAACTTAAATGCAACAAATATGTAGCCGGGTGACATTATCTCAGTCCATTTTAAAGCCTCTGTCACACTTGTCCGAATCGTCACTCCGTTCATGTTCCGAGTAAAAAATGGTGGATTCGGTGTTTAATCGGTTTGAACTGAACTCAAACGGATTTCCCTCGGTTTCCCAACGCTATATACTCGTGTACGTTCGGTGATGCACTGAGGAACTCGGAGAAATTATTGAACCTGTTTAATAATTTCTCCGAATTGTCGCGGCAACCTCAATACGGACGGTATCCGGTATACACACGGAATATGCACGGAATGCACGGAATACACACTGTACTCATTCGTTGCCATTCGTTGCAATGCGGAATCGGTACGGAAGAGTACGGAACAGTTTGTAGTGCACGTTGAAAAGTCTTGAAGCGTTGTGAGAGAAGGTGCCGGGTGCGCTCCTTTTTATAGCCGTCCCACCCTCGGTTGCCGTTTGGTGCGCCACCGGTACATGTTCGGAATACAAACGGAATGGCCGGAATACGCTCAGAATGCGATCGGAATAGTTCGGAATGCATGCGGAATAGTCCGGAATTGCGTCGCTTTTGACCGGTAGACGTTCGGTGAACAATTCGGTGCATATTCTTTGCAACCGGAGACGAACGGAATATAAACGGAATGTTCGGAAAGCGGTCGCTCTTGAGATCAATGAATCTTTCAAAGTTTGGCATGTCCGGTGATGATCGGAGAGGTTCTGAATATAGACGGATTGCAATCGGAATAGCAACTTATTAGATCCGGAATAAGACCGGATTATGATCGGTGTATTTTCATTTATGGCTGGTTTTTGACATTTCTCTCCGAACGTGTCCGAATTAATAATATTTCAGATCGGTTTATGAACGGAATTATAGATTCAGACAAGTGTGACAGGGGCTTTATTTATCCATTTCTAATTTCTAACAAATAATTCCAACACATCTGGACAATTTCAAGCTCAATTCAAATCCGTGGGCCCAAGGGAAGAAAGTATACCTCCAACTGTCACCATAAACATATTTTTTTAAAGCTATAAATAAAGCATACTTTAAAGATGCACTATCTTTGTTCAGATCATTCAAATGAATAGACACTTTGTGCTTCCATTGTCTCATTTCACAAAAAAAGCCATGCCCACAATCATGGCTGCCAGTGCATAGGGTCTACTGGTACCTTTTGGTATGCAAGAGTTATACAAAACTAGTAATACACAACTAATTTTTGGGATAAAGAAATCTTGGACACCATATGGTGGTCTAACTTTAGTCCAAATGAAGCATTTGTCGTTGGGTCATGTTAACTTTTTACATGAGCACGGAAGAAAAATTCAATGGGAATGCATGCCGAGATTATGAGGAGTAATATTACATGTTGTACCACAGGTCATTGAAACTTTCTGTTACACAGCAGAAGAGGAACGCCAGTTTGAACTTCCGTTACGGTGCTGCACACAGCAGCTTGAGAAATGGCTATGTCTGGCCAGAAAGATATGGTGCCAGTGGCTCGCTGTAAACACAAGTGAATCTTATTCCATAGAGAAAGAGTTAAGAGTGTTGTGTAAAGTTAACAAACCATATTATGGATATTTTGAATCAGATACAATAACTATTACCAACTCCAATCCATTACACATGCACCATAATATGACAGAACAAGGCTACTTTAATAAGTTTTTGCAGTAATGCAGCAGTAAAATCCCAGCTCAGATTCCGTGATTT
The DNA here is from genome assembly GCA_037783545.1 of Henricia sp. BOLD:AAB3569. Lineage (NCBI taxonomy): Eukaryota > Metazoa > Echinodermata > Asteroidea > Spinulosida > Echinasteridae > Henricia > Henricia sp. BOLD:AAB3569. The sequence continues at coordinate 42,771 of JBBELK010000284.1, forward strand.
AGTGGCTTTGGGACTCATTCAAAGTGGCAGTGTCATCTCTAGTTTCAAGATTCCTGTATTCCCCATTGCATGTAACCCAATTCTTCATAACTGCAGCCAGACATGAAAACAATGTTGTCTTGGAAAATGCTTGTAATATTTGATGCATGGAACACCAACATGATTTATTTGAAAGAGCTACTAAACAGTTGCTGTTGCATTTACCAATAAATTTGCAAGTTGTTCACACTTGGACTTCAATGCACTATGGACTATACTAATGCATGCTGGAGTCGATTAAAATCTTTTCAGCACTAATGCCCCTCTTTCTCGCCCCCTCCCTCATATTGGCAAGAACCATATAGACCGTATCGAATAGCCGCCATTCCGTAGGGCAGTTTCTTTGTTCCTTGAGGACATGCATGGTTGCACATATTGTGCTTCCATTGTTGAACGGTTTAAGTAACAAAAGGTGCCCCACGAAATAGCGGCTATTTAATACGGTCTATAGGCCTACATTCCCCCCCTCCCCCCGACTCCTTTCTTCGTTTCATGCGCCTAATAAAACACAAGATTAATTTTTTTCCCACAACAGTAAGAAATTGTTTCACGTGCAAAGTTGGTTCACTAGGAGCATTGCTACTTTCCCTGGATGGTATTCCAGTCCATATGACAAGTTGTACTCCCAGCATGCAGTTGCGGTTCTTTCTAAACATTAAGTTTCTCATCTAAGATTATAATGTAAATGTGATAACATTGACATAGATGCCTCCTGCCCGAAAGTCCGACACGCTATCCACTAAACCACCATGACTTTTAACAATAACAGAGGCAACAGAGGCATCTGGGCCTCGCTAATAAGGCAACAATATTTTGGAGGTCTGGTAATGAAACTCTGCTCTCCGATACAAGATTTTGTAGTCCACTTCTATCAAATCCCCCAACCCCCCCCACCCCCTCGTCATGAGGCTGCTTTGCCCCTGAATGCATGATCTGGCTTTTTTTTTAATATTGAAAGCAGTATTCTGTAAATATGCTGCAGTTACAATACTTCTCAAATTAAGTTCAATTCACTCCTTGAACTAAATTGTGTGTGGTATAAAAGTATGATTGTTCTTGCAAAATGCGAGGATCAAGCTGGCACCACCAGCCAGGTTCATCATTACCCCAAAGGCGGAATGAAATCATCAGACCTGGGTCTGGATCCACATTGATTTGGCTTTAAGTTCAACTTGCCTTTGAAAAAACAAAAAGTGGGTCTATTACTCGGGTCAGACCTGGTAATTCTCATGTAAACATGCCTCAAATGTGAACATTATTTTTACCCCCTAGTTAATGCATGTTCGGATCAATTCCAAATTCAGTGACTTTATTAAAATCCTTTCTAAAACATGGAATCATATAGGTAAAGCATATTTGGCTGGAACCCTCTCATTTCTTGGCATGGTACCAGCTTTTTTCCAGCGATAGTTTTTCCATGTCATGTGCTTTGATCCCAAATCATGTAACTGCCTAGCCGGATTATTAACAGCTCATCTCATGCCAGTAGGGGGTAACATTGTACTCTAGGGTCTGCTACTTGTTACAAAATGTCAAAAGGTTTATTAACAGAGGCCAAGTAGGTTCAGACATACTACGAAAGTTGTGCAAAACATTTTTGCATTTATCCGGGCCAGGTGATCAGGGGCCAATTTCATGGCGCTGCTTTATTTTGCAAAAAGTGATTGCCAGCCAAAATCGTAAGTGATGTGTATTGAAAGGTATTCTCCTACTCTTGCGAAGAACACAAGTTGGCGAATATATTTGGCTTGTAATCCATTGTGTAAGGCAAATAAATCCTGTGCTAAGCAAATTTTTGTGCTTAGCAGCGCCATGAAATTGGCCCCTGATGGAAAGCAAATATTGAGCTTCTTCTAACATGCCAATTGCTGTCATGTCTGCTAGAATGGGCTGCTAGCATGTCTGGCAAATATTTGGACCCAAAAAGGCAAGACATTTTTGACAGTGGAAGCCTGTACTAAGAATTGGAGCACTGCTTGTGACATCTTCCATTTTTGTGACAAGACAGGTTACTAAATGAAATGTTATAAATGCTGTCCTCTCCCCGCCCAGGCCACAAAAAAAAAAACCTGTTTTGTGAAAGTACATGTAGCTGATGAAATGAAAAACCTTCAAGTTATTTCCTAACCCTTCTGACATGAATGTTTCGGCTTGAGACACCCCGAGGACAGTCGGCCAAGAACGATTCAAGTTCTCCTTCGGTTTCCCCAAGTATTTCTGACACTATATAAACAATGCAGAAATCAGGAGTTACATTCCCATGCTTTCTGATTTGGTTTGATTGAAACGCGACCTGGGGCAGCAATGTTGCTCTTTCAACACCCAGGGCCAGCCACAGAAGTCAGGAAGGCATGTGACAAGGTTAGTGACATGAACAAGTGTAAGCTATTACAATCATCTCACTCCTGGTGGCTTCTGGGGCCTGAGAAGTTACAGCAGGGGAAATAACTGCAAGTGGTTGAGGTTTGGAGGGAAAAGACTGGTTTCCCTTATGGCAAAGAGTCATCTGCACTTTTGGACTTTACTGGGACAGACTGATAGAAGTAAAGATTTGTCACAGAACTATTTTGCAGGGAATGGGGACCTACCAAATGGGTGATCTGAGAGGAAACGGGTAGCTGGAAACGCTTTAATGCCCTCGGTAGCAGGAAAAGCTTCATATCAAGTCCTTTTTATAGAGCCACTTAACAGCCTATTTTCTGTTAACTGAGCATTAGGCTATTTCATAGACATCATATAAAGTAATTGAAGATGTATCTTAACTGCACAGCCAAATTTTGCTTATGATAGTGATGCAACAATGTTGTTTCCGCAAGCACGCGCATGGTTAAGCACACCGCGATTGTGAAATAGCGCTTAAACCAAGCACGACTCGTCTGCTTCTGGACCCTGGTTGGTTCAGTACTTACTGGCCACTTTCAGTCTTGGCCATATTTGGTATCAAACAACAGCAAGAACTTTTGAATGTCAATATAAATTCTAAGGGGCTTATTGCGGGGTTGACACGAGGTTGAAAACATGTAGTATTTCAACCCCGCGCCAACCCTGAGATTGGTTTTGCCCCAGAGGTGAACTTATCCCTGCTCTAGGCCAGTTTAAAATGTTCAACCCGAGGCAAAATCGTCACCCTGGGATGAAAATGCAAGTGAGAAACAAGCAGGGTTGAGTTGCCATCTGCAGGTTGCACCAGTAACTGAGAAAATTGTAGAAAGAAAATAATATATATAATGTTGCTTACCCCATCCTTGGCAGTTGCTGGCTACACATCTCTACATTCAAGCAATCCATATCAGGCCACTGACACCCTCTATTCATTCAAGTGCAATCCCCAGCGTTGCTCCTTGCATTGCTGGCCGACATTTGTCTTGACACAGAGTTCCTCCATATGAAAAGAAAGGTCTTGATTTCTCTCAGTTGCTGTGATAGATACACTTAAAGTTCTTCCTGATATCTCTAACTGGTCCAAGGTGGATGCATCCTCCAATATGCTTGCTAAAGTTTGAGGCAGCCCTTCATTTGGGTACCATTAGAGACAATGGGTGAGCATAACACTCAGTTGTATTGTTGAAAGTCTCCATCAAACTTCAAGTTCTTTTGAACTCTGACTTTGATTCTTCTCCAGTTGGGGTCTGGATGCCCCATTCATTGTTGCTAACACCTTTGCTTGTTTTTGTCTTTCTTGAGCATAGACACTGGAGCTTGCAACAACTTCCTGTGGCAGTTTCAATGGAGATGTACACTGCACTAATACAATATATGGATTGCACTTGTGGATGATAGTTTGAAATATCAGCAGGTCCATTGAAACAGTTCATGGCAACTTTTTTGCAGTGTAACTGCATGCTGGAGCCAGAGCCAGACTTGGGTTGTTTATGCTTTAGCTGGATTTGCTCTGTCTTCGCAATAAACCGAAAGCTCTCATGAGTGAAGATGTTGTAATAGTAGTGTCAATTCTCAGTTCTTGCTGAAATCTTCCATCTATGTATATCCCTTCTTGCACACGACTTGAATGATCGTAAGTTCCACCACCAAGTGACTGGGATGAACTTGGCAAAATCTTACTTTGACCAAGGTGTTCAGTGTAGCACAACATTGCTGCATGGCAAAGTGGTGGTTTAAAGTTTGCACAATGTATCTTGCCTTTTGAAAAGTTGTGTTTTTTGACAAAATAATCTCACGCTCGGGGCCAGTTCAGGGCCAAATAGTTCCAACTTTAAAAGGTTCATAACAGTTCTTTATTTCCTTGCACATAACACAGGTCCAAATTGTGACCACAAATTAAACAACCACGTCAATTTTCGTTATATCCCGAGCAAAATTCCGCAGACGAAAGCTGCAATGCAGACTGAAAATTCCATCTGTGTTAACAGTCTGTCTTCCGTTAACTCAAATCTCGAAAGAGTTACATGTATCTACATGTATCTACATATCGCTGCTCAACTTCAAATGCCACAATCACTGTATGATGCGGAGATGACACTTAAAAATTACTTGTATCGGATGAATACAAGCTTCCTAACAAATTCCAACATGAAATTTGCCTGATGCTGCACAACTACCAACTGCATGCAATCTGTTGTCACTGAAACAAAGGAAGGGACGTCCTCACTCGGATCTTCTGCAAACCTGGATCAGTGCCTCGGTTGACAGTCGGCAAATGGGAATGTTCTGTGTCTGTGAATGAAATACAAAGAAATTGTGAACTAATATTGAAAAAACAATACTCTTGTTATGGCACTCTTTAAAGAAATGAACCAATGTTCAGTTCTTTATACATGTATCCAAAGAGCACTATAACCAATACATGCATGACAAAAAGAGTAACTTCCGGGATTAATCATGTATCAGAGATTTATTGGAAAAGGGGCGGGGAGGGTCAAAACAAAAGTTAACAGTATACATCTACAAAGTACATGTACACCAAAACTGCAGACAAATAAGTTTTCGGGGCATTAGGTTACAAAGCTGTTGATATGCCTATATCCTCTCAACTCTTTCAGAACATTCAAATGAGTACTAATTTCTCTAGAGGGAATGCTTTCTTAAATGGTAAATTTGAAACAGCTTCAGTCAAGTGAAATCCAATTTGACAATTATTCTTTGAGTCAATGGATTACGGAAGCAAAAATGATATTGTTAAGATAAAAATCAGACAACTGGTGCAACTAATTCTGATTTCCTTCCAGGCCCTCGACCGTTTCTTTTAGTCTGAAAGTTAGCGACTTCCTGCAAACTGTCTTGAGAATTAAACGATTATGCTGGTTTCAGACATAGATCTGATCACCGACAGCTTAGTATGATTCAAATAATGACAACACTATGTTATGCTACTTGATGTTACTTTAAAATTGTAATTTATCACAGATGCTGTAGCAAGAGAAATAATGGCTTGTTTCCTGATGGCCACCATGGACCCAAAATAACGATATGCAGGTTTCTACCAGTTGAGGAGTGTTAACCAGTTACCAGGTAGTTTAGAGTAGAACTGTCAGAAATTGATTTAGCTAATTGTGTCGGGGAAACTGCCGTTTGTCCCACCCGAGCACGCTATGAAGTTTTTCATAGTGTCTCTGGAAAGCACTGAGTATAGGGCAAAACAAACCTTATAATTAACATGGAGTAGAACTGGTTCATGCGCCCAGTAGAAACAAAACGGAGTGAAACATTTTCTGTGTAATGCCGGGTACACTACCGTGAACCATTAACCATCTTTCGAGGTCTGGACCATGTGGTGTAGAAACACAATGCATAGTTCCGAGTTTGCCCAGTTAACCCCGCCCCCTTGGATATTGTTGCTATGTGCTCACAAGCCATCGCAAAAAAATGGCGAGACTACGTACAAAGCAACGGGACTCGGCATGGAAAGCACAGATTCATTGGAGAAAACCCAAAGGTATTTATGTTTTGAGGTCGACAGTTACCGTAGCACTCACTGAGCGAAGGGCTAGTAATGCAGGGATGACATATCTTTCATAAAAATGCGCTTTCCTACCTTTGAACAGCGAATCGCCCGACATTGAAACCAAAATTCACCCGGTCACTGGCGCATACAACATACAAACTGTATGGGCAGAACATCGCGGATTGTTTGTGATGATTGCATCACTTTGACCTTTGTGGGCGATGTCTGCTAGCTCTGTTGTGATTGGTCGCGGGTTCGGCTTGATTGACAGGTCGGAACTATGCATTGGTGTAACATTTGCTGGGTGCACCAAAATTATACACGCAGCGCAGAATGCAATGCATGTGACCTGAATAGCTTTAATTCAGTGCTTCCAGTATGTGCAGTTTAATGCCGGGCAACCAGCATTTTATGCTTCAGTAGAAACACGCCGGATAATGAAGAACTGGTTCATGGGTTGGTTAAAATAGCGGGTTACAAATACGGAGTAATACATAGTGCTCAGTAGAAACATGCTGAATGAATATTTCATGAATTTTGTTTGCAAAGCAACTTTACAGCACCTGTTGCCGTTTAGGCCATCGGAATGAAAGTCATAGAATACCGTGCTCTGCCCGCATGACCAAATGGCCGCCGCCGAAATTTTTCATTATTCAAAAATTTTTCATTATTTCAAAAAATGTGGAACTTCAACGTACTTTCAATACTTGTTCATGAAAGAAATCGATATATATGGCGCCAAACCTCTGAAAATTGCTCGGAAGCACTTTTTTCAAACCGATTGTTATAAAAATGTTTAGTGTCTTGGATAGCTGAATAAATTCCGGATATTTCTGGCTGATTACCTTTCCCTAAAAGTAAGTTTTTTGTGCGGCCGGGCGCCTCGGACAATTTTCGTTTGCGGAACCGGGCAATCAACTGTACCCATACCGGCGTACGTATGTATTGTGCTATTGAACGCGCCCCCGATCTCACTTCGGCAATCTTCGGACGTTCTGTACACGTATGTATTCTGTCATCTGATTGGCTGTTACAAAATAATGAAAAATGAATAATGAAAAAAAGCCTCATGTGTTTTTGAAATCTTCCGGACGGTATTCTATGACTTTCATTCCGATGGCCTTAGCCGTGTTGTGATGAACTTTCTTATTACATGTGTTGTGTTTACTCAAAGTGATGTGCGTCGGGTTGTTTTTGTTTAGATCGTGCGCATTACGCACACTGCACATGGTTGTGTGTGTATGCACACAGGTAAATTTACATAAATTCTTGTCACACTGTCTATCAATTTGCATACAGGCATGTGCGGTTTTTGTGTGTGTGCGCCCTTTCTATATGTGCGTCAATGGCTGAAACAGCCTACGCCTAGAAAGTGTTTAAAACCATGAGCCAGTCTTTACCGTTCTTTAAGACCAACCTACATGATGTGCTCTCCGCCAATAGCATTGCATAAATTGTATTATGAATAGATGTTTAGATGAATGATCCAAACAACATATTTTTGCAATTTTTTTTGGGACTGAAGGGTGTGCATCACATACATCTGGAATGATTCATGTATGCGGTTTGCCATTCGGTTTAAATTGGAAATGACCTTGATCCTTCGGGTCACAAACTGTACAAGCGTGACTGATAATTGCTTGTGAGTGAAATCATAGGCTGATTTTTTTAAGATAACGAACAAAATAAGGAACATCAGTAATTGGGAAGGGGTCAACTGCTCTTCGAAGTTCAAATCCATCAATCTTTGCCTGGCCAACCACAGATTACACAATAGCCCCATATCCAGAAACATTTAGGCCCCTGCCATAAGACGCATTTTTATTGAGACCCATTTACTAAAAAAAAAAAACCAAAATTTTGAGGGGAAAAAACATGAAGATTATATTGGGAAAAACTTATAATTTTTCTGAGTTGTCCCATAGAAGGGCTTAAATGTGACGTCCGACTTGTAAATTCTTTCCTTTCGGATGTTCAATAGAAAGTACGTATATCTATAGATTCCAGAAATTGATCACTTTAGAGGGCAATGGTACTGATCCAAAAGTGGTCTTAATCTGGATTATCCACTGATGCACACTTTCAATTTGATAGACATGTTGAGAGCAGGGCTCACTGGATCAGTCTATTTGTTGGGCAAAGACTAATTTTAATGGCACACAAGCATTTCAAAGTTCTTTTAGAACTCCTTTCAAAACCCCTGATAGACGGAAAATGTTCTCAGTAGAAACAGGTCTTATTTGCTATTTTCTGGTAAATGGTGGGTAGAATTTTCCCAATTTTCCTTCTCGAGGAAGGAAAATGCAAATTTTTCACATGTGACCTTTATCCGGCAAATTCAAGAAGTGTGATGAAAGGCCAGCAAGCTTGGCTATTTTCTCGAAAAAGCGGCTCAGTAGAAACTTCGCGTTTCCCGCTATTTGCCGGCAAATGGGTTTACCGGTAAAATTCCGGATCTTCAATAGAAACACGCTGGACGTTTCCTTTCCAAGCCTTCGTAAAAGCTTGACCCTCATACCAACAAATCAGACTTAATTTTACTGGAAAAGACGGACAATTTCAGTGCTCAGTAGAAATAGGTCTGCTATTTTCCCGGTAAACAGCAGTGAGAGTTTCCCCGGCACTTTTCCCATCTTAATTTTCTCAGCATCAGGTTGGCATAGGGCCTATAGCCTTCCATCTCTGTGGCCCTAGATTGAAGCCCGTCCGGATCAATTGGATTGGGTCCCTACTTACGTGAAATTAGGTTTTCCCCACATACATGTGTAGAAGTTTGCCTCCCACTTTTAAAACTGATAATTTCTTCATCATCTTCACTTCACAGGTTTTGTCAGGCTTACAAGCTACAGTACCTCGGCACTTTTGAGGAATTATTGGTTTCAATACCAGAAAGACTTAATAAATAAATAGGCCTAAATACATGAATTGTTTCAATTTATTTTATGGGCCTATAACTAAGCCTATTCGCATTGGACTAATTTTGGAAATTCATGGAGATTGCCGTAAATTTTACCAAATTTGGTCCAATATGCAGACGGCCAGGAAAACACCCGAAATTGAAGTGTCAACTGTCAATTGTTAATTTAAAATGCTCAGTCGCTTTAATTTTTACGGAGTGTGCTGGAGACATTTTTACATCGCGGGAAAGTGCGAGGGGTACATGTACATTGTAATGTAAAACCACAACAAAACTGGCAGTGTAACTTCTGTCACCGTGTTTACACTGGTCCCGAGCTCGGGATCAAGATTGGTCCCATGATAAGAATGCGTCAGTGTTAACCACAATGATCCTGAGTGCCGCGTTTACATTCTGTAGTTGATCTCGAGCGCGGTGCCAGAAGTTGCAGTCAAAGGTCATGCTCTGTGTGTGCGTGTACTGATCAATGTGTGCATGGGTTGTGCATGTACAGTGTACAAGGCCACTTGAATTTCGCGGGCTTTTCCCCGGCTACGGCTGTGGAGCGGATGTGGCAGGTTGCGGTAAAGATTAATTGCTTGTTTAACTGCAAACTGATCCCGAGCTCGGGATCGAACCCTCCGTCAACGCGAGACCAAAATCTCAGGGTCTGATCCAGGGCCAATTTGGTTCCGAGAGCGTTTACACTCGGTTGTGATCCGGGGCTGATCCCGAGCTCGGTGTTCGACCCCGAGATCGGGATCAAGTGTAAACAGGGTATGTGTGGATCTGAATGATGAAGTGACATGTTTATCCAGGTTGTGGAGAAGGACATTTTATGGGCTAAACATAAATCAAAGCGCAGATGCACAGAAGAATTACCACAATGGAATGTTAACAATGACTTGATGAAACCTTTTACAAAAATTAGTCCGATGCAGACACAGCTTATGAATGCAAAGTTTTAAATTCTAGAATAGCCATATGGATCAAGTCCCTTTAACCCTTTCCAACTAACATTCCAGTGAGCCAGGGAGAGTCCCTACCAACAGTGCTGGCCTCCAGGCCTCCACCCAAACCTGACTTTCATGATCTAATCTCACAAATCAAATCTCCCTTGGGGTTTCAGCCACAGTAATGTTAGTATTATTGGGCCACTGCTGGCCTTCAAACCTGCTTATGTAACCATATACTGGGAAACATGAAAGGTACCCCACCAAGTGACAGAAGGGACCTCAACAGTTTAAAGTTATGTATGCTCTTACAGTCAACACAAGGCTTGGGCAAAATAGATTCGATTAAAGTCGATTCCTGATATTACGTTGGGAATCAGAATTTCAACTCTGTCTTGAGGAGAAACTGATTTTTATTAATTAAATAATTAGTGATTCCCACTACTCTTTTTCTGTCCCGGGTTAAGACAAAAAATTCGGCCGTTACCCCGCGGTTCGTTAACCCTGCCAGCGATTACGGTTAAGGATGGCAATCTCAGGGTTAACAGCCAAACCCCGGGGTTAGCATTGTAGTGGGAAACCAAGCAGGGTTAAGTGTTCACAGGCAATCTCGGGGTTAGCGCGCACTGCGCTGGCACACATCATATAAGTACGTACGTGCACATTTTTGTTCTCCCATTACGGCATGGCTTTTCAAGCACCGTATATCTCAATTCATAACGAAAAGAAGTGTACAAAGGTGTGGAAAGAAGGAAAAAAAGCTCCTCATCCAGGCCTGGTCGATAGACAAGTTCAGTAACAACTCGATGGGACTACTCAAATCAGAATAAGATGTTTGCAGATTTTCGTTCCTCCAGTCCCTGTATACACTACAGATATGCCTGCATCTAGTGGGAAACCACACTGCGCTAACCCAGGGGCAAGCTCGCCCCGGGTTTTGCAAAACTCCGGGTTAACGAAACAAATGGGAACATAACTTGGGGTTAATGAACCCCGGGGTAAGAAAAGCTTAACCCGGGGCGGCAAATATCCGGGTTAAGCAGTTTGTAGTGGGAAAACGGTATTGGAGTGTTGCAAAGTATGATCTTTTTGTGATAAGATTCATATAATGAATGTAGAAATGACTCTCAAGAGTCAGTATTTGTGGTGCTTCACCTAGGGCCAATTTCATAAAGCTGTTTAGCAAAAATATTTGCTTAATTCAAAATTTAGTTGCTTTATAAAAATGGGTTAGCAGTCAAAATCGTATGTGATGTACATGTATTTCAATTTACTGGTGTACTGCTATCTTGCTAAAAACACAAGTTGACATACAATTTTGACTATTAACCGATTTGCTAAACAGCTTTATGAAATTGGCCCCTGGTCCTAATTTTTGGCCAATCAAATTCGCCTTTAAAAAAAACAAATTCCCAGCGTCAAACAACTGTTTAAGATTGGTTTATTTTGTTACACAAGTCGCACAAGAATCTCAAGGTGTTACTGTATATCTGCCATATTGACTGCTGAAATAATTTTCAAACTTTCTAAGCAATTCAGAATGTCTCCCACAAATTTGGCAAAGGAAGCTATTGTTTTATGGCACAGAATGAGAGAAACATAAGGTTTAAGTAGCTTGGCCTCTCTCTCAACAATGTCACTTCTAGCTCTGTCTGATGAAAGAAAATTTGACAGCATGTGGTCTGAAGCAACAGTTGGGAACTCCCACCTTGCCCGAGGGGGAAACATTCGATACCTCACACAGCATGCATACAGGGAGGCCTAATGACACCCCTTGAAGCCAATATGGACTCATCCTTCATAACAGGTATACAGAAGTCACAATGGCATTAAAGGAGACCATACCATGACTGCAACTCGGAAGGTTTTTATTTTTAAAAATAAAAAGTTATAAAATGTGATGGATGAGGAATGGCTTGTTTGTTGATAGGTTGTTATTTGTTTGTAGTTGTTTATCACTCACTTTCGTTTGTTGTTTGATCAGATTGCAGTGGCTACTGGGACCGAAAATGCTGTAAAGGCGTGTTCCCATTGAACTTTCTTTTTCGCTACCTCGCGAAAAGTTACTGTGACCTTGTGGCAACATTTCTCCGTGTAATCATTCCATGCGTTGCCATTTGTTTTCGCTGCCCATGCAGAAAGTTACCACGACCTTGCTGTAAACTTTCCCTGTGCAAGCCCATTATTTACTGCAGGGACATGTTACTTTTTACATGGCAAAACTGTTCCCACCGGACTGACTAAAATACAGCCCTGTAAAACTACTGCGGCTGAGCGGAAAGTTTCCGCAGCTCCTCTTGGCCTGTAAGTTTTACATCGTGGTTGTGGTAACTTGACAGGGACGCTAGTTCTCTGTGTGTCCCCATTGAAATTTTACCGCACATCCACCAACAAAAAGTCCAATGACACTAAAGTTTTGCAGTTTTGGAAATGATTTTCCCCAAAAGCTCCTCCACACTTGGATTAATTTGAACTCTACATAGCCCTAATCCACTAATGCACCTATCAATTGTTTCCCCCTACCCTCCCCCCAGGCTACCCCACCTAACATTTAGGTGACAAAAATCCCCACCCTCGGGTGCAAAACATGCGCGTCTTGTATACAAATACACAGAAAATTATATTTCAAAGGGTCAAATGCTCCACCCTGGGGCATGAAAAACGTGACCAAACCCCCACCTAGGAGGTGGGGCAGTGCGGGGGAGGGGTGGGGGAAACAATTGATAGGTGCATAATAACAACACACCAATCAATATACCAATGGTCAATCAAATTTACCACCTGTCTGCATGGAACTTAAAGGGCCCTAAAATCTTGTTATCAATATATGCTATACTACTACTCCATTCAATTACAGCTGTAAAAACCATATTTGGAAGTTGTTGGTATTTAGTGTTTATGCTAATAAAAATATGCACATTCATGAGCAAAGTTTTGATGTCACATTATGCACTTGTCAATTGATATCCCGGTCCCTGGGTACCCGGGGATGGCCGGGACTTAATTTGATTGATTGAATGGTTTATTACATTAAAATAAGTATCGCAGCCAAAAGGCTGAATTGCACTTGATTTTGACAATTACATATTACGTATACATGTAGAACAATAATAAAAAGAAACGAATCAATAAAAAATAATCACACATAAGTCTGTTTTCAATACTGGAGAGAATCCCCCACCAGGATCACATCCCTGCGCAATGCCAGTCATCACCTCCCAAAACAAAAGAAACATCTCTACATCCGCCTCAAGATACCTCCCCCCTCTCGAGACAAGACGAACGACACCGCACAGAGATATAATACCGGAGGGAAAGGCCCCTTAAGCACCGAAAACAGACACATATCTTAACAAATACACGCACTAATACACAACTAAGACCTGGATGAGTTGTTATGAAAATGATTTCAGTGGTTCGGTGCATTTAACAAATCAACGAAATACGGTAAAGAGCTACATTTATATCTCTGTGTTCTGCATCTAATTGAGAGATATGGATTGACCCTTCTCAAAGATTCAGAGTAATGCATTTGTCTCGGTGCAGGAAGCCACTCCCTGAATTGTGGAGACCCTTGCAGTTTTTTAGCAAAGCGAATGCAGAGTTCTACCCTTCTTGCTTTCAGAGATTTCATCTGTGTGATTTTCAAGGCATTATCATAACACTGATATTGTGACCCCAAAATTAACCTGAGTGCACGTTTCTGCATACGCTCAATTTGGACAGTTTGTTGGTCTGTCAGGCCAGGATGCCAAACTGGGCTTGCGTACTCAAGCACGGGCCGTATGTACCCCACATATATAGTAACCAGATCTTTCTGCGGTAATTTAAAAGGTTTCAGAGATCGCAGCATAAACATTCGCTTATTTGCTTTTGTGAGCAAGCTTTTGACATGTGAATCCCACTTGAGGTCTTGCTGCACAATGATACCCAAAATCCTAACAGCATCCACCTCACCAAGGATCTGATTACCAAGCCAAATACTCAAGGGGGGTAGTGGGGATTTACCGAAATCAACCCTCATCACGTGACATTTTGCTGTATTCAATTTCATATTATTACCATCACACCACGAACTAAACTCATTAAGAGTAGTTTGAACCTCACTGGTCGCACCACGTGGTCTCGCCTCTACAATAGTCATGTCATCTACATACTTCCAATGGCACATGAGGTGCATTTTTGAAATGTTAAACCCCCCGGCCATGTCCCGGCCAGGCGGGGCAATATTTGTGTGCTTTCCCCGGTCAAGTCCCGACCCCCGCTAGCCGGGCAATGAGCGCCAAACTCCGGCCAAGTCCCGGCCAAGTCCCGACCCTCGCTAGCCGGGCAAAGAGCAGCAAGCCCAGCTCAAGTTTGAAGTTGCGATGCGATACAGACCCCGATTATTCCGATTAATAGGTCAGGTGGTCATACGTACGTGACAGGTCGGTAGTCATGTGATGACAACCAGCGCGCCCATGAAGACGATGCATGACGATACTGCATGCACTGCAGCATAGACTAGCTGCACGCGCGAACTTCATTGTGCATTGTTTTCATCGGCGCGGTGTACGTGTATTATGACGTGTGAGAATAAAGGTCCCGGATGTCCGCCCCGACCTTTAGGGCTTCCTATTCCGACCACAGACAAATTTCGATCTTGTTTTTGTGCTAATATCTCCAAAAATATATACTTAGAATTAATCTTTTCATGATTTTTTCGTAGACTAAGCTCATTTGAATGATGATATTATGTTGGTTTGATTAAATACAGGGAATTTAATGAAGAACAATGTGTGTTTTCTGTGCGTGTTTTTGAGTTGTGATGTGCGCGATCTTTTCTATTTTCGGAATGCAACCCCCAAATTTGAAGTCATTTTATACGTCAAATTTAAAGGGGAAAACAAGACAATTCTTTGCCCCAAGATGAATGATGCTCGCGGATGTCTTGTTTTTACGAATTTGCGTTACTTTTTTAGACCATCTTTGATCTTCTGATTTGTGTCGGAAATATAACATATTAATTTTAGAGGCCGAATAGAATCACAGTGGGGTAGCTCAGGATCTCAGCACGACAATAGATAGTAAGTATCGTTTATAACAAATAATGACGGAAACATCGATATATTAAACGAATGAAATAAAAAGGGAGGCTTGTGTGGTTGCTATGTATGCTGGATACCGCTCAGTATTGACTTTGCACGTATTTACCCCGGCCTACTTGCCCCGGCCCCTGTTTCCAGTGGATGAAAGGCCATGGCAAGTCACGGCCATCTCTTTAGCTAAACCCGGCCAAATCCCGGCCCCAAAATCCCGGCTTTTTGTCATGCGTGAACTCCCTCAACAAGTCCCGGCATGAACTGTGCACTAAAGATTCCACCATTTTCTCCAACTTGCTAAAACTTTTGTAACTGTTCTCTGGGCCTGTAAGTTGTACATCATGGCCACGGTAACTTGACAGGGATGCTAGTTCTCAATGTGTCCCCATTGGACTTATTTTTGTAATTCGGGTGTTTCACAATACAAGCGCCACCAAGAGTTTGACGCAAAAAGGCTACATTCGCTGTGCATCATGAGAAAAAAGTCGGCAAGAGCATTGCTATAGACGTGTGATAAAGCATATATTATTATGTTGTCTATTCTTGAGAAAAGAGCACTAATTGAACCTTTTTCTTCGCAAACATTGTTAAAGAGGAAGAATCCCCCTTGACGAAAATCTAGCATTTAGGCTTTTTTTGATAGTCCAAACATCCCTCTTGCCGACTTGGATTTTTATTATTTTTTAATTGTCGGTTTTAAGTGGATAAATTGCAAGCAAAAGTGCGCTTTTCGAAAATGAGATTTTCGCGATTTCTGAAACGCTCATTAGGTATTCATAATATGTGCGTGACCCCGTGACGCAATCCTGAGAAAGAGAAGTCAACACAATTGTTAGCTCCATACGTTTACACGCAAAAAACTTGGAAAACCGTCTCTGTTAGATGGTGTTTTTTTAAAAATATTTTCGTCCAAAAAGCCAGATATATGCCCAGTAGCTGCGTGGTTGTATGTTTTACCAGACACTATGAAAAAAAAAAAAGAGCAGAAAGATTTTCTTTTCTATTACCAAGAGAGAGAAAAATGAGTCGCTCATTCTAACTTGTACCGGCCGATGTAACACGTGGGAACTATACGGCCCGCAGGGAACCGTTCAATGCTGCAGACAGACCGCTGTGAATGCCGTTCGTTTCGTGACAAAACCACCAGTATTTACTTCAAAAGAGCTTCATTGTGAGCCACAATTTCACTGTTTTTTTAACAAAACAGGTAATAGTAGATTGTTGTCATATTACATGAAGTGTTTTTCACGTTTGTATTTTGAATTACAAGGACAAAACAGGCATGATAAACATTCACTTCGTGTATTTTCCATTCAATACTGCACAGGCTGTTTTGTATGTTTCTCAGGATGACGTCAAAACCCTGTTGATAAACAGACCAAGTGACCTCGAGCGTTTCAGAATTTCGGGTGAAGAGGGTCGGAACTGCTTTACGTTTTAAGCAAAAGCCTGTCGATTTTTTTTGAAAAACAAGTTGTGATGGTGTTGTAGACACATACACCTCCATGATGATAAACAGAAAAACTCAAAATGTGGAAGGGGGGATTCTAGCTGTTTAACCATGTTTAAATAATCTAAGGCTTCCTAAATAAACTTCAATCTCTAAATCAGGTATATTTGTTTTCAAATCAAATCTGAATTGTTTGTGCAATAAACGAATAGGCCTACACTGATGTCGACCACTCTGTCAGAATGCTCTCTCTGATAGAAACGCTTGGTGGCGCTATATATTGTGAAATGCCCGAATTCTACCACACAACCTTGCTAGTCTAATGGAAACACCACTTCTGAATCTTGTTGATAACACAACATTCACTCCATGCCCTTGCACCCTCATGTTACTTCTAGACCAGCTGTGGCATACCACACTCCAAACCCATCCATCTACTCACCACCAGTAAACCCTCATGGGGCAACCCCTAGGTATGTCAACAGGTGGTCTCCATCCAACATATTGCCTTACAAATGACAATAAATTAGCTGAAAATTGGTCCAGAAGTCAGGTAGTGTGCTGTTCCCAGGGGAACAAGGCGCTAGACTTGCTCCTTATCACCCTGTTTACACTTGATCCCAAGCGCGGGGTGGAACACCGAGCTCGGGATCAGCCCTGGATCACAACTGAGTGTAAACGCTCTTAGAACCAAATTGGCCCCGGATCAGACCCCGAGATTTTGGTCTCGCGTTGGCGGAGGGTTCGAACCCGGGATCAGTTTGCGGTTAGATAGGCAATTAATCTTTACCGCAACCTGCCACATCCGCTCCACAGCCGCGTAGCGGGGGAAAAACCTGCGAAATTCAAGTGGCCTTGTACACTGTACATGCACAACCCATGCACACATTGGTCAGTACACATGCACACACAGAGCATGACCTTTGACTGCAACTTCTGGCACCACGCTCGAGATCAACTACAGAATGTAAATGCAGCACTCATGATCATTGCGGTTAACACTGACGCATTCTTATCAGGGGACCAATCTTGATCCCGAGCTCGGGACCAGTGTAAACACGGTGTCTTTAAACATGATTTCTCTCTTTGTTTTCTAGACTTAAAATGTTCCCTGCTCGCACATCTGGAGGAGGCAGTTATTAAATATCTTTTTTTTTCCGGTGCTGAAACCAAGGATTTCTGAAAAGTGTTTGCAGAAGCCTGAAGAAACCAGTAAAGAGAAGACGAGGAAGAAATTATCAGTTTAAGAGGTAGGTAGGTCGTTTACGAGCCCATACTGGCTCATACAGCCGGTACTCATCCCCGGTTTCTTCTAGGCATGGAGTGACTAGGAGAAATGCTACTCCTCCTGGATGGGATACCAGTCCATCACAGGTCTACCCCTAGCAACTGGTTGGGTTTCCCCAACCGCATTTGCTGGTACCCATTTATACACCAGGGTGGAGAGAGACAACGTGGAGTGAAGTGTCTTGTCCAATGACACAATGCGGTGCAGTGGCCAGGTTTCGAACCATGGACCTCTCGACCAAATGTCCGACACGCTATTCACTAGACCACAACTCCTCAGTTTAAGAGGTGGGAGGGAGAAACCTCTCGACAATTCTACGTACACCACTCTTGCCCTGTACATCTATTAAGGCCACCTTGAGAAAGAGGCCAACTGCTTATAGATAGGGGCGCGTGAAGGGGTAAAAATAGGTGGCAGGTACGTGAAGGGGTAGGATATAGGTGGTGGGTGAAGGGGAGGGAGGGCAATTAGGGTGGCACAACACTTGGGAGGAAGGCACACCAATTCTTCCAAAGCATGCAGTTTTTCAAACCTTAAATCTCATTTTTTTGGGGGGGGGGGGGGGGGATGTGAGGAGGCACAAAGGGACACAAGACTTTCGGGCACATGCTCACACGGATTAAAAGTAACCATGTTCCAACTAGGCACAGTGCAATGTAGGCGCACTGCAATGCAAATGTGTGGAAAACTAGGCGCAGCATAATTACCACCTTCAATTATACTGGAAATGTTGAAATACATGGTTCCTATTTGGTTCCTATTAGATGCATCTAAAACTCCAACGTAAATGCGAATTAACTTTGAGCACTGGTCATATCTTTCAGAGGTCTCAGAACCCAGGTTCGAATTTTGGTAATGGCAAAAGAGTTATCTTGCCATAAAAGTCATATTTGTGGATTTAATTGTTTTCGTCTGTTCTAAGATTTCCTCAAAGTAACAACCAAGTCCTCAAAGCATTTCGCGTTTACGTTCACATTTTACGTGCATCTAAACCTCCCTATTATCTGTTCCTCTATTGAAATTTATCATTGTACCTTCCGTCAATTTTGTGAAAACTAGTGGAAGACAAATCAAATCAGAGTCTGACTTGTTCAAGTCTAGCAAGCTAAATGTTGCCAAATATAACTGGCAATGAAGCAGTTTCCTGTGGGAGAGGGAATGAATAATGTGCAATGCCTGTCAAAGGGTAGTTTTCCCAACTGCTGTTTCATGACTTCAAAAAAATACCATGCATTTTACAGTGTTCTTGGTGTGAACTGATTATATGTGTTGGAAAGGTGCAAATGAAAACAGAGGATACCTCTCCCATGCCCCCCATCCCAAGGGGATTGGAGACCTGGGGCCAATTTCATAAAGCTGTTTAACAGAAAAAAATTGCTTAATCCAAAATTTATTTGCTTTATAAAAATGGGTTTTCAGTCAAAATCTTATATTTTGTGTATTACAATTTTTTATTGGCTGGTGTTCTGCTATTCTTGCTAAAAACACTAGTTGACATACAAATTTTGGATTAAAGGGCCCCTGAAATGCTCAATAACTTTAACCACAGTGTTTGCTGCATATGAAGGATTACTTGTGTAGAAATACAATACTACTGTTCATTTTAATGCCCCATTAATAACAAGTGGCATTTTTCAACTTTGAAAATTTCTTCACATAAACTCACAGAAAGAGGGCGCTGTTTGGGGCATGTCACTTTAGGAACACACAGCAGAAAAGCAAAGAAAAAACATAAGACTTCAAACTGGAATTGTGGAAAAATGCTGCAGTTTCCAGCCTTACTTTTTTCACTGTTTGCAACAGGCAACATGTAAAACAAACAAACCGTTATGGGTTACAAAAGTTTCAGCAAGTTGGAGAAAATTATGGAAACTTTTGTGCACAGTTGAATGAGATTTTCCTGTGTTTTCCTAATGTGACATCACCACTTTGTTCCTGCATATGTAAATTTGCATTAGCATAAAAATCAAAAACCTTGATTTTAACTCCCCAAACAACTTCTAAGTAGGGTTTTATGATTGTAAATTAATGGACTAGTTCCATAGCACAGATTTCATTGATAAAAACACCATTTCAGGGACCCTTTAAGCAAATTTTTCTGCTGAACAAATGTATGAAATTGGCCCCTGTACACATTGATGTTCTGAAGCTGTGTCTGCATTGGACTATTTTTGGTAAAATGTACAGTAAAATTTTACCAAATTTAGTCCAATCGGACAGCCGAAAAACACACACGAAATTGTAAAGTGTCAATTAACTGTCGATTATACGTTTTATGCTCCATCATTACAAATTTTACAGGGCAAGCTGCATGGGTCATGGAAGAATTACATTGTAATTTTTACATTGCTGGAAAGTCCCATGCAGATAAGCATTGTAATGTCGAACTACGATAGAGCACACATTGTGGTCATGTACATGTAACTCTGTGTACCTGAATGATGAGGTGACATATTTAATACTGTAAAATTTACCAAGGTTTTATGTGGCAAAGGACATTCTATACAGGATGAAAATAAATTCGGACATACAGAAGAAATACCAGTACCACGATGGAATGTTAACTTGGACTTGCTGAAACTTTTTACAATTTTAGTCCAATGTGGACGTGGCTAAAGATACATTTTGTTTTGAGTTTCAGGGACCAATGTTTGTCCCCAAAAGATATGGCTAGCTTGACTTCATTTGTCAGCACAATACCTGATGAGCAATATCTAAAGCTTCAAATCAATTAATATTTGTCTCATGTTCAACCTAAGGCCCATTTACCCACGATCACATGATCACATTTACACAATTGCACAAGGGAACACTCGCGAGTCGCAGCCATTATTTTAGAATCAATCTACTAACTTTACAACAACTTACGGACGCTTTCACCATGGTACATGTAGTTGGTAATGGCAAGATCGAAAAGCATTTAGTTTAGGCCACTGCAGGTAAATAGACTCATGCGAAGACATATTTAGCGATGGTACAGTAGCTACATGATGTAGAAAGTCACCGAGAGAGTCTATATAGAAGACTTCGAACTCGCAAGTATTTATTTTCGACGGATTTGTTGTAGTTTTTAATATTTTTTTCTCATTTTTTGGAAATAAAAAATAAAAAATAAATCCAGGCGGCCTCAAAAAAGGAAGCGGGCGGGGACGCGAAACATGTATTTTTTTTTTTTTCGCCTAATCCATTAAAACTTCACATAAGCTACCAACACCTTGCTCAGTAGAAACATGCAAACATGGAAGACCTTGGAAATTGGTTTCTGGTTAAAAGATCTTGATAAAGGTGTATGAACCCATTTGCCATGGTGGACCAGACTCATACATCAGTAATTTTCTCCCCTTCCACCCCTGTGCATGTCCTCGGTTTGAGTCCAGCCTGAAACAGCAAACGGAATTCTGAAGTCTGATTTTGTGTAGGGTACTTCAATAACCAATGAACCCCTGATAATTATATTGTCCCACATGCAGTTGAAATGTTCCTTTGATTTTTTACAGACATGAAACAGCAGTTGGATAACTACCCTGATGAGATCTGATGATTAGATTTGATGAAGTGAGGGCACCAGTGGCATTTACTACTTTCAAGAACAGTGGGAAATGATCCCAATGAGGGTTGGTTACTATGACAATGGTTCCCCGGGGGCACCCCTGCACCCAGAGGGGACCCTACCCAAGGGAGGTGTTTTCCTGTGATGTATAGGATCCTTTCCCTTGATCGAAGCCTAAAAGGTCAATGTCTGCACTTGTTGCTCAACTTGGAAAAGTTCTTCCCAGAAATGACAATTTTGTAAAAGGAACAAGACCCACAACAATCATTTATGAGGCTCATCCTGTTTGAGACAGGGCAGCAATTTGAGCAAAAAGTAAGATACATGTATGGGAAGTTGGTCCACAATTAAAGTATTGATTTAATTATTATTGTTGATACCAACAACAGATTAGTGTTGAAGAGAAGATAACTTATAAGGAATAAATGGTGTTTTTTTTAGGTGGGAGGAAAACCCCACACACAGTATTGTTGGGGTGGGGGAGAGGGGCGAAGGAACCACAGAATGATAAAGTAGGGACTAAAAACCTAATCCACAAATTGACCCAAACCTGATTTAAACCACATAGGTGGAAAGCGAGCAAAGTACTGCTACACAATCTACAGGGGCCTACAACTGGATTTGCTGTATAGTACTATGAGTTAGGGTAATTCCATGAATTAGTGGACATATGACCCTAAATGTTAAAATTGTCACTTTCTAGCTTTTCATGTAACGTGTACCATTCGCAAGTATTTTGTGAAATGCAAATAAAACCCTTCATAAATTTATGAAGGGTTTGTCGAGTTGTGATGGATTTGGGCAAAGACACATTTCAAGTCTTTACACAGTACACACTGTATTTCAGGCTTTTTCAGCACAAATAGAGTGTCAATATCTTGCTTGAAAATCAGGGGTAGAAATTCCCTCAAAAAATTACTTGCGACTTGCGCAAGTTGGCATTGGAATTAACTTGCGCTTACAAAAAAATTACTTGCGTTAAGATGACAAGTTGTCAGAATCTTAAGAAACCGTACTTTATGCCAACTTGCGCAGAGTGCAAGCTTGTGCTTTGGGTTACTTGCGTTTGTTAATTTTTACTTGCGTTGCGCAATCACTTCAATGGGAATTTCGAGCCCTGAAAATGTATAGAAGATGGTATACCTTTCCTAACTTGGACTATACAGATGTTCTTGGCTTTGTTTGGAAAGCAATGGAGACCTACATGCACACTAAAGCACAACAGGACCAGGCACAAATTGTATACGGCTGGACAAAGTGTAACGTAACTAACCGTAACGTAACTAACCATGTTTTTGTTGTTGTAGTTGAAATTGAAAAGAGTTATTTTACAAGTCATATATCAAATAACTTGCCATGACACCAGCAATGATATGATTGCCACTCTTTGTTTCAGAAAAAAAACTTTTTTCCCATGTCCTTTTCATGTAACATAACTAACCCAGGTTAAATTTCTTGATATCACTCACAGAAATGAATCTCGTGATTTGCATTTGATAGTGTGGAGTAGGCCTGGCTTAGATGTATTGACACCATCAAAATGAGAAAAATAATATTTATGCATCTTCATATAGCGGCCAAACATATTGTATAAGGCACCTAAAAATGTAACCTGTAACTAATCATGGAATTGCCCGTTATGAGTTTGCCATGTCCCGCGTCCCATTGGAGGCTGTCAAAACCCACAAACCCATTGTTCCACTATTGCCCTTCCACCTTCAGACAAGTACAAAACAAACTCAGTGACTGGACTATTACTAGTATTATAAAAGACCAGGTAAAACCACCGTCAAGGAAATAAAAGCTGGAAAACCCTGGCATTAAAAACCACAACAATAAAATGTAAGCTTACAAAATAATTTTGAAAGTCCCAAAAACCATCACTGCAACAACCAAAAAGGGTCTTTACAATGACATGCACAAATAGGGCAAAAAATGTCTACACTCTGAACTGCACTATCCATGATAAGAATAGTTTTGGTACCTTTTTTACACATGTAGCATGTACCATAGTCCTGCCCCATTCAGCAAGCCCACACTACCTCCTTCCAACTTGCCAAATAAGGAAAAACCCATATCCACTGCATATGAAAGACACACCCATTTGTTCAAGCTCCACCCACGCACATGATGACGGGCGTACATCAAAAGTTGAATACACCCACCAGATGTTGTGTTATGATAATGCTCTACTTTCTCTTTCCTTTCAACCAATGTTGAACTCAGGGGCATAGCAGCCACATGGGATAACCATAAACTACATGACTGCTCATATTTCAAAGCAAAACCTTTTCCCATGTGATCCCCTTTCATCATAGACTTGTTGCCAGTCTGTGCCATATGGTGGGGCTTGTTGTGATTTAAAATGAGCAAAGAAATTTGGAGGTTGACCAATGCACCAACAGTTTGTTTTTACTACTAGATATAATCAAATGGCATAAGTTCTTCCCAGAAATGACAATTTTGTAAAAGGAACAAGTCCCACAACAATAATTTGTGAGGCTCATCCTGTTTTTTGGCATAATATAGTTACCGTTTCTCCAGGCTATACTAATAACTTCTAACTTGAGTTAAAGTTGAAAATAAAGTGAAGTTTATTATTTAAGTTAAGTCTGCATAGTTACAATTAAGGGCCTATTTGCATGTTCCTATTGAACATCTGCCATTTTACCGGTAAACCCATTAACTGGAAAATAGCTGAGCTTACTGGTCTTCCATCACACTCTGCATCAGTCATTGTGTGGTCATGTGTTGCCGTTTTCTCTCTGTTTGTGCACTCAGATCGGGGAGCACAGTGTGTGTTTCTATTGGCATTTATCAGACAAATTAATTGCCATTTTCCTTCCTTGAGGAGGAAAACTGTCGGGGAAAATTGTCTCTGCCCTCACAGGACAACTAGTGCCAATATAATATAGATATTACCAGCAACGTAATAGCATTGCTGATGTAGCCAGGCCTTTATGATTATTTACCGGTACTTTTTTGCTCCCCACACCCCCACCCCCTTTATCTTCGCTGCTGACCCTTTATAGAACTGAAAATGTTGACAATTTTGGACAGCCCCCAAGTACTGAGAGAATTTCCTATTAAAAGTGTATACAACTTGCAGCACAATGGTCACTCCCTAGCAACATTCCTTGTCTCTATCAACTCTATCCCACACAGAGCCTAATCAAGGCCATGGTCATTAGTGGTCACTTCTGCCAGCCAATGACAACCCCTGGACCAAGTGGCTGGACAAACCACAGGTCATATTGTTGACAAGCTTGACCACAACACACCATCAAGAAGTGACCAGCTGGCATGATGTGGGCTGACCACAAGATTGATTGGCAGTATATCATGTTGGCCAAAATGACCCCAGGATGGAAACTGCCCACTTATGGTCATCCCTATAATTGAGCCAACCCACCTGATGATGATAAAGCCAAAATATAAAAAGATTCATAAGACTCTTACTATAAAAGTGAATAAATGTGTGGCTTGCAAGTTTTAAACTTTAAAAAATTGGTTGGCCGTTTTGTGTACAGTTTGCCCAGATCCATATAAATGTAGTTGTACAGTTCTCGTTTCTGCCCCGGCCACTTCATGTCCATGCATCTTACGTTGTTGTTCCTCCGTTCACATACATCTTAAGTTAATTTTAACCAGTTGACGGCCAGGATTATTTTTGGAAAAAATACAAATTTTTTAAAGAGGCAAATGTGATTAACCAAAAGTAAAGTTAAGACCAGGGCCTAATTTCATGGAACCTGTTACTGTTAGCACAAAAATTTGTTTAGCACAGAATTTCTTTGCTTTAATTTACAAAACTGGGTTGCCAGCCAAAATTTGACATACAATTGTGGCTGCATGGTAACCCATTTTTACAGAGCAAAGAAATTCTGTGCTAAATTTTTTTTTTGTGCTAACACTTACAGGTTCCATGAAATTGGGCCTTGGTCAAGCACTACAAATAGACTTTTATCACGGTGCGGCCATCTTCCATTTTCTCCTATTAAAATAAACGCAACCAAACCGAGGCTTGCAGAAAAAAAGTTTGGTCCCGTTTTGAAATTGTTCATTGTGTGCGTCACAATGACACAGGCGTTGCGCGATCAAGAGAGCGCGCAGCGTGGACAGTGATTCTCAACGGAAGATTACACGCGTGGTCGCGCAGACGCACTGATCGTACCCGACACGTACTATGGGGAACAAGACAAAGATGGACGCACCGTGATAAAGGTCTATACTGACTCAACACCAGTGACGGTTTCGCTGTGTCATGTGAAAGTACGCCAAATCGCCCTGCTGTGAAATCGTAAATGCTCTGGAAGCGTACGTCCGGGCTGTGAAGGGACATTGCGCATGCTCTCCCACAGTCTCGGTATAATTTTCCTGTGTCAAAAAGCGGACAGCAGTAAAAATTTTCATTTTACCACCGTCTTGGTGAAACCTCCCAAAAAATTTAATCCAGTGCGGACACGTCTTAAAAGGGCACTTCACACAAGGAGTCTCTCAACCAGGGTTGAAATCAAATTTTTAAAAACAATTGATCACGAAACATTGCGTAGGCACATCTATTGTACAGCCAATTAACACAAGGATATGACAAATTCCAATATATGGAACATTACCCATGTACCTGAGGGCAAGTTAAAATTAAATCCACCTCTTTTTAAAAAAATGTATATCCATAATGCAACCAATTTAGCAACACAACACAAATAATGTTTACAACATGCACCACTCCCCATTTAATAACTGGTAGGATTCCTGCATTTTTTTTCTGTGATATATAAGACAGTTTGCCAATAATCCATTTGATGAATGAATAGCACCACCAATTGACAGTGTACTGACATCACTATCCCAATTTTTTGGATTCGTCATTTACAGTGTATTGAGATGAAACTTTTGAAATTAAAGACACAGGCTCATCAGCAATGCGCGCTTGCCAAATTCGTGCCACGAAATACGCAGCTCCATAGCAATGGCATGGAGCTGCGTATTTTGTGGCATGAATTTGGTGCACACGCATTGCTGACGAGCCTGTGCCTTTAATAAATACACTGCATAGTATTTTACACAGTAGTATCAGACGATGCTTGGGTTAAAATACAATATTCGCAATTATATAAAATTAAGCTTTTGCGGACACCGTGCGTTTCTGTTACTGTGCACAGTGTGCAGCACAGAGCCCAGATTCGATGTGCGTGCACGTTGGGCGCAACACGAACGCGTGCGTCATGGATCGAGGGAATGGATTGCATGCGTGTGCAACGCGCGCCAGAGTACAGTAACAAAAAATACTGTACAACAGTAAACAAAAGCGCATGCATTTGTAAACTGACGTTTTCAACATCAAACAGGCAAAAATCTCGCGGAAATCTTTCAAAGCAAAGCTTCATTTTATATAACAATAATAATATTGGATGTCTTTTTGGGGGATATGAGAATATACCGCACTCGTCATAAAAATACCGAACTCGCCTTCGGCTCGTTCCGTATTTTCTATCCCAAGATTTTTATTACGGCATCACTTAATTTTTTACAGTTACCACAGAAAATATTTAAAAGATATATTAAAACAGTTTAAAAGAGATTGGGAGAATATTGTGCATCAACTGAACCAGCAAATATGTAATTAATTTTGTAAGAAATATGTACTGCTAATCAGCAAAGGGACAAAAAATACCACAGGTCCACCGAGTAATTAAATTTCAACAGCGAGTACTGATTTTTCCTGGAAATAATATTTTGACCATGTTCCTACGCAGCAGGTGGAATTAAGGCAGTCTAAAATGAGGAATTTTCTCTGAAAGTTTGTGGCAGCCTCCTAGTAACCTCAGGGTTTATGTCTTATCAGCCGGATAGCCCACTCATATTACTTGAGGGGAACCACCTGACATAACTATAGAGCTTTGGCAAACAGGTGAAGTTGATCCAAAGTGGTTGAAGAGAAAGGGGGGAAGGGTAGAAGGGGTTTAGCAATTTGATTAGACTCAAATTTCGCTTGCCCCATGGGCAAATTGTGCATTTAGGCCCATTTATATTAGATTGGAGTTCAGCTGATTGGACTTCATTTTGCAAAAAGTTACTATGAGCTAAACAACAGGATCACAATCAACTACATTTGACTGGCCTTCAAAGTCGACATCCTAAGGACCAAACTTAACACCTCATCAACTAATGTCCAGGAACTGACCAGTCCAGGAACTGACTGCATGCCCAGTGACTCGCAATGCCGCAGGCTCAGTTACAAAGAATATGGTGCACTTGGTGCGGCAACGCATCCTAGCCGCAGTTAAGTAGCATTATTGAATTTCAGGACAGTACGCGGGACCCAATTTTTAACAAGAATGGAAATTCTAGCTGAAATTTCTTGCCTAATATCGACACATTTTGGTGTTTCCTGCCACTATATGATGTATCCTGAATATACACCACGCAATCCTTATTCTGTGGAAGCTTTCCCAAATCTTCCCCCACATGACCACAGATTCCTTTTTTCCCACAATCATTACAGTTCATGGTTTAGTCACCAAATGTCAACTTTCCTTGGCACTGTTTCATCTAGCCACCCGTCCACCCATCTTTTGGACAAGCAATGTGTGATTTTAGAATTTGCGAAATGGAAAATAAAACATGACTGGTAGAATTTTGTCAAATGGAAATAAAAAATGACAGGTGGATTTTTTGTTTAAAATGTATAGGCCTACATAATTGAGTGACTAAATTGCATTTTTGTTTGGAATGAAAACATAAGGCCTTGTAATCTGTGCAGCAGGCCACCGCAACCGGCCGGCCATGGTATGAGTTGTCACTCTTGTACATGTTGTATGGACAAGTACGTACGTGTGCCTAGTACGTGACCACATCATGATGTATCACGTTTTTACACTTGCCTGGTGTCCGTAACCACTTATTAATGCATGTGTGTGCCTTTCAATTTTTGCGAATCACAGGACAGGTAGTTTTTAACTGAACCTAAGTAGGACAGGCAGTTTTGGAAATCTAAGATGAATACCCATGGGTCCCAAAATCATAAACATGTTTACCGTTAAGTATGTAAAAATCTGTTGTGTCCTGACTCACGCCCTCTCAAGTTCAAGCGCAAGTGCTGTCCCTTCCTTTAAATGATAACCCAAGAGTTATCAAAAGATACTACGATGTGGCCCACGAGTTACAAATTCAAAAACAAATCTTCGGCTATTAATTTCTGACAGAAGGTCCTATTTTTGACAGGAAAAATTTATAAGGTGTTTGTTAATACCACTGCTATCAACACTTTGAGCAAGTTGATCTTGTCAACTCATGAAGTAACATTTTTGGTTATTGCAAATGACAGATAAAAATAGGCTTTAAACTGTGTATGACTTGAGTACATTCCAGGACTCAACATGAACACCAATCTGAATTCCGGCCAGTCACATCACAGGTTGCAGGGGCAGACTAGGCCAGGCCAGTATATCCTGTGCTTCCTGATAAGGTTTGGATAAAGACCCCACAAAAAGGAAGTCACATCCCCAGAGAGGATGCTTACACACTCCACCAGATGGCCACAGTTTTTGGCGGGAATACATTGCAACATGCAGGAAGCAATTTTTCCTTTCTGTTTTGGCACGGCTCCAAACGGAGACCTTTTCATTGCAATCCTATAGGCCTACTATACCCAGATTCTATTTTTGTCTGTTCAAACATTTATTAAGGGACATGTTCCAGGAAAACAAATGTCATTGGAAATTATAACCCAGATTCACACTTGGTCGATTCCCAATGGTATTACAATGAAATATCTGAAGTCAGAATTATTTAATTTCAAACAAAATCCCCAATGAATTCATTTTCAAGACACTTGTGTACAAAGGCCTCCCGTAAAATCCTGGGACCTGTTTCACAAAAGAGGACTTAGTGCAGGTCTCAGAAAGAGTTCTTATAGTTATTATAGGGAAAATCTGAGGGAGTACTGGGGTATACCTAGCCCAGGTTGGACGTCGTCTTCATTGCATTACGAGTGACGTCCAGGTCACGATGTCTCAAAACAGGGTGATTGAAACTTCCACATCATTTTTTGAGCTATTTTACCTTTTAGTGGACGTCGAATTGATGTCCGTATGTTCTTGGCGTCTTTATTTACAGGAACGGAAGGTTTAAAAACCATGTACACCAAATTTGACGAAAATATGCTGGATTTTAAGCACGAACCAACGTTAAATTCCAGGAAAAGCTGCCGGTATCATCGACTTTGGATAAGCGCGTGCCAC
Source organism: Henricia sp. BOLD:AAB3569 (assembly GCA_037783545.1). Classification (NCBI taxonomy): domain Eukaryota; kingdom Metazoa; phylum Echinodermata; class Asteroidea; order Spinulosida; family Echinasteridae; genus Henricia; species Henricia sp. BOLD:AAB3569. The sequence goes on from JBBELK010000284.1 coordinate 72,176, forward strand.
GCAATTCCATTCACGCGCAAGGACTTGCGCGCGCGCGACTTGCCTAGCAACCGCAAATTGCGCGAGCGCGGTGAGAACAAAAAACGCATTGCGCGTTTCGAGCCGGCTATATACCTTATGTGTTGGGAAAATTTGTGCACAAATATATAGCAAATTAGCGTGACTTTTTGCCGTTTTCCTCCGGAATATGCAGTTTGGTGATGTGTAGTGGATTTCTAAACCCGGCAATCCCAAAGATTAGGACACATGGAACTTTGTTAGCACATTACCGGCTTCCAGCACAAGGTAGAAATATTGATTTTTTCTGTTACAAAAATTTTCACCCTGTTTTTGGAACTTCATATCCTGGACTCCGTATCCCCATGTAGTATGCGGTACGGAGACCAACCTGGGCTAGGGTATACCAAACAATGTGCCTCATAGCTCAGAGGTGTCAGAGGTGTCTGGATCAAATAAATCCCTATATTAAGAAAAAAAGGCATAGATTAAATCTCTCTCTTTACAAATGCTGTCAAAGGAGCGTGTCCAGATCACATTTTTGAAACCTCCTCCCCACCCCCCATTTTTCCCATGGGTGTTGAGATTTTGATACCATATCATTTGTCATATTTTTCTCATTACCTTTCTGAAATTTCGCATTATCAATCCGTATACACTGTAAAAACACTTACACAAATCTGACTTGAAATCAGTAAAAACCTTGCACCCATGCAGCGGACACTAAAAACCTAGTTACTGATAAATGACTAGAAATCACCAGTGAATCTGACTCCGCCTGGTAGTTGTTTTAACTATAGATATCTGTTTGACGTTACAAAGATTTTAGTCATCCCGATTAGAAAATCTAGTCAAGCTGACTATAAAATAATACCCCTTTCCCACTATAAAATCTCCGGGTTAACTCGGGGGGTAACGGCAATCCTTAACCCCGAGATACCCCGGGGCAGCGAAATATCGCGCGAGCGTTCCCACTACTCTTTTGCTGGCCCGGGTTAAGACAACAAAAATCGGCCGTTAGCCCAGGGCTCGTTAACCCTGCCAGCGACCAGGGTTAAGGGTGGCAATCTCGGGGTTAACGGCCAAACTCCGGGGTAAGCATTGTAGTTGGAAACCAAGCAGGGTTGAGTGTTCCCCAAGCAATCTCGGGGTTAAGACGCATGAATCATTGCTCAATACGGTGTCCAAAGTTTAAACTCGTGGCGCGAAAATGCGTGTTCAGTGCGCTATAAATCCTGCTGGCATATTGCCTCAAGCAACATCTGCCTTCTTCCCCTTTTGAGAACGTTGGTGTTGATGTTTCCTTCGCAATATTTGTAAAATTACCATCAGGACCGCGACCGATATTGCTTCCGTGTCTGGCGCCATTTTGAGCGATGTACTAGCAGTACTTTGCCCCCAAACCACTTCGCCCTCGGCTGGACCACTTCTTCCAATCATGGAGGTGGAATACATCGCCCAAATGCTACTTTACCCAAGGGGCACTCTGCAAACGTAACCTACGTACGTGCCCGCTCACGGCTAACAGACATGCAGCTACTTAGTTTTATGCCGTTTGATGAAATAATTTTTAAAAGAAGACTGGCTGAGAAAACACCGTCTTAATACACCCCCATTTTAATGGTATAGGCCTACGCGTGATGCGTCTTGCTTGCCACGTGGGTCATGGATGTTGTTTTAAGAGTGTACGTTCAAGGATATCGTCAAAAAACCACCACTGTTTTGTAAACTAATTTATCTGGTTCCGTATAATGGGGTATATGATAGGATTGACAATTAGAGATGAATTTTTGTTCCATAAAGCAGTGCAGTAATTACACCAACCTTTTTGCTTGCCTTCCACATCCAAATTGGAGATTGCAAATTTCCTGTTTTCTTCCCATGGATAGTATTTTGGGGAGGTACTTTATATAATTCTTATAGGTTAAAAAAAATTCATTTTTTGGGAAAAATTTGAACACGCTCCTTTAACTGCATTTGAAAAGTCTAGGCTTCCTAAATAACATAAATCTATAACTTATGCATTGGCTAGTGCAAACTATTAAAGTTACAGCTGTAATGAAGAATTGATCTCTGCAGGAAAGAATTTTCCGATCTGAAAGACTGAATTCCTTCAAATAAATTACCCATTGTCAATTTTTTTCCTGTGACATCTGGGACCCAAGGTCCCATAACACAATCAAAATGTCAAATAGTTCCTGTTATTCATGCCCCTGGACATCAACTTTGACCTGTAAATTGCAAAATACTCCCAACAAAAATATTTTTTGACAGTTGGGGAAACCAAAATGTGCATTGCAACATGACAGCTCTCAAGCAGAAGTCAAGGCTGGAATTTCCCAAAGGTAAAGATAATTATTGTGAAAATACCAAACAATTAATTTGAACTACAAGTACATGTATCATGAATCATTTAAAGGAACACACCGGCTTTGTTGGGCTATTTTGGGCCCATTATTCTGAAGCGCTTTTCAGAGTAAATTAAACATATCCTGAAAATTAAAGGTCACGTGACTTTTCGGAACCAGATTCTGGCTCCGAAAAGTCACATGGTCTTGCGAGTTGGTTTTGTGTCCAGCCGCATGAAAGTTTCTTACTGCAGAACTGCGCCAAATTCATCTCTCATTTCCCCCCAATATTTATAAGTAATTGACAAAGAGTCCAGAGAACAGGAGCAAGCGCGTGCTACGGCAGGCTAACGTGGAGTGTAGGATATTTGCCCCGCGCAGCATGGCAAATAGCCTAAGTAGTTGCAACGGCTGGTAAAGCGTATAACCCGTCTTTTGACCGTTTTTGTTAATTTTGCACTTCTTTAGTAAATTACGGGATATTTTGATGATCTTTTTTCACAACGACCATCCAAAAAGTATTGTCAATGCTGCTACATCACTAAATCATGTAAACAGTAGGCCGGTGTGTACCTTTAAGATTAGATAAATAATTGAGTAGTTGATCATTGCTTCAGACCTTGTGTACAAAACATATTATACAGGTTGAAAACATTAAAATTTTAAAATTTCCCCCTCCTAAATGTTGGTTTTTCCATCAAATCTGCAGTTACCGATGTTTGATGAGTCATTAAAAAAAAAAAATCTGATGAACTTCTCAACGCTTACCAAGATTAGAGATAGTCTAAAACTCTAAAATTCAAACATTGAAATTTACAGTTTGCATAAACTGTTCCTCATCAATAACTATTCACAGTATCAGTGAAGTTACCAATCTGTTTCGATTAGGTCAAAAGCCATGTTCCCATTAGACCATCTCTTCTGTTTGGCCCAAAAAAAATGTTCTGGTTCTGGTCGATTTCAAGCATGCGCGTCAATCCTTTTTTTTCTGCGGCAGCTAAAACAGCGTCTTCTATTGCCGCACTGCCTCACATTTTCTAGACTGATCGCCAATCCGGTAGACTACTTAAGAAATGGGAACAAGTCTATGTATTTTCCCGGGCAGCTCGATCTCGTACTCATCAGGGCAATGGATTCGGATGATGCTGATATTGAATGAGAACGAATGATAGAGTATGAGGTTGTTTTAATAAGCTGCAACAATGGCGGCTATTGGAATTGCGATTGTAAATAAGAGCGTGTCTGAGCTGAGCTGAACACTGAAATATGCCACTTATTTCCGTGTCCATTGTTTGTGAAGTAAAAACTCTCAGAACATTCAGTGTTGTGACGGCTTTGCAAGTTTACTATAGGCCTTACGGATCTGTGTGCAATGAAGGAAAAAAAAAAAAACATCTCCGCGTCACCGCATCAATTCCAGGACTTCAGTCTGACCAGAGCCAGAATAATTCTTTATTGGGCCTTACCACACACTCACAGAAAGTTAACTTGACCCGCGGTAACATCCCTGCATATAGGCCTAATTGTAATGTGCAGTCAACGCCCATGTGGAAAATTAATGCAACTCTACAGTAAGCTTTACCTGTGCAAGCCATGCATTGTTTACTGCAGGGTCATCTTACTAAATTTTAGGGGGGTGGGGTTTGGGGGTGGGGTAACTGTTCCCACTGCACTACCACTACCTATAATACCATATTATATATGATTGTTGGGTTAAAACGAAATCCATTTCCTGGTAAAATCTGAACAAACTAGAATAAGATGTGTGCCATTTTAATAACAGGTTTTGGAAAATTGTTCAAGACTTGCAGTGTTAAAAGTTAAATAAGTGGTTACTTGATGTGTTCAAATACCTTCTTTCCTACAATCAGTAGTTGGTCTGCTCATTTGACAACCAAAAAGTCTTCTGGTAGTGATCACAAAATTACATGAACATGCACACAGTGCCACCTCTGTATGAACTGGATCAATGCCAACTACAGATGGCGCTATTACACTTTTACAGACTTCACCAACCTCTTCACCAAGCTCAAGCAGGGTTGCTCTTCACTTGTTGACTTAACCCAGTCAGACTTTAGTCCATTTTGGCTTGAGACTTGGCTTGGGGAAAAAAATGATGCCATCTTGATTTAAAGTTAAATGACTTTAGATTTGACTTAAATAAATTAAACTTGTTGGCATTAATAAATTTTGCCAATAAAGCTTTAAAAGCCAGAAATGAAGATGAGGCCTTTTTGACATTATAGAAAGTTCAACAAACTAAGTGCCCAAGAACTTGTACATTAATTTTATGGCAGGCCCCCAGCTGTGACTAACCATTTTAACTTTTACCGCTTTAGCTAAAAAAAAGTGTATAAAAATATATAACTTCTTTTTCCAGTATAGGACGACCGTTTTGGGCAGAGTGCTCTGGGGGACCACTAAAACGGCAAATTTGTCGGCAAGAAACTCTGCCGTTGACACCCATTCTCTCGACTTAAAGTTCTCATAAAAATGTTTTTCGACCTAGACCGAAATGGTTTCCGACCTAAAAAGAATGGTGAGAAACCTAATAAAAATGGTTTTTGACCTAAAAATATGGTTTTAGAGGCAAAAAACATTAAGACGACCGACAACCGGTCGTCCTAACACGGCCGGTCGTCTTAAAAATACCTTTTTATCCAAAACCGGTCGTCCTATACAGGAAAAAGTGGTTATATAGCCAAAGACTTGGTACTTGAGTTGGGTAAAATAATCTGTCTTTTGCATGTCAAACTTGACTTGGAGAAAATGGACTTAGAGAAAATTGCTTTATAACATGAATAGGGAAAAATGGCTTGGTTACAACTCGATGCATTTTGTGTATTATTATCCACCATTTTAAAGTTAAAAAAAATATTTTCTGTCAACTTATGAGGAAAAACAATTAAATTAAAAAGTTATTTAAATGAGATGTGGTCAAGTTAAAAACGAGCATTTTGTTGGGGGATTTCTGAAACTTTCTAATTTCAAGTAATTTTGTTTTAAATAAAAGAACTACTAACTAAAATGAGAATGAGGCCAGACATCCGCAAAATTAGAGAAATATGAGAGAAAAGTTTGAAAATTGTTTCCCAAAAGTACAAAACAGAGAATTGGAGCAAGGTTTTACTCCGTATCATGGCAACCTAAAAATGTTGACCTAGAATAATCTGATGCTTGACATACAAACACAGATGATGTGAAGTATGGCTACGCAAAATAGAGCAAACCAGCAGAGTGGCTTTAAATCTTTTCTTCAGAAATTACATACACAAGAAAATGTGGTATGAAAATTCTTTCAAATTAGCCCCAAACTTGTTTATCAAAGTGATTTTATTTTGTATAGGAATCGGCATTCTCAGGCACGTAATCTTTTCTGCCTGACTCACTTCTGTCACAGCGGTACTATTCCAATGCTAAATCATGATTAATAGGGTCTTTTCAAATACACACAGGTTTCTAAATTTGTCACACATGTTGAGTATGGTAATCTTTTAAAGCAACATTCTGCCCCAAGATTGTGAGATTTGTGGTGATAAAAGGAACCCACAGATTTGATCAATGTAAGATATGTGAAAACTGTCCAAAAGTGGAATAGACCCTTTACACTGGCGGCCATGACAGGGGGTAGGTTTTCATATTTAACAATAGACCCACAAAGTGCCTACTCATGCATGACGCACAGTGACAATGTGACTGTCCTCTGCCGTAATCCTTTAAAATGTCTTGTTTAGCTGTAATTTTTTGACAAGGATACCTTGGACATTTAGGAACCCAATTTCCTTCCCTGAAAATTTAACTTTAGTGTATAGACCTTTTTATGGCGGCCATCTTAGGGGACAATCAAATTTATCAATGCGTCAGGCATAAGTAATATATAGGCACTTTTAAATAAGAAAACCTGATCCTAATATTGCCACTGGTGCAAAGGGGATCTACATCAACTGGACAGACAACTTCTGTATTGTGCAAATGTTGCAGACATTTGTCCCATGTATGGAGCATTTTGGCCTAATTAAAAGTGTACAGCATGTGGTATAATAACTTGCTTAGCAGCTCAAGCTCAGTCAAAAATGATAAAAAACCAAAACAAACTGCTTTCGGTATATCACAGTCGGCACAAGTACACGTACAGCTCTCATTCAACATTAAATACTGACGGATTGCACATACAGATAGAATGTTATCCAAGGTTGCTGTGAGGTTACAGGAAATATTTCTTGCTCTTGATGTACATTCAATTTCACACCCATTTTAATTATGATGATAATCTTACAAATTCATGAAACAAATTTAAGGTTTAAAAAAACAGGGACTTCAAGGCAGAATATACCTTTAATATTCCCAGATGTGTAAACTGCATTTATTACAGTAATCAATCAATCTTAATTTTATCAAAGAAAATCCCACTCAACCGCTGAATACGAAGTCTATCTATTGAGCGACTCTCTCCACATTCCCTCCCTCAAAGGATATTGAACTGGTGCCAAGATGCCAACAGCTACATGTAGGCGTTGAACTGATTTAGTATGTTTCTGTACAAGGTGAAATGTGTAATCATTTGCATGTAGTCCAGCACTATGTTTTATACACATGATTTGGTTAAAATTGCTGAATCACATTTTGGTTTGATTTCCTAATAATTTGAATTGAAGCTGAACTCAAAGAGTAAATGTAAGCTAAATTGAGAAAATGCCAAACCACACTGTAGTGTACTTTTAATCCACTGTTTACTGGATGGGAGTAGATGAAGTGCACATGGAAAAAGGTGGGAGGGTGGGGTGGGGGAGGGGGAGGGGGGTAGGGGTGGGGGAGGGGGAGGGGGGTAGGGGTGGGGGTGGGGGTGGAGGAGGGGGAGGCCGTAGGGGTGGGGAGGGGTGGGGGAGGGGGTTGGGGTGGGGGAGGGGAGGGGGTAGGGGTGGGGGAGGGGGAGGGGGTAGGGGTGGGGGAGGGGGAGGGAGTAGGGGTGGGGGAGGGGGAGGGGGTAGGGGTGGGGGAGGGGAGGGGGTTAGGGTGAAGGGTTGGGCCTAAGGGATGGGGGTGACGGGGGTGACTTGGGTGGAAGTAGAAGAGATGGTGCATAAGTGGGTTGGGTGGGAGACAGGTGGAGAGATGGCTGGAGGGGTCGGGTGGAAAGGGTTGGGTGGAGGGGGCGGGTGACGGGGTTTGGTGGAGGGGGCGGGGTTGGGTGGAGGGAGTGGGTGGAGGGGGAGTGAAGGGTGGTGGGGTGGATGGAGGGTGGGATAAGAGTGGGGAACCTCAGGGGTAAAGGGGTGGGATTAAAGGGTGGAATGAAAGGGTGAAGGTGGAGGAATGGGGTGGTAGGTATGGTGGTAGGAATATAGGTGATGAGGTCAAGGATCGGAGAAAAAAATTTTCTGAAAAATGCATATCTTTCAATACTAGTGATGTCTTTTTTTCAGATTAAAAAAGTCTGATTTCAGGCAAACATTAACAAAAATAATAATACATGTGCTTGCATGGTATCTACAAGTAGAGTGGAAGGGATGGAGGGACGGGCTCGGAGGGGTGCGCTCTGAGGGGTGGATCAGGAGTGTGTTTGGGGGTTTAAGAAGCGGACCCTATAAACCAATCTAGATCTGCTGCTGAACTAATTAAGTTATAAGAAATGACTAAAATCATGATGATCATTCTGAAAACCACTGTCAAAAGATATTCCTGAATTCACATAAGCAGCAACATTCTCTTCACATAATGAGTGACAATCATGCCAAGAAATAAGGCATCACAATGTTTGTTGAAGGCATTCCACTGTAAATAACTGACAACTTTAGGGTCCAACAAGTCCTCTTGATATCCATCTTGTGTGCGCGCTTCAAAATGCGGTCAATGTGATTCCCGGTGGTGACTCCGAACCCAAAGTACAGCGGCCTTGTTCTACAAGTCTAACGAAGCTTGCGAATGAGCTTCGTACCGCATCCATGCCGCTTAACGCATGACCGAGACAATTAGTCCGTTAGTACACTGGATACGCACATCTGCAGAGTGCGGGACTTTGGCCGGCTGCCATGGCTTGCAGTATGTTTTGTCATATTGAAATGAGAGGCAGGGCCCAGGCGAAATTGCCGCAATGACGTCAATACTGGTCAAGTTCAACCAAGTGGAAAATAGACTCCCTCGGCTGTAGCTGATGTAATATATGCCAGTGTTTGCTCACCATGGTTTTTTCTACCCAATTTTCTGCTATCTACAGATAATGTACAGTTCTAAGTCTTGCTATTGCTCATGTTTTCTGGAGGAAGGGTGTTGAAGCATATTCAATCACAAGTACTGGAAATACTGGAATTTAGTCCGGAATTAAAAAACTGAAGCACAAATTATAATCATTTCAATCTTTAAGGTACATGTAATTGGTAAAACAAAGGTTACCAGCTAAAGATTCATGCAGTTGAACAACACTTTGAATGGTCCCCTACAACTGTTTATCGGCAGTAAATGGGGATATTTTGTACTGCTTTCTACTAATAAACATCTCAAAAAATTACTTTATTTAAAAAATCTCCAAAATCAAGAATGCTACTTACAAAAGGGACGGCAAGGAAATATTATTTGGTTTTAGGGTGCAGACGTGCATAGAGAAACCAAATCCATGTCCCAAACGGGATTCAAACCTGTGACATTAAAGGCACAGGCTCGTCAGCAATGCGTGCCCGCCAAATTCGTGCTCGAAACACGCAGCTCCATGCCTTTGCTATGGAGCTGCGTATTGCGTGGCACACATTTGGCGGGCGCGCATTGCTGACGAGCCTGTGCCTTTAAGCTGGAAGACAAGCACTGCTGCACCAAACTGATTGCTCATTAAAGGCAGTATACATGTACATGATTGTTTTTTGATATAAGTTTCAGAAATAAATGCATCCGAGTGAGGTAATATAAACATCAAAACAGTCACACTTTTCATATTTCCGTTCGTGAATCATGGGGGGAAAAACAAGAAAACAATGTCGTTATATTATGGTCAGGTTCTGTGATGGGCGTACTGAAGAGTGGGGCAAATCTAGGCTCCTATAATGCTTTTGTTGTCCAAAATTAAGACAAATCTGTACTTTTCTTTAATGTCAATGAGCTATTGCTAACTTCCCTATATTTTCACCCAGTGTCGTTATTTTGTGATTACATGAACTTTTTTTTAATTACCCGGTATTGCAAAACGTTTATACTATACCTTTAAACCATTCCCACGTTTTTTTTTAGAAAACAAATTATGCATCTTGTATGTTTTGGGTTAAAAATATCTTTTTCATGCAACAGCATTAATCATGATCGAGTACCTGTGAGCAGGCAGATTTTCAAACCAAAGCAATTTTCTGAGATTTTTTCACAAAATAATTTTTTGATAAAATGGAACATTATTATGTATTTCAGTTTTTGGGGTCTCTGGTTAAGAAAAAACACGTAGTTGTTTTGGCAGTATGTACCTACGGTATTAGAGTAGTTAAATGTGGACATAATAACTGAGGTTGGCAAACAAGAAACTAAATATTTGTCTTTTTAAACCACAACTGAGAAAGAATAGTCAAGTTCACAAGAGGGCAGTCTTTATGCCACCTAAAAAAGCAGTTGCTCATTTCAGGTTTTTCCCCAATTGGGCCCTAGAGGGGGTACTTCCAGCAAGCCATTTGCAAATGGTCCAGTCACACATAGACGACGCACGGGGGACGCACGGCCCACGCATTGAAAATTTGCAATTTTGGCCAGTGCGTTGTCGTTCGCTAGGTGTGCGTCATTATGCGTTACTCGTTCGTCGAGTGCGTTGGACCAACGTTATGCATTCGACGTCATTCGCTGTGTGCGTCGGGATTGTTTGTGCATGCACAAAAATGTGCGCGGAGCTCGACGCATGAATGTACACGTCAAAAGGACGCCAGACACGCGCAGAGCGCGCTAGACCAACGCCAGACATACGCGGAGCGCACGCTGTGTATTCGTTGTCAGTTCGGCAGCTGAGGTCTAGCGAACGCCTAGTGCACACCTAGCGCACTTCAAACGCATGCCCAGCGAATATGAGCGTGCTGAACGGGTCTCTAACGCACCCAACGTTCTTCTTGCGTGTTCCTAGCGTATACCTGGCGTGTACATAGCATGTACGTAGCGTGTAGTCAGAGGGTAAATAAGCGGGTCCCGCACCACCTCCTCATCACTTCTCCTCCGACCCTCATGGGTGATGACAGAGATTCCTACTGATCGTGTCTAGAAGAACCACCTCAGAAGATTAAAAAAAAGGTTCTACGAGCCAACGGTTTTTATAGGCACAGTCACGTGATCACTGCCGTTCGCGGGCTGTGCGTTGAGCGCGCGGTGCATGCGCTGGCCATTCGTCCCACACGCTAGCAACACGTGATGCATTCGTTGGGGTTTTTGACACGTGTGCTCTGTATACGGTCTGTATGCGCTTTGTATGCGCCCAGTATACGCGCAGCGCGTCAGCAACACGCTATGCATTCGGTGTCAGCTTGCTAGCCTCTCCCAAATCCTGACAAAGGTTGGGCGCACAACGACGCACTGATCCTATTTTCCATTTTTTGCTGAATTTTCAGTGCGCGGGCCGTGCGTCGTCTATGTGTGACCGGGCCATAAAGGCCCGCCCATTTCATCCTTTGCAATGACCCAAACTTTTACTTTCAGTTGACAAGAAAAATTTGACAAGAAAACTTGCTCAAAGTGTTGATAGCAATGGTAACAAACGCCACATTGTTTTTTTTTCTGTCCAAGATGGTACTTTTTGTAAGAAATTATTAACTGCAGGTGGTTTTAAAACACAAAAATTTTCCACAGATTTTAAAGCCCCAATAATACATCATTTGCAGTTACCAAAAATCTTTCTTCATGAGTTGACAAGAAAAAAATGACTAAAAGTGTGTATTGCAATGGTAACAATCACCACAATTTTTTGTGTTTAAACTGTATCTTTGTGGGAGAAATTGACAACTGAAGGTGGGTTTTAATGTCTGCAGATAACTTTTTTTACCATTCATTCATACACAAAGAACATGCATGGAATTTTTTCAGGATTTCTTAATTATTACAGGGGCGTAGGCTGGGGGTGGTGGGGGGGGGGGGGGGGGGGGGGGGGGGGGGGTGTTGGAACGATTGTTAGCATGTTATATATTGACAATAATATATCAGACGGTAATACATGCTTTGAATTACGAATAATATCTACATTTCTTGAAATAGCGAGGTTAACTTTTTGACAATGGTCCCTCCAAGTAACTTTATCATCGATTGTGACTCCCAAAAAGTTAGTATTTTGTACTTGACGAATGACATTATTATTAAAATAGAAATTACAATCAGGTTTTGTATTTTTTTAAAGAAAAAAATCATACAAACTGTTTTATCTAAATTTACATACAATCTATTACTAGTAAGCCAGAGAGAGACTTTGGATAGTTCATTATGTATTAGCCCAATATTCATTTGCAGAGATTTGCAGCTTTAAAATATATGTGTCATCTGCAAATAAAATAAATTAAAGTAATTTTGATGAATGGCAGATATCATTCATATAAATTAGAAAGAGAAGAGGACCAAGAATGGAACCTTGTGGTACTCCACACGTGATTATTTGAAAAGACGAAATACCTTTTCGCCATTCAACAATTTTTTTTCGATTTGTCAGGTAATTCAAGGCAATTCCCTCTAATTTCATATTTAGATAGTTTAGAGAGTAATATGTCCAGGAAAACTCCAATTGTGTCAAACGAATTGTCAAGAGATTGGGTGATTTTATCAACAAGGTCAATCAAGGCCATTTGTGTAGAATAATTTGCTCGAAAACCATATTGGGAATCATTTAGAATTTTAAATTTGCCACAAGGCGTACAAGAAGTTTGGAAGTACATGTATTTGGAAGTACATGTATTGAGATAGGTCTGTAATTAGAAATTTCACAAGGATCGCCTGACTTAAAAACTGGGACAACCCAGGCAATTTTAAGTTTATCTGGAACTATACCCGTGCTTAATGAAATGTTAAAGATCTTTAACAATGGGTCAATAATTACAGGTGCCATCTTTTTGATAATATACACCGTGTTTACACTGGTCCCGAGCTCGGGATTAAGATTGGTCCCCTGATAAGAATGCGTCAGTGTTAACCGCAATGATCCCGAGTGCTGCGTTTACATTCTGTAGTTGATCTCGAGCGCGGTGCCAGAAGTTGCAGTCAAAGGTCATGCTCTGTGTGTGCATGTACTGATCAATGTGTGCATGGGTTGTGCATGTACAGTGTACAAGCTAGCCACTTGAATTTCGCGGGCTTTTCCCCCACTACGGCTGTGGAGCGATGTGGCAGGTTGCGGTAAAAATTAATTGCTTATCTAACCGCAAACCGATCCCGAGCTCGGGATCGAACCCTCCGCCAACGCGAGCCCAAAATTGGGGTCTGATCCGGGGCCAATTTGGTTCCGAGAGCGTTTACACTCATTTGTGATCCGGGGCTGATCCGGGGCTGATCCCGAGCTCGGTGTTCGACCCCGAGCTCGGGATCAAGTGTAAACAGGGTGATAGCCACCCAGGTGATCATTACCGGGACTTTTATTGGAAGGTATTTTATGTATACAACATATGAGTTCATCTTTGGTAATCGGAGCTAAGAAAAACGAAGTCTCGCACAATAAAATCAGTTGGGTCTTTGTCGGATGGGGGATTTTTGATGCCAGTTTAGAGCCTATGTTAATGAAGAAATCATTAAAAGCTTCGGCAATTAATTGTGGTTCCAACAGCTGAGAATTGTTTACGTTGAATGTTTGAGTACTACACAAATTTCTGCCTGTTTTGTTAAGAGCTTTATGTATGACTTGTTATGTTTCTTAAACAAGTTTGCAAAATATTTTTTCTTTGAAATTCGAATAAGTTTTGTTAATATATTGCTGTATGCACTATTGATTGCTTTCCGTGACGTAGAACATCCGGGAATGTTTGGTGGTCAACAGTCATGCGCGTACACGGCGCGCCAATAGACACACATGAACACGCGTAAAAAATACTCACCAGCATATTTTCATTCGAAGATACCGCACACGCGCGTTGTGATACGTTCAAATTATTGAGCATGCACTCGGCTTGTAAAAACGAAAGTGCTTCTACTTGATCGCAATTTTTAGCCTGAAGAAATATGTTTTTATCTTTCTCCATACAACAGCATAAAGCAAGGTCAAGCAACAGAGGTAAGTGCAATCCATGCGCTTTTCTTGCTCTTTTTGCCGGTTATTACTCGAGCCACGTGGGTCATGAAAAATTACCACCAAAATGGTGGATGGAAGGGGTGACTTCACCGGAAAGCAATCAATACTTTTTGGGGGGGGAAATACAGATTTTAATAAGCCCTTACTTATCCAAGGTTGGCTTTTTCTTTTTCTACGTTTAACTTTTTTGAGGGGAATACACTGCTCGTATAATGAGAGCGCCTTGGAAATAAACGGAGAATAGCAGTCATTGACATTGTTCCCATTAATGACAAAATCCAAATTAACTGCTCCTAGCTTCACCAGAAAATTCGTCATATTCTGTTCACAGTTATCTCTGTTCCAGTAATATGTTGTGTTTGTCGATTTTGTAACACTGGGTACGAAACAAGTAATCGGTAGATGGTCACTCAGATCCGTATTGGATGTATGATCTCCCATGTCATTTGTAAAAATATTGTCGATTAGAGTGGCAGTGTAACAGAGACCTTGTATTTTCAGGAATGAAAACAGCAAAGAACAAGGAATTGTGGCCTAAAATTTTCATTGTTATACATGTACAAGCAGAATGTTGTATTAACAGTGCTCTTCTTATCGAGGTTCAACTGTAAAGTGCAACAACCAGCCGTGGTCACATAGCTTCTGGGGTCTCCGTTTTCAGCACTGTTTCAATGTGACTGCATGGTTGTAATCAATAGAGGGGAATGCACTTTAGTGCCGTATTTTTACCAGATGGAATTTACAGAAAGAAAACATTTGCTTTAATCAAGCAAAACCAAATGTTATTGATCTCCTAATGTAATGATTAATATGCAGCAAAAAGGAACTAATTTGAAAACATCCACTTTTGATTTTCAATTTTCATTGTATTGTTTTGAAACTTCCCAATACTGGGTCATTTGACAGTGTTCTATGGCTGAGCGGAAGTACCGGCCATATGGCCAAGCGGTTTGGTGCATTGAACTCAAGAACGTGTCTAATCGATTCCCGGCCGCGACCATGGTGCGTACATGTGCCTTTAGGCAATTTCCCGTAAGTTGCCCCTCTCCACCCAGGAGTAAATGGGTACCTGCAAGGGTTGCAGCGTTCGAGTGCTTGTGTCAGGCTGCCAGGGCTGCATACTCCCCAGGGAGTTGTGCCCCAATGACCAGGGTAATGATATTGTAAAGCGCCATTATTAACATTATATAAAATGCTTTCATTGAGTCCCTTTGCAATGTGTCCTTTTTGTATGAATGGTTGAAAGAATAAGATTTTCTCTTCTTTGAAGTAATTTGTGACTCTTGCAGAAATGTACAATCTTGAATACAAAGTAATTTTGTATGGACTGGTACGATTTTGTAAAATGCGTACATTTGTCAATCTTGTTCTTATGGCATATTGCATTCACTAATTTCCATTACCCTGACTGGTTGATGAAAACAATTTTGCATTTGTACTTAAAAGGTACAATTCTCATACATGTGCACTTAGAAATCAAAATTGAAATCTTCAGGACCAGTTTTGTGTTGGGGTTCCTAATGCCTAGCGTACATCGGCATTGCAACTGGAAGCAACTGAACTGATCAGTTGCTGTTGATGTGTGCGTAGCATGCACATCTACAGCAACTGATTAATTGCGCAACTAGCGGCAACTGGCGGCAACTGGGAGCATCCAGCCATGTCCACATTTCCAGAGCGCACACATCGACATGGCAACTCGGTAAAGCCTAGAGTACATTGACCTTGCCACTGGAAGCAACTGTTGCTTGCAGTTGCTGTTGATGTGCAACTAGTTGCAAGTATGCGTACATCGACGCAACTAACCGCAACTGGGTACAACTAGTTGCCAGAAAGTAGAACATGAGCAACTAGCGGCAACTGGGATTTTTTTTCCAGTTGCCAGTAGTCGCAAGTGCGCGTACATCGACATTTTTAAGCAAATGATCAGTTGCTTCCAGTTGCAAGGTCGATGTACGCTAGGCTTAAGGTTTAACTTGTACAAAACAGATACTTCTAAGCTAAATGAACTGGAATCCAAAAATATGTCTTGAAGTTGAGTACAGTGCATCCCAGGTAAGGAATAAGTTTCCGATGCAAGATGGCTTATCAAGTTCAGATCGAGCAGGGAACTTTGTCGTGAGCACTTGGACACTTCATGAAAATATTTTCTAAAAGACCTTCCCCACCACCCCCCCAAAAAACAAAAAAAAATAAAATAAAATTTAAAAAATTAGAGTTTAACCACTTCACAACTTTTATTTTTATTACAGAGATAACCTCCGGTTCTCTGTAGGGTTGACTATTTATAAATACAAAACAATCATTGTTTATGTACTTGAAATGTACTTGGCACAACACTGTTTTGGTGCATGTACCTTATTGTAAATTTATGATACTAGCACAAACTAAAGTCAGTCATAAGGTTGAAGGGATACTGAATGCATATTGTGACGATTAACAGCATCGTGACATTCAGCATGTGTCATGCAATTATCTCAATGCAACAGATGGCCAATTGAGCCAATTGTCTGCTTGCTCTCAAAAATCATTACAATACAAGAGCATAGCACATGCACGATTTGTTTGCCCACGACTGATATGGTCAAAAGATAAAAAAGAAAAGGATTTTACATCCTGGTAAAAAGTCACGACGCAATAAGCTGGAATATGTTGTTACAGTAAGTAACTAACTAAGCTGGAAAAAAACCCAGACATTTAGACACCTAACCATATTATTTTTAAGCCAGCATTGGGTAAACTGGTAAATGCTTTTTTTCTTCTGAAGTGCATGAATTCAATCACTCTTATAAGGCCGTTTCTTACTTCACATAAATACGGTGAATCTGAGTCACGCAAGTTAAAACCACACTGTAAATTTACATAAACTTGATTCCCGAATACAACCTTGCCTATGAAAAAGGAAGGTGATTTAGCTTGCGTCGGGGAGAATGAATGTTAGGCCCGCTTCAAACGTCGCGCTTATGCCATGTCGAATTAAATTCAACTTGGCACGACGTTGGCACGACGTTAGCATGGCAGTGGCTTCAAACGTCGAACTTAATCTCAAACTCCCAGTCGAGCTTAAATATACATCCAACATAGCGGATGGGTATTGTGCACGTCATGGACGTTGTACACGTACGTTTTCCATTATGTCCATTGTACGTCGCCATATTTATTATTTTGATGCACTTGTTTGTTGGTTATTTCTTTACTCACATAGGCGCTGCGAGCATGCGCATTCCATGCGCGGACCAACTTCTAACTGGAATTAAATTTGACGCGGCAGAAGCACGACGTTTGAAGCCGAGCCGTGCTAGTGCCGCACTAATTTGAGTTAGCACGGCAGACCCTGTCGAGCTAAATTTTTCTGCCGTGCCGAATTCATTTTGTCGAGCCAAATGGCTTCAAATGTCGTGCTTGTGCCGTGTCGAATTAAAAAAATCAAGTTGAATTTAATTCGACACGGCATAAGCGCAACGTTTGAAGCGGGCCTTAATTACGGTTTGTTTTGCCTTTACCCGACGTAACTTGATTAGCACTACCCAATGCTTCCAGAAGACACCGAGGAAATCTTCACAGCGTGCTCGTGTGAGACTCGAACCCACAACCTCCTGGATATTGGGCAGATGTCAACCACTCAAAAACCGAGCTGGCTGGTGTTAAGAAGCTGGTTCGAATCATAATAAATAGTAGCGGGTACCGCAAATGATGAGAGAATGCGATTTGGCTTGCGTCTGGGGAGAATGAATATTATTTAGGGTTTGTTTTGTCCTACCCGACACATCTTGATTAGCACTGTGTATACAGTACCATCAAGTTACAAAACAAACCAAGTAGGGCAATACAAATCTTGTTTCAAGACCTGTTCATTTGAATACAGGTATATAAAGAATATGACGGGAGCTCTGCAGCTCCTTGAGTATAGCAGCCTTTTTCCATCTGGATACATGCACAACAATACTTTGCCTAGACTGGTTAAAGGCAGAGGCTCGTCAATGCACACGCGAGGCCAAATTCGTGCCACGAAATACGCAGCTCCATGCCTTTGCTATGGAGCTGCGTATTTCGTGGCACGAATTTGACCTCACACGCGCATTGACGAGCCTGTGCCTTTAAACCACTTTTACTAGAGTACGTGTACTGGGTGGTATACGAGGGATCTTCTCGACCACGGACCAGTCTAGGTAAAGCATTGTTGTACCTGTATCAAGATGGCAGATGTTCTCTTCTCGTAGCAACACAAAGTTCCACCTCACTTACCTTCAAGAACGATTCCCTTGTCTTGGATTGTATAGACAAATCCGGCAAAGGGAGCAACGGGAGACTTGGCAATCAAAACCTGGAAAAACAAAACAACTTATTTTTAGTTTCCTTTAGCCTATTACTTTATTTGCATCTTTGGGGTTGGTATGGCCCAGTGGACTCAAGGTACTAAAACTTGGTGCTCATACTGGTGTACTTCTTGAGTATTGGCAAAATACTCCGACTCAAATGGTACTCGGCCATCTCAGTATCTTCCTCCATGTCAGTACTCACCAGTATTTAAAGACACAGGCTCATCAGGAATGCGCGCGCGCCAAATTCGTGCCACGAAATACGCAGCTCAATAGCAAAGGCATGGAGCTGAGTATTTTGTGGCACGAAATTGGCGCGCGCGCATTGCTTACGAGCCTGTGCCTTTAACACTCGGACAAAAGTACTCGACTACAACACTGCTAGAGTGTGGGTTCAATTCTTAGCCAGGGCGGCAAAAAGTCTGTTCTCGTTGGACTTTCTTTTTTGCGGAAAGTTACTGTGACCTTGCAGGAACATTCCTCCGTGTAACTATACATTCCCATTTTCCATTTGTTTTTAGTGCCAATGCGGAAACGTACCGTGACTTTCTGCGACCTGGCCATAAAATTTACCTGTGCAAGTCCATTATTTATCGCAGAAATGCTATTTTTACAGGGTGAAACTGTTCCCACTGGACTTAAATACAGTCCTGTAAAACTAGTGGGGCCGAGCGGAAAGTTTTCATGCCCCCCTCTCGGCCTGTAAGTTTTACATCGTTTTACCCCAGTGGACTTAATTTTGTAATTCTACCGCACAACCTCGGTAGTTTAACCATCACGACTACGGCTTGCTGGTACAAGCACACAGCCTTGGACAAAGCTATAACATCTAACAAGTATAACCCTAAATTCACGAGGCCCGGTTGCCACTTTTAGCCTCAGCCCTTTATTGAGCGGACAACTTCATCCGATTGTAAAATTTTCAAAATGTGTTCAAAATGTGTGGGGCCCCTGGGGGCCTGGTGCATGCTGTACCATTTGTGCCATGGTTAATCCGGCACTGCTGGTATGTATTAATTGCAAATTATAAATTACAGATGAGATAAGATGTTCCACTTGGCTAGTCCATCATACCATTAAAAATTGTGAAAGTGATAATAGAGATGGGAGAGGGAGAGGGGGGGGGGGGGGGGGGGGGGGGGGGGGGGGGGGGGGGGGGGGGGATGCAGAGTAAGGGGGAGGCTGTTGAGGGGAGATGAGCCAAGAGGTTATTGACTTACGAACATTAGCTGGTACCATACAATTATTAGCAAGAGTATGAATTTGTAATTAGTGCATCCATATTGCATGATGTCATTTGTGTTTATTTTTTAATGATCTATTAAAGATAGATAGACTGCATATATGCAGCGCGGCATCGCCAAGGGGGGGACGAGAACAAGTGCCCCTCCCTTGTGCACCCTCAAATGAGACGAGGTTTGTACAACTGTGCTTTGCGTTCCCCCTTCCAACATGTTGTGCAACCTCCCCCTCTCTTGGTTCCCCTCACGTTGAAAAGTCTCGCAACGCTGCTGTGCATGTGAGAAAAACTTTGCTGTTCTTGGCGCAAGCCTCCTGAGGGGAGGGGGGGGGGGGGGGGGGGGGATGCAAATCCATGCCAACCATTCACTATAGAGGTCATTATTATTATGTATAATGAGGGTATAACTGGCTTTGTTGGAAAAAAAGTGGCAAGCACGAGATTGTTGTGATGCTCCGACGGGATGTCCAGATAGCTGAGTTGGTAGAGCAGTTGTCCATGTATGGCAAGGACCTGGGTTTAAATCCCAGTCGCGGCATTGCAATTTTCTTGTGTTTCTAAATTTCATCTCTAACTGTCAATCCTATCATATACCCTCATTATACTCTGTATACAGCAAGTCAATATTTACAAAATAAAAGAACTTTGAAAATTGAAAACAAATGAGATGAAAATGATTAGTTTAATGATTAAAAAAAAATGAAATAACACAAATATCCAAAACCCATGATGCAATTGTAAATAATAAAAATCAAAAAGAAAAATTCAAGCTGCAGAAGTAAACAAATTTGTATAGCAGTGATCCAGTTCCAGTAACACAATCAGATTCGGCCGCGATGCCTCATGCCATTTAATGAAAGGAGGGCGTCCGTTACAACAGTTGTGCTGCATTTTTCATCTGTTCTACTCGCACTCCCAATCTCCAAAGGCCTTGTTCAATGTCCCATTTTATACACACAGACGCTCCTTGATGGCCGGGCTTGAAATTGAAAAGACGAGTTGACGTCACAGGCGATAACGGGCCCGTGGACCTAATTGTTGGGGAAGATATGAATTTGTACGGCTGCATTTCTTTACAGATGTCTGACTGCCGAGGGTAAAGTATGCAGGGTTCGAAAGACGACTCTTATTGGGTTTGCAGAGCGTCTGGCATTGTTCAGATGTAGACACTGATTTTTTTTCCTTTCCACCAGTGCAAACCTAAACAGGGCTAAAATATGCCAACAATGTTAATTGAAAAAGAATAATTTGCCGCAAAGCACCTGTCTTTGACAAGAATTTTTCCAAATTACACCTAAAACTTTTAAAAATCCCACATTAGGAGCTTTGCATTTTACAAAATCAATATCTGCAATTAGCTGGAAAAAATTGTGTAAAATATGCCTAAATTGTAAATGTTGGCATCCCTGCTGTCCATATTTGAACTCACAGACGTGTTTGATGTCTCAGATAATAAAGACAACTAAATCCAAACCTAAAAGTGTCAAGACATTATTAAGCTATATATTTTATCTAAATTTATTTTAGATAAAAACATTTTTTCCTTCTTGATTTAACATTAGATTTTGAATGAGGTATATATTAGATTTAAAGGCATGTCATTTGGAAGAAACTAACTGGGAATTTGTTTTGCATATATAAATTTAAAAATTGTATGAAATTTAGTTATTGTGTTGTCTACAATATAATTTATTTGGCTTTATTTGTTCTTACATAATGTGGTATGCACAACATGTGCTTCCATACCCCACCCCGCAAAACACGTGCTAACCTCATTGCTTGCTCTAGCTGCGTGGGACTTAAAAAATATAAGGGCCATAATTTTGACAGAACATTTTATACCAACTAAAATATTGATATTTGGTATTTGATGTTTATGGCTTCACTGAAATGAATCATTCGCAGCTCAACCAGGATGCCAGGACTTGCTCATTAAAATAATTACGTAACTTCTGTTAGCTGGCACCCATCCAAATAGCAAGGATGCCTCACACGAGCGAAGGTAATATACACATTTGCAATGCATTGTACATGGGTGTCTGTGATTTGGAACGCTAACGATTGCATGACGTGATTTCTTACAATATACAATAACCTCCTGACATTTGTGACATTGATGGAATTTCATTGCTCACAACCGTTGCATAATAAATGGCTTATGTAGTCTGCATGCTGCTTTTCTAATCAAATATTAGTTAATTTGAAGGCCAAAGTTCCAATGTCAATTTGTGTGATGATGCAGTTATGAAAATTGCATAACAGTGTAAATCTACCATCAAACGTGGATAGTATTACATAATAGGCGCTGATGACGTCACTAAGAAATGTGACACGAAGCAAGTATTGTCATCATCAATTTAAACTGATACTTATCTGCCACGATCCTATCAAGTCTGGTAAAATAAAATTAAAAAAACAAAAAAAAAAACCTAGAATATCAAACATAGTACAAGTAAATGTAAAATACAGATAAACATTATTGTATAGGGGTCTACAGTATGCCCTCCACAATTGGTTCTTTTTTAAAATTTTCACCTGTGATCCACATTCATAAGAAAGAATTGTTTCTAAACTACAAATTTTTGGTGATAATTTCTCAAAATGTGACTGAGATTATGTTATAAAAGTAGTGATTTCTGAACAAAC
This sequence comes from Henricia sp. BOLD:AAB3569, assembly GCA_037783545.1. NCBI lineage: Eukaryota > Metazoa > Echinodermata > Asteroidea > Spinulosida > Echinasteridae > Henricia > Henricia sp. BOLD:AAB3569. Next base: position 93,935 of record JBBELK010000284.1, read on the forward strand.
ACCACATGATTATTTGTCCCAATTTGTACTTTCTGTAGGAAATTAACAACGGAATGTGGTTCAAAGATTGAGTGTGCACGCTTTATTTTTTGTAGCATTCGCTTAAAATAAATACATCAATTTTAAAGGTTTTTCAAAACACTGCTGTACATGTATACATTAAAGTAGCTGAAATGTCTACAGTCTAGATTATTAACAGTCTTCTTTAGATATGTATCCCGTTGTTCCAGGAATTCCTAAAATACTTATTTATAAAATTCACAGAATTCATACATTTCATCTGTAAAATAGAGGTTATAGAAATCACACTTCTTCCTTCCAAACATTTATTTCACATTGACTTCTAGTTTCTTCTTATACATCTCAATAGCCATTTCCTGAACCCCTGACTCAATGCCCTGTACTTACAGGCTTGTATATTAACAATAGAGATAATCAAGTCTAATATCCTATTTCTGAACTCAAACGGCTCCCGGATTCAAGATTAATCAAAAACCTGATCCCATAAGCCACCCTAGTCATAACTGACTTCAGACCCTTTGCATAAGGCCATTATTGACACACTCCAACTGACGTCAGTGCCGGCTATCAAAAATGATAAAATTTCACCCAATATTCTGCTAAACCCGATACAATCTGCCACACAATTGAACAAATTATGAGGCATTTAAATCCCGGCGTATAATGGGGAATGACGCATGCCTGGCCGGGCTCCAGCGAATGCTGACGCAGGCCAGCGCCGCGGTGCGAGGACTGGCAGGGCCATCCGTATAATAGGATGACTGAGACGTTTTACGGCTTAACACCACATGATGAGGGCAGTGCAGGCTTCGACAAAAAGGTCAGTGGGATACGGTTACGCCGCGCCAACAATGACTCTAAGGATGAATTGTTCGGCGTTCGTGCCGGCAGCGTTGAATTGTACAATTCCACATGGTTTATAAGCACCTGGTCGAACCTATTTCTCTGTGAAAGGGACTGCAGTGCATTGCTTGCATTGTGCAGTGACGTTGAACACATCCCAATTGATTGTCTGTTGACACGTAGCAACACTAGCTGACGTTTGACATACAAGCACCAGAAGCCCAAAGGATTCACGCTCAATTCCAAAAGACAACTCTGGGACTCTCCTGAAAGTTTCACATCCAAATTCCAAAGCTCACTGCTCTTTCAAGAAGAATGTGAATGACAAATGGCAAACATGATACATTGTGTTGTTTGGATTAAGACATACAGGAGCAACTGATGATCTTTGGCTCTGTCAATCCTACAATGAAAGTAGCCAGGTAACAATGTCTTAAGACAGAACATACTCCTTGAAGAAGGAGGCTACACATTTTTATAAAGTAAACTCTCCTTATTAACAAATGGGCATCCAACTGTGTCATAACAAAAATAGTGGATAATGTCAATTTTCAATACCAAAAAGCGAGCAAATCTGCTGATCAGATGAAAAGTCACATGGCTAGCTAAACAAAGTAGAAAAAGCAGTATCTCATTGTGAAAGGTCTCTCAAATAAAGCCTTTAATCCTTTGTGAAAGAGGGATTATTGTTTTCCACAGACCCACCACTTTTCATAACGCATTACCGCAAATTAGAGCAACTTTGGCACTTCAGGCTAACTTTGGCATGTGTCAACTCATACATACTCCTGGTTTAAAATCACTAATTGTAACGATTATCACTGTCTTGTTTTGGAGAAATGTTTGTATTTTTTGTGTTAAGTAAATTGATCTTTATACTTTCTCTACAGGTTATAACGCAAATGCTTTACATACTTTTTAATTAAATTCCAGAGACCTGCCAAAGTTGTTTTAAACCATGGGGTAACTTTGGCAGGGCTTCATGAAAATAGTTATTTCTGTGTTTGCATACCTGCAACATTTGAAACTGACAAATCTTATTCGCCTGCGAGCTCGCGAAGTGGCATTTGGGCGAAGTGGTCTTTGGGCGAAGTGACCGACATCTGTGCGCAGTTCATATCGTAAATTAGTCTTGGTTCAAAGACGCCTTTCGTGGTGCGCGATCCGATTCATCATTCATGCCGCACGCACGCAATGTATATTACCGGTATGCGATTCACTATGACAGCGCTAAGAACATCTTGAATTGGACTGTACTGTGTGTGCGTCATGATGTTGTAGCAATATGCCTGGTCGCCGAGGTGCACGGCCGCTGCTGTACGCACAGCCAGTGCGGTAGAAATATGATACCATCGGAGATGTTTTTCGCAGTTGGGTTGTTTCTGGTGCACCGATACGGTCGGTGGATATTAAGATGGTAGGTTCAGTCAGTGTTGGCCACACGCAATGCACGATGAATAGACCGTAAATTTTGAGTGCATGCAGTGCGATCAAAAATCATCGTACTCTCACTATTTTTTTCACCTCATGTTTTCAAAAATTGTACTGTTCTGATTTTCAACACTTTTAACACTTAGAAATCGGAACAAATACGATAAAATATGACTAGTTGGCAGGTATGTGTTTGTCATTATCCTTCATCTATGGAAAAAAAAACCTGCCAAAGATACCCCATTTATTTACACTAATGTGCACAGGTAATTCTGTAAAATAGTAGAATCCTCTATTCCTTCATTGTACTACAACTATTTTATCCATCCACGCATAACTCAACCAGCTGCCTTGCCAGTGCACTACCAACCAAGGACAAAATGAGCCGTTCACACTCCGAGCACGATTCCACCTCGACACCTTTACGCTAGGCGTTTCTCGTGCGTCACTCTCACACTGTGATGGCCATTTCTGACAGTGACATGCCGCATTCCTGACTATACCTCGTCCGTGGCGCATCAATTTATGTGGATGCCTGCACATTTTCGCCCGATAACCTTCACGACAGACAGTACACCTAAAGTAGCTACCAGCAGTTACATTAAAACCATTTCCCTTCGCATTAAAGTTCTGGCGGACTGAATGGGGAGTTTTCAGTTTTCATTTACTCAAGATGTGTCTTGGCTGAACTACAGTATATGACACATTGAGAAGGACTGAACAAGGATCAAAGTGTTTTGCGAACAAAACAGTATAGATCTAGCTTGTGCCATCCGAACTTTTAAACGAAACCAAATTTTTTTTTTTTTTACAATAGTCTTCAGAGGGTTATTTGTAATGACTTCATTATTTATAAGGGAGTCGTAGTAAAATTTCAACTAGATAAAGGTTCAACGATTATTTTGGGAGCCTAGGGGTATTGTGTACATTGCACATGCATCTATAAACACCAGCAACAATCTTGAGTGTCAGCCAAACGGTACACCGGTTAACCGACACTTGAAAGAATTGCAAACCGGTTTCTGAATTAACCGTAAATTCCCACCCATAGGTTCCAACTGTCCAATAAAATGTACCATACATATGCATTCCAAAATTTGTTGTCAAGAGGAGAATTGGAATGCATAATGTGGCATATGTCCAATGAGAAATTAGAGAATTTATTTTGTGGGTTTTCAATTTGTGTACAGATTGAACCTATCTATGAAGCTGTCAAGCACACTAAGAACCTCCGTGATGGCCATCGGGCAACAATTCGGCCAGCTAATCTCAACAACTTGATCCGTACAAAGGCAGCCCCTTCGCCCCCTTTGCTCCTCTAACCCTTTTCCCCCTCTCGGGATGATTTAACTTGTCAAGGAGCATCTCACTTACCTCTCGTCTTGTCTCATCCACATACTGGAGGATAAGTCTGGTGTTGACACTGTGACTCCAAGTGTTGCCCAGGGCCGCCATGACATAGGATCCTTCCACTTCCCAACCTAGAGAAAGCAGAAGTTCAAATAACTTATAATGCTGCCCCCTTTAAGCAGTGTTCGGCTTGGATTTTTCTTTCCTGGCAAACTTACAGAAACGGCGGTAAGATGTTTGTGGTTAATTTATACTTTTGTTCAGTAATCAGTGCCATAAGGGTGGATTCACACTGAGATTTTGGACGCGTAAATGTGACGTGCGTCGCTTTTTCAAAAAGCGGTATGCCATGGAGAAAAATTGGAGTGAAACGACACACTGAAAATCACGGAGTCACAAAAACACTTTTAACCCAATTGATTCTATGATTTTTAGTCCCTAATTTCAATCTAAATTCCTTCCATACCGCGTTTTCTGAAAGCGACGCACGTCAAACTTATGTGCAAAAAGGCTCAGTCATGTGAATCCAGCCTAAGATTCCAAGAAATTTCACCAAAATAGCCTCAGACTTTTTGTCTCAGTAAAATTTACCTTTTGGTGAATTTTGGGCAGCAGTTGACTGTGAAAAGCAACCGATTTGCTCTTCTTCTACTCGGGATATCTCCAATTTTCTGCTCACGGTTTCACTGGAGAGCCCAGACGACCGAATAGGAATTTCCGTTTTCTTTGGAGAAGTTGGCATCATGTTTTTTTCTTCATGAACGTACATCGGAGCAACCAGCCCGGCCGTGTACGTGTTCACTCGGGATATGCGCCGTGCTGCGCGGGGAAAAATCCTACATTCCACCGTACATGTAGTTTGCCGTAGCAAATTTTCGAATTTTCATTCTTATGTTCAACTTTGTTTCATACCTGTATAAAAAGTCTCTCTTTTGTCAATTACTTGGGGGAAAATCAGAGTTGAATTTGGTGCAGTTCTGCAGTAAGAAACTTTCATGCGACTGGACACAAAACTAACTCGCAAGACCATGTGACTTTTCGGAACCAGAATCTAGTTCCAAAAATAGTGACCTCCGTTTTTTGAAAATTGCTCAAAAACGGCAAAATTACGTGGTTTCTTTTCAGGATATTTTCAGTTTATTTCCGAAGGGCATTCAGAATCTTGTATGGGTCAATTTCGAGCCCAAAATAGCCCAACGAAGCCGGTGTGTACCTTTAAGTTGTTCTAAACCTGCCTTAAAGACAGATTACAAGATTACTAAAGAATAATGTTGATAAACTTCCTTGTAGAAATTTCAGCCACATAGATGCAGTAATACTTCATCAGAAAACCTTAAAAATCCATGCATGGTTTTTGTGTTGAATGAATGGTAATCAAAAATTGTCTGCAGACATTAAAAGCAAAAAGCACATTCAGTTGGCAATTTCGCCCACAAAGGTATACCATTTTACACAGGGGGAAAAATCATGCGGTGTTTGTTACCATTGCTATCAACACTTTTAGTCTGGTTTTTCTTGTCAACTCGTGAAGTAAAATTGTGGGTAATCGCAAATAATGTACGCAGGCTTTAAAGTGGATGAGAGAAAGCATTTATGGGTCACTGTTAATCTGTACCTTCCTACCTCATCCCGGAAGAATGGGGAAAAAAAGGGGGAGGGAGATGGCTTTGCTCTGGACGACGAAATAGGATCAATTTATATTCTGTTGGGTCTTCCAAGTGTCGGTGAACCCTTAACTCCTGATTTCATAAATGGATTTTCTATTTTGAGCCCCAGCCTGGGCAAAAATGCAAAGGAAGGTGGGGGAAAATAGTACCCTGGTGAGTCTGCATAAAGAATTACCTTTTCTTATTTATTTTCACTGTCACACATTTTGTAGAACAAATTTTGTATAAATAAAGATTATTTTGCTGAAAGCTCAGTACAAGTGATATTTCTGGTTAAAATAAAAAAAGGAATTTTTGCAGCATTGTGCATCATTAACTTAAAAGCTCAATGAAAAATCTGCAAAAGCAAAGTAAGGATCCTCAAAAAAATAAAGATGATTTTTATTACAAAACTACCAAAAATAATTTATTGAAACTAAACCGAAATATAATGGATATTTTAATTGTGAATCACCTGCCCTGTCCCTAATGTAATTTATCAGCATGTTCAGTGCTTTCTCTAAAACAAGGTCAGAAACTTTATTTTGTGCTCCGGTGGGACTCGAACCCACCACCTCCTGCATACTTGACCACTCAACCAGGCAGGTGTTAAAATGCTGGTTCAAATAATTTTGCAGTGAGTACCACAACTAAATGTAATCAAGATGTCGTAACTTGTGTTGGTTGGTATGAAGTTTAATTGGGAATTTTCAAGACATGTGTCTTAACATTCACTGGTAATCGAAATCGTCCATTGCTAAAGCGCACGGAAATGGTTCACTAATACCCAGCACGATGTGTGACAATAGGCATTCCCCCACTGCCCCTGTACCTCAACACCCTCTTCCCTTTTTTTTAATGCACCAACCCCCAAACTTGAAAGGATTTCCTTTAAAATTCCTTAACAATGGAAGGGGGCACCCTCTGTTACCCTCTATGTTACCCTGGAAACTGATATTAATCATCTGTCTCAGATGAGTTCCATCAGCTAGCAGTAAACATTTTCAGGTTAATTATCTTTAGTGAAATGTTTATTTATATTAATCAATTTCTGGTAAAAAAAAGTAAAATTAAAAAAACAGTACTACAAGGGTTCCCAAGAGCAAACTCCTGGGGCCAATTTCATAAAGCTTTTTAGCAGAAACATTTGCTTAATCTGAAATTTATTTTGACATTCTTTATGATGTTTTTGACCTGACACAGGGTTTCTCTAGATAAATTGAATATTCTTCTGAAAGCCATCATCCTGTGTGAAAGTATTTATTTCTTACAAATTTTCGAGCGTAACCCGCTCCTCGTCAGGTAAGACTGAATATTTATTTGCTTTGTAAAAATAGGTTAGCAGTCAAAATTGTATGTCAACTTGTGTTCTCAGCAAGAGTAGCAGAATGTTAGTTAATTCTAAAACACATCACCTATAATTTTGACTGTTAACTCATTTTTGCAAATTTTGGATTAAGCAAATTTTTCTGCTAAAACAGCTTTATGAAATTGGCCCCAGGTTTCATCATACTAGTTGGATTATGACAACCACGCCTATTCCCTACCCCCACGCCCACTCCTAACACCCACCTTTCAGACGGTCTACGTACCTGCTGTTTCTCCAGATACAGCTGTGCCGTCTCCAGATGGTTCCGGCCCACTAGACCGCTGAGCTCCGAGTCTTGTTGTGATCTGATTGGTCACGACAACCTTAGCAAGAGGAAATGAAAGACAAATTGAAAGTGCACTGCTCCACTGCTCCGAAGACGGGATTTCCATCAACACAACACATATATACAATAACACACACGCATGTGTGTATTACTTGCATTTGAGGGGCAGGGTTTTTTTTCACATTAAAATGATGCAATCAAGCTTTTTTGGGATGAGTTGGTGACTCAAGGCACACTTGAGACAATTTTATTTTGGATTTGAGACTAAATCCCCAAAAGATTTGGCACTTGAACTCTTGTCAATAACTTGAATTGAGTAGGGCTGAATTAATTTGAATTTACTATTCGAATATTCTAACCAAGTGTTCGATTGAATATCAAATATATTCGTTTAGCCTGATTTAGTCATGATTTATTAGGTGTAAATTCCCGAATTGGCCCACATGTAACACCGTGTTTACACTCGATCCGGCAAAGGTGGATACAGACCCAGCATTTTTATTGCGACCACAAAACTTAACATTTGCCGCATTTACACTACACCCCAAATCGCTTCAACTCGCCTTCAGAAACCGCAAAAGTCACCACTAAATGTAACTGCAGCGCATGCGTGAGCTGTTGGGTGTTGCTGCACTAGTGCCAGATTGGTCAATTAAATCTACTACACTGCGGGCACCGCCCCAAAGACACTTAAATTGCCGAATCTGTATTCGGGTAGTGTTTACACTACAAGCGACCTTGACGCTTGCAGGGTTGAACCCCGCAATTGCGGGGTTCAACCCTACCCCAAAGGTGACTTGAAAAAGGTGAATCAGACCCGGGTCTGATCCGCCTTTTTCAATTCACCTTTTGCATTTACACTTAGTGCCTACCCGGCTTCAACTCCCCTTTTTGGAAATTGCGGAGTTCGATTCGGCAAAGGCGAATCGAGTGTAAACGGGCTGTACAAGTAAACTGTAGAGTAAATTTAATGCAGTATTTAATTTAATTTAATTTAATCAACCTAGAAATGCAAACATTAAGTCCACTGCATACATTTGGAGCACCTTTGTTAGAGCAACTTAGAGAAAATACCATGCACTCTTGTAAAAAAATACATTTCTTTTCTCTCCCAATTTACTGATTAACTCGGTACTCATCAACCTTTTTGAATATTCGAATATGAAAATCATTAATCAAATATTTGGTTTTCGATCGAATATTCAAATAATTAGAACAGCCCTAGACTTGAGTCTGACTCAAATGACAACTTTTGCTGATTTGCCTCAAGTCACTGAAGCAAATTATTGCACTTGACTCAAATGTCTTGCATTGAAAGACTAGAATCAAGTCACTATTAGTATTAGCTTGCCTGACTCGAGTCGACTTTAGCCAATGTCTCTTTACAATTCTGAGTTAAGCTAAAAGACTTGAGAGGAAAACTTCAGTAGATTTTTTTTTTTCAAATGCACAACTGCAGACCTTACTCATGCAAAGTGCATATTAGATTACTTTAGAATTTCCTCTTGATATAAATATTACTCATTACTCATCTAGGATCATGGTTCTGGATTTTTTGTAGTTGTGGGCAATGTGCATATGGGCAGAAAACATTAATATAAATGTCCTTGGCTGAACGAAAATTCGGTTCCCAAAACTTTGAAGAAAAATTACAGCAAAATGAAAGATTTTGAAGAAATAGTCCCTGTTTGAATCATCCTATTATAATTTTAGTCCATCTTTTCATATTTCTCAGGGTGCCCCAAAACTGCCCAAACTTTAGAATTGTAATGAGACATTGACTTCAGTTGACTTGAGTCAAGCAATTAAGTGACTTGATTCTAGTCAATTCATTAGGTTCAATGGTTCAAGTTCAGTCTTTTAATGTGAGACATGATCGACTCAAGCCAGACAACCTTGCCAAACTTGGGCAGAATTAATGTACCATTAAATTTCATGAAAATGTTCCTTATATGACTGATTATTTATCCAGACTATAGGATGCAGTTTGCAAACTGTATGTTTTGCACATACTTCGTCTGCTACGAAACGTCATGTTTTGCGAAGATTTTTACACAAACGTGCACGGAATAGCGCCCTCAATTTAATATTTAATAAAGTTATACAATTTTATGCGATTTGGTGAAGAAAAAAAACATGTTTCCACTTTTTAGTATGTTAATAAGTGATTTTTTAAAAATACACCAGCCAGTGTTGGAATAATACATGTACATTTTGTTGCAATTTGTTCTAGGTCAGGCAAAATTTTCCTGTAAAATGACTGGACTACTACAGTAAATTGCAGTTACATAAAGGAAGAAATGGATAGCGGTACACACTGGTATTCAAACGAGACATTTTGAAGATGGCCCCATCACAGACAGTCATCATAGGAATGTCCTTGGGACGTCCAAGGAAACCAAAATAACCTGACGTTACACAGAGGGCGACGTGATCCAACGGGTCAGGTGCGCATACATCACGTCAATACGATAACACAGACACAGCAGTGTGTTTAAAGCAATCGTGCGGTTTGCTGAAGCACTTGTTTACCATCAGATGCACAAAGTATTAATTAATATGGATACATAATTATTCTTTCCTACACAGTATTTTAAACAACTGTTTCATTAAACAGAAATGCCACTGTAATTAAACCTCCTTTAATAAATATTCTGCTACAGTGAGCAGCATTCTTTAAATTTTAGCATACCATATATTAAAGGGAACTTGGATGACTACAGAGTCTTGCAGTTCGATCCCTACTTGACCACGTGGGTTTTCCCTCGGGGATTTCTCTGCGGGTTTTCCTCCCAATTCTAAAAACGCAAATTCTTTGTCATCTCAAGTTGATAATAAAGCATAGTTGAAGCTAAAACCGTATAGTTGATGACATAAGGGGCATTAGTTGCCGAAGATGCCATAAAATACGGGTAGCGTGGCCAAGTGGTTTGGGTCATTGACTCGCAATCATAGGTGAAAACTTGGGGTTGCGGGTTCGAACCTCCCCCGGCTGTGGTACCTTGGGTAAGGCACTCCACCACATTTGCTTCATCCTTCGGAAGGGATGTAAAGCCGTTGGTCCAATGTGTTAGGTAACGGTAACGCACTTTAAAGATCCCAGAGCATTCTTTCGTGAAGAGCAAGGGGATTCCCTGGTGTCTCTGGCCATTTCTAATTTATAATTCTTCATGGGTTTCCTCACGCCTACGAGTGACAGTGCAATGAGCACTTTAAAGGAGTCCTTGAAAGAAATAATAATAATAATTAACAAGAACAACAACGATTACAGAGTCACCCGACCCCAGTGTTTAGATGGGTAACAAAAACTTGCCCTTCAATGACGTGCTTCCCGGACGTGCTTCCTAGATAAAAAAACTTCATAGCATGCTCGGGTGGGACTCAAACCCATGACCTCCTGCATACTAGGCAGATGTCTTGACCACTTGACCACGGAGCTGGCCAGTGTTGGGCAGCTGGTTGGAATAGCAGGGGCTAACATATGGAATGTGCTAGCTTTTGTGTCAGGGAGAATCAATGTTATAATTCGGGTTTGTTTTATTGCCCTTGCTTGAGTCAAGAGAGACAATGTGGATTAAAGCGCCTTGTAAATAATTAAAGGACTTTAAATAGTGGATATAAACCAGGCCTCAAACCTTCAAACTTTCCCATGACTCAAAAGAATAAATAAGCTACAAATTTTCACATAAAATGTTTACGATGAATCATACATTTTCTGTGCATCAGCCCCCATCAGATGAAAAATGAGTTGGGTAAATGCTTGGTTTGCTATGGTATTATGGTCAGTTAAGCAGATAATGTGCATACCAGATTCATTTTTTGCCATATATGCTCGACCTTGACCGATTTACATTTTGAAATCTCCAGCTGCAATGATCATACATTGTGACATGTTTGTACAATGTAGATAAACTGGATCTAATTTTATACTTTAATTTAGCCTTTTCATATGGAGACAAAAAGCACAAGCACTGGACAATGTACACTATAACTTTATATAGTGAGAAATACAAGATACCGATTGAACCAAGTGCCATGGTGCATGGAGCGGTCAGTGGATCATATTCAAAACCTTGGTTAGGTCTAAAGGTTGTGGATTCGAATCCAAGTTAGATCCAACTATTGCAGATGTGCCCTTGAGCAAGCCACTTTGCCACGCATTGCTTCTCTCCACCCAGGAGTACATGGGTACCTGAGAGGATAGTCAATGTTCATGTGTTTGATTAGCCATTGAGTGCATGATAGACAGCCAGGGCTGTACACTTTAATACCATGCAGTGAGCTAAGATGATATATGAAGTGATGGAGCCCTATGATCAGGGGTAATAATAATGGAAGAACCATGATCAGTGTTTTCCTGGATAAGTGCGCAGTATTGATTGCTTTCCGGTGACGTCACGCCTTCCATCAACCATTTTGGTGGGCATTTTTCATGACCCACGTGGCTCGAGTAATAACCAGCAAAAAGAGCAAGAAAAGCGCATTGGTTGCACTTACCTCTGTTGCTTGACCTTGCTTTATGTTGTTGCGCCATGGCTGTTGTATCGAGAAAGATAAAAACGCATTTCTTCAGGCTAAAAATCGCGATCAACTAAAAGCACTTTCGTTTTTACAAGCCGAGAGCATGCTCAATAATTTGAACGTATCACAACGCCCGCGTGCGGCATCTTCGAATGAAAATACGCTGGTGAGTATTTTTACGCGTGTTCATGTGCGTCTATTGGCGCGCGCGTGTTCATGTGCGTCTATTGGCGCGCGCGTGTACGCGCGTGACTGTTGCCCACCACACATTCCCGGATGTTCTACGTCATCGAAAGCAATCAATAAGTCCACATTATTATGTATAATTAAGCTGGTGTGCACTCAGTAGTGTGCTCCTTGCAACAAATGATATAAGGCTGATATTGACGATGAATATCGTTTTCATTTTCTGATGAATTACGACAAAAACCACCATCAATGAACGGAAGACAGGATGCTATGCTTCGAGTAGGCGTTAATCAAAATGAAGCCCTTTATCATCAACTCCCTAATTTTTTTCTCCCATCTCGCATTAAAAGAAACTGGAGTCTTAAAAACCTTCATCCCTCTTCAACGATCATGTCCATCTCTAAATATAAACTAAGATTCCCAAAATAAACTTGCCAGGTCTATTTTCGAACACGCCGAAGCAAGGACTTCAACATGAATGACATTGTTGCAGATACAGCGGATGAGAAAGGCGTGCATTGAAATTGGACGGAGGGAGGAAGCAGTAAGAATGCATTGTATTCAGGACATTGAAGACTCTGTTTGGATTGGGGTTTTGGCGAACTAGGAATTTTATTTTATTGGTTGTGGGAGGTTACTAAATGGCAATGTCCACATTTATTGGTTAGAGCTATAAAGGTCTACAGCCTCCGTTTCTATAAAAGCACTGAGAGTTCAAAATCTGTTGGTCACCGGAACAGATAAAGTGCAAGATGTGTACCCTCTTTCCCTAGTGTTAAAGATAAAGTACATGTACATGATTGATCAACTGTTAAAAATTGCATTATTTCCACTCTTAATTAAAAGTCTACGTCAAGAAAACTGCCTTGTAGAAATTTTAGCCACATAGATGAAGTATAACTTTAAAAAACCTGAAAATTCCATGCATGGTTTTTGTGTGTGAATGAATGGTAAAAAAGTTGTCAGCAGACAATTTAACAAATAAACCACCTTCAGTTGGCAAATTCTCCCACAAAGGTAGCATTTTACATGAAAAAAAAATCATGTGGTGTTTGTTACCATTGCAATCAGCACTTTTTAAGTCGTTTTTTGTTCTTGTCAACCCGTGAAGTGAAATGTTGGGTATAAAACTGCAATTGATGTATTGGGGCTTTAATCCTCAGTGGACTAAGCTAAATTCTTAGCCGAGTCGAGTTTTGATAGTGAGATTCACATTCAGGCCCCTATCCATTTTTAAATGTGAGGTTTAGATATGTCCAATAACACAATTACCAGTGTTGGAGGTCTCGAGGCCGGCCTCGGCCTCGAGGCCGATTTTTATGGCCTCGGCCTTGGCCTCGGAGTGCAAGTGCCTCGGCCTCGGCCTCGAGGCCGCCCAATTTTCCCAAAAATTAACATTGTGTTTTTGTATCAAATATTGTTTTTTTCCACCGTATCAAACTTTGAGAAGCTGCAACATTGGGTTCCATCCCGGTGTTTTTATTCCTCCATTGTGAAACAAAATGAAATTTTAAGCCAGTAGATACATATGTAGATTACGAACGCACGTTCCGTTCGAATGAACTGGACTTGCATGGTTATATATAGCAAGTACAGAATTAACTGAGTTGCGTACTGCAGGAGTCGCTTCAAACCGATATAGACTGGTCCATCCCTCTGCCATGAACTGGGACATTACATTGTAGTGTTGCACATTACTCAGTCCACAATTCACAGGCAGCATCTTCTTGTTAGAGACGAGATTCCTGGTCCACCACTTGGCCATGAACGAGTGTAGGCCGCCTCCGTAACCAAAGGCTACGTCTTGAAATTACACACGAGACTATGGAAAATGATCGAGCCGGCTACCCAGCGCTTTGCATAGACTCGTGTGGAATTTTAAGACGAATATACGATAGCCCTTGATTTCGGACGCAGCCTTAAAAGACAGGAAACCAATCAATACACCGTGTATTAAACGGGGGCTTTACATGGGGAAGCCCCCAGCAGCCGATTTCACGAAGAGTGCGCAGCTTGCGCAACTTTAGAAAAATGGCGCAAGTCCCATAGCTTACGTGTTATCAACGCTAAATTGTTGCACCTATAATGCGGCGCGTGCATGCTCCCGTATCTTTCCCGACTCCCGTTTCCATGTGCGACCGACAATCAGACCTCGTTTTCACGCAAGATCTCGAATAATCAGATTCGGCTACAATGGCCATGAGGAGTTCAAAGCCGTTCAGCCGTTGACTTCAAAATAAACAAGTTACAATCCAACAAAATCTTGACCTTGTTTTGGGTGATTAATTTATTTTATTGTTTACATGTAATACCATTAGCCGGCCTCGGCCTCAGCCTCAGAGGTCGTGGCCTCGGCCTCGTGGCCTTGGCCTCGGCCTTGGAGGTCGTGGCCTCGGCCTCGGAGGTTGTGGCCTTGACTACAACCCTGACAATTACTGCCTTAAATGAGAAGTACCCATTATTTAGGGATTAAAAGTAGGTTTGGCCAGTCTTAAACATACGTTTAAAACCGGCTAGGGTCCTGGGCGCTGATAATGGCCCGAGCCGCCAGGCGAGGACCATTATCAGCGCCCAGGACCCTAGCCGGTTTTAAACTGAGCTATCTGGGCATCCCGTCGGAGCACCACAACGATCTCGTGTTTGCCTCTCTTTTTGTCAACAATGCAGTGGGGCAAATCCATGCCAAGGACCTGGGTTTGAATCCCAGTCGGGGCACTGCAATTTTCTTGTGTTTCTAAATTCATCTTTCAATTATCAATCCTGTCATATACTTAAAGATATAATTGTCAACAAAATATAAATTAGGGTTTGTTTTGCCCTACCTGGCATAAATGTACATGTAACTTGGTAAGCACTGTATACTCAGTGCTTCCCCGAGACACTGTGAGAAAATCTTCACAACATGCTCGGTGGTCTAGTGGTCAAGACGTCTGCCTAGTATGCAGGAGGTCATAGGTTCAGGTCCCACCAGAGCACGCTATGAAGTTTTTCTCATAGAGTCTCGGGGAAGCACCAAGTATACAGTGCTAATCAAGTTACGTCGGGTAGAGCAAAACAAACCATAATTGATATTCATTCTCCCTAACGCAAGCCAAACCATTGTTTCAAAACGATTTGGACGAGAAACAAGCCATTTTTTTTACTTGGCCTTACGGTGCTATATTTCTCAGCGCATGTTGTTGTATCACTGCAGTCATCGTTAACAGCGACAGTCACCTTCTGCGTATTGATGTGTTATTGTTTACCCAAGGCTTTTTTTCGCTGTGCACCGGCCAGCAAGCTGAATAGTTAATTGTATGAATGTGGGAGAAATAGGCAGGGTGTTTCTAAAATGATTTATATGAATCATTAATTGTTTTCAAGGAACTGATATGAAATTCTTCATACTGAACTGTTACCATTATAGTGTAGATAAAATGGAATTTTTTTTGTTTAAACGAGATCATTACAAAATGCATGATTTTGCAAAGAGACAAATTTTCTGACTTCACTCTTTTTGCAAACAGGGATTTTTTTTCTTATTTTGATCCATTTAGTGGTTGGTTTGTTTAGGTTACTCAAGATTTAGGGATTGTCAAACTGGCTTAAAAGTGCAATGATCCGCACAGATCTCAATCACCTGGGGCCAATTTCATGACACATGTTGAGCTTATAGCATAAAAATTTGCTTTCACAACTCGGCTGTGTTTTTAAAAAATACAAATAATAGTTTTTGTACTCAATAAAATTAGTCGCATTTAAAAAAAACAAATTTATAAACATTTTTTTTCTAATTATAAACTTTTTAAATTTAATTATAAACAATTTTTTTATTCTAAACAAATTTTTCAGGATTAACACCACAATGTGTGTATGGGAGTTGTCTGCAAAAACGTCTTCATGGGAGGTCACGTCATTTTCCAAACATCTAGGTACCGCCTGTGTTAGCAGAAGTATATATGGACCAGCTCTCACAGACGGCCATCTTCGTATGAAAAATACAACTACATACTAAATGCTATCAGGTACGCGTACACACATGAAAAATGTTCCAAACAGGAGTGCAATATTTGTTCGAAATACGGCGCAGCTGATGCGCGTCACAAAAAATTACGTTCGAGATCCTGATACATGTCACAATCCGTAGGAAGTGACTTAATTCATTTGAGAGAGGTCCATGTATACCCTAGTACCAGCTTCTCAGAACACATTATTAAAATGTGGTCTGCATTAAGCTTGTGCGGTATTGGGTTTTGGGACTCTGTGGTATGCCGTGATAAAAATACCGCAGTATTCAGTATTACTGAGTACTTTTCTATTATGTCATAACAAGGATGTGAAGTACATATGAAGTACTATTTGTGAAGTACCTGTTGATACAGAAATTATTTCAGTGCAGGTTTCATGTCGTCCAAAATTGTACCGGTAATTTCTGTAGTCTCCCAAGATCGTGGGTTTTTACAAGCTTCGCCTAAAAACCAATTCGTCATGACCAATTCGCCCAAGCACTTTCATGCGTATGTTTTGCTGCCGGTTGGTGAATAGGTGAATAGCAAGCGTAGTTTCACACGTGTTCCTGTGCATGTGATGCCGCTTTGGACGAAGTAGCGTTTGGGCGAACAAAGTTTTCAGGGGCGAACAAAGTTTTCAGGGGCGAACAAAGTTTTCAGGGGCGAACAAAGTTTTCAGGGGCGAAGTGGCTCAGGTTGGGCGAAATGACCGACAAACGGCACGGAACGATGTTTGCCTCTACATTTCGGTGATTTTCCACTGACCAAGCATCTTTCTTATGTGCTGTGGGGATTTCCCTCAATGAGAAATCTAAGACAAAGTATGTGTATTTTCCCACTTGTGTTCTGGACAGTTTAACAATACACGGAGCTTGCATCTGCACTGTGCATGTGAAACGGACGCGGGCCGTGCTTGTGCTTGCAGGCCAGACGGACAAAAATGTTGGAAATTGCAAGCATGCTGTGTCGTTAGTAGAGCCATTTTACAGACATTATGCACGTCCAAAACTTACTTTGAGACGGCCAAAGATGTGAAACATTCAATACCGGTATGGTTTGTTAGCTATATTTTATTTGATTATGAACAGTTCAGGAATACCGCGGTAATGAACTCTTAACCGAGTTCGCCATTATTTTGGTATTTCCGCGAGAGCAATCGGTGTTAATCGGTATTTTAAAAATACTGTTACTACTCGGTATTACCCAAATACCGCACAAGCTTAGTTTACATTTGTTAAAGCCGAGTACGTATCATTTGTTTCCTATATCCCCCTTTTACAGTCTAGTCACTGTCGGAGTAACCCAAAGATAAAAGCCAGGCTATGAATTTCAAGATTCACTAATGCAACAAGGACGTACGCATCAATATCATGCATTCTGAATGGTTCACATACTTGCATACTAATGGCAGGCAGCGCAATGTAAAGGACATGTGCCCTAAGGCATAGCCTTTCAATATGTCAGCATCCTGATCTGGCGAGGTAATATTTTCACAACAAACATCACAAGATTTCCCCCACTCCCAACTGCACCCACGAAAATTAGCAGAATTTAAGGAACATTCTTTTTTAAGTGGGTCCTCAGGCTCTGTATGGTGGAGATATCAACAATTGCCTTAATTTGTGGGATGCCTCGACATCAATCTATTTTGGGAAGTGTGTGGCTGTTGGCTCCGAAATGTTCAATGTCCCGGGGCTCTTCATAATTATCCATACAAAAAAAAGAATATTTAAAAAAATTTAAAAAAAGGAATCGTACGGAAAACCCTGAAGATAAATATGCGCGAAGAATCAGAGGTCTCGGGTTCCATTTCAATGGTCAATAGGCACCACAGCAAATACTGTGTTCAATACTTTGCTCAGTTGCACACCCATGCAAACATGCCTCATAGTTCAGCTGGTAGGGCATCTGCATGGAGAGTTAAAGGTCTCAGGTTCAAATCTGAATTAGGACCATATGATTTTTCTCTCGTCTCATGTTTGGTTAATTGTTTCACTTAAAGATAGTATACATGATTGGTAAACTGTTACAAATAGTTTTATCCCCCTGTGTGATTGAAGATATGCATGATTAAAACCAACCTGAGGAAAAACCAGCTCGGTACATTTGAGAAAACAGTCAAAAAAGGGTTTGCAGTCATTTCGCCCCAAAACCACTTCGCCCTGAACCATTTTCGCCCTGAACCTCTGCCTGTGCACGAAGTGGTTTTTAGGCGAAGTAGCATTTGGGCGATAGTGTTCGGACGAAGTGATTTGGGGCGAAATAGCAGTCGGGCGAAGTGGTTTGGGGGCGAAATGGCACTTGGGCGAAATGTTTTTGGGGGGAATTGAATTTTCGTCTCATGAGACGAAAAATAATTGTTTTACTAATTTCTCAAAGACTATAGCATTTCAGGGGAAGTTTTCTACGGTCATCATGTTTATATTGTATAAGTTAGGCGTAAATCTGTGAACATGCATTTCTGATTTTCGAGATACCAATCATGTATACTGACTTTAAGTTACCATTCTAAAAACTGCATTAATTACAGTGAACTGCCTGTAGATGATACTTCCAGAGAATGTTCAAGTGATAAAAAGAGCACTTGAAATGTAAAGTTTGTCTAGCTGGAAATACCTTAAATTTTTTGAAGTTTCTAACATGGACAAAATATTGGAAAAAAATTACTGAACAAAAACATAAAAACAAGAAATGTGTCCTTGAGCATCACGTTCAGTTTAAATGTAGAGGCGTACTACATGTAAGCATGGCAAGCTCGTTTTAATGCACCGCAGAACATCAAAATTAATGATTATAAAAACAGATCGCCTTGGGATATTTTTTGCCTCAAGGAAAGTACTTTTAAATTAAGGTGCTCTATCGACTATGGTACATCAAATAGGGAGTATATGTCACATCTGTAGTATCAGTAAATTGGAATCAGTGAAGGGAAGTAGGAATGTTGGGTTATGATTAGACGCAATGAGAGGCTGACGATTGATGATCCATCATAAAGGGCCACTTAAACTTAGTGTATTTCAGTCATCGTTCAGATTAGTACTGTGTTAACTTTTCCATAAAGGACTGTCCAAAGTTGTCCACATTTTCACGGTTGTACATGTACAAAGCGTAGAAAGGGGGAGGGGCATCGAGGGTCACGTACAATATGCAGGGAGGGGGTCTTTAAAAATACTACGCTCTGCAGAACCGTGAAAATGTTGACAACTTTGGACAGCCCCTAAACACCAGAGACCCTAAACACTCGATTCTGTGCAGATTTTCTTTAAAATGATGTAACATTGCAACCACAATGTGCCTGCTCACATATGACGCACAAGACAACGTGATTGCCCCCTAAAATGGCCGCCACGCAATGGGTTTATTATATCAACAGCATGCCAATGGTAAATTGCAATAAATGATTCCATAGCCAGAAAACTTGCAATTTGATCACGACCTGATTACATAGCAACATCCATCCTGCTTCAGGATATAACTCATAATTGCTAAACCTATTTCATATACTTGCTTATAATCACACCCTTTTCTCCATCATCCAATTTCTAGTCTAGATGCCTCTAAGGCGAACCCCAAATTACGATTGCCTCTCCAACCCCCTCCAACCCTCATCGCTTGCGCAAGTCTCATCCCAGACCCGGAATGGATTACTCTATCTTGCTATTACGCACACACAGGGCGTATCTAGCGCTTTATTTTTAGAAGCTGTACCAAAATAGTGCATTGGACCAATGCGCACTGATTCGCGAGGGGCCCCCCGAGGATAAATTATTGAGCACAGGACAAATTGTACATTGGCCTGGCTGTGTCTATTCAGGGGGGAGGGAAGGGGGGGGGGGGAGAGATGGGGAGCTGCACTGGCCAGCAGATCTGCAGATAATGACCGTATGACGGAGACGGGTCATCAATTATGTCCGACCTGCTGATGTCATCGTTGAGAATTTTCTTTCGTTTTTCTTTTTTTGCGGGCTGATGACGACAGTACGGGTCGAGAGTTTAGCATGTGATTGCAGGCCCCTTGGGATGGCTGCAGGGTGCCCCGTGCCCTATCTCTCTTCTCTAAAGAGTACAATTACACAAATAGAAACGTCTGCCCCGGACGTTCTTACGTGCAGAGTCCTTAGAGCAATTTGTGGAAGACAGCCAAGACCGGACTGCATCTCAACCTCCCACTGCTGGGACTTGCCAAAGATCACAGTTTTTAACTGTTAAGCCCCAGGCATTTTTTGGTTTTACCAAAAGAGAAAGTTCTAATATTAACTCGGAATCTATGACCTGATGCGGTCTGCAAAATCAATCACAACTTAGCAATATAAGGTAATGGAAGGTAAAGAACATATGTAAATCAGTCAACTGAATCAGTTTCTGAACATCTTTTCTAAAGTATAATAAAGTTTACTTTGATTATAACTTGTGCAAAAGAAAGAAAGAAAAAAAAAGAAGTTTGGAATGCAAGAGTTAAACTAAATTTTATGATTGAGAAACAAGGCTGTCCTCTAAAAAATATTGGAGGTATAGGTATGTATTTAATTTCCACTTAAACTGTTTTGTCGAGTAAAACATGGTAAAATAAATTAAAGATTACCGAGTTGTCAATGTGAACCTATGATAATTGGGTAAACTAACAACAAGTTTAATTTAACTACAAATTTGCAGTGTAGTCACAGCCTCATAGCAAAGAGCAAGTTTGATCTGCGACGAGTCATGGTTAAACGTCATCCTGCCAATACACATGCGCACTAACATTCAAGTGCAAATGTTTATGGTTAGTGAATTGGTTCCGCGCAAACGCTGCATCAATACCTGATGGGTACCAGTGACTAGCGCGACCGAGCTCTGTGGGCTGGTTTCAAATGGTCGACCAGACACGACTAACCATCGTTGATTCGACTGTGTTTGGTTGGAAATAGTCGATCCAATTTGCTCAAAACTTTTCTGTGAGTTTCTGGCAGAAACCTAATATCTAAAATTAGTAAAACCAAACTTGGGATGAGAGAAAATCGTAAGGGCCTTATAATGATTGGGATTCGAACCCGAGACCTCCGACTCACCGGGCAGACGCTCTACTAGCTAAGCTATAAGACACAGTGGTATACTCCCTCATGTTTTCCCAATGAACCCATTTTTCCTCTTGGTAATGTGCCTTATACATGAGTACCTCTTATACCCTGGTTTTTATGCATTTACAGTGGTAAACCTCCAAGTAAGAATGTTCGCCATGCCAAAAATTAAAATTCCCACATACAATGTAAAGGTATTACAATGCCAGTTCAGGCTTTCTTGGTGTTCACTGTACTACAGTAGTTCCACAAATGATCCCAGACAGATTGCTAACAGCAGGCCCATTCGGTTCTTTACACCTCCTCTGGTAAACACTACGTGTCACACTAAACACATCAATTAAAGCCATGTACACCAGCCAGGTTGATTTTATGGATGAGAGGAGCCTTGCCAGAAGTAATTTTCTACCCCTGTTAAAGGTTATATGATTCACGCAAACATAACTGCGATCCCATCTGCATTCAAAGACCGACAAGGCAACACAGTCACGCTATGCTCAATGTTCCACACTTCTTAGTTTTTTCCATTAATATGACTCCTCATCTTTTGACGCCTCTAGCCATACAAGCAGTTACCAAAAATTACCGGCTGTATGGCAGTCATCAGTATGCAGGAGGTTGTGGGTTCGAGTCCCACCCTAGCAGGCAATGGGTTTCATCATGTGCTCAGGAAAAACACTTTCAGCCGTGTCCACATTGGACTTATTTTTATAAAAAGTTACAACTTACTGTTAACATTCCATCATAATTTAATTCTTCTGCGCATCCGCACTTGGATTTATTTGTGGACCATAGAATGTCCTTCACATACGGAAAAATTACACTTATTGTGTTGCCTCATCATTCAGGTCCACATAGAAGTTACGACCTCAATGTGTGTTTTCCATTATAATGGCCATCTGCACGGAACTTTCCAGTGACGTGTAATTTTTCACGACACAGCTCACTCTGTAAAACTTACAGCAATGAAGCATAAAATTAACAATTTACAGTCGACACTTGACGGTCATCTACATTGGACTTAATTTAGTTAAATTAGCAACCTTCTCCATAAGTTTTACCCAAAAAATCCAATGTGGACCTGGCTTTCCATTCCAAAATTCTCAGTATTACAAAAAAAAGTGTGTCAACTTAAAGCACAGGATTCAGAGTTAAACATGCTAAAAAAATTAGTGATAAAAGACTGGGAGATTAATTGCTCGTTTATTATTTAAACTTTAAAGCAACCATTTTGGGCAACACGAAAGCCTCATATCATTGCTGTATCCCTGTGAAACTGTCACAAAACTCTCGGGCGTCTCAGGCAAGTGGCACCATCAAATTAAAAAAAGACAAAAAAAACCCTTTTTTTTTTTTCGAAATGGCCCATATGCGGTGTCGTGACAAGGAGATTATATTCAGAAAATTTGATGCGTGAAAATAATACTACTGTGATTCTCATATTGTTTTAATGGTGACTGGGGGGAAATGTCATGGTGACGAAAATGATTTCATAGATGTTTTGATTACTTTTTGCTTTGGCAGTGAATGGGACTTTTTGGAAAACAAAGTGGGATGCTGAATAAATGAAACACGATTTCTTAATTCTGATCTCTGCCAATTAAGGAACTGTTCTCTAAAGACCTTCCAAACTCAGTTTGACATGTGGTTAAAGGTGTAAATAGACCTTTTTGATCTTTTGAGTCTATTTTCTATATATTGTCTGAAAAAGCAATTTATCAACAGAGTCTATAGGCATATGTTTCTATTGAGACCCACCGGATAATGCCGGAAAAGACGAAAAATTTTCTCAGTAGAAACAGGCTTA
Organism: Henricia sp. BOLD:AAB3569; assembly: GCA_037783545.1. Taxonomy (NCBI): domain Eukaryota; kingdom Metazoa; phylum Echinodermata; class Asteroidea; order Spinulosida; family Echinasteridae; genus Henricia; species Henricia sp. BOLD:AAB3569. The sequence goes on from JBBELK010000284.1 coordinate 116,444, forward strand.
CCTGCTATTTTCCGGTAAATGACGGGGAGATTTTTCCCCGGCAATTTTTCTTCTCGAGGAAGGAAAATGCCGGGGAATTTATCCGGTAAGCGCCAATAGAAACATGCACCGTTCTGCCCGAGTGCGCATACAGGGGATAAAACGTAAACACGTGACCATAACAATGACTAATCCAATGCACATGTTTGACCACAGCAAGCTCCTGCTATTTTCTGGATAGAGTGACTCGGTAGAAATTTTGCGTTTCCCGCGATTTACCGGCAAATGAGTTTATACCGGTAAAATTCCGGATCTTTTATAGAAACACGCTATGTAATGGCACAAAAAGTTACTATTTACACATGACGCTCTTCAAACACTTTTTGTTCAATGTCACAGTCACTGGGTTCTGCCAAGGTCAACTGGGTTACCGCTTGACCCCTAAATAATGGTGTCTATTGACAGACGAAAATAAGTACATTCATCACTCTGGGTGATTTCGGAGGTGCAGGCATAAGCTACGTACTGTACACCACTGTCAGTTATTTTACAGTGATAGTGGAATCCCAAAAAAACCTCTTTTCAGAGCTGTGATTATGAAAGTGACAGGACCAGGAAGGTGAAGTCAGATGGTGAGTTATGAACAAATGTTCAGTGTTTATTTTAACAAGAGATGGGTGGAGTTTAGAACAAATGTTCAGAAAGAATTGAGTATATAGTTGCTCGATCCACAGTTGCTCCTCACTGATTGGGATTGGCTATCACGTGAGCTTAGAAAGCCCTGCAGAAGGTTAAACCCTTCAAAGAGATAACCACCCCTCCCAGAGATCATTTAAGATACGCCCCAAACCCCCGCCTGGCTTGCCTCAATTATGAATAAAGTGATACTTGCGGGCACTACAAACAATCGTTGGTAAATGAATCACATTGGCTAGTAAAAAAAACAATCTCACGATAATTGTACCGTGTATACACTTTGCACGTGGTACAAATCACAAAATGCATGCACACCGCAAGTTCCGACAGTAGCGTGACTAGCGCCGCGCCCCGGCCGCGGATTCTATATTCAGTTTCCCGTGTCATTTTCAACCCACCAAAGCCGTTTAATCTTGTTCATTACGGCACATAAACCGTGTAAAAGAGCAGGTTTGAAGATTTTTTTAAAATGCATGCTTTATAAAGAAAGTTAGCTGCACATGGCGTGATCACTTTTATTTAACCCACACCAATACTTGCCGAACAAATGTTCGGGAAGATATTTTCGAGCTTTTGCCGAACCGAACCGAACCGAACCTGAACTTGCGGACTTCGTTAGAGCATTATCTGAAACCATGATCAACTTCTCAATTCTTTCCAACACATGAGACGGGCTGAACAATTTCTAGTATTTCCTGACAAAATCTTCATTTTTTTCTCGTTCCTAATTTTTGTCCATCAAAGATACACTTAATCGATGTCCGATGAGTCATTTTGAAGAAACAAATTCTGATCATATTCTCAAATCTTACCCAAATGTTCTTGTCTGTGATGGGATAATGTTATAAAGAATGCAATGTACCACAGATGGCCACAAGGTGATTCCAATATACAGTGACAGTTAAAATAGCTTGACAATGGCACTTGGACAGGTGGGTTTCACAATAGAAAATGACCCTAACTAATTAACAGGTTGTGATAATGGGCGGGGGGATACAATTAATGCATTGAACAGACAAGATGCCGGATGTTGGAGGCCTAGAGGTAGGTGTAACGTGTGCACTTCAAAGAACATTATGGATAGAATATACCATGTACATCTACCACTGCATGTATGCTTAGGTCAGCTGCTAGAGCATCTGCCCAGTTTGCCAGATGTCTCAGGTTTGAATCTCGATGAAGAGCATACAATTTGTGTCTCATCCCGTGTTTGTTTCATTTCAATGGTGTTTACCAAATGATGCGTTCATTATTTTGGTTTGTTGCAAATCCATACAACATCAAGAGTAAAATTTGTATAGAAAACCTCATGCAGGGAGTACACATGTACCATAATTCCACTGTGCCTTGTAGCTCAGTTGGTCGAGTGCCTCTGTGGTTGTCCAGAGGTCTCGGGTTCGAATCTCGACGAGGACCGTGCGATTTTTCTCTAATCCCATGTTTGGTTGCACTCATTAAAATGGAGTGTGTACTGTGCTCGATCTAGTGGTTATACATCTGCACCCGTATCCTGAGGTTGTGGGTTCAAGCCCTACTATAAAAAATGCCATGCATTACAGTTAAAATCGACTTTATCTTCAAAATAATTCTTTCTGTTGGTTATTTTAATATAAAAAAATAGCAGGACTACAATGTAGATCCTGCATATATTTCCTTCATTTTAAATATTCATGAAACATACATGTATACTCTCAAATTTATTATAGCCTACTTTAGGATGTTTTTAAAAACATACTTTTTAAAAAATTTAATTTTCACCCTGTGCTCTGAATAAAAGAAAAAAAAGGGGATAAAATCTAATGAAAATAGTGCTAAAGGGGAAGGGACAATAAAACCGCCATTTCATAACACTTTATAAAAAGGAATCCGACACGACTAGCATTGTTTGAGCACCGAAAAAACAGCTGCCGAGACCGCTAGGTTAGTGTGCGTAATAAGCACCTGCCCGGAGGCCAAAATGGCGATATAATACGGTCTGGACATAATGAACATGAGGCCACAATTAGGCGACCTCCCAACGACTGACAATGCTGACAATACGCACACGATCTGATAGCCGATGTATTCCACAGCCGGCATACCGAGGGGTTTATGTTATCCCAAGAGAGAGTCCGTGCATGCCCATCTAAATATCCAATGTCCACACTCCATCAAATGCAAATCATATTACAAATAAAGGAGAAATTATGAAATGCCTTGCTGACCTCATTTACAAGATTGGCTTTGGTACAATGTTTGACCAAAAGGGCAGCTTCGGCTTCATATCCCCTTATGATTTGATATGAAAATTATATTCATACACGTTTCGGCCATCAGTGCGAAAATGTATCAGTCCTTGAATATTATTTCTTAAATGCGAAATATGCATAGTGGGAATAATACGGGATCTTCCATTAATGTAGCACGGGGGTGGGATGATTTGCTGTGTTGTCAGTTGCCTATCAAATATTACTGCCTGGCTGAACGGCATGACTGCTTGATGAAAGATGGCTAGATATATTTGTATTGAGTGCAGTGGGATCCTGGCCACGCCATTCTATATTGGTAGGTGTAGGCTTCGTTATTTGCAGACATCCTCAAGTTACTCAAATCAATGGCGGAGTATTGAAACTGGATGAACAAAATTAATAAATTGCTGCCTTCAATGAGAGTGTCATTTGCAGAAAGATTTCTGAGTGGACGTCATTGTGTTTATTTTTTGCAACAATCCCTATCTGTATATTAAATGGAATCTGCCTGACATTTACCAATGAATTCACATATCATGCAATTAATTTGCAGGATCTAGGACACCGGCTCTGCACATTTCAGCAGAAGAATTGGATGGTGCATCTGCAGATAATCAGCCAGAGGATAGAGATAGTAAGCCAAATTCATTGTTTGAGCTTATCTGTGAATCAGCCCCATTGCATAATACACACACACACACATGCACAGAGCAATTGTACCCTGCATTATTTTGCCAGTGCCGATTGCAATGTCACGTGACAGTGGCCAATGTCGGAGGTCGCATGTGTGTGTGCATGACGTAGAGTGGCGACCGACTGAGGCACTAATCATCTAGGGAGTGTGAGGGAAACGTCTGCTGCTGTGAGCCTGTATCAGAGCAAGGGATATTGAGGAGGGATGCTGTGTAGCGTGCATGCATCGGCACTCTGTATATGTCTGCCATTAGTAGGATGTAGTAATTGCTGGGCTAAATTATTGCTGTTAAATTATGATGAACACCACTCCAGTGTAAAGCTGTTTACTCTTGCCCAGTGCAATGAAATGTGTACATGTATTTTCTTTCAACCAGTGACGACGTGAATGTTCTCTAGTTCTTCGGCTCGTTGATGCTGCACGGATGTCCAACAGCTAAATCCTTTCTGCAATGCCGTCTGTTTCTGTGAGATTTCAATCCATCCTAGAATGCAGGGACTAATCATTATGCTGCCCTGTGTGTTGCCGTAACGCCTGGATTTACCGGCCTGTTACCGACGGAAGGCCAGGAAGCCCACCATGTGACTTGTGGGATCAGAGCATGGCTAGTGCTGGCACTCGCTCTGATGGTTTTCGGGCTATTCTGTGACAGACATCCTGGCTCCCGGCTGAAGATGGGCCTAGCACCTAGCTTCCCCATCGAAATGGAGCCTGTTTCCTTTGAGCCTTCAGAGTTCTTCTCGAGCACTGGTAAACGCCGTGTCGTGAACAACCAGGAGATGGTGGTGCGGTGCCATGCCACATCGTTCCACCGAATTCACGAGAATATATACGGGGACATGCTGGAGGCTAGACGCAAGTTCCTCGTTCCCAGACAGCATTTAGAAAAGGTCGATTTTGACGAGCTCTCGCATGAATATCCACACTGGAATGCTGCAAACATTGCAGAGTTCCGCATTGAGTTTATCAATCACGACCAGGACGAGGATGCACTGCTTAACTTTGAAGACACCTGTAGGACTCTGGATAAACTAGGTGACAATTCTCCCCTGGATCTAAGATATCATTACTACAAAGAGACAATGACGCCAGAGTTGGAGAAAGTAGATTTCCACGACTTTTTAAAACTGTGCGAGGCGCTACGCCAAGCACGGGACGAGATGGACACTTACGGACTTGCCATGCCGACGGGAATATCGCCGCTATCTAAGCAACGAAACACTATGGAGAGGTTAGAGCGACAAGCCCTAGCCACGGCTCAGGGTAGGAACACGTGCGACTGTCCGGTTGCAGAGACCAGCGGTGAAAACCGACAGGAAAATCCTAGTCGCAGCCGTTCATGCAAAGGGAAATGTAAAGCGAGCATTGGTCGAGTGGATCACTATGCTTTACGTCAGCAGCAACGGCAGGAGTTTGGGGATCCGTGGGAGCTGCGGCCAGATTTCATCCCCAAGGCAGTGGATGAACTAAGGTACAGTTCTGATGACTCCCTTGTTATTGTTGACAGGGTAACATGACATAGATATTTACTAGGTTCCGTAAGCAATAACCAGTACGATGCGCAAACAGCCAAAGTACCCGACAGAACCTTCCAAACAACAAGATAAACAAACGAAAAACTGAACCACGAAAACGTTTTGACTCGAATAATAACAAACGTTAAAACAGCAAGAGATACAACGCGTTGCTTTTGACAGGTTTTTCCGGCTGTGAAAAAGAGAAAAAATTGCTTCACACTGTGTGTATTAACAGCAACGGAAAGAACAAATCATTGAAATAGACTAAAACAAAGAAGCAGTATATGCAAGTATTTACTTACAGACAAGATATGAAGTACTATAGCTGTTAAAAGTCATAATAATGTTTTAAGAAAAAAAATCCCTTTCAATATGGGTTTGCTTATTGAAGTATTAATGGTGGACTTCCAAAATGAATTTGAAATACATGCTGGAATGCTGTGCCCTTAAACTGTACATGTATTTTTTTTTTCACTTTTGAAGCTTGACTTGAGGCCGTTGGCATTGAAACCACATTTCCGTTAAATGTGTTGGATAATTACTAAATCAATGAGTACATTTTTTAAAAAACACAATGACATCGTTCAGACACTGTGTTAACTTTGCTTAAATTACTGGTTGAACTTGTTTAATAGTGAAAGGTGTTTATAAGTGGCATCAGACCGGTTTTACTTGCCACTAAAACCATAAATTTACTTTTAAACCACCTTGGAAGTGGGTTTAGAACTAAACAAGAACAGTTTCAAATTTTAGTACGTTTGAGCGATTTTAGCTAAACTGCAACCGGTTTTGCCAGAAAAAGGAAAAAAAAGGAAAGGAAGGAGCATGCGCGGTTTCCGCGCTTTGCTGTGGGCGCTCATCTCCCGACTCCTTGGCTTTTGAGCTTGCATTTTTTTTATAGGTTATCCGGCAATAGAGCCGACTAGTGCTGCTCGGGTTTTGCCAGAGAAATATATACACACGGGATCCCACTCTTTATGAAAATGAGTGAAACGTCTACATGACCTTGCACTTTTTACAACGGCAACTGAACATTCGGTACATTTTAATTTCATGACAGGCGCCCAGCTGAGAATGTCCGTTTTTAACTTTTACCGTTTTGAGCTAACACAGTGTCTGAACAGAGCCAATGAGTAGATTTAAACGAAATAAACCCCTTACTCCGATGTGCAATGACGCAAGTTGGGCAACCGTAACTCGATCTCATCTCAGATTGAGGCATACAAAATGTCTGCTGCCAGTAGGCCTTGCTGTACAAAAGAAAACCCAGTCAAGCTTTAAGAGTGGCTGCTACCGGGTGCAGCGTACCAGCATCTTGTACATATGATTATTATTATTTTTTTTCCTTTATACAGCATAAAATTTGGCATGCGTATTGCTTACAATCAACCATGCTGGATAAACCGATGCGAGGGTTTTAGGGTGCACATCGTTTGATGCTAACCTCCAAAAAACTTGCCGTCGGTTGCATTTGGGGCGGTTTTATCAATCGATAGCCTGTTTCTTCCATAGTCAGCCCTAAGTGAAAATCGTCTGTACACAGCATGCTTATTGGGTGTCTTAAATTGCATAGAGTTCTTTACCACTTGCTAAATACGTAGCCTGCTGTTCTCCCCAGTACAACAGTTTCTGCACTTGAAAGGTACTCCACGTGTAATAGATCCGCCTATCACAAAAAGCGATCACTTACGATTTATCTTCTTCATTCGTAGTAGACGTTTTTTCTATGGAAAAATATTGCAATATTTAAGGATATGGCTTTGGTAACTTGTTTCAACGTAGAATATATATACTATTCCCTTTTTTATAAAGCCTTGTACAAAGAGATGTTTTTTACGATCTGACTTAAAAGTCTCTGATTCGTGGTCGTTTAGCGGCATCTTTCTCAAAAATTAAAAAAAAAATCTTCCCATTTTGTTTGCTTATTTATTGCAGAGACAAATCAATCTATAGCCGTGTCTTTTAATCACTTCAATTTAAGATGTATTATTACATTTTTCATTCTTCACACTTCTCTTGGCATTATTAATGATCGTGTACCATAAATTCATTCGTAATTTATTCAATTTTTAAATTACTCTTTGGATGGCCAAAAAGGCAGCCTGACAATACGTGAAGAAAGATTTTAGTAGTTTTATCAAATAAAATTAACATCTGACATTTAAACTTGCAATCAATTCCGTATCTCAAAACATTTTCAGTATTCGCCCCATTTATTAACAATTTTGCCATTATTTTACAAAGTCTTCAAAATAAATAGAATAAACACCAGACAAAAAAGTCCCTTTCAACCATGCATGTAATTTGAAATTAATAAAGACATAGGGACTACAACAAATTTTTTTCCAAGCAAAGGTCCTCTACATTTTCGTATGATGTCATATCAGCAAGCAACACATTGTTCTATTGGAATACGCATAGTTGCACATGCATGCATTGTTGATAAATTTTAACAATAAAAGATGTCTCTGAAGATGGCGGCTGCAAAATTTGCCATATTCAGTATTTTCTACAAGTTTACAATGTACTCGGTGAAAAGTGATAACCCTAAAAATCTAGCACAGCAATATTTCCTCTCATGTATTCTTGTGTAAAACCCACAATGATTACAGAAACAGACAGTTTCATCACATCATTACTTTTTTGTAGTTAGCAAATCCGAGGAATTTTGGTTTGAGAAAATTTATATTACATGCACCTCAGGGGTAGAAATTAACACTGGTCCTGTGGTCCGAGACCAGTACAAAATCAGAAGGACCACTAGATCTGTCAAAGGTGCTGGTCGATGGACCAGTGGAAACATTTACTGACTCATGGAAACATTCCCTGATGCCTAAATCCACAGTAAATATTTTTTACTCAATGTGAAGAATTCCTGGTTACCACAAGCAATTTCTAATCGCTTTACACATTTTCAGATAACTACATTTCTTTCTCCGATCTCTCCAGACATGCCCCAGTGTTGGTTCAAAAAGCAATCCCATCCATCCTGCACTCAATGACCTTAAACCAGAAAGTGTTGCAGTATCTCGGTGCCATTTTGAAAAGCACCAGTGGACCACCAAATTTTCAGCAAGACCAGTAGAGTTCTCTAATCTACTGGTCCTTCTGACCAGCATGAAATTCTGGTTAATTTCGACCCCTGCACTCCAGAAATCGGAGTTTGTTTCTCAGGTTTTTAAAAAATCGTACCATAGACCAATAAAATGTAATGAAGTTAATTTAAAGAAAAAGACCTCCTTTAATGTCAAATCTCGTTAGAATTTGTCAAAATCCTTAAATTGTTTTATTTCTGCTATTTGCACCGACAAACCCGATGTTGTGCTCACTCAAATGCCATCCGTGGCAGTACCAATTACAATTTAAAGTTTGAATTCAAACTCTAGTTGTCCATTTAATATTGCCTTTACAACCTAAAAATCTTTGGATAATTTTCAGTTCAGTTCCGTTTACATGAGACACAACACTAGCCACACGTGCTGTATAAAATCTACTGGAATACCATTGACATTTAAATATGGCTTATCACCATGGTGTATATGTACGTAAACTGTGTTCTACGCTGCATGCATGCATGCATGCATGATGGAATCGAATCCATAATTAGTGTACCGGTACTGTCACACATACAGTTACAGCTGCCAGTCACAACTGCAGGCAAATGGCTTTTTTTGTTTACAAAGATTTAGTATTATCCTGAGCAATTGCAGTATAGCAGTGTCTGAAACAATCTTTGATGGTATTAGGACACGTTTTGAAGCCCAAAGTGGCCAATCTAAAACTCATCCGTCCTTTAATTAAAGGCCCACTGATGAATCATTTGCAAAATGATCATTAACATGATTTGACAAGAAAAACTGAATGTGTTGATATCATAATAACAAACACATTTAAATTCATTTATATTTGGAATGGTAGGCCTACATTTCTGTATAGGAAATTAACAACTGAAGGTGGCTTTTAAAAATGAGTGTCCACGCTCATTTTTTTCAAGCATTCACTTGACACAAAAACCATGGATCAGTTATAATACTTTTGAAACAATGTGTAGCTGAAATTTCTGCAGGCTAGTTTAGACAATTATGCAATGCCGTTGTTTGACCATAGAGGTTTCTTCCTCCATGGTTTGACAAATGAAGATGTTTCAAAAATTTTATCTGCAAATGATGCAGTGGGTTTTTAATGATGAGGGAAAACAGTCTCCAAAATGTAAAAAACGTCTTAATTCTTTCAAAACAAAATTCCTCAGATTTCAATGCAGTCATTAGAACAGGACTTTTTTCAATCCATTAACACAAATTTCTTTCAATTTTGAGGCTTCTATAAACGGTCACAATGAGCCGTCCATAAAGTATGTACGCATGAAATGCCGACCTTTTTTTATACCTTACCCCCCTGTACACGCATGGCGTACGCAGTGGCTGCAACCCCCCCCCCCCCCCCCCCCCCCCCCCCTGTACGCATACCTCAGCATTGGTAAGCATTGGTAAATGGTTCGGTACTATAGTGCTATATACTATAGTGCTATATACTAGTACGATTCGCATGTCGCCTCCAAAGTCTGAAATAAAAGACAAAATGTATATATTTTTTTAAACATAAAATGACCCATTATAAGCATCAGTAACTGCAGATTAAATGGAAAAACCTAAATTGAGGAGTGAGAAAAATGCGAGATGTGTCTAATAATGTTTTGTACATAAGGTCTGAAGCCACGGTCAACTTGTCCATTCTTTCCCAATTTACTAAAAGCAAATTTTCGGTTGGTGTACATACCGGTACGCATTGGCTTGGAACCCCCCTCCCTCCCTCCCCCTGTATGCATGGTGTCGGCAATGTTTTTAAAAACCTCTTCCTCCCCCCCTCTCCATGCGTACGTACTTTATGGACGGCCTCCAAGTGGAATTCGTCTTACAACTAAAAAGATATAGAATAACAAAAATGCAGCTGATGACATCATATGAAGATAGAAAATTACTATATTTATGAGCATAGTAAACTATTCCGATTTATCTGGGGCAGAATACAACTTTCTTTGTAAATTTACATTTGTAAAAACTAAAATCATATATTGCTTAATTCGAATCAGCAAGAATCATACAGAGCCAAATTAAGATTCCCAGCTACTTTTATTAATATGATGATAATAAATAATACATCCCTGTACAAGATTGACTAATTACCTCACCCTCACCCCCTTTGGCAAGGAATTGCACACCATTTTTAAACAAACTGTATGATTAATTTTGGTACGAAACCTGCCATCTTAATAAAATCAAACTCTGGTCTACACTTCTATGCGTGCCAGTTCATTCAATTCCTAGGCAAACCTATTTTACATCATGTGGCCATGTATGCATAGTGATTATTATATCGGGAGAATTGGAGATATTGTGAACATACAAATTTTGCAAGGCAGTTACAGTGACGTTTATTTGAGGCACAGGATTCTGCTGCAATGTTAGAAATTTTCTGATTACATACAGCATACGGCAGTACATGGCTTCTCAATTTGTCCATGGAATATCCTGTGTTTTTGACTGTACAGTATTTGAAATTGATGGATTTGGCACAATACACCATTTGCTCAACCTGCAAATTTTTATTAATTTAACTGTTGGAAGTGAAAGCTCATATAAATTTTAAGAAACCTTTTATTACCATCACAGACGTATTCAAAATAAGATGTTTTTGTTTGTGCCCAAACTTTGCTGAACTGCTGCCATAATAAATGTAAAATTCAAAACATTTTCTCAGAAGCAAAACTTCTGGGCTTATGGGTAATATCTAATTAAAACTCAATTGTTTACATTTTTCATAAAAAAAACCGTCAGTTTCGTACAAAATAGTTCAGATTGTAAATGGAAAAATTTCTAACTATTTACCTCAATTTCCATTAAGAAATAAATCATAAATAATACTCAGTGTAGACTGGAGTTTGATGTATCACAGAAAGATAAGTAAAAAGATACATGCTTTTCAAAGGCTATATGTAGTTCTACCTCCGTGCATTACGTTCATTTTAATGAGAGTCATAGAAACTGTAGTTAATTTTAAATTCAATACCTTCATTTTGTTAATTAAAGAAAATAACCCTCATTGTGCAATTTTAAGTTTGTTTTTCATTTGACTATTGTAACATGCTTTAAATACATTTTTCTCAGTGAATTTTTGAACAAAGTACTCTTAGCAATGTTTAAACGAATACTATACAAAATGTGAACTTTTCAATTCTTTTCTGGGTGTTGATAAGCCGTTGTCAGACATTATGATATTAACCTCTAGACAGATAAACTAGACTTGACACGTTTCTGCTCTGTATTTGAGAAAGGCGTTTGTGCCAATAGACTTTACTGTAAACAGTCAATAAGTTTCATAGCTAGCAAAAAATACAAAACAAAACTAAAAAAAAAAAGACCTGAACTTGCAGGTTTTTCTTTTATTTTAAATGAATGACGTGATTTGCCATGGTTGCAAAGGGGCTTGCAAAATGTTAACATTTGATGGTACTTTCTGAAGAAAGTATCCTTGAATATAGGATTGTGCTTATGTATGCATAATATGGTGTATTTGTGTACAATTTACATAATTATGCAGTCATAATCAATATTTTGCATATTTATGCAAATTGTGATGCTAATTGCACTTCATGAATATTCATGGTATATTTGTCTCACATTATGCATATCATGAATATTTATGCATATTTATGCATATTTGTGCCAATCAGAGAGAAACTGTCGGGATTGAATGCCCATTGCCTGTTCTGGCCTTAAATACCTGTACACAAATAGGTGTGTTGGATACCGTGTATTATTACCAATTTTTTTACAACCCCAGATATTATTTCCAAGATTTTAAGAGTTGATATTGTTGTAATTCTTCCATTCGGAAGGTTTCAGCTGACTGGAACTTTAAAAAAAGAGCAATTTCAGCAACTATGAATTCCAACTTGTCTGATTTTTTGTTGGTTGCTTAATTGTAAGCCTATCTGTTTGATGGTTAACGTGGTTGTTTTCAATGCATGCGCATAACCAATTCAAGTGTCACATGTGGGGCTTTCAACTTCAACACATACTAGGGTCATTCCTGAAATCAGGGGTCTAAAAGCGCAACATTTCGAAAACATGATTTTTTTATTATTTTGTATCGATTTAAATATAATTTTTAGTTTATCAAAAATATAGGCTTGCCATACATGTATGCAAGTAAATAATGTACCAATAGTAATCCAAACAACAAGCCATTCACACTGTCTTTCATAACTAGTACAGTCAAAATTGTATTCAATAATCACGGATTGCAACAAATTTGTATGTTTGCTGGTTTTACAATTGCAGCATAACATTTTTGAAGACATGTGAAGGTAAATGTAACTGCTTTCACTAGCCAACAAAGATTTCCTGAAACTGCATGTAAAATGACCCCTTAATTTCCCGAATGACCCACTTGCAAACTACAAGACCTTCTAAAACCCACAGGATGAAATTGTACTACAATTTAACATGGTGGCATTTTTTTCCCTCACTTTTTTTTGTTAAAAAAAAAGCCGACATAAACTTTGATTCCTGCTTCAAAAATGCACATTATCCTCTGTATGAAGTACAAATTTGTAACAAGCAACACGCGGCATTTTTTTGATTTTCTTCAGTCATAACAGCAAACATATTCTCTCTCCAAACACAAACCTCTCAGAATCTTTCATGTACGCAAACCCAAACCTTGCATAGGAATCAATAAACCAGTTTACTGGCCAATTTGCTCTCGTCCTTAGAAGTCCCATGTACCAATCCACAGTTCCTTATAGCGGACTAGGGCCAAAGCAATTGCCTTGCCTAATCATCTCCTTTCAAGGACATTACACAGTCTTTCTTTCTTCGTCACTGATCTGTGCATAGTTTACTTGCATCTACTTATTGTGTTAATCAGTTCTTAAAGGGAAAGTGGGATCAGAGTACATTTCAGAATTTGTTGCCCTGATGAAACATGTCTGGGTTTTCATTGAAAATTTACTTGATTATATCAAAACACAGGCCTAAATCGTTTCGGTTGTAAATGCATCTTTCTATATGCAGAGCTGCCAACCCTCCCAGATTTTGCAACAGATTTTTCGGAAAATTACAAATTTTATGAGTCCTGACACGGATAAAAACCCTCCTGGATTGTCAATTAACAACCTTGGGAAGTTTTAGATGTGTGTGGAGTCACGGAATGAATCTGTTTTCCCAGATGTTCTCCCCAAAATCCGGGAGGGTTGGCAGCTCTGCTTATGGTATAACATCTGCATGTACATGTATCACCCCTAAACGTCTTAAAATTGCTCTGGGTTTTCACTGAAAATTTAAACGATTATGTCAATAAAGCACAGCCCTAATAAAATCGTTTCGGTCGTAAACACATCTTTTTGAAGAAAATTCCTACTGTATAACCACCCGTCTTGGCATATTTATTTATTTATCTGGCAAAGCTGTAAATCTAGGCAAAAAAGGTTAATACTGACCTGTGGTATTCCATTTATTTTACACTGTTTCCTTCTCAAAATGTGACGCTATGGTGCGTTGTGACAGCAAGGATCTGCACGTCATGTCAACTGCAATATGCTATAGTTTTTATTGTACCATTGCCTGTTGTGAGGTGTTGCTATATGGTTGCAATGGAACATCGTATCCCCCACCATGCCTACATGTACTTACATGTATGTCACAATGCTTTTTTGCTAATAATTATGAAACCTCATTAAACGTACACGCTTAAACAAATATATTGTTAAATCAACAATTAAAACGTGCGGTCAAGTGTTAAAATCCAAAACTTATCGTGTTAAATTCAACACTTGCTTGGTTTGATTTAACACGATAACTGTTGAATTTCAACACTTTTGAGAGTACTCACTGCACATTTTACTTGTTGATTGAACAATAGATTTTTAAGCGTGTAATGGGACAATAATTTTAACAAAATTGTACAATTTGTGTTTTAAGTTCAGAAAAAAATGAAAAGAAAAATTATATCTAACGCGCCCTTTAATTATTTAGATAATTGCGTGATGGTTTCAATGTAAGTAATTATCCTACAGTTGAAATGGCACGGAGCATATGTTGCAGATGCAAAAACAAATTATGATCTAATCTCCAATTTTTTAATGTGAAACAGGATGGTGTTGTTCACCGTCCTGTTTAGGGCCATCCAAAGTTGTACAGTTCTACAGAGCGTAGTATTTTTCAAGACCCTCTCTCCTCTCAACCCCCATCTCCCCACCCCTCCCATCCCCCCACCCCTCTCTCCGAAATACTACTTATCAATTTTGTCACTACCATGAAATATCAACATTTGTTTACAGTGCATGTAAAATCCTACACGGTCCTCGATCCCCTCCCCATGCTTTGTAAAACCGTGAAAATGTTGACAACTTTGGACAGCCCCTTACAGATCTAGGTTTTAATTAGTTACTCTCAAATTTTCACTTTACTGCATGGAAATGCTGGCAATGGAGCTGGTATTACACCTTAAAAATGCTGGTAGTAATTGGTATTTACAGTGTACAATTTGTTTAGCAAATTTATTCTTCATGCGGAACCAATTTTCAACGGTCCCGCAATTTAATTAATCTATAAAATTCAAACTGCTGATGAGGCAGTAACAGATATGCACAGACAACCCTCAGAACACAGTATGGCATCTTTCCAATCAGTAGTTAATTTTTACAGAACTAATTGAAGGCACAGGCTCGTCAGCAATGCGCACTCACCAAATTTGTGCCACGAAATACACAGCTCCATGCCTTTGCTATGAAGCTGCGTATTTCGTGGCACGAATTTGGCGCGCGCGCATTGCTGACGATCCTGTGCCTTTCAGGGGAATTGACAAATTTTAAATTAGCATTTTTTTTTCACAAACAGAGTTGCCAACATTGCAATTTGAAAAAGAGTAATTTGCCACAGGACACGAAATTTTAAACTTAACACCCAAGCCATATTTAAACCTCACATTTGAAGCTATGCATTCTAGAATTATGTCACAATACTGATTGTTATACCCCGTCTTGGAATACTGCAGTTTCATTGGTCCAGAACGGTCACATGTGATAAAAACTCATATCACCCTGCCGTATGCGAATTTAACTTCATATCACCCGGCCGTACTATGCGTGTTCTTGCCCCTGTCCATAGCACAACGCGCACAACGCGCACGCACATCGCATTTTTTCACACGCTGTGCGCGTGCTACTTTTGCAATGTTACACACGCACAGGTAGTAGTCCGAAAACTAGCGAAAGTGCAGAGACGAATTGTTTTTACAATTTCAACATTCCAAATAATAGAAACGATATTATTATGCTGTACGGAGACCATGAGATGGGATATAACAAAACAATTGTTGACTGGTGTGGTGTGGGATATGGGTTTTAACACCCTCGGGAGCTCATAGCACCCTCGGCGTTGCCTCGGGTGCTATGAGCTCCCTCGGGTGTTAAAACTCCATATCCCACACCACACCAGTCAACAATTTATATTGTCATTGGCTGAAACAATAATTGTACAAACTATGCCTAAATCGTAAATGTTGGCATCTCTGCACAAAAGAAAGAATTGAGGCCCTGATTTTCGACAACAATTTGAAATTCCTGTAGGCGATCTTTGGAGCCATTCATTCATGTACAAAAAACGTACCTGGATTCTTCAGGTTTTCTGAAGTATTACTGCATCTATGTGGCTGAAATTTCTACAAGGTAGTTTTCTCGACCTGTGCTTTCAATTTTTTAAGTGTTTACCAAACAAGTATTATCTTTAAACTATATATGCAGGTTGCATTAATTGTACAACCACAAGTCAGCAGCCGATTTCACGAAACTTTACGCAATTGCGCAAGTCCACTTACGCCATAAATTATTGCGCAAGTAATGGCGTAAGTGGACTTGCGCGCAATTGCGTAAAGTTTCGTGAAATCGGCTGCAGATCTTTGGACCTTGTAAGTGACTGTGCATGTAGCCCCAGCTCAAGCAGCATAAAAATGCTTATTGCAAAAATAAATTGGTCACAAAAGGGTTAATTCAACTTGGCAGCTGCCACTTATACGAACATGTGACTGCTGTAGGTACGGTATAAGGATAAACAAAGTACAGATGAACCAATTCTTCACACCCAAACATTACAAATTTCTTAAGCATTTCAAGTGAAATAGAGCAGGCATGGATACGTAATTTGTCCACAACAATTATTTAACTCCCTTGATAGAAAGGAGCAAGTGTAGTAAAATGCCTTGCCCAAGAACACAAGTGTCACTGTGCCATGAGCCAAGCAAACGTTTAATGAATGCTAACAAGATGAGTGGGCACACTCATTTTTTCCCCTAAAAAACCATACTACCATTGCTATCAATACTTTGACTAAGGCTTTTGTGTCAACTCATGAAGTAAAATTTTGAGTCATTGCAAATGAGAATGAAATTTTAACGGTTCACAATTTTTCCCATTATGATTGCATATTTCAATTTTGTGTTGACTAATACACATACCAGGACCACATATACTAGGGTGAGAAATTTACGGTTAATTCAGAAACCGGTTTAAAATTCGTTCAGGTGTTGGTTAACCGGTTAACCGTTTGGCCGACACTAAAGAGTGTTGCTGGTGTTTATAGTACATGTAAAAACGAAGATGCATGTGTAATGTACACAATATCTCTGGGCCCCCAAACCGTTGAACCTTCAAAATTGTACTACAACCTCATATAAATTTATTTCATGATAATTTATTTAATGAAATCATTACAAATAACCCTCTGAAAACTATTGTAAATTCTTGAAATTGGGTTTCGTTTTAAAACGTTCGGCAAAACCGGTTTTTAATTTTTTCCCGGTTAAATGGTTAACCGGTTAAACGTCCGCTTTAAGGTATACATACCAATTACTGCTTTGGTATGTTTTGCTGAATCAAAAACCTATCATTTTTATTCATTAAAATCCATGTACCTCATTGCACTTCAAATGCTCCTTGCCAAATTGAAGGAATTGGTGCATTAATTATTAATAAATCAATACATTTGCCATTTGAGGGATTGGCTCACATATTTTCAAGGATTGGCCTCAGTTGATTTACTCAGTGTGGATAAACAAGTGCACTTTGGTGCTAGTCAAAAGAATTTCTCCTTATAGCAAGATGACAGGGGCTACATATTCACACGACGTTATAAATTGACGTGAACTTTTCAATTTTGATGTTGGCACACTGATTTTCTAGCCTCGCACCAACATTCTTGAGACGTGGCCGTTCAGCCGCTTTGCATTTCCAATGAAACAAATGTTGGCAGATATGCGAGCGAGCGAGCACTCGGAACTTGTCTGAACTTTGGTATTTCGGAAATGACACAAATTGAACTTGGATCACCCACACAATTTAACCTTGCGAACCTCGGATTTCACCGACTATTCCGGGTGTTGGCTTTTTTTGGATACATTATGCATGTAACACAATGGGGCGAGTGGGCGATCTAATTAACCGATACATGGCATTGCATTGGGCATTATGTACCATAGAATTTATGCGTAATTAATTTCCACGAGTGGAGATGTACTATTGATGAACTAGCGCATCAGGTGTATTAAACTATGATCTATTGTGCATGTTTCCCCCGGGCAACTCCATTAACGTTTGTGTAAATGTGCACCTACGTTATACCGAAAGTGCATTCTCAGTGTAAAAAATACATAAAACGTTAAAAAAAACAAATTTACTTCTTTTTTTACAAGTTCGGACCCAACTGCCACACAATTATAATTGTTGAATTAACCTTTTGTGTGTTCCGCATGAACAGCGTCTGGTGTAATGACAAAAGGCGTGTTTCTATTGAGACTCATTTACCGTGTTCACTGTAGAAGATAACAGCATAAAGCAACCAGACAGTTGTTTGCTAGGTAATGGCCATCCTGAGATCTCAGGGAATTTCCACTCTGCTAAGCGACGTTACAATACCCTGAGGAAATCCACGCAAATCTGTGGAGTAAGCCGGCTGTTGTGTTCGGACAACACACGCCCGAGTCATTTTGATGTAATTTAATCAATTCGGTCATGTTATGCCGAAAAGAAACGATTTCTATACTTTCTAGAAATTGTATTGGGTTCTGTTCCTTATGACTGTCCCATTCCTACCAAAATTTCCGGCGACGATCCTAATTTACTCCGCAGTTTTTCAAATTAATAACAGGGATGCATGCTGACGAATGTAATGGAACGGATTCCCCAGTATGCTTTAAATAGCAGCCAATCGCCGACTCGGACAACGGCCAGCATTACCGAGTACATGTATCACATGCATGCACGGTGTTTACAATCTGCGTGCGTTACATTTGAATGCCTGCAATGCACTGCCAAGCATCCTGATTGGTCTAGCAGAGGCGACAAGATTTCTGTCGCTTGTTCCCCAGCGAAATGGGGCCGGTTTCAACAGGGCCTCGGTACGCACGATTGGGGAGTGCGTTAAAGGGGCACTGTTTTAAGAGGATGGGTAATGGCATGCACCATATAACAACAACAGTGAAGTATGGGAATTTCTAACTGCACGGTTTCAGTGTGAAAGTTTAGAATTCGGGGCGCGTCATTATGCAAATGTTACACGCAAAAGGCTTTAATTATGTGCTTGTTGCAAACAACCGATTGTGGCTGTGCTCATAACAAGATTTGGCATTTCAAGCAATCTGTAACGTATGTTAATGAGTCTCACAGCTAGTAATAATAAGGAGTGGGCACACCACAGCATCCTGTCCTATGCATGCCTTTGCTGACCGGTAATTAAGAGTGAACATGTTTCATTACCGTAGACGTGACAGCAAGGGACATGGCTGCTGCAGGGTTGAGGCCATGTCAAGGAATTTTGTTGTTAAGAGGATATTAACTATATACAAATAAACGTGCGTCACTTTCAGGTCAAGCAATTGTCAGGGACCCCAGTTGGAAAATACATGTACATGTAGCCAAATGCACACTTTTGCAAACCCATTTTTTTCTACACAGTGCTAAATTTTATACTTTTTGTTGTAGCAAGTTGCTCAAATTTGTTGAAAAAAAAAAGCCTAGAACATTGGCTTTGGCTACCGACTGTCCGAACCATGCGTGATGGTTATCATAATGCCATTTTCCTGTCAGTTAATTTCTATTTTAGCATCACATGTTACCTACATGTATGTAAAATAAATATCTGTCTTTTAAGTACTTTGTGATTATTTTCCAATTTCTACATGGTAGGCAGTACTAAAAAAAACTAGTAAATGTTTTTATTATAGTTTCTGGCAACTGATTAGTTACAGTGTATTTGAGGGCGGTAAATAAGATACCACATACGCCTATACTTGTAAAAAATTTTGCACCAAAAAAAATTTACTTAATACATAATAATGTTATCAAGTTTTAAGAATTTGAGGGACAAATTGGTTATGAAGTATAACTTGTTATTGATGTAACAATTTATTCAACTGGTCAAGTCGCACTCAAATGGTTCAAAATTCAAAATTTATTTATGAAGTAGGTCCATGTAGCACTGTCCGCATCATACTTTTTTGGGAAAACTTTCCGAGACAATGGGTACCTTTCCATTTTAAGTCCAATGTGAACAGTCCAGAACGTTTTACCATTGTCTCGGTAAAACCTCCCGAAAAACAAGTCCAATGCAGACACGGCTAATGAGCGCGAGGATTAGCCATTCCCGGGGAAAAGAAGGCGCTGGGAATTAACTACATGTAGCAAACTCGCATGTAAAGCAGTACCATTTGAACTAAACATTGCAAGCAAACACTGAATAAATTTGCCAATTTATATTGAGTGCTATTACGTATAAATATCTGACAATTTATAAAATGCCTCATTCATTGCACATATTCAATGCCTTTGTACTTTTCAGTCCCTCCATTTTGACGAAACACAAATGATAATACGACGAGCTGGCAATATTTCATTTCAGAGAGTAATTTAGTTGACGCAACTAGACAGCTGAACCTAATGCACAATAATGTAATGGCAACTGCTCACCTGCCCTGCGCGGAATCAAAGGAAAAATAATTGCACCCATGAAATAACCGGGATTGACTGCAAGTATAATTGCTTCTGACGTCGGGCTGCGCGTGCAGAGCACAAAAAACATGAGTGGGTTTAACCCACAACATCTCAGCTGCTGCATAGACTGTACACACACTGCGGCTCATGTAATAATGTCCCTTTTTTTTTTCTTTCACCGCGCGCGGATGTTGATGTTGATAACGGCCAACGTTTGCCTGAAATATATTGCTCCAATTTTGCCGCTCCACTTTAGCCGTATTTACCGCATCGGAAATCATTCAGCGCGTTGTGTGTCTTCGTAACCACAATGCATGCCAAAGCAGTTTTTGTGCGAGGTACAAGAAATACCGCAATGTTTTTAATATTTAACATTTAACTGTAACCCAGTCTTTGCATATGATACATGGATGTCAACAAATGCACAAAAAAGTAATTAAATTCAGATGCAGCACTATTTTTCCTGCAGATTAGCAATCATTTTGTATTGATTTTGTATCCACTAAATTGTTTTGCCTACATGTACGTGCCCAGAAACAAGATAACTAATTCAAGATATAAAAATGTATTAACAATATCACAGCCACCACATATTTTTGTTGTCAAGAAATTCATTTCCTTTTCAACCCACGTCTAAATAGCCCACACAGGCTTTATTTGTGGCTTTAAAAAAAAATCGCCAGGACAAAATTTTTCCCCTGAAGTCCAAATAGGCGCTGTAAAAAAAATGTTTAGGTTATTCTGGGAATTCCCTGCTTTTCCTTTTTTCTCCCTGGTGATGTTTCTTCAGGTATACTTGAAGTCCCAGGATTGCAACCCACTGAGACACAAGAAATGTGAAATTCCTTAAAGGCATTTAGCATGTTTCCTGTTTGTTCCCAAGGAATGCGATCTGTATCAGCCTCAAACTGCAGCTTTGTCGGAACTGCTTTGAGGTTTTCCTGTTACGCCCTTTTTGTTGGGGGTGGAGGGAGGGGAAAACGGAAGACAATATTTTTGATGCAAGGGGCAATTTAAAGTTGTCCAAATTGTCAAGGTTCTACAGAGTGTAGTATTTTTTAAGACCTCCCTCCCTCCACCCAAAATACTTCTCATCTCAACATTTTTTTGTCACTACCATGCAGTGTTGTAGTCGAGTCACCAATATCGAGTCTGAGTCCGAGTCTCGAGTCACCAATATCGAGTCTGAGTCTGAGTCCGAGTCTCGAGTCACTAG
The DNA here is from genome assembly GCA_037783545.1 of Henricia sp. BOLD:AAB3569. NCBI lineage: Eukaryota > Metazoa > Echinodermata > Asteroidea > Spinulosida > Echinasteridae > Henricia > Henricia sp. BOLD:AAB3569. The sequence goes on from JBBELK010000284.1 coordinate 137,817, forward strand.
CCTCGAGTCCGAGTCCAAGTCTCGAGTCATTAGCCTCGAGTCCGAGTCACGAGTCACTTTCCTCGAGTTCGCGTCCGAATCACGAGTCACTTGTTCGCCAAATTAATGAAACTGAATCTGCTATATTTCGTTCACACAATATGTGAAATGATGACGTACTCATGCGCTCCTTGCCGGCCTGGTGGGGCAGTGTACATAGGCCTATTCACGCATCGGACTCTTTTTTCCCCCAAGAATCCTGCATTAAGCAAATATGTATCTTTTTTCGTCACCATGTTCGAGTCCGAGTCATCATGGTCAAGTCCGAGTCCGAGTCATTTTCCAATGTGACTCGAGTCGAGTCCGAGTCATGAAAATTGTGACTCGAGTCAGACTCGAGTCCGAGTCCTGGACTCGAGTACTACAACACTGCTACCATGAAATGTCAACATTTCACAGTGTATGTAAAGTACCACCCTCCCCCTTCCTACACTTTGTAGTTCTGTGAAAATGTTAACAACTTTGGACGCCCCCAAAATTTAACCTTGAAAATTTTTTGCTGTTGCATGCACTTTGGACCTTTTCGGCTATTGTATTTCCTCTGCTAACTTGGAACACATACACTATGCGTTTCACAAGGGGTTTTTGAAGGCCGATTAATTTCCAGCGTGACTTTGCTAATGACGTCACAATGCCGGAGGGGTAGCCCTTTACCCCCTTCACACCCTCTCACGGGTGCGTGATGTCACACTCTGAATGTCACTTCCCCAAGTGACCACCCCCTTAAGTTCCCCGTACGTGGGCAGAGATTACTGGGGGCATTTTTTTTTTAGCAGGACTGTTTTTCCCCAGCCTCTGAAACGTGACATTTGTGATGGGTCGTCCTTCGTTTGTTTGGCTCAAGGGAAGAAATGAAAGTATCATTAAGTGGGGCACTCGATGGTTGTGTGAAACCAACTCTGGAGCGCTTATTGAATTCTAGTTGGGCTGTATATGGTTAATGGTATACTTTGTATACCTTTTTGTAGGACTAACAAAACGTAATTTCATACCCTTGCAATTTATGTAATAATATATTAGTAATCAAGACTGTAGCAAATCTTACGAAGTTCCACTGTGCATTGACAATTTCTTGGATTTTAGACAAGTTTGGGACCTCTATCAGTTGGCCCATATGGCCAGTTCTAATCAAAAGTTTACCATACATACATGTGCATGTACGTACAAGAATGGGTGACTTTTGAAACGTGTGCACTGCAAAAACTGTGGTGTACGTTAAATTAACACCAGTGGTGTTGTCCTATATAGATATGGTGTTACGTTTTAACACCTAGGGTGTTAAAAATAATGCATTTATTCCAATTGAGGAATAAAAACTAACACCCATGGTGTTAAATTTTAACACCAGACTTGGTATCTATATAAGACAACACCACTGGTGGTAATTTAACACCACAGTTTTTGCAATGTGGTGGCAGCACATTTACGTCACGTTTGAGCCAAAGAGCGCATACTGCCACCAAGCATCTCAAAGGTCTCACATAATCTATACACAAATAACACAGTACGACTTGTGCATGGTGAATCACAGTTGTTTGGTCAGACGAACTTGGTTATAGTAGTGCAGTTCGAGATGTTTACATCGTGTAACACAAACTTACACCAGAGCGTTCTTTTTGCCATTACATGATACACGTGTCTGCCCTACCCCAACTCGCGCCCGCAGGTCTCTGGTGTAAGGCTCGGTGTAATTACATCACCTAGTAACTGTGTGAAAGTTGCATGTAGTAAAACGAGGCGGACAATTTTGAAATGCGGTGCGAGTACAAAACAAGCACAGATGTAGGACTCAAGTAGGAGGAAATAAGGGTGTATACATTTTCCTTAATCGGTAGATGTCCGAGGATGTTGATAAAGTTTAATGTTACCTTTAGGAACACTAAACGATACCAGCGTTTTTAAAAGCCGCATGCATATGGCAACAACCTTTTGCATGTGTTCCAAGAACTTGCATCTTCTGGAGCCTAATTCTCCCGGTGTAAACCCCTTGTAATTTGGTGTATACGCTTGTCGAACGGCACTAGTGCAGTACAGTACACTATGTGCAAATAATTGTCTGCACGTGGGTCATACAGTCACAAACAAAGTCTTATTATTAGAAATAGCATCCAAAGAGGACTTTTCAACTCACCTAATGTATTTGTTTTCCTGACTTGAATAAAATAACAAAAACAGTTTTCTGGGCGTCCGCACTGGACTTGCTAAATTGACATACATGGCAATTTCAATAAAGCACGTTTTTAATGCTTACCAAAAAATGCTTCCAAACAGATAATTATGCCGAGCAGGATTTTACACCAGTGGTATTGTGTTAGCTGGTCACCTCTATGATATCTTGTGCTAAGCATATTAGAGTGCTTCCCAACTTAATGAAATTTGGCCTGGGGTCTCCACGGCGATGCATGATGATGAAGCTATCCGAGAGGTCACGATAGACAAAGGTGGGGGCGGAATCGTGTCCGCGGAGACTTAGCCTGATCTTTGGCCCATCTTGCGTGTGTGGACCGTAAAGCATTCCACAAATGAGATTAGTATACTCGCAGCTTGGCATTTGGCAAATCCAATTTTATTGGGTTTTTCTTGGTCTCCCCCTAGGGACACTTTCAATAATGCGTCCATTCGTGCATGGAGTTTGATACCTCCATCTTTTCCTTCCTACAATGTATTCTCTTGTGTTTACGCGACAGCCAAACAACGCAAACACAGTTAAGGGTCGCAATAATGTACCGCAACATTAGCATCTTATTTTCTTAAGCATGTAAATTTTCAAAAACGATTGTTCCCTGGATGACTTTAATTTTTTCACTATACGCATTTTTTCCCCAAGGTTTGTGACGGATTACTTTTTCAAGGTCAGGTTTGTTTATGTTGCTGGTATCGGCTTTCTAGCCAGAAGTAGACGTTTCTCAAGCCACTGTTAGCGTGTTTCTATTGTAGATACGGAATTTTACCGGAAAACCCATTTGCCAGTAAATAGCGGGCAACGCGAAGTTTCCACTGAGCCGCTCTATCCAGAAAATAGCCAAGCTTGCTGGCCTTCCATCACACTTCGTGGATTTGCCGGGTAAAGGTCACATGCAGGGGTCAAGCACGTGCATTGGATCAGTCATTGTGCGGTCACATGTTTACATTTTCTCCCTTGTATGCGCACATTTTCCTTCCTTGAGAAGAAAAATTGCCGGGAAAAATTCTCCCCGCCATTTACCGGAAAATAGCGGATAAGACCTATTTCTACTGAGCACATTTTCCTTTTTTGTTTGGCATTATCCGGTAAATGGATCTAAATAGTGGTGCAGTCCACAGTGGAAAAGTTAATTTAAATTACTTCGTCCAAACACTACATCGCCCAAATGCCACTTCGCCCCAAAACCACTTCGTGCACAGGCCGTGGTTCACGGCAAAATGGTTCCGAGCGAAATAGTTTTGGGGCGAAATGACTGCAAACCCTTTTTTGACTGTTTTCTCAAAAGTTAGACGAAGTACGGAGCTGGTTTTTGCTCAGGTTGGTTTTAATCATGAATATCTTCAATCACACAGGGGGATAAAACTATTTGTAACAGTTTACCAATCACGTATACTATCTTTAATAAGAGATCTGGGATACAAACAGATCCTGGTGATTCTACTGTCATTTAATGCGCTGCAATCTGCAAATATCAATCGCGGGAGTTGTGGATTTAATCTAAACGATCGGACAGTCCAGGAAGCCAAGCTTCATTACAACATGCCACCAAAGCATTATTGATTGCGCTACTGGTTTAGCGATAATTCACAAATTAATGTCCTTCCGTGTCATGTTACAACTCCGATTTTTTCCCATGAGCTAAGTATAAAAACACACATCTTGATCAGCAGTTTGTTGTGCATGATGTCATGACGTGTTTTAGCTGTGTTCAGATTTTATTTTCTTGGAATATGGTAAATACGGTGAGAGTACATAGCATATGACTACTGTTAGCCTTTTTACTTTTAACTCGAGGAACCCTTTTACTGAGATTGTGGCAATACGCTTTTTAGAATCATGGTTATTAGGAATATGGTTAGGACTAAAAAAAATGTTTGTAACTGCAAATAAATTTGATGAAGAAGCGTGTGAGTAAACAAACATATTTTTATTCTAGCTACTTTGTAGCACAATGCTTTAACCACAGCAGCGCTATCCTCAAAATATAAAGTTGCTAGACTAGTATGTGTTTGCCAAACTGGCATTCAAGAACAAGATCGAAGAGTCAATACTAATTCTTTTGCGGGTTGAGTTCTGGATTTTGATTCCAAACATTTAAAATGACGATATATTTTGAAGTTTGCATGTGTCAGCACAGCTGGTGCACTACTTTCAACATTTTTTGGGTGTTTTGGTGCTCGCACGGGGGATTGGGGGGCGGTATGTAATTGCAAAGTCGGAGAATCAAATATTCGGATTTCAAGACCTTTGATAATGATAAATGGTATTTTATATAATGCACATACATGTATCTACGGTACCATGCAAGGTGCTCATCAAGGCACCGTTAACATTATCAGGAACTGCCTACACACTCAAATAGATGGGTGGCGCTTACAGCAACCAAACTACATGTAGTGAAACCCCAGTAAAACCCTTCTCTTTGGGAACAAATGCTATGAGTGCATCTCACAACACACTGGACCTACTGCTTTACATCCCATCCAAAGGATGGAGCAATTGGGGTTAGTTATTAAGCGCCCTGCTCAAGAGCAAGTATCTCAAGTGGTTTTGAGCCCACGTACAACCTTGGAGTGTTTCATGATCACCACTTGCAGTTGGTGAGTCAGTGACCTGAATATCCACCTACATCTTTGGTTTTACCCAACGCTAGTATTTAGGTCACCGCTCACCAAGGAAAATGTATATCGAGACAGACTGTCCGCTTTGTACTTTTATTAGGCAGAGGTTGGCCGAGAAAAAGTAACCAATGGACTTGGGAAAAGTAACCGACAGGAAAGCTGTCCTTTCTGGACTTCATTGGGGAAAACCTTGCCCAGTGAGTCAGTAGTCTCGGGTTAGAATCCTCATAAGGCCCTTACGATTTTTCTCTCATCTCAAGTTTGGACTTATTATGGTATAAAGTGTCATTGGCTTTGAGAGTTTTACCCCCAAACAAATCCAATCAAGCATGCCTTTAATAATAGAGATTCTGTTTTATTACCTGCGACTGTACTGTACTTTCATCCCTCGCAAAAACATTCTAGCTCCCCTAGGTCTGTAATTAAAAACCATTGTTTATAAACGAATAATAAACACAGTCCCCAGTTCAAAATGTGACCCTGCAAAAGACGGCTGATGCAATTCGCGCACACAGTTGCTGTTATGAATTATTGAGCCAAACTGGGTCGCTCATGTGTGTGAAAATGTCAAACTCATCAAAAATGTAGTCTGGGATATATTATGCTGATATGGGCTCGACCAGGCCAGCCAGCCAGGCCAGGGCAGGCGAGTGGACATTTATGTTTGTATGGCTTGGGGGGAGTGTGGCATATGAATGTAATAAAACTGTACTTGCCCGATGGTCATCTTTTGCAAGAATAGCACTTGGGATTTGCACAGATTTTGTTGTTTTGATTTTATTCAGCAGACCTCTTTTCCCACAAATGAAGGGAAATGCTAGTTTATAAGGAGCCCAGACATAAAAAGGGCCATAGTAACATTGTATGAAAGGTTAAGATGCTCTGAAGACACTGCCTGGCTTTTTACGTTTACATTTTCTAAATGCAAAGTAGAATTCAAACTCGAATCGTGGAAAATTCCTGCACTTTTATTTTCTCCCCAAATACTACTCTTCTGCGTTCAAATTCTGATCATTTCCCGCTGGGCTGCCACTCTGCCTTAAGTTGCCTTTCTCCACCCAGGAGTAATGTTGTAACCCCTCAACACTTGCGTCAGATGGCTGGGCCACATATTTTCCAGAGAGTTTATGAGCCCAATGACCAGGAATAAGAATTTTGTAAAGCTCTACATGTAACGTTCCACATGTTGCTTATGCATGTAGATTGATTAATTGATAAATAGGATAATTGATATTGTGTAATAATATATTATGAACCAAAGTGATTTTTTTCCCTTATTCAGGGTGTCCGCGGTTTTCAGCAAGTCAAATTTAAGACTTTTTAAGACCTTTTTAAATGCCTTTTTAAGACCAATTAAACCACCCAAACAGGAAATAATTCCATACTCGGCCACCACAGGCTCCAAAATCGAGCTAACAATTTAATACTTTTAAATGCTTTTTAATGCTTTTTAAAACTTTTTAATGCTTTCTAATGCTTTTTAAAACTTTTTAATGCCTTGAATTTAGAAAATTAATTTAAGACTTTTTAAGACCAGCAGACACCCTGTTATTCATGACTACTGTTTGAATGCGTAATGGTTATGATTTGACCACTTATTATAATAACTTCATATCAAGTCCAGCCTAATTTAAACAACTCTGAATGCCGCAATAGGGCGACATTTCGGCAAGACTCTCACCGGAGACCACCGAAATTTCGGCAAGAGTCACTCAAAATGACACCTTATTTTTTTACCCAAAGCTTCCGGAGATGGTCACAGACCGAAGAGAAACAACTCCAGTCCCGATAAAAATGGTTCTCGACCTAAAAAAAATGGTTTTTGACCTAAAAAAATGAATTTTAAACTCAAAAATATTAGGGCGACACCAAAATGTCGCCCTATTGAGCAGGTCGCCCTAATATACCTTTTTTACACACGATTTGTCGCCCTATTCTAGCATTGATAGTAATTCAGAATCACATTTTGAGTGTTGAAACAGCAATACAAGAATTACTGAATATTTACCGTTATTGGTAGCTTCAAGGTGTGAAATTAAAAGGACGTTCATAAAAAAGGTTAGTTGTTTTCAAAGCATTCATGACATTACGTGTAAAAACATAAATTGAAACCTCAAAATACATGTACATGTAACATTATAGACAGCAGAAAAAGAATCAGGGAAAATTCATTAAACTTTGCCCTTTAAACCTTCCTTCGATATACAACGCATGGCAAAGGTTTTGCCATGATTGCGTAAACCTCCATGCGTTAATCATCAATGCATTGCACGTCATGAAGTGACATCACCGTTGTGATAAATTGCCGGGTGCACAATTAATTGATAAACTGATCCAGTTCAAACAAACTAGATCTTTTATTTTTCCCTTTCTGAAAAAGGTAATGAATATGTAGGACATACCAGAATTATTGAAGATACATTGTGTGTGGAAACCTAGCACATGGCTTTTGCACTTACAGCAGGGATTATAAATGAGAAATTGATAGGGAAAACACTTTTAATAACAAATGCTAGCTATGTATTGTCTGATGCATGAACCCTGAGCTCAGAGGAATCCAGGGCACTTGTTGTCAACATCGGCAACACAACTTTTACCCCTTTTCCACTACAAAATCTCTAGGTTAACTTGGGGGTAACGGCAATCCTTAACCCCGAGATACTCCGGCGCATCGCGAGCGTTCCCACTACTATTTTTCTGCCCCTGTTAAAGACAACAAATTTGGCTGTTACCCCAGGGTTTGTTAACCCTGCCAGCGACCAGGGTTAAGAATGGCAATCTCGGACTTACATGAAGCAAATTAAAAATGATTTTTCAAATGGGATACCGTTTGAAAAGTTAAGCCTTCATCATGTGGTACTTTTATAACAAATTTTGCAATGCTGGTGATATTTTGGAGAAATAAGGAACCTTCTGCAAGCGTGTTCTCTTCCTTTAAAGATATACAGTCCGAGGTTCTCAGCAAATTTGAATTTTTTTCTCCGCACGAATTTTTTAAAGCATTTACTTTATTTGAACGAAAAAACATCATACTTTGTATTTTAGCCATCGACAACCCTGTGAAAAACGCTGTTTTTATACGGTTGTTTTTTGCGCCTTGCCTCGACGTGCCCAGGTCTGACTTCCTGTGTTTGGTCAGTGTTGGCGTGCAGTGCGCCCTCTGGACTGGTGGCCTGTCAAATCTCTTTTTTTCTGTCTCGGAAGACTTTCTGAGACAGAGGAAACAGAAGAAAACAGATTGGACAGGCCACTGGTCCGGATGGCACATAAAAAATAATGATGAGTTGCAATGGATTTGATACTTGCGACGCATCGCAAGTCTTTGCGAAATCGACCCCAGGTCAGGTTGAGTTAACACGTATTAGTTCCATGTTCAAATTATAGTGTGAAAAGGCATTCGACTCCTAAGTGATATGAGATGTGCCACACCTCTTCCCGTAACATCCCACCCCAGCCCCCAAGGTACTTCAGGACAATGCCAACATAGGCCCACTACCCAATACCTCGGTCTACGAGCACTCGTATGCTACACCAGAGGGTTCAAATCCACACTCAGTCAAACCATCACTGCTCAATTTAAAACTGATTGAAAAAAAGAAGAAATCAGTGGGAGCGTACCCCACGTCATGTTTATCGGATACTTAATCAAGGGTTGGTCTCAAGACAAGAGTCAAGCAGACATCTGCCGAGCTAATTCCCGATTGGTCAAGTATAAACACCGTAAAATGCTTTGCTGACTGGAACTAATGAAATGCGTTATTCATAACCGCCAGCATCATTCCCTGTGTGTGCTTGGATGATTTGGACTTATTAAAAGCGATCGTCACAGCTGGCATTGATGAGGCAATGTAGGGGGAAATTCGCAATTTTTATCTCGTTCCTTACTGCGTCACGCTGCGTCTGTGAGTGCGACACGTTCTAATCGTGTCATTTTGCAATATCCATTAAGACTACATAATGGCCCTATATGCATTTGATCTCAATGGGTTATAACCATACTAGTGGCAAGTTAACTGATTTCTCAAAAAATGTAGTAAATCTGTTCATATACGTTCATTATTTAAAAATTGAGTGTTATGTACCAATTTATACACGTATATAAATCACAGAAAAATTAATTTGTGGATAATTAGGGGATAAGGTTGGTGTAGTGGTACTTTACTCGCTTTCCACCTCTGTGGCTATGGTTCGAATCCGTGTCAGTATGTACTGGGTAGATTGGGTTTTTAGTCCCTGCTTGATTCTATGGGTTTCCCCACACACTTACCGGTATGTTTGTGGGGTTTTCATTCCGGCTCTGAAACTAAACAATTCTTCTCTCAAATACCAATTTGTAATCAGTATCAATCATGCTGTTGAATTAGCAATTGAAATAAATAAACAATCTGGCCGTTTGATTATGGACTGCTACAGTTAAGGTGGATTCACACTGATCCTTTTCGTGCGTAAATGCGACGCGCGTCGCTTTCAGAAAAAGTATTTGAGGGAATTTTGAGTGAAATGAGGCACTTAAAATCACAGAATCAACTGTGCGGCGGAAAGTGTTTTTGTGAATCTGTGATTTTCAGTGCGTCAGTTCACTCCAAATTCCATCCAAACCGCTTTTTCTGAAAGCGACGTCGCATTTACGCACAAAAAGGCTCAGTGTGAATCCACCCTTACGGCCCATCCAAAGACATAGTACAAGCCACTCCACAATCGTATTTCATTTCCCATCGAAACGAAAAATAACTCCAGTCCTGCATATTGGGTGACATTAGTGAAGTCCCGGAGTCCCCTGCTGATCATTTTCCTATACTGCGTTCTTATTGCACAACCCATTAGCATGAGTCTGTTGATGTTACCGGTATATCAGAGGCTGTATTAGCATGTTCTTGTGATTGAGACATGTCCATTCAATAGGATGGAGAGAGGGAGAGGGGGATTATCCAGCCTCGGGAACGGGCCGAGCCTTGCGATGATCATCCCTGTAGTTCCCCATTCAAGTCGTACTTGAAATTGGATCTTAGCGTTTTCTAGTACAATACGTTGTGGCGAGGTAGGATGACTGGGTGACATGCGAGCCAGTCTGCTTAATGGCCTACTGACAGTTGCTACTAGCTCAGTAGTTTGACTGTCTTGTGTTGTCTTTGTCGCGTCTACGTTGCAATCATGCTTAAATATATACATTTTGTTCATTCTCTCATTAAAAAAGCGTGCCCAGATAACATTTTTGACCTCCCCCATTTTTCCCATGGGTGTTGAGATTTTGATACTATATCATTTGTCATATTTTTCTCATTACCATTTTGAAATTTCATGCTCATAATCCGTATATTTTCAACAATATCGTAACAAAAATAAACACCACGTTTTGTAAACTAATTTATCCGGTTCCATAAAGCAGTGCAGTAAATTGCACGGTCAACCTTTTTGCTTACACAATCAAATTGGAGGTTGCAAATTTTCTGTTTTCTTTCCATGGATAGTATTCTGGGGAAGTATTATTGTAGGTTAAAACAAAATAACTTTTTTGGAAAAAATATGAACATGCTCCAATAAAAATTTTCAATTAAAATAAAATGCATGAAAGTATTTATTTTGCTTTTTGCACATCTCTTTGCACACACTTCGACTTGGGAATAAAACTTCACTTACTGTGAATTTAGGGTACCAGTAAATTTCTAAATGGTTAAATAAGATTACGTGTTTACGCTTCCTGAACATTTTTAATTATTTTTTACTACGGTTTGTGGCTGTTCTTTTCAATCGTTTGCATTATTATGTCTTACACTGCGTTTACACTCAAACCGCCAAAGGTGGATACAGACCCAGCATTTTTATTGCAACCGCGAAACTGAACATTTGCCACGTTTACAATACACCCCAAATCGGCTTCAACTCGCCTTTAGAAACCGCAAAAGTCACCACTTATTGTAACTGCAGCGCATGCGTGAGCTGTTAGGTGTTGGGGCACTAGTGCCAGATTAGTCATTTCAATCTACTACACGGCGAGCACCACCCCAAGGACACTCAAATTGCCGAATCTGTATTCAGGTAGCGTTTACACTAGAAGCGACCTTGACAACTGCGGGGTTCAACCCCATACCCCAAAGGTGACTTGAAAAAGGCGAATCAGACCCTTGTCTGATCCGCCATTTTTAATTCACCTTTTGCGTTTACAGTTAGTGCCTACCCGGCTTCAACTCCCTTTTTTGGAAATTGCGGAGTTCAATTCGGCAAAGGTGAATCGAGTGTAAACGGGCCTATAATCGGGCTACTACCAAATGACCTTGGAAGTTAACTGGATATTCCCATCCCCAGTAAAACTCCGAACTTGTTTATTCTGTCAGTACATTAATACTACTGTGGTCAGCTCCCTAAAGGAGCCACATTACCATAGTAACTGGGTATAAACATTCGCTGGTAATCAGAAACATCCAACACTCGATTCGCCTTTGCCGAATCGAACTCCGCAATTTCCAAAAAGGGGAGTTGAAGCCGTGTAGGCACTAATTGTGTAAACACAAAAGGTGAATTGAAAAAGGCGGATCAGACCCGGGTCTGATTCTCCTTTTTCAAGTCACCTTTGGGGTAGGGTTGAACCCCGCAATTGCGGGGTTGAACCCTGCAATCGTCAAGGTCGCTTGTAGTGTAAACGCTACCCGAATACAGATTCGGCAATTTGAGTGTCCTTGGGGCGGTGCCCGCAGTGTAGTAGATTTAATTGACCAATCTGACACTAGTGCAGCAACACCTTACAGCTCATGCATGCGCTGCAGTTACATTTAGGTTTCTGATTTGGGGTGTAGTGTAAACGCGGCAAATGTTCAGTTTTGTGGTCGCAATAAAAAATGCTGGATCTGTATCCACCTTTGCCAATTCGAGTGTAAACACGGTGCAATGCTAAAGCGCAGGGAAAGAGCTCATTAATTTTAGTCAAAGAACCTTGGCCGTTTTTCATACTATACTGCTGTTTCATTTAGTTAACCCGAAAACTGACTTCAAGATTTCAGTGCATAAATTATCAGATTTTCACAAATCAGCCTTTTCCTGCAAATCTCGAGTCTTCAACTTTTTGGGATTCGTGTATGTGACTATACGAACTGATTAGTTGTCTGTTCCATAATTACATTAACCAAGCTACATGTCAAGTGCATAAATATCAAGTATTAAAACAAATGGAATGTTATTCTTTATGCAGATAATCGTAAACATTGTTTCAGTCAACCAATACACATGTACATTTACAACCAACTCGAGCCACAAAAATAGAACCCAAGTTCAACAGCTTGTAAAACGAGCAAAATCCAAAATGACCAAGCAAATCCGTCTTCAACCGTTGACTTCCGATTTCACGTCGTGGCTGCTACGGCGATTACTACAAAGCCAGCCATCTCTGTCTCTCGTGGACAGTCCTTAGGGGTACCAACCCTCATCTCTGGAATTTCTCTATCATCCCACCACAGCACGGGCAGAACATTCCGCGGATTGTGTTCCCATTCTCGGATGCAGCCTTAACTTAATCATCACCCGACTTTTTTTATTTTGGTAAATGTTCTTTTCCTCTCCTCCTCGCTCCCCCGTGGTGGATATTTCCGGAGTAGGGCAATTTTTATGTTTGTCTTTTATCTACCCTTAGGCCGAGGAGGCTGGATGCTAGACTTGTGCCCAAGCTCTAATTTTCTGTATCATTCCAATCTCACAACTGTTCTCGTTCGGTGCTTGGGACATGCTGGGAAAATTACCTGGGAGACATTCACGGTGTGCAGAATTACATTCGTATCATTCCTATCTGTCTCTGCTTTGGACATTTCAATTGGGATGTTTGGGACCAAAGAATACACATATTCCACCGCTCCGAGACACACTCACAAAATTGAAAATTAAAGAGGAGCTTACTGTAGGTATTGAGATTTTGTTAAACTGCAATATGAAGATCATAAATACCTTCCATTACTTTTCTAGTCTAACTGTGCATTGTGTACAATTTGTTAAAAGATGGCAATTGCAGATGCTACAATAATTTCACAGAGCGTGCCATTTTGTATGATACAAGAAAATAATTATTTGCTCTTTTTGCACACCCACTCATTTTCTTTTTAGAATTTCATCACACAATCATGAATCGACTTTAAACATTTTCTGAAGTGTATTGCTGCATCTACGTAGATGAAATTTCTGCAGGCTAGTTTACCAACATTCTTTTTTAGATATGTAATTAATGCTGCTGTTCCAGAAATACATTAAAATGTATCGTATGCAAAGTGGCCTTTAAGTTGTTTATCGGTTGAGATGATTTGCTTCTGCTGTGCTAAATGGTAGTGTTTTATTTTTTTTTTAAAGATTTTAAGCAAAACAGTGGAAAATAACACTAGAACTACATGTGTAACTCTATAGACCACCAGACTTGGATAGAGATATTCTATACAAAAAAATGGCATTATGTTTACTGGATTCAGTATACAATTTAAACCCTTCATATACAAATGTACACCAGCTAATAAAATGTGTAGACTTGATAAGAAAATTTGCCCAGTTGCGCCACCATGCAACACCGAGAGAGGAATTGGGTCTACAGAGAAAACCTGAGGGGGGTATACCAACTGTTCCTTATAGCTCAGCTGGTAGAGCATCTGCCTATTGAGTCGGAGGTCTTGGGTTCGAATCCCGATAAGGCCCTTACGATTGTTCTCTCATCCCGAGTTTGGTTGTTTCATTTCAATGGTGATCAGGCACCATACCAGATGTTGTGTTAGAAAATTTAAGAAAGCCAATCTGTACTGTCTAGCTATCAAATACATGTTACATGTATGTCCCGGCCTCTTGCCTATGCAGTCATCGACTCCAATGGCATTTATGGTACAAACAACTTCGGACATGTCTGTCGATTTATCTCTCTTTCACAGAGGGCACAGGTGAGAGTACCTATATGAGTGGGCGTTCGTTGCCCGGTACCCAGTGCAGCCCTGGGTTCGGAATGGGAGTGGGTGTATAATATGAAGATATATTGACTGGGCTTATGGGCAATGTACATAAAGCACAGGGCTGGTTGCTTAATCAATAACAGAGTCATTTTATTTCTTGTCACGTCACCTGCGTCCCTCAGGCAAATTCAGTTTGCTCTGTTATGATGCGTCTCCAGCTAGCCTGGACTCAATGCAAAATGTTTGTTTAAAGGTAATATACTAGATTGGCTTTGCCTTGCTTGGTAAAACACTACGTACATGTAGCAGCATAGCCCATTTCCACCAGGGTTGTAGTCAAGTCCATCTCACAAGTCCTCACAAGCCTTCACAAGTCCACCACAAGTCCCTGGGTCTTAATTCATGTCACAATTAAGCTATTCAAATGAACTCCAACAAAGGCATTCTTTTGTGCGTGTTTATCCTTTGCTTCTTGTTACTGGACTTGTGACGGACTTGTGCGGGACTTGTCACAGACTTATGATTTCATCGGCTCTGCATGGACTCGACTACAACCCTGATTTCCACCCCATACATTTGTCCCACCCCTATTTACTATTACAGGAATGCAGAAATATAAAACCAAAACTTAAGCAGAAAGACAATATTAACAAGTCATGTTTTCAAGACACTTGTAACCTTTGCAATATGTCTGTGGCACCCCGAATTTTAACCCTAACCTCTTGGTCCTATAGACGGTGTGACCTCTGATGTCACAGCAGGCATCAAAACATTGGGGGTGTGACTATCGCTGTGCGCACGCATCTTGTGCAGAAATTTGGATAAGGAATGAGGTCGTCGGTCACATCGGCTTTGAATTTTGATGCCTGTGACATCAATTTATGCAAAGCATGATGCGTGCGCACAACGGCAGGCAAGATTTGAATAGAGGGTGCTTTAGAATAGATGTAAATAAATGTCACACGGTGTACAGAAAATCGTGTACAAATTGAAGGATTTGGTACCATTAGGGTTAATAACATACCGTATGAATACATATGTGAATTCAATTAAATGTGTGTTGGGACAAACAATGTAAAATAGTGCACTATATTCTTTGCATGGGCCTGCCTAAATGTACACATTGACCCTTACACTTTTACAGTAAGACAGATTTTGCCCCCAAATTGCTGGTAATCAATTATAGCCTTTACACATTAACCCATGCAGGACCCTTCCTCTAGACATCGGCAAGGATGGCATTTTCCAATGTGGGTCATCCATCGTTTCAACTGCATGAGACATATCACATAACGATACGTGTGAGCTGCAAAATCAGGATTAATACCCACTTTCAGTTTCTTGAAATATACTAAACTTGAAATATACTAAAATGTAAAATATTGCATGCACAAACGTGATTTTCTTCTTGAAAATTGGCTGAATTTTGCGTGCATAGATGAAATTTTACATGCACAGATGAAATTTTACATGCACTGGTGCATGTAAATCGACCACTTTTCCATTGATTCCTGAACCTGACTTTATACTGAAGATATGAGAAAATTGGTTTGGAAATTTGTTTTCCCATGTCACCAACACAAACATTTCAAATCCTTATTTTTATACTTTTCATTGATTGTTTTCCAAAGGGAAATATGTTAGGGAGAATGTTTGATGCATAGGGCATCCAAAAATGTGAAAAACCCAAATTCGTTTTCCACATCTACTGTTACTTTAGACTGTTGTTATTATTGGTATTCAAGTAATAAATTTTTTCCCCATTTTTGGGACAATCTTTATTTTGCTGTGCCAGGTCACATATCACGTTTATGTATTTAAGATTAAATATACAGACCAACAAAAGAAACGCAAATATTTTCTCCACATTTTGGTTGAAAAAAACAGTCAATCTGAGAGTGGGAATTTTCAGCAAACAAGCTTTATGCAGACATGCATAATGAAGCTGTTATGTGAATATTTTGATGTCAACTTAATGACAAAAGAAATTTTCAAATCTAGACTAAACTGAAAATTTGTGTTTGTTTTGTTCAGCATTAGTTAGATATACTGCCATACACATATGTACCTGTACCAGTATATTCTAAAAACATGATTGTATTGCTAGATAAACAGTAAAATATACACAGCATTGTTTCAATTCAAATATAAGTCATAAAACTGCTGTTCAAAATTAATTACAACAAAGTTGATGGTAGTTGGAAATGTACAATGATGCAGTGAACATCATCTGAAGTGGGCGATGCACAAACAAATATATAGTTAGGGATATTTATTTAGTTGGGGTTGAATTAGGTTTAACGGGCGCCGGGTGATTGGAGGCATTATGGTGTGGGGGTTGGAGTGGTGCATTCCTCCAATTTACAGATATTCCACAAATGATTTTAAATATGCGTTTAAATTAAAGCCCCAATACATCATTGGCAGTTATACCCACAAATTTTACTTCACGAGTTGACAAGAAAAGCCCGACTAAAAGTGTTGATAGCAATGGTAACAAACGCCACATTATTTTTTTTTTCGTGTAAAATGGTACTTATGTTGGAGAAATTGCCAACTGATGAAGGTGTTTTTTTTTTTTAAGTTGTCTGCAGACAATTGTTTACCATTCATTCATGTACACAAAAACCATGCATGGATTTTTTTCAGGTTTTCTGAAGTATTACTGCATCTATGTGGCTGAAATTTCTACGAGGCAGTTTATCAACATTATTCTTTAGTTACGTCATGCTGTTGTTCCTGTTTTTAAAAGTTGTCCAATCACCGAATCTGTCTTTAAAGGAGAAGTATACCCAAGACATTGTGCCGAACAGGTGCTACGTGTACATTATTTCATACGAAGAACAAGAAAAGACTGAAAAGTGGATACAAACTTAATAAAGAATGGCAATTGCAGCAATGCCTTATATGGATGCTATTTTGTCAGAAAACTGGGCAAAGAATTACCTTTTTGCATACAACTCTGTTATGCAGAGTGTTCTCCACTGCTAAACATTTTGTCCGGGAGCGCTGAGCAGCGCCCTCATGCGGCGAATCAGTTTTCCCGCGTAATAATAATAATAATAATAATAAAAACTTGGTAAAGCGCCATATCCAAAAATTGCTCTTAGGCGCTGTACAACAATACATTAACAATAAAACAAGGCTACATTTTTCAAACCTGCGATATACAGCTAAACACTTAGGAATTTAAAAATGCTTCTCTAAAAAGATGGGTTTTTAACCCACACTTAAAACAACTAACACTACTAGACTCCCTGAGTTCAATTTCAAGCTGGTTCCAAAGGCGGGGACCAGTCACCGAGAACATTCTCTCACCAGCGGAAACTAGCCTAGTTTTTGGACAATTTAGTCTCAATATGTCTTGGGCCGACCTAGTGAACCGACTGGGTACTCTGATACTGAGCAAGTCACACAAGTAGTTGGGAGCAATACCGTTAATACATTTAAAAATAAGTAGACATACATTGTAACTTAAAAATTACCCTATGTCTAACAGGTAACCAATGCAACTGCATCAGAACAGGGGCCAATTTCATGGCGCTGCTAAGCACAAAAATTTGCTTAGCACAGATTTGTTTGTTTTATTTTGTAAAAATGGATTGCCAGCCAAAATCGTAAGTGATGTGTATTGAAAGGTATTCTCCTACTCTTGCGAAAAACACAAGTTGGCGAATATGTTTGGCTTGTAATCCATTTTATAAGGCAAATAAATCCTGTGCTAAGCAAATTTTTGTGCTTAGCAGCGCCATGAAATTGGCCCCAGGGGTAATGTGGTCATACTTCTTGCTACCTGTAAGCAGCCTGGCGTAAGGGCGCTGTTTAAAACAAATGCATGCAACTGCCATGGCAGTTATCGACCACAAATAGATATGCGTGGTAACTGAACGATAATGACACCTGTGGCTAGCGAATCATGTTTGGTGACTTTACACCTAATTTTGGAATGACTTGGCTGTATTTTGGAAGCGTTTTAGAGGGGAAAATGTATTATTTTTTGTCCGGGCGCAAACGGTACCTCTGATGATACAAAACCGGTAGTGGAGAACACTGATGCATTCCTATGGTAATACATGAAAGGGTGGTTATTTTGTGATAACGTGGACTTTTATTTATGTAGTGTAAATCGTGTACTCTATGGCACCTTCAGCAATGTCTATATAACTGTAATGACTACAATATTTGCCATTTAATAAAGTACATGTACATACATGTACATAGGCCTACCTCCAGAATATAAACAGTGAGAAAACAAATATAATGCATGATAGTGGATATAGATTAATATGTACTATTAAATCTTATGAAAACACAATCAATACGTATCATGCACTTTAACCTTTTATCAGCTCAGACGACACTGACTTACATTGCCTGGTCATGTGTTGACATGGGATAGATCCGGCAAGTGTTATTAATTGCTTCCGATTATACACCAGATGGGAAAATCTCCGAAGCACCTGCAGCTGATAAACTCTGAATAACGATAAGTCGACGTCATCGTTTAATACCATACATATGCATTATTTCTTCATTTCCCCCCTCCCCCCTCACCCCACGATCCTAGTGGTTAATTAAGTCACAAAGTTTTCCAGTGTTCCTCACGTCTTCGACTGGTCAAAAAGCGTGTTTCTACTGCAGACACACTTGTTTTTTCCCTGATGCACACAGGTTTGAACATACCGGTATAGGGGTTTCACACTATGCTGGTACCCGGGTAATTCGGAGCGTTCACACTACATTTCTCGGGGTTAGAAATGTAGTGTTGACTTTTGTTGACTTTGAAGATTCAGAAGCAGTAATTAGATCAAATGTTTCAGGCACCATTCTGAGATGTTGTGGGTACAATGGTTCGTGGGAGTGGAGAGGTTAGCGATGCATATTCTCCGGGTTGCCGTTCGTATAGTGTGAATGCAGATCACAAATTACCTGGGTACACACTAAAGCGGGTAAGCAGAATTGCGGGGTTAATTTTGTAGTGTGAAACCGATTCTCCTGGTTAGTTTCTACCCGGGTATGAACAACTACCCGAGTAATTAATTATCCGGGTAAAAACCAGTAAGTCAAGAGCAGCGTTTGCCCATAACATTTTTCCCAATTGGCCAACAGGGCCAGTTGGCTTAAGTCTTCACTGGCCCGTCGGCATTTCAAGTGGCCCGGTTCTTTTTACACACAGTCGACCTTTAATGTTTGCAATAACTACATTTGAGTGAATAAATTAGGAAAATTTGGTAGTCATGAGGTTCTCCCCAGTACAAGTTATATTTTAACTGGACAGCCGGACCATTTTGGGAGGCTTTCCAACTGGCCCGAGATGATTTCAACTGTCATTTGGCCAACGGACCAGTGCTAATTCGAACGATGAAGAGTAGTACGTGTGAAACCTATAATAATTATCTCCCAACTTATTATTTTCTAAGGTATGATTTGAACCTATCAATATAATGCAGGTTGGATGACCTCAATGATGGAACATCTCTTTCAGCGAAAAGGTCCATGGCCCATGTTGTGGAAGTTATCCATTCAATTAGCGCTCCACGCCAGTTGGTCACACCTATGTAATCTAACATTCTATTTCTCCCTCAGTCCCGACACTTTCAGGGAAATGTGTTAATGGCCGCAAGGTGACTAATAATATACAGAGATAAAACCTTTCTCGGTGTGAGGTTGTTCACCAAGTGTCGCTTCTGTGGTATTGACGCATCAAATATATTTCTCGGGACTAGGGGAAGAATGTTGCGTGGGATGAATACATTTAAACAATTGCCCGCAAAAATATTTGGTTTGCTGGCACTGTCCCTGGACTTGGCTTGCTTGAACTGCAGTGATGACGATTTGCCTGGCATCATGTACTGTAAAAGCTGAAATATTCGCGGTGGTTTTATTTTCGTGCATTTCGCGCACCAGACAGAGCCCGCGAAAATAACAACCCGCGAAAATATTGTTTGCAACAATTGTGGCTATCCCTGAAACAAAACATAATTTCCATCCGCAAAAATAACAACTCGCGAAAATGTCAGTGATGTTGAAATGCGCGAAAATATCTGTATTTTACAGTACTTGGTCCATAAGAGCTCTATGAGGCTGGTGCAAGTTGTCTTGTATGAAATGTACATGTATGCCTAAACACTGCAGTGTTTAGTGTTACTAAACAGTGCATTCCTTTTCCAACTGTTTTTAAGATTACCGTTCAGCATGAAAGCTGTGCCTTTACAATGTGCATTATTCCAACTTATGTAATGTTTTGGGACTTGACTTGAAACTTGGTGTGAATGGCTTAAGCCTCGTTCGTCTACAGTTGCAAACATTTTGTTTGCAAACATCTCCAAACAGATATGTTTGCTGATGTTTTTCTGTGTCTCTATATTGGCAAACAGCAGCAAACGTCTTGAACGGTCAAGTGATCACGATTGGCTGGCTCTAATCACATGACTTGAAATTAGTTCCTGATTGGTTCAGACATAAAACATATTGCTAATAGCTGCATGTCCAAACACCGGCAAACACGGTTTGGTAGAGTTTGCTGTTGTTTGCTAATGTTTTATGGGCTGTCCACACCTGTAAACATTTCTGAAAAACATGACCAAACCTTGAAGTTTGGTAATGTTATATGTGAAATGTTTGCAGGTGTAGACGAGGCTTTAGGAACTGAATCAAGACTTGCTCTTGAAGACTTAAGATTTTAATTGAGATTTGACTATCTTGATGAGGATAAACACTAATCCTAGCATTTGTTTGAAATCGAGGGATTCAGGACCATTGGGGAAACAAAATCATCACCAAAAAAAAAAAGAAAAAAAAGGAAACTGCACATATATGCAATATGCTGCAATGGGACAAATAAAAAAGAACATACACAGTTGAAAAATTTACTTTTAAAGGTACATGTAGTATACTTGTTAAACTGTTAAAAACGGCATGATTTCCACTAATTGAAGACCTATGTCGAGAAATTTCAGCCACATAAACTCCTCAAAAAAAGTTCGGAAAATCAAGTTTGACCGACGATTTCTCTCTTGTTGCAAAAAAAATTTCCTTGAATTTTATATCATTGGAAAGCCCGGTTATTCCTCTTTACGATGATGTGTCATTTGTTATGATTAAGCAATTGGGGATGTGCAGCACAGCTGAATACGGGGGCGGGTGTAAAGTGAAATGTCACAAAATGCATTGCTATTGTCAAAAAGTGCATTGACACATTCCCATCCTCCAAGCAAAAAGGGAATGCACTGCATGACAATAGCAGTGAATTTTGTGACATTTCACTTTCCACCCACCCCTGTAATCCGCTATACTGCACATCCCCCAATTGATTAATCATAACAAATGACACATCACTGTAAAGAGAAATAACAGGGCTTTCCAATGATACCAAATTCAAGGGAAATGATTTAGTAACAAGAGAGAAATCGTCAGTCAAACTTGACTTTCCGAACTTTTTGAGGAGTTTAGATGCAGTAATACTTCAGAAAATCTGGAAAATCCAAGTACAGTTTTTGTGCATGAATGAATTGCTCCAAAGATCTCCTACAGGCGATCTTTGGAGATTCAAATAATTTTGTCATTTTTCTCATGAATGGGGGCACAGGATGGTTACTACTATTACCATCTTGATAACAAGTAAGCTTAAAGATAATAATTCATAATTTTTTTTGGAGGGTAATTACCAAACAAGTAGACTACCTTTAATCTGCGGAAAAAAACTAAAACTAATAACTGGAATCAGATTACAGTCTTTGAATTTCTTAAAACATTTTTAAAATTCATTAATCCAAGTCTTTCACTGACTACGTGTTTAATAAATAAACGTTAAGTAGGCTCATTCTATGTGCAAAGCGTGGCGATGATTAAAATTACAAAACTGTCCTTGGACACGGCATGGCCGTGATTAATTTTTTCGTCACCATTACGCCTTCAAAAGACAATTCCTAAATTATGCAAGATGTTCCAGACAAGCTGTCTCCTTTTGAAGGTCGTGACTTGTATTAAACAAGTATTCAGTAGTAGTTAATAGCCAAAACCAGATGCTACAAATGCGTCATGATAAAAAAGACATTAAAATTAAACAAAATAAAAAATAAAAAGGAGAGAAAATTGCAATCATACAGGTTGAAATAACAGCTCAGCCTCGCGCAAAAACAGCACAAAGGGATTCCTACGTAATGACACAACTGAAGGTCGTGAACATCATTCATCGGCGGAGTTACAATGAATCAGCATCCTATTTGTCAATCCTAAATGAATCGCTTCGTGTGGACAATGCCATTCTAGCTGTTACTCTTACTGAGCAAGGCTAAACGTGACGCGACTTCATCATGACTAAGGGAGAATTAATTTTTTTAATGAACTTCGTGATGATGAGATGGTATATATTTTGACTACCGTTTATAAAATTAAGGCATTTGGATGATTAAATTTGGATATGTGGGTGTTTTGGGGTTGGAGTAAATGAAATAAATTTTGATGCGTTTCATTTTACTTTCAACAATTAATAGCAGTTCTTTGAATGAAGTTGTTAGATTTTGGTGAGTCAGGGTTTTTCTTCACACATTTTCAAGGATAGGTTGTGAAAGGCTGCGTACATGTACATGTACACTGATGACGCAGAAGTCTAAAAATCAATTCGGATACTCAAACCAGTATCATTTCCATTTTAAAATCAAATATTTAAACCATGAATAGATAAATTCTGTATTAAATTTCTTATTAGAAAACGGAGTCCAAGGTGATGATTTGAAATTCTGATGTTAAATTTCCAATTAGGGATGGGAATTTACGGTTAATTCAGAAACCGGTTTGCAATTCTTTCAAGTGTCGGGTAACCGGTTAACCGTTCGGCTGGTGTTTATAGATGCATTTCAAATGCACACAATCCCCCTAGGACCCAAAATAATCGTTGAACTTGAACATTTATCTAGTCAATTTTTTTCTACGACCTCTTATAAATTCAATTTCATAAAGTCATTACAAATCACCCTCTGAAAACTTCATTTAAACGTTCGGCAAAACCGGTTTTTCATTTTTTTTCTCGGTTAAATGGTTAACCGATTAAACGTCCCATCCCTATTTCCAATTGCATACTCTTTTAATTTAGATCTTCCAGACTGCTTGAGGTAAATAACGAGTAATTTTCAAAAACAAAATGTCACAATAACTGTCTTAAAACCTTTCGTTTACATTTAAAGACAGTATACATGATTGGTATCTCGAAAATCAGAAATGTTCACAGATTTACGCCCTACTTAAACATGATGACCGTAGAAAACTTCCACTGAAATGGTTTTGTCTAAAGTGCTATAGTCTTTAAGAAATGAGTAAAACAATTAATTTTCGTCTCATGAGACAAAAATTTAATTCGCCCCAAAACCACTTCGCCCCCAAACCACTTCGCCCCAAATCACTTCGTCTAAACACTACATCGCCCAAATGCTACTTCGCCCCAAAACCACTTCGTGCATAGGCCGTGGTTCAGGGCGAAGTGAAATGACTGCAAACCCTTTTTTGACTGTTTTCTCAAAAGTTAGACGATGTACGGAGCTGGATTTTGTTCAGGTTGGTTTTAATCATGCATATATTCAATCACACAGGGGGATAAAACTATTTGTAAGAGTTTACCAATCATGTATACTATCTTTAAAAGTGCTCACGCTTTTAAAATACTATTAGCATTATTGATTGGCTATCAGAGTTTTTGAGACCGACACTCGTTATAATTTGGAATGTGATCTGCTTTTAGAATGAGGTTTAATACAGTGCAGTGCCAACTCCATGAAATATACAGTGTGAGGTGAAAGTCCAAATTGAATTCCATAATGTGAGACATTATGTAAATGCTAGAAGAAGGTGCGATACCCCAGTGACACCTATAAGGCATACTACTGGGCAGGCTTATAGCCATGCTACATACAAGAGATACAAATATCATGAAGACATAATTAACGTTTAAGACCAATCTTACCATTAAGGGTTTTGTCTGTGGTTAGTTTGTCAAAAAATAATAATAATACCCTAACAACAGTGATTATATTGGTACGTTTGAGTATTCTAAAGTCATGAGAAGTGACCACTTATCAGGCTTTACAAAACACAAGCCTAGTATATTTTGAAGAAAAGGGTTTCAAAAGCTTTAAAAACTTTAAAGATTTACAGTCCGTGCGTTTTGGGTGTAGCACCTCGAAAAATAAAGTTTTTTTAATTGATATTTTTCTAGAAACATAAAAGTTATTCGCTTTCAAATGAGATATCAACGAAAAAAGAAAAAAAATTACTGTCAATATTTTGAATTGTTGGCGGTACGTCAATAATTCAAGATGTAGACTTGCCCAAGTCTGACCTCCCGTGCTCGGTCTGACATAAAAAGGAGATTTAAACGGCCACCAGTCCAAAGGGCGTGCTGCACGCACCGCACCGCACCGCAGACCAAACATGGGAAGTCAGACCTGGGCAAGTCTAGGCAAGGCGCAAAAACAGCCGTATAAAGACATCATTTTTCACAGGATTGTTGATGTTTAAAATACAAAGTATGATGTTATTATTTGTTAAGATAAAGTAAATGCTTCAACATTTCGTTCTGAGAAGAAAAAAAAAATCAAATTTGCCGAGAACCACCGAGTGTATATCTTTAATTCTATTTCTTTCTTTGATGACTTCCAAAGAAATGATCTTACAAACATTAAGGACTGTGCATGCTCATTAAAACAAAAATCTTCATTATTTACTTCTGAAAAGATACAATTTCACACGGAATAATCCCATTTAATTTAATACGTAGTCCATCTAGTACCGTGATGTTAGGTTTCAGCATTTTGAATCACTGCAAATGACCTTTGAAGTCTGTATATTTCATTAACCCTTGCTCTTTAACGATCCAGTTCAATAATGGCTGGCTTAAAATCCTACATAATTGCAGCTGTAGCGTGCTCATTACTGTATCTTACAGCTCAGTGCATCCCTTAGTTTCAACATGGCTTCCTTCATGGTTTCAATGGCATTTCTTATAAATCCAAAAATTGCAAGCATTCGTGTGATAGGCTTGTATTATACATGTACATGTTTTTAAACCAAATTTAAATCAGATGTGCAAGGTATTTTTGGCACTGCAGACAAGATTTGGTACAGCTTTCCACTTTATTTGAGTATTGCGAAGGCAACCCTTTTGCCATTTGGGTCATTCCATGAAGTTGAGTCACAGTTACATGTACATCCAAGCCTTTAGAATATATTTTTGCACATGTTTAGAAATATAGGAGCAATGTCAACAGTCAACTAAATGGAATTTTATGCAAACTCAACAAGGGAGTTTTTAGTGTCAGAGTAAAATTTATGTAAATTGATGTGCATGGTGCCTAAGTTAAATCTGTAACCACTAATTTATCAAATGAACTGCCACACTTTATCAAGACCTAAGACTAAAATATTATCGCAAAAAAGTGAAAGCAATTAACCAAATCACACAAGACAGTCATGAATGATGACTTGTTGCTGACTACATGTATTTTGTTGAAACAAACAAATGTAGAAATGTGCAAGATTGTTCTCAAAAAGCCGTTTTACTTACAATTCACATAAAAAGTACTGGCAATCATTTGCTATTCACGACGAACATTAAACTGCGCCTTTATTTGCCCGTCTAGATTTGCAGATTTTAGAATGAAAATCTAGCAGGTGAACTGTGCACTAGCTGTGAATACTGCCTTTATGTGATGTCCATGGAAATATTTCATCAGTTGAGCGCATTGCGGCATTCAGACATGAAATTCCCTAGCAGTCCATGTGACAAGGCTGCACTCTACATCCCTGTCACACTGTGCTAATAAAATAGGAGGGTAACCACTGGCAACGAGGCTATGCTAGCTGCGCTATGACGTCACTGCCGTTTTCCGCTTTTTTTTCTTCCTCTCCCTCTCCCTACTGGGCCTTGACTGCGCTATGGCGAAGAATCCTGCATATACTGGGCAGTGGGAGAAGCGAAGGCAAACCGTATATAGACAAGAGAGACATGGGTTCCAAATTGACCATAATCAAATAAAGTGAGATGGTGTACAAATGTGTGACTTTACATTGCAGGGGAAGAGGAGGGGAGGTGGGGGGGAGGGGGAGGGGAGAGAGAGAGAGAGAGAGGCAGGGTGGTCGAAGCTGGTGTTAAAACATACGCAGTGCATCGCTTTGTAATGACTGCACTTGCCTCCGATGACGGCAATGCTGACGATGTTTGAGGAAGGAGAGGGAGGGGAAAAAATCTAGCACCTGGTTAAGCTGTCCATTTTGTGGCTCTTTGAAAGATTTGTTTTATTTAGGTCAGTGAATATTAAAAAATTTTAAACAGTGCGGGATTCGACTTTGGTTTACTGATATGAGGGCCCTGTAAATTTGTTCTCTATAATGTGAATTATGTTTCTTTTCTGCTTCTTAAATGAACGTCACTGGGATTTTAAGAAAAATATTTTCAGCTTTTAATTTCCAGGATTCCAGAAACGTGCCACTTTTAAAAAAAACATAATAGGCCTATATTCTATTTGTAACTACACCTGGTGCAGGTAATTGTATATGGTGGAGATAATTAATGCTGCGTGAAAAACCAAGCGACATTTGCTGATGACGTAAGCCGATGACGTAATAAATTAATTAAATTCACAGCAAGGACCGACCGCCTGAATTGAATTACAATCTGTCTGGAAATCGGCCAATTTCTCCGTTTTCTCTGAAATTTAATTTGTGCATTGCAGTGATTTCCTGTGTGATAAATTTATCAATACCTTGTCACTATTTGTTGACTGCTTTGCGCTTGCTGCAATAACTACCAGTTCTTTTGTCACGACCTTTCTATATACGTACGTACAGGTAAATTGTGACGTATTCGCGCTGTGTCTGCAGTGATCTTGAAATAGAATCTTGGAGCAGATCTAGAAAGTAGAAACTTTGAAGTCCATTTGTTCAGTACTGTCTCACTTACACCCTGTTTACACTTGATCCCGAGCTCGGGGTCGAACACCGAGCTCGGGATCAGCCCCGGAGTGTAAACACTCTCGGGACCAAATTGGCCCCGGATCAGATCCCGAGATTTTGGTCTCGCGTTGGCGGAGGGTTCGATCCCGGGATCAGTTTGTGGTTAGATAAACAATTAATCAATACCACATCCTGCCGCATCCGCTCCACAGCCGTAGCAGGGGAAAAGCCCGCAAAATTCAAGTGGCCTTGTACACTGTACATACACATGTAGGTGCGAATCCACATACAATCGCAGACGTCCCTTTGTTCCTCTTTTGTTTGGACATAGTCTATTTTTCCTTACTCTCGTTGGTTTTGTACAGGAGCGAATCGCGGACGTTCGCTTGCCAATCGCGGACGATATTGTTCTCTTTGTTAGACCTCCCTAAAACGTCCACGATTGTTTGGGAGAACAAACGCAACCCATGCACACATTGATCAGTACATACACACATAGAGCATGACCTTTGACTGCAACTTCTGGCACCGCGCTCGAGATCAACTACAGAATGTAAACGCGGCACTCAGGATCATTGCGGTTAACACTGACGCATTCTTATCAGGGGATCAATCTTGCTCCCGGGCTCGGGACCAGTGTATAAACACGGTGTATGTTCCGGTGTATGTTCACACTTGATCATGCAAACAGAGATCATTTATGCAAAACATTGGTTTTTGTTCTAACCTAACAATCATACCGGTACATGTATATAAAATACATCCCCAAAATACTATCCACAGGAAGAAATCAGGAAATTTGAAATCTCCAGTTTGGACATGTTGGATGTGGAATCAGAAAGGTTGGTGTAGTCATGACTGCACTGTTTTATGCAACCCAATAAATTAGTTTACCTAACATCGGTGGTTTTTTGACGATATCCTTGAAAATATGGATTGAGAGCGTGAAATTTCAGAATGGTAATGGGAAAAATATGACAAATGATATGGTATCAAAATCTCAACACCCATGGGGGTCAAAAATGTGGTCTGGTCACGCTCCTTTCAGTGGTACTGTATAATTTTTGTTATTCTGAAGCTAACACGGCTGATCTACCAGAGACACTGGGGAATCCCCTTGCTCTTCACGAAAGAATGCTCTGGGATCTTTAAAGTGCATTACCGTTACCTAGATTGGTTCCCGATCCTATCACTTATTGCGAAAATATAGGGATCGGTAAAGGGCAGCCATGACGGGCAGAATTCTGCCCGGTCACTTGGTTATTACTATATTTTTTTTTAGTAAGTGCGTTATTCTACATTGACATCTGTAACCCGGCCGTGCGTGTCGAACATATCTAAATGTAAATAAAGTAACATTGCCTAAAGCAAAGGGCTTCGCAAATTGTTAAATATAAAGCACACAATGCACACGCGCAAAGACGACCAATCAAAGATCAAGATGAAGCGCCCTTTACCTGTCCCTATATTCTCCTATGTGGAATATGTGGACGGGGACCAGTCTAACCGTTACCTAACACACTGGACCAATGGCTTTACATCCCATCCCGAGCAAGTGTGGTTGAGTGCCTTGCTCAAGGGCACAGGTACCGCAGCCGGGGGGGGGGGTTAGAACCCGCAACGCCAAGTTTTCACCTATGATTGCGAATCAATGACCCAAACCACTCGGCCACGGCCGGTACCCCACAGAATATTTTTCTGATGTCCCATTACTAACCCCTCTCCCTTTCTTGTGTAATATACAGTAACAACTTTAAAATCAACTTAATTCAGTCTATATATCCCATGTTATTTCCTTTAGCAGATTTGCTGGTCCACATTGCTACATGTACATGTAGATCACTCAGTGCATTTTCTTTGCTTTAAAAGGTACATCATGTAAACTGCATACATGTGGCTGCATCGCTGTGTGTATTGTACACAGGCAGCGGAGCGCTATCAATCAGGCAACTAGCTTCAGTCATAATGATGAAAAGTGGCTCTTTCCTGCAGATTTATCAACATTCACAAACTGATGAATTTGCTTTAAGTGCCCGAGTTTTTAGTCGCAATTTACGGCAACCATAAATCGGCAGCCTGGCGTGGCGGTGATGGTTATCATAAATATGGCGTCGCAAATGCATCTGGCCAGCAAAAGCAGCATGCAGCTTGATAATTCGATGTTGCATTTTAAATGTTTCCCTTTTTAACATGTATTGATAGCAATGGTAAAAAATACCACATGATATTTTGTTTTCGTGCAAAATGTTACCTTTGTGGGAGAAATTGCCAACTGAAGGTGTTATTTTAAATCATTTGCAAACTTTTTTTTTCTTTTTTATCGGTCATTCAACACAAAAACCATGCATGATTTTTAAGGTTTTCTACAAAATTACTGCATCTATGCCGCTGAAATTTCTACAAGGCAGTTTATCAACAATATTCTTTAGTTATATAATGCTGTTTTATCTGTAAATGATGGTAATGGGGCTTGAAGTACATAGTGATGCAATTTCAGCATAAATCATTTTGACACTGCCTGGCCGGTGGGACTAAAAAAAAAACCTGAGCGTTTAGCTTTCTGTCTGACCAGTAAAGCGAATGGTATCAATTCCAGTGAGGGAAATTTGACATGGCTGGGAGAATTCGGTTGTCTGTCACTTGAGGTCAAGACTGTCTTTTCTTGCAAATCTTCCTATACCTTGATGAGTAGGTCACCCCATTCTAGCCGATACAGCAGATATCCTAGTCGGATAGCTTCCAGTAATTGGCACGGACTAAGCTCCATCCAGCCAGGCGTTTGCCATTTAACCGGCCCGGCAAATATCAACGTCAAACCGATACGACACTCGACATGGATGTCCGTCCTTCTTGTGGGGTCACTCACCCTCTGGCAAGACAACGGCCAATTTGGAACAAGTCTTTGGAGAGCAATTACACTGGGCAATCTTTGGGGAGGAGGGGGGGGGGGGGGGGGGGAGTGGTGGCAAACTGCTGCATAAGCCAAATGTCAGACTGTATGGTGGGATTAGGACCATGTTACGATATTTTTGAATTAGGGCTAAGTGGTCGCTAACGAGAGTCAATCTGGTTAATCTACCGGGGTATTTTGTCATCATGTCTGTCCATCCATCCGTTTTAAAGGGTAATCCTAAAGTGGAGATCTAGTTAAACAGGGCAGAGTGTTAACACATTGAAAGGACTGCAAATGATTTCCATACCTTTCTCCGCTGATGTCTTTATTGTGGGAGATACTTGAATCGTTAGGGAATAGCCCGGAGCAAGTTCAATTCACAACAAGAGTAAATCACTGGTCAAATATCATTCTGGCAACACACATGCGCACTAACGTTCAAGTGCAAATACCTTTGGTTAGTCAATTGATTCTGTGCAAAACGCTGCACCAACTCAATGCCTGTTGGGTACCAGTGACCAGCCACCGTGCCCTAGCTGTGGGCTGGTTCCAAATGGTCGACCAGACACGACTATAACCATCATTGACTAACTGCGTTCGGTTGGAAATAGTCAAACTATATAGTTAACTATATGTATGGTCGTGAATCAAAGTTGCTCTAAGATGTATAAAGAAGTGTTCTCTGTGACAGAAACTCCTGGTGGCGCTATACTGGTATATTGTGAAATGACCACATTTCATTGAAAATATACTGAATTGCTGTAAGTGCAATATAACTTTTTAGGGGCAGAGTATGTACTAGTCTCGTGCCCAGACCTGATGAAGATGCTCGCCCAACAGATGCAGGTATTAACCAATCGGTGATGAGCCTTCGGCGATATTGTCCAGACCGGTTGGGCGAGCATATCCCCATCATGTCTGGGAACAAGATCATGTATGTACCATGTAAGGCATGCAGAGGGATGAGCCACGAGCCACTCCGAGCGTCATGTTGCATTTTATTGTAAAGTGCCAAAATGAGTTTTTCTGGTGGATCAATATGACAGAGTCTATGAACTCGAATGGAATTTAGTTCAAAGCATAGTATCTCCACCCGAGGACATTGGGCCATAAATAACCCTCATACCCAACATCCCGAAAACCTATCAGCAGGATCAAGTTTGGGAATGTTTCACAATATGATGGCTGTTAATCAACACCTTCAAATATCAGCGATGCATTTCGCATACATATAGATCTGTGAACAGGAAGCATTAGGGGTAGGCTTATGTGTGCCATGAACTAGCAAATGGCGATATCCTGGGAGAAAAGGTCCCGTAGTACATGACCATCAGCCCACGCAAAAGCGCAAAACAGCTGCTACTGTGCGCGCTCAACATGAATAATGTTCCAATCCAACTGTCCCCCGAGAGGGACAGCGTCTGAGCTGAGCTGCAAATAACCCTTAGGCTCTTTCACAAATGTACATTTTGCCAAACTTGGCAGATTAGGCAATACCCATTGGGAAAAAGGGACGAAAAAGGAGTTAAAATGCCAAATTGTTCAAAGTGGAATCTAAAATAGACAGGATGAGTCGCAGTTTCTCGTCTCTGCGAATGACGTCACAGGCATGTGTCAGGGGATTGCTTCGTTTTATTGAATACAGTGTGCATGAGTTTCTCTAAAGTGGGAATCAGGGTGGATTGCAATAAAAAATGTTAAAATGTCTATAGACCGTATCGAATAGCCGCCATTTCGTGGGGCAGTTTTTGTTCCTTGAGGACATGCATGGTTGCACATATTGTGCTTTCATTGTTGAATGGTTTAGGTAACAAAAAATGCCCCACGAAATGGCGGCTGTTCGATACGGTCCATAAGTAACATTTAAGAATTCTTGACTACGACATCATAATGTGTCATAATAAAGTGTATTAATGTGTCCTGAAACACAAAATTACATGTAATAGACACCTTATATGTGTTATATGTCTTAAGATTGTTCACGTTTCCTGCTAAAAATTCCTTCAAAAAAAACAAAAAGAGCTGTGTAACTATCAAATATTTATTTTTGCTAAACATTGCCTTTCTTGCCTTATTTGTTAATTGAAAATACAATTCAGTAAAGGCCTAAACTAATTAAGAAAGTTTGCACATACTGAGAGAAAGATTGTCTACCCCACCTACCTAATGCCTACAGCAGTAGCTATATAACAATAGGTAAAATATTTGCCTCTATGGATAAATCAACCCTTGGAACACCTCCCCCTTTCCCAGCCCTACCCTACTCACCCGACGACGGATATAACAATTTCTAAAAGTTCCACAAGATTCACATTTGGAGCATTACATGTACAAACGAGTGTAATATTAACCACTCCCAGCATAGGAACTAGGGATACCACGCTTCACAGTCAGACAGTCATTTTGTGAGGGTTAGGCCATGGTAAAAAGACGAAAATACAGATCGTTTTGCCGCGATGCGATACTCCATTCTTTTTAAGTGTGATACAAGTCGTCAGATACGCCTGCTGGCCGAAAAGGGCCTTTGCAGGGATGTGCAGTCCAGCTGAAATACGAGACAATGTCACGAACGAAGCAGGGGAAAATGCTCGTATTAATTGAAAGGTTATAGTTTGAAATCAATACTTCTGGTTTGTGAGTATTTGTCAGCTTTACCCTTTTGTGCTCAAGCAGTCATCTATTGTGTGTCTGCACAATGTAAGTAGTCCAGGGCACAATTTCATAAATTTTGTATCAGAGATTTTTTGATAAATTATATGTACATGTAAAGCCACAAAATGTATCTACATTGATGCATTTCAAGACCAACAAACAATGCAGTGACATGAAGCTAAAAAAAACCACTGAAATGTCCATGAGTTTGGAAAATCCGGATGCAGTGAAAAGCCAAGTTATTTTTTAATGCATCCAGATTTCCCAAACTCATGGACATTTGTGTCGAAAATGAATAGGTACAAAGTCAGTGCACCACATTCATGTCCTAATAAACTGGTAAAGAAGTCATGTCAATTTCCTTTTTTTTTTTTTAATCTGTGGTCACCCATACAATGATACAACCTTGTACGTGCATGACCTTACCTAACTAGCAGCCTGCTAAATTTAAATTAAAACTATTTTCCACTCAAAATTATTTGTCTGCTCCAGCTGCAGGAATTTGGACTCTGTTCAAATGAACTATTGATTTCAATCATAATTAAATTTTAATTAAATGCTTGACAGTTTATCTTAACCCTTGCTCCGTGCAGTATGGTTGCACATGCCAAAACTATCTCCAGCTGGAGTGCACTGGCAAGAAGGATATTGAAATGCGAGTTGACTGGTCAGCCGATCTGCCAACGATTTTGGGAAATTGGTTTTGTTTCAAATGTCTGCATACAGACAAGGCTGTTGAACTGGATTGCTCAAGGAAAAGGTTTTAGCCCAAAATAAACATGATGCAGAATCTAGACCTCTAGATTCATAAATTGAAATCAGAGAAAAACCATATGATCCACGTCGGGATTTGAACTAATTGAGACCTCCGACACTTCGGGCAGATGCTTTATCAGCTGAGCTATGAGATACAGTGATATACTGCCCACATTTTTCTCTCAATGTTGCATGGGTGCACAAATGAGCAAAGTAACAAACGCAGTGTTTGGTATGGTGCCTTATCAGCACCAATCTGCCAATGGTGCTTTGCCACCAACCCACCAATGGTAAATACATACAGTTGAAGTCAGAAGTTTGTAACATACATGTACATACACCACTACCATCATCACCCAAATAGGTAAACAGGACTACCCGAACCATTCCAAGGTGTGCAAGCTATGTTTTAAGTACTGCAAGCACGTGAGGAATTCCACAAAATCACGACTTTAGTAAAGACTGTTACAAAAATGGTGACAACGCAAGTTTAATCACACCAGTTTTAACACAGTTGTATGTAAACTTCTGACTACAACTGTACATAGATGTCAATATTAGGTACCACACCAAATACTGCATTCGATACTGAAATTATAAAAAAGAAATTAGCTATTTTGTATTCACATTTAATTGTCTCCAACACAATTTATAAGAAAACTGGTATTTCTAGCAATGTGTGGGCTGATTTTCGTTGAAAATGAGACGATAAATAAATGGTGTGTTTATTAATAATGGTTAATATACAAACTTAAAACATCTATTGTGGGTTATATTGGAGGGAAGACTTCTTTTAATTTCTTCTTACATCATTTTATTGAAAGCAAAATACAGTTTCAGGGTTATAATTTCACAGCTCAACAGTATTGAGCCATAAATTGAAATAGCTTTTTGCTCTAATCAAAAAAATTTTTCATACCAAGCAACAAAATAACGCGAAAAATTTCTCCACTGACCATCTGGCAAGGCTTGCTTTGCCCATGGCAAAAAAAAGACTACCAAAGTACAGTGTTTGAAAAACATTTCAACTTTTTTCTGTTAGTTCTGATGTCAACTTAATTAGAAAAGAAATTTTCAAATTTTGATTGAAGGAGCATGATTGAAGATCACATTTTTGTCCGCCACATTTTTCCCCATGGGTGTCCAGATTTGATACCAAATCGTGTATCACCATTCTGAAATATCGCGCCTTCAATTAGTATATTTCCAGGGATATCATCAAAAATCTACTGATGTTTTGTAAACTAATTTATCAGGTTCCATAAAGCAGTGCATTAATTACAGCAACCTTTTTCGTTCCACATCGATATTGGGGATTGCAAATTTCCCGTTTTCTTTCCATAGATAGTATTTTTGGGAGGTATTTTATAATGATTGTTAGGTTCGAACGAAATCCATTTGAAAAAAAATAAATCTGGTAACACTCCTCTTGTTTCTGAAGAAAATATCCATTTCTTTTGTTGTCGCTATCAGAGTCGGTATACATATGTGTCCGTTTTCAATACTGGAGAGACATTTTCCTCCAGGATAATATCTCTGTACAATGTCATTCATCTTCTCTCAAAACAAAAGAAATATCTTAAGATAGATTTAAGGAGATAACTTCAGCTAAAGAACTGCAACGAATAGTGCCACAACATACCTTCCTGAAAGCCCTGTGTGCAAATTTTCAATATACCGTATGTAACAAGGACACCAAAAAATGTCACAAAGTACGTGTCCTATATTACACATGTTAAATGGGAAATTGTGGCACTTTTTGTTGCTTAAGTTATCTTCTTAGATCTGTCTTAAGATATTTCCTTTGTTTTGAGAGAAGATAAATGGCATTGCACAGAGTTATTATCCTGGTGAAAAAGTCTCTCCAGTATTGAAAACAGACTTACATGTATATCGAAGTGTGGTGCTTTCAGAGCCAAACTGTAGGCAGAGCCAAACATGTAACGTGACTTGGAATGCAGAAAGAGAAGATAATATCAAATATTTCTTGGACTGAACTTGCAGAACGTGTTAATGATAAACCTTACAAAAAGTCTTTGCCGAGGCCTTGTCCGAGTCGACATTCTGAGAATGAGCGCAAGCAGAGGGCGGGTCGGGGTCACGCTCGAGTCTCTATATAGCCACATTCCACCATGTTGACGCGGCTCCGTGCCCACACTGCGTCATCCAAGGCCTCCAAGCCAAAATGCCACAGGCGATGCGTACAGACAAGCCCCACTATCAATTAGCCCATGGCCTGATAAGCACAGTATCACTTGGAGCATGTCCCGCTGTGTAAGATGGGCGAGTCAAGCCACCATCTTGGGACCGTTTGGTAAAGGCATTATCATCATGCATCTGAAAAATGCATGTGCTGCTTGCAGAGCATGAACGACATCTGTACTTATGATGAAAATGATTCATTCGTTTTCCTATAGCATGCATTTTTTTTCCTCGATGAAGTTGCAGACAACCTTTATAAGACAAGACATCCCAAAATCATTGCCAAAAAATTAAAACTGAAAACATTGAATTTTTAAGTTAAAGGTTAAGACTTTAACGGACCATTTTGCCCTTGAATTTCTGTACTTTAAATTCATATCTGTAATATGTAAGATGGTCAATGTTATAGTGTGGAGTCCCCTGATGATGGCTGTAGCTTAGGCGCAGTTTGGTATCAAAATAAAAGTCGCCGATTATTCTGTGTCATCGCAAGGTCGACCTTAGGATGGTTTTAGGCAGTGGTGTGGTGTGGGCAAGCTGGGGTAAGAAGGGATATGGAGCAAAAAGTAGCTATGTGTAACTGAACAGAAGCTATAAATGTCAGTGTAAATTTCAGTGTTGATGGAGTTAATGAAACTTTAGGCATTATGAACAATTAATGATGAAGGCATTCTTTCATTTGCTCCGTCATGCATCCATGCAAAACCGAGAGTAAAGATGGGTTCTTTGGGGAAAACCTGAGGGATGTACATGTATCACTGTAACTTGTATCACTGTAACTTATATCACTGTGCCTCATTTGTAGAGCATTTTTGCCCGTCAGGTTCGAATGATGACAATTGACCACATAATTTTTCTCTCAACCATGTTTGGTCGTACAAATTAATATGTCAAGCTTCCTAAAATACAAAGAGCAAAATATGGCAGAACATTTGAATAGCCTCATAGATTTTTCCTTTGTAACTAATGGATGTAAGTATCATGCGTACAGTTATGATTACCAATGAGTATACCCCAAAAGGTACGATGTAATTATTACAAACATTAGTCAATCAGTTAATGAGCTAAAATAAAGGTTTTAAGGTATGAACATTTTGACACATTAGTGCGAGTACTATGTCAAAGGTACAAAGCCTAACTACAAATGGATTTGAGTCACGCTTTGTGGCATATCATAACCGTTTCTCATTCCAGTTCAAAAGCCCTGTCACACTCTACTGCGATCAGCCGGCGACCGCTTTGTGCTCCCGGACTTTGACATTTTTCACAAAAGTGCAGTGACATCGCAAAAAATTGTGAAATTCATGACACCAGGTAGCTTACAGTACGCTCTTGACTCGCTTATAACGCTCTCACTGCGACCCTATGCATTCCCAGTTTGATCATCAGTGTGCTCTCAATGCACTCTCACTGCGCTCTGTGTGCTCTCAGTGCGTCCAAGTTGCTCTTGTTGCGCTTTTCCTGCGCGTGCGCGGCACGTACTTTCAGCCGCTGTGTGTGCACCATGCCTTTAAGAACCAAGAAGACCGCCGCCAGAGGGAAGGTTCCAGTGTCCAGAGGACGAGGCAGGGGTCGAGGAAGGCTGTCTCCATCACAACACCTTGGACATATAACTAGTGTCATAGCTAGTCTCAGTGGCAGTGTGGACGTAGAATAAGCGAAAACAAGCCCATAAAGTGCGGTAGAAGCGCAGTAACAGCGCAATAAGAATCAGTCGTACACCAGTCGCAGGGGACAATTTCTGCAACCCCAAGTCGCTTCTATGTGTTGTTGGTATGTCCACGATACGCTCATGTAGTTCGCTTTGTGCTGCCGTGGCGACTGTAATGCACTATTACACCTCTCTTGTCAGAGCGCCGACCCGCTGCGCTCGTTTGTGCATGCACAAAACAAGTACCGAGGATTGGCGCATTCAAGGTAGCTCATGGTGACCATTTCCACTGTCACCAAATCGTTCTCAGAGACCTTACTGCACTTTGCCTCATGCTTTCATACTTTTGAGGTCGCAGTGGGAGTGCCAGCGTAATCGCGGGTGAGTGTGACAGGGGTATAACCACGTAGAAAAACATACCTCACTCCAGTAAAAGTACAGTTTACATTGTAGTCAATGTCTTGATATGTGGTCTCCATGTTATACATGTATCTCATGTTATGAGAGATTAACCAATGTACTGTAGCAAGGCACTGTGCCATAGCAACATTTTGTGCCTCAACTCCGTAATATTTCAGTAGTACAAATGTAGGCTAAAGTACGTACGCACCCTGGGGGAGGGGGGTGGGAGGAGGGAGGGTGGTAGGGGCGGTGCGGTGGGGTGGGTCGGGGGTCGGGGGGGGGGGGGGGGGTGTTAAAGCTATTGCGTACACCCTGCGTTAAAGTGTATGGGTGACATCACAAATTTTTCGTAGGGAGAGGGGGCATCTAAAAAGTCGGCATTTCGTGCGTACGTACTTTATGAACGGCCCCTAATTATGACTATGAGGTAATATAACAAGGCTTTGTTCTTATAAGTGTACACTGTATAATGTGTTTCATGCCTACCGAATCGCATTGTACTAAATTACAATTATTATGTGACAGTCTACCAGACATAAGACATTGTTTATCATGTGAAATTAGAGACTTGTGAGCGTGGACATTGACCAGTGATGTGTGTCCAAGTTGACTGCCCGTATTGACTATCATTGGAAACTTTTAGATTTCACTTGACAGCGACTGGACCTACGTCATGATACCCAACAAAATTGCGAATCTACAACAAAATGGCGAGTATATTTAAAACTAAATAAATAAATAAATTATATCAAAATAGGCACCTTTGCAAGTGCATTTTAAAAATAATTACAGGCAAGTTTGTATAAAAAGGCATTTTCAATTTGGACCTACAAATAGCAACTGATGGTTGAAACTATCCATATCCGGTACAAGTAGGAAAACAAAATAAAGTGCTTTGCCAAGCTCACAAAAACGTGAATATTTGGTCATCCGAGTGTGTATATTTATAACTGTCACAAGTACAATTGAGAACGCGTCTGGTAGGTTTGTGCCTACTATCCGTATGTTCAATCAATAATGAAAGGCTTGAAAAATGATTTAGGGATACCAATATTTGCAAATGCAGTTGATGAACAAACGCAGAGAGAAAATTAATCTTCTTTGCACAGGAATGTGTGTTTTGTAAGCTGCTCCGGAAAAGGAATTCTGCCAAAATTGCTTGCAGAAGAATCAATTTCTTTCTAGAATGATGAAGTTTATTTACTTTCCTACCATGTACCGTATACATGTACTATTGTTTGATTTCAAAATAAATACATTTTTGGACCAAGTCATATCTAAAGGAATATTTAATATTCGATTGAATATTTGATATTCAAATTTGCTCAGCCCTATGCATTGGGGAAGGACTCCATGGAAACATCTTTCAACTCACAGACGACTCTTTATGCTTGAATTATAATAATGTCATAGATGTGTCTTTTTTAAGGCATTCATTCAGATAGATCATGCACCTTTTCCGTAGAACATCCGAGAGAAATGAAGCGTGACAGGCAAGAACTAGACATCTAGATATTACAATTACTCTCAATTGCACTCAGATTAGGCCAGTTGCGTCTGGTTCATTAGAGGCCACTGAAGCCTTGATGTTTTCAGCAGACTCTCTCTCTCATTTAGATTGCCTTGACTGGTAAGATTGCTTAATAACAAGATGGTTGGCGTGACGGACAGCCTACACATGGGGCTTGACGTTGCGCATCCGTCTTTTGCTTTGGTTTTGTATTATTATACGAAGCTCGCATTGCAGTCACTGTACTTGCATACTTGTATTATGTAGAAATTGACTTAAATAAGTAGGATGGGCACCCTGAAGTACATGTATGTACATGTACTCAATGATATTTGGCATGCGTAGTCTAGATTAAAGGGGGCTGAAGTAGAATTTATGTCCATTTTGAATTCAATCTATCACAAAATTTAAAATGCAAACTATACTTTTTACTTTAATTACTGTGGTCCATTTATTTTTTATTTTTGGTGATGTTTTCTATAACAACCACATAAATGTAATTCAGACAATGGTACAACAAATTTGTGAATGACATGACAATTCACAAATTATGAAAGCCGTCCACATGTAACATGAAGATTCTTGCTGTCACAGCGCATCATATTGACCATTCATTTTGAAGAGGAAACAACGTGGAATACATAAAACACCAAACAGCAAAGTTAATTTTTGTTGTCTCTACGTCACAACTTTGCCAGATGTGCCAAGGCGGGTTGGAATTTTCCTTAGAAATACCACATTTACAACTGTATAATGATAGAGTTTATTCAACATATAATGAAAGCCCAGACAGTGAAGATTACTTGCATTCACAAAAATGGTTAAACCTATGACAACACGCAGCAAGATATTCAATAAAGGAATGTTTGATTAAATCAGGACAGACAACCTACAAAAGCAATCTTGCGTAGGAGGACGCGGCCTTACAACAATGCGGTAAAAGAAACCGGAGGTTGGCCACAAATCATCCTCTTTTGTCCGTTTGAGGGCTCATCTCTTTGATTTTTACGCCAGCCGCAGGCCGTGAATGCTAGCTGGCTGGGAAAATACGGTACGCTGAAATGTCAGTGGCCACACTGTATGTAAGAGAATGGCACTGTGGCATACACGTACATGTACTAAGCAAGTGACATGATACGCCATATGTTTTGGCACACACAAGCACCTAAACTACAGCCTCCCGTGGCTCCCGACATTCCATTATATGGCGTACTTAAGGAAGGAAGATCCCAATATGGTATTGGTTTCATGGGACGTGCCATCAATAAGTGCCCAACTGGGCTTCGAGAGACTTGTCACTGGGTGGCACTTCATCTAATTTCTCAGGGAGAGGAAATTTCGGCAGGATAGATTGGAGACAAATATCAAAATATGTAAGAGGTCTTCCAAAATGTATCAAAAGAATTTATATACTAAGCTAATTTCTATATCCACGCTTTTTATTATTTGGCCTTGATTGGTGGATTTCTGTATAGCGCATGTGTCTGTCCTGCAAGGTACTCCTGGTTCTGATGACAGTAGGTGGCTACCTGGCTAAGGTGCACAACCCTATGAGCAGATTGTGGCATTCCCCCTATCAGCTCCCCAAATATTGCTTGGATTGACAAGGCAACTGAGATTAAGTGTCTTGCCCACGGACACAAACATGCCGACACTAGTTGAGGTACAAATAATCCATGGATGTCCAGGTATAATGTGACTTTAACCAGTTCTTAATTACCACGGGCAGACACCATGCGCTTCTTACCATAAGGAAAAAGTGAACTTTGGCAATTTGCTGGGCGCGCGACTTACATACTGTACTTTTTGTGTTAAACTAGCTCAAAATTATATCATTTATTATCATCTTATTAACGACACAACAATGAACTAACTTTATTCTTTTAACATGTAATCCAGTTGTAAGTTGTACACTCTTCCAATGAAGTGAACTCCTTTCCTTAAACAACAAATCTCTAGATATGCAGCAAAAGCTAGAGACTGCATTTAAAAAAAAAACCAAACAAGAGATTCTGGACAAACAATATGGCTGACTATTGCAATCAATCAATCAATCAACCAACAACAACAACAACAAAACTAGAAATGTGTTCGTTGAAAACGAACACATGGCTGTTCCCCTCCTTTTTATAAACATATGTGGTGTTCGGGATGACCTTTGTTAGTGATTGTATATGAAGAAATCACGATCGTATGTCAAACGGTTGAGTTTTTATCGATTTTTATATATTGAATATTATTACATGCCACTTTAATCTGACATGTAGGGAAGGTCAAAGGTGTTGCTATATGTTTGGATACCCCACCCTAGTCGAAGTGTAACACAGTTGACCCCATCGTGATATATTGTACCCCTTTCAAATGGCAAGGCAAAATCTGTTTGACCAATAGGAAACGAGGTCAAAGGTCAAGCCATGTGCGCATCTTAAAGACATTTGTTAGTGATCGTATATGCAGAAGGAATCAAATTTGTAGGTCAAACGGTAGATTTTTTATTGATTTTTGAATATTTAATTACGTAATCATCTTGTCGCTAGAGGGCGCTATTTCCTACGATGACGTCATCACTTATATTTTTGGAAAGCTTAAGGGCCTCTGGTAATAACACCATTGACCCTATCTCAATACCTCCTTTCACTTTCAAACTAAGGGCCACTTCCGGTTTCGACCGGAAGTGAGCAAGGTCAAAGGTCACGGCCATATTTTTTGGATACACCACCCTAGGTCTAAGTGTAATACAGTTGACCACATCCAGATATCTTGTACCACTTTCAAATGGCAAGGCAAAATCTGTTAGACCAATAGGAAACGAGGTCAAAGGTCAAGCCCTGTGCGCATCTTAAAGACATTTGTTAGTGATCGTATATGCCACAGGAATCAAGATCGAAGGTCAAACAGTTGATTTTTTATTGATTTTTGAATATTTAATTACGTAATCATCTTGTCGGTAGAGGGCGCTATTTCGTACGATGACGTCATCACTTATATTTTTGGAAAGCTTAAGGGCCTCTGGTAATAACACCATTGACCCCATCTCAATACCTCCTTTCACTTTCAAACTAAGGGCCACTTCCGGTTTCGACCGGAAGTGAGCAAGGTCAAAGGTCACAAAAATATTTTTTAGATACCCCACCCTAGTCGAAGTGTAACACAAGTGACTTTGTCCAAATATCTTGCACCACTTTCAAATGGCAAGGCAAAATCTGTTAGACCAATAGGAAACGAGGTCAAAGGTCAAGGCGTGTGCGCATCTTAAAGACTTTTGTTAGTCATCGTATATGGCGAAGGAATCAAGATCGTAGGTGAAACGGTTGAATTTTTATTGATTTTTGAATATTTAATTTATTAAACTTCATACCCCTTTAATCTGACACGTGATGACGTCATCATGACGTCATTAGTACTGTGCACAACTTCACATAGTGACCAATGTCCATGTGAAGTTTGAAGTCAATCATCAATGTGCAAGTGTCCGAAATAGCGTCTGAAAAAAGTGGAAGAAGTAAAAGAATAAAAAACTAGAAATGTGTTCGTTGAAAACGAACACATGGCTGTTCCCCTCCTTTTTATAAACATATATGGTGTTCGGGATGACCTTTGTTAGTGATCGTATATGAAGAAATCACGATCGTACGTCAAACGGTTGAGTTTTTATCGATTTTTAAATATTGAATATTATTACATGCCCCTTTAATCTGACATGTAGGGAAGGTCAAAGGTGTTGCTATATGTTTGGATACCCCACCCTAGTCGAAGTGTAACACAGTTAACCCCATCGTGAAATATTGCACCCCTTTCAAATGGCAAGGCAAAATCTGTTTGACCAATAGGAAACGAGGTCAAAGGTCAAGCCATGTGGGCATCTTAAAGACATTTGTTAGTGATCGTATATGCAGAAGGAATCAAATTCGTAGGTCAAACGGTAGATTTTTTTATTGATTTTTGAATATTTAATTACGTAATCATCTTGTCGCTAGAGGGCGCTATTTCGTACGATGACGTCATCACTTATATTTTTGGAAAGCTTAAGGGCCTCTGATAATAATACCATTGACCCCATCTCAATACCTCCTACCACTTTCAAACTAAGGGCCACTTCCGGTTTCGACCGGAAGTGAGCAAGGTCAAAGGTCACGACCATATTTTTTGGATACACCACTCTAGGTCGAAGTGTAATACAGTTGACCACATCCAGATATCTTGTACCACTTTCAAATGGAAAGGCAAAATCTGTTTGACCAATAGG
The DNA here is from genome assembly GCA_037783545.1 of Henricia sp. BOLD:AAB3569. Lineage (NCBI taxonomy): Eukaryota > Metazoa > Echinodermata > Asteroidea > Spinulosida > Echinasteridae > Henricia > Henricia sp. BOLD:AAB3569. The sequence continues at coordinate 180,825 of JBBELK010000284.1, forward strand.
AAACGAGGTCCAAGGTCAAGGGGTGTGCGCATCTCAAAGACCCTTGTTAGTCATCGTATATGGCGAAGGAATCAAGATCGTAGGTCAAACGGTTGATTTTTTATTGATTTTCCAATATTTCATTACGTAATCATCTTGTCGCTAGAGGGCGCTATTTCGTACGATGACGTCATCACTTATATTTTAGGAAAGCTTAAGGTCCTCTGATAATAATACCATTGACCCCATCTCAATACCTCCTACCACTTTCAAACTAAGGGCCACTTCCGGTTTCGACCGGAAGTGAGCAAGGTCAAAGGTCACGACCATATTTTTTGGATACACCACTCTAGGTCGAAGTGTAATACAGTTGACCACATCCAGATATCTTGTACCACTTTCAAATGGCAAGGCAAAATCGGTTAGACCAATAGGAAACGAGGTCAAAGGTCAAGGGGTGTGCGCATCTCAAAGACCTTTGTTAGTCATCGTATATGCCGAAGGAATCAAGATCGTAGGTCAAACGGTTGATTTTTTATTGATTTTTGAATATTTAATTTATTAAACTTCATACCCCTTTAATCTGACACGTGATGACGTCATGATTACGTCATTAGTACTATGCACTACTTCACATAGTGACCAATGTCCATGTGAAGTTTGAAGTCAATCATCAATGTGCAAGTGCCCGAAATAGCGTCTGAAAAAAGTGGAAGAAGAAAAAGAAAAACTAGACCTGTGTTCGTTCTTGACAACGAACACATGGCTGTTCCCCTCCTTTTTATGAACATGTCTGGTGTTCGAGACGACCTATTATCACCTATATATTGTTATATTTAACTATTTAATCATCTTGTGCCTAGAGGGCGCTATTTTATAAGATGACGTCATCACTCATATTTTGGAAAGCTTGAGGGCCTCTGACATTAACACCCTTGACCCCATATTTATACCCTCTACCATTTTCACACTAAAGGTCACTTCCGGTTTTGACCGTAAGTGAGCAAGGTCAAAGGTCATCACCATATTTTTTGGATACCCCACCATAGTCGAAGTGTAATGCAGTTGACCACATGCAGATATCTTGTACCACTTTCAAATGGCAAGGCAAAATCTGTTAGACCAATAGGAAACGAGGTCAAAGGTCACGACCATATTTTTTGGATACACCACCCTAGGTCCAAGTGTAATACAGTGGACCACATGCAGATATCTTGTACCACTTTTAAATGCAAGGCAAAATCTGTTAGACCAATAGGAAACGAGGTCAAAGGTCAAGCCCTGTGCGCATCTTAAAGACATTTGTTAGTGATCGTATATGACACAGGAATCAAGATCGTAGGTCAAACCGTTGATTTTTTATTGATTTTTGAATATTTAATTACGTAATCATCTTGTCGGTAGAGGGCGCTATTTCGTACGATGACGTCATCACTTATATTTTTGGAAAGCTTAAGGGCCTCTGGTAATAACACCATTGACCCCATCTCAATACCTCCTTTCACTTTCAAACTAAGGGCCACTTCCGGTTTCGACCGGAAGTGAGCAAGGTCAAAGGTCACAAAAATATTTTTTAGATACCCCACCCTAGTCGAAGTGTAACACTAGTGACTTTGTCCAAATATCTTGCACCACTTTCAAATGGCAAGGCAAAATCTGTTAGACCAATAGGAAACGAGGTCAAAGGTCAAGGGGTGTGCGCATCTCAAAGACCTTTGTTAGTCATCGTATATGCCGAAGGAATCAAGATCGTAGGTCAAACGGTTGATTTTTAAATGATTTTTGAATATTTAATTTATTAAACTTCATGCCCCTTTAATCTGACACGTGATGACGTCATCATGACGTCATTAGTACTGTGCACTAATTCACATAGTGACCAATGTCCATGTGAAGTTTGAAGTCAATCATCAATGTGCAAGTGTCCGAAATAGCGTCTGAAAAAAGTGGAAGAAGAAAAAGAAAAAAAAAAAAAATCTTAACGAAAACAAAGGCTGTTCCGACCGTATCGGAACAGCCAAAAAGAAAAAAAAAAAAAATCTTAACGAAAACAAAGGCTGTTCCGACCCGAATCGGAACAGCCAAAAAAAAAATCGTAACGAAAACAAAGGCTGTTCCGACCCGAATCGGAACAGCCAAAAAAATCTTAACGAAAACAAAGGCTGTTCCGACCGTATCGGAACAGCCAAAAACTAGAAATGTGTCCGTTGAAAACGAACACATGGCTGTTCCCCTCCTTTTTATAAACATATATGGTGTTCGGGATGACCTTTGTTAGTGATCGTATATGAATAAATCACGATCGTAGGTCAAACGGTTGAGTTTTTATCTATTTTTAAATATTGAATATTATTACATGCCCCTTTAATCTGACATGTAGGGAAAGTCAAAGGTGTTGCTATATGTTTGGATACCCCACCCTAGTCGAAGTGTAACACAGTTGACCCCATCGTGGTATATTGTACCCCTTTCAAATGGCAAGGCAAAATCTGTTTGACCAATAGGAAACGAGGTCAAAGGTCAAGCCATGTGCGCATCTTAAAGACATTTGTTAGTGATCGTATATGCAGAAGGAATCAAATTCGTAGGTCAAACGGTAGATTTTATATTGATTTTTGAATATTTAATTACGTAATCATCTTGTCGCTAGAGGGCGCTATTTCGTACGATGACGTCATTACTTATATTTTTGGAAAGCTTAAGGGCCTCTGGTAATAACACCATTGACCCCATCTCAATACCTCCTTTCACTTTTAAACTAAGGGCCACTTCCGGTTTCGACCGGAAGTGAGCAAGGTCAAAGGTCACCAACATATTTTTTAGATACCCCACCCTAGTCGAAGTGTAACACAAGTGACTTTGTCCAAATATCTTGCACCACTTTCAAATGGCAAGGCAAAATCTGTTTGACCAATAGGAAACGAGGTCAAAGGTCAAGGCGTGTGCGCATCTCAAAGACCCTTGATAGTCATCGTATATGGCGAAGGAATCAAGATCGTAGATCAAACGGTTGATTTTTTATTGATTTTTGAATATTTAATTTATTAAACTTCATGCCAAAAACAAAGGCTGTTCCCAACCGTATGGGAACAGCCAAAAAATCTTAACGAAAACAAAGGCTGTTCCGACCGTATCGGAACAGCCAATAAGACGAACATAGTAATAAAGCATGGTGTCATGCTCGCATTCTGCACAAATATTGTACAAATGGACACAGCTTGTGGTCAACAGTACAATCTATGACAAACGGGTGTTATTTCTGCGGCCGGTATATTTTTTACAGTACGCGTGTGGGCAGGCGCCAATATACGTTTTAATCACACTTAAGAGAACCACGACAGAAACAGCTAGGCCGGGTTGGCGGGGCTCGGCCAGCGCGGCAACACACAGTCCAATATGAATGAGTATTAAAAAGAAAAAGATGAAAAGAAAGAAAAACAGAAGACTAACGCATTTACAGGGCGTGCACCTCGGGCAGCGAAACCTTTCCGCAAATTGAATCATCCAAGTATATGAGTTGCTGAGCCAGTAGGCCAAGCCGGTTCTATTTTTAGCCGTCCCGAGGCAGGTGGTTTTGGCAGAAGTTGGGCAGATGGGAGGGATGGTTACTGGTCCTTGCTCTGTATTTCGGATGTTCTCAAGAACACCATTTCTAAATTCTAATTTACTAGTACAATATAATATGATTGTGACTCACTTTTCGAAACTGAGACTGGTGACACACAGTCTGGGCTGAGTTTTGTGAGCATAACTAGAAATAATGGCAGATCCAGACTCATGAAAATATGAAAACACAATGGGAATTCTGAGCGGTACACGATACTGCCTGGAATTTCCATTCTACAAAACATGTCCTACTTTTGTCTTTAAATTACTTCTTTTTTTTCCCAACGGATTTAAACTAAATTTTCACATCATGAAAACAAGGCCTGACAAGTTTTATTGAGCGAGTTTCATCAGTTTTGGACAAGAGGTTGAGATTAAAAAGCCACACTAAAAAACACAAAATTTCAGAGTTTGCCACTTTCGACTTTGCATCCTCCATTGTCAAGGCAATTGTCTATGTCTGAGGTCCTTTGCACCTTTTCTTGAGTTGTGCGAAACGATCAAGATGGTTTGCAATAACATTAGGGATGATTTTGCATTTCTTCAGAAGCTTTTGGCTGCAACACACATTCCACCAGTCTCCAGCATTGTATCGACATTGGAAGAGGCCAAGTCGAAAGTGGCAAATTCTGAAATTGACCTTTTTTTTTCGTATGGCTTTCAAATCTCACCCTCTTAGTCAAAGCTGATGAAACTTACTCAATGAAATTTGTCAAGCCTTGTTTGCATGATGTTAAATTTTGGTTAACATTCGTTGGAAATGACAAATTTATTTAAGATTAAAAGTAGGACATTTTCATAAACCTGGATCTGCCGCTGATTTCTAGTTATGCTCAAACAAAATTTGGTCCAGTCTTTGGGACATCCGACTCATTTTTTAAGAGCGGGTCACGATTGTTGTTCTGTATGCATGTATGCAGTTCGCAAGCTGTGTTAGTTCCGTTTCGGTCTGATTTTCTGGACACAGATACTTTTTCCAATGATCAAAATTATACTAGTGTTGTATTCAAGTCCCTGAAAGACTTCACAATTAAGTTCCTAGGTCTTCATTCAAGTCACAAGCTGGTCAAATGAAAACAAAGGCGTTTTTTTTTTTGGCAGCAGTGCTGGATTCTGGTTGGCAAATATGATGTACCAATAGCAATATACAGATTCAGATTGTATTATATGGGTCTTTCCACGGTAAATTGGGCATTTTGGCAACACAGACCATATTTTTAAGGAAATACCTTTGTCTGGTCTCAAAATAAAAGAAATAAGTTTAAGTTGTTCTGAAGAGATAACTTAGGCCCAAAAAGGGTTACAAATAGTGTGACAACATGCCTTTCTAAAAACCCTGTGTACAAATTTCCAATATATGCTTGTAACCGGGACGGCCTACCGGTACAATGTACATGTAACACAAGTGTCCGTCCTGGTTACGAGCGTATATTGGAAATTTGTACACAGGATTTTAAGAAAGACATTTCTATTGCAGGGCTTGAAATTAACGGAGGCCACGGAGGCCATTGCCTCTGTTGCCCCTGCACTTGGCCTTGGTGCCCTTTTGCAATCCTCCCATAGACTTTTTGATTTTCCAATGGAAGTGCTCTTTTTAAACTCCAAAAGATGACCCAAAAAACAGAAATGGCAGTGACCTTTCAATGACGAATTTCAAGCCCTGCTATTGGTAACTCTTTTTGGGCCTAAGTTATCTTATACCCCTTTCCCACTACAAAATCTCCGGGTTAACTCGGGGGTAACGGCAATCCTTAACCCCGAGATACCCCGGGGCAGCGAAATATCGCGCGAGCGTTCCCACTACTCTTTTGCTGGCCCGGGTTAAGACGAAAAAATCGGCCGTTAGCCCGGGGCTCGTTAACCCTGCCAGCGACCAGGGTTAAGGATGGCAATCTCGGGGTTAACGGCCAAACTCCGGGGTAAGCATTGTAGTGGGAAACCAAGCAGGGTTAAGTGTTCTCCAAGCAATCTCGGGGTTAAGACGCATGAATCATTGCGCAATACGGTGTCTAAAGGTTAAACTCGTGGCGCGAAAATGCGTGTTCAGTGCGCTATAAATCCTGCTGGCGTATTGCCTCAAGCAACATCTACCTTCTTCCCCTTTTGAGAACGTTGGCGTTGACGTTTCCTTCGCAATATTTGTAAAATTACCATCAGGACCGCGACCGATATTGCTTCCGTGTCTGGCGCCATTTTGAGCGATGTACTAGCAGTACTTTTCCCCCAAACCACTTCGCCCTTGGCTGGACCACTTCTCCCTCGGCTGGACCACTTCTCCCAATCATGGAGGTAGGAATACATCGCCCAAATGCTACTTTACCCAAGGGGCACTCTGCAAACGTAACCTACGTACGTGCCCGCTCACGGCTGACAGACATGCAGCTACTTAGTTTTATGCCGTTTGATGAAATAATTTTTCAAAGAAGAATTAGGCCTGGCTGAGAAAACACCGTCTTAATACACCCCCATTTTAATGGTATAGGCCTACACGTGATGCGTCTTGCTTGCCACGTGGGTCATGGATGTTTGGACGAAATGTTATTTGCACGAGTGGTGTGTGGCCCAAGTGGTTTGGGGGCGAAGTGACTGTAAAGGGCAGTGCGGCGAAACGAACACATGTGTCGAATGGTACATGGTGGGATCATATTTACCGATGTCTTGTGGCGCGAAAAAGGACCCGTTGCTTGGCGACAAGCCAACTCGCGCACTCCGTCATTTCCAGTCCGCGTGTAGTGGGAAACCGCACCGCGTTAACCCGGGGCAAGCTCGCCCCGGGTTTGCCGAAACTCCGGGTTAACGAAACAAATGGGAACAGAACTCGGGGTTAACGAACCCCGGGGTAAGAAAAGCTTAACCCGGGGCGGCAAATCTCCGGGTTAAGCAGTTTGTAGTGGGAAAAGGGTATTAGTTTATTTTATTTTGAGACCAGACAAAGGTATTTCCTCGAAAATATAGTCTGTGTTGGCAAAATGCCCCCTTTACCTTGGAAAGACTCACATGGGTGTTGATGTGTCCAACCAAATGATAAAGTCCCGATTTGGCCAAATATTATTTGCTCAGTCTAAATAAATTAAAATGAACAAAATTTAAAAAAAAAATATCCTCATTCCTATTAAATTTGTAACAGGCTTTTTAACCACTTTTGAAAATGATGTTTTAAGGCCCAGTATCATTTACGGATGAATTGTTGTTATATGAATCCCTGGAGCAACATCATTAGGTATACATACATGTATGTGAGGAATTCCCGTAAATTTTAGTTATCAGAACTTTTAAGTTATTAATATTTTACTGTATACATTATGCAACAACTCTACATGTACTTTGTGTCAAAGAAGAAAAAAAAACACCTATTCAGCAGTCTCATTACATTTGGCCGAATTGAAGAAACTACTTACAGAATTATAACGGTCCAATTGAACATAAAATTATATTAGTACACACATTTTCTAATCTCCGAGCCAAAATATATATTAAAAAAATTGAATCGCCCGGGGCCGTCTTTAAATACGTTTCGGTTTCACATTCAGCCGAGCACGATGACGCACAAAGCCGACTGGGAAATGGAGAAAAAAAATATATACGTATATGTAGGAGAAATCATTTTATCTCGTGTGCGTGCGGCCGCGGGGGTTGGAGATTCATACGAAATGTGGGTCTGTCTCTATTATCATTGGGGACTAAAACCTGAGGCAGGCAGATGCATGAGAATTCAGGGCTCCTATCTCCTTGCCTGATAATTTCGGCTTTAGCTAAAAATTGAAATCTAAAAGCCGTTAAAAAATAATAAAAATCAGTATATTTAATATTATTTTACCTATCATCCCTAAAAGTATGAAAAGAAACCATTTTTAAAGCCTATACAGAATTTGCAACATCCCAAAATTTTAATCAGCAATTTGACCTAAAATTGATTTCATATGCTAAAAAAAATGACCGAGATGATATATTTTTATAAGAAAGTGATAATTGAAGATGAATTAAATGTGTGTGCACCCACATTTTATTACAAGAGTGCCCTCGTGTGAATTTAACTAGGCCCCTGACTACAATATGGCTTTGTTTTCCATGTCCTTACGATTTTTCTTTCATCCCAAGTTTGGTTGTTTCATTTCATTGGTGATCAGGCACCATATCCAGATGTTGTGTTCGTATGCAATACAGTCAGAGAATCAGCCAAAAGCCCGCCGCACACGTGAGGTCGTTTGCTGAGCAAACGGTCATTCGTGGCCGTTTGCTCAGCACTTGGCTCACGTGTGCGGTGGCTATTTTGCTGCATTTTTTGCCTCGCGAAGCCGTGAGCCAAAAATCTAACGTGTTTGATTTATTTTGCCTCGCGTGGCCAAAATCTCACGTGTGCGGGGGTGATGAGCCAAGTGCTGAGCTAAAATGAATGTAAGCTGGCCAATTAAAACCACGCGCGCGATACGAGAACAGCGCGCGCACGCGAACCCCGCCAAGGTCACCACACTTCAGCAAAAGTTTGGTGACCTTAGCGGTGCCCGCGCGCACTGTACTCATATCACGTGAATAGGGGATGGTTTTTAATTGGCCAGCTACATTTATTTTAGCTCAGCACTTGGCTCATCACCCCCGCACACGTGAGATTTTGGCCACGCGAGGCAAAAGAAATCAAACACGTTAGATTTTTGTCTCATGGCCTCGCGAGGCAAAAAATGCAGCAAAGTAGTCACCGCACACGTGAGCCAAGTGCTGAGCAAACGGCCACGAATGACCGTTTGCTCAGCAAACGACCTCACGTGTGCGGCGGGCTTAAGTGGGACGATGGCTTCTCACAATTTCTTGTGAGCAGCATGGACACAGATTTTCCATTGTTTTCACGGAACGTATAACATGAGGTACGGAGTTGATTTAATTCTTCATCACATGTGAAGATAATGCCATTTGTATCGGTTTTCCAATCGTGTAATTTAATTAACTGATTTCAAGTTACAACATATATGTAAAACTGAACATCAAATTAAAAAATGTGCAGACATTGACTTCTTCCTCACTCATTTCTATTAATTCAAAATCAATACTGTGCAGGATACAAGGGCTAAGGTTAATTTCACAGGTGGTTGTCATGACGTATTCATCTTCATGAATCTACAGTACACTGGGTTTGTGCCTATATCATGATACATCGTCCAAAATATATCACGGTATTCTGATATTTATTTCAATTTTTTTCCAATACTCCTTGTATTGATATTTTTGACGTACTTGGTAAACACTGGTTTCATCAGCAACAGATAGCTCACATGACCAAAGGTCACACTGATTTAAAATGAGCAGTTTACCAGTAATCGCTAAAATGAAAACAAAACACGGTATATCGCTAAATTGTTTGTCTTCATTGTGATTTCTGACAAGTAAAACCCGAAAAAGACACAAAAATCACGGAGCACTTTGAATGTTGGTAAAGATGTGCAAGCAGCATTGGTGAATTTTGATATTTGCAAAATAAAGACGATATATTTGACCTACTCTGCAAAAAGTCACGCAGGCTAGGTCAAGTTTTTGCGACCATAAGAAGAAATGTGTGGCAGATCCATGCTCATTAAAATACAATAATCACAATGGAAATTCCTGGCGGTGCCCAGATACTGCCTGGAATGCCCGTGTTCCACTTGGAATTTACATTGTGTTTTTGTATTTTAATGAGCATGGATATTCCGCAGATTCCTTCTTATGGCCGCGAAAACTCAACCTAGCCTAGCGGGTCACATATCGTCTAAAACAAATGCTGAATGCATATCAATTTTTACCTTTAATGTTTGCTGTGTTTACACTTGATCCCATGCTCATGCTTGAACACTGAACTTGGGATCAGCTATGGATCACAAACCGAGTGTAAATGCTTTTGGGACGAAAATTGGTCTCGGATCAGACCACAAGATTTGGTCTCCCATCAGTGGGGGGTCGAACCCAAAGCTCATGCAGGATCAATTTGTGGTTAGACAAAATCCACCGCATGGCCGTCATGGGAAAACATGTGAAATTCCAGCAGTCTTATGCACATACATGCACATGAATATGTGCACATTTTACAACCCAAGAGTTTTGCTGGTTATCGTTGCAAATACGCAACTTACACACATGTAATTGGTAGCCTGGACACTGTCAAAGGTCATGCTCTATGTGTGCATGTACAGAACAATGTGTGCACGTGTACAGTGTACAAGGTCAGTCTAATTTCACGGGCTTTCCCCCGCAACGGCTGTGGCATGGATGCAGTAAGATCAACTGCTTATCTAACCGCAAACTGATCCCGAGCTCGGGATCGAACCCTTCGCCGACGCGAGACCAAAATCTCGGGCCAGTTTGGTTCTGTGAGCGTTTACACTCAGTTTGTGATCCGGGGCTGATCCTGAGCTGTGTTCGACCCCGAGCTCGGGACTAAGTGTAAACAGGGTGTCTGGATCATCGCGGTTAACACCAGTGTAAACACGGTGCTTAAGACCACCACACAGGCTGTGGCTTAAGCCTATCGCACCATGCACCTGTCAAATTGGACAGCAATGCACCTGCTCCAGGCAGGCCAGCAAGCCCCAGATGGCCCGTCTTGTACCAGACACTGCTGATAATGAGGTGTGGATGGGGGGAGGGGGTTGGGGGCGGGGGGGGGGGAGGAAATTAGGAGGATTACAAGGTGTAAGGACTATTACTGCTTACACCAGATAATCCCCTTGACAGCTGAATTTTAATAAGCCACTTTTAATAGCACTTGTTATAAGGAGACGGAGTGTTTCCTTGCAATGTTCTTGTCAATGTCCTTGCTTGTCCGATTACACTTTTTAATGTGAACTTCAAGCTTGCACTTATAATTGAATTCCTATCTCGGGGTTGTCATTTGGTTGGCAAAAGCCGCATGCATTAAACTTTAATAGCAGGGAGAGTGCTTGTCAACACTCCAACATGTCAATTCTTGTGTGTGTTTGAATTTTAATAAAATTCAGCCTCATGGTGAGAAGTCACCATTTTAAAGGATTATTTTAAAGGAGTACATTATGCATTGAAACAGTAGGCCTATCCTTCAGAAACAATATGGGACTGTTATAAAGATGCAACCTAAAAGTGGGCCATTGAAAACAGTCTGTCCCAATTGTGTCTGAATAAAGTAACAGCATGGCCTAAAATATTCCAGTCAACTATAATACAGTTGGTGAATCAAGTCCCTGACTTGGAGTCACATTTAAAGGCAGTATACATCATTGGTAATCTCGAAAATCAGAAATGTTCACAGATTTACGCCTAACTTACACAATATAAACATGATGACCGTAGAAAACTTCCCCTGAAATGGTTTTGTCTGAAGTGCTATAGTCTTTGAGAAATGAGTAAAACAATTAGTTTTCGTCTCATGAGACGAAAATTCAATTCGCCCCAAAACCATTTCTCCCAAGTGCCATTTCGCCCCAAACCACTTCGCCCAAGTGCCATTTCGCTCCAAATTATTTCGTCCAAACACTACATCGCCCAAATGCCACTTCGTCCCAAAACCACTTCGTGCACAGGCCGTGGTTCAGGGCGAAATGGTTCAGGGCAAAATGACTGCAAACCCTTTTATTTACTGTTTTCTCAAAAGTTAGACGAAGTATGGAGCTGGTTTTTGCTCAGGTTGGTTTTAATCATGCATATCTTCAATCACACACACTATGAGCAAAAACATGTACATGTTCATTGTAACCCCATTGTTAGTAACAATGGTGTGTGCCCAATTTCCATTGTTAGGTGTTCATAGTGACAGGGGGATAAAACTATTTGTAACAGTTTACCAATCATGTATACTATCTTTAAGACTCAATATTTTGGGACTTGGGCTTGAAATGAAGGACACGGAGATTGAATTTCTGATGTAAATGCACTGCCAAATACTGCCAATGAAACTTGAAAGCACTGCACCCCTAGTCCCCGATTGCTTGAATATTTCCCTCCATTATTTGTCATGGATCAAGAGGCAGGATTTCTTTAACAAGGACTTTAATTGAGAGCTCTGTATGTTAACCATACTTATGTACACGGTTTCCTTTTTATTCGCTTAGTGACTTTAGACTCGAGTTATGACTTGCTCTTAAAGATTTGAGACTTGAACCGAGATTTGAAGGAACAGACTTGATGACGACCCTGTTTAGGAGCAGCCTTTATGAAGACTTTCCTCGGTTGTACCCAAGGCAGATCCTCCAGAGCAGCATTTTGGGAATTACCGAAATTTAATATATAATGTAATTTTTTTTTTAAATGATGCAGAGCTTGTTTTTCTCATCACACATGCTTAAAAATCTATTGTATACACCGTGTTTACACTGGTCCCGAGCTCGGGATCAGGATTGGTCCCCTGATAAGAATGCGTCAGTGTTAACCGCAATGATCCTGAGTGCCGCGTTTACATTCTGTAGTTGATCTCGAGCGCGGTGCCAGAAGTTGCAGTCAAAGGTCATGCTCTGTGTGTGCGTGTACTGATCAATGTGTGCATGGTTTGTGCATGTACAGTGTACAAGGCCACTTGAATTTCGCGGGCTTTTCCCCCGCTACGGCTGTGGAGCGGATGTGGCAGGTTGCGGTAAAGATTAATTGCTTGTCTAACCGCAAACTGATCCCGAGCTCGGGATCGAACCCTCCGCCATCGCAAGACCAAAATCTCGGGGTCTGATCCGGGGCCAGTTTGGTTCCGAGAGCGTTTACACCTATTTGTGATCCGGGGCTGATCCCGAGCTCGGTGTTCGATCCCGAGCTCGGGATCAAGTGTAAACAGGGTGTAAATTAGGGTCCGGCCTAGTTGCTGATAATGGCACTCATCTGGCGGCTCGGGCCATTATCAGCGTCCAGGACACTAGCCCGTTTTAAAGGTGTGTTTCAGACTGGCAAAACCAGTCTTAAACAAAGCGGTGAGTAACGTACTACTCTTTACTGTGTTGAAATCCAATAGTTATTGCGTTAAATCCAGCCAAATAAGTGTTAGATTTAACACGATAAGTGCTGGATTTTAACTCGTTTAAGAGTAGTCACTCAACGCACGGTTTAATTGTTGATATAACAATAGATTTTTAAGCATGCAGAAACAGTTTATTGACAAGATCCCCAACTGTGTAAGTAAACATGTGATAATTGTTGTAAAACATTCACATTTATAATTTCTATTGGGCACGTACTGTCCAATTCCAAACAGATGAAAAGGTGAAATGAAAACTGACCGTGTTGAAACTTTGAAAAATATGGCAGAGGACATGAAGGACAAAAGATGTTTTCAATGATGTACATACATGTACTGCCACTTTCGCAGACATATGTTGCATAAATTCTGACAAGCTGAAATGGCATTGAATTTCAACGGAACGTAATATACAAAAACAAACCAAGTGCTGGTAGTCATTACGCTTTGAAATTAACATCAGGTGTATATAAACTCTTGTCATGTGAATTCATTTACTTTTAAGCTTTTAATACCGTCATCAAACAAATGTAATACCAGTATACATGTACAAAATGTTGGCATTTTGGCCATATATGGCTTTTATCTATGGCCTTTTGAAACTAACTTTTCTTCTTTTTTTCACAACTTTCATCACGCACAGATAAAATTTGGCTGGCAGATATGAATAATGCAGTATCAGGAACCAACACTGGAACACAAACTGCAGAGATAAAACAGAATATTGTTTTTTTTATTTCATATAAAAAATGAACAGTTGTGATATCTTTGCAGCGTAGTAATAGTCAGCTAGCCAAAATATGTTTAACTTTTTTATCTTTGCAGTACAGTGCAAATACAGTGTTTGAAATGTGCGTTTGACCTTTAAGATGCCAGAGTATCTTTTGGATTCAGCGTGTATCAACAGCAGTCTTGAAGCAATCATACTAAACAAAAGAAAAGGGGAGGGCTATATGCACACATTTATAAATGGTTTTCAGGATCTATTTCGTTTATTTCGGAAAGACTTTCAGAATCATGTATGGGTCCATTTCGAGCCCAAAATAGCCCAACAAAGCTGGTGTGTCCCTTTAAGTATGTGTGAAAAGAGAGAATTCTTGCACTGCAAAGTAACACACATATGGGTCTTTCTATAAATTATGGGTCCAATGTTGGTGTCCCCCGTTAAATTTTACATCTTGTTTTTGTAAATTCAGGACACATTCTTTAAATACTTTCCATCTCAAAGAGTGAGTACGTAAAGTACAATTCATACAAAATGGTTTAAAAGCCATTTTAATGATTTTTTTACGAAAAATAACACATATCAGGTGTAACGGGGGACACTAAATGTCACACTTTTGGACCCCTAATTTATAAAAAGACCCATATATAAGACTACACAATAGTCCAAAGGTCTGTCAAATCGTCTAGTCCAGTTGGACAGTGAGCAAAAGTCACATGCTCATTAATGCGCGCGTGAGGCCAAATTCGTGCTACGAAATACGCAGCTCCATGGCAAAGGCATAGAGCTGCGTATTTTGTGGCACGAATTTGGCCTCAAGCGCGCATTGACGAGCCTCTGCCTTTAAGGGAAAGTGTGTATTAAATTTCATTTCCTGATGACAGAGTTTTAGAGGCCCTTTAAACCTGGCTCTCTTGTTATGGCAGTCTTGCCCCTTGTAACAGCAAACCACTTGTGACTTTTATCAGCAAACTGCCCCACTAGAAAGCTCTTGAAACCCAAAGTAAATGCATGGATAACACATGGTTGATGGCATGTACTTTGTAAGGTGATCAGTGGGCTCAAGGATGCTATGATTGGCTTGAGCTGTTATGAGATGGGGAAGGAAGTTTTGAGAGAACACAGAAGTAGGGGTATGGTAGGAGTGGGGAGTAGGAGTGGGTAATAGGAGTGGGGGCACCCCTAGAACTATGGCGGATATACGTATCCTTCATACATGTAGGTAGATGTAGAAGCGTGGTTTAGCAACATCGCCGTGCAGCAACTTTAACGGTAGTATACTTGTTTGGTAAACTGTTAGAAATTGCATGATTTCCTCTGGTAATTGAAAGCACAGGTCGAGAAAACTACCTTGTAGAAATTTGAGCCTCATAGATGCAGTAATACCTAAAAAAACCGAAAAATCCAAGTACGGTTTTTGTGCATGAATGAATGGCTCCTTGTACTTTGGAGATTCAAACAATTTTGTCATTTTTCTCATGAATGGGGGCACTTCAGATGAAATCATTTCACAGGATGATTACTACCATTACCATCTTGATAACAAGTAAGCTTATAAAGATAATAATTCAGAAATTTTTGTTGAGGGTAATTACCAAACAAGTAGACTACCTTTAACAGACAAACATTAAAACATGGCTAGCGCAATAAACTGCTGCCCAATTCCCACTAAACTTCGTCTGATAGTTCTTGAGAACTTTACCTTGTATGTGTCTATGGATTTTTAGCAGAATTTGTCCATTTAAATATCGAAAATCCAAAGTTTATAAAGAATAATGACAACGGTATGTAATACAAAAAAATGCAGGTTGCTACTGCTGTTGTCGACTTTTAAGATGGATTTTCGAGAATTATATGGACAAACTTAAAGTCTACCAAAAATCCATAGACACACACTAGGTAGGGTTCTCAAAAACCATCAGACAGTTTGTTTTTGCGCTAGCCATGTTTTAATCTCTGCCTGTTAAAGTTGCTGTGCGGCTATATTGCTAAATCTCGTTTCTACCTATGGGGGATATGAACATGTACCGGAATATATCCCGTAGTTCTAGGGGTAGGAGTGTGGGGTACAAACCTATAAGACCCACAAAAAGGGAAGCAAGGCTAGGTCCAAAGAAACAGAGGCATCATTTGTCTTCCCATGAATTTCCCCCACCTCATGAGTCAACCATGAGGGTCTAAGCTATAAGGCGACACCTTGGCTACTGCATGAATGGTGTCATCCCATTAAGTTAGTGATCAGAGGACCATGCACTATGCCAAACTACCCACCTGGATGGTGTGAACACCTCAATTGATGCATGATAACTCAGGCAAGAAATTCAAGTCAAGTCAGGCAAATGAGCCTAAGCAAGCTGTTAGATGCCCAAACTTCAGAACACTGTTGATTGCCTTCCATGTTTGTGGCAAAAAGACGGTGCTTTTCACACTACCCAGGTCTGACCCAGGTACATGTAACTATACTTGGGTAAAGCTGCAAATAACCTGTTTTAACTGTCAGCCAAGGTTTATTTTCACACTACAAACTTTATCCACCAGGTCATGTCTTATGGCAAAGGCTGAACTACGATCCTTTTCCTAATGCCATAATCTCAACTGCTGATAGAGTTGTGTGCCTATAGGCTGGGCAGCCACCTATGGCCTTTTCCCACGGCACTTTAACCCCAAGATAACCCAGGTAACGGAAAAATTTAACCCCGAGATTACCCGGGTTAAGGGTTCGTTTCCCACGGCAAATCTCGGGGTTACGAATTACCCGGGTTATCTGGCCAAAAATGCCACTTAACCCGGGTAATTTCTAGCCCTGCTCGGGAGGTGGGTTAACCCACCAATCTCGGGGTTAACGGCGACCTTGAGACGATTCTCCGGGTTAACGTTTGTCGTGGGAAACGACGACAATAGCCTACCCGGGTAGTTAAATTCTTGTGATTGGGTCAAATGTTGCAAGTGCGCCCGCGCTTGAATGGCACCGTCAAACTGGTACTCTTCTGAAGGTAGAGTACAACAAAATTCCCGTGAGGCCAGTGACAAAGCACACATAGATAAATATTATTAAACATGCGAAATATTAACAGCAAAATTGCCAGTGATGTTTCTGTGTCGTCCATTATGTTTGTGTGTGCGCGCGCAGCCTGATTGATCGATCGATCGATCGATCGATTTTCCACACGCAATGGTTTCTGGGTATTTGTGCTGATTGGTGTACCCGGGTACGTGCGCATGCAGAAATGCCGTGGGAAAAGGGTCGCTGTTGTACCCGTGTAAGAGACGACCTGGGTAAGTGCTTCTCCAGGTTAACGCTTGTCGTGTGAAAAGAAACTCCGGCTTGAATGTAACCCGGGTTATTTACCGCTACCCGGGTAGAAAAGTTACCCGGGTCGGAGGTGGTTAGTGGGAAAAGGCCTCTAGTTAAAGTGAAATGGTTCTAGTGATTCCCTGATGGCAGCAGTAATGCATAGTTCCGAGTTTGCCTAGTTAGCCCCGCCCCCGTGGATATTGTTGCTATGGCTCACACGCTATCGTCAAAATGGCGACACGCAACGCACAAAGCAATGGGACTTTCAACGGAAAGCACAGATTCATTGGAGAAAACTCAAAGGCATTCATGTTTCAGGGTCGACAGTTATCTTAGAACACACTGAGCAAAGGGCCAGTAATACAGGGGTGTCATATCATGACATACGTGCTTTCGTACCTTTGAACAACGAAACGACCGGCCTTGAAACCAAAAATTCACCCGGATCATCGCATACAACACTGTACAAATTGTATGGGGCCGGCAGAACATATCGCGTGATCATGTTGTTGTGAGACAGTGCACTTTGACCTATGTCGGTGATATCTGCTAGCTCTGTTGTGATTGGTCGGCGAGTTCGGTTGATTGACAGGTCGGAACTATGTATAATGAAGTCAGGGGTATGCCTAGCGTAGACATGTGCACTAATACAAGAATCTACCATTAGTATCATTATTTTCCCACTGCACATGATCAGGTAACCTTGGCACGTACTGCCATTGGTCACAACATTTCCTATACTTGAGAAAATGTATACTTTAAAGTCGTTCTTTTCATTACAAAGGCAGTATAACAAATTAAATTTGTACATGTGTAGAGTATCTGGGGAGGCTGAGAATGTCATGCGCTTTTATTGCTTTTTTTGCCGGTTATCACTCGAGCCACGTGGGTCATGAAAAATGACAACCAAAATGGTGGATGGAAGGGGTGACGTCACCGGAAAGCAATCAATTTGCAAAAAACTACCGACTCCCGATCCCTCCAGGATCAGGCGGACTAGCACCTTGAACAGCAATTCAAATTTAGGTCAAGTCTCGCATATCTAGTAAACTACATAATTTTTGTCATAGCAGTGGTCATAAAATTTAACGATCCAAGTCCAAGACCTTGACTAAAACCTTTTTAAAGAAAATTACTGGTATTGAGTATGTATGTAGTCACGTAGACAATCGTACACTGCAGTGATTCGGTTCAGTTACGAACCTGATGTACTTTTAGTGTGTTGAAGTGAACTTTCAAACCTTGCATTTTATTTATTTTTTTATTTGGGAGGGAAGGACTCAACATGGTTCTTTTTCAGGGCTGGAGTCCATTTTGGCGATCTAGATTATATTTTCCTACAAATGACTGTTACTTGTTCCAAGAAAATAACTTCAGCCCCAAAAGGGTAACAGGTAGTCCGACAATATAGGCATATCTTTCTTAGACCTGTACAAATGTCTGTCCTTGTTATGCAAGTTAATGAGAAATTTGTACAGGAAGATTTTAGAAAGGTACACGAGTCTTTCCACGGTAAAGAGGGCATTTTGGCAACACAGACCATATTTTTCAGAAAATACCTTTGTCTGGTCTCAAAATAAAAGAGATAACTTTGGCCCAAAAAGGGTTACAAATAGTGTGACAACGTGCATTTCCAATATACGCTCGTAACCGGGACGGCCTAAAAGTGTCCGTCCCGGTTACGAGCGTATATTGGAAATTTTTACACAGGGATTTTAGAAAGGCATGTTATCACACATGTTTGTTATTAGACTGTCTATCTGTTGCCCTTTTAGGGCGTAAGATATCTTCATAGAAGAAATTAAAGTTATTTCTTCTAAATTTTTCGGGAGAGAGAAAAAAAGGGTTACTGCTAGAGTTATCTAAAAATGTGTATGCTTGATCGATGTATTTACACTTTAGAATGGTTTGCACCCTGTTTGCTGCAAGAAGGCTTTTGTATCATTGTCATATTGCTTGCCCAAGCAAGAAATGGAGTATAGATCATATCGAATAGCCGCCATTTCGTGGGGCATATTTTGTTACTTACATGTAAACCGTTCAACAATGGAAGCACAATATGTGCAACCATGCCTGTCCCCAAGGAACAAAGAAACTGCCCCACGAGATGGCGGCTATTCGATACGGTCTATATTGCCTCAACAAACTGGTGCCAGGTATAATATAAGTAGGAACGAATCCGGCTACCAGAATTAGAAATCAAAGTGGTGCCATATTCGCATGCGTATGCATTGGAATAGACTGCTGAAGTGAATACATCATCTTTTGTTAGTTGCCTAGGCAAAAGAGCCTTTGCACGGCGGCCATGACAGGGGGCAATCACATTGTTACCATGTGTCATGCCTTGTGGTTCTATTGTTACATCATTTAAATAAGAAAACCTGCCCCATGTCATGGCCGCCAGTGCAGAAGCTCTATTGGCTCTACACCCAAAAAATCACTGAACCGTGTCCTTGTGCTTTTGCAATGGTACCTTTTCTGACGGCCATGATGTTTAGAGCCAATTGCCATGGCAACCCACATCAAACTTCTCGGACTAATAGAGTGCTTTTACTAGCCTTAATGTGAGTGCTTCATGTTTACACACATGCGTTTAGTGTAAAGTCGCCACAGAAAGTGGCATCTTTCAAATTCAATTTTTTTTGTGATGTATTCAAAATATTATACAGCGTATGTTACAAAGCGATAAATTTGTTAATGATGCAAAAAGCACCGTGTACATGTAGATCATTTCAATGCCAGCATCTAAAATACACAATTATTACAAAAGATCAGATGTCAGATTCAGTTGCATTTAAAAATGCTTTATTTATGCAAGAAAAATCTGATCCTGTTTGTAATGGAGCACACAACAAAGATGGCTGATTATGTGAGTGCGCAAATGAGAAAAAGAAATGCATTTTGTCCTGCAATTTTCGTCAAATGGCGACACAAATTTGGAAGGAAATCGCTGATGCTGTTATTTGTGCCTTTGGAATGCCAGTGCATGTGTGTATCTTGTGTGCGATATTTTGTCCGGTTTACACTGCAAATTTTGCTGGATTCATCAATTCTACGCATGGTGTGAATGTGTGTCAGCCCACTGTATCTTCAAAGATACCTCAATGGATGCATAAAACGACGTGCCCAGTGGATAAGCAAAATCCAAATGTGGAGAATTCAGTGCGCATTGCAACACACACTTAGGATCCACGCACACTACAACCATGGTCTACTACTGTATTTGTTTTGAAAGTGTTCACACTGCTACTGCAGCTGGAATGTACAACATGTGGATCTGAATCTCATATGTCCTGGATTTAAGTGGATGTGTGAACGCAACTACAGGATCAGCTCGGTTTTATTTCACCGTGAGGATATTGTTATCAACACCACTCACTGCGCGGCCAATCGTGTGGATTTTTTGATTACAACACAGCACTACAAAAGTTGGTGTGGATTGTACAACTCTGCTAAGACTGCTAGCATAAACTACTTTGGAAGTGTGGAATGCTACATTTGCAAGGACTGGACCTGGACCATCCAACTCACAGTGGGAATCAAACTGGATGTGAACGAGTGACCACGGCGGATGATTTTAGAAGAGACACATCCTTCGTCATAAGATGACAAAGTGAGTATTAATAATGTAATTTACATATTAATAATACTGGTTTTCATGCAAATGTGCAGAATACTAAAAGGAATAGATGGCAGGGGATGTCCAATCCTGCTTGTTTCCGAGTCACACCAATGCTTTCAACCCAGGGTAACTTCACGTTTTCAACTCTGGGGTTTAAACAAAAACTATGGAATGTGTATGTGTATGAGAGGAGGGGGTTGGAGCCACTGGTCTAACACAGACACACTTGTGGGGTACAAAACACAATGGAACAATGGTACCCCATAAAGAAATTCAAAAGGAACAGTGGTACCCCACAGAGGAATTCTAAAGAAAAGGGAAAATAGGACAACAATGCATGTACCCCATAAACCCCTGTGTACACAGATACATGCGTACAACATGCGTATGTGGTGGGGAGGGGGAGGGAGGAGCACATGTTAAACCATTGATAAATCGTGCGTACATGTAAGTGTTAATTGTGCACACTAATTTGAACCTTAGTTCTGAATATGTAAGGTTCACCTGGCAATATTCTGCATGGCTGGCCTAGCATTGGCCTCCCACCATGCACACTAGGCATACACGTACTTGCCTGAGCGCAGTCCTTAGCCCTGGCTAAAGGCTAGTGTCAGCTGGTCCAAGTGCGTGCCTTGATTAAGTTCAACAAGAGGTCAAGTTTTTGTGCAATTCGGAAAACTTCTTCATCTCCGAGGAGTTTAGACTTTTGATTTTACTTTTAGAAACTGGTTTGCATGCACTTTGGGTCAGGAATTACAAGTCACTCAAATTAAAAATACCCATCAAATTTTAGAAACATTTCGTGAACACCACAGATTATTATTTACAGTGACATGCATAATCTTTATGAAATATTTTCAGTCTTACATGTATGTTCTGAGAGAATGCACTGACTAGTTAACATAGGATGAGAGAAAAACCATAATGGGATTTAAACCCAAGACCTCTGAATCTTTGGGCAGATGCTCTACTAGCTAATGTACGAGGAACAGTGGTATGCTCTGAGGTTTTGTCGAGGAACCCAATTTTTCTCTCAGTGATAAAGGCACCAAACCAAATATTGCATTCTGAGATGGTTTGTGTGTTTTTTTTATGAAGCTTTTCCCAACAGACTTGCCGAAACTACCATGTGTGCATGTCCATTAAAAACTCCAAATTCATTACACCTGCAAATTTGCTAATGAGTGGTTTTGGTTTTTTCAATCCAATATAATTGTGTTTTGCAGTCTATTTAGAAAACTTTGACCCTAAAAATGTTTGTTTTTATTTCACTTTTCACCACTCTGTAGCTGCAATTTAAGCAAATTGCAGTTGACTGTGCATGCGCACAAGCCAGCATGGCAAATGATTCTTCAGATCACAGGAGGTCGTGGGTTCGAGTCCCACCCGAGTACGCTATGAAGTTTTTCATATAGTGTCTCGGGAAAGCACCGAGTATACAGTGTTAATAATTACGTCTTGTAAGGGCAAAACAAACCCTAATTAACATAGTATTTGTTACGGTGCCTAATCACCATTGAAATGAAACAACCAAATGTGGGATGAGAGAAAAATCATATCGACACACCGGGCAGAAGCTCTGCCAGCTGAGCTCTGAGGTACAGTATTATACTCCCTGTTTAGTTTATGTTTTGGGTACATAAACTAAAGAGGACACTGGAGACCAACCATAGACACCCCCACCTCCCCCAAAAAAGGTTTTGCAAAAACCTATGCAAAAACAAGGTAAATGACAATGTTTTAGTTTGCTCATGAATAGTTTGCTCATCAATGTAAATTCAAGTTAATTAGTAGTGTAGGAAAGTAAACATAAACTCAGTTCATACACAAAGCGTGTCCACAAAATGAACTCATTCACCGCTTCAAAATGTTACCCAATCAGTTTCTCCGTATGTAATGTAACTGGTCATGAATAAATAAACCACACACTGAAGAACTCTCAAACAATTTAAGCTGACATTAAGAGCAGGCAAGCCACGGTGGCCCACATCGCTCCAGCTACATCTTGCTCCTGAAGAAAGCATCCCAATCATGCCATCTACAGATCCAATTACCAGGGACGTCAGCATTTAAACAGG
Organism: Henricia sp. BOLD:AAB3569; assembly: GCA_037783545.1. Lineage (NCBI taxonomy): Eukaryota > Metazoa > Echinodermata > Asteroidea > Spinulosida > Echinasteridae > Henricia > Henricia sp. BOLD:AAB3569. The sequence goes on from JBBELK010000284.1 coordinate 203,064, forward strand.
TGCAAAAAGGTTTTAATGTCGGGGATGATTCCGCGATGTGTCACAAAACGTGACGTCGCCGGGTCATGTGATGCCCGGCAGCCAATCCAGGTTTCTGCCTTGGCCGTGCTTGTACATAATTGAAATATTACGGATGCACGGTGAAATGGACAAGGGGTCCTGTATTAAATGTAACAACTGTTTTGTTAATTAGCAATGTTAAGGACCCCAGGGAACGTATTAAGATGATGGTATTTCTGTAATTTGGCCTATTATGGTATGTAACATTTACTAATTGTCGGTGGAGGGCAAATGCACTTTTCCCACTAGGGGCTGTTCGTAAAGTACGTATGCACGGAGGGAGATATGGGGGGGGGGGGGGGGGGGGGTTGTTGACATTGCGTACACCATGCGTACAGGGGCGGAAGGGGGTCCAAGCCAATGCGTTTAGTAAAATTTGCTTTTAGTAAATCGGGAAAGGATGGACAAGTTGACCATGGCTTCAGACCTTGTACAAAACATATTATACTAGGCCACACATTTTTCTCACTCAATTTAAGGTTCTTTTTCATTCAATCTGTATTTACTGATGATTGATGTGTCATTTTAAAAAATGCAAAAGAAATGTATAAATTTTGTCATTTATTTCAGACTTTGGAGGCGACATGCGAATCGTAATATACATGTAGCACTATGCATGTAGTACTGAACCATCTACCAATGCTTTATTACCAATGCTGAGGTATATGGAATGCATATGCGTACAGGGGGGAGGGGGGGGGGGATTGGGGGAATGGGTTGGGGGGTTAGGGGGGGGGGGGGGGGGGGGTGTGGTTGGAGCCACTGTGTACGACATGCGTACAGGGGGGGAGGGGGGTCTAAAAAGTGGGCATTTCATGCGTACGTACTTTATGGACGGCCCCTAAGGTAACCTTTGCATATTAATTAATACCAATTAAAAATACATTAAACCATGCAATAAAGGGTATATGAGAGTGGCTGAGAATTTTTCTACATAGATAAAGGACAAATTGTTTTCCCCCGAGTTACAAAACACGTGTAGGAGCCTGATGATGGCATATTATACTTTTCATACTGAACTAAACTTTATAAAACTTAATTCTCTACCTAATTACCTCAACTGTGTACAAACAGTATGCAACACCAAGTAAAAAAAATGGGTTTATAGCAAAAACCTGATGTAGCTCAGCTGCTAGAACATCTGTCCAGAGTGTCAGTGGTCTTGGGTTTGAATCCCAATGAGGACTATATTATGATTTTTGTTGTTTCATTTCAATGGTGATTATGCACCATTCCAAATATTGCGTCCGTTACTTGCATCAGTTGCACACCTATGCAACACCGAGACAGAAAAATGGGTTCATAGGGAAAACCTGAGGGAGTATAGCCAAGTGCCTCATAGCTCAGCTGGTAGAGCATCTGCCCGAAATGTCAGAAGTCTCGGCTTCGAATCCTGATGAGGACTACATGTGTTTTTCTCCAATCCCATGTTTGGTTGCTAATACATCAAAGTAACAGCTCATTCCAGTCAGTGTTAATTTCGTAATTGTGGGGTATACATTGACTCTGCTCTGGGTTCGAATGCCACCCAAGATCACAATCATAAACTTTTAAATACCTAATCACATTTAACATAATTCATTATCACAGGCGACAATGATACCATGCATTTATTAATGTAAAGAAAGGTTAACAGTAACCGTTAACATTCTAAAGTTTGAATTCTGCCACATGTTGAATGTGTGAATAATTTCACATGGTGAGTGTGCATGCATTAGCATTTCACAGGGTATAAATTTATGCATATCATGATCATTTTTACACGTACGGTAAATGTACACGACCTTTTCTGAATATGCATGATCATTTTTCAATGTGCATTATGATCATTTTTCATTATGCATTTTTCATTATACATTCAAGCACGCATGACCATTTCACATAATGAATACGTATGCTCATATCATTTCACATGATGTACATATGCCCATGCCATTTAACGCAAGTTACATTCTATAGTTTGTACATGGTTACAAATTTCAATTTTTATCAATTTTTTCATTTTGGTAAACAGGTTTCATACTTTGGGGGGCGGGGGGTAGAACCTTTAATTTGGGGTCATATCCTCAATAAATAAAATAAAAATAAAAATTGAATTTTATATTCGAAATAACAAGGTCCCTATAGTGTAATCCAAATAACATTTCGTGAGCCCACCCTCTTGTGGTTATTCCATTGTTACTGCGGTGTATGTCTATCGTGACGTCACGTAAACGCATTGGAGATACACGTTCGTTGGATTAGTTTACAGAACCTAAGACTATTTTTTGCAAGTAACTGCTAACCGAACTATCCTGCACCACATGTGCAATAGTTGAATGCACTTTGCCTCATCTATACATAGCGGCAAGCTGTTGTGAGTGCGACACTTGATCCCCGCCCTCCGCATTCAAGATGTATCGCTTGTCCCAGGGATTAGGGGATAATGGAACTTACTTTTTTTGTGACGACAAACTGTGGACGAAACTCAGCATTATTTTTATCAATCCATATTTCAGTCAGTGGCATGACGTAGGAAACGTAAACTGCAAACTACATGTACTTTGCCATACACATGCAGGTTAAAAGTTTGGTTTTCAAATATGGCGCAGCACATAGTTGCAGAGTTTATCATCAAAATCAATTGGGTTGCCGACATTGAAAACAAGATTCTCTGATTCTCATGAAGGTTTATGCACCGGGCAATACATCGATAACATTTTTGATTAAATAACTTAAACAAGTGTTGTCCCTTCCTTTAAGAGAAGATAATACCAGCATTTAAAAACATTCAGACCCGTTTTGTGAATTGTAATGAAAAATCTAATCTTGGTTAGTTGAGTTACCAAAAACAGTCGGGGGAAAAACTTCCAAGCACAAGATGTTTTTGCAAAAAAAACACAACTGAAATAAAGTGTCATGTTACTGTTATTACTTGTATTCTGGCAGGTGTTTTTGCATGATATGACAAAGTCTACTTTCATCAGTTCCAAGAATTCAAAAATTATGGTTAGTCATGTTTGTCTATAGTCCGACTAAACATGTAACTTGTGACATTTGCAACACCAAAATGAATTTCTTCAAAGACCTGATCGACACCAAACTTGTTTGTATCAAACAGCTTGATGGTATATTGCAACAGCCTAGTCATTAAAACAAATTTAGCTCTGAAATTTAATTCCAAATTCTGAGGTAGTGTCCACTTTTTTAAAGAATTACCCATTTCAAGAAACTTCAATGATCTGTTCACAAATGTTTTAATAGCCAGAAGGTACAAAACGTAATATTTCAACCCTTTGAAATCGGGGGCTTTAAAACCAACACAGATGCTAAAAAATGCAAATAACCGGGGGCTACCGTTTCATACGTACACCCACACTAACACAGAAAAAAGACGGTAACAAAAAGAGGTGGGAAAGAAAACATGCACAAAAGTAGCCAGGACTATCATACCGTGTATATGTGTCTGTTTTCAATACTAGAGAGACCTTTTCCTCCAGGATTATATCTCTGTACAATGTCATTCATCTTCTCTCAAAACAAAAGAAATAGATCTAAGTAGATAACTTCAGCTAAAGAACTGCAACGAATAGTGCCACAACCTACCTTCCTGAAACCCCTATGTGCAAATTTCCAATATACCGTATGTAACAAGGACACCAAAAAATGTCACATGTATAGTACATGTATGTGGGTATGTCCATGAAGTTGGGTCACATTTTGTGACATACCATATCAGGGTTCGACCTTAGCGGTCGCCCGCTCGCCAAATGCGAGTGAAAACAGCGGCGGGCGAGTCAAAACCCTTCTCTTTGTAGTCCGGCGGGCGAGTTAAAAAGGTTGAAAGGTCCATATTTCAGAAAGGCATGTACGGTGGATTTAACACAAAACTTCAGTCCCCATGTGTATTTATTGAGAAATTTCTCCTGTTAATATCCATATAATTTTGGGGCCTCTAGTCCGGCGCATTTGCCACCGATTTCCACAAGGCCGCTCGCGATCGCGCACGCAATTTCAGCATTAGAAATGTGTTCACGCTAACGCAATCGTACGGACACCCTGTACGTCCGTCCGTATAAAACAGTCTCGTGTGGCACTATTTCTCCGGCGCCGAGGATCGTCGAATATTTCCATAAAAATGACGATCAAGCAAAACACGGTCGCTGCGATGCACGAAAAAAAGATCAAAAAATTACGATCGACAACCCAGCTACATGTATGTCATGTACGTAGGAAATGTATAAAAGTCGGAGGTACCCGGAGGTAGAGTTTTTGCTAACGTGTAGTTGGTGCGTTGAGGGTGGCTATTGAGGGTGGTATTAAAATAACAAGCCGGAGGTAGGTTGTAGCATGTACTACACGGTAACAAACAATTCTACCCGGGTCATCTCTGGGTTACTCCGTTACCTCCGGACCGACCTCCGGGTTTCAACCACACCCCATGCACGTGCAGGAGATTTCACGTTCAGGGGATTTCCCGATCAGAGTAAGAGGCCAACTCGTGTTGTAAAACGCATGCTGATTGGCTGATAAAAATAATATCACCTGTTGCTAGTAAATTCTGGCCAATAACGTTCAAGTTAACAAAATGGTGATCGGCATGAGTTGGACTGGTTACCGCCCCACTAAAGCCCGGAATCTTTTGTCCGGAAACCAGACTAGGCACGTTCCGGCTCGCGGTGAACCAGCACCGGAGGACCGGGCCGTCTGTACCGTATCGAGAGCCGTTTTTGGTCGGGCCGATACGCACGTTTGTACGTGGGGAGAACCTCAACGTTGGCCAACAACAGGTACCAGGCTTTCCATAGACGCGTGCACAAAAGCACTGAAACCAGTGGCGGACGTTGGGCCATGCAACCCATGTGTACGGCCATAATGCATGGGGAAGAAACAATGGCACATATGTATCAATACATGTACATGCAGTGGGTACATATATGCATGTCCAGACATTTATCCGGTTTGTTTACACACATACACATGCACACTAACCACGATGCTAACCACGTGCGCACGGCCAGCACGGGTGTTCGTAAACGGAATTTTCGAAACGATTAGAAGCTTTTAAAAGTAATAGATGAAAAAGAAATGGAAAACTACCTGTTTATTTTTACATTCGGAAAGAATTTAATACTTGGCAATTACCAGACCTTTACAAAACACATGAGAACAGAGTTTTTCCTAGTAAAGTTATTTCTGCTACATGTTGTTTCTGTTTGTTTCTATAGTAAAATCTTCAAATTTTTTTTTTCACTATTATTTTTTTCCTCATCAAATGTGCACCCACTGATGCTTTGATAAGTCGTTCTGTACCGCTGAAAATAAAACCAAAGCCTTTTATTTGCAAAATTCCACACTCGATAGATGTTGGTACAAAATGAAGAAATTTAGAAAAAAATGGGTAAAAACATGCGGGCTAGTGAAACAGCTTGCGGACTACCTAAAATGTTGGTTTACTAGTCCGGCGGGCGAGTGAAAAAATAAGTTAAGGGAAACCCCTGCATATCTCAAAAACTATGTCTCATTTCCAGCCTAGAAATGTCAGTCAATGTTCATTTCAAAAAAAAAAAACCCCACTGCAGTAAAAGTACATTACGGTGTAACAAACTACAGTACAGACCCATCAAAATGTCTGTACAGTGTTAAACTTATGTGGTGTCCATGTAGTATCGGTACTACAAGAATCTCATAATTGGCGAGTGACTGCCAAATGAAAACATGAATGAATGTAGCAGAGCACTACCAAATATCCAATCCCACAACATTTTGAATGAACAAGTACATCTTCAGTATGTAATTGATACAACTTATACCGATGCTACATGGACACCACTGTATTTTGTGCCCCAACTTCATGGACAAACCCATGTGTCCTATGTTACATACGTTAAATAAGAAATTTGTACACAGGGTTTTCAGAAAGGTATGTTGTCGCACTATTTGTTGCTTAAGTTATCTCCTTAGATCTGTCTTAAAGGCACAGGCTCGTCAGCAATGCGCACCCGCCAAATGTGTGCCACGCAATATGCAGCTCCATAGCAAAGGCATGGAGCTGCGTGTTTCGAGCACGAATTTGGCGGGCGTGCAATGCTGACGAGCCTGTGCCTTTAAGATATTTCTTTTGTTTTAAGAGAACTGGCTTTGCACAGAGTTACGATCCTGGTGAAAAAGTCTCTCCAGTATTATAAACAGACTTATATTACAATTTATAAGGGACATTCAAATGATTAAAACACAAGTTTGGCTGGGTGCGATCATAACGACAACAGACTGGCAAACAGAGAGGAATCTGCTTCTTGTGACTGCATCAACATTCTGAGTCTGTAGGTCTCACGCAATCATGTCCCATATGAGTGCTTCAGAGAATTCAACACATTGCTGCTTGGATTTTGACAAAGAAATTTCAGTTCTCAAATGGTTTCTCATTCAGAAATGCAATGTATTCAAAGTTATTCTCATTAAATACCAATCTCTTAACAACAAGGCTCCGGACTATATTCAACAACTTACAACACCTAATGTGTTAATGGTGCATAAATAGTTCTACAATGCCAAAACGACGTCATGGGTTCTTTACAATGTTACATGCATGCAATAGACCATGCAGTTGCGTGATAGATTTGCATTAAAAATCATAGAGTCACGCCTTATATATTTGCAGAAATGCTAGAGTCCCGCCTTCGTGCTATATAGCACTCGCGTACGAGTGAGTCAAGCACCACGCTATACCTGGCAAATCTGGCTGTTTCCAGGTGGTGCACGCTGGTGCATAGTAACCTTGCGGTACCTAGATTTCCTCGCACATTACTCTATGTATTTTTAAGCTGGACCATGTTGAGTGAACATGTTGATGGGCAACTTCAAACCAGTCACATCAGTGGCAGATCCAGCCTCATTAAAATACAGGAATACAATGGATTTCAAAGTTGACATCGATTTTAAGTAAAAAAACACGTTCTATTTTGTTATTTTGACGAAAATTCACGATGAGTACATGTTTTAACATGTTCATTTCAACATGTAATTTCGGGTGGTCCAGCTTAAAAATGCATAGAGTAATAAGCCTTGGTTAGACGTTAGTCCAGGGCGTGAACAAACTGACATCGACATTGGCAAAATCGTCTGCGCATGTTTGTTTTTTTGGCGCACAGCGTGTAGATTATTTAAGCGATGTGCATGCGTGTTGTGTGTGCCTCTGGCGGGCGTAACGTTTATTTTACCAATGGGAGCCTTAGTACAGCACGTTATGCGTGCCATGGACACGCACAACGCGCACGCACATCGCTTCCACAATGACGCGGCATGCTAGAGCGATATGAAGAAATTTGCATACGTCAATGTGGTATGAAGAAATTTGCATACACGAAAGGGTGATATGAAGAAATTTGCATACGGCAGGGTGATATGAAGAAAATTTGGATCTGGTCAATGAAATTGCAGTATTCCAAGACGGGATATAACAATACGCATTGTATAGCATTGTCTCATCACTGCAAACAGACGCACTTGTTATTTTGTGTCCATCAACAGCAGCATGCATTTTGATTCCAAACATAGCATGCGCATTTGGTTCCTGATGTTAGAGTGTGGAATTTATACAAAACGTGCAGTTTATGCGCTAGTATCTCAGTTATGTCGCCTACATAGTGTAAAACTAGAACTGGATCCGTGTATTGATTGCTTTCCGTGAAATAGAACATCCGGGAATGTTTGGTGGTCAACGTACACGCGCGAGCCAATAGACGCACATGAACATGCTTGAAAAATACTAACCAGCATATTCTCATTCGAAGATGCCGCACGCACGCGCGCACTGCGATACGTTACGTTCAAATTATTGAGCATGCACTCAGCTTGCAAAAACGAAAGTGCTTCTACTTGATCGCGATTTTTAGCCTGAAGAAATACGTTTTTATCTTTATCGATACAACAGCCATGGCGCAACAACATAAAGCAAGGTTAGGCAACAGAGGTAAGTGCAACCAATGCGCTTTTCTTGCTCTTTTTGCCAGTTATCACTCGGGCCACGTGGGTCATGAAAAATGACAACCAAAATGGTGGATGGAAGGCGTGACGTCACCGGAAAGCAACCAATACATCAACCACATTGCCCACCCCATGCCTCTTATTACCTCACCAAAAATGTAAACTAATACGTAGATTTAAATTTCTGCCACTATAGAAACTACACACTTAATTTTTAGCATTCGTGCTCAATGCAGTGTATTGACACCACATGGATAGAGGGAAAAAGAGGTGGTGTGGTATGATGCGCTCGCTGATCGGGTTAAGAACGCAGCATACAGGATTGAAATGATAATAGGATCTTCCGTTGTGCAAGAGGAATTTCATTAAATGGGCTCGAGAGAATTATTCCTTCCTAGGTTGATCTTATAATAGCAAAATCAGGGGGGAGGGGGTCGGGGGGGGGGGGGGGGGGGTGGGGGGGCGGGTTGGTTCAGATTGATTGCAACCAACAGAACCAAATGCAAAAACAGGCACAGGAGTAGGTCATCAGTCTCTGTTGCAGTTGATCCTATTACCATACATCTACATACTTAAGAGAGCCAAATTCTTGTACAGACCGACGTGTATATATGTTTTTGTAGGCTCACATGCTGTGCACACGAGAGAGTCCACACTACGTTGAAGACATGTGTAGTCAAATACGTGTATGGTAAAAACTTGTGCATTATAGGCACACCTACCCCCACCCCCAACTTTTGAGCCTTTGTAAAAAATATTACGTTACAAAAAATATCATCATCATCATCATATTTACTGCGACACCATTACTGGTTCATAGCAGGACTTGCGTCGACTCAATACTTGCGCGAAATCGTGTCTTTGTCTGAACACTTAGGCTTTTGAACAGTTGTGATCCTTTGCAACTTGTTCAGTCAGTGGCTGGGTGGTGTATAGTGGCCGTGTTTATTTACGGCGAAAAGTAGTTGTTTTCTGACAGAGTTGTGCGGTAGTCATAGGAGGAGAGAGAGGTATCGTCGTTGCAGCAAACTCACAGCAACATTTTGGTAGAAAGTACCGCAGAAATGTGCATCTTTACTAATGTGGAACTTCCCATCCTGGATTTAGTCCACTGCATGTGTGAGCTGTTTAATGTGTACCCCCTCTAAAGTGTTGTGCCACCCTTTTGCCCGCCCCCACATTGAAAGGTCTGGTGACCCCACTGATCCAAACTCATAACATACCTCTTCCATTATTTCCCTGCATGTGATGCACGTTGTGTCAATGCAGAATTAAGAAAGCACTAACATGCAGATGTCGTACGCAGCATTCAAGTGCGCTTGTTTTGTTTCATCCCCGCCAAAATGGTTACCACTGCACTTTTTGACAGTATCTTTGAAGAACACCAACCAGACTTTATCAATGGTCAAAACATAATTCACTATAAATCATTTGTGACCCGCTCTGGAAAAAGTTAGTATAAGTCGCGCAGGCTAAATTGAGTTTTCACGACCATAAGTAGAAATCTGTGGCGGATCCACGCTCATTAAAATACCAAAACACAATGAAAATTCCAGGTAGAGCACCGACATTCCAGGTGGTATCTGGGCACTGCCGGGAATTTCCATTGTGTTTTTGTAATTTAATGAGCGTGGATCCGCCCCAGATTTCTACTTATGGTTGCAAAAACTCAACCTAGCCTGCGCGGCTTACACTACCTTACATGTACCTTTTTCCAGAGCGGGTCACTGGTCACATTTATCACTCTGAGCATAACTGATTATTTTAATTTTACACTCTGTACCCAATACAGGGAGCTGCTAAAAATTCTGCTTAAAATTATTTGAAGATAATTACTTAATACGTTTGTGGCATAATGATAAAACATTTCTTTATAGGCCCATTATATCTTTCGCAAACGTTTTTATTACGAATTCCAGGAACAATGGCATTACATGTTAATCAAAGAATAATGTCCGAGATGCCAACATTGCAAAAGAGTAATTTGCAACGGGGCACCCGCTTTGGACACGAATTTTACAACTTTACACATAAGCCCTATTTAAAACCCCACATTTGAAGCTATGCATTCTAGAATTATGTCACAATACTGATCGTCATTGGCTGAAACAATTGTACAAACTACGCCTAAATCGTAGAGGTTGGCATCTCTGTAATGTTGACATTAAAACTACTAAAAATGTACCTTGCAGAAATTTCAGCTAACGTACATTGTACATGTACATGCAGATTATGTGTTTTGTGTCCAGTGAATGCTAAAAAAACACACCTTCAGTTGGTGTTTTCCCCCCAAAAAAGTTGCCATTTTACACAGGAAAAAAATATGTGGCATTTGTTACCATTTTATATAAGTAACATTTACTAGGGTTTTCATGAAATAAAATTTTGGGTCAATGCAAATGAAGTAGCGACCTTTAAAATTACAATAAAGAAGGCAAAAAATTACTTGTTAGCCACCAATATTTGAATTGAAATCAACAAAACTATTTCTGGATATTCAGTTTTGAAAAATGACAACCAAAATGGTGGATGGATTGCTATATACTGCTTTTAATGGTGTCACACTGACTTCAGTTTCGTTTTTCAGTGAACAGCTTTTCTACAGCAACAACATCAGGACATCACACGGGCCGGGACGGAATCTGCACTATAGGGCGATCAGCCTCGCCATGCATTGCCACGTAAAATCAACACCCTATCCCACAAGAAGAAGAGAATCAAAGCATACTGCTATCCAGGCGAGGAAGTCTAAGGGAGCACATTTTCTTGCCGAATGACGATGCGAGCGGGCTGGCTGGCTGACGTACGTAAGCACAGATACCATGGTGATATGGGATTCCTTGAGATTCAGGGAATGTCTGGGATGTGGGGCTTTGGCTGTCTCATCCATCTTCACTCAAACTGTGTCAGGGACATTTGCCAACGTACTACAGACCCTTTTTCCCCCCAATAACTATTTTCAGTTTCTTTGTTAATTTTTCATACATTTTTAAGTTGATGTCATCAAAATTTCTTTTATTAATTTCTCAAAAACATGAATGAGACTGCTTGTCCTTTTTGGGGATAATTAATGCGATCATTTTTTGTACATTTTGGAAACTAGTGTTGTCGTTTACGAAGCTTTTGTTTCCCTTATAAGCATGGCCCATTAACCCCTCTTTTTTTGTTCCAATCTTTAAATGTTGTTTGTTGATTGGCAGACGTGAATCTTTTATGTATTGTCTTGATTTCTTTCAAATTAGGCTTGCCAGTGGTGGAACCAGCCTTGTTAAAATACAGGAATACCATGGAACTCAAGGGGTTAGATATTTGCTTTTCCTTTGTATTCCTGTAATTCCTTTGTAATTCCTTTGTATACTGCTTACTGTTGGCTGCAATTTTTGCTGTAACAACTCTAATATAAAAGTGGAACATGGGTATATCCATACATCGCGATACATGTAATTCAGGAGATTCTTTTGGGTTAAATTCTCTGTCCCCAAAGACAAGCATCATCAGCATAAAACCTATTTGAGGTTACAAAATGAGAAAAATGAACGTGTTTGTTTTCTACAATTTCATGCACCTATTAAGTCACTTGACAAACGACAATCACCACCTCTTACACTGTGTTTACACTGGTCCCGAGCTCGAGATCAAGACTGATTAAGAATGTGTCAGTGTTAACCGCAATGATCCTGAGTGCCGCATTTACATTCTGTAATTGATCTCAGCTCGGTACCAGAAGTTGCAGTCAAAGGTCATGCTCTATGTGTGTATGTACTGATCAATGTGTGCATGGGTTGTGCATACAGTGTACAAGGCCACTTGAATTTCGCAGGCTTTTCCCTCCCCACCCACTAAGGCTGTGAAGCGGATACGGTAGGATGCGGTAAAGATTAATTGCTTTTCTAACCGCAAACTGATCCTGAACTGGGGATCGAACCCTCCGCCAACGCGAAATCAAAATCTCGGGGTCTGATCCGGGGCCAATTTGGTCCCAAGAGCGTTTACACTCAGTTTGTGATCTGGGGCTGATCCCGAGCTCGGTGTTCGACCCCGAGCTCGGGATCAAGTGTGAACAGGATGGGGTGGAAGAGAGGAGAGGGGAGGGGGGGGGGGAACAATTAATAGGTGAGTGCTCAATCTAGTTAAAGGTCAGAGTGAAAGAAAACCTTTTAAAATTATTTTATAATTCTAACTAACAAAATAAAAATAATGTCACAACTACATTGTATGTTCCATGCCCGGAACATTCCATTTAACATGAAATTTGTCTTTGTACATTTTGACTGCATAATTACAGATGGATTTTTTCCCCCAGAAGTTTATATTTACAGATGCTGCGTGGACAGACCAACCGGGATGGCAATTTATCACGCTCTTGTTTGCTGAAGTACATGTGTGTGTATAAGATGCATCAATGTCAAACATGCTGAAAAGGTAGAATCAATAAATTTGTGAAAATGTTACTCCAAATCTTGCATAATATTCATGCAATCTGATAAAAAAGGGCTTGGTTTGCTTTAAATTTGTTCCTACAGAAGCCTCATATTTTGTGCAAACATAAGTGATTTGTATAACCCATTTCAGCACAGGAAATGGATTTAAAAAAAAGAATAATGCCAAAATTGATATATAAAATAAATTAAGCTCCTCATTGAGGCAATTAACTGCATGTGTGTGGCCAGAATATCCAGGTTCAACTGCAATTGACCACTCTCACAGACGCCATCTTCATAGGAAAAATGCTACTGTGTATTACATGCATCAAGTACGCGCAGGCACACCCTGGAAAATGTTCCAAACATGCGCGTGTGTTGCTCGAAGTTTGTTCGAAATACGGCGCAACAAAAAATTTCGGTCAGAATCCTGATGCACGTGACAATTTGTAGGAAGTGACATCATTTGAATGTGATCAATAGGATTGTACACACAGAGATCGTAGTGCCCTGGCCACTGGCCGCAATACCAAATACCTCTATCTGATTAAATGTATAATCTTCTATTTAAAAAAAAGAGTTAAAATAGAGTTTGCAAAACTATTAACCTTTTATGCATAAGCATTACTTGATTGTAAATGTTCAAGTCTTCATCTGAAATGAATACATCTTTTCAGAACCCAAATCCTGTATCTTAAAATCTAATAAAGAAAGTGAGTTTAGAATACCAGAAATACATGTACTGACAAAGAGAAACTTACAAATCTCATGTTTGACGACATTAATTATGCAAAGCTGCAATCACCGAATTGTCCGTTTCTTTCATACTAAAGTAGTGGCATTTTTGTTCTCCAATAGGTTATGAACAATATACAGCAATAAACTTTGATTCCTGCTATTAAGAATAATGAAACACATGATGCCACTACAGTGACTCACCAAATGTGTTTAAAGTTGCACTGTCTGATTTTAGGCCGATTTGAGCGTCAACATTTGTTAAAGCTAAATTGCTATTTTTCTAGAATAAAACAAGTTATCAGCTTTTATTTGGTATAAAGAACGTAAAATTCCATCAAGGATTGATGCCAGTCGATTAAAAACAAGAAATAATAAAAGACAGGCCCCGTCTTTTATTCGACAGGGTTATGATGTAAATGTATGTGTACGAGCGTGTAGTACACTATACGAACCCGCACACAATCGAGGTCCGCATAAACCAGGAAGCACCGTAACTGTGTGGACTTACACAGGTTCGCAGACGAGTTGTCTCAGCATTTAAAAAAGGATAAGGGAAGTGGGAGGAGGGTTAAAAAAAACCGATGCCCTTAAACGATTTGTGGAGTTAGGGCGAAATCCTGCGTTTCGTTTTTGAGTAAAAAAACATTTTCGGCCAAAAAAAGATTTGAGTACAAAGCGAGCTTCGCATAGTGTAAGTGGTAACGGTCTGCGTGCGCGTACATGTGTGCATTGTACACATACTATGTACATATGAGCGTACGCGCACACATACAACATACGTTTCAAGAAAAAGGCTTGTATCTCCAATTCCTGACGTCGAAAATTTAAGTTTTTTATAAATTTGTTACAGAGACACGTAAGCTTTCTAAATTTGTTCGCTTGCGTGAATTAATTTTTTTAAATCCTTTCACCCAAACACGGACACACAGTCTTCAACCCCATACACTATGCGGACTTCTTCTTGTTCGCGTGTACTGTAGAAAATTTCTCAAAATCAAAACGCAGGATTTCGCCCTAACTTCACAATTAGTTTAAGGGCATCGTTACCCCCCTCCCCCTTCCTTTATCCTTTTTAAAATGCTAAGACAACTCGTCTGCGGACCTGGGCAAGTCCACACAGTTACGGTGCTACCTGGTTTATGCGGACCTCTTTTGTCCAAAAGGTCGCATAGTGTATGTAATGCTCGTACAGTGCAACTTTAATAAACACACTTGCAGCACAGCTAAATGTGTATTACAATCCTTCAAAAATTCAAAAGTCTAACTACACAAAGGCCTCCGGGATCAATTAATAAACACCTGCAGACAAAGAAAAACTAAAGAGAAAAGGTGAGAAAGGTATGCAGCGCCACTGTGTAAATTAAAACCATCAATGTAGCGTTTGCATGCAAAAAGCCTTCATGCATATGAAATGGTGTTGTGAATAGGGGAAGCTAGCTCGGGGACGGGTTTAATGAAGTCCCTAGCAGATATAAAGATGCATGGTGGATTGTGTTTGGTGAACCGTGACGGCAAAGCTTTTAATAACCACTGATGGTGACAGGGTGTTGATCTTAGAAGCAGTGAAGCGTGAATGCCATGGAGGGAATAAGGAAGCTGGGCTCGGCAAAATAAAACACCCTGGCCGTGAGTATAGAATCATGAATATATAAACAGTCCAGCCACATTTTCTGCACTGGTAATCTGATTAGATATTAGGCGACATGAAATATTTGTACATCCCTATATTCACTTAACAGTGAATGAACACAATATTTGATACAGCGCCTGACCACAGGAATGATACCAAGTACAGGTTGAGACAATTCATCATGTGAGGTCGTCATCATGTGAGGTCGTCATCAGGATGTGCACCCGAGACCTCTGTTACACTTTGGTGGGTACCGTGGCCGAGTGGTTTGGGCTTGCAACAGGGGTGAAAACTTGATGTTGCGGGTTTATACCTGGCTGTGGTACCTGTGCCCTTGAGCAAGGCATTCAGGCATTCAACCACAATTGCTTCATCCTTCGGAAGGGATGTAAAGCCGTTGGTCCCGTGTGTTGTGTAACGCACTTAAAATATCCCAGATCATTCTTTCGTGAAGAGTAAGGGGATTCTCCGGTGTCTCTGGTCGTCGCCTGTCAATGGCACCACCCACCTATAATATGTATCTTGATGTTTAGGTGGAAGATACTTGTAAGCTTTTTGCAATTCAATCTACGGGCTGCAGTTTGAAGTTCATTAAACCCATTAAATATATCCATGTTTGCAAAGCAAGTGAATTTTGTGCTAAACAAATTTCTGAGCTTCGTGGCTCCATGAAATTGGTCCCTAGTGGGAGGAAATACCAGAAAGTATGAGGAGATGATTTAAGTTCCTGACCAAACATGCAAAGTTATGGCGAGGGTAGGGGTTAAACTCAGAAGTCAACGACCCTGTAGGAATTGAATACATGTATACTTGGACTCATTCCAGTGAAAAGTTTGCCTCGTTTAACACCTTAACATTGAATCACAGGAAGTGCATAAAGGTACATGTACATGCCTTTCAGGCCAGCAACATCTATATGTGAGCCGCTCCACCGAAAGTAGGCGCTTGTCGCACAGGCCAGAACTGAGATAATTAATGGCTAATTTATGCATGTATGTCAAGTAGGGAATTTTTTTTGATACCAGGATTTCTGCATGAGACCACCTATTAAGTATCCATCTATCACAGAGTTTAAGTGAATATTTAGGGAATAAAAGTAGGTTTGGCTAGGGGTCCTGGGCGCTGATAATGCCCGGGCCCCCAGGCGAGGGCATTATCAGTACCCAGGACCCCCAGCTGGTTTTAAACGGGTTGTAAAACTCACCAAAATTAGCTCGTCGTTTTGCATTCACTTTCCTACACCCACATTGTCAACACCGCGTTCGTACAACTGCTACTAGCTGTGCATCAATTTTTTTCGATCGCGCGCGTTACGCGTAATGCAGGCGTGTTGCACACGCACACGACCGGAATTTGGTCGGGCGCGTGAAGTTTCTGTGTGCATGTTCCATGCACAAATGCGGGCCAGCCGGCTGGTCATTATCACTAGTTTAAAACTGCCCACGTGATGTGCTCAGCCAATAGGGATGCGTAAACTGTCTAAGGTATTTATGAATACATTTGAAATGCCTAAAACATGTGAAATAACCCAATTCTGGCATTTCTGGAGGAATTTTTGGGGGGTGGGAGGGGTGGGAGTTAGGCCGTGAGAAGAGGGTTAAAAAGGCATTGCATACGAAATTGAGGACTGCTATTCTTGTTCATTCTTGCTGAAACACAACCCACACATGTTTTCCTATAGGTATAGGGCTTTTTTGAAGTCAGAATTTGCATGGTTGCTAAAGACTTTATGCCTTAACAGAACTACAACCTTCTACGCCATTTTTCTCTAAAGCGCTTCTTAAAAAATTGTGCTCTTGGTCATCACGGGAAATGGTCATAACTTGGTCTTTTTTTGACGGATTGACACAATGTTTGTAATTTTGTGAAGCTTATAATATACTCTATCTGATTAAGTCATTAGCTCCATTTTCATTTTTTATGCAAGATCCTACTTTTGGTGGAGTGGCTCACATATCGCATATACATTGTACTGATAAGCCTTTTGGCATTGTCAGAGAAAATGAGAAACATTCTAAATTATTTATTCATTTAATAAACAGCTAAAGTCATGCTTCAACAATGCTTCAATTTATCCTCTAAATAAGTGTTTTGACCAAGCTCATTTTTCCAAGTTGAATAAGGTTGCAGGTAAATTTTTCCCAAGTTGAGTGAGGTTTCAAGTCAAATTATTGAGCAAAAATGTGCTTTCACATTTGCCGCTTACGAGTATCTATATAGATAAGTTTCGGTTGTTCTGAAGAGATAACTTAGGCGCAAAAAGGGTTACAAATAGTGTGACAATATGCCTTTCTAAAAACCCTGTGTACAACTTTCCAATATACGCTCATAACCGGGACGGCCTAAAATGTAACACAAGTGTCCGTCCCGGTTACGAGTTAACTTAAACTTATTTCTTTTATTTTGAGACCAGACAAAGGTATTTCCTCGAAAATATGGTCCGAGTTGCCAAAATGCCCCCTTTACTGTGGTAAGACCCAGTTACAGGCATTGTAGCCTCGTTAAGAAGAGGTCGATAGGACTTTGCAGGTTACCTTGTTATAACAGGAGCTGTGTATTATCAGGAAAAAAAGAATGGAATGGGGACCTCAACATTTCCTTGTTATAAGCAGAATGCTGTATTAACAATGGTAATATTATCTAGGTTTGACTGTCTCCCATTGATCCATGCACAAAAGTTTCATTTGACCTGGACTTTTTGAAAGTTTTTGTGTGCAGTAGCTGTTTTGCTTGGTTCTCTGTTCTACGAGTGAAACATGCATCAGTTAGCCACATTTGTAGTTTGAGTGCTAAAGAATGTTTGTGTTTGAGCGCTAAAAATGACTTGTGACTTGGGGGGAAAAGGGTAATTAATATTACCATAAGATCCCAAAACTTCCAAACAACAGTATATTCAATGAATTTATGTAATAAAATCTTATTTCAGGGAGCCTTTAAACAACTAGTATTCTAGCACAATTGTATTCTAATCATGAACAAACTTCCTGTGACACATCATCACATGCTGCCCAGAGCAAAACATACCAGGTGCCAATTTCATGGAGCTGCTGAGCACAAACATTTGCTTAGCACAGAATTCATTTGCTTTGCCAAAATGGGTTACCAGCCAATAATGTATGTCTACTCGTAGTCTTAGCAGAATACCAGTCCATCGTAACACACATAACATACTATTTTGGCTGGTAACCCATTTTTGTAAAGCATTTAATAAATTGTGTGTGCTTAACACTATATAACAGCTCCATGAAATTGGCCCCTGGACTGCTTTTTCCCCCTGGAGTTAAGTCATACAGGAGCAGGAACGCACACATACAGAATTGACTTCATTTGCAAGTGCGCTATCTAGTAACTCCCGGCTTGGCAGAGTTGCTCCAATTGCTGTACTTATCTTGGCAGGTAAGTTTTCCTTGTTTAACCCCGACGTCCCAGTCATTTTAAGGCTTTTTCACACTACAGCCTCTAAACCCGGGTTGAGTTCAACCCGGGGCGAACCCCAAAGCCGCCCCAGGTTGAAACACGATTTTTCAACCCCACATTCAACCCTGCATCATTTCACACCAGTCAAGGTCAAATTCAATGAATATCATCTATGGATTCTAAGCAACGTTTCCTGCAATATTGAACAAAATCTAAATCTGAACATTTTTGGCCAAAAATGAAAAAAATAACAAGGGGTTAGTCCAGCCATTTTATCTCGGGGTGACATGAGTTGAGTTCAAGATGAGTTGGATGAAATATAACGGAATTCAGTTGCAGGTAAATGATGATGTCCACAACAAAAACGAGCTAGGGTTGTTCTACAGGAGTTAAGTTTAACAATATAATTGTTTCTAAATTTAAGTTTGTTTTAACAGATTTATAGAAAGAACAAAGTCTATTATTTACAAGATCACTCTGCCAGTTTTGGGTGGCAATATCCTTAAGTCTCCTATCAAAGCACTTACTTAGTCTACTCTTAAAACAAGCGTTAATGTTATTTTCTTCCCACAACATTGATGAATTTCATTATGTTCTTGTTTGCACTGCACTTAGCCATGAGAGATCAAGTTTGATTAAGAATTTTTACTGGGCTAGACCAAACAAAGAGAAATTGGGTTTGCTTTTTAACATAACCAGCTCCCATCAACTGTATAACCTTGCAAAATTTATAAAGATTATTTTATCCAAGTTCCCATAATAACTTGTATTGTATTTACAGTCTTCTCTGGTTACTCCTCATTTAACTTATTACGTTTACTTGTAAATATGTTTTTCTTATTAATTAACGTACTTATTGTCATACAATTTATACTGGCTCTCATACCTCTCTGGGGTCGCAGAGATAAATAAACCATTCAACCATTCAACGGGTTATAACCAATCTCGGGGTGGGCACGGGGTTGAAAATGTGCAAGTGTGAAACGTCACTTTTTTCAAACCCGCGCCAACCCCACGTCAACCCTGAGTTTTGAATAGTGTAAAAAGGTCTTTATTTGCACAGAAAGACCATACTTCTTGCAAAAAGCAGCCATATACTGAATAAACAGTGAGGTTGAAATTTTCCTTTAGCTGTCCCTCGCATTGTTACTTTATTGGTTGCTGCGACGTTGGCTTTTTAAAATATTTTTTTTGCACTGCATTTTTAAGAAATTATGCTCTTCCAAAAAATATACTTGGCAAAGGTGAAAATTATACGGATTGTCAGAAAAAAAACCTACTCTTATTAACAAGGTTTGCCAATATATTTTAAAGATGCAGGCTCGTCAATGCGCGCATGAGGAACAAATTCGTGCCATGAAATTCACCGCTCCATAACTAGCAAGGCATGGATCAGTGAATTTCGTGGCACAAAATTGTTCCTCGCGCACGCATTGACGAGCCTGCGTCTTTAAGGGCCACTGATGCTAACCTCAACTTGAATCATTTTTATTGCTGTATTAAGTTTGAAATTTCTAGACGACAGTCAATCCTTATGAAGTTCTTTTTTGGCCTACATTAAATTTTAAAAACCCTTCTTACGTATAGATGAATCTAAAAGACTGATACAAATGGTAGGGCATTTGCACGTTAGGCAGAAGGTCTGCGGTTCGAATCCCGGTGGAGCCAAGTTATTTTTCACTGTATCCAGATTTCCAAAACTCATGGACATTTGTCCACATTTGCAAGAAATGGATAAAAACCGATCACACCCTTTTCATGCGAGGCGCGTTTTTGGTATGTACAAACCCTTCAAACTGAAAATGCATTTTAAAGTGTTTTTAAATTGCTTTCTTGAAGGTTTGTGGTGACTACAAAGGAGACACAAAGCTACTTTCAACCAAAAACTGGGGTATCAACACAAACTGAGAACCATCCAGCAAAGTTGACCATCTTGCATTACTACAATGAAGGTGGCCATGCTGACAACACTGTTTCTTGACCATGTTGGGAGCGATCGGACTGACCCATGCAGAATGCCCTTCCTACTGGACGCGATTCCGCCAGCACTGCTACCGATTTTTCGGCTCCCATAAGATGTGGTCGGATGCCGAAGCTCACTGCAACAGCTTCAGTTCTAACGCCCACTCCAACGCGGAGAAAATCTCACACCTGGTGTCCATACAGAATCAAGCACAGAACAATTTCATCTATGGGCTTTGGAGCTCGTCTAGGGAGACACCAGGCAATGAGTCCCTACTGTGGATTGGATTGTACAAGCCCCGTGGACGCAACTACTTCATCTGGTCCGACAATAGTAATGATGGTTTCACCAATTGGCATCCTGACAGACCTAACAATTTCGGCGGGAATGAGGATTGTGCTGAGATGTGGGAGAAAGAAATTGAGAACCTCCGGCTAACGACCTGGAATGACAAACCTTGTGTGAACAAAGCTAGTTATATGTGCAAGATGCAATATGAATGAATATTTGAATCTGTCAATGAATCTTCATGAGACAAATTTCTTTCGTGCTCATTCTTTTCACAGCACCAATTTTGACACACTTTTGTAGTCTCGTGGCCAGACCTGCTGGGGATGCTCACCCATAAGGTCTGGGGATGCTCACCCATCAGGTCTGGGGAATCATGGTGAGAGCTCATCGCTGATAGGTTAAACGTCATTACCCATTCGTGAGCAGTCGTTGATAGTACGTGCACTGCTATTGGTCATGCGATAGTATAGTCGGGTGCCAAAAGATCGTGCGATATGACGCGACAGGGCGCTATATACAATGCAGCTACTAGACTCCGTCAGTGTTTCAAATGCTATGCTATAACTGTTGTGATTTAATTTGACCGAGATTGAGAGACGATGTAAAGATGTGCCAGTTTCTAAATATGAACCTGTAATGTAATGTGGGCGAAGAAGGTACGTGTCATGTTTCTTGTAATTTGGGGCATGTTATGGGTGCAGCCTTCCGAGCTTTACCCGTGGTGCTTATAATAATGAGCCAAAAGCTTTGCAGGGGTCGGGTGCGGGCATCAACCAATCAGCGGTGAGCTCTCACCATGATTACCCAGACCTGATGGGCGAGCATCCCTAGCAGGTCTAGGTACGAGACTAACACTTTTGCTGCATGAAACTGTAATTTAACCAAGTTGGATTTAATAATGTTGTGCATTTCCTGGCATAAATTTTGTTTCATCATACCATGCCGCCTTTCCTTTATCTGGCATTATACCTTCACATACATACAAGCATCTACCGGTATAGTAAGATTAGTCCAAAATATAAAGTCGGGTTTGTTGCCGGCAACGCAAATGCTCTTCACATGTTAATAGTGCTGTAGTCACGTTGGTAGGAAGGGCGCATAAAAAAGATATGTGTTACCCAAAAATGGAGAAGTGGCAAGCAGAAGAAAACAAAACTAAAAGAAAAATATTGTTACTGTAACCCCAAATAAACCTGTCTTTATGTGTGGATCAAAATGTACGATTGACATTGGGCCTTCCTTCCTTACATTCCTGATACATTAGCTCACAATTTTCCCTAAATTTCACCTTTTTTTTTTACCTTGAATTTGTTTCCGTGTTTTCTGCAGTAAATGTCATGATATACCGTAATAAGGTATGTTTGATGAATGATAAACCCTGTAGAAAACGTGAAAAGAATTCAAAGCCTTTAACATTTTATTTGAATAGAAAATGCTCACATTTTAGCAATGTTTGTAATGTAAACAATCTCTAAACACCAGAGTACCTGGAAAGAAATGTACATTTTAACAAAGGATGTAGAATGCATGGTTTAGACTTTATGGAGAATAAATGAGCAAGTTTTCGTGCCTAAAGCATCCTCATTGTTTCCAAATTCCTTTGACGTGGCTCCTTCCTTAGGCGTCTTTCTATCAAATGAAGTATAGACTTTTTGCACCGACAGCCATGACAGGGGGCAGTCACATTGTCGCCATGCATGAGAAGGCACTTTGTGGATCTAGTGTCACATCATTATAAGAAAACATGCCCCCTGTCACGGCCGCCGGTGCAAACGGTTTATTGAAAAGAAATCAAGTTTCTGACGCAGAAACATAATATTATACTATAACTTAAAGGCCCATTGTATCATTTGCAATTACCCAATTTTGTTTTTTCATGAGTTGACAAGAAAAACCTTACTCAAAGTGTTGATAGCAATGGTAACAAACACCACATGAATTTATTTCCGTCCAAATCGGTATTTCATGCTGGAAATTGACAACCGAAGGTGGTTTTTTTAAAAAGTCCTGCGCACAGGACTTTTTAACCATTCACTTGTACACAAAATCCAGATTTCCAAGGTTTTCTGAAGCATTGATGCATCTAAGTAGCTAAAATTTCTTTAGGCTAGTTTACCAACACTCTTCCTTAGATATGTTACACTCTTATTCCACGAATCTGTATAAAGTTTTATCTTGCAAATGATACATAGGGCCTTTAGTGTGCCAAATGTGAAAGGTCTTTTTTCATCAATAATATGGAAATGTACATTACCATTTAAGATACAAAAACTTACATGTACAGTACACTTCCAGCGAACTAGGCCTATTCAATGGAGTTTAAAATGAGAGGAAGCATGAATTTATGTGATAATATCCTATTTTAGGGAGCATTTAAACAACTACTTCCCGCAGAGTACGATTCTAATCATGTACAGACTTCCTGAGACCATCGTCCCTGCCCAGGCCAAAACACACCAGGGCTGCTCACAGTGAAGGTTGCATGAGGTGCATAGGGGAATCCAAAAAGTGTTTGATAAGGTCAAGAAGACGACTAAAAAGTGTAGGGTTTTTTTTCTTCCGAGTTAATGTTGTACAGGAACGTACATGTACATAATTGATTTCATTGGGAAGTGTACTATGTACATGTAGTAACTCCTGGCTTGGCAGATTTACTTCAATTTATTCTGGCAACAACGGGTAAGTTTTCTTTGTTTAACCCTGAAGTCCTATGCATTTGTTTGGACAGAAAGGACACACTTCTTGCACAAAGACTGCATACCACAAATGTGTATTAAATTGCTGAGCTTTTTTTAAAATCCTTATCATGCATGGAGCTCATAGTACAAAACACTACTTAGTATTTTGGTGAATTACGTCTATGGGAAAAACACCAAAAATGGCTTTGCTAATAGAACGCAAGTACTTTGTTCATGTACTTGTACTCTAGCACTTTATACTCGTGACACTCATGAAAAAGTATGACAACAATGCTGATATATACACACAATGCAATACATGTAGGTTGACAGTTTCTTCTCTAAAGTAGAATTTAAAGATCTTTCTCGTGTACAGTTGATCCAAAAGGCTGATCAAACTTTACCACGCCCTTTTTTCCCTGGATGGAGGTCTCATTAGAGAAGTTTTGCAAGCCAACGGATACGACTATGCATACGTTTAGCTATCCGTAACCGTTCAATTGCTATTTCTGTGGTTTCGCAAATCCAAAATTACAACGTGTTAGCTAAAATGAGTCTATTTCCGACAGTGCAAAAACCACCCGGCTCCACACAACTTTGAGACTAATATTTTCAGTATTAAGTGTTAAAACATTTCTTGCGCATTCATACATTTTTCAACCCGACTATGACCCCGTTCTCACTAGAGAAATCGCTTTGTTCGACGATGATTAGAATCGCTTCATTCAATGAAGGAAATAGCTTCACTCGACGAAGAGATCGCTTCATTCGACGAAGCAAATTTGTAATGTAAACAGCTCCCTTCGTTCGACGCAGCAATTTTGCCGGGCCTGTTGCACAAGCGCGTAGTGCGTCGAGCGCCTAGCAAGAGTTGTTTTTGACACGCCGCTGGAAATATACAGCGTGTCTAGAGGCTTGAAGCTCAGCGTTTGATGTGCGACGCATATGTACGACCTCCCACGGCTTCATTCGATCTTCGTTAGCGGTCGCTCCTCGTTAAGTCATATATGAACGCACGCTTCATTAACTAACGATGATTAACTAATCTTCGTCGACTGAAGCGATTTCTCTTGTGAGAACGGGGTCTATGTAAACAAACACCCTAAAAAAATGGAATTTCGCTACGTATTAAGTGTAGTACGCATAGCAAGCTCGATATCCGTGCCGTGCAAACTGCATAGTGGATAGCGAATTGTGACACAAGACTGCAGAAACTTGTGACGTATCCATCGCACTATCCGCATCCACTTGCGAAACCTTTTTATCATTCGAGTGAAATCATTACAGGGGATTAGGTACATGTATTTAGAAGCCTCATTCTGAAAATACCTTTGAAAGTGTTTTTTAAATTACTTTCTTAAAGGTTTGTGGTTACTACGAAGACGACACAAAGCAACTTGGGATATTAGCACAAACTGAGAACCATCCAGCAAAGTTGATCATCTGGCATTACTACAATGAGGGTGGCCGTGCTGACAACACTGTGCTTCTTGACCATGTTAGGAGCAATCGGACTGACCCACGCAGAATGCCCTTCCTACTGGACGCGATTCCGCAAGCACTGCTACCGATTTTTTGGCTCTCAGAAAATGTGGTCTGAGGCTGAAGCTCACTGCAACAGCTTCAGTTCTAACGCCCACTCCGACGAGGAGAAAATCTCACACTTGGTGTCCATACAGACTCAAGCGGAGAACGATTTCATCTATAGTTTTTGGGCCTCGTCCAGAGAAAAACCAGCCAATGAATCCCTACTGTGGCTTGGCTTCTACAAGCCCCTCGGACGCAACTACTTCACCTGGTCCGATAATGGCGACGTAGGCTTCACCAATTGGGACGCAAACAGACCCAACGATGTTGGTGGGATCGAAGATTGCGTTGAGATGTGGGAGAAAGATATTGAGAACCATCGGCCAAAGTCCTGGAATGATAGACCTTGTCTGAACAAGGCCAGTTACATGTGCAAGATGCAATATGACTGAGTCTTCATGTGAACAAACATTCTTTCTTTCTTTTCCGCTGCCTCGCGGAAAGTTACTGCGACCTTTGGTAACATTCCTTCATGTAATCTTCCCATGCGTTCCCATTTGCAATTGCTTTCAGTGACCACGCAGAAAGCTACCGCGACCTTGCAGTAAACGTTTGCTGTGCAGGTCCATAGTTTACTGCAGGGTCGTGTTCATTTTACAGGGTGAAACTGTTCCCATTGGACTTTTCGTGGGCCCTGTAAAACCCCCGCGGCTGAGCGAAAAGTTTCCTCGGCCTCTCTCGCCCTGTAAGTTTTACATCGTGGTCGCGGTAACTTTACAGGGACGCTAATTCTCCGTGCGTCCCCATTGGACTAAATTTTGTTACTCTCCCGCACAACCACGAGAGTTTTACCAAAAATAGTCCAATTGGAACACCCTTTTTGATTATCAATCTTCCATTCTCAATTTTCACAGTGGCAAATCTTTCGCTTTTTTGCTGCATAAAATTGTAAAACAAACAAAACACACACAACTAGAAGAAATAGGATTGTGACTGTAGCCTGTCTTTAAAGGTAGTCTACTTGTTTGGTAATTACCCTCCAAAAAATTCTGAATTATTATCTTTAAGCTTACTTGTTATCAAGATGGTAATGGTAATAATTATCCTGTTAAATTATTTCGTCTAAATTTCAAACCTTGACAAACCTATTTGAATCTCCAAAGATCGTCTGTAGGCAACCTTTGGAGCCATTCATTCATGCACAAAAACCCTATTTGGGTTTTTCAGGTTTTCTGGAGTATTACTGCATCTATGTGGCTGAAATTTCTACAAGGTAGTTTTCTCGACCTATGCTTTCAATGCATAGTTCCGAGATTGCCCAGTTAACCCCGCCCCTTAGATATTGTTGCTATGCGCTCACAAGCCATCGCAAAAAAAATGGCGAGACTACGTACAAAGCAACGGGACTCGGCATGGAAAGCACAGATTCATTGGAGAAAACCCAAAGGTATTTATGTTTTGAGGTCGACAGTTACCGTAGCACACACTGAGCGAAGGGCTAGTAATGCAATGACATATATTTCATAAAAATGCGCTTTCCTACCTTTGAACAGCGAATCGCCCGACATTGAAACCAAAATTTACCCAGTCACTGGCACATACAACATACAAACTGTATGGGCACAAAATCGCGTGATTGTTTGTGATGATTGCATCACTTTGACCTTTGTGGGCGCCGTCTGCTAGCTCTGTTGTGATTGGTCGCGGGCTCGGCTTGATTGACAGGTCGGAACTATGCATTACCAATGGAAATCGTGCCATTTTTAACAGTTTACCAAACAAGTATACTACCTTTAAAATGTGTGTATTAAAACACATGATGTGAAAGTCTTATTTTGTCCTGTCATCGTTGCATCTGATGAAGTAGTTGTTGCTATGAAAGCTCATGCACAATTTATTTTAGTTATCTAAGTGGTACTGTATCATTTGTGTGTTATTCTGAAGCTAACACGGCTGATTTACCAAACGTAGTTGGAACCCTGGCCATTCCACTGATACAACAAGTACTCACTAATGAAACACTAGATTTTTATAACAGTAGATCTCCAGACTTTTTTATTTTAAAGTTGCAGGGAAAAAATGCTTCAGGCCTGAGGTTTTAAAAGCTTTCAAGATGGTTTGTTTCATTTGGTTTCAAATTGCGTGCATGTCTTAGATTAGTGACATTGGTGTACATGCAAAGTTTGAAATGTCATTGACATTTTAAAGAGAAAAACTGCGCCCAAGGAACAAAAGATACTGAGCTAAATAAGTGCAAATGATCCGTGCCCAAAATCATTTGCTGCCTTTTAAAAATCACACACGAGTCTATGGAATGTGATCAAGCTATCTACCTAGCATCTAGGCATATGTATTTTCAAATAATTGACTATTCGAAATTTGATTAATTTTTTTGATCGAGTATTTGATATTTGGTTTATGAACTTTCTCAAAAAATTCCGCCAAATATTTTGCAGTGTTATCCAAACCTAAAGTTGTTCCGAGTGTACTTCCCGCGTGTGTGCTATGCAGGATGTATTTAACTTTTTTTCAGCAGACTCCTCATTGCATGCTCGATTTTCTTCTAGCCACGAGTCTACAACACTGAAGTTACGGTTTGAGCTAGGATTACTTTACGGGAAAAACTGAATGGGCGGGACATTATGCAAATTAAAATGCGAGGTCTATTGTTGGGGTGTACACTTTTTGTTTTTTTGCATAAATTAATGTTGGCTCTACCCTATAGTGTAATCCGAGCAACATTTAGTGAGCCCGCCCTCTTGTGGTTATTCCATTGTTACTGCAGTGTATTTCTATTGTGACGTCATGTAAATACCTTGGAGATACACCGCAGTTTTCTTTCATCGGATTAGTCTATACAAGCCATAAGTCCCATATGTTGTAACTTGTTATTCATTTAAAACATCTTGTAATTCACCCACAGGATATTCATTCTAAAACACCTCCTACCTGGATGAAATGTTTACTTTGGTCTGGGCCGGCTTGCATATAAAAAAAGGTCACACCGAATATTCGATTTGGTAAAATACTATTGGCACATTCGATGGAAGATCGAATATTTGAATATTCATTTTGTTTGGTACACTACTAATTCCATTGACCCAATGAATTCAGACATGGTCTTTTTATTTAATTTGATATACAGTCCAAGATAGTTAATACACTGAGAAACTGGCAAGAGCTTCCAAGGGCCACGCCCACATAAAGTGTGCACAATCAATAGACAGAATTCAGATGACGTCGTGCTTTCCACCATTTTGTGTGGCATTTGACGATCATGACCCACGTGGTATGAGCACGCACCAGTGTAAAATGAATGGGAAACGCATATTGGTCGCACTAATATCACCGTTACTTTACCTTGCTATTGGCCGTTGCATCATGGCCGTTGTACTGAATCAGACGCATCTTTCTTAAAGGCCCAGTGGATCATTTGCAATGACCCCAAAAAGTAATCGACGTGTTTACAGGGGAAAAGTTCAGAAAGTAAAGATTGAATTAATAGCAACTACCCAATGAAAGGTTTTCGCTCAAAATGATATAATTTTACCAGAAAATAATCTGTAAAGATGAAATTATTTAGATCGTTTGCAAACGATTTACTTATTTTTGGTTCGCATCTACGCGGTCCAAAATGCATGGGCGCTGTGTACTCCGCGTGCGTGTTCCAACGCGATGCATTTTTATGGAGCGCGCGCAGACGCGCGCAGTATATGATGTGCGCCACAGAGTGCATGACGCAAGCCACATAGTATCCGATCAACTGAGAACGAATATTTGAAACACCCCGCCAAGACCAGGAAAATGCAGATGGATTTTCATGGGTTTTTTTAAACGTGGTACATTTGACAAAGCTGAAATTTCTTCGGATGAGTTTGTTGATGTCTTTCTTTTGATTTATAATGGTTTTATTCGCAGAATCGCTCAAAAACAGATCATCTACAGGGCCTTTAAAGGGGGAATCAGAGTTTGTACTGTCCGAAGACTGGGCCTCGCTCATAATTTTGACTCATCACTCTGAGAAAAAGCTGCTTGGAGAGAATTTGGAGTAGGAAAATGCCCTAAAAATCACAGAATCACAAAAACACCTTCCGCCCAGTTGATTCTGTTTTTTCAGTGCATCGTTTCACTCAAATTTCCCCACCACGCCACTTCTTCTTAAAGCGTGAATCCACCTTACAGCTCCATTGTGAACCAAGTAAAAACATCAGCTTTCACAAGTTGAGCACATAACAATTTGAACATAATATAATTTCAATTTAAACATATTGCGATGCATACATGCGGCATTTTTTAACGAGAAAACGAACAGTTTTTTTTTATGCACACAAAGTATGTATGTACATTGTATGTGCGCAGAAATTGTTTGGCTCACGCACTGCCAGTCACACACAGAAAGCAGTCTATGAATCACATTGGATCGTGAAAAGACGCACGGATCGCCACTGTCCTCCAAAATGATTGGTAAGTGGAATTCTCAGGGTTGTCTGCTGGGAAGCGATATGGGGTGTTACTACATATGGGTAATTCCCAAAATTAGGGGTCCAAAATTGTTGGTGTCCCAGTTACGTACGACACTCTCTGCTTCTAAAATCACAACTTATGACCACAAATTCTCAGTAATGGACTGTGGTCTGTGATTATAGGGGGCAGCATCATTTTCTTGAATATTTTTTTCTCCGATTCCTGAAAAATATTCAAAACAAAAGACCATAAAGGCTTATAATTTGTTCCATGGTATTGAATAGAAGTTTGGTGTCCCGGGTTACCTACGCCAATGAAAATTTGCTGTAGAATGAGTTTGCATTAACCTTGGTGCCATATCTACCGGTACACACAAACATTAATATTAAGTGGCATTTGTTGAAATAAAAATAATTATTTTTTACTGGGAAACCACGTTCAATCACTAAAAACACTTGGAAATCTTAAAAAGCATGTCACACTTTTGGACCCCTAATTTTGGGAATGACCCAAATACCAAAAGACACTAGAAAACAACTCAAAACCACCAGAAAATACATCAAAGGCACCAGAAACCACTGCAAAACACCAAAAAAGCTCCCAAAACAATACATTAAAAAAAAGGTATAAATTAATTCCCTAAAATAACCAAAAAATACCCCAAAAAACACCAGAAAAACGCTCAAAACCAACACAAACAAAACACCTCATAAACACCTGAAACCACTGCAAAACGCTGTCAGAAAAGTCCCCAAGAAAATGAGGAAAACATCAAAAAAATCAAAACGAATGACCGGAAAACACTTCAAAACAACAATATATATATCAAATTAATCATTCGGCCACACATGACTAACAAAGCACACACTGAGCAAACAAATTTAAGCACACAGTTAAAATTCTTTTAAGCTGAAACCAAAAAGGACACCAAAGAAAAAAACATACTGACTGTTGGTACATGTACATCTGTAGCACACACACAAACATAGAGGGCGCTGATCAAGCCATCTTCAATAGATCATTGGACTGATGCAATACTGACAGGACCCTAGTGCTACTGAGCCGACAGAGGGAGCTACTTAAAAATAATATGGGATCAAGCATGCTCCCTGGGATGTCATTCATACCTTCCCAGCATTTTGTAATGCACATGCTTTAAGACTTCTAAACAGAAACTGAATTGGAAGGGGGGTTGGTGAGGCTGTCTTACAGTGAATGAATTATTTTGCGCATTGCTGCTGAAACTTAGTGTGCATGCATTATGTGCATGTGATGCACCATCTTCGAGAACATTATCTTATAAAAAAATTTGTAACTTGTTCGAAGTACCCCTCCCAACATTTGAATTCCTTATCACGTGGTTCACGCAACCATACACAATGTACACAATGTACGCAATGCATGGTGCAGCACACAGTTCAGTACATGTAGTGCGAGGCAGAAACCAGATACGTAGGATGGTTCGGGATTATATGTAATATGTCCAATATGACTTGGTTGGTCGGCAGCAAAAACCAGATACGTAGGTTGGCTCGAGACTGTGACATCGTTGGCCGGCGCACTACGCAGACTGCAATCGTAGACAGAACGCTTACACCGACTGCTGCCCTCTACGTTCGGGTTTTCTTTTTTCGAAAAATAAATGCATAAAAGCGGAAAACAACCGCAAAAAAGCGGGAAAGGTTGGGAGGTCTGACGAAGTGACAATAATATGCAACAGCTTATTAACAGTACAAAACGTACCCTTCATTCAATGGAAGCCCCGCCAGCTAATAATATACTACAGCTCTCGGATTGGTGTTTACCCACAAATGCTGGCTAGAGAGGAATAGTGCAGTAACAGCCAACTATTGTGGTTTAATATACACAAATTTGCTCCAACAATGACTAGTTAACTGGACACAACAAGCATTCTAACTTAAACTACAGAGGAGAAGGTTATGACAAAAAGTTATTTACAAGCAAAAACATTTCTGCACTCATAACCATTGGGGAGAGGGATTGCACAACAAAAAGGTAAATGCACAATTTGGGTTTGAAATACTCACTGGGTTGCTGGACCGAGTCCAGTAATCATTTTTCGATCGATCGGTCATGTCCAGACAAATCACAAACGATTGAGGCAAAAAATAATAAAATAATGGAGGAAAGTTTATCTCCATAGGACTATTTACATCAAAATTGTCAGTCCTATTCAGTTAACAAATGCAGAGAGATAGTTAAGTTATAGCTGCACTTGTTATAGCCGCACTTTTTTGCTCCAACAATTCGCTATACTGCCCTAAAACACATTTTTTCCCCCAAAGTCCGTACATGTATAAGTGCCGTGTTCAGCCCTGCGATACATTTCTGTTAGTTATGGCGGCCCAAACACACATCACAACTTGGGTCAAACCCATGACAAGTTTTGTAAAATGTATGGTGCGAAGCCACGTTACATATCACAATTCAAGTTATGTGTTGCAGCGCTCCATAAAATTGGGTGCAAAGACGAAAATGTTAGAGTACTTACCGGGATGGAGAAGGATTCAGCTAGATACTTGAGGATAGCTGCTTGCTTGGACAAGAGGTTGGTCCTCTCCACTAGGTTGGCTAGGAGGCTGTTGTCAAACTCCTTACGGACTAGAGAAGCCACCGAGTCCAGGATAATGAGGCGAATGCCTTTGCTGATCAGGTCCTCTTCCAGATTCTGTAATCTATCAGGTGAGGTACATAGACTACTAAAGTGAAAACGTGACTCATTGCGTTTCCAAGGTTACTGGTTCAACACAAAAACCAGTGAACTGTTTCCCTGTGCTTTACCAATGGCCATTCCAGATTACCAGCGAATGTTTAGATCCAATTACCCAGGCAACTGACATCATGATTTAGTAATCTATTGTTTTACACTTACACTGCATTTACACTCGAACGGGCGAAGGTGGATACAGATTTTTATTGCAACCGCAGAGCAAACCGCAAACTCGGCAATTTGCCGTGTTTAGACTACAGCTCAACCCACCTTTTGTGCCGGAAATACCGATGCGAGGGACCCTGGGGTGTGAAAGGTCAAAATTAAAGGTCACCAAAGGAAATTGCCGAATCTGTATTCGGGTAGCGTTTACACTACAAGCGACCTTGACGATTGCGGGGTTCAACCCCGCAATTGCGGGGTTCAACCCTACCCCAAAGGTGACTTGAAAAAGGCGAATCAGACCCAGGTCCGATCCGCCTTCTTCAATTCGCCTTTTGTGTTTACACTTAGTGCTTACCCGGCTTCAACTCCCCTTTTTGGAAATTGCGGAGTTCGATTCGCCATTGCCGAATCGAGTGTAAACGGGGTGTTAATAGACTCTTTGCACGGTGGTCATCTCAGAGGCAACCACAATGTCAGTTCGTGTCATGCATTTTGTGAGTTGGCACTTTGAGAACCTATTGTCACACTATTTAAATAAGAAAACCTATAGACCATTCCCAGGATGCCGACGCCTTCCCCGTACACGTCCGCCATTGCTGAGACACCTGTGTTACATTTTAGGCCGTCCCGGTTACGAGCGTATATTGGAAACTTGTACATAGGGTTTTTAGAAAGGCATGTAGTCACACTATTTGTAACTCTTTTTGGGCCTAAGTTATCTCTTCAGAACAACTGAAACTTATTTCTTTTATTTTGAGACCAGACAAAGGTATTTTCTGGAATATATATGGTCTGTGTTGCCAAAATGCCCCCTTTACCGTGGAAAGACAATTAGAAACCAGTGGTTGATACAGACTCACTACTCATTGATGGTGTTTTGTTGTAGTTCTAAAGTAGACGGCAAAAGTAAATCCTAGACGTGAACCTCTGGCACAAAACCAGTCAGAAGTTTCACGGCCGTATTTTTTAGATATAACCACTAATGCATTGTATGGGTCTAAATTATGGAGATTCAGACTTATTTCTATCTTTTAATACTGAAATCCTAATCTCCATCTAAAAACACAGCTTTTGTGCTTGAGGGTCATAAGTTACATTTAAGTGTTGATCTTCATTTCTGACCAAAAATGGATTTCGTTTTAACCCAACAATCAAGTAAAATACCTCCCCAAAATACTCTCCATGAAGAGAAGACAGGAATTTTGCAATCTCCAATTTGGATACAGATGCAAAAAGGTTGGTGTAATTACTGCACTGCTTTATGGAACCAGATAAATTAGTTTACAAAAAATCGGTGGTTTTTGACGATATCCTTGAAAGTATATGGATAAGGGATTGGCAACGCAAAATTTCAGAATGGTAACGAGAAAAATATGACAGTTGATGTGACAGTATCAAAATCTCACAACCCATGGGAAAAATGGGTGGGTCAAAAATGTGATCTGGTCACGCTCCTTTAAAAACCAGACCTCACCTTTTCAGAAGGCTTGCACACGTTGACTCCAAGTAAACATGAACTCTGCTTGTGAGTGAAATAAACGCTTCATTCTGGCTGAA
This sequence comes from Henricia sp. BOLD:AAB3569, assembly GCA_037783545.1. NCBI lineage: Eukaryota > Metazoa > Echinodermata > Asteroidea > Spinulosida > Echinasteridae > Henricia > Henricia sp. BOLD:AAB3569. The sequence continues at coordinate 236,671 of JBBELK010000284.1, forward strand.
ATACCTGGGAAATCGGCAGCGGGCAACTTCCACAAGCCTGTAATGAAGGGAATATTTATTGAGATGTACTGGATCTACGTTAACATCAGTGTGGATGTGATGGATCAATTGGAATCAAGAGGAAAAAAATACTTCACAATAGTTCCCCTAATACCCCTCGAACGATGGATAGAATATCACCCGTCGTTCGAGGGATGCTGGTCAAAGTTTTGTTTGGGAAGAAGTTTTGCATATGTATGATGACTTCACCGTATTGTACAACGATGTTAAGGAAAATGGAATCAAGTAACAGCAATCACAAGCAAAAGCCATGTTCAACTTGCACGTGTATCAGACGTCAATTGACAATCACTTAAAGGTAGTATACACTATTGGTAAACTGTTACAAATAGTTTTATCCCCGTGTGATTGAAGATATGCACGATTAAAACCAACCTGAGTAAAAGTCAGCTTCGTACTTAGTCTAAATTTTAAGAAAACAGTGAAAAAATGGTTTACAGTCACTTCGCTCTGAACCACGGCCTGTGCACGAAGTTGTTTTGGGGCGAAGTGATATTTGGTCGAGGTAGTGTTTGGACGAAGTGGTCCAGGGCGAGGTGGTTTTGGGGCAAAATGAATTTACGTTTTGCGAGACGAAAGATAATGGTTTTGCTAATTTCTCAAAGACTATAGCACTTCAGACAAAACCATTTCAGGGGAAGTTTTCTACCGTCATCGTGTTTTTATTGTGTAAGTTATGTGTAAATCTGTGAACTTTCTGATCCCTCGAAATACCAATCATTTATTCTACCTTTAAGTAAAGGTTAATACTGTTTCAGCATACACACGGTTCAAACAAAGTAATGCAAATTATACTCTGAAAGATTGAGGAGGCTGACAGGCTGAAACATTTGGTCAGTCAGTGGTGTGTATATGAACACCTCTTGTGCCAAAACTGACTGCACCAACCTCCGTAAGAGCCACTGAGGCAGGGTGCGCCACTGCCTGAAGTGCCTCCCTGACCTGCACTTTTAGAGCCGTTTGGGAGATGAGCGTCTGCAGAGGTCAGGACATCCCACGCAGGTTTAATCAGAGCGCTAAACTACAGGATTCTCCAATAAACAGGAAATGTCACATTTCATTGCTGTGGGATCACAGCGAAAACCTTCCCCTTGCCGTTGCACACACCGGCAAATAACCATTTAAGAAAAAAGAAAAAAATATGTTTAGCGTTAGCGCGTGCGTCACTTTCAATCCTGCGCGTTTTCAAAACACCAAAAAAACCAACAAAACTATATCGTTAGCACGCGCGTCACTTTCAACCGTGCGAGTCGTTTTTTAAAACTTAGACACGCACCGCCTGTTGAGTGTTTCGATTAAAAACATGCCTGTTCCTGTTGGCTTCATGTCTACTTGACTTTACTGCTTGGAATCCACTTACCTAAAAAAAACACTAAACATAGTTCTTTTTTTGTTTGCCTAAGGCTCTTTCCACTGGAGGACAATGACATCAAAGCGTTTCAAAAATGGTAATCGTGCTCAGCAGAAACACGTTCATAGTTACAGTGTGTTGAATTCATTACAATGCTACAGTTCATTGAATCTGACCTTTCTGCTGTAAAGGCTGATTCCGTGTCGATGTATGCCACGCCCCCATCCAAACCCCCCATGGTGATTGGCAGTGTGGCTAGTACACTCAGCATGATGCAGAACTGGGTCTTGCCACAGCCCGGTGGACCTGCAATCTAATAAAAGAAGGGGATACTTTTTCCATTAGAAAAATCCAAATTTTTCCACATTTCTAAATGACCAAGAGAATGCAAATGCAGTGGGATTTGAACCTAATACCTGTGGTTTAGTGTTCCAGCACTCCGCCAGCCAAGCTATCCACCATTTCCTTGAAGAGTCTACCCCTAGAACTACGGAGGACACTTGATTTAGCAATATGATTGTGCAGCAACTTTAGCAGGCGGACATTAAGACAAAACCCTGCTGTCCAATCCTCACCAAACTTCGTCTGATAGTTCTTGAGAACCCTACCTTGCTTGTGTCTATGAAATTTTTGCAGAATTTTTCCATATAATTCCTCGAAAATCCACCTTTAGAAGTCAACGAAAATGGTGTGTCATGCAAAAAACTGCATGTTACAACCATTATTGTTGACCTCCAAGATGGATTTTCCTCAAATTATGTGGACAAATTCTGCCAAAAATCCATAGACACAAGCAAGGTAGGGTTCTCAACAACTATCTGACGAAGTTTGGTGAGGGTTGGGCAGCAGGTTATTGCCCTAGCAATGTTTTAATGTCCGCCTGTTAAAGTTGATGCACGACCATATTGCTAAATCACGCTTCTACCTATGGGGGATATGTATATCCCCCATAGTTCTAAAGGTATGAAGAGCAGAAATCTACATGTAGCAATAACATAATTCGGACTTGGTTTAAGAGAAACATCAAATGGTCCTCATCGGAAGTCGAACCCAAGACCTCTGGCAAACCAGGCATATGCTGTACCAGCTAAACTCTGAAGCATAGTGGTATACTCTCTCTCAGGTTTTCCCCCAAGAATTTGCAGAAAGTACTGGTTTCATCTTGCACTTTGTGGCAAAATTTTGACGTAAGATTTACGTCAGATGCACGTTTGCATTATAATGAAGCTGTACAGCGCAAGGGACTGAAATTAAATTTGTGTAAGTCTCGTCTCATATGTACTTTTACAGATGAACAGAAAATGGGGGAAAATAGAAAATTAAAAAATGAAAATGAAATGTCAAGCATTCATACTTTACCTCCGTTATCGTCCCTGAAGGAATCCCTCCATGTAATATGCGATCCAGCACTGGGAGAGAAGTCTTAAAGAAGGCAGGGCACTCTTCACCATCTACAGCACCAGACCGGTCGTACATGCTAAGCGCCTACAACCAAAAGAAAAGAAATCATCTATTTAATTTCATTAGGCCGACTAACTACTGCCTCCAAACTAGGAGCGTGTTCATATTTTTCCAGAAAAATTGATTTTGTTTAACCTAACGATCATATAAAATACCTCCCCAAAATAATATCTATAGAGCGGTTTCACAGCTGTCATGGGTCACTAAACATCTCCCGTGTTTGTCCTCCAGATCGGAAGAGAACAATAGAGCACGTGCTTTTCTGCTAGCAGCCATGTGCGTTTCCCCACGTGGCTCTATTGTTCTCTTCCCATCTGGAGGACAAACACGGGAGGGTCGTGACCTTCTGACCCCATGTGGAAGCGCCCTATGGGAAGAAAACAGGAAATTTGTAATCTCCAATTTAGATATGGAAGCAAAAAGGTTGGTGTAATTACTGCACTGCTTTCTGGAACCAGATAAATTAGCTTACAAAATATCAGTGTTTTTTTTTATGATATCCTTGAAAATATAGGGATTGAGAACGCGAAATTTCAGAATGGTTTTGAGAGAAACATAACAAATTATCTGGTATCAAAATCTTAACACCCATGGGAAAATGGGGTGTTTAAAAATGTGACGTGGACACGCTCCTTTAAGGCCAATTTCAAGGAACTGTAAGGCGCGTAAATTCACTTAGCTGGAAATTTTACGCTTTGCAAAAATGGGTTATCAGTCAAAATAGCATGTCAACTTGTGTTCTTAGCAAAAGCACAAGTAGCAAGCAGGGCCAGGGTGCGTCATTCTGCCTAATGTGTCTCCTGAGATCTTGCATTTCCAGGGCTGTTTTTGAGATGCGCTGCTTCAGAGGTCAGCTCATCCCTAGAAGGTTTAATCAGGTTGAAAAAACAACAAAATGGATTTTCTGACAGCCCCTAACTACAGGATTCTCCTAGATTCTCCGAAAAAATTTCCCATTTAATTGCTGTGACCCGCTCTGGAAAAAGGTAGAATAAGTCACACAGGCCAAGTTGAGATTTCGCGACCATAAGTATCTGGGCACCGCCAGGAATTTCCATTGTGTTTTTGTATTTTAATGAGCATGGATCTGCCGCAGATTTCTTCTTGTGGTCGCAAAAACTCGACCTAGCCTGCGCGACTTATTCCACCTTTTTCCAGAGCGGGTCACATTTTGTTCATCATTTTTGTCCACTTGCATTTGGAGGGAATCACTGAAGCGAAATAGTCTTGAAAGTGATTTCGAAGTGATTGGTTAATCAGTGCCTTGTTTTAATATTCACAAATTCTTCTATTCTGATCAATAATTAATTTGTTTTTAAATTGTGTTTCTTTTTTGGGAATATAAAGTTCGGAAAGTCAAGTTTGACTGACGATTTCTCTCTTGTTACTCCCTTGAATTTGGTATCATTGGAAAGCCCTGTTATTCCTCTTTACAGTGATGTGTCATTTGTTATACTTAATCAATTGGGGGATGTGCAGTATAGCGGAATACAGGTGTGGGTGGAAAGTGAAATGTCACAAAATTCACTGCTATTGTCATGCAGTGCATTCCCCTTTTGCTTGGAGGATGGGAATGTGTCAATGCACTTTTTGACAATAGCAATGCATTTTGTGACATTTCACTTTACACCCGCCCCCGTATTCAGCTGTGTTACACATCCCCCAATTGCTTAATCATAACAAATGACACATCATCCTAAAGAGGAATAACAGGGCTTTCCAATGATATAAAATTCAAGGAAAATTATTTTGCAACAAGAGAGAAATCGTCAGTCAAACTTGACTTTCCGAACTTTTTTTTATGAGTTTAGTTGTAAAGCACATGGAGATGTCACCACACATAAAATATGTTTTAAACACTAGCCAGAAGTAACATAGACCCTTTGCACAGGCCGTGATGACAGGGGCAGTTTTTCATATTTAAATGATGTAACAAGAAATCCACAAAGTGCCTTCCTGTGAATGATGCATAATGACAATGTGACTGCACCCCGTCATAGGGGGCGTTCGAGATGCTTACCTCGTGTAACACGGGGTTTACACCGGGGGAAGCCCCCAGAAGATGCAAAACGAACGACACAGGGTCTCGCTTTGAATTCTGGGAACACGTGGTCAAAGGTTGTACGGGTGGAGCTTTATAAACGCCGTTATCGTTTGACTCAGGATGAAAAATGAAGCCGGCGCCACGCACAAATAGTTGCCCTAAAGTACCCAAATAAACTTCGTCAATGCCCACAGACATCTACTGATTCAGCAAAATGTATTTACAGCCCTATATTCCCTCCTATTTTGTGTTATAAATAAGTGTTTTTCTTCGTACTCACGTCGCGATTCCAAACTGTCCGCTATCGCGGTTACTAGGTGACGTCATTACACCTTGCTTTACACCACAGACCCGCTCGCGAGCTCGGGTAGTGGTGGCTGCCACCGGGGCAGACTCGTGTAACACGTGATGGCTAAAAGAACGCTCCGGTGTAAGTTGGTGTTACCCGGTGTCAGCATCTCGAACGCCCCTATGGCCTCCCGTGCAAAGGGTCTATACATAAACTATTCATCATACCGTTATGTGAGTTGGCAGACAAGCCTGGCTGGCTGCCTGTAGAATCTCAGTCACCCGTGAGTCTGTTGCACCCGTTATTCTGAGTAATTCCAGTCTGTTCTTGGAAAGCAGGTCCTGTCAACATTCACAAAGTTCAAACTGGGATTTTAGCAATTCTGGGGTAGAATTATTTTCAATTATTGTTTTCTTTTGAAGAGATTTTCCTCTGAAGAAATACATAACTATGTATTTGGTACAATTTCTATTATCAGAAAATGTACAGTTGACCATTGCTTCAGACCTTGTGTACAAAACATGAGACTATAGCTCTGTTTCCTAAAAAAACCTTGAAATATTAAATTAAGCTTGCGAACTTCGGTTACGGATTTGACCAATAATAGTGTCACGGCTGCGCGGCTGATGACGTCACTGATTTCCAAGTCGCTATTTTAGATATCCTTGATTGGAAAACAAGCAAAATTAAAAGGGTATTTTTTTCGTATACATTGAACAAAGGTTTAAGGAAATTACCTTTTGGAATCAACAGATCATCCAATTCTAAGATATACTTCCCACTTGCACTTCTGTCGGAAATGTTGCATTTCTGAGATAAATAAATGATAAAATTACTGCAGAGTATATAGACAGAATCACAGTGCGAGTGCTCTGTGCGTAAGTGCATCAATAGAGGGCGCTGCACGCGCGTGTAAAATGTTTATCTTGTGCACTAACTTAATGCAATTTTTGAAGGAGAGATTGAGATTTTTTTTCTTTAGAAAAGCAACATTTGCAACAAAAGTGCATGTGGAAAATATATCATCTGTTGATTCCAGGAGGTAATTTCCTTAAAATCTTCGTTCAATGTGTACAAAATTTTCTAACTCTTAAACAGCTAGAATCCCCCCTTCCACATTTTTTCAGTTTTTCTGTTTATCATGGAGGTGTATGTGTCTACAACACCATCACAACTTCTTTTTCACAAAAAATCGACAGGCTTTTGCTTAAAACGTAAAGCAGTTCCGACCCTCTTCACCCGAAATTCTGAAACGCTTGAGGTCACTTGGCTTGTTTATCAACAGGGTTCTTACGTCATCCTGAGAAACACACAAAACGGCCTGTGCAGTAGTGAATGGAAAATACACGAAGTGAATGTTTATCATGCCTGTTTTGTCCTTGTAATTCAAAATACAAACGTGAAAAACACTTCATGTAATAAGACAACAATCTACTATTACCTGTTTTGTGAAAAAACGATGAAATTGTGGCTCACAATGAAGCTCTTTTTAAGTAAATACTGGTGCATTGCGACGGGTGGTTTTGTCACGGAACGAACGGCATTCACAGCGGTCTGTGTATACAGCATGGTACGGTCCCCTGCGGGCGTAGTTCCCACGTGTTTAAACATCGGCCGTACAAGTTATAGAATGAGCGACTCATTTTTCTCTCTCTTGGTAATAGAAAAGAAAATCGTTCTACTCTTTTTTTTTTAAAGTGTCTGGTAAAACATACAACCACGCAGCTACTGGGCATATCCCTGGCTTTTTGGACCAACAAAATTCTTCAAAAAACACCATCTAACAGAGACGGTTTTCCAAGTTTTTTGCGTGTAAACGTATGGAGCTAACAATCGTGTTGACTTCTCTTTCTCAGGATTGCGTCACGGGGTCACGCGCATATCATGAATACCTAATGAGCGCTTCAGAAATCGCGAAAATCTCATTTTCGAAAAGCGCACTTTTGCTTGCAATTTATCCACTTAAAACCGACAATTAAAAAATAATAAAAATCCACGTCGGCAAGAGGGATGTTTGGACTATTGAAAAAAGCCTAAATGCTGGATTTTCGTCAAGGGGGATTCTTCCTCTTTAAATTTGGGCCGCCATAGCCTTTTAACTGTCATAGCCTATAGTGTTTGCACACTAATTCCCAATTGGCAACAAGGCACGCACGGTGTTCTCTCCTAAAACATTTTACCTGACATGTGAAGACAGCATGCCTTTTCAGTCTTTCTACGATGGCTGGTGGAAGGCCAAGTCTCTGGATTTTTCTTGATGCCATGTCAGATCGGTCCTAATTGTCCTTCTGAAAATCAAACGTTTACATGAATATTTGAAAAAAAAATATTTTGAATTTAAAAACCACAACTTCCACAAGTATGCCATAATTAAATGCAAATGATGTGACAATTTGAAATAAAAATGTCTGTGCATTTGATGATCTGATAGCAAGACGCGCATGTTTTGCGCTCTTGGGTGGGGATTTTGTCACGTGAATTTTGCCCCAGGGGTGGGAATTTTCTAGCTATGGTACATCTTTTGTCTAAATTGGTGAATGCCTATTTCTTCTTAAAATGTGTGCTACTCACTCTATTTTATCGTCCTGCTGGATTCCTTAGTCGTCTGTCGTACAGTGAAACTTGTATATAGCGGCCACCCTCAGGACCGAATAAAACTGGCCACTATAAAGAGGTGGCCCCTTTATAGAGGTTTCTTAAGCATTATACACATGGCAACATACTTTAATGACGTGTTGAAAATGCCTCCCCAACACTCGCAATTATTATTTAATACATTTGGGTAAGAATTTACAAGTCAGGCGATGGGGCGGAGTTACCCCTAGAACTATGGGGGATATAGTATCCCCCATAGGTGATGTTGTTTTTTTCCAATATGGCGGCGCCTGAACTTTAAGATCGGACCTTAACGTATTCGGCTAGCGCAATAATCCGCTGCCCAATCGCCACCAAACTCCGTCTGATAGTTCTTGAGACACTCACCTTGCGTGTGTCTACGGAATTTCGGTACCATTTGTCCATTAAATTCTCCGAAAATAATGTTGGAAAATGAACGGGAACATGTGCGATGCATGTGGATGCATGATCGAGGCATTCGGTGCGATGCATGTGGATGCATCGCACATGTTCCCGTTCATTTCCCAACATTATTTTCGGAGAATTTAGTGGACAAATGGTACCGAAATTCCGTAGACACACGCAAGGTGAGTGTCTCAAGAACTATCAGACGGAGTTTGGTGGCGATTGGGCAGCGGATTATTGCGCTAGCCGAAAACGTTTCGGTCCGATCTTAAAGTTCAGGCGCCGCCATATTGGAAAAAAACAACATCACCTATGGGGGATACTATATCCCCCATAGTTCTAGGGGTAGGGCGGAGTTACTGTAATAAAGATAAAACAGAAGAAACAAATTTTTTTTTTTACTTGGAAAAATGTAGACATTTTTCAGCCAGTCTCACATATTTTGTGCATAAGGCCTTAGGTGATGTCGGTACGAGCTGGCCAAGGTACGATTACGAGTCGTCGGTGCAACCAAAGACGTAGAGAGAAATATACGTCTCTGGTGCAACCGGCATGCATGCATGCATATACGCGCGCGTCTACGGCTACGCCACGGCATGCACGTGTCCACGACCTGCCCAGCTCATGCTGTTTTAGCTCCGAGGAGCAGATGCAGTTAGCTCTCGTGTGCGGCAACCGATTAATACATTTTGCATCCAAAGTATTTTTGAAGTCTGTGTGTCAAATGTAGACGGTCAGATGGTTTAGTTTTGAATACGCTCCACCTCTTGTACGTTTTGAGAATGAGATTTTTAGACTAAAGTTGCCAAACATTGAACTTCACAAACATGACATGACCCGACCTTGTTATCAACAAACACTAGAGGGGGTACTTCAAAGTCTCTGATAAGCTGAACGCGCGGTGCACAGAAAAGTCTTTTAAAGGGAAATTTCACCCAGTGAGCCGATTTGTAGATATGCTATAAAACATATTTTTCGAATTGTTCCCAATAAAATCACTAAATCAGAGTATCTTGTTGCACTGATCATGTGTAAAATCCAAAAATAGCGAGCATAAAAGCATCCCACCATACACAGGGCTTGGCCTCTTAACATGTGACGTACCAATCACATCACGCGTTATAGGCGCGGGAGCAAGTCAACCAGCTACAATTCATGGTATTGCTTGGTCGCACGCAAACACATTCTTTACACCAAGCGCGCCCTGGAACACGAACCGGCCATCCTCAGCTTTCTGCCACAATAGTTAAAGTTTTGGGGGTCAGTGTTTGGAAATTTGGCAAACGGAGAAAAATATGGTGGCATGGCTTTCCCCATAGAACTTTCATTGTTTCATGTTTAATTTAATTTAACCCCCGAGCGACGCCGGCGCTCGCATGGACTTGCGAATTTGTTTGGTATTACACGGCCGCCCTCCCACAAACACGTCCAGCATGCAACCCCCAGTCGCCCTCCTAAGGAGAGAACCCTAGCTACGCCGCTGTGTCTGTGACAATCCCACAACATTTATTGCTACTCCGTCGACTTCTGCCCCCACTGTAACTTTACATTTTGCAGGCACACACTTAGGAGTGGATTTCCATACACAGCCACCGCTTGCGCTCGTCAGTGACAGCGACAAAAAAACTATATTTCTAAATAAACTTCAAAGGTGTAAGTTCTCTTCCTGCTTCATATCTTCCGTTAATCCCCTGCACAAAAGGGCACATCACGGGTAACCCTATTTTCACTGATGTCAAAATAGTTGGACTGAGGAACAGATACTCATAATGGTCTCGCCTGAAGACCACAAGAAACTATAAAGAGTTATCGTCATTTATTTGTTGTTCCAATAGATCAGGAAAATATTGTTCAGTTTCAGAGTTGCCTTCCAGTATCAAGAAAGTGCTTAGGCCACCATCGTCACTTAAAATAGTAATAAGATATTGCCCAAAGTGACTCTGACGGCCGACGGTACCAACCACAATTTCTAGTGTTGAACATAGAGGCAATTATTGAGTACAAGAATAGATACGTACTCTCTGCTCTTGCTGATCCGGGGCCCGACACGCTGCACCAGCTCATGAAACATGTCCGGTTCCATCCTGAGGAATCCCTTGAAATCACCGTGGTGCTCCCTCTCCAGCTCCACCATGAGGTTCTCGAAATGGCCGTATGCAGTGCGCCGCAACAGCCAGGGCCGCACCCACCATCTCCGGCGGCGCCGCTCTCTACATCTTCCAGGTCCTTGTGGGGTTTTGGAATTGACCACCTTTAGACACTAAAAACGATGGTTTTTCGACTTTATTTACCTATTTTGTTTAAACCCTCACGTTTAGCGGTTACTAGAGACCCCCAGTTTTGATATGTGAACAGAAAATCTTGAATTTTCCTTAAATAATTTAGTGTTTTTGGTGCGAAAACTAAGGACTGTCGAGAACCCCCCAAGGACCCGAACCACCCAAGGACCAAACCCCACAAGGACCAAATCCTCTAACTTCTTCATAGACTTGTGCACAACCCGTGCACCCCAAGGACCAAAACATATATATTTGACTATGTCTCCAGTCTTGACACCCTCTCATCCTCTCTCACCAGGGCAGCCAGTACAATGTTGTGGCGTTGCCGGGCTATAGCATACTGATGGCGGAGGTACGCCAACCTCAATCTGTAGGGGGGTAGGAGTCCCTGCCTGGGAGGTGGAGCTGCCATCCTGAAGACTTCTTCTTTGAAGCTTGTTGGAAACTTGTTGGAAACTTGCCAGAAGACAATAGGAATGCCTCATTCTGTGCTCATATCTTTTATCTTGTATACATAATACACTGTCGACACACTGTCACTTCACCGGCGTGCGGCTGGGCGCCGCCCGGCCGCCTCCCGGAAGCCCGTACGTGCCCCACCGGGCACCGTGCGATGTCATGATTATGACCGGCGCCCGGCGGGGGACACACTTGACATTCTCCGATGACCGACCAGTCACTCACCGATCACCCTCCGGCCACCGAAGAAGGGCGCCGGCGGCAAAATTCCTTCCAATTAGGACGGCGGCCGATAGGCCCCCGGAGGGTCCCCACGGGTCCCCCACCGGTGTGTCACGGATGCCTCCCCGATGGGGGTCCACCCGGGAAGACATCGGGAGAAAATAACTCCGCGCTATTTTCTCCCGATCTCTTTCCGGGGTGTCCCCGGCATCCAAAAAATCACCGGTCGCCCTCCGGCACCTCGTGGGTCGCCGCTCATTCTTCCCGATTTTTAGCCCGGTAGCGCATCGTAACCTCATCGGAAGCCTAATCGGTGGAAATGTGACCCAGGCTTTAGTCATGTTAGTCACAGTGGGCGATTCCAACAAACAATGTAGAATCGATTTCGGGAATCGATTCCGATTCTACTGAGGAATCGCATGATCAATTTTCAAAACAAAAGTTGCCTGGAAAACTTGGCACTAACATAAAAAAATATCTCTCAAACTGTCAAATATCTGGAATTTTTACAAGTAATTTCTGCATTAGGCCTAAACATTCTGAATCGTCGGATAGTTACTTTACTTACTGGTATCGCAAGATAATGGGAATCGATTCCTCAAAAACACACAATTGCGATTCCATATTCGAACTTTGAATCAATTTATATTTTAATCGACTCCAAAAGATTCATCTCAGAAAATAGCTCATATCAGGCCTCACCATGCTGGAACAATGACGATTGCCCTGCCCAGTATTCAAAAAAAAAAAATTAATTAAAAATGCATGTAGGCCTACATGTAGGCCTACTTCATGAAATACATTTCATGGGAGATCCATCAGTTATTTCTACTTGGAAATTGCCAAACAAACAGACGGACAAGCGGATGTGAAAACAAGTCTCCTATATACACGTCAGCCTGTTACGCCCCAACTACGCCCACGGTCCCAACTTATATATTGTTGAGACTTCCTAACAATAAGTTGGAGCTGGCCCAACTATTGTTGGGATAGTTCCCAACTTATTGTTAAGAAGTCTCAACAATAAGTTGGGACGGTAGGTGTAGTTGGGGCGTAACAGGCTATACGTAGCTGGCAAAGTAGGGCCACTTTTACGAGCCAGATTATCCCCAAAAAATGCTTACAGCGCAAACAAACAGCATGGCGCATTATACTACCCCTGGCCATTTATGCATTGGGCTCTTTACAGTATTCTTTAATGTAACCTTCTGCAGCTCCCTGGGGAGTATACCACCGGCTGCCTGCAGTTAATTATAAGCTAATCAAACAATTCATGGGTCAAAACCCCTCCCTGCTCCGACACAAAAAAATATATAATGTAGTGCATTTTTTGTGTGTCCGCCTGTCATAATGCAGCACGATATGTGGCAAACGGACTCCCCCTACCATATGATTGTTCCCCTATTGTGTCTCAAACATCCAAGAAATTTCCAAGGAATTCCTTTCAGTTTTTAGGGGGGATTGGTGCGTTAACAAAAGGGAAGAGTGTGTTGAGGTATAGGGGCGTTAGGGGGAAGTCCCTCTGCCACATATCGTGCTGGGTATACCGCCTGTCCGAAACAAGCGGACATAAAAATCTGACGGGCAAAACCCCTCCCTGGTGGCAAAACCGGCCCCCTCCTGGAAAAGTTCTTGGATCCGCCCCTGATCGACAGGCCTCTGATTATAGCTATACATTTGTAACAATTAATTTAAAGACAATCATCCTATAAATTGAAGGCATTTAAAGGTAAAAGAATTCCAGACACTTCAGGGACGATGCCTACAAACCGTGCTGGTACGGTACCACCACTGAGAATCTCAGCCTGTTGGACAAAACCGCAACGAGTTTTGGCCGTGCTCAGACCCTCCCACTTTGTGATGTCCGACTGAGAGGACGAACACACTGGAACAGGTCAGCAGTTTCACACCTATACATGGGCAGTGTATTCACGAAAAACAGCACATCTGAGGACATCTCCCGGAAGCTAGACAATGATATGTAAACGAAGAGTCGACATGTGCGCCAGAAGACCAAACTACACCTATTCCGCAGCTATGTGCAGTGCCATCCTCAGAGGCCTGGACCCTACGTGCGGCAGAAGCTTATCGCCTAGATGTCTTCCAGAAGTGTCTGCGCTCATTATGTGGCCTCCGATACGATGGAACAATACATGTAATTGCGGTAGGAATAAAGAGCTACTACATAGAGCAGAAATGACATCCTTCAGCGATATCATCGCACAACGCCAAAAGGTTTCTGGTGGGCACGTCGCCAGAAGGTGCCTCCTCTGGAACCCAAGTGAGCACGGCTGGCGCAGACCAAGAGGAGCACCACCCCAGCAAACAATTAGACGTTTCTAAAACGTTTGTTAACGTTGTTTGAAAGTGTCGCGTACGTTTTGTGTACGTTCACCAAAATGTTTTTTGGACGTTATTTTGTGGACACTTTAAACCGTTTTGAAGACGTTTAATTGCGACGTTCTCAATACGTTTTTTGAACGTAGGAAACGTTTTAAAAACCTTTCTCCAGTTTCTGCGGACGTATTAATAACGTGCATAAAACGTTTTTTGAAAGTGTCTTGTACGTTTAACAAAATGTTTTTTCGACGTTATTTTGTGGACACTTTTGGACGTTTTAAAGACGTTAGTTTGCGACGTTTTTACAACCGACTTTTTAGAACTAACGTCCCTAGAACGTTATTGTCATTTGTACTTACAAATACATTTATTTTGACGCAATTGTGATGTAAACATGACGTAATCGGAATATTCTCACTGTGTAATTACATATAACTAATCGCTTACCTGAAGTTCCGGCTCTTGATACCATCAGTCACTTCCTCCTACTAGGTAATATTACGACGCTTGATATATATGCTCCTTGAATTTCCTTCGTATGTAGTCACGGTTGGTGGGCATTGGAAACCATTTTTTCCCCTAATATTTCTTGAAAATATTACCTTTTTAGACTATAGATGGGCTTTATATACAAAAGTACATACATTTGAAATCAGGCAGTGCGTGGTTACGACGTAAACCTTAAAACAATGCATTTCCCCGTGAAATTTACGGAAAAATTATCCCCACGCGATCTGTTTTGTTAACAACGTTCTCGAAACGTTCCCAGAACGTTACACTGCAACGTTAAATCTTAATGTCCGCAGAACGTCCCCTCGATGTTCAAAACGAACGTGACAAAAAACGAACATTCTCCAAACGTTATTAAAAAGTTTTTAGAACGTTATAGTGCAACGTTAGATTCCACGAACGTTCGGTGCAAAGGCTCTATACGTGTAATTTCCAGGAAAAAAGCGTTTTGGAAACGTCCAAGCAAAACGTTTTATTTCAGTACCCTCTCCTGCGTTCTTAAAACGTGTTTCGGACGTCACAGGAAAATAAACGTACCGTCTGAAACATTTTATATACGTTTAAAAACATTTCTGAAGACGAAAACGTAAGAGACCAACATAAAACGTACGTGTATTTGTTTATGTTTGAAGAATTCCACGACAAAACGTTTTACAAACGTCCGAACAAAACGTTTTATGTCAGTACTCCCTCTAACGTCCTTAAAACGTGATCTGGACGTCGTAGAAAAAACGTACCATCGTGGAACGTTGCATACACGTTCATGAAACGTTGCTGAAGATAAAAACGTAAGTAACCTATATAAAACCTTCACGTAAAATCATTTATTTTTGTAAGTTTCAGGAGTCCTCGGAAAAACGTTTTACAAACGTCAAAATAAAACGTTTTTGTCGGTACCTTTTCTAACGTCCTAAAAACGTGCCTGGAACATCACGGAAGAAAACGTACCATTTTGGAACGTTTGATACACGTTTAAAAAACGTTTTATTTGACAAAAACCTAAGTCACCTTTATAAAACTTATCCAAAACGTTTTGTGAACGTTTTGTGTTTGCTGGGACGACGACGGTGGGTTGACAACATTTACCAACTAACGGGGGTGAACTCTGTAGAAGAAATAGTGGCACCCGCAGGGTGGGGAAACGTGATTCGTGGCGAGCTCTGGCCTCGGGCACCGCTTTCACTAGCGAGAGTGCAGATAGAGCAATTGATGAATGGGATGATGATGGCGTGTCTTGTCACGTCTTCATGCCGTCTTGGCCCGTCTTTTCGATGTCTTGCTGTTTCATGACGGCATCTTGCTGATTATCTTGAGTATTTGAGGCGATTCGTAAGGAACGAAATTACCAAGAGCAAGCAAGCGTAGCCAGCAAGACGTCGTCACGGCGTACGTGTCACGATCGAAGCCAACAACACCGCCAAGATCCTGTCGTGTTGAAGTCTTTGCATGTCGCAGTTAACACCGTGATGTGAATGGCCGCGACAATTCTTGGTGACGTCTTGTCAGGTCTCAACGAGTACGTGGCGGTGTCTAGCTTACAACACTGCAATTAAGGCGTCGTATACTGTAGCCTAGTGATTTCGTAACGCCTTTGTGACCACAGTCATGGTGGGCGGTGGCGGTTTGGCCTTATTTTGGCTCTCAGATTTTACTGACGATTCATCATGTAAGTGGGAACAAGGCTTTAAATCGGCACGAGGCATTGTCGTACGCAAAATAACCGATTTCAATGTTCATCATTTAATAAGACTTTAATTTCAAACATTTTATTCTGCTAAGTATAATTAACGCATGAAAGATTGCGACAACAAATGGGTGGTATTGTTTTACATGAAAAATACATTCCATGCAGCTCACATCAGGAACTTGGTAAACTTAAAAAACGGCGTTATTTCCACGAGAAAACCGTCTTATAGAAATGTCGGCCATTAAAATGCAGTAATAGGCCCTACTTCGGAAAACCAGAATAACCAAAACATGCTTTTGTGTGTGAATTAATAGTAAAAAGGTTGTCCGCAGACAACTTTTTTAAAAACCACCTTCAGTTGGCAATTTCTCCCGGGAAGGTACCATTTTATACGAACGAGGTACCAACAACCGAGGGCAGGAACATTTAGGAAGTGACCTATATATTTGCAGATCTGGACGTCTGCCGGGGCCCCTCTGCTGCGTTTGACCCCTGGGGACCCCCAAAGGGGGCCAAAAATTGCGCTGGGTCAAACATTCGAGGTACCACATGAAACTAGGTTTAGATGAAAGAGCACATCACACAGAGTACGGAATGGCCCTCGCCAGACGAAATTTCTGCTGCAAAAGTCCCGCCAGACGCCCGCCAAAATTTCATTCCATATATAAATGCAAGATACAACGGCCGTCGACAAACGCGTCCATTTGTTTTGAACGGGTAGCTTTGACAGACAGCTGTTGTGTTTCATCCGGCGTTAATTTTGTGTTGTGTTTCACTGGGAGCGCGCGATGTATATTGACGCGTATAAATGTGAGTTCCATGGGAGCCAATTTCACGGCGCTGTTTAGCACATTCAAAATTTTGCTTAGCACAGAATGTATTTGCTTAATTTTGCAAAAATGGCCCGCCAGCCAAAATCGTATGTGATGTGTATTTACTATTCTGTAAATTTTACTATTCTGTAAATTCTGTGGTTTCAGTGCCTCATTTTCCTCCACATGGCCTTTTTTCAAAGCGACGCGCTTCAATTCAAGGCTCGGTGTGAATCCACCCAATATAAACCCCGCCGATTTATGATTTACCTTTGCGATTTACCGGCCAAAAACCAGATTCTTACCAAACCATCGAATGGTGCAGAACAATCTAACAGACGAGTTTGATTTGCCCAGGTCGTTCATGTACGGTTAGACCGGCCCGAAGTTTCAGCGCAAACCTTTCCGGTATATGTGCCGATAGGCCGGTAACACTATGAGCAAAAACATGTACATGTTCATTGTGACCCCATTGTTGGTAACAATGGTGTGTGCCCAATTTCCATTGTTAGATGTTCATAGTGTAAATCGCAAAAGAGTGCGCAGGGCTTTAAAAGCGGGTAAATTGGACACGCGTCACCTCGACAAAATGCTACACACAGAGAATTTGGTGTGATCCGACTCGCCGAAAATCCCAGAATAACAGGACATTCTTCTTGTGCGTCGCTTCACTCCAAATTTCTGGCCGTATTTTCTTCAAGCAGCGCGCGTCAAATTTGCTTGCAGAACGCGTGAATAAAGTTCAGTGTGCATGAAAAAAGGTTCAGTGTGCATATCCAATTCATCTACATGACTTTTGTAATTCCTTCCATCCCGCACTCCAAATTCCTTCCATCCCGCATTTTCGTCAACCAACGCGTGTCAAATTTGCATACTGAAGAACACTAATACAGAACACGTGAAAAAATTCAGTGTGCATCTCCAATTCATTTAATTTTATAGGCATATTCAGACGGCCAATAGACAGTTTCGGCATCTCGGTTTAATGGTACGTGTTCGCAGACGTATCCGTGTGACATAACACTAATTTGGTGTAAACCAGTCGAGATTAATTTTATACGTACCGCTCCCGTGTCAAACGGCTCCCATACGTTGTCCTACGTGTGGCTGATCCGCATCACGTACGAGGAGACCGCATAGAGTGATGACGTCAAAGCTGAAAATGGTACGGATACGTATACGCGCGTGGATTTTGAGCTTGCCGAAACTGTCTAATAATCAACACCGAGGGTGGATTCACACACTAGCATTTTTATGCGTAAATTCGACGCGCGTCGCTTTTACAGAAAGCGGTTTGGACTGGGAATTTTGAGTGAAACGACGCTGTGTTAACCACATCAAAATTTTCGCCCAACTTGATTTCGATGAAACGTTTTGGATAGGCCCTATAGGAGTCGGTCAGTTTCGCCGATGCAACTTTTGACGGTGGAAAATGATAGTTTAGTCACTTTAATTTACACTTCATTACACGTACATTGAGTATTCAGGTACTAATGTCTCTTTCTGTCTTACATAACCCATGGTGACCAACCAAGAAAATCTTGCGCTGTACATAATCTCACCCGGTTCTTGCCTCTTCTTCAGTGAATTCGCAAACAAATGGACAAAAGCTGAATTAAGAAAGTTATTATTTTGGTACATGGATACTGTGTCCACTTTTTGTGCCAACCAGGGCTGCTTTCGAGCGCTCGTCCCTGGTGCTCCCAGGCGTTGGGAACGTTACGTCACACACATGCGTACACACAATCGCGCTCGAAAGCGTTTTCGGGATCCCAGGGCTGCGTTCCAAACACGCGAACATTGCAAACGTTTGCATCGTTCGCCAACAACTGGTACCCGACTTTTCATAGACTAGTGCACAAAAGCACTGTAACAAGTGGCGAACGTTGGCACCGTTCGCGTGTTTGGAACGCAGCCCTGGTGCACCACGGTCATTAAAAATTACATCCCCGCTAATAAAGGCTTGGTTTTCCACAAAATTAATCACAGGTATATGATGAAAATAAATCATGAAAATATTTACAACGTTTTGCATTCGATGTGGAAGCTTGAACATTCAAAATATCAACCCAAATTTCCAGAATCATTCTACGACGCGCCAGTCATTTTTGCCGATTCATGCATGAGTACGCGCATCTGCGCATGTCTCCCAGTTGTCCCGACGACTCAGAGGTCGGGAGCAGTTGGTGCCACCATCTGGTGCACCAACGCGCTTTCGGGCGAGCACCATGGAGCACCAGGGATCCCTGGTGCCGCGCTCGAAAGCAGCCCAAGTAGGCCTACCCGAGAACTCCACTCGACATAGTCAATCACAGCGCTCCCAGATTTACGGCGGATGAAACACAACAGCCGTCTGTCAAAGCTACCCGTTCAAAACAAATGGACGCGTTTGTCGACGGCCGTTGTATCTTGCATTTATTATATGGAATGAAATTTTGGCGGGCGTCTGGCGGGACTTTTGCAGCAGAAATTTCGTCTGGCGAGGGCCATTCCGTACTCTGTGTGATGTGCTCTTTCATCTAAACCTAGTTTCATGTGGTACCTCGAATGTTTGACCCAGCGCAATTTGTGGCCCCCTTTGTGGGTCCCCAGGGGTCAAACGCAGCAGAGGGACCCCGGCAGACGTTCAGATCTGCAAATACTAGGTCATTTCCTAAATGTTCCTGCCTTCGGTTGTTGGTACCTCGTTCGTTTAACCAAAACCCTCTGGGCTGCCGGTCTATTTACACAACATAATTTAATTCTAGCACTTAGAAAAAATAATCTCAAAATTGGTAGGCAGTTCGTTACAAAATTTTGAGTAGTATATTTGTGTTTTACGACTATTGTGTTTTATGGCTATTGGATTCTGAACCATGCTAGAATATGGACCCTTTGCGTCGGTGGCCATGACGAGGGGCAGGTTTTCATAACAAAATGTGTGACAATATATCCACAAATTTGCCCATTCGGGCATGACACACGGTGAAAATGTGACTGCCCCTTGTCATGGCAGCCTGTGCAAAGGGTCTATAGAATTAAAGGAAGGGACAACACTTGTTTGAAGTTATCGACTAATTTAATATTACCGATGTATTGCCCGGTGTATAAACCTTCATGAGAATCAGAGAATCTCGTTTTCAATGTCGGCAACCCAATTAATTTTGATGATAAACTCTGCAACTAATGCAACCTATTTGTGCTGTGCCATATTTGACATGGATGATGATGACATCAACCAAGCAATGATTGCATGGATGACGTCAAGATTGATGCCTTGTTTCCCGACTCCCATACACCATGAAGTATGAAAAATATGTTGTGTCCTGACTAACGCCCTCGCAAGTCCGAGCGCCGAACTGCAAAAGATGGCGATTACATAAAGCGTACAGAGTTAGGCAACCCTTTGCAAGTGTTGTCCCTTCCTTTAACCATGGAGCTATATGGAGCTTATAGCTCCATGCTTTAACTAAAATACAGTAGGCTAGGCAATGTTATATTCAAAATATTTTTACAGTATTTGAAATTGACAAAAAATATATATACGAAGAGTGTAAACTGTGCAAATTCGAATCATTTATTTACTATTTCAATATTCAAATAAAATATATTATAACAAAATATTGTAGATGAATTAAAAATTAACCAATTTGGCTGTAGAAGCAAAAAGGTTGGTGTAATTCACTGCACTGCTTTAGGGGACGGATAAATTAGTTTACAAAACATCGATGTTTTTTTACAATATCCTTGAAAATATACGGATTGAGAGTGCGATATTTCATAATGACAATGACAAAATCTTATATTGTAATCTCAACACCCATGGGAAATATGGGGGAGATCAATAATGTGATCCGGACAAAATTTAGGTTGATTTCATGAAACTACATTTCGATTTCACATACAGTTCCGCCTATACACAAGAACATGTTACAAAATTCCAACCAATGTTAACTTGTCACTGAAAAATCTTCCCCTGGATTAATGCCATAATGAAGGGTGCCACTCCTAACCCAGGACCAGGGCATGCGTTCTGTAGTGAAGGCAAGGCCAACATCACCAGTAGGGCTTACAGCAATGGTTCCCCCTGCACCGCCCACTCTGTCCTTCATGTACGACATGGCTTTCTCAGCTGCTTTTTTGACGTTATCCCCTGAAAAAAAAGAATGGAAGTTAGAATTAGCAGTTAAAGGAGCGTGTCCAGATCACATTTTGTCTAATGGGGGAAAAGCCTTTAATCTTTACATATACTCGAAGGGGGAAAAAGGCAATTTATAGCAAAGTGCCTTGCCCAAGGACACAGACAGCAAATCCTACCATTTTCCATGTTGTACACGACCTGTCTTGCCAGTGTGACCTTGGCTATTGACTCCCCATGGCCAGTGGTTGAGGCAGCACCAGAGGCATTGTCACAGTAGGCACCGCTTCCTGTAATTGGGAAATAAATTTACAATAGACCTCAAGTCTCGCAGTGCATGGGCCAAACTTCCAGGGACCAGACATGTATTAATGCAATTGTCACTTTACCAGGGGCGGATCCAGGGGGAGGGGGGCGCACGCCCCTCCCCCCCTTTCAAAATATTGCCCCAGATCACACCACATAAGCACAGAGCATCTAGAATCATCTAGAAGTCGTTAGGGATTCGCGCTACGCGCTCGCTATTTCATTGTCATCAGCATTTCATGCTTAAAAATTTCACGCCCCCCCTTTTCAAAATCCCGGATCCGCCCCTCTTTACCATACCGCGTTTGTAAGCTTCCAAACGTCAGCAATGGAAAAGGCACCCTAAATTCTACCGATTCAATAGATAAAATGAAGAAAATGTCGAAACTTTTAGTTTCTCGCTTGCAAGTACCTTTACAAATTAGAGGCTCAGGCTTGGTGCATCTCAGAAATATTAACAAGGCTAAACAAAATATCTGATTTGAAAGTCAATATGAACGTTCACTTATGTTGAGAGTAGATAATTAAAACCACCAACAAGAACCCAGACAAATAAAGTACACACAGACAGGACAGAAAATCGACAAGACCGTCTAAAGCCGAATCAAGAACTTTTGAAAACGGCCATAATGCATCATATTCGTGCCAAAACAATGCAGCAAAATATTCACGCCACCTGCAGACTATCAGCGATGCGCTGCATGGTTTTTATATTACGTCCAGGGTTACCAGTTATATCTCAAAGACGGAAATAACATTTTATCAACTTTTTGTTTTTGTTTAACCCCGAATCACTTGGTAAAACTGCTTATTTTGATGTGGATCCAAAATGGTACCGAAAAACAGTCACTGTACATTCTTTACCTCTTATACGAGGTCCCCAGAAGTCGAGGAATCTTGCAGCGTACCGCAAGTTCTCCAGGACAACATACTACTACAAGGTCTATTCTTACTGGAACTGTAGCTGGGTCCCAGGTCAATTCCAAAACTGAATTGATTGCTTCAATTAAGTTGATATCTCGACTGAAATATCAACCAGTCCGTTTCTCTTAAAATGTACATACAGTTGAAGTCAGAAGTATAAATACATGTACACCACTACCATCATCACCCAAAATGGTAAACAGGATTACCCGAACCATTGCAAAGTGTACAAGCTATGTTTTAAGTACTGCATGCACGTTAGGAATTCCACAAAATCAAGAATTTAGTAAAGACTGTTGTAAGCACACCAGTTTTAACACTTGGTTGCATACAGTTGTATTTATACTTCTAACTTCAACTGTACATCAATATTTTTGCATGTAGATATTTTTGGGACTCGAGCAGAGGGAGACTCGTTTATACAACCTTGGCAATGTGCAAGTGGTGACAAACTGAGCAAGTCCTACCTATAATCGGACTGTCCCCCACTCTACCAGCCATTTTGGCCGTGATTCCACCAGTGGATGTAGCACAAGCCAAGTTTCCATGCCTGTCAATTGCCACTGCACCAACAGTATCATGGTCTCTGAAAATAAATTGCATGTATGTTTTATCCACAGTGAACCAAGGTATCGCATTCTACACGTAAGTCTTTCAGAAACAATGGAAATGTTGTCACACCAAAGCTCAATTAAGTCATTCTGTTTCTCGGGAAATACTGATCTCATTGCACAAATACAATCCAATCTCCAACTTGGATATGGAAACAAACACGAGCAGATTATTCATAGCCCTGCTTTACATTACAGATAACTTGCTTTACCAAACTCTGGAAATTTTGTCGTGTAAATTGTACCATGTTCCTGAAATATGAAATTAAAACTGCGGATTTACAATATCCTTGTAAATAGAGGGAGCGGATTGTGAATTGAGGGCGTAAAATTTTAGAATGGTAATGGGAAAATATGACATACGATATGCCATAAAAATCTCAACACCCATGAGGTAAAATATCACCATGAACATCTTTACCCCTTAAATAGACTGATCCAGTAAGCTCCGTCCATTAAGAAATTGCCTAGCAACATTCCACACATATGAGGCATGTGTGCAGTAGAGTCGCGTGGCCGCGCCGTGCATCAGCGTCCGCGCCCTGGTCGGCGCGTATATTAAAACACGCACACAGAAACTGCACGCTCGAAAGCAAAATGTGCACTTAAGTATCCAGTCGTGTGCGTGCACGTACAGCACGCCTGCAATACGCAAAAACATCTTGACACACATCTAAAACGCAGTGAATGCACAACATAGCAAAACGACAAGCTAATTTTTGTGAGTTTTTCCCGTTTACACAAAAACACATTTATGAAGGGATTAAAAGTAGGTTAGGATGGTCTTATACAATCCGTTTTAAACCGGCTAGGGTCCTCTGCTTATGGTGTTTTTGCGTCATTCATGCTGCATTTCGCCGTAGTTCTGTGCACAAAATTTTGAGGACTCGGGTAACCAAAATGGAGATCCACTTTTTGGTTACCTCAACCTGAGGATGTGATTGGTCAATTCCAAAATGGGCGTAGCTCACTGGATCGGTCTATTGCCACTTATCCTTTAAACTGAACATTTAATACCTTTGTTACCCTGTGGAGTAAAAAATCTCTTTTAAAAACAAGACTCCATTGTGTGGAGCCCCTTAAACAGGGCTTAATGTAAAGCCATGTTTCAGGGGCTCTACCCACTGGGATCTTCACTCCTTTGATGAAAATAAAGTTTAAGGGAAAGTGGCAATTCACTGCTATTTAAGGGGTAAAGATGTTCTTAAGGACTTTTCCCCCTAGAACGTCAAACCCCGGGCGAACACATTTTTAAGAGTATATGTAGTACCTTGTGGTGAAGAGTCCATCTACAGTTTTCCGAAACTTCTTGAATTGTTCTAATTTCTCCAATGCCTCATCGCTGATGAGAGTGGACGTGGGTACCTCCTCTATGCCAACACTCTTTGCAAACCTGTTGGCACCTTCACCTACCAGTAGTATATGATCTGTCTGATATAAACAAAATTGAAGCAATTAATGTTAAAGACAGATCACATGTGTTGAAAACTTAAACTTTTAAAGCGGCCCATTGTATCATCTGCATTGACCCAATTTTGTTTTTCATGAGTTGACAAGAAAAACCTTACTCAAAGTGTTGATAGCAATGGTAACAAACACCACATAAATTTATTTTCGTCCAAAAATGGTATCTCATGGAAATTGACAACCGAAGGTGGTTTTCAAAAAAAGTCCCGTGCTTCACTTGTACACAAATTCCATATATAGATTTTGAAGGTTTTCTGAAGCATTGATGCATCTATAGCTAAAATTTCTTCAGGCTAGTTTACCAACATTCTTCTTTAGATGCAAATGATACATAGGTCCTTTAAACAACTAGAGTAATGTTGATAAACTGCTGTGTAGAAATTTCAGCCATAGATGCAGTAATACTTCAGAAAACCTTAAAAATCTATGCATGGCCTGGTTTTTGTCTTGAATGAATGATCAAAATTTTCTGCATAATTTTTTTTGTTTTTAAAGCACATTTAGTTGGCAATTTCGCCCACAAAGGTACCATACAGGACAAAATCATGTGGTGTTTGTTTCCATTTTTGTCAACTCACAAAGTAAAATTTCAGGTCACTGAAATTATGTATTGGGGCTTTACGCAGAGCATAGTAAGCACGCCTTTTCAGCTATACAATTTTAACTGACTTTGAAATTTTTGGGCCCTGGGCCCAATTTCATAGAGCTGTTTAACAGCCCATTTCCCGTTAACCGAGCGTCAGGCTATTTCATAGACATCGTTAACCGTAAGCAACTGAAAACCTGCCTTAACCACAGAGCCAAATTTTGCTTAAGATAGTGATGCAACAATGGCGGTTTCCAAGAGCGCGCATGCTTAAGCACGCCGCGGCCGTGAAATAGCCTTAACGTTAGCACGACTTTTCTGCTACAGTAAGCACACGTTTTCAGCTAGCGCTTAAACAGCTCTATGAAATTGGGCCCAGGTATAAGCTGGATGTTTGTAGCTGTACCTTTTCCATGACCATTCTAGCCAGCTTCACAGGATGAGCTATATTCTTAACACAAGCTACAGCCCCAGTCCTAAGATCACGGCCTTCCATTACAATGGCATCCATCTCCACCTCTCCATCCTCGTTCAAAACGGAACCCGTACCTTCATAGAAACAAACAGAACAATGTTATAAATAATGTAGCAATGGGTTTTCCTATAAGCTAGTACGCTTTAGAGTTGATGACATTTTTGAAATAATGTTGCCAAGTGATTTGGGAGGAAAAATCCACAATTTTTGGGTTCAAGACAACTCGTGGGATTTGGAATCTTGAGCAAACTGCTTAAAGGAGCTTGTTCAGATTTTTCCAGAAAATGAATATCGCTGTGACCTAGTAACAGTCATATAAAAAATACTTCCCAGAAAGAAAACGGGAAATTTTCAATCTCCAATTTGGACACGGAAACAAAAAGGTTGGTGCAATCACTGCACTGCCTAATTGAACGGATAAATTAGTTTACAAACCATCGGTGTTTTTTTTTACGATATCCTTGAAAATATACCGATTGAGAGAGCAAAATGGAACGCATTCAAGTTTGCTTGAAGATAAATGAGTATAAGAAACCACTGTGCCTTGCAGCCCAGCTGGTAGATCATCTGTCCGGTGAGTCAGAGGTCCCAGGTTTGAATCCCGATTTGGCCTTTACGATTCTTCTCTCATCCCAAGTTTGGTAGTTTCATTTCAATGGTGATTAGGCACCATTGAAATTATTGGATTTGTTAACTTAATTATTTGTACATATATATATGCACAGTGTTGTAGTACTCGAGTCCAGGACTCGGACTCGAGTCTGACTCGACTCACAATTTTCGTTACTCGGGCTCGGACTTGACCTTGACCATGATGACTCGGACTCGAACATGGTGACTTGTGACTCACGAGTCACATATTTCAAAACAAGAAAACAGATATATATTCGCGCGCTTAATACAGGATTCTTGGGGTGAACACAGTACGACGTGTGAATAAATACACTGCCCCAACAGGCCGACAAGGGCTGCACGAGCACGTTTCATTTTTGCGAACAAGTGACTTGTGATTCGTGACTCTGACTCAAGGCTAATGACCGAGACTCGAGGCTAATGACCGAGACTCGAGGCTAATGACTCAAGACTCGAGGCTAATGACTCAAGACTCGAGGCTAATGACTCAAGACTCGAGGCTAATGACTCAAGACTAGAGGCTAATGACTCAAGACTAGAGGCTAATGACTCAAGACTAGAGGCTAATGACTCAAGACTCGAGGCTAATGACTCAAGACTCAGACTGGATATTGATGACTTGACTACAACACTGTACTGCATATATGCATGTAACATCGCATCCAACCTGCATCGAACACCGGGTCATCTTCAAGCACACACACAGCAATCACCACGGCATCCAATGCCGTACAGTCATTGTCCTCAGCCAAAACTCGGTAGCCTGCCCGGGCTGCTGACTGCACGCCACGACAGCTAGCCTGCACTAGGTCATCGGGAATGGCCCATGCTCCTCCATGAACCACGATTACTGGGGTTATTACATCACTGGTGGATGCAGAACTCTCAATACAGCTGCCTTCAGGGCTGGTAGACATTTTGTGATGAGGGCGTCCTAAAAAAAGGAAACAAAATTTTAAAAGCTAATTACTCGGCGGTTACTTATGAGTTCAAAAAATAGCAACCACTATCCATTACATCACAGTGTCCTTGTTTTTATGATAAAAAAAACCAGATTACATGTAGCCTAATGAATGACTGAGCATCAATGGTTTTAAAAAAAATTGTGAATACCTTTGCAAATAGGTTTACAGGCTAAAGGGGGAAAGGACAAAGGGGTACCTCGGCCGAGTGGTTTGGGTCACTGGCTCGCAATAGACAGCCGAAGTGTGACGTGCGTTGCCATGGCAATTGGATCTAAACTATCATGGCCGTCGGGAAAACTACCATTGGAAAAGCACTGGGACACGGTTGAGTGATTTTTAGTTTAGATCCAATTGCCTAGGCAACCAACAAAAGGTGACGTATTCACTTCGGCAGTCTATACTCGGGTGGAAACTTGGGGTTGCGAGTTCGATACCCGGCTGGGGTACCTGGGGGTTTTTGAGCAAGGCACTTAAACACAATTGCTCCATCCTTCAGAAAGCCGTTGGTCCAGTGTGTACGTTAGGTATAACGCACTTTAAAGATCCCAGAGCATTCTTTCTTGAAGAGCAAGGGGATTCCCTGGTGTCTCTGGCCGTTTCTAATTCATCGTCTTCTCCTCGTGGGTTTCCTCACGCTTGCGAGCGACAGTGCAATGGGCACTTTTGGGGAATCCTTGGTTTCAGTACCAGAAAGAAGTAATACTAATAGTAAATAGTAATAAATCCTTTACTAGTGCTCTGATTGGAAACATGAACTTTTATGATTAAATGTTATTGAAGATATAATTATAAAATAAAGTTATAGGCCCCGTTTGATTTGTGATGATTATTTGAAATTAAAACGTTAAATTTTCAACTTTGCATTTGTCTATATGCCAATGGTGATGCATAAAAAATCCGCTGAAATCAATGTTGATATCGTCCATCCAAAAGTAAGCGAACAATTGACGAGTTTCATCGCAAAACACAATAAACGCCAAATCAAAAAAAATTGAGATAATGGTGTCAGTAACATTCTTGATTATTGGCAAACTTTGTAATTATATCCCACAAAAAACTGTTTTACTCATTGAAATTTGCCATTGACTGCTTAATTGTAATACAAAATGGCAGTTTTCTCAAAATGCCCGAAATGGATACAGGCTATAGTATAGCGTTTTGCCTTTTCTTCCCGTCAGTGCCAAGAATGCATTGGTGGTAATTTGACTTGTATTAGGTTTCTAAAAAGTGACATAAATTTCATGTTTGCAATGAATTGTTGTAGGAACACGTTGCCATTGATTGCATCGCCAGAGATAAAGGTAAAAACCCTCAAAAGGTGCGATTTATTTGTTATTTTCTAAACTGGAAACCATCATCTGTCATCTTTCAGTTTGTTGGCCAATTGATGTTTGCCAACAGTAGCCAAATGCCTCTGGCTGCACACATCTTGTATGTGTCGACACACAAGATGTGTGCGGCCAGAGCCATTCGGGCTACAAATGATGGTGCGGTGGCCCACAATAAACCTTATCGACGTTCTCAATGCATCATGAGATTGGATAAGAATTATTGCCCAGCCAAGTGTGCGTAAACCTAGTGTGAGGTGGAACATGGAGCGCTGCACGAAAAAGGTGAAATTTGGGTGGATGTGTATCTTTTTAGGGCGAGGTCATATATAGTTGTGCTCAAAATTATTCATACCCTTTTCAAATTTCCTCACTCCCAAAAACTATTGTGAAGGAACTTTCACTGTATCCTAGGAGAGTTAGTCGCCTTGCACAAGACCACATGTTTTTGGCTCAGCACATTTGCATAACAATAGTAATGTCCAGATTTGCTTTTTGTGCCTGTTCAAAATTATTCATACCCCTTACAAAATATCAGCATTTAGGCCATTTTTTGTGATAATGCACCTGCTTTCAACATTCCAGTGATTACTTTTTGTTGTTCAACAGTTATCCTAACATGTTTGGGGCGGTCGGGTTGGCGTACGGGTTCTTTACTCGCCTTTCACCTCTGGCGTCCCGGGTTCGAATCCGGGGCGTGTATGTGGATTGGGTTTGCAGTCCCTACTTGACCGCATGGGTTTTTCCCTGGGGCATTTCTCTGGGGGGTTTTCCTCCCACTTCTAAAACTGCAACTCCTTCTTCGTCATCTCAAGTTGATAATATAGTATAGTTAAAGCTAAAAACCGTATAGTTGATGGCATAAAGGGCCTTAGTTGCCGAAGATGCCATAAAATATACAACAACAACAACTAACATGTTTGCATAGATTTGAATAATTAACATATCTGTTCAATTAAATTTAAATCAAAGAATAGCACTCTGCTTGTAAGCTATAAAGTGAGGGGAGTTGATGCCTTCATTCTCAGTTTCTGGACTTGCGCATGGCTATTGGTCAATGGCCACAAAGAAGGTAAAGACTACAATTAGAGTGCCAGTTTCCACCATTCAGAGCATAATTAGGAAGTACAAGGAGTTCCACACAGTAAGAAACCTTAAAGGGCGTGGTCATAAGTCGACATGTCACCTCGTCTGGCAAGAAAAATGTGCCGAGAAGCCAGCAACAATCCCCGCATCATCATGAAGGGTTTACTGAACAGCCTTGGCGAGTCTGGGACCAAGATATCCAGGCGGACACTTCAGCGCACATTGCTTGCATCAGGGAGGTCTCCATGGCCGCCGACATAGAAAGACGCCACTCGTGAGGCAGAGACATCGGGAAGCTTGTCTGGCCTTCGCTAAAGCACACCTGGACAAGGATCCAAGCTTCTGGTCATCGATTCTGTGGTCAGACAAGACAAAAATTGAGCTTTTTGGGCACATGGATGTTGCTTATGTCTGGCGAAAGAACAACCGTCAAGCATGGAGGTGGTAGCATCATGCTGTGAGGATGCTTCTCGGCAAATGGGACTGAGAATCTCATAATAAATGGTTGGGATCATGAAAAAGGAGCAGTACATTAAAGGCAGTATACATGATGATTGGTATCACGAAGAATCAGAAATGTTCACAGATTTACACATAACTTACACGATATAAACATGATGACGGCAGAAAACTTCCCCTGAAATGGATTTGTCTGCATGAAGTGCTATAGTTTTTGAGAAATGAGCAAAACAATTATTTTTGGTCTCGCGATACGTAAATTTAATTCGCCCCAAAACCATTTCGCCTTCAAACCACTTTGCCTAAGTGCCATTTTGCCCCAAATCACTTCGTCCAAACACTACCTCGCCCAAATGCCACTTCGCCCCAAAACCACTTTGTGCACAGGCCGTAGTTCAGGGCAAAGTGGTTTTGGGGCAAAATGACTGCAAACCCTCTTTTGACTGTTTTCTCAAAAGTTAGACGAAGTACAGAGCTGGTTTTTGCTCAGGTTGGTTGACATGCATATCTTCAACAGTTTATCAATTATGTATACTATCTTTAAGATCATCGATGAAAAATTCAAGCAGTACGTGCGCTAAGAAACTCTAGCTTGGTCAGCATTGGACCTACCAGCAGGACAACGATCCCAAACATACTGCCAAGGCAGTCACAAAATTGTTCGAGGACAAACCATGTGGAAGTTCTGGAGTGGCCGAGCCAAAGCCTGGATCTCAACCCAATCGAGAATATATGGAGGGAACTCAAGACTCAGGTGATGGCAAGGAAGCCCTCCAACCTCAACGACCTTAAGACTTTTGCATAGGAGTGGGCGAAAATCCCAGTGGAAACATATGCCATTGAAGCCTTGTAAGCCGATACAGGAACCGTTTGGAGGCAGTGATAAAAAACAAAGGCTTTTCTATTGATTATTAAGAGTGACTTTATTAAAGGTATGAATAATTATGGACATGACCTTTTTTGGAAAAAGGTCAATAAAATACCCCCAAAATATATATTACAGAAAATGTCACTTGTTGTTATTCTTCCAGTTGTTTGTCACAAAGTTCCTTCCTCCATGTCAGAAGTAAGCCAGACAAAACTCACTCATTTATTAACACTAACGGGATTCAAAATAATAATTTTGAGCACAACTGCATGTATTACATGTAACTCATATGAACTCTATGGTGGGTTAAGGTAACAATAGTGTGAGTTACGGCTTCTGAAGTTTAAAACTCTGTAGTTTAAAAGCACTCGTGGTCGGAGTTGTTCGCAAAGGTGTATATGTACATAATGTAAGCCCCTGTGGCAAAGCATACGGAGCCTGCGTAGGCTAATTTAATACGTAGTTGGGCCACAGAATGGGGCTAGGACTCGCAGGGCATGCAGCACACCCAATCCAACCGCGCCGTGCATAAACACGGGTACAGGTCAACTCGGTCCCAAGTCAACTCGGTCCCGGTCAACTCGGTCCCAAGTCAACTCGGTCCCAAGTCAACTCGGACCCAAGTCAACTCGGACCCTATGGGAAATTGAACGTAAAAATTTTTAAAATCAATGGCCAAAGATTAATAATCACCAAAGTTGGGTTTTGAACATTGTTTTCCGAAACAGATACCGTTATAGTTTAGGCCAATGAAATTAGATTACTAGTTTCTCGTCAACCACTTTTCAAATTTTGATGAGGTTTTTTTTTCATTATTCATTATTCATTATTTCTTATCAATGAAAAATGTAACCCGTTACCATGGTTATACAAATACTAACTGCTATTTTGAAACTGATTTAGGCTCTAAAAGTCGCCCAGAAAGTTAGTGCCAGTATCGGTTCCATGGAGTTATACATGTAGCTTGTGTTTGAAGGAAGAACTTGAGATGGCAAAAATCATGGGAAATGACAAAGGAGTTTTGAAAGCTAGAGCAATACGTTTTAATATGGCAGGCCTGGCTTTACGGCCCCCAAAGAGGGTGTACTGATAAAAATATATCATCTCGGGCGGAAATACTCCACTTAGGTAAGGATTTTCAGGCAAAATGGTTGATTACATTTTTCAATAGGGTCCGAGTTGACTTGGGACCGAGTTGACTTGGGTCCGAGTTGACTTGGGACCGAGTTGACTTGGGACCGAGTTGACTTGGGACCGAGTTGACCTGGGTCCGAGTTGACCTGGGACCGAGTTGACTCGAAACCATAAACACATGCACGATTTACCTTCAAAGTTTAACACTTGCACTGTAGTACTAGGAGACCAGTTTGGTTTGTATTTCTGTTGCCTGTCGCGTCAGTCGATCTCGTTTATTCTGTAGATATCGTCTATACAGTGTGTTGAATTTGTAGCCCACAAAGGTCCCAATTAAAAAACTAATTGCTAAATAAATTCCCAACATTTCAGCCATCGTCAGCTAGCTGTTCAGCGCTCAGGGTGTGTGCGTGTTGCATACACGGCATTATGAGGACACGTGGACCGTGCAGCGCTGGACGGATTGAGTGTGCTGCACTGCAAGTCCGTGAGTGCGGACTCCCCTGGTAAAACTGTTGAGTTTCACAACACATTCCTGCCGTGAAATAGCGCATCTTGAAAAACATCCTCTAAAATATCACAATTGTGCAATTCAAACCTTTTAAAGGCACAGGCTCGTCAGCAATGCGCGCCCGCCAAATGTGTGCCACGCAATACGCAGCTCTATAGCAAAGGCATGGAGCTGCGTGTTTCGAGCACGAATTTGGCGGGCGCGCATTGCTGACGAGCCTGTAAAACTATTTCAGTGGGCAACTGAAAAAAGTACTATTGTTTGACCTATTGCGCAATAGGTCAAAGGATAGTACTTTCTAAAAGTACTATTTCATAGCGCCGTACGCAATCGCGCGAGCGTGTGCCATACGCCAGCGCGCGGGAGACGCGTTCGCGTGCGTGACGCAACTAGCAGTGGATAATGTGCACTTCGGCTTGGCTCTCTGAAAACTGAATTTTGTCCTGAAAATACCAATCATTTGACACAAACAAATCAATGTATGAGTATATAAAACAAATATTGACTGCTTTTATTCGGGTGATGATGCAAACTACCGCCCCTCGGTGATCTTGACACGGCAGTCCTGCTATTTTCCCTCGGCCTGCGGCCTCGGGAAAATAGCAGGACTGCCGTTTCAAGATCACCTCGGGACGATAGTTTGCACCATCACCCTCATGAGCAGTCAATATTTGTATAATATTGGTGGGGGAGTCCGTGTACACGGACTCGCAGTGCAGCACACTTAATCCGTCCAGCGCCGTGCCGATACGGCGTGTGTTGCATATATACATCCTGAGATCTCAGGGAATTTCCACTCTGCAAAGCGACGTGACAATACCCTGAGGAAATACACGCAAATCTGTGGAGCGAGCCGGCGTTGTCTTGAGCCAACTCACGCCCGAGTCATTTTGATGTAATTTAATCAATTCGGTCATGTTATGCCGAAAAGAAACAATTTCTATACTTTCCAGAAATTGTATTGGGTTCCGTTCCTTATGACTGTCCCATTCCTACCAAACTTTCAAACGACGAACTTTATTTACTCCGCAGTTTTTCAAATTAATAACAGGGATGCATGCTGACGAATGTAATGGAACGGATTCCCCAGTATTCTTTAAATAGCAGCCAATCGCCGACGCGGACAACGGCCAGCATTACCGAGTATTGTACACAGATATCTATTAACAACGGAGGCCGTACAAGCATAACCGCGCCTTCTCATTAACATACTTTCATTTACATACTTTTGGGCACATTTACATACTTTTGGGCACCATTTGCATAAGTATTTGCATATTTGCGTGGTTTAAGCCACTCATTTGCATGATTTTGGGCACCGTAATTTGCATGATTTTTGGCACTTCTACAAGGGTTTTCGCGCATGCGCACAGATGAAAGCTGCTGTCGCGTGACTCGCGTCCTCAAGTTTGGATACGCGCGATGCGCACACGCGATTAGGGGTAGTGTACGCAAAGCCCCATTCGCGACGTGCGCGCTGTATTGGCACGCGTACGCGTACACTAGAAGGATGAACGAACTTGGTTGCTAACTGTATACGTATATTGGTATTTCTGTGCACAATTTAGCGTGACTTTTTTTGCCATTTTCCACCGAATTAAGCAGTTTGGTGATGTGTAGGGTATTTCTAAACCCGTCAATGCCAGAGATTAGGACACACGGAACCTTGTTTGCACATCGTCTTCCAGCACAAGGTAGACAATTTGAAAACCTTTCTTATAAAGTTTGTGCCATGTTTTTGGAACTTCATATCCCGGACTCCGTCCGCTATGTAGTATGCGGTAACGAGTCCATACCGTCGCGACGACGGTCGAAATTGTCTTAAATAAACCTTGCAATATCGTGGCAGATTATATTCTGTCAAGACATTGCTTCAATTAGATACAATATTCAAACTACATCACCTTTATAGCTCCATGGTTACAAGTTTAAAGTATATTTTCAGCATAATAAGCCCGGAATTTGCGCCACACTGGTCAAAAACAAGATGGTCGTTTTAATTTTTTTTTCTCCGGGTATGTTAATTTTGACGTCATGAGATCAAACATAAATTACATAAATATTTAATGTTACGCACGCGCACACGTTCGGAACCGCCCCAAGCCGGTTACGATGATGGCTGTCACCGTGGCGCGAAATGCGCTGGGACCGTATGTTTGGCGCCCTCTGTTGATATTGCTCCTCAAAAGTCTCCCATAACACTGTCGTTTCCTATCTTGTTGTTAATAGATATCTGTGGTATTGTATCACATGCATGCATGCACGGTGTTTACAACCTGCGCGCGTTACATTTGAATGCCTGCAATCGTGCTGCATAATGCACTGCAAGCGTCCTGATTGGTCCAGCAGAGGCGACAAGATTTCTGTCGCTAGTCCCACCGCCAAATGGGGCCTTTTTCAACAGGGCCACTGTACGCAGGAGTTAGGGAGTGCTTTAAAGGGGCACTGTTGCAAGAGGATGCATATATAGCGCATACCGAGCTGCGAGCGTGGTACTCGGACTCTACCGATACGAATGGAATCCCCGATGATTTCTCGCATTTGCAACATTTCTGTTTCGGGACATGTTTGTCAGAATGTTTGATATGTGTCAAAGATAAAGTGGTGGGAGGTTGATTCTTGAACTCTTTTTGGTTTTCGTGCAAATGAGTAAAAAAGTTGCCGAGTTGGTGTCCGCCTCATAGGTTTATGCACATTTGGCCGGGCAATTTTGTCATCCAATCCCATAATGCATTGAGAACGTCGATAAGGTTTATTCAGGGAGAACATTCAGGGAATGGGGTTTTAACTAGAGCTGCGACGTTTAAACGTTTAAACGACCGAAATTTAACTATCCGTTTAGAAAAATGCTAAACGGATATCCGAAACCAACTTGTGAAAAAACGATCCTCCCTTTTTCAAAGATCTAATGGCCGTTTTGCGCCGCCAGAAATTTCTAAAGCGGCAATTTTGTTCGTAAGAATCAGGCAGCATACCGCTGTGATGAGCCCAACGGTACGTCGGTACTACCTTTGTGGTTTCAAGCCGAAGATGTACAGTTGGGTTCGCGGGCGGAGGCGATTTTACTGGTTTACGGTTCAATCTTGTTGAATTCAAAGCAAGGCGGTAAACACCGTTTACTATATAGCTGAACTTTCGTGGCCTGCATCATGTATGCTCCAATTCAAGTGTCAGTGGTGCCGCGCGAACGCACATGATACCAGGTCAAAGAACTTTTTATTGCGAGCGCGGTAATAAGTTTTACTTTTTGTTATGTTTACTATTCGTTTAAACGTTTAAACGAACGTTAAAATGAAGTTTAAACGTTTAGAAAAATAAACGGTAACTAATATTAACGAGGCTAAACAAATGCCTGGTTTGAACGACAACTTGAACGTTCACGTCTGTTGCGAGTAGATAAAACCACCACAAAAACCTAAACAGATAAAGTACACATGGTCAGGACGGAAATCGCAAAGACTGTCATCTAAAGCCGAATCCGTACATCAAGAACTTTTAAAAAACGTCGTGATAACAGCCGTCATCTGGTACGCATCCTGCTGGATGGCGGTAGCCAAGCCACACCTCTAAGAGGAGGGATCTTCCCGAGAACATGAAGACCTGTATCGAGACCATGACCGTATATACTCTTGTTGGCGGAATCAAGATCTCCAAGAAGTTATACGAGTGTTAGACATACAAGGAAGTTGGTCATGTCCTTTAACAGTAACCGAGATAGATCAGCCCTGCAGTGTGATGCGCCGGCCACACTCAAAGAACATATATCAGTGAATTAGACATTCACGTCGCTCCATCACAGCTAGACCATCGATGTTCTTCTGCACTGTAAACAAAACTTAGTCAAGCTACGTAAAAAAATTAGTCCAGCTGACCAAATACCTTCGTCCGTCACTTTTCTGTGATGTACGACTAGCGACTAACTTCGATGGACGTGATAAAATTCGTCAGTACCCAGAAAATATTAGTCCTGATTGGGGAGTCCCATAAAAACCGGGCCTTGACGAGAAAAGTTCGTCAGAGCTTCGCGTGCGCATGCGCAATGCGGTGGACGTCACATAAAGAGCGCGAATTTGGGAGGACTCACTCCGCCATTTTGTCTCTCGCCAAATCTGATCTCCACCTTCGAACATCCAAGAAAAAGTAACCCATCCTCACGCAAAATAGCATCATAATCCCAAATCATGGAACCTGTGAGCTCCAAGTTTCGGTGAGTTGCATTTTGCTTCACGTATTTCGCTGAATTGTTTGGTTGTTTTAGGAAATATTCGCAAAGAATGCCCAGTGCACTGTGCTGCAAACACGTACATGTACATGTACAGTACGGTAGCGTACAGTACAGTACAGTACATCATGTACAGGGAGATCCATGTACAGTACATGTATGCGTGGCATGGCTTACGCTCATGACGCTAGACCCGTGAACAGGGCGTCGTATATATATATATATTCTCCGCCCTGGTGCCGTTTCTAACCCCAAATCTGTGGCAAACCATATGCAAACTCACGCAAATGAAATATGTCCCTTGTTCTGATATTTGCTCAATAGTTGCACTCGCCCCAATGTTTAATTAAATATTCCGAAGTCAAGTGTACCCATATGACCATAGATCCGATGTCTAGTTTCGGTGTCGGTGAAATTATAGGGCAAAATTCAGACCCTCCGTAAGATAAAATACAGACAGTTTGCCCCAAAATCCAATATGCGCATCGCGAGAGCGGAGAGGTCAACACAAGCTAGACTGGTTCGCTGTCCTCATTTTTACTTCTCTTCATCTTATACGACGAACTGGATGAAGGGAAGTAAATATAAAGACAGCGAACCAGTCTAGTGTTGACCTCTCCGCTCTCGTGCATGCGCATAGGCTTATTTGATTTTGGGGCAAACATGGACTCCATTTTGTCCCACGATTTCACCGAAACTAGACATCGGATCGATGCGTACTCTTCGGAATATTTGAACAATTGAGCTCGTGGACCGACGGGTATTGAGCAAATATCAGAGCCAAGAAGGGACAAATTTCATTTGCGCGAGTATGCCACAGATTTGGGGTTAGAAACGTCAACACTACAGGGCGGAGAATACGACGCCCTGTTCACGGGTCTGTAGGCTCACGCATCATGCTTGCGCAACGGTAAGAATTCAGTACTCGAACTATTTTTATGGGTTCATTACCATGCACGGACACCCAAAATATAACTTTTTATGATCTATAAACCATGTAAAAATGTTAGTTTGGATGATTAAAACATAAAATTAAGAGGAAAAAGTCATGATGGTTTTACTAAGGAAAAACTTATAATTTTTCAGAGTTGCCTCATAGATTTATTACGTGGGGTCCAAGTTAGTCTTGATGCAAGACCGAGTTCGCGATCCCCACATTGTTCATTTTAGCCGCCAGAGGGCGTACCTACACTTACAACGTGAACTCGAAAACTCGGTCTTGATTACTCCGTAAGAAAAAAGTTCGATAACCTTTATGGAAGCACATGAATAATTAAACAGCAAGGTCAAAAATTATGGGCGCCTGCGTAGAAGAGAAAGCGATGCCTCCATAACTAGGTCATGTGGGATGGTAACTTGCCGTGTACATTTGTACGTGTGCAGTGATTCACCGTGCCGCGCGAAAATGATATCGGGCCATTTTCGTGCAGTGACCGTGGTGCATGGTTTTATAGCAATGGAAATCCAGGCTGGGTGCCCAAAATCAGACATGTCATAATTTTATTTCTCATTTTTATCATCAAACTTGTTCTAACATGCATTGCTTATTTTTCATTTAATACGAAATAAAGACGTTTATACTGGTCGGATATGGCATTCAAATTACTTCTGCACTTGAAGTGAAATATTGAACTAATGAATCAGACAATGTTGACGAACATTTCTTTGGACAATGTTGGACAGAAGTGGGAAAAATTTAAAAATCATGAAAATTTCTTTATTATTTTTCACACCATGGTTTTTACAACCAAACTAAAATTTTACATGGTTTTATAGCAATGGAAATCCAGGCTGGGTGCCCAAAATCAGACATGTCAGAATTGTATTTCTCAGTTTTATCATCAAACTTAATTGTTCTAACATGCATTGTTTATTTTTTATTTAATACAAAATAAAGACGTTTATAGTGGTCGGATATGGCATTCAACCTGAAAATTCAAATTACTTCTGCACTTGAAGTGAAATATTGAACTAATGAATCAGACAATGTTGACGAACATTTCTTTGGACAATGTTGGACAGAAGTGGGAAAAATTTAAAAATCATGAAAATTTCTTTATTATTTTTCACACCATGGTTTTTACAACCAAACTAAAATTTTACATGGTTTTATAGCAATGGAAATCCAGGCTGGGTGCCCAAAATCAGACATGTCAGAATTGTATTTCTCAGTTTTATCATCAAACTTAATTGTTCTAACATGCATTGTTTATTTTTTATTTAATACAAAATAAAGACGTTTATAGTGGTCGGATATGGAATTCAACCTACAAATTCAAATTATTTCTGCACTTGAAGTGAAATATTGAACTAATGAATCAGACAATGTTGACGAACATTTCTTTGGACAATGTTGGACAGAAGTGGGAAAAATTTAAAAATCATGAAAATTTCTTTATTATTTTTCACACCATGGTTTTTACAACCAAACTAAAATTTTACATGGTTTTATAGCAATGGAAATCCAGGCTGGGTGCCCAAAATCAGACATGTCAGAATTGTATTTCTCAGTTTTATCATCAAACTTAATTGTTCTAACATGCATTGTTTATTTTTTATTTAATACAAAATAAAGACGTTTATAGTGGTCGGATATGGAATTCAACCTACAAATTCAAATTATTTCTGCACTTGAAGTGAAATATTGAACTAATGAATCAGACAATGTTGACGAACATTTCTTTGGACAATGTTGGACAGCAGTGGGACAAAATTTAAAAATCATGAACATTTTTCTTTCTTAGTTTTTACACCATGGTTTTTACAACTAAACTAAAATTTTACATGGTTTTATAACAATGGAAATCCAGGCTGGGGGCCTAAAATCAGACATGTCATAATTTTATTTCTCATTTTTATCATCAAACTTGTTCTAACATGCATTGTTTATTTTTCATTTAATATAAAATAAAGAGGTTTATAGTGGTCGGATATGGAATTCAACCTAAAAATTCAAATTATTTCTGCACTTGAAGTCAAATATTGAACTAATGAATCAGACAATGTTGACAAACATTTCCATTTTTTTTTTAGTTATAACCAAACTGTGCAAATTTCCTTCAAGGGCTTCTGTCCTATCTACAAAGTAGTATGCTGTTGTTCCCTGGAATTCGTAAAAACAGCTTCATATCCACAAAATTAATGGGCCTTCTCAAAGCATTCTCCTCAGAGCACTGAAAAGGGTGAAATTTTAAACATTTAGTAAACTAATAAACATCAAATTTAAATTTGTTCCATTAAACGTTATTCCAGTATATTTTCAGAGGCTTATGCAAGCAAGTTGCTCTAATTAATTTTCTGCAATTCTGCTTGCTGTAAAAACAAAAACATGCACGAAGAATCAGAAAAAAAGTATTGTTTTAAATAGGCCGTAAAAGGTCGATCCTTGGGTCACAAAAATTTGCCTTATTTGTTGTTGGCCTAAATGAAAATCAAATGGGTCATATTTGACATTAGAAAATGTACAATTACTTTTGTAAAACCATGTGGCTTTGAGAGACTCCTTTCAACATTAAGCTTACAAAAATTTAATAAGGGCATTTTGAAATTTTTTAAAATCTGCCCAACAATTTATAATACTTCAAACATTGTGTACAAAGCATGTGATATAGTGAGTGAAATTACTAGTAGTAGTTTTTAAGAAAGTGGGTGGTTCTTCACTCAGATTAATTCACTCCTAAATTTCGGGTTTTTTTCTATCATATCTATTAAAACTAACTGATGCTTGCAAGTCATTTTAGGGAAAAATAGTAGTGGATAACTTCTCTGAAATCGTTTAGCACTTTTTTTTTTACCGAAGCCAATAATATGAAAAGCATGCCATATAGTATAGAGGAGAAGAAAACAATCCCAGTCGTTTTCTTCCTCCATGCGTAAGCGATGAAAAAAAATCGTGACCAAGCAGAACATGCCCTAAGAAAATCTCTAAATGCCAGTCTTTGATAGCCTTTGAACTTTTCGATTATCAACTTGGAACGAAATACTTCGTCTTCACTGGCCGCCCAATCATCACACCCGACCGTAGACCCGTTCACGGGTCTAACCCGACCGTATACGAGCAACGCAGGCCGGCAAGCGGTAAGCGCCGGACGCGCATTTTTTTTTTACACCACTGCGAGGGGTAATCCTTCGTTACAGTGCACGTACAAAGACTACGAAAAAGTCGCGCATGCGTAATAACCCAATGATTGCAAACCGCGTGTCACGTCTGTCGACCGACGATTAATACCGGTGACTTTTCACGATCACCACAGAAACAAAATGAGGGGTAGCCGATCTTGGCTTCGAGATCTTGTATGAAAAACATAGTTTAATGATACTACACGTAGGCTTAACAATATGTGTTCCCTGTGAAAGTCTTCTATATTTTCCCACCCTCAACGGGGTTTTTCCATATCAAATATGCACATACTGACATGACTGATGCTTTTGCTTTTACTGGGTAATTTTAAAGAATTTTACAATTCTCAACATAATATTAAATTCCTGGAGTATTAATGTAGAAGAAGTGATTGAAAAAGTGTTTGGAGGGAACGTTTGAAAAGTAACTTTAAGTAACAAAAAGTGCTTCAAGGGGCAAATTATAGTGTTTTTAAAAAAAAACAACTAAGTGTTTTGGAAAGAACGACCGAAACGCGTGTTTGGAAAGAACGACCGAAACGCGTGTTTTAAAAGAACGACCGAAACGTCGTTTCAAAAGAGCGATCGAAACGTCGTTTCAAAAGAACAATTGAAACGTCGATCGTTTCAAAAGAGCGATCGAAACGTCGTTTCGAAAGAACGATCGAAACGTCGTTTCGAAAGAACGATCGAAACGTTGTTTCGAAAGAACGATCGAAACGTCGTTTCGAAAGAACGATCGAAACGTCGTTTCGAAAGAACGATCGAAACGTCGTTTCGAAAGAACGATCAAAACGTCGTTTCGAAAGAACGATC
The DNA here is from genome assembly GCA_037783545.1 of Henricia sp. BOLD:AAB3569. NCBI lineage: Eukaryota > Metazoa > Echinodermata > Asteroidea > Spinulosida > Echinasteridae > Henricia > Henricia sp. BOLD:AAB3569. The sequence goes on from JBBELK010000284.1 coordinate 277,833, forward strand.
GAAACGGCGTTTCGAAAGAAAGATCGAAACGTCGTTTCGAAAGAACGATCGAAACGTCGTTTCGAAAGAACGATCGAAACGTCGTTTCGAAAGAACGATCGAAACGTCGTTTCGAAAGAACGATCGAAACGTCGTTTCGAAAGAACGATCGAAACGTCGTTTCGAAAGAACGATCGAAACGTCGTTTCGAAAGAACGATCGAAACGCGTTTCGAAAGAACGATCGAAACGCGTTTCGAAAGAACGATCGAAACGCGTTTCGAAAGAACGATCGAAACGTCGTTTCGAAAGAACGATTGAAACGTTTCGAAAGAATTAACGATCGAAACGTTTCGAAAGAACGATCAAAACGTCGTTTCGAAAGAACGATCGAAACGTTTTGAAAGAATTAACAATCAAAACGTCGTTTCGAAAGAGCGATCGAAACGTCCTTTCGAAAGATTTATCGAAACAATCGAAACGTGTTTCAAGGGAAAGAAGAAAAAAAGTTTTGGAAACAGAATTACCTTAAATATACATGGAGGAAGGAAATGCATTAGGCCTATGGGCTTATACAAAGTTTGGGGACGTACTGTTGTCGATCGATGGTGTTTTTTATTTACAAAAAATATTTCACCATTCATTCAACATAAAAAAACATGCACTGATCCTTTGGCTGATATTTTTAATATGTATGCAGTTCTTCTTTTTTCCCCTTTCTAATCAATCATGAAATTTATCTTATTATAATACATGTACAGTACGTACGTACGTACACAATCTACATGCACATACTGTACAGCGCATTGTATACGTACGGGGAACTTTAGTCTCTTTACCAGCAGTGAAATGGTGCGTTTTCTGCCAAATTCCCCTCGCAGTGGTGTAAAAAAAAAATGCGCGGCCCGCACGACGGTACAGGCGAGCCACTGAGTGCATGCAACGCGCAAGATAGCTTTGTCCGTGGACAACGTGTTTGCCTCATATCATGTTTGCCTGCTGACTGCTGATCGATCGATCGATCAGCGACTGGAAAAGCAGCGACATTTGTATGCACTGTCCTGTCCAGTGTGGACTCTGGGTACCAGACAGACCAGAGCTGTTGTGAATTATGGAAATTAGATGACGTCACGCATTTCAACGTGTCACACAAAGGTATGCCAGGAATTCGCTCGGTATTTTGCGAGCGATTTATACGGAATATGAAAGACTGTCTTTTCGACTGTATTTCAGGTGCGCCCTCTGGCGGCCAATGATGAATAGTCTAACAAAAAGGCAGTCTTTCCGAAAGACTAGGTCCAAGTGGGTGTCCGTGCATGGTAATCTTTCCAATTTTGTAGGGAAGTGATTTTTGGAGTGAAAGACATTAATCAATTTCCTTGAAAATACTTACTTTTTCTGCCCTGTTCCATAAACCTAACACACAACTGCTCAGTCTATGGCTCTATATCACCATTTTCCAGTTTAATATTGTACATGTATTTTGGGGAAATTTATCTTTATTTTAGTTGCTGCAAGAATTCCATAGAATTGATGGCAAGTCATCACTGAGGACCCTACTTGATGATGGCCTCTAGAAATACGGAGATGCCTTGGTGACCTCAGCAGCCAAGGCACTGAAGAAGAGGCCAGCTATTCTAGAGAAGGAAATGGATAACATTGGAAAGCAAAAGGAGGCTGCCGCAAGAAAAGGTACACTTTGTATACAAGGACAATAGAGATGTTACGGCACTAGTTCTCCCGCGAGGGTGCTCATCTGTTCACCAGCAGCCCCCGCCCGCTGAGCGGCTCGGCAGCTGTCAGCAACATTTTGTCACCCCTCCGCCCCACCCCCATAATCAAAATGGTCTAGCTATGCCCCCGATTGTATACAAAACATGTACGTGTATATGATAACAAAAATAACTTATCACACCATTTCGTTTTGTCTTTAAAATTTTTTCAATCTCTCAGAGTCTAGAAGACTTGCGGGCATTCTGGCTATCCCTCCATTGCTGCAAGAAAAGGTGGAAAACATGTTTGTTTTTGAAGATCAAATGGTAAGTTCAAAAAGTCTCAAGGTTGGAGTAATAGTATGCACTTATGCATACTAAGATGTGCTTAATGGTTGCTTGAGCATGGTGTATGGGATGGAATGGAATCTCTCAAACTTTGTTCCTGTACCGACAAGGTCTATATAGTCTCTCTGTTAAAGACGTTCTAACGTTGTTTGGTTTGTGTACGTTCCCGTGGTCGATATTGCACCGTGTGGACAGAGAACTAGTCTATGCGCCAGCTGGCTGCTGTTTGTAAGAACGTCTTTGGAATCCTCTCACGAGTCACGTGGTTTGCTCGCAAAATTCCTAGCACATTCCACGCATACCATGAAAAACACGATCATGATCTGCCATATAGAATCCTCAAATTACTGCGCACATTTCTCTTTATGTCGTTACGTCGTTACCAAGAACGTGTGGACTTATGATGGCGGATCGTGACGTGTTGACATGGTATGCGTGGAATGTGCTCGGAATTTTGCGAGCAAACCACGTGAGTCGTGAGAGGATTCCAAAGACGTTATTACGTCGTTCTCTGTCCACACGGTGCAATGTCGACCACGGGCACGTACACGAACCAAACAACGTTAGAACGTCTCTCACAAAGACTATAGACAAGGTCATGTTACAACCATTTTGGGGAATTTGCCACTTTTAGGTCTCAAGTTTTGTGAATTTCCGACTGCTTTTGTGAAATTTCACAAACGTAGGTGATATTTCACAAAACCTGTGAACTTGAAATTCACAGAAAGAGGAATTGTTTTTACGAAACTTGTGACCTTTTCACAAAAATGGTAAAAAAAATATCACACAACTTGTTAATTATGTACAAAAGTGGTAAATTCACAAAAAATGTTTGTAACAGGCCACCACATTTCCGATAGATGTACATGTACTTGGCTAAGTACAATGGCCTCTCATCAGATGGATTTTTGCGTCCTGGCTCATTTTGGAGTTAGAAGTTGGAAAACCCACATTTATTCCCTTAATAAGGGACCTTTGCATAAAACTGATGATGCACATCATGTAGGTTTGGGTAAAGGCGAGCATGTGGATCCTATCATACTTTTGTTAACCAAAAATAATTACTAAAAGTGATGATTAAGTGATTCGGCAGTTGATCATGGATGTGTGAGGTATGGCAATAGCAATGTTGTCTACATGGATTGATGTTTTGATTTTCCAATTTCTTTATTTAGGACTCCAATGGGTCACTAGCGGTCTGCGAAAAGGTGCAGGAGGACGACGAGGATGACGACGATGGGGGAGTGGAGTACACTGCCATGGTAGATGGTACTGTCGTAGTAACCACATCAACGTTCATGGCAGCTTTTGCGAGCTTTTAGCAGTATTTTATTGTTTTAATCTCGCGTACTCCGACTGCTTGAAGAAGTCTTTAAACTTCTTTCAAAAGGTCATCCTCAACATACAGGACAACCTGCCTGTAGACAACACTGCAGTAAAGATTCTTGACAAATTAAATAGAAAAATATCAAAGCAGTAAGGCATCTTCTCGGAATGTACTTTTTTCGGTAGATTTAAATAGCCTTGGAAAGTATCGAATGCTTTCGACAACTTCGACGAAATACATGTAGTTTAATGATACATTTAGGGATTAAAAGTGGGTTTGAATGGTCTTAAACATACGTTTTAAACCGGATAGGGGCCTGGACGCTGATAATAGCCCAAGCCGAATTCGGCGCGGGCCATTATCAGCGTCCAGGCCCCTATCCGGATTTAAACGGATTGTTTAAGACCTGCCAAACCCACTTTTAATCCCATTTTAATGCATTCACTTTCCCTACCGCGTTCGTATGAACTGCTAGCTGTGCGTGTGTTGTTTTTGTTCGACCGTGCGTTACGCAAAATGCAAGCGTGTTGTACGCGCACGCACAGGACCGGGTACTTGTCACAGTATACAATTTGCTTTCGGGAGCGTGCAGTTTCTGTGTGCATGTGCGTGTTTCATACGCACCGACCACGGTGCGGCCGCGAGCCAAAGGCTCAAAAGTTTTTAAGACTGACTGGGCCTTTATCATCCGTTTAAAACTGCCCACGTGACGTGCTCTCAGCCAATAGGGATGCGTAAACTGTCTGAGGTATTTATGAATGTGATTTAAAACGAAATTCAGGTGATAATTGGGTTTAGGTCCGTTCGATAAGATACTCAATTTAGATGATTTTGAACTCTTGCCAGTCTTTGCCAAGGTACTCGGCACAATTTATAGCGGACAGCCCCTACTGACCCTATTTTGTGATGGGTGGGTCCAGTTGTTTGTTACATATACATGTACAGTCAACTTCATTAATAGGGTCCTTGGGACTTCGTAGTTGTAAGAGGAACCTTGTACAAATCTATAATCAGGAGTAAGAACAATGAATTGGGGCCTACAGTTTTTATAAGTATAGAATGTTGTATGACAGAGCTCTTTTAAGGTTTGATGGTACATGTATCATACATCAGATAATTTTGAACTTTTGCCAATTAAGTCTTATTGATCAGCTGGCCTGTATTTTTTCCATTAACGTTATTACAAATTGAAATGTACATTGTATTATTTGTGTCACTTTCAGCAGGATGTTTTTGGGGGGGTGGTCTTCCTTCCTCTCACTTCCATACGTCAAAATGTAACGACACAGTTTACGCTCTTAATCTGTTTGCGGGCAATTCGGCAGAAAGTACATGTACATGAATTAATTTTTTTCCCACAGATGTTTTACATTTTACAGGATAAATTTAGGTTGCATGTAACTTGATTTACGTTGAACATTGATAAAAAGGATCTTCAGGAATTTACAAATGCCCTTCCTTTTTAACAGTACGTAGTATTTTGTAATACATGTAGTCGGGAAAAGTAAGGATTTTATGCTTGCCATAAAGTACAACTGCATTATCAGTGCTTTTATTGTCGGTGCTACCACATCAGTTAAATGACTAATTTTAATTGGTCAAGTAACATTTGACTAAGTTTGTAGGTCGCTTGACTAAGTGTCTTAGTCGATTCAGACACCATGGAAAGACTAATAAAACCTAGTCAACTGACAAAATAATTCTAGTCACTGGACTAATTTTTGTTCGTCAGAGTACGTCAGTATGACTAAAAAAAATTAGTCGATTGAGACACCTATTGGACGAGATTTATTTGGTCATCTGGACGAGATTTTGTTTACAGTGTGGGGGTAGACAATATACCCACCTGATGATCTGGGAAGAGTACATATATGGAGAGCTAGATGAACCCGTGGCTATCTGATGTCCTTTCAAATGGCTGGTTTATCCAGGGGACGATCTACAAGCTCAAAGTCACTGCTGAATTACTTGAATGTCTCAGCTATTGGACTATTGGGATTTGGAAGAGTTCATTGGTCTCGAAACTGTGGGCCTGCCAACCGAGAAGATGCAAGTGTTCTGCAGACTTCATATGAACAACTGAAGAACGTGACTCGATCCATGCAGCGAAGTGTAACCCCGGTCTTACGAGATCCAACTGCCATGGAAGAAATCACCAGGGGCACGTTCAATAGAGCAATACGTATACCGACAATCAACGGTGAAGGTATATGAAAAACCGGCGTACGTATTGTGCTAGTTGAACGCGCCCAAAATCAGTGGCGGATCCAGCCTCATTAAAGGCACAGGCTCGTCAGCAATGCGCGCGCGCCAAATTCGTGCCACGAAATACGCAGCTCCACGCCTTTGCTATGGAGCTGCGTATTTCGTAGCACTAATTTGGCGCGCGCCCATTGCTGACGAGCCTTGCTCTTAAATTCAGGAAAACAACTTAAGGGGCGTTCACACTATCGCGGAAAATTCACACTTTCGCGCTGCGCTCACCGCATTGCATGAGTTCCTAATCGCCGATTATTCCAAAATAGAAAATTCCACTCTGGTAACTTGGGGCTTCTCTGATACCTCACTGGCTGCGCGTTGGAAAGGTCAGCGCACCGCGGTCAAAGTTCAACAAATTTGAACTTTGACCCAGCTCAAAAGTTTTGCGCGTCGCGATAGGCCGCGCACAAGCGGCAAACCAGTTTGTGTACAAACCAATGGAACAGTGTGATTTTTCCGCGATGGAACGTCAGCGAAGTTATTGTGAAAGTGAGTGTCTTGAAGCTTGTAGGTATACGCTAGCCCTAAAAATAGGGCTGTAAATTGCTCGCTTTTAAAATCTGACTTATTACAGGTCAGATTTGAAAAGCGAGCAATTTACAGCCCTATTTTTAGGGCTAAGTGGATGCAAACTCACTTTTGATAGTGAGAAAGGTAGCGGTCTCGATCCTCCGGCGTGCTGACGTCACCGGCCGGATGCTGTCGAGACTCGACTATCGCGTCCACAGTACACTGAGTCTGTACGCGATACACATAGGGGATATCACATCACGTAACCAAGTGCACTTGTGTCGGGTATGGCGTCTCGTTTCACAGAAGTCCAGGAGAAAAAACAAAGGATAGTTCATTATTTGAAGAACAAGTCGTACCTGCCAGGGCTTTCAGCTGGTCAGAAGAGGGTGGTACGTGATCAAGCTAAGTGCCACATTTATGACGAAGCTAGTAAGTAGTAGCTTAGCCTTTTTAGGCCCAAGATATACACTTTTAATACAAACTTCGGCAAAATTGAATCAACTATCATCATGATCATGGAGGAAGGAATATGTTCAACCAACTCAACCGCCATTCCTTTTTTGAACACCCAATTTTTCCCATGGGTGTTGAAATTTTGATACCATATCATTTGTCATATTTTTTTCATTACCTTTCTGAAATTTTGCATTCTCAATCTGTATTATTTTCAAGGATATCGCCAAAAAAACACTGATGTTTTGTAAACTAATTTAGGCCTAGGCTATGTGGTTCCATAAAGCAGTGCAGTAATAACACCAGCCTTTTTGCTTCCACATTGAAAATTTCCTGTTTTGTAAAGTGGTATAGTTGTTTTTTCTTTAATAAATTCTTTTGTTTAATAATACACCCTGTCTTGGAATACTGCAGTTTCATTGGTCCAGAACGATCACGCGATAAAAACTCATATCACCCGCTGCCGTACACAAATTTTAGTTCATATCGCCCTACCATAAAGCGATCTGCGTTCACGTTTTGCGCGTCCATAGCACGCGTGACGCTCTGTCCCGTTGATAAAATAAACTGCGTGTTATACGCCGACTAGAGACACGCACATTCCAGTATTCCACACGCTGTGCGCCAAAACAACAAACTCGTACGCGCGCCACTTTCGCAATGTTACACATGCACACGTGGTAGTCCAGAGACTAGCGAAGGTGCAATTTGAAATTTGTGCAATTTTTGTGCAATTTAAAATAATAGAAACGATATTCTGAGACCAAGACCGGATATAACAAAACAAATGTTGGGTTATGGGTTTTAACACCCTCGGAAGCTCATAGCACCCTCGGGTGTTAAAACTCCATATCCCACACCACACCAGTCAACAATTGTTTATTAGTGCTTTTTAGACAATTGAAAACTGTTTCAACTAACCCCACACTCCCCTATTTTTGGGGAGGTATTTCATATGATTCTTAGATTAAAACGAAATAATTTTTTTGCAAAAATCTAAACACTCCTTTAACAGGGATGTGAAATTCAATTCTTACAGAAGCCATCCATTTCTTGTCTTTCCTCAGGAGATGAATTGTACTTCTTAGGCACCAAGTCCAAGGTCAGGAAGAAGATTGTTACGGATGAAGATGAAGTCCGTGACATTCTTCGCTTCTATCATTCCTCTGATGCAGGAGCCCATAGTGGCATAAATGCCACTCTGGCTAAAGTATCCACGTCTTATATATGGAATGGAATGAAACGGGATATCAGAGATTTTGTAAGTAAGATGATGACTTAAATATTCCAGCATTTAGATTTTGCGTTCTCTCAAGTTTCAACCATATCACGTATGCACGAAATGCTGACTTTTTAGACTCCCCCTCTCCTATTCCTAGAATCGGCCCCTCCCCCCTCCTCCCCCCGTATGCAAAATTTGTGACGTCACTCATGTACTTTAACGTTGGGTGTACGCATTGGCTCTGCGACCTCCCCCCCTCCCCCTCTATAGCTGTGCGTACGCACTTTATGGATGGCTACCGGTATAAGACATTCGTTAACAAATTCTTATGTACTTATTTAAGTTGTCAGGCCAATTTCATAGAGCTGCTTAAGCATGAAATACTTTTTGCTTGATAAAATTAGGTTACCAGCAAACATTTTATGAGATTGTCATGGTAATGAAACAGTCCTCTAACACTGCCCATACACTATTTCTATCACATGAGGATTTCTCTGGTAAAATTCTCTACTAAGCATGAGTTTGTTTTGCTTAAGCAAATATTTGTGCCTAAACACCTCTATGAAATGCATAGTTCCGAGATTGCCCAGTTAACCCCGCCCCTTAGATATTGTTGCTATGTGCTCACAAGCCATTGCAAAAAAATGGCGACACAACGTACAAAGCAACGGAACTCGGCATGGAAAGCACAGATTCATTGGAGAAAACTCAAAGGTATTTATGTTTTAGGGTCGACAGTTACCGTAGCACACACCGAGCGAAGGGCTAGTAATGCAGGGATTACATATATTCATAAAAATGCGCTTTCCTACCTTTGAACAGCGAATCGCCCGACATTGAAACCAAAATTTACCCGGTTACTGGCGCATACAACATACAAACTGTATGGGCAGAAAATCGCGTGATTGTGTGATGATTGCATCACTTTGACCTATGTGGGCGCCGTCTGCTAGCTCTGTTGTGATTGGTTGGCGGGTTCGGCTTGTTTGACAGGTCGGAACTATGCATTGGCCCCAGGTTGTAGGTGGTCCAATAATTTTTTGTCCAAGGCTGTAGTGTGTGAAGTTTAGAGAACACAAAATCAATGATGGAACAAAATCATGGTCAGGACTGAACAAAGAATCTAATGTTGTGTTATATGTTGTTACAGCAGTAAAATGAAGAATTACTGAGGTAATAGTGTTTGGTTGATGCTCAAAAGCATTTTGTTTGTTTGTTTAATTTTAAACAGGTCCAGTCATGTGATCGCTGCCAGCGATGCAACAAATTAAGAACTCTTGCTCCAGAATTTAAAACCACAAAAACAACAGAACTGAAATTGAAAACAACAGGATTAAACACAGCCGAACCCCTAGAGCTTGTGGGAATGGATTTTGTTGGTAAGATTGTATCATTAAGCCCGCCGTACACGTGAGGTCGTTTGCTGAGGTCGTTTGCTAAGCAAACGGTCATTCGTGGCCATTTGCTCAGCAAACGGCCTCGCGTGTGCGGTAACATTTTGCTGCGTTTTTTGCCTCCTGAGGCCGTGAGACAAAAATATAACACGTTTGATTTCTTTTGCCTCGCCCGTGTGCGGGAAGTGCTGAGCAAAATAAAATCAACCAACCAATGAAAGTGCACACTCTGTGAAAAACAACACGGGGTGTTATCTTCAAGCAAACTTAAATCTGTGTTTCTGATTGGTGGATCCATGGCAACAATAGTGTAACATTATACTGTGTACCTCTTCCGATTTCTATGTCGCACTTTGCGTGATGCACCCTGGTATTCCATACGCACTGCGTTCCCTACACGAAGCTACATACTACATAACTGCGAATTCAAACGTGACGCGTGTGCATTCTATGTGATTTGTTATGTTGCGCTCCTCATCCGCACATTTGTGCGTCAAGTTTGCTTGAAGATAAGTTCGTTATCCCACTCGTGCTCATGGAATACGGCATAATGTAGTGTGTCTGCGTCCCATATACAACTCGGCCTCTGGCCTCGTGGTATATGGGTTGCAGATGCACAATATAATGGCGTATTCCACTCACGCTCATGGGATAACTACTCTTATCCAATGTCCACTCAGTTTCTTTTAGCTTATTATTACATGTAATACTTAACTTATTATTACATGTTCTTAGCTTATTAATAACTTTAAAAATTAAAATCTCATGTAAAGCAAAGGCATTTTTGTTGTTGACTGCTTTGTCTTATTTTTCTATTTTTTCTCATCAGGACCTTTACCTACAACACAGGAAGGCTACAAGTATATTCTTACTTTCACCGATTACTACACTAAATTTGTAGAGTTCTTCCCATTAAAAAGCATAGAGGCCACTGGTGATGTAGCATCCTGTATCCAGACATTCGTCTACCGATGGGGTCCCCCGAAAAGACTTATCTCAGATCGAGGGAAAGAATTTGTTGCAAAGGTAAGATTTTGTATATTTGTAGAAAATTTACTTGTGCATGGCATTACAGTGCGATATTTGGTATGGTGCCTAATCACCATTGAAATGAAACAACCAAATATGTGATGAGAGAAAAATCACATATGGTCTTCATCAAGATTTGAACCCAAGATCTCTGACTCCTCGGGTAAATGCTCTACTAGGTGAGCTGTGAGACACTTTGTATACTCCCTCAGGCTTGGGGAAAACATTCCATACACATTCGCCTCTGACTCTTACTACATGAAATATGGCACATGCCTCAGAACGTTTATATCAGGTGAAGAAACATGAATTTTAAAAAGTAAAAAAAAACATTCTTTGAAAACACTTGGATTTTTTCCTGTTGTGTCTTACAGACTTAGTGCATGGAGTTTAAACTGTCAAACATGTATAGGATTTTCCCTGAGATGCAAATATGATGCTTAAACCTTAGTTTTATTGTTATAAAATTCAAAATGTTTACTTGAGCAACAGAGTTTGTATCTAAACTGAAGACAAGATCATGCATTTTTTCATTTGCTGTGTTTTGTTATCAAGAAAGTTACCTCAGTTAGGGCAAAACAAACCCTAATTAACATTCATTCTCCCACACACAAGCCAAATCACGTTCTCTCATCAGCTGTGGTACCCGCTGCTAAATGATTCAAACCAGCTACTCAACACCGGCTAGCTCGGGGGTCGAGTGATTAAGACGTCTGCCTAGTATGCAGGAGGTCGTGGGTTTGAGTCCCAACCAAGTTTTTCTAATTGCGCCTCGGGCAAGCACCAAATATACAGTGCTAATCGATAGGGCAAAACAAACCCCAATTAATAAGAAATGTAATATTTGATAATTTCAAGACTATGGTTTATCACAGGTGAACGATAACTTGTGTAATAAACTCGGGACTGCTGATTTCGTAACTAGTGCATATCATCGTCAGACGAACGGACTCGAAGAACGCACCAATCAGACTTTACGAGTTCGTCTGAGTAAACTTGTGAATGATAATCAAGACGATTGGGCCGACTATTTAGATGGAGTGGCGTTTTCTATGCGGACACAGAAGCAGACAACAACAAAGTACACTCCGTTTTTCCTTATGTTTGGACGTCATCCCAGAACAGTATTGGAAGTAAGCTTCTGTTTGTAGTATTCTATATTTGCCAATTGATCACGTTCACAGACGCCATCTTCGTAGGAAGAAATGCTACTGCGTATTAAACGCTATCAAGTACGCGCACGCACAAGCTGTAACATGTTCCAAACACGCGCGCGTGTTGCTCGAAATTTGTTCGAAATACGGCGCAGCCGATGCTCGTCACAAAAAAATACGCTCACAATTCTGATGCACGTGGCGATTTGTAGGAAGTGACGTCATTTGAACCTGATCAATTGACCTTTATCACGGTGCTTCGATTTTCATCTTGTTCCCCATAGTACGTGTTGGGCACGATCAGTGCGTCTGTGCGACCACGAGCCTAAAGAGCATGCATTCTCCTGTTTTGAGAGAATCACTTGCACGCGCTGCGCATTTTCTTAATCGCGCTACACGTGTGTCATTTTGATGCACACAATGAGCAATTTCATCATGGGATCAAACTATTTTTCCTGCAAGCCTCGATTTGGTTACGTTCATTTTAATAATGGAAATGCGAAGATGGTCGCACCGTGATAAAGGTCTATTGCCACATATACTGTACAAAATGTACGGTATTTTTTTCGTATACATTGAACAAAGATTTTAAGGAAATTACCTCCTGGAATCAACACATAATGTAATTTTAAGATATACTTCCCACTTGCACTTTTGTCGCAAATGTTGTTTTTCTGTAGAAAAATCACGTTTTCTTCTTGAAAAATTGCCTTGAGTTAGTGCACAAAATAACCATTCACGCGCGCGCGCAGCGCCATCTGTTGTCGCGCTTACGCACAGACCGCTCGCCGCGTCATTTTGTGCATTACTTTATGCAGTAATTTTATCATTTATTTATCTCAGAAATGCAACATTTGCGACGGAAGTGTCAGTGGGAAGTATATCTTAGAATTGAATAAGCTATATCGATTCCAATATATAAATTTACCCAAATCCGTGTTCAATGTATATGAAAAAATACCAAATGTACCGTACTTGGTTGCTGAGATACATGTGCACAGTTAAGCCTGTATACAGGATTCGCAATGTCCCAAAATTGTAATCGACCATTTGACTAATAAAAAATCTTACTCATATGGAAGATAGAAGTGGTTCCAACTGCCCAATGCAATGATTCCACCCAAGATGATATCTTTGTACAAGAAACGATAATTGAAGATTAACTTTAATACATGCATATAAATATGTGTGTGCACATAATTTATTTTTACAAGGGTGCCCTCATGTGAACGAAACTAGGCTCTGACTGCCGTTGTATTACGGCTCTGTTTTCCATGAAGTATAGCTAGGGAACCAGCCTAAATAGGACGGTGGCTTCGCACAATTTCATGAAAGCATTGGCAGAGATTTTTGTATTTTCTCGGAACATGGATGAGGTACTGAGCTGACTTATACACAGGTTGCTTTTTATCATACACATTTTCAATTACACATGGAGATAACACCGTTTCTAAGTGTTTTCCAATGATGTAATTTATCTTTAAGATGAAACCTTTAGATGATGACATGACTCTGGCACTGAGTGAAAGAGAGGACGTCGGAGACGTTGATGAAGAAGTTGATGAAGAAGTCACTAAACGAGAACAAACAAAGACAGCTACCCACTCTATGGTAGTGTATTTATCTGTTTTTTCCCCCGTTTTTTTAACATTGGGGGCTGTTCCATAAAACTGGAGCTGAGGCCGGGGTCACATGAATTACCATATTAATTGTAGTATTACTATAGTACGATTACGAGATTTTGTGCGTGTGACCCAAAATTATTTTAATCGTATCACAGTCGGTCAACGATTGTATTCATATTACAATAAATTGGCAAAACACCAAGCACGAGAGTCTCAGTGCTTTCTTTTGTGATAAAATTTGCAAATGAAAAGACGTATGACGTAATATATTGGCTCAGCATCTGAAACGAGGCTGCCAGTGCCAATTTGAAATTTGTCAATATCACCCTGTTTCTTATACGCAGGTAATGAAGAATGTTGCTGTTTCTCTGAAGAAAATTCCCTTTAAGCGGCTGCAATCAAAGGGGATTAAAACATTCCGGTTTGGTACTAAGGAGTTTGTCCTTCCTCGCAAGTGCAAGAATGCTGGCCGTAAAAGTGCAAAGATGGAACCACTATGAGCGGAACCACACAGGTCAGGTATGTGTCTACACAAAAATATGGACCTGGTATAGTAAAACTTGTATATATAGTGAGTGGCCTAGCCCCATTCTGTGGCCAAATACCACTGCACGCTATGGACGTTTCGCTACAGTATGGATGAACTTCTCGCTAACAACTCCAACAATGGGTGCTTTTGAAATACACAGTTTGATAAGCCGTAACTCGCATAATTTGTCGTCTTACCTCGGGGCAAATGTCTGGACAGCTACATCTTCATCCATTGTACAGGGCCATCGACGGCGTTAGGCAAACGGTTTCTTATTCTACATGGCCGGCTACATGTGGATGACTGTGTTCACAAGGTGTATTAGAAATCGCGCGGTTGACTCAACTTGATTGGTGACTGGCTGCAGCATTAATTTAGGGCTTTTGATTCGGTGCTGGAGCTGGGTTCTAGGGTACACGATAACGCTACTGCACTTTATTATGTCGGTTCGAGCCGATTCTCAAGAGCCTGAATCGACACTTTAAACTTGGAACCGATTGACAGCAGGTACCCGGTTCTTCAAAAAGTTGGAACCGAAACTCGGTTCTTCATGTTGGAACCAGGTAGAACCGGGTACCCGCCGAAACTGCCCAAGCTTATTGAGATGGTGCAAAGTTTCATTTTAGAATTGTTTTTAAAAGTTATTTTAAAATGATTATTATTAGGTAATTTATGTCAAAGTCTATGGTCCAAGACTGTGCCAAGTTCATACCTCGTTCTAAACTGGGCTCAAAAAGAAACTTATAATTTTTCACATGGTCATACCTTAAAATCCTGTCCATCAAAATTAACCAAAATGACACACCGGATTACTTCAATACTCTACTCTAAACACATGTCAGTAACCAAGCAGTTGCCTTACTGACAGAACTGAAAAATGCATTGGCATGGAACTGCTTGCTGTATCACATGTCACAGCCTGGAAATTTCGGCAACATAGAGTTTAAGGCACATGAAGAAGTCAAAACAAATTGAAATGAAGGTAATGTCAGTTACCCAAACCCAAAAGGATTGAGATCCGGGGAACAAGAGCATCATGGTAAGAGTTCAATGTTCTGCTCTTCCGATTTAACAACTGTGGGATGAGCTCGGCACAAACACTCAGAGCAGCTCTACAGGAAGAGTGGAACAATCTCCCCCAAGCCTGCATCAGAAACCTGATGGACAGCATGCGTAGCAGATGCACTGAATGCTTCCAAGCACATGGTGGACACACACACTATTGATGTCTGTGTTTGGGTAACTGACATTACCTTCATTTCAATTTGTTTTGACTTCTTCACGTGGCTTAAACTCTATGTTGCCAAAATTTCCAGGCTGTGACATGTGATACAGCAAGCGGTTCCATGCCAGTGCATTTTTCAGTTCTGTCAGTTGGGCAACTGCTTGGTTACTGACATGTGTTTAGAGTATTGAAGTAATCCGGTGTGTCATTTTGATGGACAGGATTTTAAGATATGACCATGTGAAAAATTATAAGTTTCTTTTTGAGCCCAGTTTACTTAAAGGCAGTATACATGATTGGTATCTCGAAAATCAGAAATGTTCACAGATTTACGCCTAACTTACACAATATAAACATGATGACCGTAGAAAACTTCCCCTGAAATGGTTTTGTCTGAAGTGCTATAGTCTTTGAGAAATGAGTAAAACAATTATTTTTCATCTCATTAGACGAAAATTCAATTCGCCCCAAAACCATTTTGCCCAAGTGCCATTTCGCCACCAATCCACTTCGCTTGAGTGCCATTTCGCCCCAAATCACTTCGTCTAAACACTACATCGCCCAAAAGCCACTTCGCCCCAAAACTACTTCGTGCGCAGGCTGTGGTTCAGGGCGAAGTGGTTTTGGGGCGAAACGACTGCAAACCCTTTTTTGACCGTTTTCTCAAAAGTACGGAGCTGGTTTTTGCTCAGGTTGGTTTTAATTATGCATATCTTCAATCACACAGGGGGATAAAACTATTTGTAACAGTTTACCAATCATGTATACTATCTTTAAAGTTAGGCAGCATTATCTCTGAAATCAAGGAGTTTTAATATTTTCACTTTTTCTTTAACAGCTGAGGACATCATGATGACTTCAACCAAACACGGGGATTCCAAGTCCAAGGTCTAAGTGTGAACATGCTGGAATCACGAGACCATGATTACAGCATTCATTATCCGGATAATTCAGTGCTCACCACCTGTCAATTGATATTACAAAGTAGGGTGGCACAATCTGAAGACCAACCACGTACTGCTGCTTTTGCACCAGCAGAACTACTTTGGCCCAATCTGCTCAAAGATGAGCTCAAAGCACGCAAGGAGTTGGACACTATGGAAGAGAATACACCATCACATATCATGCACCAAATGTCATCTTGACAAATTGATAGATTTGGAATGCGTACGTAGCTGGCACCTTGCATTCTATATGTGACCCGCTCTGCAAAAAAGGGTCTTAAGTCGCGCTGGCTAGTGTTCTTTTTGCGACCATCAAAAGAAATCTGTGGCATTTCTACGCTCATTAAAATACCTAAACACAAAAGAAATTCCAGGCGTAACGCAGACATTCCAGGGGGAACACAGACATTCCAGGCGGTATCTGGGCACCGCCAGGAATTTCCATTGTGTTTTGGTATTTTATTGAGCGCGGATTTGCCGCAGATTTTTTTGCGCGACTTAAGACCCTTTTTTGCAGAGCGGGTCACATATATAGAACCCATTCTAGTGGGCACAGTTGAACTGCGAGTCCGCACGAAAATATGTACGGTCTACCATGGAGTACCATGTCTGAACGGTTGTTTAAAGGCCCAGTGGATCATTTGCAATGACCCCAAAAAGTAATCGACGAGTTTACAGGGGAAAAGTTCTGAAAGTAAAGATTGAATTAATAGCAACTATCCAATGAAAGGTTTTCGCTCAAAATGATATAATTTTACCAGAAAATAATCTGTAAAGATGAAATTATTTAGATCGTTTGCAAACGATTTACTTATTTTTGGTTCGCATCTACGCGGTCCAAAATGCATGGGCGCTGTGTACTCCGTGTGCGTGTTCCAACGCGATGCATTTTTATGGATCGCGCGCACACGCAGTATGTGCGCCACAGAGTGCATGACGCAAGCCACATAGTACCCGATCAATATTTGAAACACCCCGCCAAGACCAGGAAAATGCATATGGTTTTTTTAAACGTGGTACATTTGACAAAGCTGAAATTTCTTAGGATGAGTTTGTTGATGTCTTTCTTCTGATTTCTAATGGTTTTATTCGCAGAATCGCTCAAAAACAGATCATCTACAGGGCCTTTAACTCTAATGGCTGTGGGTTCGAAGTAATTTGCCATACTCAACCCAGGAGTGCAAGGATCGTAGCCTCCGAGCGCTTGTGTCGGGCTGCTGGGTCTGCATACTCCCCAAAAGGTTGTGCCCAATGACCAGGGTAATAATTTAAAGCCATGAGTATATTGCAGGATAGATACGTGTGCTATATAAGACTAAGCCAAATTTGTTGGCAATATATTCATGAAAGTGGAATGCAGCCAAGTGAAGTGAATGTGATGACTGAAATAAGACTTGCCATTAGTTTAAATTAGGGCCAATTTTATAGAGGTGTAAAAACTCTTGCTTAGTAGAAAACGTTACCAGTGAAATCCTCATGTGATATAAATAGTGTATGACCAGTGTTAGAGGGCTCTTTCATTATCAATGGCAATCACATGAAATTTTTGCTGGTAACCTCATTTCTTCAAGGAGGGTTTTTCATGCTTAGGCTATTTTTCATGCTTAATCACCTCTCGAAATTGGCCCCTGGGGACGTCAGTTACTGTCGAACTTCCCTTACAATGACTAAGCAAGATACATGTAGTGTGTCATCCCATGACATGCTACATGTAGCTCGCTGGATCATTATAAGGTAAGCGCATTTTTACAGTAACTGATTTTACAAGTAATGTCAGTTACCATGTAAATGCCTAAATACAATGTATATCTTGTTGATCCAAGTTATCCTATTTTGGATAAAATGTGCATTGCAGATTTATTACGACTGGACATGTGAATAAGGGAGGAAAACACACTTAAAGGACATGGCAGATTTCCTATAAAAATAATATTCCCCTACCTATCCCCACTCAAATCAGAAGATGTAAATGCGTCGATCCTCTGTAAAAACGCAAAATCATCTCATGGGCGCCGCCATCTTGCATTGTCCTATTTCGATCAACCAATCACATCGCGCGTTAGTATTCACTTCGTGAAACTGATGACGTCACGTTTCGCAACTGCCTGAATCACCATCAAGCAAAATGTTGAAATTTGCAGCTTTCGTATGTGAAAATAATTCCGGGCATTCTCAATTACGGGAACAAACTTGGGATGAGCAATTATAAGTGCCAAATGTTATGAAACAGCCAGGGAATCTAAAGTCATAACTACAGCTAAATTCCAGGAAAATTTCTCACAGCCAAGTCGATCAGCCACGCGCACTGTAATTCCATTCATGCGCATGCGATGCCGCGGGTTCTCCCTGCCACGTGGTGCACAATATGGCCCACGCTCGGCCACACTCGTTTACGCGCACTAGGCGTACACATTTTTCACAACTCGCGTGCAGTCGAGCCTGTGGCACAAACCAAGTGCAGATAATGAAAAAGTTTTGTTTATAGATAAAGAAGTAGGTCTTAAGGCGGATACACACCATCGCGGAAAAATCACACTTTCGCGCTGCGCTCACCGCATCGCGGTCAAAGTTCAACAGATTTGAACTTTGACCCAGCTCAAAACGTTTTGCGCGTCGCGATAGGCCGCGCACAAGCGGCAAACCAGTTTGTGTACAAACCAATGGAACAGTGTGATTTTTCCGCGATAGTGTGAACTCCCCTTTACGGTGGTATCTGCAAACTTGACTGAAGTGTCCTTTAAATCTTATGACTGAACAAATGCACCAACTAGGGCAATAAGTGTGCTTTACTCCGAAACAAATTGTGTTTATTAAATAAAATAAATTGTGATAAGTACACTTATGAGTGGCATGCATATTACTGGCAAACATTAATACTGGAAGTTCAAAACTACATGTAGTGTGGTGCCAAGTACTTAACAAATCACAACGTGGTTACATTCATGTTGTACATGTAGATACAAAATTGGCAGGAAAATGGCAATAACAGTAAATACACCAACTGTTCATATATAACGTCCAAGTAGATCCTAGTCATTTGATAAATAAATTTTGATTGGACGTTAGCAGGTCACATGGCGTTAAATAATTTAACCATTTAATGCTACGTCACCAACCATACATTTTTGTTCCATACGATTTTTTTCCATTGCACGGCACGCGCACTGCATGCACTTTTACTGCAAACGCGTGTACGGTCATTGTGATACTAGGGTCTTAAGTACTTTTTCATATTCTCAGGCTGTCGGATGTTCTCCAATCAAATGACAATGATCTCTTTGGGCGTTATATAAAACAAATAATGAACATTTTTCATTCGTTCAATGGAATGAATATTTTCATTCGTTGAAAGATGGAATTATTCCATTCAACTCGGCTCCGCCTTGTTGAATGGAACATTCCATCTTTCAACTCATGAAAATATTAATTCCATTGAACCCATAAACATTTATTATATACAAATGTAACTTATCTATACACTTTAAATAAAATAAATTTTACCAAGTAAATATGCATTTTGTTTTGTAAGTACTGTACTTCTCACAGAACTCCAAGTAAAAGACTTATTATATTTGCAAACAGACTGAATAACTAACAACATAATATTAAGGTTCAATAAGCATGTTTGGAGTTTTTACATGCACACATGGTACTAACTTTGGGCAGTTGCTCAGAGGTCTTATACCCAGCACGATATGTGGCAAAGGGACTCCCCCCTGACTCCCCTATACCTCAACACACTCTTCCCTTTTGTTAACGCACCAATCCCCCCTAAAAACTGAAAGGAATTCCTTGGAAATTTGAGACGCAATAGGGAAACAATGGTAGGGGGAGTCCATTTGCCACATATCGTGCTGCATATGGGTCATTCTATAAATTTGGGGTCCAACGTGTGACATTTTTCTGTCCCCGTTACACCTGACATACTGCTATTTGCCATACAAGTATCATTAAAAATGCCTTCAAACCATATTTTTATGATTTGTATTTTATGTAATCACTCTTTGAAATAGAAGGCATTTAAAGAATATGTCATGAATTTACAAAATACAACATTTTACAAGATGTCAGATGTAACGGGGACAGAAAAAGTGGACCCCAAATTTATAGAATGACCTACATGAGAGGTCTTGTTGACAAATTTCAAATTAGCACTGGCAGCCATAAAATAAAATAAAAATCAGTGCAGGCAACATAAGCAATGCTGAGCCATCCTTTGAAATGCTGTAGTCATCCTTTGAAAACACATCCCTTTTCCTATGACATCGAGCGACAGCCTCCACAGAAGTCATCAACAGTTTCAGTGGGTCAGCTTTCTGTGTAGACTGGTTCCCGTCCACACAGGAGAATATAAGGAATCTTGATCTGTAATTGGTCGTCTTTGCCCGTGCGCATTGTGTTTTTTATATTTAAAAATTGGCAAAGCCCTTTGCTTTAGGCAATGTATTTTATTTACATAATTGGATATGTTCGACACGCACGGCCAAGTTACAAATGTCAATGCAAAATCTGCGCACTTACCGGTACTAACAAAATAAATAATAACCACGTGACGGGCAGAATTCTGCCCGTCATGGCTGCCCTTTACCGATCCCTATATTTTCGCAATAAGCGAACCAATCTACTTTCTGTGAACAGCCCATTTTTGCTCAAACAGTGTTTTTTTGCATCACAAGGTGGAAACAAAATTACATGAGGTAGGTTACAGGCAGAAAACAGCAAAAACTGACCACACACGCAAGCTATTTGTTAACCAAATGGCTGTGGATAATGTTTTGCTCTGATGTGCTGCAGCCTTTACAAATATACACCGCATCGAATAGCTGCCATCTTGTAGGGCAACTTTTGATATTTAAATTTGGTCAACAATGTAAGCACAAAACACGCAGCCATGCATGTCTTAAAGGAATGTTCAAAGAAACTTCCCTACAAGATAGCAGCTAATCGATACGGTCTATAACAGTCCATTACTTGAACGAAGACTATAACTACATGTAGTTTGTTGTGCAACAGATAATACATTACATACAGGGGTGGATTGCAATAAAGACAGTTAGGACGTCCTAACTCCTAGGACGTCCTAACTCCTAGGACGTCCTAACTCTGACATCACTAAGACATCATAGATTATTTTGCCTTGCAATAAACATTTATGTATCCTAACTCGTGTCCTAGGACACATCAAATTTAAGACACCTAATACGTGTCCTAAGTTATGTCTTTAGAAAATTGTTCAAAATTTCCTGCTCAATTCAGACAAAAGGAGTATTGTGACTAGGAACAACAGTTTATTTTTTGAAAGTTTGTTTTTCTTAAACTCAGTTTTCACTGAAAGGAAATTACGATTCAAGCTGGGCCCATGTTAATTCTGAAAGTTTTCACGATGTTTTTTACGCCACTGTCACGCGTACGTATGGCAGCAACAACCGGCAAGTAATGTAATGTACATGCGCAATGGTATGCAAACACACGAATGCGATTGAAACGCCGCTCACAACAGTAAAGACATATACAAGCTTTTATGTCTTAGCTAAGACATCCTAACTTTTGGATATTGCAAGGCATTTTTCAATGTGTCGTAGTAGCTAAGATGTCATAAACTCAGTTAGGACATATGATGTGTCTCAGACTTAAGACGGTTATATTGCAATCCACCCCAGGACCTACATGGGAAAGAATTCCGTTTACTGTTCCCCACTTATTCTCCTTATGATGACTTATAATAACCACAAATACGTGTTAATATTTTAATGGGAAGAGATTTTAGGAGTGAAAAACATTGACTATTTTCCTTGAAAATACTTGTTCTGCCCTGTTCCATAGACTTATTAACACATGGCGTCTCAGTGGCAACCAGTAAACGGAATTCATACCCCTACATGTACGTATTGGGCTTGTGCAGACCACCTTACAAATGCGCAGACTGTCATTTTGGGAGTCAAAATTAAGGCATCTCATGGTGTTTGGAAAGGCGCAATGTGTTTATTGCATTGTAACACGGTTTCATTAGACTCCCAAAACAATGCAGACAACACGGGTACATAGTCTGGCAAGATCTAAAACTCAATAACATGTAAACATTTAAAAGTAACATTTTAAAATGGATATGATTTTAAGCTATTGGCAACTAATGGCAGGTTCTTCACCACAGGAATGACACTTATGGCAAGAATATAGCAGACCCTTCAAGTGTTTAGATGCTGGATTCTCTATCTTCAGCTTGGAAATTTGTAAGGAAGTCCATACAACAGACTATAACAATAGTCCAATTTACTAGTATAAAAATGTGTACATATTACTAACTTTACAAACTCGCAAGTTAAAACATTCTTAATCTTGTGAATGATATACAAATAATAAAATTCTGAACTGTTTATTCTACTTAAATGATCAACCCAATGTCTCAAGATTCCCGACAGTGCTGACAAAGCACCCTTTCAAGTTGTTTGACAAGTTTACAAAAATGAGATAACTTACTGATAACTTAGCTCCTTGTAGACACACAACAATTATTACAAGTCTTTACAGTGTTTGATGCGTACAAATTCAAACCTTGGGACGCCAGTCTGAAATGGGTATTGGAACGTTAGGCCAAAAAAAAAAATAGTTCTGCTTCCGGTTTCCCGACCGACCCTATTTTTAGGCTGCGACCCTATTTTTTTTATCGGAAAAAAAAAAAAAATAAATAAATAAATTAGTGTATCGATACATGTATATAAACGAATAAATCAATTTCTAACGACGTGCTTCATGTATTGTAGAAGTTATTTGGTAGTCTTGTTTCCATTGTTTTACTGTTACCCTTAAGCCTTGACTACACGCAGATGCCTCCATATGATTGTGCACAAAAAAAAATTGGCAAAAAAAAACAAATTCCCTACCTACTTACCCTATTTTGAAATGCCATGTAATCGGAAGCAGAACTATTTTTTTTTTTGGCCTTATTACCTTATTCTTAAAGCAGGACTTGAAGCTACCAATTCAGCAATGCTGTACATCATGGCCTATACATGTAGGACAGTGGTAAGCTCTTTGGGAGATTTTGCTATTAAACTATGTAAAAACAACAAATGTATGTACTAATAGGGGCAGATTTGGCTTTTTTTAAGGGTGGGGTTGTGACTCCTACTGTGTCACAAACATGCCCTGCTAGGTGTCCGGAAAATGTTGAAATTTATGTGCTTTCTCCTGCAATCTAAGGCATTTTAGGGGCTTTTAAAAATGTTTGAGGAGAGGAATTTTTAATGCAATTTTTTAATTTCTTCATTAAATTTTCGCTGCTCAAAGGGGGTGGGGGGTGGTGAGGCTGTTGTGCCTTTTTTAACCTGGGGACAATTTCATGGCGCTGCTTAGCAGCCGATTTTTTGCCGATCTTATAAATGATACATTGTAGCTGTGAAAGTGGTAATGTTAGCACGCCGTTTCAGCTAATGCTTAAGCAGCACCTTGAAAATGGCCCGAGAGCTACCTTACTGGAAATTACTGGAGGTGCTGGAAGAATGGTGCAGTGAATGTTCTTGCAGTGGAAGAATTCTCGGTCATTCCACTGGTTGTGGATGCCATGTGGCTCAAGTACTGCACTGCTCCAAATTTAGGTGGGAGTCCAACAACAGATGGCTGGCTTGAGAAAAGTTGGGGTGGACCCAGCTGTAGACGAAAGTTCATTACCAGAATAGCCTATAACATGTACTCTTGGTATATGGGTCATTCTATAAATTTGGGGTCCAACGTGTGACATTTTTCTGTCCCCGTTACACCTGACATACTGCTATCTGCCATACAAGTATCATTAAAAATGTCTTCAAAACATATTTTTATGAATTGTACTTTATGTAATCACTCTTTGAAATATAAGGCATTTAAAGAATATGTCCTGAATTTACAAACTACAACATTTTACAGGATGTCAGATGTAACAGGGACAGAAAAAAATGGACCCCAAATTTATAGAATGACCCAGATACATGTAGACTACATTTGTTACGCTATGTAATGTGACCGGGTGCATGTGTAAAGTACAGAATCAATACCATGTTCACGATAGGAGAGAATGGCATAAAGCAACCAGACTGTTGGTTGCTAGAGGCAATGGTGTGCACCACGTAGCAACAACAGCATATGTGAACTTTCTAAACTGCACCTCCATTTGAAAGTGAGGAATTTGGTGTGCCAGCCAACAGTGCACAGGTTACGCAAAAGTAGCTGGGACAGTTGCTGTAGTTGAAGCAGAAACCATATAGGCCCCAAATCATCAGATTCCAAGTTGGTATCATCAACCAGAAAAATCATATTTCATGTTGGGCACATCAACTGGTTAAATTAAAGGACCCCTGAAATGCTCAATTACTTTATGCACAGTTTTTGCTGCACATGAAGGATTACTTGTGTAGAAAGAAAATACTACTGTTCATTTTGATGCCCCATGAATAAAAAGTGGCATTTTTCAACTTTGAACAATTTCTTCACAAACTCACAGAAAGAGGGCGCTGTTTGGGGCATGTCACTTTAGGAACACACAGCAGAAAAGCAAAGAAAACACATAAGACTTCAAACTGGAATTGTGGAAAAATGCTGCAGTTTCCAGCCTTATTTTTTTTTTCATGGTTTGCAACAGGCAACATGTAAAACAAACCTAAACCGTCATGGGTTACAAAAGTTTCAGCAAGTTGGAGAAAATTGTGGAAACTTTTGTGCACAAGTTGAATGAGATTTTCCTGTGTTTTCCTAATGTGACATCACCACTTTGCTCATGCATACATGTAAATTTTCGTTAGCATAAATATCTTAAACCTTGATTTTAATCCCCAAACAACTTCCAAGTAGGGTTTTTATGATTGTAAATTAACGGACTAGTTCCATAGCACATATTTCATTGATAAAAACACCATTTCAGGGGCCCTTAAGCCGTGTCTGAATTACATGGCTACATCTCGAAATAACACATGAATCAATGGTAGGTACTTGGTAGACAGCTTGATCACTTTCCATAGACTTATGATTCCATTAAAAACCATTTTTGTATCGAGTTGGGCTAATCCAGTTGCATTAGTGACCAAGTTGGTACCACCAGCCAGGCGAATCAGATTTGAACTTAGACCCCGTTCACATTAGAGAAATCGCTTCGTTTGGCAAAGATTAGGTAATCATTGTTACATATAGTTAATAAAGTGTGCATTCACACCTCACTTAACAAAGATTGAATGAAAATCGGTACTGTTTAAAGATCGAATGAAGCTATGGGACACCCTGATGGTTTAATCGCACTTGTGCTATGAGCGTCCGACACGCCGAGTGGTTTTTGAGCGGTGCATCAAAAACAACCACAGATGCTTGATGCCTGCCAAATCACTTCGTTGAACAAAAGGAGCATACACATTTCAAATTTGCTTTGTCAAATGAAGCGATCTCTCTGTAGAATGAAGCCATTTGCTTTGACGAACGAAGAGATTCTTATCTTCGTCGAATGACAACAGGCATGCATTGGTCACACCAGGATTCACGTCGAATCATCGTGGAATCTTCGTTGAACGAAGCGATTTCCCTAATGCGAACAGCTTTTTGGACTCAAACGTTAGAGGGTTTTCATCAGTCAGCTAACCTGTTTGGATCAGCTTGTTTCTCCACTATGAACTTCTGAACCTAGATCATAGCGTGTTCTTTCCCCTTCTGGGAGATCTCTTTGGGGATCCGTGCCCTGCTGATGATGAATTCCCGCCATTGGACCGCCTTGGGATGAAGAGATGGGCTCGGAACCTCGTTTTGGGAGGCGATCTGTGGTGGTGTTGGTGGTCGTGATGCGTGGTTGTGCTGTGATGGGTGGTTGTGCTCGGTCTAATTGTGTGGTCGGTTGAGGGACAGCATCCCATTGTGATTCTTGCAGGGGATTAAATCTAGAAATTCAGAGGAAGATTGCAAGTTCGGTTTTTTTCTTTTTAAATGGGTTTAACCCTAAAATTGTATTGATTTTGGAGGATTGAGGAGTGTTAGAGTTAATGAACCTCAATTCGCAGCCTGTAGGCTGAATTGCATGAAGCTTTAAATACAAGCTTTGTACGTACCACCAACATTTGTAAACATCGAGATCCTATACATAGGTGGGTAGCAGATGCCCAGAGACACCGAGGAATCCCCTTACTCTTCACGAAAGAATGCTCTGGGATCTTTTAAGGTCATTAGGCCTACATGCACAACACACTGAGCCAACAGCTTTACATCCCTTCTGAAGGATGGAGCAAGTTTGTTTAGGTGCCTTGCTCAAGGGCACAGGTACCGTACCATGGGTATCGAACCTGCTACCCCAAGTTTTCACCCGAGTGTTGCGAGTCAGTTTCCTTGCTCTATGAATTAAGCACCAGGCTTAAAAATTTTACTTCACGAGTCATGTTGACAAGTAAAATCTGACTGTTGATAGGCTAGCAATGGTAAATTGGTACCTGTACCGTAGCCTACCTTTCTGTAGGAGACAATTTTTTATCATTCATTCAACACAAAAAACATGCATTGATTTTTAAAGTTGTTCTTCCCGTTTTTGAAACTAAACAAAAAATAAAAGTTGGAAAATCTACCATACACATTCTACGATATATAAGCCTGGTATACTTCCCACTTGCAATTCTGTCGGAAATGTTGCTTTTCTGAGATAAATAAATGATAAAATTACTACATAAAGTAAATGCACAAAATTACGGTGCGAGCAATCCGTGTGTATAAAGCGCAACAACAGAAGGCGCTGCGCGCGCATGAATGGTATCTTGTATTTTTCTACAGAAAATCAAAATTTGCAACAAAAGTGCAAGTGGAGTAGGCTATATCTTAAAATTAGATTATCTGTTAATTATCTGTGTATACAAACAAAAATACTAAAAAAATAAATGCACTCCACTTTTCGTTTTTAGCCGGGGTTTTTGGTGCCGGCCGTTTTTCGTTTTCGAGACCTGTCAATCAAAAGTTCATAGCATGGAATGCATGCAGCATAGTGTTACGCCCCAACTACGGCAACGGTCCCAACTATAGTTGGGCCGGTCCCAACTATAGTTGGGCCAGTCCCAACTGCGATACCGTAGTTGGGAAATCCCAACTATAGTTGGGAGAATTATGGCGCGTTGATTAAAGGGGCTGTTCACGGTTTGCGCATGTGCCAAATCCTTTTAAATTTTGGACGTGTTTGTTTCATGACAGATCCGAATCCAGATCCCGAGATTATTACGGTATCGGTCCTACCTCCATGCTATATGTAACTCTTTGGGAAAGAATTAGGATTAAAGTTGATCATGGGAATAAAGTTGATCATGGCTTCAGACCTATGTGCAAAACATGAGACAGGCTGAACATTTTCCTCAGAAAATCTTAATTTTTTTCCCATCAAATCTGCAAATTCCAATGCTAGATGAGTCATTTTAAAGAAAACAATTTCTGGTCAACTTCCCAACTCGCTGAGTACTTGAAACAATCATGGCCTTGTGTAACGAAATTACACTATGAGCCTACATCAGACTGAGCGCGCACGTGTGTCATCGGGCGTGTGCTAGATCCAAAATGGCGACGTAAACATCCTGAAGATTTTTGTGCAAACCGTGACCACCCCTTTAATCAACTCGCCCTTATTCTCCCAACTATAGTTGGGAGTTCCCAACTACGGTGTCGCAGTTGGGACTGGCCCAACTATAGTTGGGACGGGCCCAACTATAGTTGGGACCGTTGCCGTAGTTGGGGCGTAACAATAGCACTAGCGTGATGCAGCGCGATAGCCGCTAGTCAGTCAACAAAGCAGTCTTGGTTCACGACATGTTTTCCCATTGGTTTCCGCATGGAGGTAGGTGGTTTCCGGCAGTTTTTCGTGTAATTCTAGACTGGTTACATAATCGAGTTAACGAAGAAGGAAAGGGTAGGAAGAAACACACACAAACACTTTTTTTCTCAGCTTTAAATTCAGTTCCGATCCAGTTCCCGTCACATAAACACTCTGGAAGCTGGTAGCATACACGTGTACGGAAATCTTTTAAGGAAAATTAGCATAAGCAGCCATGCATCGGCTGCCAAGATGTTAGCTGGCGCTGGGCTCGAAGTCGATGTACCACGACCATGCACTGCGCTGCACTGATTTAATATGCAGCACTAGGAATGTTAGAATAGGCATGTACAAAGTACCTTGGGTAACCGGGTAACTGGAGTATAAATCGGATACAGTCCTTGCATGTAATTATTTGCAGCTGCAAGCTGCGTCTGTTTACTGGTCGCCACTTATTTTTCTTAATAATGACTTAATAAACCACCAAAACATGTAAATATTTTAAAGCGAAGTGATTTTAGGAGTGAAAAACATTTAACAATTTCCTTGAAAGTTTTAAAACTTTGTTTGCCCTGTTCCATACACTTAACACACAGCGTCTCAGTGGTGACCAGTAAACATGGTAAACAGAAATCATACCGTTTTTACCGGGCATGCGAAATGCTAGTCCAAGTGCCTATGAAAAGTATGATCACCTCCGGGTGAGCGTCAGAGACTATGACAGACCGTATTATTGCAGGAACATATTGGATGGCAAACATGCGATTTATTTCAATTTTTAGAAACTTAAGTCTAGTCAACTTTATGTACCACCAATGAGCTCTTGGATTTACAAAATGTACTGGGAACATTAAAATTGTCCACTTCTGGATGGACGATTTCATGTTGATTTTAGTGGATTTTTCTAGTGTTGGTGCAAGATGATTCTGTGTGAAGTGTTTACTAACCACCGTACCATATTATTAAACACTTACAATCACCAAGAGAGGGCGCCATACATAGATAATCGTCTCGCATTGGACTACAGGGGAAAACCTGTGAAGGGGAATGGTAAAAATTGCACCAAAAATCCACTAAAATCAACATTGAAATCGTCCATTCGGAAGTAACTACAATTTTAATGTTCCCAGTTTTAAGTCCAAGAGCATATTGGTGATGGGTTGATTATAGACTGAAGTTTCTAAAAAGTGAAATAAATCGCATATTTGCCATCCAACATGTTCCTGCAATAATACGGTCTGTCATACCGTAGTCTCTGACGCTCACCCAGGGTTGAGCATCAGAGGCACTTCAACTAGCGAAATGCGTGCATAGTAACCGGTGAATATAGATCCACGCTTTAAACTTGTGGTCTAGTTATATTCACTTACAAATACAAATGTATGTAGACAAATATCCATGAGTTTGGGAAATCTGGATGCAATGGAAAACAACTGGTACACATATGGACATTTGTCCACATTTGTATCAAATTTATTTACCCCGGTGGTCCCTGGGTATAATCCCTAAAATATTTATACTCTATATTCACTTTTAAGTGAATGATACTGGGAACAAGATGAAGCACTACTGAGAGTTCCTGCATGTCCGCCTTCCCCATTTTGTTTTCAACCCCACTTTTATGTTCTAACGAAGTTATTTCACTCTATTCTATTTCATTTCTCTAAGGTCAACTTCTAAGGCCAGGATGACGAGAAATCAAATGGAGTTGACTGGTACAGTCTTTATGCAGGAGAGATGACAGTACAGCATAATTAATAGCTGTAGCATGGAAGTCCACAAGTTGTGTCGCTATCTGTCTCGACATTGGCTGGCTAGGAGCAGTGTGTGTGCTCGGATGAATGGTAAAATCAGAATGGGGGAGAATTTTGTACTAGCCAGGAACCTGTCACTATTTTATTTTGGTATTTTTTCTGTATACATTGAACAAAAATTTGAATGAAATTACCTCCTGGAATCAACAGATCACCCAATTTTAAGATATACTTCCCACTTGCACTTCTGTCGGAAATGTTGCATTTTTGATAAATAAATTACTGCATAAAGTAATGCACAAAATTACGGCCCGAGCGGTCCATGCATAAAGCCCGCCGCACACCTTTGCGATTTACCGGCCCACCGGACTATCGGACACCGGACCATCGGATCCGGAAAAATCAAACGAGTTTGATTTGCTCCGTTCTATAGCGTACGGTCAGACCGGCCCGATTTGTTTCAGCGCACACCTTTCCGGTATGTGGTCCGATGATCCGATTATCCGGTAAATCGCAAAGGTGTGCGGCGGGCTTAAACGCGACAACAGAGAGCGCTGCACACGTGCGTAAATGGTTATCTTGTGCACTAACTGAATGCAATTTTTAAATGAAAAAATCTGATTTTTATACAGAAAAGCAACATTTGCGACAAAAGTGCAAGTGGGAAGTATGTATCTTAAAATTAAATTATCTGTTGATTCCAGGAGGTAATTTCCTTCAAATCTTTGTTCAATGTATACGGGAAAAAATACCTTTATTTTTAATATATTTATCAACCACAGGGATGTGATTTTTTCCCCCGGTTTTTCTGGAATCCTAACCTTTCTCATTTGTCCGATGATGCCTTGGTGAAGCTTATTTCTTATAGCTTGTGACCTACGGTAAGTTAGGGATATTGTGGGGTGTACGTAGATATTGTATTGAGGTACATGCATTCCACTTGAATGTATAATTATATACAAAATTTGTATATAATTATACAATTGTATCTGCATGACAGACACACCTTGTCACAGGAATATATAGGTGAACTGAAAACAGTTATTTAAAAAAAGAAAATCCAAAATCGAACCACACCAATATCTCTAAAATATTGTGAGTATAGTGTTAATTCAGATGCATAAACTCATGATGAACTTATTAGAATGATCGACATGTGTGTTGGACTCAACAATAGAATTGCTATTTTTGGCACATAATTAGTTCAGATCTGCCTTGAAAATCTGCCCTGTGTCCTGCTTTTGTGTTGGCAGCAGTAGTGGTCCTTGATGCTCCTACAAAAACAGCTCATGCTGTGCATACAGGCTATAGGACCTCAGGCTGTCATCAGGAATCAAGCAATAGTCGCTGGCCCACTGCCAAAAGAAGAGCCTCCGAGATCACTCACGGCAAACATAAAATTGTAGATCACTACTCATGGATGGAAATGACAGGAATAACGCAGGTAAGAAATATATGTGCACAAGACCCATGGCCATGGCCATGCCAGAGATAAATGTATGTCGTTCCACAGTTGTTGACTTGACATGGTGAATTGAACTTTGAGTTGTCACAGCCGTGTAGTCAAGTAGTTCACACAAGACCAAGACCGACAGTCTAAAACCAAGAAAAAGACCGACCGTCTAAGACTGACAGACCTGCTGTACAACACACCTAGTAGAATATGGACGATATGGACCATTATGAAATAAACATGCTGATATGACAAGATGAGTGTGCTGCGTGGATTAGGAATTTGCAAAATGGTATTAACTTTCAACCAATTGACTTAAGATTTGAGACTCGATTTTTGACTCGAACATGTTTTACTTACAATCCTTCTGTTTTGTTGACTGTTTTGAAAACGGGGATTTGCTGGACAGTATGTTTGTCAAGTTTTAATTCCTTACATTATTGTTTTTCCTCCTGATTCCAGGAACTGAAGGAATACATTTCTCAGGAACAAAGGTGGGCTTGGTTTCGAAGTGCAGAAAACACTTAAGGCACTCACAGGAAAGCGAACATAAACTTCACAAATAATGGCGATTGCAGCAATGTCTTGTGGTATGGGCAGTGCGCACCACCCTTTTATCCAAACCACGGGGCTAAGAATGATGTTTTTGCTTTAAAAGTCCTTCGTACATTCAAGTGACAATACATAAAAAAGTAGTATGCAAACTGTATATGTCATTCTTCACCCAGTTTTTGGGCAATTTCCATTAATCTTTGTGAAGTTTGTATCCGCTTTTCAACGGGTCATATATCTTGTTCTTTGTATAACAATAATGCACAAGTGAAGTTGCACTGGTTTCGTACCATGTCTTTTGTGTCTTGGGTATACTTCTCTTTTAAATCTAATTCATAAATACCTCAGACAGTTTACGCATCTATATTGGCTGAAAGCACATCATGTGGGAAGTTTTAAATGGACGATAAAGGCCCAGTCAGTTTTAAACACTTTATGAGCCTGGCTCGTGGCCGTGCCAGCGCCCTGGTCAGTGTGTATAGAACACGCAGACGCACACGCACACAGAAACTGCACGCTCCCAAAAGCAAAGTGTGCACTGTGACAAGTACCTGGTCATGTGCGTACGAGGACAATACGCTTGCATTACGCGTAACACGCGCGATCGAACAAAAAAAACCTTGACTCACACCTAGCAGTTCATTCGAACTCAGAAGAAAGTCAGAATGCAAAACATGACAAAACGACAAGCTAGTTTTGGTGAGTTTTACACAAAAAGGTATTTATGAATGGGTTTAAAAGTAGGTTTGGCCAGTCTTAAACAATCCGTTTAAACCCAGCTCTGAGCACTAATAATGGCCTAACCGTTTTTAAACGTATGTTTGGTTGTGGTGATCAGGCACCATACCAGATGTTACATTTGTAAACACTATGTAAGGGTTCTGTGTTTTGTGTGTTCTCATCCCTCCCAGCATTTTATTTCCAAAATATATTTTCTTGTCAGGTTGACAAAAACCTTCGTGGAGGAGAACCAAGCCTTTTGGACCCGCATCTTGAGACGGTTGAGACAGCTTAATGTTGGGAATACAACACCAGAATTACCAACTGTAAGTGCATTTTATCAGTGATGACAGTATAAATTTATGGGATCTTCAAATTCTTCATGAGTGATAACGTTAAACTATTAATATATGGAAATTTTCAGAAATTTCTTTTTAAGTAAATTTTTTTAGATAAAAATGTGGAGAAATGTTCATGAGTTTAGAAAATCTGGATGCAGTGAAAAACAACTTGGCTCTACCGGGATTTGAACTGCGGACCCTCTGCTTAACCTGAGCTATGAAGCCAACTGGTGGTCTCGAATCACGGTAGTGCAGTTGTTCCTCAATGATTGGGATTTGCTATCACGTGATGAGCTTAACGAGCCCTACTACATTTTTAGAGTATAGAATGTATTTTCTTTGTTATGGTATAAGTACAACATCCAACCAACATTTACAGTACATTCAGGCCCCAAAATTCATTTTCAAAAGGGCATGGCAATTTTCTCTTAGTAAAGGGCACATGAATGAGGAAATGGAAAATGTTTGAACTTTTTAAGGGCAACACGGCGAAAGCATAGGGCACCGATGGCAATTTGCCGTGGTGCTGTGGGTTTTTTCAAGGCCTGGTACATTTATCACAATTGTTGTGGCTGCTTTCTGATATCGTGCATTTAAGATTCTGATTAATATCAAGAGTTGTTTTCGTTAAGTCATTAGGTCATGGATGGAGCAGTATACTTCAGGAGAATGCACAAAGGCTCGTGGAAATATTATAGAAGGCATCACACCATTGGTAAGCTAGTGCTAAATATGTGACCAACTCTACAAAAATGAGTCTGAGGTCATGCAGCCTTGGCTGGGTTTTTGCAACCATGGGTGGATTGCAATAAAATTGACTTGGCCACTGGTCTAAGACCGTTTTTTTTTTTATAGCTGGCTATCAAGTCTCGGCTTAGTCGCTGGTTTAGCCCATTGCAATAAACCAGTCAAACTTAAGTACATCTGCGCCAGCCGAAAAATACACCTACCTTGACGCAGCCGGCTATACTTGTACTTGCGTAATTTGACGCCAAGCAAACATCCTTACAAAGCCTCTTGATGGGACGTGCACTTCCACAGGATTTGCAAAGAAGCTGACCGTGAAAGTTATAGAATAGCACTAAAGGGCACCAGTGGGCATAATGTGGCTTCTGTTCACAACACTCTTCGTCTTCATTTAATATATAGAGTCGTGTCCACAAAATATAGACTGATTATAGCCTGCTCGCCGCGGGCTTAAATTTTAAAACTCTTGTCTTACATTAAGACCACGATATTGCAAGCGGGCTATAATTATAATCCTTTCTTAGTGGATGCCGTGTTAGCCGGCTAAGCCTATAGACCGGTCTTAGACAGCATATTGCAATCCGCCCCATACCTAGAAATCATTGGTGGACCCAGGCTCATTAATATACGAACACACATGGAAATTCCTGGTGGTACTCGGATACCAGGTGGAATTTTCAGGTACTGGAAAAAGTTTCTTTTGTACTTTTTGTATAGGTTTGTTCGTTCAGTTAAATGTATTATGTGCATTCAAAACCGCCCAGATTTGGAGAAGGTGCCTGAACATGGGTTTCTTTTTTGCAACAAAGGCATTCAAATCCGTACAAAGATGTTCAGTTTAGCGTAATATTTTAAGTGATTGTGTACAATGTTTGGAATTTTCAGATGCTGCATGGCATTTAGAATGAACAAAAGTTTGTTTGTTCACGTGTACACTGAATTGA
The DNA here is from genome assembly GCA_037783545.1 of Henricia sp. BOLD:AAB3569. NCBI lineage: Eukaryota > Metazoa > Echinodermata > Asteroidea > Spinulosida > Echinasteridae > Henricia > Henricia sp. BOLD:AAB3569. The sequence goes on from JBBELK010000284.1 coordinate 311,844, forward strand.
TTCACCGAATGGAGTAGAAATAGCAGAGCTCACGAAACTAGCTTCATAAGCTAAGTAATTGGTCAGGTGTCTCAAAGCTGAATGCGCACACAACGAAACAATCTGACCTTTCGCTGAATTGAAATACGACAGAAGATGTGCATTAAATTTTGCTTAAAAACAAAGGACCCCTTTTCACAGTTGAACAAACAACATGCGAATTTGACCGGGAAAACCTGTATTTACAAAAACACTTATTATTTTCCTTGAATAGGCAACATAAATGCACGCACAGTTTTCCTGTTTGACACTGCTACAATCACAGCCATGTACGGTCAACCAGTTACTATATATTCAGTGAAGGTCTCGCCAGATGGGGAGTACATAGCATTTGTTGTTGAGACCACGGGGACGGATGCATATGAGGCGCACATTGTCCATATCGGAAGTAATAGCAGGGCAGTTGTCGTCGACACGTTGAAAAATGTCCTTTCAGTTGGTAAGAAAATATTTCAATTTCAGGTGAAAATGTGCACAAAATTTAGGTTATTTTGTGGTGTTGACCATTTTTTAAAAAGAGCTAATACTACGAACGCCTTGTGTCAAGAGCGACGACCACCTTATATATGAGCATATAAAGCGGGATTCACACACATGAGCCTTTTCACGCGTAGATTTGAGCGCGTCACTTGAGAGAAAGCGGTCTGGAGAAAATTTGGAGTGAAACGACGCAATGGAAATCACAGAATCACAAAAACACTTTCCGCCCTAGCTAATTCTGTGGTTTTTAGTGTGCGTTTCACTCGAAATTCTCTCTACACCCATTTTGTCACACGCGTCAAATTTATGTGCGAAAAGGCTCAGTGTAAATCCAGCTTAAATTCAGTGAAAAGGATTCGAAAAAACTGTTATGTCTTCTACTCTCCGTCAGAAATACCCAGACACATGTCTGGCTAAAAACTATACATTTTGATATTCTATTCTCAAAATTTAAGAATTTGCACCCCACGGTGTCTTGTACTACACTAAGATGAAGGGTCTCAGAGCTTCCGAGGTGTGGCAACATCATATCGGCCAAGACAGATCAAGAGATAAGATGATACTGGAGGAAAATGATGAAAAGTAAGAATTAGCCGTAACAAGGAAATATCAAGGAATTTGAGAAATATGCCCTAAAAGTTAGGGAATGTGATCTGCCCAAAAAAGAAAGTGGTCAGTATGTTGTGTTTTGTCTCATGTCTAAATAAACAGCGCATCTATTGGATCCACTGGATGATTGGCGTGTAAAGCTGTAAATAAATGTTGAAATAATCATCTGAAATTTTGAAAATTCACCACAGAAAAATCAGGGAATTTTCGTTTTTATGAATTACTTGTTCCAAGGTGGGACTCAAACCCACTGCATCCAAGCATGATATAAGGTGCGTTCAGACGATGGTTGTTAACTTAAAGTTAAGTCGTCGGTAGTGGGAGCTCGTGAGTAAGCTCGTAAGTAGTGACCGTGTGGACGCACTTACTTACAAGTTAACAACGACGATTTAACATCGAGAAATCTTATGAGTAGCGCGCTACTTACGAGTGCGCACCTTTGGTATATGGGCAGTGTGCATGCCTGCGCGTCGTTGTTAAAGCACCGTGTGGACACGCGTCGTTGTTAGTGGGACAGTCGTTGTTAACTTTACTTTCGAAGGTAGTGCTTGTCTGAACATGCCTATAGTGTTTTAACATATTTTTTTTGAAAATACTGAGTATGCTGGTCTAATAAAAGTTACACTGAGAAAGGGGAAATAATTCCAGATTATAAAGTAATCTTCTTTGGTAATTAACTACAAAGTTGTAGATTCATAATTCCTTAATAAGTTGGGAAATATTTGGTCGAAGTGCTAGAAGATGTGACTGAAAGCCGTGTGAACTACCAAACCAAAAAACTCGTACTTATGCATTGTTGTGCAAATGCAAAAAGAAAGGGGGAAAAAAATCATCTTTTTAAAAATACAGGAACAACAGCATTACATAACTAAAGATCAATGTTGATAATCTACCTTGTAGAAATTTCAGCCACATAGATGCAGTAATACTTTAGAAAACCTGAAAAAGCTATGCATGGCTTTTGTGTATGAATGAATGCAGGGTGTCCGCGGGTCTTAAAAAGTCTTAAATTCATTTTATAAATTTTAGGCCTTAAAAAGCATTAGAAAGCATTAAAAAGTATTAAATTGTTAGCTAGAGTATGGAATTCTTTCCTGTTTTGGGGGTTTAATTGGTCTTAAAAAGGCATTAAAAAAGGTCTTAACAATTTAAATGAAACCCGCGGACACCCTGAAATGGGAAAAATAATGTCTGCGGACAACTTAAAAAATAAACAAACTGCCTTCAGTTGGCAATTTGTCTCACAAATAAGGTTCCATTTTACACAGGAAAAAAATTTAAATGGTGTTTGTTACCATTGCTATCAACATTTTTAGTCGGGTTTTTCTTGTCAACTCGTGAACTAAAATTTTGGGTAACTGCAAATGATGTATTGGGGCATAGCAACTCCATCACTTTAAATTGTTTTAACAATCAACACCTTCTTTACTATATTGTACAAGATTCTTTGTGGACTTATCCCACACCAAAGATGGATGCTACATCACCATTAACACCAACTCGCCCACAACCTCCGAGGTTCGCCTGCTTGACACCAGGGCTCCTTGCACGAGGCCACCAGCTCTTGTTTGTCCCAGGCAGGCCGGGGTTCAGTACTTTGTGGAGCACAACCAGGGCATGCTGTACATACTGACCAATGCACAGGACAATGGGAAGTATTTGGTAGGAATTTAATGATTATTCTCATTTAGGCTCAAGTAGGACCAATGATTTTGTGTTTCAATAAAAGAAATGAAACAAAGGTATTCATTTTTAAAGTTTCTTCCCCCACCCCCCCAAAAAAAACACAAACAAACAAACAAACAAAAGACTGATAAATGCCGACTTTTTAGACCGCCCCTTTTTCCCCCGTACGCATTATTTGGCAAAATTTGTGACGTCATCCATTGACTTTAACATTAGTGTCTGCATTGGCTCTGACCCCCTCCCCCCTTCATGCGTACGTACCTTATGGATGGCCCCTTTCTGAAATGGATAGACGGCATTTTGTGTAGAAATGCTCCAACTCCACAAAATTCCACACACATGATGAAATGCTTGGTTTTGTCATATAATAAACTTTTCATTTTATTTCCATTTTTAACAGCTTCTGACCTGTCCAGTCTCACAAATTCCTAACCTCCAAAATCTGACGTCCGAAAACTGTAACACTTTCTTCATGCCGGACAATGGCTGTCGCATTGTCGACATGGACATGTTTGCAGGTCATTGTGTGCTGTGTGCCACAGTGGCTACACAGCCTAGAATTATTGTCATACCGTTGGATAGCAAGAAACAGACAAGTGTTGTTGAGGTATGTGGACTATAGTGTGAATTCAAGTTGTAAATCAATTGTATTTTTCAGGTCGAGTTACGAGTAAATGTTTTTAGAGTCGGGTCTCAAGTTAGAAACAAAAACACTGCCTTGAGCCCAAACCAGCAAGTTGAGAGACCAGCTCTGCCCTGGTAGTACTGACCCAGCTAATTCTGTATAACCACCCGTACCCAAAGGCATACACACTGACTTGAGCCTAAACCAGCAAGTTGAGAGACCAGGGGCCGATTTCACAAAGCGCTAAGATTCGTCCTAGGAAGTGTAACTAGTCTTATCTTGGAACTAATCCTAGGACTGATTTCACAAAACTAATAGGATGTGTTCAATTCATCCTATTTCCCATGGCAACACGGCCTAACTCTTCCTAACTTAAGATCGATGTTTGGGTCGTCTTATCTGTACGAATGCAGGGAGTAAATGCAGTGACCGAAGGCACTTATCTTCTGCTTGCCGAACGTGAAGCTAGCCCGGCATACGGCAGTGCTAGCAGGCGATCATACAGACAATTTTCCTTTGCCGCGATATGCGAAATTCTCTTGAAAAGGAGGGGTAATTTAAATCGCAGAAAAGCACTTACCGAAAAAGGTTCAGGCATTTGTATGTCCATCCACGTGAAGCCATAACTTGCTGTAGCCCTAGCTAGGTTACTCGATGTTTACACGCGTAAAGCACGGATTTACATTTCGGCAAAATATATCCATACAATATAAAAACCATGAAATATGTACATTTGTATAGCTATACTGTTGATTGAGCACACTAAAAGTTACTTGTGGTGTGCGCGCGCGTGCTAGTATTAGTGCGCGATGCTCCCGTGTGCTCTGCACATAAATGCGAGTGTGCCATTTGTACAGTCGAACGATAGGCCTACATGTACATCTAGGTTCAAGTACATCGACTTGAATTTGTTCACGTCAATGTACCCTTTCATAACTGCCGACAAAATGCGATACGCCAAGCAGACGATGCTACAAAGTCGGCCATTTTGATTTGTAATGTGCGTGCCGTTTTCCCGACGACTGTTATATTCGGTACTGTTAACAAACATGGTACAGCCGTTGATAAATGTATAATAAGCAGTTGCGACTCGTCTTGTAAAAGACGGGTTTTGTGAAATCGATCTCAGGACACGTCTTAAGCAGGCCTCCCACTGTGCGATTTTGGCCACGAATTAGGCACGATTAGCTACGATTAGGTACGATTGGGTACGATTGTGTGTAGAGTCTATAGGCAGTCTCCGATAATCGTACCAATTCGTAGGACATTCGTGGCCAAAATCGCACAGTGGGAGGCCCGCTTTAGCAAAGACCGATCTTACTGCTCGAACTCTTCTTAAATCCTAGGATCGATCCTAAGATAGGAAGAGTTTTGTGAAATCGGCCCCAGCTCTGCCCTGGTAGCACTTTGCCCACACGTGTGCCATTGGTGTGTACAGGAGCTGGTTTGTCGCTTGTGCGCGGCCTATCGCGACGTGCAAACGTTTTGAGCTGGGTCAAAGTTCAAATTTGTTGAACTTTGACTGCGGTGCACTGACCTCCAATGCGCAGCCAATGAGGTATCAGAGAAGCCCCAAGTTACCGCAGTGGAATTTTCTTTTTTGGAAAGATTGGCGATTGGGACCTCATGCAATGCGGTGAGCGCCGTGGGCAGTGTGATTTTTCCGCGATAGTGTGAACGCCCCATTATAATTAAATGTACCAACAATGTATCAAACCATGTTGTATTTGTATATTATCAACTTCTTTTCTGAACATTTCTAAAGCTTCCAGAGCACTTCAGTCAGTTGACTCCCGGGCCCAATGCAGCAAGCCAAGCCGAGTATTTCCAGTTTTCCTTGGCCTCGCCTGTTCATCTCACAGCCAACTTCCACCTTGAAATCACAGACACGAGTCATCCCAGAATAATACCCTACAACAATCATCAGCTTGAAGATGAGGTCATTAGTACAGAGACTGGAATAAAAAGCTGGACAGACGTGGTCTGTACGAGGTTATGGACATCAAGCAAGGTGTGTGTAAAAAGTGGCATTCTCGTTATTGCGTAAGAATGGTATTGGGTACCGCTGGGCGACTAGTGGATTTTGCTACTCGTGAGTAGTTGCAGCAATTACTCGCAAGTAATTGATTAATCGCGAGTAGTTGGCAAAGTATCAAAAGGAAGGAAGAACAAAATGCACGTTTGTGTGTATAAGTAACTGTACAGCGGAAATTTGCCTAATCTGTGTCGCCCCTATTCTGTTTTAAACAATGCATAGATGGTGAACCTCAGCAGGGATTATTTCGTATAATTTCTCTCCTAAAAAACTACCTCGATTACCTTTGAGTAATGAAAATCAAACGGTCTTGCTCCGCGATTAGACAGCATAAGTTTGCCATAATTCTCCTTCAACCCGTGCATGTAGCTACTGTCACATGTAACATAGCTTGTTTTAATAGTCGCGAATTTACAAGTAGTGCAATGAAACAGTTCATTGAACTGGGTGTACGCGGCAGATGACACGTGGAGATCTGCAGTCGTTGTACTCGATCGTTGTGGTTCAAAACATGCTTGTCGGACTTTCAGCTAGCACAAATAACACAATGAATTGAAATAGTCGGCATACACAACAAATAAGTCACCTGCACACACCTGCCTTTGTGTGCTGAGAAACAGGCCTGTTACAGTGTAACAATATAGCATATAATTGCGATCAATCGCGAGTATATAACGGTACTCGTTGCGCCGCGATTAATCGAGTGGTGTGCTATGCACACCGTGCTGCGCTGACAGAACTTTGATCACAATGGCTGCGTTCGGGCGTGCAGTTCTCGCTTCTCCGGAGTAATGCGTACGCATTGCACTCGGGTCACATTACGCGAACGGCAAGTTCACAGTCCGCATGCGCGAATGGCCATCAGTCAAGATGGCCGTCTCTTGCCATGACTACACAAAAAATGCCGTTCCACTGCTCACAAGAAATTGAAGAAAATACAGACCGCAAGTCGTGAGAACCTTTGATACCGTGTAAAACAAACCTTAGTGAGATGTTTCAGTTATCCAGTTGACACGTTTAGCAAATTCACCAAAAATCCAACCTATATCCCGCCATCTTCGTACAAATCACATGGCACTCGTCAGGAGTAAGAGCACACTCCCCATTTGTTGGGGAGTACCGAGAGCATACTCTCACTGACCCGAGTGTCGTTAATCTTGCCGTTCGCGCGCGCAGGAGTATGCTCGTGTTAACACGAGTACACGCCCGAACGCAGCCAATGCGTCTGACCTTTCCAACACGCAGTCATTGAGGTATTAGAAAAGGTCTGAGCAACCAGAGTGGAATTTGTCATTTTGGAAAGACCAGTGACTAGGATCATGCAAATCCGTGAGTGCAGTGCACAAGCATTGTTTTCAGCGTGAATATGAACACCGCTTAAGTTTGCAGGAAAACTAGTGTGTACAACAGAGTTGTAGTCAAGTTCATTACAAGTTTATGACAAATCCGGTGAAAGTTACTTCCAAGCTCAAAAGTTCAGGTATGCCTTGTCAAACTTGTTCTTGCAGGCTGTATATTATCACACATTTATTTCTCTGCAGGATGGTACAGCCGTGCCAATCACCGTGTTCCATAAAGCTGATATCAGGCTAACTAGCAGTAACCCAATGCTGGTACGTGGCTACGGTGCCTACGGTATAGCATTAGATATGAGTTATGATCAGCATACTGCAGTACTTGTTGAGCTCGGATGGGTGGTAGCATACTGTCATGTTAGGTGAGAAGCGGCCGATTTCACGAAACTTTACGCAAATGCGCAAGTCTACTTATGCCATAAATTATTGCGCAAGTAATGGCGTAAGTGGACTTGCGCAATTGCGTAAAGTTTCGTGAAATCGGCTGCATTTCATAAAACATTTAGACTACTAATGTGGCAACTATATTACTTGGCTGCGTTCGAGCATGTACACATGTTAACACCAGTATACTCCTGCGCATACGAACGGCAAGAATAACGACACTAGGGTCAGTGAGAGGATGCTGGTGTGCTCTTACTCCTGACTAGTGCCATATGATTTGTACGAAGATGGCGGAATAGACTACTAAAGTGTGACGTCGGTTGCCATGGTAATTGGGTCTAAACATTCGCTGGTAATCTGAAATGTCTATTGGTATAGCGCAGGGAAATAGTTCACTGGTTTTAGTGTAGACCCAAAAACCATGGCAATACACAAAGGGTGACGTTTTCACTTTAGTAGTCTATATGGGTGGAATTTTAGGTGAAATTGCTCAACATGTCAACGCAATAACTGAAACAACGACTCACTAAGGATTTTTTTCTAGATGGCACCAATGATTCCACAAAGGTTTCTAACGACTGAACATCTGTATTTTCTTCATTTTTTTGTGAGCAGTGAAACAGCATTTTTTTGTGCAGTCTTGGCAAGAGACAGCCATCTTGACTGATGGCCATTCACGCATGCGAACTGCAGACTTGCCGTTTGTGTAATGTGACTCGAGTACAGTGTGCATGCATTACTCCGGAGTAACGAGAATGGTGCGCTCGAACACAGCCCTAATGTCAGTTGCTAGGATAAATGGGTTTAAACATTTGCTGATCTAAAACGTCCATTGCTAAAGCACAGGGAAACAGTTCACTGGTTCTAGAGTAGACCCAGTAACCTCGGCAACACACAAAGGGTGACGTTTTCACTTTAGTACTCTTCTCACTAAACTCTTTAAGACCTGTTTTGATCTTCATGTGTGAATTCCTGTTGCTGCTGTCTCTTTGCATTCACACAGGGGTGGATCAGATCTTGGTGTACAGTGGCATCATTCTGGGAGAGCCTTTAATAAGAAGAAAAGCTTTGAGGTAAAGAAAATGCAGGTTTTTTGTTAGTGAGTTCTGGGGTCCGAAAAAAAAGAATTTTATTTGAAATGCTAAATCAATTTATTTTCATAAAGTGGTACGTACTGCTTCACTAGTCAAATTTAAAGACAGAGGCTCGTCAATGCACGACGAGCTAATTCGTGCCACGAAATTCACCCTCCTCCATACCTTTCCCGAGCTCTTACGATCCCGAAGGGTGCAGGTGCGCTCGACAGCGAACAGTATTAAGTCGAATCACGCACGCGCGTACGTGTGTTTTTATGTACGTACGTAAACCAATGACCCTGCACCGTCTGGGATCGTAACAGCTGACTGCCCAACTAGTATGAAGCGCAGTGAATTTCGTGGCAAAAATTTTTTCCTCGCGCATTGGCGAGCCTGCGTCTTTAAACTGCACATAAAATCTTAAGCCCTCACTCACTGCACAAAATTCTATACTTGACATATGATTATTTTGTCTGTGTCCTGTAATATCCTAAAATAGTAGCGAATAGACCCTTTGCACGGGAGACCATTTAAATGATGTGACAATAGATCCAAAAAGCACCTCTAAATGGTTATACAGTAAACTCCGGCTAAGTCGACATCGTACAAGTCGGCAAATCGCCTAAGTCGGCCGTCCGACGAAAGTCCTGATCGTCTACAATGCATTTCCATTGAAATATATGTTTCTAAGTCGGCATTTGTAAGTCGCCATTTCGCCCAAGTCGGCATGTTATTCTCGGTCCATTTCAACAAAATGCACTACAAAATCCTTTGTGTAAGTCGGCACTTAAAAAAACCACACAATATGGCATCGATTTCCTTCCCTGCGGTTTTTAAGAAGTGTCGAGTGAAAAGACAAACACTGCTTAACTGACGTCTGTTTATTGGCACGCACGGACCGTGGTCGCCAGTGTATCGGTGTCGTCATGTTACAGCCAGGGCTGCGTTCGAAACACGCAAACATTGCAAATGTTTGCATCGTTCGCCAACAACTGGTACCCGGCTTTCCATAGACCAGTGCACAAAAGCACTACCAGTGGCAAACGTTGGCAACGTTCGCATATGTGGAACGCAGCCCTGGCCATGTGTGAGATTGCGTGCACTCAAAAAGGGGTTTCCCCTGTACGCATGCGCACTTTCCATTTTGGGAGTCGTCGCATGATGCATGTACATGTACATCCATTACATGTAGAACTTTACACGTGCTCGCTCACGCGCGCACGTATTTAGCGTGTCCATAAAAACACGATGTTCACATAAATCAATTAAGGATTTCGTTGCTGGAATCGACCCCAAAAACAAGGAGATTAAACCAAGGTAAATCAAAGCCTCCATGCTGCAATTAACCATATGCATAGGCCGTTCGTGTAACGTTGTGTAAGTCGGCAAAATGACGACTTACGGCATATGTCGGCATTTGCGTAAGTCGGCACAAATTTTCGGGTCCCAAGAGTGCCGACTTAGCCGGAGTTTACTGTAATATCATACTTGTTCATGGTTAGTGGGTATGTGTACATGAGCATATTGACGTGAAATTCTCATTAGGTATGTTATGACAGATAAAATAACCACGCAAAATGGTGATATAATCACCCAGTTTTCAAAGCTGCATATGTTTCCCATACTCATACTACATGTATTTCTAACGTGATTTCCCCTAAAATGGATGCGTCTATTATTAGGAAATTTAACAATCTTTTTTGTCAATCTAAATTGGCAGGATTTTGAAGCCTGTATTAAGACCCTCCATCAAGTAGGCTACTCCCAGCCCCAGCTGACGGCTCTACACGGCATCAGCGCCGGGGGTCTGCTAGTAGCTGCTGTGTGTAACAAGGCACCGCATCTAGGCCAGACGGCGGTATTAGAGGTACGTGACTTAGCGTGATATTAGACCAATATGCTCAGTAACTGGGCTACTCCCAGCCCCAGCTGACGGCTCTACACGGCATCAGCGCCGGGGTTCTGCTAGTAGCTGCTGTGTGTAACAAGGCACCGCATCTAGGCCAGGCGGCGGTATTAGAGGTACGTGACTTAGCGTGATATTAGACCAATATGCTCAGTAACTGGGCTACTCCCAGCCCCAGCTGACGGCTCTACACGGCATCAGCGCCGGGGGTCTGCTAGTAGCTGCTGTGTGTAACAAGGCACCGCATCTAGGCCAGGCGGCGGTATTAGAGGTACGTGACTTAGCGTGATATTAGACCAATATGGTCAGTAACTGGGCTACTCCCAGCCCCAGCTGACGGCTCTACACGGCGTCAGCGCTGGGGGTCTACTAGTAGCTGCTGTGTGTAACAAGGCACTGCATCTAGGCCAGGCGGTGGTATTAGAGGTACGTGACTTAGCGTGATATTAGACCAATATGCTCAGTAACTGGGCTACTCCCAGCCCCAGCTGACGGCTCTACACGGCATCAGCGCCGGGGGTCTACTAGTAGCTGCTGTGTGTAACAAGGCACTGCATCTAGGCCAGGCGGCGGTATTAGAGGTACGTGACATAGCGTGATATTAGACCAATATGCTCAGTAACTGGGCTACTCCCAGCCCCAGCTGACGGCTCTACACGGCATCAGCGCCGGGGGTCTACTAGTAGCTGCTGTGTGTAACAAGGCACTGCATCTAGGCCAGGCGGCGGTATTAGAGGTACGTGACTTAGCGTGATATTATACCAATATGCCCAGTAACTGGGCTACTCCCAGCCCCAGCTGACGGCTCTACACGGCATCAGCGCCGGGGGTCTACTAGTAGCTGCTGTGTGTAACAAGGCACCGCATCTAGGCCAGGCGGCGGTATTAGAGGTACGTGACTTAGCGTGATATTATACCAATATGGTCAGTAACTGGGCTACTCCCAACCCCAGCTGACGGCTCTACACGGCGTCAGCGCTGGGGGTCTACTAGTAGCTGCTGTGTGTAACAAGGCACTGCATCTAGGCCAAGCGGCGGTATTAGAGGTACGTGACTTAGCGTGATATTAGACCAATATGCTCAGTAACTGGGCTACTCCCAGCCCCAGCTGACGGCTCTACACGGCATCAGCGCCGGGGGTCTACTAGTAGCTGCTGTGTGTAACAAGGCACCGCATCTAGGCCAGGCGGCGGTATTAGAGGTACGTGACTTAGCGTGATATTAGACCAATATGCTCAGTAACTGGGCTACTCCCAGCCCCAGCTGACGGCTCTACACGGCGTCAGCGCTGGGGGTCTACTAGTAGCTGCTGTGTGTAACAAGGCACCGCATCTAGGCCAGGCGGTGGTATTAGAGGTACGTGACTTAGCGTGAGATTAGACCAATATGCTCAGTAACTGGGCTACTCCCAGCCCCAGCTGACGGCTCTACACGGCATCAGCGCCGGGGGTCTACTAGTAGCTGCTGTGTGTAACAAGGCACTGCATCTAGGCCAGGCGGTGGTATTAGAGGTACGTGACTTAGCGTGATATTAGACCAATATGCTCAGTAACTGGGCTACTCCCAGCCCCAGCTGACGGCTCTACACGGCGTCAGCGCTGGGGGTCTACTAGTAGCTGCTGTGTGTAACAAGGCACTGCATCTAGGCCAGGCGGCGGTATTAGAGGTACGTGACATAGCGTGATATTAGACCAATATGCTCAGTAACTGGGCTACTCCCAGCCCCAGCTGACGGCTCTACACGGCGTCAGCGCTGGGGGTCTACTAGTAGCTGCTGTGTGTAACAAGGCACCGCATCTAGGCCAGGCGGTGGTATTAGAGGTACGTGACTTAGCGTGAGATTAGACCAATATGCTCAGTAACTGGGCTACTCCCAGCCCCAGCTGATGGCTCTACACGGCATCAGCGCCGGGGGTCTACTAGTAGCTGCTGTGTGTAACAAGGCACTGCATCTAGGCCAGGCGGTGGTATTAGAGGTACGTGACTTAGCGTGAGATTAGACCAATATGCTCAGTAACTGGGCTACTCCCAGCCCCAGCTGACGGCTCTACACGGCATCAGCGCGGGGGGTCTACTAGTAGCTGCTGTGTGTAACAAGGCACCGCATCTAGGCCAAGCGGCGGTATTAGAGGTACGTGACTTAGCGTGAGATTAGACCAATATGCTCAGTAACTGGGCTACTCCCAGCCCCAGCTGACGGCTCTACACGGCATCAGCGCCGGGGGTCTACTAGTAGCTGCTGTGTGTAACAAGGCACCGCATCTAGGCCAAGCGGCGGTATTAGAGGTACGTGACTTAGCGTGAGATTAGACCAATATGCTCAGTAACTGGGCTACTCCCAGCCCCAGCTGACGGCTCTACACGGCATCAGCGCCGGGGGTCTGCTAGTAGCTGCTGTGTGTAACAAGGCACCGCATCTAGGCCAAGCGGCGGTATTAGAGGTACGTGACTTAGCGTGAGATTAGACCAATATGCTCAGTAACTGGGCTACTCCCAGCCCCAGCTGACGGCTCTACACGGCATCAGCGCCGGGGGTCTGCTAGTAGCTGCTGTGTGTAACAAGGCACCGCATCTAGGCCAAGCGGCGGTATTAGAGGTACGTGACTTAGCGTGAGATTAGACCAATATGCTCAGTAACTGGGCTACTCCCAGCCCCAGCTGACGGCTCTACACGGCATCAGCGCCGGTGGTCTACTAGTAGCTGCTGTGTGTAACAAGGCACCGCATCTAGGCCAAGCGGCGGTATTAGAGGTACGTGACTTAGCGTGATATTAGACCAATATGCTCAGTAACTGGGCTACTCCCAGCCCCAGCTGACGGCTCTACACGGCATCAGCGCCGGGGGTCTACTAGTAGCTGCTGTGTGTAACAAGGCACCGCATCTAGGCCAAGCGGCGGTATTAGAGGTACGTGACTTAGCGTGATATTAGACCAATATGCTCAGTAACTGGGCTACTCCCAGCCCCAGCTGACGGCTCTACACGGCGTCAGCGCTGGGGGTATACTAGTAGCTGCTGTGTGTAACAAGGCACTGCATCTAGGCCAGGCGGCGGTATTAGAGGTACATGACTTAGCGTGATATTAGACCAATATGCTCAGTAACTGGGCTACTCCCAGCCCCAGTTGACGGCTCTACACGGCATCAGCGCCGGGGGTCTACTAGTAGCTGCTGTGTGTAACAAGGCACCGCATCTAGGCCAAGCGGCGGTATTAGAGGTACGTGACTTAGCGTGATATTAGACCAATATGCTCAGTAACTGGGCTACTCCCAGCCCCAGCTGACGGCTCTACACGGCATCAGCGCCGGGGGTCTACTAGTAGCTGCTGTGTGTAACAAGGCACTGCATCTAGGCCAGGCGGTGGTATTAGAGGTACGTGACTTAGCGTGATATTAGACCAATATGCCCAGTAACTGGGCTACTCCCAGCCCCAGCTGACGGCTCTACACGGCATCAGCGCCGGGGGTCTACTAGTAGCTGCTGTGTGTAACAAGGCACCGCATCTAGGCCAAGCGGCGGTATTAGAGGTACGTGACTTAGCGTGATATTAGACCAATATGCTCAGTAACTAGGCTACTCCCAGCCCCAGCTGACGGCTCTACACGGCATCAGCGCCGGGGGTCTACTAGTAGCTGCTGTGTGTAACAAGGCACCGCATCTAGGCCAGGCGGTGGTATTAGAGGTACGTGACTTAGCGTGAGATTAGACCAATATGCTCAGTAACTGGGCTACTCCCAGCCCCAGCTGACGGCTCTACACGGCATCAGCGCCGGGGGTCTACTAGTAGCTGCTGTGTGTAACAAGGCACCGCATCTAGGCCAGGCGGCGGTATTAGAGGTACGTGACTTAGCGTGAGATTAGACCAATATGCTCAGTAACTGGGCTACTCCCAGCCCCAGCTGACGGCTCTACACGGCATCAGCGCCGGGGGTCTACTAGTAGCTGCTGTGTGTAACAAGGCACCGCATCTAGGCCAGGCGGCGGTATTAGAGGTACGTGACTTAGCGTGAGATTAGACCAATATGCTCAGTAACTGGGCTACTCCCAGCCCCAGCTGACGGCTCTACACGGCATCAGCGCCGGGGGTCTACTAGTAGCTGCTGTGTGTAACAAGGCACCGCATCTAGGCCAAGCGGCGGTATTAGAGGTACGTGACTTAGCGTGATATTAGACCAATATGCTCAGTAACTAGGCTACTCCCAGCCCCAGCTGACGGCTCTACACGGCATCAGCGCCGGGGGTCTACTAGTAGCTGCTGTGTGTAACAAGGCACCGCATCTAGGCCAGGCGGCGGTATTAGAGGTACGTGACTTAGCGTGATATTAGACCAATATGCTCAGTAACTGGGCTACTCCCAGCCCCAACTGACGGCTCTACACGGCGTCAGCGCCGGGGTCTACTAGTAGCTGCTGTGTGTAACAAGGCACCGCATCTAGGCCAGGCGGCGGTATTAGAGGTACGTGACTTAGCGTGATATTAGACCAATATGCTCAGTAACTGGGCTACTCCCAGCCCCAGCTGACGGCTCTACACGGCATCAGCGCCGGGGGTCTACTAGTAGCTGCTGTGTGTAACAAGGCACCGCATCTAGGCCAGGCGGCGGTATTAGAGGTATGTGACTTAGCGTGAGATTAGACCAATATGCTCAGTAACTGGTCTACTCCCAGCCCCAGCTGACGGCTCTACACGGCGTCAGCGCTGGGGGTATACTAGTAGCTGCTGTGTGTAACAAGGCACTGCATCTAGGCCAGGCGGCGGTATTAGAGGTACATGACTTAGCGTGATATTAGACCAATATGCTCAGTAACTGGGCTACTCCCAGCCCCAGCTGACGGCTCTACACGGCATCAGCGCCGGGGGTCTACTAGTAGCTGCTGTGTGTAACAAGGCACCGCATCTAGGCCAGGCGGCGGTATTAGAGGTATGTGACTTAGCGTGAGATTAGACCAATATGCTCAGTAACTGGTCTACTCCCAGCCCCAGCTGACGGCTCTACACGGCGTCAGCGCTGGGGGTATACTAGTAGCTGCTGTGTGTAACAAGGCACTGCATCTAGGCCAGGCGGCGGTATTAGAGGTACATGACTTAGCGTGATATTAGACCAATATGCTCAGTAACTGGGCTACTCCCAGCCCCAGTTGACGGCTCTACACGGCATCAGCGCCGGGGGTCTACTAGTAGCTGCTGTGTGTAACAAGGCACTGCATCTAGGCCAGGTGGTGGTATTAGAGGTACGTGACTTAGCGTGATATTAGACCAATATGCTCAGTAACTGGGCTACTCCCAGCCCCAGCTGACGGCTCTACACGGCATCAGCGCCGGGGGTCTACTAGTAGCTGCTGTGTGTAACAAGGCACCGCATCTAGGCCAGGCGGCGGTATTAGAGGTACATGACTTAGCATGATATTAGACCAATATGCCCAGTAACTGGGCTACTCCCAGCCTGCACTGACGGCTCTACACGGCGTCAGCGCTGGGGGTATACTAGTAGCTGCTGTGTGTAACAAGGCACTGCATCTAGGCCAGGCGGTGGTATTAGAGGTACGTGACTTAGCGTGATATTAGACCAATATGCTCAGTAACTGGGCTACTCCCAGCCCCAGCTGACGGCTCTACACGGCATCAGCGCCGGGGGTCTACTAGTAGCTGCTGTGTGTAACAAGGCACTGCATCTAGGCCAGGCGGTGGTATTAGAGGTACGTGACTTAGCGTGATATTAGACCAATATGGTCAGTAACTGGGCTACTCCCAGCCCCAGTTGACGGCTCTACACGGCATCAGCGCCGGTGGTCTACTAGTAGCTGCTGTGTGTAACAAGGCACCGCATCTAGGCCAGGCGGCGGTATTAGAGGTACGTGACTTAGCGTGATATTAGACCAATATGCTCAGTAACTGGGCTACTCCCATCCCCAGCTGACGGCTCTACACGGCATCAGCGCCGGGGCCGGGGGTCTACTAGTAGCTGCTGTGTGTAACAAGGCACCGCATCTAGGCCAGGCGGCGGTATTAGAGGTACGTGACTTAGCGTGATATTAGACCAGTATGCTCAGTAACTGGGCTACTCTCAGCCCCAGCTGACGGCTCTACACGGCATCAGCGCCGGGGGTCTACTAGTAGCTGCTGTGTGTAACAAGGCACCGCATCTAGGCCAGGCGGCGGTATTAGAGGTACGTGACTTAGCGTGAGATTAGACCAATATGCTCAGTAACTGGGCTACTCCCAGCCCCAGCTGACGGCTCTACACGGCGTCAGCGCCGGGGGTCTACTAGTAGCTGCTGTGTGTAACAAGGCACCGCATCTAGGCCAGGCGGCGGTATTAGAGGTACGTGACTTAGCGTGAGATTAGACCAATATGCCCAGTAACTGGGCTACTCCCAGCCCCAACTGACGGCTCTACACGGCGTCAGCGCCGGGGGTCTACTAGTAGCTGCTGTGTGTAACAAGGCACCGCATCTAGGCCAAGCGGCGGTATTAGAGGTACGTGACTTAGCGTGAGATTAGACCAATATGCTCAGTAACTGGGCTACTCCCAGCCCCAGCTGACGGCTCTACACGGCATCAGCGCCGGGGGTCTACTAGTAGCTGCTGTGTGTAACAAGGCACCGCATCTAGGCCAAGCGGCGGTATTAGAGGTACGTGACTTAGCGTGAGATTAGACCAATATGCCCAGTAACTGGGCTACTCCCAGCCCCAACTGACGGCTCTACACGGCGTCAGCGCCGGGGGTCTACTAGTAGCTGCTGTGTGTAACAAGGCACCGCATCTAGGCCAGGCGGCGGTATTAGAGGTACGTGACTTAGCGTGAGATTAGACCAATATGCTCAGTAACTGGGCTACTCCCAGCCCCAGCTGACGGCTCTACACGGCATCAGCGCTGGGGGTCTACTAGTAGCTGCTGTGTGTAACAAGGCACTGCATCTAGGCCAAGCGGCGGTATTAGAGGTACGTGACTTAGCGTGAGATTAGACCAATATGCTCAGTAACTGGGCTACTCCCAGCCCCAGCTGACGGCTCTACACGGCATCAGCGCCGGGGGTCTACTAGTAGCTGCTGTGTGTAACAAGGCACTGCATCTAGGCCAAGCGGCGGTATTAGAGGTACGTGACTTAGCGTGAGATTAGACCAATATGCTCAGTAACTGGGCTACTCCCAGCCCCAGCTGACGGCTCTACACGGCATCAGCGCCGGGGGTCTACTAGTAGCTGCTGTGTGTAACAAGGCACTGCATCTAGGCCAAGCGGCGGTATTAGAGGTACGTGACTTAGCGTGATATTAGACCAATATGCTCAGTAACTAGGCTACTCCCAGCCCCAGTTGACGGCTCTACTGGGCATCAGCGCCGGGGGTCTACTAGTAGCTGCTGTGTGTAACAAGGCACCGCATCTAGGCCAAGCGGCGGTATTAGAGGTACGTGACTTAGCGTGATATTAGACCAATATGCCCAGTAACTGGGCTACTCCCAGCCCCAACTGACGATTGTAATAGTTCCAACAAAGAGTGGGGTAACACGATCAACTTATCATAATCTGATTGTAATTGTACTACAATAAAGTGGGATCACCACACAAATTATGAGGTCGTAATCGACCTGTGGCCTGGACAAACGTGCACGTCAAGCTCTGACGCTCTGAATGCTCTGTGTGGATTGAGCAGCGCGTCAAAACAATGCATGCCCATGCCACGCAGAACATTCCAGCGTCGTTTTTAAGCATGGGCTTATGATTTATGTTGTTTGAAGAATAGCTAGTCATTATTTTCTATTGTCAGGTACCCTTTGTGGATGTGTTGTCCACCATGCTGAACAGCGCCCTCTCATTAACCCAGCAGGACACGGAGGAATGGGGCGACCCAATCAATGACCCAGAGGCATTGGATTACATCAGGTCCTACTGTCCCTACCACAATATTACAAACCAGGTAATTAAATATTGGATGGCTTGTAGGATGATATGAGAATATACTGCAAGGAGCTGAAGGCGTGTTTGGTATTTTCATGACGAGTGCAGTATATTCTCATACCACCCGAAAAGTATAATTTAAAAAAGGCTTTATATTGGATGTAAGTTGAACATGCTCAACTCTTGTGAATTGTTTTAAGCTCCTGTCAGAGCTACATACCGGTCTCAAAACAATTGCCGACTATTTTGATGCTGATGGGAGTAGCTCAAGCGCAACTTGGTTATAAAAGTATGAACACAAAACAAAATTCCTGGCGGTACTCGGATAACGTGCGGAATTTACATTGTATTTTCATGTTTGATTGAGCCTATATTTTTAGTTATAGACCATATCAAATAGTGGCCATCTTGTAGGCCAGTTTCTTTGTTCTTTAAAAATGTGCATGGCTGCACAATTTGTGCTTACATTGTTTGATTTAAGTTCCCCTATGAGTTGGCAGCTATTCGACTTAAGCTGGGCTGTGCGAGAAGTGCCTCACCAATGCTATATTATGAATATCTTGTTATCCACAGCAGTACCCAGCCATGCTGGTAAGCACCTCACTGACTGACACGCGAGTTCCCTTCTGGGTGCCTCTGAAGTACGTGGCCAGGCTACGACACATGATGTCATCATCATCGAGGCAGAATGTGTCAAATTCCCTGTTACTGCTTGTACAGGAAGAGGGGGGCCACTTTGGGCAGTTAGATCGTGATGAAATGGTAATGCAGTGTACTATTAACAAGATATGTTACCTGCTTTATTATTATTATTTCTTTCTGGTATTCATACCAAGGATTCCTCAATAGTGCTCATTGCACTGTCACTTGCAAGCATTAGGAAATTCATGAAGAATTAGAAATGACCAGAGACACCGGGGAATCCCCTTGCTCTTCACGAAAGAATTATCTGGGATCTTTAAAGTGCGTTACCTAACACACTGGACCGACGGCTTTACATCCCTTCCGAAGGATGGAGCAAGTGTGGTTGAGTGCCTTGCAGCCGGATTCGAACCCGCAACCCCAAGTTTTCACCCGTGATTGCGAGTCAGTGACCCAAACCACTCGGCCACGGTACCCCACGTTGCACAGCCGGGGCTGATTTTTCCCAACCACCTCATTAAAACACAGAAATGGGTTGCTGGGTTGCATCTGGACATTCCCTGTGTACATGCTGGCAGGCTTGGAACTCTTTTATTGCACAGAGCTGGCCTGGTTCCTACATAAG
This sequence comes from Henricia sp. BOLD:AAB3569, assembly GCA_037783545.1. Taxonomy (NCBI): domain Eukaryota; kingdom Metazoa; phylum Echinodermata; class Asteroidea; order Spinulosida; family Echinasteridae; genus Henricia; species Henricia sp. BOLD:AAB3569. Next base: position 331,203 of record JBBELK010000284.1, read on the forward strand.
GCGCCTATGTGGGGATTGTGGTCAGTTCTGACTATTGGCATAGTACGTTTTAGCTGTAAGTGCCTGCAGTGGTGTTGCCTCGAACCCTGCACTTCTGAGAAGGTTTTACTTAATTTATTGATTGCTGGTTTTAAACTTTGTGGTACTATACAAATGCAGGTAAATCGTACATGTAAAATTATTTTTAAAAAATAAACTTGAAGCCACAATTTGTATACATGTATTCTGAAATTGATTTTAAAAACTGTTTGTGCGAGTAGAATTCCTTGTATTTTATTTTAGCACTTAGTTACAGTGAATTATTTTCATTGTTCTCTTTCCAGATGGCAATCCAGACAGCATTTCTCTACAAGTCTTTAGGACTGAAGATGGATAGCAGGAACAGATAAGCATTGGCTGTGTTCCTGAATGGCACAGCACTGTAACTGGTTTTAGTCGGTTTGATTTGCGTTAGACTATTAAGTACAGAGCTCAGGTTGGTTTTAATCATGAATATCTTCAATCACACAGGGGGATGAAACTATTTGTAATGGTTTACCAATCATGTATACTACCTTTAACGCACCAATTTCTTGAATGTTTGAGACACAATGGGGGAAAAGTGTCTACCTTCATTTATTCCAAAGATTTTTTGTCTTTACATTTATGGACTAAATACAGTATTTACATAGTTTGACCTGCCTTTTTACCGTGTAGAAGAGCGTTGGAGTCAAGTGCATTATAGGCCCGAATTTACGAAAGGTGATCATCACATTATGTGTAACATAATCGGGTTTCGTAATTCTCTCATTATTTATAAACACATGATCATCGTATGTCTTTGAAAGTTACACGCTAAAAACACCTTTCGTAAATTCGGGCCATATACATACACTGTTACCTCGGACTTTTAAGCACGTTAACATTTGGGTGAACTATACTGGATGAATACATTTAAAGTCGAAAGAACGTGAATTAAAACATTCAGACCCACTTTAACGTTTCATAGTTTTTACTTCAGAGAGTAGACAAATCTGTGCTTCCTTGTGTGGTTTTAACAGACATAAAAAATACCTATTGTGTTGCAAGTGAGTCTCTGATCTCTCATTGGAATTGTACTCGACCATTATCTCCTTCCGTGACATGTATTTGGACAGACAAAAAATTCTTCTCAAGAAACGTGTACAAATCGTCGCATGGTGAATCAGCAAAATTCCACTTTTGAGTAATATGTCTTTTTAGTAATGCATATTCTGATTCTTGGAAGAATAATGTAATTTGTAAACAGTTTCACTAAAATTATGTTTGGTTTTTGGGACGCGTCAGGGTAATTCCTTCTTGCTGGCTTAATATCATGTCAATTATTCTACTAGATACTGAAGGTCAAAAATGAATCCACAGATGCAAGATCTCCTTTCAAAACAGAACGGCTGTTTTGTTGCTCACGCTACACCTTCCAAATTTGGTGAACTGATTCTCAGTAGATGGCTGTCAACTAGCTGACCAGACCTGCAAAACACAAGAGCAAATTTACAACCCTGTTTAAAGGCAGTATACATGATTGTTATCTCAAAAATCAGAAATGTTCACAGATTTACGCCTAACTTACACAATATAAACATGATGACCGTAGAAAACTTGCCCTGAAATGGTTTTGTCCAAAGTGCTATAGTCTTTGAGAAATGAGCAAAACAATTAGTTTTCGTCTCATGAGACGAAAATTCAATTCGCCCCAAAACCATTTCGCCAGAGTACCATTTCGCCCAACATCAATTCGTCCAAATGCTACTTCGCCCCAAAACCACTTCGTGCACAGGCCATGGTTCAGGGCGAAGTGGTTTTTGGGCGAAATGACTCCAAACCCTTTTTTAACTGTTTTCTCAAAAGTTAGACGGAGCTGGTTTTTGCTCAGGTTGGTTTTAATCATGCATATCTTCAATCACACAGGGGGATAAAACTATTTGTAACAGTTTACCAATCATGTATACTATCTTTAAGACTGGCCAAACCCACTTATTATTGTGCTTGGCTCCCCAAGCTTCAGCTGAGGAAGCAGGGTTGTACTGAGTTTCCCTCAGCTCGAGTCTCAGGTCAAACTGCCTTGGAGTCCCGACAGTAAATTTGTTCAAGCTAATTTCAAAATGAGTCTGAACATTGAAACTCGCATTCATGTTGCTCTGGCCAAGGTTTCTTAGTGCTGAAATAGGAATTCGGTCGCCACAATGACAAAATATCCATTTTATGGCAGTCCAGTCAGTGAAAATCGGGACTTGATCCCCGAGTCCGAGTCATTACAACCCTGGAAGCAAGCCACTAATTAAGGGTGAACACACACACACACACACCTTAAATGTAAAACATGTCACTATTGTGTGCTCCCCTCCCCCAAAATGTCTTAAAATACAACTATTTTGGAGCATGTCGCTACGGTGAAACTACAAGAAAAAATTAAACAAGATTGCGTTAAACAAAATTTGGATAAAAATCAAACTTTGAAAATGTCTGAACTCACCAAGGTAGTCATCCATGAGTGTGCCAATAGTGAACTGAAACAAAACACAAACTTCTACATTAATAAAGTAATGTTGACAGAGGATAAGCATTTATTATTTGGTACCCTACAAAACTCTCAAATACAGTTGGGTCTTACCAGACCATATTTTCAAGGAAATACCTTTGTCTGGTCTCAAAATAAAAGAAATAAGTTTCAGTTGTTCTGAAGAGATAACTTGGGCCCCAAAAGAGTTACAAATAGTGTGTCAACATGCCTCTCTAAAAACCCTGTGTACAAATTTCCAACATACGCTCGTAACCGGGACGGCCTAAAATGTAACACAAGTGTGATCCGTCCCGGTTACGAGCGTATATTGAAAACTTGTACACAGGGTTTTTAGAAAGGCATGTTGTCACACTATTTGTAACCCCTTTTGGGCCTAAGTTATTTCTTCAGAACGACTGAAACTTCTTTCTTTTATTTTGAGACCAGACAAAGGTATTTCCTTGAAAATATGGTCCGTGTTGCCAAAATGCCCCCTTTACTGTGGAAAGACCCAGTTATACACTGTTAATACAACATTCTGCTTATAACAAGGTAACTTTTAGGGCCCAATCCTTTGTTTTCCATTGTTTTTATTCCCATTATAACGAGGCAAACTGCAAAATCCAAAGACCTTTGATTAACTCTTTCACTGCATACATGTACGATATAGGCAATTTCAGAGTACATACGTTAGATTGTACATGTACGGCCTTGTACATGTACAATCTAACGTATGTACTCTGAAATTGCCTATATCGTACATGTATGATCTTGAGTTTATAATTTTGTGTCTTAAAAAATGCCAACCACCGTACATGTACGACCTAACAAATAATAAAAATGTAATATCATTCATGTACGACCTCGGAGTTCAAAGAGAGGGCGCAAAGTTTGCATTGTTCTGAGCAGCAAAGATGGCGGCGCCCATAGATTAAAGCGCGCAGTTCTCTGGCATGTCTGGGGAAGAATCTTTTGGAATTTTGCGGATTAAGATAGTAAAATAGATCAGTATTTATCACTCTCAAAACAATGGTGCCGAGTTTGGAATGTAAAAAAGAACAAAATACAACATGTTTGGCGAGTACAACTTATTATTTTTTTTCAACAGAATTTCAAAGATTTTTTAAAAACGTGAAAAGTTGGGCAATTTAGGGTTAAATGTTAAAAACCCATGGGCAGTAAAAGAGTTAACGAGGTTCAACTGTACGACTGGACACACATTACACATGCCATGCCCCTGCGTACAAACACACTTGACCAAAATGAATTTCAGTCTCAGAGAAACTGATTTGGCCGTTTCTCCGGTGGAACAGCAACACGGTACTTACAATATCAGATGCATCTACTCTGGTGCCAACAATCTTCAGTCTGATCTCGTCATCCTGCTGTATTACAATATCCTGGTGGAAGAAAAGTACCAACGGTTGAGGCAAACTCCTTCAATACTCATACCAATAGACCTTTATCACAGTGCGGCCATCTTCACTTTATTAAAATGAACGTAACCAAAACGAGGCTTGCAGAAAAAATAGTTTGGTCCCGTTTTGAAATTGTTCATTGTGTACATCACAATGGCACAGGCGTTGCGCGATCAAGAGAGCACACAGCGTGGTAGGTGATTCTTAACGCGAGATTGCACGCACTATCGCCTAGTAGCGCAGACGCACTGATCGTGCCCGACACGTACTATGTGAAACAAGACAAAGATGGACGCACCGTGATAAAGGTCTATTGACCACTCTCACAGATGCCATCTTCGTAGGAAAAATGCTACTGCGTATTAAACGTCATCAAGTACGCGCACGCACACCCTAGGAAAATGTTCGAAACGCTCGTGTTGCTCAAAATTTGTTTGAAATACGGCGCAGCCGATGCCGTCATAACAATTTACGCTCAAGATCCTTATGCACGACGTGACAATTTGTAGGAAGTGACGTCATTTGAGAGTGATAATCTGAACCGAATTACTTAAGATTTGAATTAAGTACGTTCGATGTCCAGTCCAGTAGTATGAAACAGTTTAGAGCAGCTTGGTTTGCCAGAACGATCCACTGTTACGACTGAGTCACTTCTTACAAATCAGCAGAAAGAAACAACAGTTTTTCTGCTTTTAATTCGTACATATGCACTTTGTGTGGTTTAAAAATGACGACCCAAGACATGATGCTCGTTAATTTTTATTTGTCTGAAACTAAACTTTCAAAATCGCCCCAAAACCTATTTGGTTTGGCTTAACTACAAAATGTGTTGGGGGCCAGCAAACTTTAGAAAAAAATTCCACATTAGGCCAAAAAAAGAAGAACCGTTTAGCGTCAACGCGTGTGTCACTTCAGTTCTGTATGCTCACGAAACATTTCACAAGTGAAGATTTCTATTCCAGCGTTAAAATTATGAAATGATAAAAAAGTAGTCAAATTATTTTCTGCTCGATAATCAAAGTTTAAAGAAAACTATGGCCTTACCTCATCCTTTGTCTTGTAGCATGGTGGGATGGAGTTGGGATCAAACTCCATATCAGCAGGGATGGACTGAAAGAAGGAAACGAAAACTCTACAGTCATTTTGATGTAATTTAATCAATTCGGTCATGTTATGCCGAAAAGAAACGATTTCTATACTTTCCAGAAATTGTATTGGGTTCCGTTCCTTATGACGGTCCCATTCCTACCAAACTTTTAAATGACGATCTTAATTTACTCCGCAGTTTTTCAAATTAATAACAGGGATGCATGCTGACGAATGTAATGGAACGGATTCCCCAGTATCCTTTAAATAGTAGCCAATCGCCGACGCGGACAACGGCCAGCATTACCGAGTACATGTATCACATGCATGCACGCTGTTTACAATATGCGCGCGTTACATTTGAATGCCTGCAATCATGCTGCAATGCACTGTCAAGCGTCCTGATTGGTCCAGCAGAGGCGACAAGATTTCTGTCGCTTTTCCACCGCGAAATGGGGCCTGTTTCAACAGGGCCACTGTACGCAGGAGTTAGGGAGTGCGTTAAAGGGGCACTGATGCTTGTGAAGTAACATTTTGGCTATTAACTGCAAATGTTGTATTGGGATACTTGGACGCATTACGCAGAGTGTGACAGGAAGAAGAACAACATCGGAAGGAGTACAAAGTACAGTGTCACACTGTTGTTGCCATGGATCCACCAATCAGAAACACGAATTCAAGTTTGCTTGAAGATTAATGTCGATATACTCACATGCTTTGAGATGAAACATGACAAGGGACCAATCTCCGTAAAAAGTCCCACCTGTCGATCAAGAAAACAATCGGTTCTATTAAGGGCGGGTTTACACTGCACTATTTTCGTCCGTCAGACATTCGTAAAATTGGCGTACCTCATCTCCGGTCTGTCAGTTTTTGTCCGTTGATAAGTTTTCAATGTGAACTGTCTCAAAGATCAGATTCATTTACGTACGTCGACTTGACGAATGACGGAAGAGTTGATCCGAGCTCTACTTGTCCGTCGATTTTTCATCCGTCAAGTCCGTTATACGTACAACAGCGCGATCAAAATACATCCACCACAGGATGATTTTCTAAAGCGGTTCATTTACTTTGTTGGGGGTAAAAAATCCTGTGGTGGATGTACTCTTTCTTTTTGAATGTGTGGCTGAACTCAGGCGGCTGAATCGCTGAGCTAGCTTTACTCGCGGAAGGAACGGATGAAAATGGCGCGATGCCGTGTGTTCTGTTCAGCTCCGCATATGCGGTTGGTATGCATCGATAGTGTGAACTGCTGGTAAAGACGTAATGTACGTAAACGGACAGAATCTGGAACAAATTCATCCGTTTTGACGTGTGGCTACGTGACGTACAACGGATGTAACGTACGCCTGACGGACGAAAATAGCGCAGTTTGAACCCGCTATAAGTACAAAAAGAAATTAAAGAAAAATACTGCTCACAAAAGATAGCACTCAAAGTGGTGGATTGTACAGCCAGTACTTATGGCTGGTTCATAAACGTGAATTTGAAGTTTAACTTTAGATATTTGCCTTGACAATTGCCGTACCTTGTTGACTTGTGTGACAACAGCATCAACTACCTCGCCTTTGAATGGCCTGAAGACAATGGCTTTGTACTTGATGGGATACCTGACGAAACCTCGGCCTGGGAGAATCAACCCTGCTCCGATGTTGTCTATTGTCGTGACTGCAATCACAAAGCCATATCTAGAGAAGGGGAAAGTTACATACCTACTTTACATAATATTCTTTAAAAAAAAAAACATAAAAAACTTGGGATTAGAGAAACATTATAAGGGCCTTATCGGGTTTTGAACCCAAAACCTCCGACTCGCTATGCAGAAGCTCTACCAGCTGGGCTATAAGGCACAGTGGTATACTCCCTCAGCTTCTCCCTATGAACCCAATTTTTCTGTCGGTGTTGCATGGGAGCGCAACTGGGCAAAATAACGAACGCAATACCTGCCTAATCACCATTTAAATAAAACGACCAAACTTGGGATGAGAAAAAAATCGTAAGGGCCTTATCAGGATTCGAACCCAAGACCTCTGACTCACCGGGCAGAAAACGCCATTTTCTTAAAATATCAATTCTTGATCAGAACAGAAGTTTGTTGAATACAGTGAACTTAGGGATAACAAGGCACTAATCATCAAATCACTTCGGTGATTTCTTCGGAATCACTGTTTCAGTGATTTCTTCTAGAACCCAGAAGACGTCTTGGAACAAAGTGATTCCCACTGCCACTGTCACGAAATGTTGCTTTTCTGTTTCTGGGAGAATCCTTGTGTTCGGGTTATCAACCTGATTGAACCTGGATGCAAAGATTCCACCCGAGATATATTTTTATAAGAAAACTATAATTGAAGATGAATTTAAATAAATATGCTATGTGTGCACACACGTTGTTTTCTCAGAACGTAGACGAGGTACTGAGCCGACTTACACCTGTTGGTTTTTATCATAGGGCTATACATACTTAATCACATGTGAAGATTACGCCGTTTTCCAATAATGTGATTTGTCTTTTTAAAGGCACAGGCTCGTCAGCAATAAGTGCGCACCAAATTCATGCCACGAAATACCGGTACACAGCTCCATAGCAAAGGCATGGAGCTGCGTATTTTGTGGCACGAATTTGGCGCGCGTGCATTGCTGACGAGCCTCTGCCTTTAATCTACTGCACCAAATTAATGTCTTTGACTCCCAAATATCAGTGATTGCCCGTTTGTGGTTGTGTGCAAAGTGTCCAGGGCTGAGTTCCACAGTTTGCAAACGCTGGCCAACAAACCTTTGGGTTGTTCAGGATGTTCGTGAGTCACTTCAAAATGGCACACGCGACATGAAAGAGGACAGACGATGATTTCCAGTTTTAAAAATAAACAAATATTGCAGCTTTAGTGGTTTTATTCCCTTATCGTTGGCGATACACAATCAAGGGCAACCTGTCACATTTCTTCCAAAAATTGGTTCGCAGCGGCAAGCCACATTAAAACGTCGCTACGACCGCTGGGACTGTGGGCGCTGCCATTTTTGACAACATATTTTGGCAAACAATCTGTTCAACATTGGGCAAAATGTTGGCGCCAACATTTGTTAATGATTGTGTCTTACTTTCCTGTACATGTTCCTTCTACTTCCGTGAATAGCTTCTGCTTGACTGTGTTGAGCAAGTTTGGACCAAAGTACCGTGGATGAAGGAGAATCTCGTGTTCAAGGGAAATCTGTAATATAAAGACAACTGTTTTTACTCAATTATTTTACTGCATATCTTTTGTCGATGGAAAGATATGGTGGCCGCCACCTGCTGTATGATTTTCTTTTCAGACATTAATCGCGCTACTGCGCGTGCCCCCCGATGCCAAATCGAACAAATGCGTGCACACGATGTACAATGTAGTTCAATTCTGCGTATTGTAAACACTCATGAACAACCTAACACACTGCCCAAGCGGCACTTGCGGTTTACAGTCAACTCGACTGTTTGCCAACTCGACTCGAACCAACTCGACCGTTGTAAACAAAAATCCTACGAATATTTGTCAACATTTATCCAGTTTTTATTTTCACCTTCTGGGAGTCAATTAGTCAGTGAGCTTTCCTTTCATAAAGTGGATTGTTGTCATTTTGCCTCGAAATTAGAATCACACCCAAAAAATTCCTCCCAGTTGTGTCCTACAGTGGTTTGAGATGTCCATGATTGGAAAATGATTTTAAAAAAAGACTTACAGAACTGTTTTTGAAGCAATAATTTCCTCTTGCGTGGAATCCGGACGAGGATTTTCTTCGTAACTGTAAATTCTGAATTAGTGGCTTTGGCTATGGCCATGCTGTTACTACATGTATGCTGTTTCTAAGGACCTTTATTGTCTGCCCATGGCAACGGCAACGCCATAGCCAAAGCTACTAGTTCGTAACAGCGTGTAATTTTCCAATCATGGACATCTTAAACCACTGTAGGACACAACTAGGAGGAAATTTTTGGGTGTGATTCTAATTTCGAGGCAAAATGACTACAATCCACTTTATGAAAGGAAAGCTCACTGACTAGGACTCCCCCACTAATATAAATTTTAAAAAATTGTTTTTAAAAATGCATTTTAAGTATCTATTTAAAAGGTTTGAATTGCACAATGTTGTGATATTTTAGAGAATGTTTTTAAAGATGCGCTATTTCAGAAACGGCAGGAATGTGTTGTGAAACTGAACAGTTTTACCAGTCCAGGGGAGTCCGTGTACACGGACTTGCAGTGCAGCACACTCAATCCAACCAGCACCGTGCCGATACGGCGCGTGTTGCATAGCGCATGGAGGAAGATGCATAGCGCATACCGTGCGCGGTACTCGGACTCTACCGCTACGAAGGGAATCCCCGATGATTTCTCGCAATTGCAACATTTCTGTTTCGGGACATGTTTGTCATAATGTTTGATATGTGTCAAAGATAAAGTGGTAGGAGGTTGATTCTTGAACTCTTTTTAGTTTTCGTGAAAATGAGTAAAAAGTTGCCGAGTTGGCGTCCGCCTCATAGGTTTATGCACATTTGGCGGGCAATTTTGTCATCCAATCCCATAATGCATTGAGAACGTCGATAAGGTTTACTTTATACACGAATCCGGTTGCTAAGGACTCCTTCCCTGCAAGTCCGCCATTACTGGGGGCCATCCACTGCCATGGACTGGGCGCTTTGTCTTGTTGTTAAATCGAACAGCGCACAACGCGTACGCGTACACAGGCTTCGCAGGCAAATAAATGCGCAAAATTGTTCGAAGTGACAACATAATACACAGCATATCATCAACACAAAACCCACAGTTCATGGCACTGGATGGCCCCCAGCTATGGCGGACGTACACGGACCATGACTTTGCAGGTCGGATTGTAGCTAAGATAATCTCAGCTCTTGCTTTATCATTTTTCATTGGGATGTGGTCTTTTCACCAGTAGAGCTGAGAAGCATTAAGAACATGAACACGTTCTCACCGTGACACACTAATTCCCCCTAAAACTCACCCAAACCTTGTCAGGCATGTCAGGCATAACCACTACGCAGGTCCTTGAGGGAAATAACCAGCCACGATGAATATTTTGCCAACAATTCCAGCGAAACAAACCGGTATGCTCACAGCCTAGCCGTTGTCATGTTGTGTTCAAAAAGTTTATCTGCCTAGTCTGTGTACAAAGGAATACCAATGCGCATTGGTTACCAGACGTGAACTAAAAATAGACTTTTTGAACACAACATGACAACGGCTAGGCTGTGAGCATACCGGTTTGTTTCGCTGGAATTGTTGGCAAAATATTCATCGTGGCTGGTTATTTCCCTCAAGGACCTGCGTAGTGGTTATGCCTGACAAGGTTTGGGTGAGTTTTAGGGGGAATTAGTGTCAGCTCTACTGGTGAAAAGACCACATCCCAATGAAAAATGATAAAGCAAGAGCTGAGATTTATCTTAGCTAACACGGACCATGACTTTGCAGGTCGGATTGGTGTATTGCACAACATGATTCGGGTCATACTAATTGCCGTCAACTGCCGTCAACTACCACCAAATACCACATTTTAATCATAAATCAATAGATTCTAGCATACTGACAAAGTAAATGCCGTATTTATGATGTAAAGATGCCTAATAATGACTAAAAATATTACTTTTTTGTGAGGTTGTTTTAATTTTCCGGGGTGCGTGCGGTGGCAGCCATTTTGTTGCTGCTTCCTGCTAGCTGTGTGGGTCAAACCATTAATGGAGGAGGGGTGTGTACTTTTTTGTAGCTCGCATGCACAGATACCATAATATAAACAGGTCAAAAGAAATTAAGTCTCCCCTGGGAAATGTTAATTTTTCTGGAAAACAGTTAGGCTCCTTAACCTGTTACAAAAATGTAAAATGTAGAGTGAAACGTTACACATTTAATGTGCAATAAAGTTTCACCCAACAGTTAACCCTCGCCTTGAAATGCTGCCATTTAGTAAATTTGATGACCAATTAAAAATAACACTTTCTTGCATAGGGATTTGACAAATTGATGAAATCATGTTTTTACAGAATTTTTAATATTCTTTTCTCACTTCAATTATTTTTCCTAAAGCGTACAAATGTAAACATGCATTTAATGTTTTGGTTTTGGTTTTTAATTTTCTAAATTTACGAAGTACAGTAAATTAGAGTCATCCAAGCAAAGCAATGTTGTTAATGCTATCCAAGTAAACTATCCAGTTTACTTGTCAACTAGTTTTAAAATGAACCATAATTTTAGTTCAAGGCAGCTTGGAACAAAGTATTTTTTATTAAAAATGAAAAAAGCATTTTTGAACAAAAGGAGAGAATACATGCATCTTCATTTGGGTATATAAAAAAGTGAAAAATGCATTTATTAACACCCTAATGATGTCTGCCATACTTCAAAAAAACTTAAGTCATTTGTAGTGTCAATGATTTGTACTTTGTGCATGTACTCGCAGACAAAAGCACAGCCTTAAAATGTACTTTAAACCAGAAAAAAATAGGATGCAGAGTCAGTAAAAAGTAGTTTTGGGTGATCTTAGGGTGATCCCCCTTTTTGAAATTGATTCCCTTTCCACTTTTATATGTGATAATGACTTTATTCAAATTCATTCATTTTGTGGAAAAGTGGCGGGAACTAAAAATGAAAACAATATTTGTTTTCCGTGAATTGAAAATAGGAGGGAAATGAGTAAAAAAAAATCACCTGGAACCATGGTTAAATGTAACGGTTTTTGTTGGTCGAACTCTTTTCCGTTGACCTGTTTTTTTGCCATTTGAGGTGTTTTAGGGATGGATAGTTTACCATCCATGGAAGTTATTAAGTGTTTCTGCTTTCGTTGTTTCCAGGTGAGGAATTTGAAAAACAGCTGCTTTCTCATCATCAGTTTTTTCAGCCCACAACTGCGGGTGTACTCTGTGGGTGTACTCTGCAGAGTGAATTTTCCATAGAATGATACAGTGCACTTCGCACCACGCCTAGCAAATCGCACTCCGTTCAAACAATTACTTTAATTTTATTACATGCAATGAGGTACTAGTACTAGGTAGGGGATAAAAAAAGACATTCTGGATGCATACATCCAGAAAGTGAGCAAACAATCGATTATTAAAACTATGAAAGGTGTCGAGGATTAGACTATCCTTAAAGGTACAGGCTCGTCAACAATGCGCGCGCGCCAAAGCCGTGCCACGAAACACGCAGCTCCATGCCCTTGCTATGGAGCTGCGTACCGGTATTTCGTGGCACGAATTTGGCGTGCGCATTGTTGACGAGCCTGTGCCTTTAATGTGCATTGGAAGATTATTCCACAACCGTGGGAAGACATGAACCGGTCTATTTCTGAGGCTAAGAGTTCTCGTAAAATAAAATTAAATAAAAGTAAAAGGGGGGCGGGGGGGGGGGGGGTGGGGGGGGGGGTTGTGATGGTGCTTACCCATTTAGTGACACGTACAGGATTTGTTCGCTTTATTTTGCAAAATTGGATTCCAAGCCAAAATCGTAAGTGATGTGTATTAAAAGGTATTCTCCTACTCTTGCGAAGAACACAAGTTCGTGAATATTTTTGGCTGGTAATCCATTTTATAAGGCAAATAAATCCTGTGCTAAGCAAATTTGTGCTTAGCAGCGCCATGAAATTGGCCCCTGATGACGAGTATGTAAAGTTTGGGTGATTTACCTGCAGAAAAAGAGCAAATAAAATATTTAAAGCCTCTGAATATAATACAAAAGTTGGGGTGAAATCACAATTTTTCCATTTATTTGTTGGGTTGTCTAGGAAACGGTCATTTGTTTAAAAAAAAATTTGGCCCCAACTTGGGAACCCCTGTACTAATATTCAAAAATCAAAGTGTTTTGTAATCTATACACGGCCAGCCCCCTTTCCGTGGCTGGCGCATAGCCCAACACTCACTTTGGAGATTCACTTTGGACTCCCCCGCATGCGAGCTACAAAAGAGTACTCACCCCTCCTCTATTAATGGTTTGACCCACACAGCTAGCTGGCAGTAGCGGAAAATGAAAACAACCTCACAAAAAAGTAATATTTTTAGTCATATTTTAGGCAGCTTTACATCATAAATACGGCATTTACTTTGTCAGTATGCTAGAATCTATTGATTTCTGATTAAAATGTGGTATTTGGTGGTATTTGGTGGCAGTTGACGGCAGTTGACGGTAGTTGACGGCAGTTGACGGCAGTTGACGGCAATAAGCCAGTTCGGAGTCTCGACTGCGCATGCGTCTCCCGACTTTGGTTTGAGATAAACAAAGCGGTATGCATTGTGTTTATCTCAAATGACCTGTGTTTATCTCAAATGACCTTGACACAATCCCATAGACGTTCATTGCGCGCGCGAGATTCCGAACTGGCTTATAGTTAGACAGAATGATTCTGTCCCTACCGGATTTCCCGTAGGGACAGAAGGTACCCCTTTCATACAGTGGATGTTTGTCATTTTGCCTGGAAATAAGGAATCACACCCAAATATTTCCTCCTAGTTGTGTCCTACAGTGGTTTGAGATGTCCATGATTGGAACATGATTGGAAAGAAATACTTACAACACCGTTTTTGAAGCCAAACGTTGCTCTCACCATTCAAACTCAACATCAGTTTCTGTCGTGACCATGTTCATAATTCTCGACGTGAAATCTCGCGAGAATGTACACTAGTTGGGCCTGCCCAATGCCCAATTGCAGACAGACTGTATCAAGCCTTATCGTTAATCGGGCACAAATACATTTACACGTACGCAGTCCTTTCCGTGCCGCTAGCGCTGTACGCACTGAGGAAATGACTTGGCTGCTCTTTCTGACGGCTGTTTCATTACTTAACACTTAATGTTAACCATGTCACATGTTATTAATGCTGCTGCGGCAAAGTAATGACAGAGAAATTACAGAGAAAAAACAGCCCATCACCACCCCAAACACGCAGCATTAAACATTAAATTAAAACTAAATCACCACCCCCCCTTACAAAAACATAATTCCCCCACTCCCCCCACCCCTCCCCCACCCCCAAAAGCAAAAAGCAAAGAAATAAAATGAAAACACTAAATCCTAACTGACAAGCAGGCCATACACCCTTGAACATTTACTATGAAACGAATTAAGATAGTCTAGCTATAGCGATACGACATTGGTACATTATCTTGGGATTTCTCCTCGACCTATAAAATAACCAATATTACACCGGTAGTGGCCAAGCCTACCCTCCCTGTATGGCCTGCTTGTCAGTTAGGATTTAGTGTTTTCATTTTATTTCTTTGCTTTTTGCTTTTGGGGGGTCGGGAGGGGTTGGTGGGTGGGGGAATTATGTTTTTGTAAGGGGGGGTGGTGATTTAGTTTTAATTTAATGTTTAATGCTATTTATTGTGCGTGTTTGGGGTGGTGATGGGTTGTTTTTCCTCTGTAATTTCTCTGTCATTACTTTGCCGCAGCAGCATTAATAACATGTGACATGGTTAACATTAAGTGTTAAATAATGAAACAGCCGTCGGAAAGAGCAGCCAAGTCATTTCCTCAGTGCGTACAGCGCTAGCGGCACGGAAAGGACTGCGTACGTGTAAATGTTTTTGTGCCCGATTAACGATAAGGCTTGATACAGTCTGTCTGCAATTGGGCATTGGGCAGGCCCAACTAGTGTACATTCTCGCGAGATTTCACATCGAGATTTATGAACATGGTCACGACAGAAACTGATGTTGAGTTTGAATGGTGAGAGCAATGTTTTGCTTCAAAAACGGTGTTGTAAGTATTTCTTTCCAATCATTTTCCAATCATGGACATCTCAATCCACTGTAGGACACAACTAGGAGGACATTTTTGGGTGTGATTCTAATTTCGAGGCATAATGACAACAATCCACTGTATGAAAAGAATGCTCACTGACTAGCTTAGTTAATGACCGCATGATTCATCTAAGCGCGCACGTAAGTCAATGTTTTTATGTATGAAAGGATTTCCCAAATCGCTAGCAATTGGCCCAACACTTACGTGGTAAAACATCTTAGAAACGTTACGGTTTATTCAGACATCTGCTTTCGGTTTGTTGTCCGTGTTGATGCAGAACGAACGCGTGCAAATCCGACCCTACAAATCACCTCGATCGAGATATAGATTGAGAAGATCCGAACAAAATTTGTCTCATATCGTACGAGGGCGCCCTCCAAATTCGTGATTGGTTAAAATCATAGAGTTGTATAAGCCGTATACAACTCTATGGTTGGAATTAGACTTGACAATAATTTTGTGTAGACCGTATCGAATAGCCGCCATTTCGTGGGGCAGTTTCTTTTTTTCCTTGAGGACATGCATGGTTGCACATATTGTGCTTCCATTGTTGAACGGTTTAAGTAACAAAAGGTGCCCACGAAATTCGATACGGTCTATACTATACATGTATATATCAGTAAAATTATTACTTGTATCATAATACACATTCCGAATGAATTTGAATGATCGGTGTAGGCCTAGGCCTAATGATGTTCTTTTTCAAATTAAAGTAGGAAGAGACGGTCATGATCAAGCCCATGTGTTAAATGACCTGCTAAAAATGAACAAAGTGGCCCACAAGACGACAGTATTGAAAAGCTCATTACATGATGCAGTGACCCAAAATGTTACTTATTGAGTTGACAAGAGAAACATGACTAAAAGTGTTGATATCAATTAAATGTTAAAAAGACCATGTTTTTCCCGTGTAAGATGGTACCTTTGTGGGGGTAGTTTCCAACTGAAGTGCTTTAAAAAGTCGTTTGCAAAGATTTTTGTTTTTACCATTCATTCATTCAACACAAAAAAAAGAAAAGTGCATAGATTTTAAGGCTTTCTGAATATGGTGTGACTGTCATGATGTGGCTGAAATGTCTAAAAGAAAGTAATTTATGTTGCTCTAATCTCAGATTAATTCTTTAATATTTTTAAATAGCATAGCTCTTATTATTCCAGCCCTATAAAAATTCGTTTAATTTATAATGAGATCACGCCAAAAGTTCGTTTTTAGGGCGGGTTAACACTGCATTAATAGGGAGGTTTAGATTGCACGTAAAACGCGTGTGTAAACGCGAAATTCTTTCAGCACCGGTCACCTCATGAGAAGGTCTTAGAACTCGGGCTCTAATCTTGGTCACATCAAAAGTTTTATCTTGCCACGAAAGTCAAAGATGTATGTTTTTGTTTTCATCTGTTCTATAAGATCTCCTCACGTTCGCATTCGCGTTTTATGGCCCGGTCACACATAGACGACGCACGGCCCGCGCACTGAAAATTCAGCAAAAAATGGAAAATAGGATCAGTGCGTCGTTGTGCGCCCAACTTTTGTCAGGATTTGGGAGAGGCTAGCGAGCTGACACCGAATGCATAGCGTGTTGCTGACGCGCTGCGCGTATACTGGGCGCATACAAAGCGCATACAGACCGTCCATTTATTCAAGTAACAACAACAAAAACAACAAAAAAGTTCAGTCTTTTTTTGACTCCTTTTTTTTCTTCTGGTACTTTTAGGTTGACTTGCTTCACTGTCCGTGCATTCCGATTTCCTTGACCAATCAGTTTTCTTTTTGCGGCGTCGTTCGCATACCCATCCTTCTTCGACAGGCTTTTCTTCGACAGGCTGGTCGTCGGGCTGCCGGGCGAGCTGCCCGGCGAGCTGCTCGGCGGACTGTACGATGGGCTGCAGTGTAGAACTGGCTGCGGAGCGCGTTCCGGCCGGGCGAGGATCGTGGAGCGAGCCGCGGTGCGGGCCGCGGTGCGGGCTTTGGCGCGGACTGTAGTCTGGGCTGTGGCTTTGGCTGGACGACGGCCTGGCCCGCGGACTGGTCTGCAGGCTGGTCGGCGGGCTGGTCTATTAGCTGATCGGCTGGCTGATAAACGGGGTGGTCTGCTGGCTGGTCGGCGGGCTGATCGGCGGGCTGGTCGGTGGGCTGGTCGGCGGGCTGATCGGCGGGCTGATCGGCGTGTTGACCTGCGAACTGGTACTGGGGCTGGTCTGCGGGCTGGTCGGCGAGCCGATCCGCGAGGGGGTCGTTGAGCTGGTCGGCGGGTTGGTTACATTGTATGTACTTGTCATCTGATTCTTCTGTCTCGCTATCGGTTTCATCCTTGGCTGTTTTTTAATATCCCCCTTCTTCTTCACTTTCTTCTTCATCTTCCCTAGTTTTTCTTTTCCTGGTGTTTTCTCCCTTGGTTGTCGTTTGTTGTGTTTTTCCTTCAGATTGGCCACCTGGGGCCAATTTCATGGCGTTGCTTAGCACGAAAATTTGCTAAGCACAGGATTTATTTGCTTTATAAAATGGATTACAAGCCAAAATTATACACCAACTTGTGTTGTTCGCAAGAGTAGAAGAATACCTTTCAATACACATCACTTACGATTTTGGCTGGCAATCCATTTTTGCAAAATAAAGCAAACAAATCCTGTGCTAAGCAAATTTTTGTGCTAAGCAACGCCATGAAATTGGCCCCTGGCCGCTGATCGTGCCAAAAGGCTCGGTGGTTGCGGCTCCCGCAAACAAAACACCGGCCTCTAGCGGGGCATGTCTCTCGCAAAGTGGTCTGTTCCCTCGCATAATCTGCACGTTTTCTGCTGACCCCGATGCTAAACGGGCAAGTTGAATCCCCCCCCCCCCCCACCCCCCTTTTCAAAAACAAATTTTAAAAATAAAAATAATCCACTTTTTGTGCACACTTTTCCTGCTTTTAAAAAGTGGTTAAATATTGGCCCAGATAGCACCACAGAGCCGTTAGGGCTTCGTGCTACGCGCTCGCTATTTCATTGTCATCAGCATTTCATGCTTAAAAAGTTCACGCACCCCCCTTTTCAAAATCCTGGATCCGCCCCTGGTTGTCATCGAAGTAATAGTATTGCCTTCGTATCTTGGCAACATTTCCGTACTGGGTCAGTAAATTGGCCACTGCTTTATCGCTCATCTCGTACGGCGCCTTGATGAAGACGACGTTGGTCCTTTCGCAATGTACAAATCGCGGTTTGTCCAGTACCAACCCATTTGTTGCACAGTCCTCTTCATTGTCGAACGACGCGTTGTACCAGCCATTTTGTATATCGGCTATGGTATCCAACGCACGCTTTATAATAAGCGATAGGATCGGGAACCAATCTATCTGTTCTTGACACGGGTATCTATAGAACTTTCTCGTGGATAGGTGGTGTTTCGCTCGTACCCACCGCCTTACAGGGCGGTGGGACGTGCTGATGTGCCTTCACAGATTTCCGTTAAGGAAACACGTGACGAAAAGGCCACATACGTTGCATGCTGCCAGACGAATAGCACATTTAGTGCTTAATATCCAGTTCCAAAAAAAAAAAATCAAATTTACGAATGAAATGAGTGTACCGTGTGCAAAACCTGCCTTGCCTGCTGGAAAAACCGTTTTTACGTCCGTTCAGCAGAAGAAAAGGAGGCGACCTCGCGGTCACGTGTCGTATAAATATTGGCGAACGAGGGCGCAAATAGACTGGTTCCCGCTCCACATATTACAACGACTGAATATGAGGACCGGCTACTGTCGTGTTTAAAATAGCACTTTAAGCATTACGTCATGCATTTATTTTTAGGAGCACATAGGCCTAACCGTTAATTTTCAAAGCGCGCGCGCTGCGCGATATGGCATGAGTGTACAACAATTTGACAGGGGTTATTCTTTATTTGACCAATACAAACTTAATATATTAACCTTAAAATATTAAATATGCCCATTTTAATCATGATGTAGGCTGGCATCAAAAAGAAAATTCTAGAAAATTCAAACCTTGTCTGCATCACCGAGTGAGCTCCATATTGTACATGAGTTTTAATCTGCTGTTGCAATCCCGTAACTATAGCCATTCAAACGGTTGTTTGTTTCTTCCTCCATGCCGTAACTATAGCCATTGCGTAGTTTTAAATCCCTGGCATCACCATAAATACACACGCAGCGGCACGCGTACGTACGTACGTGCACGCGATGTCAATTCAAATTCTCGAAACAATGACGAATTGTACCCGACGATTAACGGTAACGTCCGGACGACCGGACGTGCATTCGGGTAACTTCGGGAACCTTCGGAAAAAGGAGGAATTCCTCCTGTTTCAAAATGGCGAAATTGGCGGCTGCCGGACCTTAAATTCAGTCTAGTCAAAAAAAATTTGGTCCGGGTACCAGACTAGGGCGCAAATAGATCAGCCCGTCCCAGGGCGCCGTAAGGCGGTGGGTACAAGCGAAAGGTGGTGTGTGATATTATCATCATGCACTGATAGGTGGTCTTGTTCCCGCCGTTCGGGCGCGAGAACATTGTTCGCGTGTCAAGAACAGACCGCCCGAACTCGACCACTAGACTGTTTGTGAAATGCGCTATTTAATTATATATAAGAATTGGACATTATTATTATTATTGGACGACAATCCAGCTGGCAGCTACGCGCTGCTATGATACTCACAGGCTGCTTGAATTTAAAAGCCGTATTGCAATATGAATAAAAATAGACAAATTGCCATAAAAGGTAATAACCACATGCACTGAACCCGGACAAATTATGTCAATAAATAATCTTAATAATAAATTATTAAATTATTAACAGTCATTGTAATGGTATTGTGGCCCCACTATACAGAATTTTCATACCAAAATCGTCAATGGGTGCGTCACTGATGCCATTCAACTGTAATTTAGTGGGAGAACAATTATGTTGCGGAACAATGTTATTTGGGATTGTGCACAAAGCTGAGTTTCACTGAGTCTGATGACACGCGTTGGTCCTTATCGGTTTCGTTTTGACAGAAAATATTCGCTCAGCTTTGATTTAAAGTGGATTATTGGCCGGATCCGGCACGCGCATTCATATATGAACACACATAATACACTATATGCCTATATCAGTTCGTGATGTTATTCCAGTTCATTTAATACGAGATCAACGTACAAGTTTCGCCATATTTTGGCAACGCCTTTCCTTGTTGCCAACGTTCTGCAATAGTAGTAGTGCATGTAAACATTCTATGATGGCGACTCAGATTTCTGCATTTAACTTTCAATTTCGGGACAGAGATTTGTGGACGAACAGACGCGGCTACAGGTGCCCTGGAACTAGGCAGTATTTCCCGGTGGGCTGCGCGTCGGTGCCGCCATACGTTACGACGCCTTATCAGACCATTTGTATTCGTGGTCTTTGTAATCTTTGTCTTCACAGCATTATTGTCATTTCCCAGCCCGAAACCTGCGGCAGAATTCGAAGTAAAAATGTTGCGAGTAGAAGTACAACCCCGTAAAGGTCCCTCCGTCTATAAAAGGTAAGGTCTCGTATGTTCTGTGACCAGGGCCAGGGACGCATACTATACTGTGTAACTGACAAAGCGCCAAAGACCCAGACTTTTCATGCGTTCCAAGCCTCGTCTTCAGATCGAGGTTTGAAACGCATGCGTAATTGGCACCCTTCCAATCAACAGTTTGTAGAACTGTTTCAGAGGACACGATTGAATAGAGTTTGTCGGTTTGCCATAAATTTGTAAAATCGGAATGGCCGTAGGGTTTTAACATTGAGTTAAAATGGGAGGTCCAAAACATGTTGGGACTTGGAAGTGCGTGACGTCATCGTGCGTGTACTGAAAACATTTAAAGAGGAAGAATCCCCCTTGACGAAAATCCAGCATTTAGGCTTTTTTCGATAGTCCAAACATCCCTCTTGCCGACGTGGATTTTTATTATTTTTTAATTGTCGGTTTTAAGTGGATAAATTGCAAGCAAAAGTGCGCTTTTCGAAATAAGATTTTCGCGATTTCTGAAACGCTCATTAGGTATTCATGATATGCGCGTGACCCCGTGACGCAATCCTGAGAAAGAGAAGTCAACACGATAGTTAGCTCCATATGTTTACACGCAAAAAACTTGGAAAACCGTCTCTTTTAGATGGTGTTTTTTGAAGAATTTTGTTGTTCCAAAAAGCCAGAGATATGCCCAGTAGCTGCGTGGTTGTATGTTTTACCAGACACTATGAAAAAAAAAAGAGCAGAAAGATTTTCTTTTCTATTACCAAGAGAGAGAAAAATGAGTCGCTCATTCTATAACTTGTACGGCCGATGTTCAAACACGTGGAAACTACGCCCGCAGGGGACCGTACACAGACCGCTGTGAATGCCGTTCGTTCCGTGACAAAACCACCCGTCGCAATGCACCAGTATTTACTTCAAAAGAGCTTCATTGTGAGCCACAATTTCATCGTTTTTTCACAAAACAGGTAATAGTAGATTGTTGTCATATTACATGAAGTGTTTTTCACGTTTGTATTTTGAATTACAAGGACAAAATAGGCATGATAAACATTCACTTCGTGTATTTTCCATTCAATACTGCACAGACCGTTTTGTATGTTTCTCAGGATGACGTCAAAACCCTGTTGATAAACAAGCCAAGTGACCTCGAGCGTTTCAGAATCTCGGGTGAAGAGGGTCGGAACTGCTTTACGTTTTAAGCAAAAGCCTGTCGATTTTTTTGTGAAAAACAAGTTGTGATGGTGTTGTAGACACATAAACCTCCATGATAAACAGAAAAACTAAAAAAATGTGGAAGGGGGGATTCTAGCTGTTTAAGCGGCGTTCACATTATCACGGAAAACTATATTTTTCACTCGTGCGTTGCGCTTACCGCTTTGCATGATATCTGAGTCACCCGTCTTTTCACAATGGAAAATTTATTGATTCCAAGTATCTCTGATACCTCATCGGGAATAAATGGCGAATGTGTCTGAAAATCACGGGATTCCTGCCGTAATGCAGGCGATTCCTTGAACCGCAGTTTAGGGTAAACCATATACAGTGAAATTGTATAACGTCATTAAAAAAATGTAATTTGCGATACACTCAATATAATATGTGCAGTGTGCATGGCTCATTAACACAAAAAAAGATAATCACAAAAGAATGGCTTATTATGATATAGGGTAAATTTCATGGCGCTGTTAAGCACAAAAGTTTGCTTAGCACATCATTTATTTTCTTTATATTGCAAAAGATTTTGCTATAGCCGAAATTGTATGTGATGTGTATTTACTAATATTTTGCTACTGTTTCTAAGAACACAATTTGAAATACGATTTTGATTGAAAACCCATTTTACAAGGCCAAGAAATTCTGTGCTAAGCAAATTCTTATGCTAGACAACTCCATGAAATTGGCCCCAACTTCACGAGATGGTTTGGAATATAATTCATGTCAATCAAAGTTTTTTTTGCAAACTCCACTTTAAACTTGCGGATTTTGTTTCATTTGCAGTGAAAATGAGAACGAAACCAAAAGTGAAAAACACACGATCAGGACGGGAAATTCAGACGATTCCTTGAACCGTATAGTTTAAGGTAAACCATAATATGAAATGGTGTAAATAATAAATAATAATAATTTATTCATTTCTATAGCGTAAATTCCATACTAATATGTTCAAATGCGCTGTACATTTCATAAAATTACTAAGTTAAATCGTCTTAAACATTTCATTATTTTAAATTACAGAAAATAAATACACCAACAAACCGACATCACAAAAGCAAAATAATAAAAAGCCATCTTAAACAAGTAAGTTTTTAACAGTGACTTAAAAATGGTAACACTACTAGCTCTTCTAATGTTAACCGGAAGGGCATTCCAGAGTATAGGGGCAGCATTAACAAAGGCACGATCCCCAAGAGTAACTTTGGTTCGGCGAACAGGGTAACCCAAGAGAGTGCCATCATCAGAACTACGAAGACTGTAACGAGTATAGAGGGCTTGTTGATAATAAGTTGGCTAAGATAGACTGGAGCTAATCCATAACATCAATAACAGTATGTGCATTGCAATATTTATTTGAAATTGTACAGTGTGATTACAAAAATGTAATCTTAAAAGAATGTCTTACTGTGACCAGGGACCAATTTCATAATGCAAAATTTATTTGCTTTGAAAATCGGCGAAATTGTAACCATGCAGCATATGCACCCTCCCAACGCAAATCTAAGTCAACAAATCTGACACGCCATTAAAAAAAATCCTTTCCTAAGTATGTTCTACCTGTATTTCTCAATTTATTTCTATGTCATTTGTCGGTTTGTCTCAGTTTATTTGCAGGGAAATGTGCACATCACAACGACACGTTGTTCTTGCATGCAGTATTTATAAAGAAACGGGTGCCGCCAAATATCACCCAGATACGATTATTAATAGTCATTTGATGTAGGGCCTACTTCATTTTGTTGATGTTCATTGTGGGATGGATCTGTTTGATGGACACCGAGTACATGCGAGTTATTTACTGTCTATACGTCTGTGTGTAACCGAGCGAAGCGACAAATGAACTAGACACTCACTTGGAAATACAGGTCCGACAACTACCGTTTATTGAATCATACAGATATGCCCGATCAACTCACAAATTTACAAGGCAAAAACTACAATCAGGAGAACAAGGACAACAAGGCTACCAGATCGCGAGGGGGATCTGAAATGCAATAAAGAATAAATAATGAATACAATGAACTTTGTTTGCACCATTAATTATTATACATGTACTATCAGTTCATTTATATAAATCAATTATCAAGTGGTCTAGTGCATGCTTGAATGAAAATTAACTGTCTTACTGTTTCAAATTGTATTATGGCGATTATTTAAAATAAAACATTTCAAGGTATGGCCTAGTCTTTCGGCAAGACTGCCTTTTTGCGCGCGATACACGACGTACATAGACTATTCACCATTGGCCGCCAGAGGGCACGTCGCGAGTGTAGGTACGCCATCTAGCGGCTGAAATAAACAGTGCGCGCGGGGATCGCGAACTACAACGGTAAATTCGGTCTTGCATCAAGACTAGGTATGGCCCAAAATTGTTTCCAATTATTTCCAATTTCTGCACTTTCAATTTCAAATTACACGTATTCACTAAAACTGAGCAACAGTTTAGAAAAATGCCACCAGCCACGGCTCCATGCAGTTAGTGTTACATCAACTGTAAGTAAATATTTTGTGAAGAAAAATTAATGCACAGGAAATGCTTCAAAAATTCTGCATTTGTTACCAAAAAAATAAATATTCTAAAGTGCACAATCGTATTTGTTATATTGTACGATTAAAAATCAATTGACACAAGAATGTACTTCAAAATTAAAATCCCTAGACAGAAATTCATAATTGTTTTACCATGTAAAGCATACACATATGTACATGTACCATGTACGGGTGAAACTACATGTGATACACGACATGCATATAGGCCTACCGATAATAAAATACAATCTTACCAAGAGGAATCCTGCCAAATTCGCACACCGTCTGTCGTCTAAACATGAACCATTATACAAGGAGAACTCGGCAATAAAAGGCAGAAATTTAACTTGAAAAAAATCAGAGAACAACCTTATCGACGTTCTCAATGCATTATGGGATTGGATGACAAGTTACCGCGGTAATTTGCGTGTAAGTCTATGGCGCAGCACGGAAGTTCGTGACTTTTTCATTTTCCCCCCTCAAAAACCCGATAAAGTTCAGCAATGGCATTTTAACAGGATTTTCCTCTGGGTACAAAGAAAATAGACTCGTTGGTTTGCTAATAAAGTGAGTAGTTTTGGAGAAATCAGTAGGGATTCCCTCGCTAAACTGGATGACAAAATCGGCCTGTGTGGTTCGCGTGTAGTATACGTGCGTATACGGCCGGGTCCACGTATATAGGGCAGGGTTCCTGCGCCAAGCTATATGTGCAGTACACAGCTAGCACTGCAGTACACACGCTTTCACAACTGCTTTGGAACTCATCCAAAATAGTACTCTTTCTTGATACTTTACAAAATAAGTCAGATTTTCAGTGAAATTTATGTTATCATAGACAGGGCTATTTATCATCGGTTTAATGTTTACTTGCAAGGTGTACTTTTTCATCTTTTAAAAACAGATATCACTGTACACTTTTGTACCATCCTACAGTAAACATTGAGGACAGGTAAGTAGTAGTACTAGTATTTTATTTCTGCGGTGGTTGATCCATTAACTAAGTTTAATCCATTTCATATTTCATATTCACACGTTTTCTTTGGAATTCACCATGCTTGGTGATAGTTTACTAACAAATCGTGCACAGTTCTCAGTTCAGAAGTTCACTTATCATGCTTATCACGGTGTAAAAGTTTGAGGAACAGTCACTAATTTTGTTTGTTTTTATTTAGTTTTCTGTTTGTTGTTTGTTGTTTCTTGGTTTTTTTCACCATATTGTAAAGGCACAGGCTCGTCAATGCACGCGTGAGGCCAAATTCGTGCCACGAAATACGCAGCTCCATGCCTCTGCTGTGGAGCTGCGTATTCCGTGGCACGAATTTGGCCTCAAGCGTGCATTGACGAGCCTCTGCCTTTGAAGGTAAAGTACATCGTTGGCAGTGACCCAATTTTTTTGTAATGAGTTGCCAGGAAAAACCTTACTAAAAGAGTTAATAACAAGTTATTTCTGTCCAAAATGGTATTTTGTGTGAGAAATTAACAACTGAAGGTGGTTTTCTAAAAAAGTCTTTTATCATTCAACTAAACACCAAAGCATGACTGGAAGTATCACGTATACTACCTCAATATGTGGCCGAAATATTTACACGGCAGTTTTATCAACCTGGGCTTTTAATCACGAGTACACTGAATAACATCCTTTGTAACAGTTTACCAATCATGTACTCGATCTACCTTTAAATAAAAAGAAAATGAACTCTGTACTGAAACTTTGTTGCCTTCAAATTTCTTGTGGAATAATTTCCTGGTAGTGTTTTGTATCAAGTATATGTTTAACAACTAACTACACTGTACTTACAAGGGTATACTGATTGCAATGCATACGTTTCTGTCTAAAATAATTATGTAAATATATATCTACAATCTGCACTCAATGTACAATCTGCACTCATGCGAAAACTTATTGAACTTCCTCTTGAGGCGATTATCTTATAAATAGATTTCATTCAAAGGGAAATCATATCAGCCTACAGTACTTTAAGTTTGTGCGAGAGTCTAGATTGTGTTTAGCAACTCTATATGTACGTGCATGATCGCCACACTGTAAACTATTGTGTTGTGTTACAGTCGTTTTTCTGTTGAAAAAGTCAAAAACGAACAGTAACTTTTACTGTTTTTGGAATTTGTTGTTATTGCACAAACATTCTTCCGTCTGTGTACATTTTAAACATATTTGTCTGTTTGATTACAGACGATTTGCCGTTAAATTACAGTTTTGTTCAGGAACAAGACACTTTGAATACTCTTTTGTTCAAATACAGACAGTTTACTGTTCACCAACAGTTAAATCTACTGTTTTCCGCCCATGTTCCCTGGTACGCGGCAGCAATTTTGCGGCGTTGATAGCGAGTACCAATGTACGCTGTCGCGCGCGGGAAATGACAACAGCAACATTCAGTCATTACCATGATGGTTGGACGTGCAATTTAATGTTTGAAAATGCCAGCTTTTGCCAGGCGTTTCATGCCGAAATGTGTACTGGAAATTCCTCAGTGAAGTGCTGATTTAACCGTGAAGTAGCTGCTCTACATGTCGTGAAAGGCAAGTCGGTATTTCTCTATACTGCCTGCAGTGGGGGTATACAGGAGCGTGCAGCCTGCCTCATAGCACGGGAATACAATGGATTCAGACGGCAATTGCCGCTGAATTCATGGTAATCCTGTATTTTAATGAGCCAAGTTAAATCCCCGGTATACTGAACGTTGTGTTGACCCTGCAATACATCTCAGCATGCAAATAAAAGCTACGAAATTGAGAGGAAAATGCCGACTTATTTTCCACGAGGTGATGGTGCATTTCCAACACAAAAAGTGAAGGGCAAACTGTGCATATCCAGAATCAAACGTCTACAACAAGAAACAGTCGTCAATAACCCATATGCTTCGTTCAGTTACATCATGGTTACATCATGGAGGTAGAGTTGTTTCTGGACAAAAGGCTATGTTCAGGAACAAAACCATGCACAAAACGAAGAAACTTCTGTATATTTACAATTCCAAATAACAGTAGCATCTACTGTATGCAAACAGAGAAAACAAAAAAGTAGAATTTACTGTTCAAAAACAGTACGCTATGTAATGCCAATTGACATATGAATACTGTAAATGAAGTGTACCATAGGTCAGTCGGAATTTCCTCGTCCGTGTAACACCCAAAATACTTAAAGGCCCTGAGATGATCTGTTTTTGAGCGATTCTGCGAATAAAACCATTATAAATCATAAGAAAGACATCAACAAACTCATCCGAAGAAATTTCAGCTTTGTCAAATGTACCACGTTTAAAAAAAACATGAAAATCCATATCCATATGCGGGGCGTTTCAAATATTCGTTCTCAGTTGATCGGGTACTATATGTGGCTTGCGTCATGCACTCTGTGGCGCACATACTGCGTGTGCGCGCGATCCATAAAAATAATTTAATGCATCGCGTTGAAACACGCACACAGTACACAGCGCCCATGCATTTTGGACCGCGTAGATGCGAACCAAAAATAAGTAAATCGTTTGCAAACGATCTAAATAATTTCATCTTTACGGATTATTTTCTGGTAAAATTATATCATTTTGAGCGAAAACCTTTCATTGGGAAGTTGCTATTAATTAAATCTTTACTTTTAGAAGTTTTTGGGGTCATTGCAAATGATCCACTGGGCCTTTAACCAGAGCTACACAGTAAGAATCCTTATTCATTGGCAAAAACATTTATCGATGTTAAAAAGAAAATGTAAGGGTCTTATTTACGTTTTTTTCTGGTTTTGTATCTTTAAACTACTTTCTTCTTATCGGATTAGCAATGAGTGCTTCGCCGCGCGCCTAGTGGCAAGGCTCTCGAGTGTCATTGCGCGACGGATCGTACCATTATTGGTAGGGTATGCAGTTTATGAAAGTTCAAGTACGCCGCCAATAAATGCATCAAATACCCATTGAAACTGCATTTGAATTTTTTAAAACCGTGTTGGGAGAGGAATAAATTCTTCCTGTTTGAAAATATGAATATTTGTTGCGTTTGTTCGTATTGTGTAATCCCTGCTAAAATTGGCCGCCCCCGTCCATATATTACGTGATCCGTCCTTTCGAATACGGCGCTAGACTGGTTCCCGCTCCACATCTTACAAAAGTCAATCGGAACGGACGTGCTACTGAATGGGAAAGCCCATTTTCACAAACCGAAAAAGATCAGTAAATCGAAACATTCTGAACCTCAAAATTTACAATTTATGAAACAATTTGGGACGATTTGTAGGAAGTGACGTCATTTGAACGTGTCAATTGATTATCTTGCTTTATTTCCACAAACCGAAAATTAAGATCAGTAAATCGAAACATTCTGAACCTCAAAATTTACAAAACAATTTGGGACGTTTTGTGAGGTTAAAGTACCTGGATACAAGTCAATCGTAATACAAAATCACACAGAGACTTGGTTGGAAACAATTTTGAAAAGTAAATAAACTTTGTGTTGAGCACATTTCTGTACTGGACAGCTCCATGAAATTTGTACCTGGCGCTGTTTAGCACAACAGTTTGCTGAGCACAGATTTTATTTATGAATTACTTTGTAAAATGAGGAACCAGCTAAATTTGTATTTTCAAATTGTGCTTAAAAACAGTATCAACATTTTAGTACACATGTAAATACATATCACAATATTTTGTCAGGCAACCAACTTTTGCAATATAAAGCAGATAAATTATGTGCTAAGTAATGTTTCGTGCCAATAGCGCCATGAAATTGGCCCCTGGAGTTCAGAAAGTTTTTCCTTTTTTTCAATATTTCATGGCACCATCACTGCTGTCCTCGTCTTTTGCAATGTCAGTCGTCATCAAAGTCTTCATTACCTTTAAAGCCCCAAAATTTTACTTCACGAGCAGACAAGAAAAAGAAAACTAAAAGTGTTTATAGCAAGGTAACAATCACATGATTTTTTTTCAAGTAAATATGATACCTTTGTGGAAGAAAACTGCTAACTAAAGGTGTTTTAAGTTTGGAAAACATTTTTTTACCTTTCATGCATGTGGCTTAAATTTCTACAAGGCTCTTTATCAACATATTACGACTGTAATTGTGGGGAAATAAAACATGTTCCAAATTATTTAACACTTTATTAAACAGCTTCAACCCGCAAAGCATTGTTATGACAATTCAGTGATTTCTTTAGAACTTATTGTACCTGTAGGTGATTGCACAACACTTACAATGGAGAAATAAACTGATTGCATAATACACACAATGAGGAAATGGAATGACAAGAATGTAAGTCAAGTTGTGTAAATAACAAGGAAATACAATTAATTACTTGTACTGTAACACTTATGTAATGCTGCTGTTCCTAATTTTAAATAATAAAATAAAAGAATAAAAGTAATAATGTCATGATCATAATGCCCCATAAAGTGTAAAATTTGGTTAACTTAGTAAACACGATGAGAAAATATCAAGTTTTTCTTTGAAAACACTAAGGATTTTTTTTGTCATGCTCCATAGACTTAGTGCATGGAGTTTCACTGGCGAACGTGCATGGTAGTTTTTCCATGATCAACCACCAAATTCTCTCCGAATTTTTCGACCGTGACCGGTCGAGATGTCTTAAAACGGGACGACTGTCGCTGTCACTTGTTCACTGTATACCGTGTACACTGCGCTGGTGCCTGCAGTGTGTTTTTCAGTTGTGAATTTATCACTATGAGCAAAAACATGTACATGTTCATTGTAACCCCATTGTTAGTAACAATGGTGTGTGCCCAATTTCCATTGTTAGATGTTCATAGTAACCTATTTGCACAACGCCTTTGTTTCCGTCCGACTCCGGCATCTATAGGGTTTAGATATGGGTTAGATGGATTGAGCATAGAAACCGAAGCCATAGGAAAGCTCAGCAATGAGGAAGGAGGTCGGGTGGGCGGGGAAAAAAAAGGTATATATATAATAATACTCACCAGAAGCTGGCCGCTGAGGCCAAACTATTATCTTACCACCGTTGAGACATACAACCGTATACCGTCCTCTGCCGACTCGTTCCTTCTCGTCCAAATACTCCCCACCTGCCACCTTGGTATACTCGAGACTGCGTAGTTTCCTACGCAGCCCTCAACGTCGGCGGTTGTGCAAATAGTAACCTATTTGCACAACGCCTTTGTTTCCGTCCGACTCCGGCATCTATAGGGTTTAGATATGGGTTAGATGGATTTCGCCCAAACCTGCCCTCTTAGGCCGCCGAGAACCCCCAAACCTGCCCAAATACACCCCAATCCTTACCCAAACCTTAAACGAAAGCGGGAGACTGTATCAGATAGAAAGGAAAGAAAAACTGGACTAGTTGTCTTGCTGCCTTTCTTTCATTTTATTTTCTTCTCTTTTCTTTTCTCAAGCTGTCGCTGCCTATAAAATTGATTAAAAAACAAAATGGGTAGTTTTGTTAGTAGGTGATGGCATTTTTAGACATATCAGCTGCATGTAGATGGCGGGAAAGCTACGCGGGCCCCGAGGCCCGAGTTCAGACGCCTATAGAATTGTCCGACGATATCTGCCATTGGACTTTGTTCAGCTGTGGAGACGGCGTCGCGTAATACCTGGACCGTGCTCTGACGCCTCATAACTCTCTCAACCTGGGTATAGTGCTTGTACGTCTTCCTCGACGCCCATTGGCAGTGGTCCATCACCTGCTCGTCCGATGCATCCAGGAGCCGCAGTGTGGTTGCTACCCATGGCACGGCTGTTGTGCGCTCTCAAAAGCTGGTTTTCAGGGTTGTCTGTTGCGGCAAAATACATCTTCAGCCGTGAATTCGGTCCGTTAACAGGCGAAGGGTTTGTTTACGAGGACTCTGCGATTGGCCGCCAAGGGGCGAAAGATCAACCAGACTTTGAACTGCGCCGACTGGATCCATCTTTCCTTGGTCCTGCAACTTTGGAATCATTATCAATGATGAGTCACCCTCACTTACCGTCTTGCCAATAGTGTGGCTGAATAAAAAATCGCCTCCTTCGATCCTTGTTATTTTTCAGGTTCCGATTCCTCCTAGGTCACCAGCTCTGTCTCCGGCCCATTATAGGCAGAGGAAAAGGGCCAAGTCTCGTTGTACCACGTAGCGCTAGGGGGAAAGACCTTCGCCTTTGCCAAGTCCCCAGGATCGGTCAGTGATCTCTTTCACCGACCATCGTAACTTATCAGAAAACAATGGAATTGCCTGCTTTGAAGTAATGTGAGACTCAGCCTGCTCCAGCTGCATTGCGTTCATGTATCTACGAACTTGGTGAGAGATGCAAGGGTTTGCGAATTTTTATCCCACTCGCCAGACTTCGGTCTTACCGAATGAGTTAAAGTATGCCCTTATCTGCCCAACATAAGAGTCCACGGTGCATGCCGCTAATATAAGCGGGCACCCACAAGAGCGGCAGCCGATTTCACGAAAGAGTGCGCAGCTTGCGCAACTTTTGCAAAATGGCGCAAGCCCTATAGCTTGCGTGTAATTTTCACAGGAATGTTGCGCAGCCTACGCAATAAAATGTTGCGCAAGCGGACTTACGCAGTGCGTAAGGATTCGTGAAATCGGCTGCAGATCCCGTGCTTACCCAAATTTTTTCACCCTAAGCCGTGAATCTGCGTGCGACCTTCTGAGTCACGATCGATCAAAAAGCATAGGATGTCAAGTGATGTCACTGACTCCAGATCCTCCCCTTCAGTACAGCATCATTTGCTTTGATGCTCCCGCAGAAATCGGTCTAATGCTGCAAATAAGTCTGCTCTTTTGCACTCCATATCCCTGCGTATCCAACTCGTTTCCTAGTTTTGTCAGCCTGGTTGCCGCACTGATCATCTTCAAAAAGATACCAAAACGCTCTCGTGAAGAAGGGGAGGGCATGATTGAAGAAGAAATTTAGCATTGTATCGCAATTCCCGAGGGCAAGCCCGAAACGGATCTGAAAACAGCCGCAGCCTGCGCTGGAGCTTAGATATCCCATCATCGATAGGTGCACAATGTCCGCAAGATCCTGCTCCACGATGTAATCGTTCGAGAAAAACTGCCAGCTAGCATTCATGACAGACCTCTTTCAATAATGAGTTGACTACGGCGACTGAGCGATTGATGTCCACCATCTTGGTTTGGCACCTTGAGGAAAGAACAAATATGCATATTGGGAATTTTCTCCCTGATCAGTTGGGCAACAGCGCGAAAAACCCCTACCACGTCAAGTACACCCTGCGAAGGGTCGGTCAATCGGCTGAAATCATTTATGCCTCCGCGCAGAACAGCCACCTCCGGCTGAAAAGCCCTGCAAGATACCACCAGATGTCTACATAACGGGGCCATTGTTGTGCCTCCGTTGGCTAACATTTGCACGCTCAATGCCTTGGGCCAGCCGAATCCTTTGAACCCTCTGAACATTGAGTCGGACACAAGGAGAACATGGTTCGCTTAGCGTAAGCGATATCCATTCGGGGGGTGACAATACGTGGGAAGTAGCACTGGAAGGCCCAGAGCTCAAACCCCAGCCCTTGAAAAATTCGGGACATATCCCGTAGAAGACGGGTATTCTAAAAAACCCTGCTTGACCTGCCTCTGACAGGCGAAAGGAAGAACTTGAGTGGAGACCCGTTCCTGCGCGCCGGGACATTTGACGAAAGTGCCATCAAATCAAAGGTGAAAACCTGTGGGACTACCAGATGGGACCTAGGTCAACTTGAGCGAAAAATTTGCCTCCAAGGAGAGGGCAAAACAAAAATTTAAACTTCAACATTTTTAAACGCGGTTTAGACCTAGCTCGGAGGCCAGTCCAAGCATCCACCACATTTCTGGAATCTCCAACCACATCCACCATCAAGTTCCATAGCGAATCAAAGACTGAGAGCCACACAAAATATAGATCAAGGGCCTCCTTGCGACACATACCCGTGTGTCCCAAAATGTCTGCAGACCAGTAATCTCAGAAACTTACACTACCGTCTGGTAAGACTAGGGTACCGCCCTATTTATAGCCAGATGCGTCTGCCGACAGTGCAATGCGATAGCAAGGTGGCGGCCTTGACTTCAAGGGATCAGCTGCGAGAAACTATCGACAAACCTCCAAAATAGGATCTCCTCCCGCACTTGTGGTGACAGAGGCGTAGGCACGAGATCATATCAAGTGTAGATATGAAGGAGGAGCATTCCCTCAGAAACAAACAAACACCAGAGCAAAACTTTGGCCTTTGCCCACAAAACGTTGCATCTGTTTTTAGAGCATTTTATCCTCCCGCAAAATTGTCTCTCGTACCTCAGCGAATGATACCTTTTTATGCTCAGGAATCGGAAATGATAGGGTTTGGAGCAGATGCCGAACCCGAGATGCACCATGCTGTTCGATGGCTGCCGATGACTTTTCTTTAAGTTGCTGAACAAGCCGAGCTTCAACTGTATGTAGCGTACGACGTAAACGGCCCTTAGAGCTCTGATGTAGGAACCGTCCCCATGCATGTCCTGTTCACACCGCAATAAAACAAACACGAGTGAAGTGTTTTAAACCTTCGTATACTTTGGCCCTCCATCGCTGGGATGGCACTTGCCAATGAAACGGTCGTCTATCCATATTTCTGTATGTATACCTCTGTTCTTAAGCCATGCAGGAAGACAAAAGCCAATGGATGAGTAAACTTATGCACTGTTTTTTTTATTTTTTAAACCAAACCCACTCGAAGCCGGAAAAGGTTCTGGACTCCTTGGTCAAGAAGATTTGCTTGTATTCCTGGCTGTTGTCGGTACTTGAGAAAATATCGCCTTTGGTTATGGGTCTGACAACATTGCCTAAAGGTACCACACTGAAGGGTGTGTCCTTGCGCCAAAGATTAGGTCCCTTCATTGATATAGAAGCAGACTGTCAAGGCAGTCACACATTTCGGCGGCTGTACTTCCTTGACCCTACCCACAACGTATATAGAGCCCTCTATCCACCGCCTGGTGATTGTGTCTATGAAAAGGGCGACATAATCTTGACAAACGAGCGCATTTAAAATACCTTTCGGTGGGAAATTATAAACAGCAATTCCTGCCCCTGTATCTGCCATGAAACGACTGGAAAAAATTATACAGACTAATTCCATGATGAAGCCAACCATGAACTTCGTCCCTATTGGGTGACTCTGCTAAGATATCGTCCCAAAGCACCAGGATCATTGCTTAATGTGCCGGCTACAAAATAGTTGGATCTCTGAATCCGAGCGCCTATAAATCTACCTGTAGTCTACCAGAGAGAACTTCA
The DNA here is from genome assembly GCA_037783545.1 of Henricia sp. BOLD:AAB3569. Lineage (NCBI taxonomy): Eukaryota > Metazoa > Echinodermata > Asteroidea > Spinulosida > Echinasteridae > Henricia > Henricia sp. BOLD:AAB3569. The sequence continues at coordinate 365,459 of JBBELK010000284.1, forward strand.
GGCGGGGTGGGTGTAAAGGGGACTTGCAAGCCACTTGGTTTGCCATTGAAAATTACCCACTGGGAGGTGCCTCGTTTCCGCTTCGCTGCGTGCGTAGCGATGGGATCAAAGATTGATCAAAATCTCTCTCACACAGATGACTCTCCAGCATTTTCAAATACCACTGGTACTCAATGGTACTGGTTGGTTTTTTTTATTTTTATTTTTTTTATTTTTAGCAAAACTTTGCGAACGGGGTACTTAACTTTGGGATTCACAAAATGGCACAAAGAGGTGCCCCTGGACCACATTAAAATCAGCGTGCTAGCGAAGGCCCATCAACATGGCATACAGAGGCCCGCCCTCTGCCAGGTACAGAGTACATATATGCGAAATAGAAGTACACTGTACCCCAAACATGGTATTCAGAGGCCCGTCCTCTGCCAAAAACAGAGTATGCGAAATAGAAGCATATTGTACCACAAACATGGCATTCAGAGGCCCGTCCTCTGCCAAGTATAGCGCGCATATGTGCAAAATAGAAGTACATTGTACCACAAACACGGCATTCAGAGGCCCGTCCTCTGCCAAGTACATTTGTACTTTAAACATAGCATTCAGAGGCCCGTCCTCTGCCAAGTACATTGCACCATAAACATAGCACTCAGAGGCCCGTCCTCTGCCAAGTACATTTGTACCATAAACATAGCATTCAGAGGCCCGTCCTCTGCCAAGTACATTGCACCATAAACATAGCATTCAGAGGCCCGTCCTCTGCCAAGTACATTTGTACCACAAACATAGCATTCAGAGGCCCGTCCTCTGCCAAGTACATTGCACCATAAACATAGCGTTCAGAGGCCCGTCCTCTGGCAAGTACATTTGTACCTTAAACATAGCATTCAGAGGCCCGTCCTCTGCCAAGTACATTGTACTATAAACATAGCACTCAGAGGCCCGTCCTCTGCCAAGTACATTTGTACCACAAACATAGCATTCAGAGGCCCGTCCTCTGCCAAGTACATTGCACCATAAACATAGCGTTCAGAGGCCCGTCCTCTGGCAAGTACATTTGTACCTTAAACATAGCATTCAGAGGCCCGTCCTCTGCCAAGTACATTGCACTATAAACATAGCACTCAGAGGCCCGTCCTCTGCCAAGTACATTTGTACCACAAACATACCATTCAGAGGCCCGTCCTCTGCCAAGTACATTTGTACCACAAACATAGCATTCAGAGGCCCGTCCTCTGCCAAGTACATTGCACCATAAACATAGCGTTTAGAGGCCCGTCCTCTGGCAAGTACATTTGTACCTTAAACATAGCATCCAGAGGCCCGTCCGCTGCCAAGTATATTGCACTATAAACATAGCACTCAGAGGCCCGTCCTCTGCCAAGTACATTGCACCATAAACAGAGCATTCAGAGGCCCGTCCTCTGCCAAGTACATTTGTACCATAAACATAGCATTCAGAGGCCCGTCCTCTGGCAAGTACATTGCACCATAAACATAGCATTCGGAGGCCCGTCCTCTGCCAAGTACATTTGCACCATGAACTTGCGCGCATCTGCTCGCTGAGCTCCGTGACCCTACGCTCAGCGCAGGAAAATGACACGGAAAACAGCCCCTCACTGCGAACTGTTGTGAGTACATAAAAAAAGTACGTCTATGTTTCTCCCCAACTCGCTATGCATTTCAAAGTACAGAGTATTACCTTTAGTTTGGTTATTATTTCATAAAATATATGATGCACGGGGAAAAGGGGGTTTTTTCACTCAAAGAACGGGTGTTGAACCTCAAAATCGGCAAAGTCAATGGAGGTCAACACGATTACTGATCATTTTTCAGTAGGTTGTCTCACTGAATTGAACGGCACGGTCGTTCTCTGTGACACACAGATTCAACTCGCACTTATGAATAAACTACATAAAATTCCCGTCCCACTCATATATGAAACATTTTGATTGGACAAGGGGAAAAGGGGCTTTTTTGCTTCAAATCATAGAATGTCTCTCATCTAAGACCGTGACCCGATTGTAATACGCAAAATATGGTTACATTGCACATGTACCATAAGCCTGGCATTCAGAGGCACGCCCTCAGCCTGGTACCGAGTACACATGCAAATCAAGGGTACATTCATACAGAGGCCCGCCCTCTGTGTATCGCACCTGCAATATAAATGCTCATCAAAGTTGCACTGCCCTTTTGTTTTTTTGTTTGTTTTTTTTTAGGGTAAAATAGGTAACTTTCCCGAATAGAAAAAGTTATCAGCCCCCACTTGGCACCAAGAACGTAAAAAATCCGTCAAGGACCAACGCCAGTCGATCAAAAACAAGAAACGACCAAATGGCTGGCAGGTCACCCAATCGACAGGGCCATGACGCAAATGCACATGTGCGCGCACATGTGCACATTGCACACACACCATGTACATACGAGCGCACGGTACGCGCACATGCACAACATGAAAAGCACGTTTCAAGAAAAAGGCCTTCATCTCCAACTCCCGACGTCGGAAACTTAAGTTTTTGATATTTTTCGTTACAGAGACACGTAAGCTTTATAAATTCGTTCGCTTGTGTAAATTAATTTTTATTTTTAATCCTTTCACCGAAACACGGGCAATGCAACTTTAAGCTTGGTGTCCCGAGGCCCGTCCTCTAGGACACACGCCATTTATGGGTATATTACACTTGACATACAGGGACCCGTCTGTGCCTAGTACCTGTATCTATACACATAGAAAACATGGGCACATTAAAATTTGGCATTCATAAAATTGATTTTTATTGAAATTTTGAATTCAGAGACCCGTCCTCTGCCTATGTACACGCCCTTATGTACCAATACCAAATAAGAGCGCATATTAATAGGGATACGCTAATTCAGAGGTCGGCTGTCTAGTAAAGGTTACCCATGCCAAAATTAGCGTCACATCAGAACTTGGCATCTCAACTTGGCATTTAGAGGCCCTCCTCTGCCTAGTACACATGCAAGCTATGGGCATATTAAACTTGGCATTGGGAGGCCCGCCCTCTATCTAGTGTATAGAGTACGTGGGCAATATTTACTCGGTCCGTCCTCTGTCTAGTACCGAGTACATGTGGAATATGTATTACCACTTAGTATTCAGAGGCCCGATCTCGGCAAGTACACATGTAATCTATGGGTACTTTGAACTTGCCCTTTAGAGGCCCGTCCTCGGCCTATACAGATTCTGACTGGGGTTATGACGAAACTTTAAGTATTGTCAAGCCAAACCCCCAGTGCATCTATGCTTGCTGCCTAATGGCGACACATATCTATCATTCAGTATAATTGACGTGCTCACGAACAACAGCATAGCATTCAGAGGCCCATGCTCTGCCTCCTCGAAGGGACTGGAAATTAAGACATGGGCTATTTCACAATAAGTGTACACTTTCAGTCTCACTGGCAAATCGGGGTAAAATTTCAAACTTGTCCAACTCACAAAAGTTTGTTGATCTAAAAACTTCAGGATGTATACTAATAATTCAAAAAATATCAGAGCGTGGCATTATGATTAACGTGTTTATTTTTTCCACTGAAATAATAATTTGTAATTGGTTGTCTGGAGAGGACATTTTGTTAAACACAGAATATCACAATATAATGGCCAGACTAAATGTTGAAATGGTAATGCCATGCACTGTCCTGTTAGAAGGAATGGTACTGTTAATTTTACAAACCTAACAACGAAATATTTCAATCATGGTTGACATGTTATATTACAATTGAATGCTGTCCTGGAGAGGACAAATGTTTAACGGATTTTCCACAACCCTGAATATGATCTTGATAAAATTTACTCAAATCTCTTCCACGATCAAATTGTCATATTTACTCCATCAAATGTGTCATGTGATGATACAAACATCTTTGTGAGTACATATCTCCAAACTATTCCATTGTGTGGAATACCTTGACCTGGAGAGGACATTACCATATTTTGTTTGTTTGTTTGTTTGTTTGTTTTTTTTGTTGACCGAATTACACCAACCCAAGTTTCACAATATTGTTGAACACTATATATCCATGATTGATCACCAAATAATCACCACAATAATGCATCATCAACAAATGATTGCACTTAAACTAATGCAAAACTTGAAATGAGACTCCAAAATGGTGTTAAAAGTGCATGTAAATAGAGAAATTAAAAACGAATAACTCGTAGAATTATGTAAAAATAGTTCTGTAGCTTGTCCTTCATATTTCCCGTCATATAAAATCACTCATAACATGTATATGCACTGATAAAGTTATCCAGGATGGGTTAAACTGTAATCTACTCAAATGACCACCCACTGTGAAATAGCCCACATGTACTCAGGGACCAGTCCTGGTCCATAGAAATACGATCTAGGCCTTGATACTCGGAAGCCCAACCCGTGCTTCGTAAATTGCCTAACAAAAGATGCGCTTAAACTGCGCGTTTGGGGGCCCGTCCTCCACTTCATACATTTAGTAAGCAAGAGTCCATTCACTTGCCACTTAGGGCCTGTTCCATTACCTATGAGGGCGCTAACACAGGTACCTTGAAACAAAAGGCCAGAACCAGATTTCCCAAATGCTAGGCTGACTCCTTTTTTATTGTTATATTGCGCTCGCTATACATGCTCGAGCAATAACAAAACAAGAATTGTGAGGGCACTTTCCGAACTACGAATCTTGAAAGAGGCCCGCCCTCTATCATCTAACGAACCTGCCAAACTGGTATTTTAATTCCCATGATTCAAGGGCGTGCCCCGTTTATAAACATGCTAGCATTGCACCCTGAGCCTTGTTTACCCGTTGGAGCATTCGCTCCAGATCTCGGCGTTGTCCTCCATATAGATCCATAGGACGCCAAGGTGAACAAATTCTCCCTCCAGCGGTCTTCCAGACCTTGCAATTGGTCGATGTCTTGCCAACCATCCTTGGCATCCGCCGTTTCCTATAGGGAGCACGAAAAAAGCATCAAAGAAAGTTGAAATTTCGGAAACTGTTTGTGTAAACGCCTATTATCGAAAACATTTCACCTGCCCATGCCTTCTCCGACCCACGCTGTACCTTGGCCGCCTGGCTCCATGAAAAGGCGGAGAAAAGCACTGTTTCGGAGACGCGTGTGTTAAACTGCCCTTAACCTTTATTTTTTATTTTTTAATTGTTATAATGCGTACTTGTGCATGGTGGGCTTAGTAGCCCAAACTTAATTAAAGAGTCGTATGCATTTGTATACGTACAAAATATTTGGCTGTATACCTGTCGAATGACTGGGCCCCCGTCGCCACACGGGTGATACCTATAAAATACGAGCCTGAGACTACTAGGCCTAATTCGCCATATTTATGGGCCTGACAGATGTTTTACCAAAACAGAATAATATCTTATGACATATAAAGCATTGAAGCAATTCGTACCTCAACTAAGGCGTAAATCATGTCCATCTTCAGCACATTCAGCAAACGAGTACATGTAGTTGGAAACTTGTCCGGTACATAAAACACGACGAGGCAGCATAACCCGCACACAGCATATTGGCACTATAGCCTATAATACACACGCAAGCCCAATGAGGGGTGCATTGCTTAAGGCACGCGAAAATTCAAAGGGAATTACTGGAGCGCGCTCTACCATTGTTGAGAAAGAGCCAATTTGACTATGTACGTACGTGTAGGCTTACCCAACGTAGTGCCAACCATGCGTGCGGTAACGGCGATTGCTTGAAGCTGCGTAATAATACTGGTGCGCGGTGCTGCCCACACCTCGCAAATGTTTAAATGCCTCTAAATTACTCTGGTTACCTGATTTCGCCTTACAAAACATCCCAAACTCGACGCTAGGTAACACACTGCTGCACTTTCATTTTCCTCGAAATATATCAGCTAATGGATGATAATTCAAAACCATTGATTATCCCGAGCGATCACACACACGTCCACCCGACGGGTTGGTATACTCGAGACTGCGTAGATTCCTACGCAGCCCTCAACGTCGGCGGTTGTGCAAATAGTGTTCTAAAGGCCTAAATCACGAATTAGCAAATATCCGCTAGCAACATCTGAAAAGACAATCAATCTGCATAAAGCTTACTATACTATTTTTACCTTCATTACTTACTTTATTTTTACGAGTAATTTGTTGCTCATATACACGGCAATCTTTCGCGATCCATCGATGAAAATCATGATTGTTGCTGGCCGGCCGGCGCCGCACCATACACGAAAAGGACATTTCAGTCTGGCTCTCTGACATGACGTTAAAATGCCGTATATTTATATTTCACAGGCCTGGATCCCAGACTTAAGGGCCAATCATCAGAGTGGTCGATTTTATAGCAGGAAATGCACAAGACAAATAAACACATGAACGATTTAAATTTTGAAACTAGAAGAATTTATTCTACTACAGCATAATGTTAAAACATTTTAAATGTTATGAGCTACAATTCTGATGGTTGACAATGTGCTTCAATTTTCATAAACCACGCACCCCACAAATAATGGTATGGTCTGTCGCGGACTGACAATCGATTTCCTGTTTAATGGCGACGCACTCGTTGTGAAACGGGAAAAACAAAGTAGTTCCAGCGTCAAAAACCGACAAAAACAAAAAAGAACCCTTAGAATTTCTTTTTAACATCGATTTCTACTTTCAACAATAAATAAGGACTCAACTTGTTTAGGTCTGGTTAAGTATTAAATTCCTACACGGACGACGAAATTCCGACTGACCTATACCAGAGGTTACAGGAACAGCAACATACACTATTGTGGTCATTGGCTTCACTGCATGGGTTCAAATTCATTCTCATTCAGACATGCAATACCAAGCAATAGCGGAACATATATAGTGCAGTTTGTAAAACAGGACCAAATTTCTGAGGACACATTCCCAGTACTCTCTGTTGAAGTCCACAGTGTCAATGAAAAGAGGACCAATTTCACTCCACACGACAAAGTAAGCTTTGTTGCAACCAAGAAGTCCCATCTGGCCAATAACCTGTGTGTATATAATACCTGTGTTTCGTATTGATCCGCAACTTACCTTCACGTTCAACAAGAAAGTCAAGAAATGTGTGACCATCCTGTACCGATAATGCCCTCTTCTTCAAAAGGTAAGGGCATTTATATTCTACTGCCACTTTACCACAGCGTTTACAAGTAAGTACATTATCTGGCGACGCACCTAGAAATGGGCGACTTTTGGACACTACCAGAACACTCGGGCAAAGTTTTCCATTTGGGTCTGTCCACAGTAATGGGGTACATTTCTGTAACATTCAAGATCTTAGATCCCAGTTCACTTCAAATGTCTTAATTTTATCTTCAAATTATCAAGCTAAACTGAGGAAATAACTTTTTTACCAAGGAGTAAGAAAAATAGTCCTACAACATACATTTGTGAAAACCTCGTGCACAAGTTTTCCTATTACGCATGTAACAAAGACGGAAAAAAATGTCACAGAATTGTCTGTCCACGTTACCTACGTAATAGGAAAATTTGTACACTTGCTTTTCAAAAATGTATGTTGTGGCAGCAATTTCTTACCTTTTTGGGCAAAAGTTATCTCCCGAGAACAAAATAAGGACATTTCTTTAATTCTGAGATAAACTAAAGACATCTGAAAGGAATTATTGACTTATTTTTCAAATGTACCCCATTACTGTGGACAGACCCATTTACATGTTTTGACACTTCCACACCTGCAAATGCCCGTCTTGCAACACCTTCATGCATGCTTTTTGCCATATTTAATAGCATCGATGTGGTCCAGGCTTGGCGGATTAAGCAAATTAGCCAGAAGAGGTGTTGTTTTGGGTCTGATTTTTCCTTTTGCTGCATTCAAAGAATTAACTTTAGTGTAAATTTCATGAAATCTTGATGAAGTGATTCGCCCTCGCCTTTGTGATTTCCACTGATTTGACTGTGATTGGTTTTTTGTTGCCTTTTCAATTTCTGCCAACTGATTGTCATTGAAAGAGACTACATCATAAAAGCAGGATAGTAACTGTTCATCTGTTGCATTGGGGTTTGTTTCTTTGACAGTCATCCCAAGGACATCAACTGGATCTTTATACCTTCAATAGTACATATATGTAAGGTAAACACTTCTACAAGTTTGGTGTGAACTGTGAAGCCACTGTGAGCCACTGTCACACAGTAGTATGTATAGAGCGATGTATAGTTATGACGCATTAACTTTGGTTCCCCATTAGGGACCCATAATTAACAAGCTAGGCTTCTTTGGGTTCCTCTGCACTTTCACTTTTCTTTTATATAATGAGCGAATGTAATGTTTTGACTGGTTATTTATTTTGTGAAAAGTGTGGAAATAAAACGAATTGAAAATTGAATTGAATTGGAGGAGGTAAATCATCTTCTGGTAGTGGCCTGAAACTTTGGTGGAGACCAGCTCCAGGGCAAACTTCTTTCAATTCTGTCAGTAGTTCTTGTTTGGCCTCATCAATAACAGTTCTTTTACTGACAGGTTTTGGATCATACAGGCTTCTTTTCAGCGATTTTTTTAGATTGGGATTTATTTTTGAATGTTTTTCAAAGGTGATATCCTTGATTGTCATTGGAGTCATTACTGCATCAGCTGGTTTGTTCCACTGACAGGGCACGCTCGTACAAGCACTTTGTGTCATGCCATGTGACACAGCATGCTCAACCTTACACAGTGTTGCTATCACATGGTTGCAACATCTGCACAAACCTGCTGTACAACTACAGTATACGCGCATAGTATTTCACCTGATTTCATGATAAGCATCCACACCTTTCTTGGAGGATCATTCACCTTTTGAGAGGGCAGCACTTCAGCTCTTAGTATAATTCTTTGCTGATGTGTATCATCAGAGATAGCTTCATGACATTCTATCTTTCCCACAAAACCACTTTTAAAATAAGAATAAGCTTTTTGTGCCTTGTATTGCCCAATATACTTTGTATCGAATGCTTTGTTATCCAAAATGTACTGGAAAATATTTCCAGTGTGAACAGAAGGCCACTTTAGCATGTCATCTTCCCAGGCTGTAAGATTATTGGGATCTTCTATCTTGTATGTGTTAAGCAGTTCTTAATAGTCCGCTTTCAGCTGTTTTGCCAAGGCATTGTGAGACACACTGATTGGTACTTGCTGTTCAATATAGAGCTTGAGCGGCAAGATCCAAGTTAAGGCGCGTTCCCATTGGACTTCTTTTTACGCGCCCTCGCGGGAACTTTCCGCGACTCCCTGTAAACATTCCTTCCTGTAAATCTCCCGTGCGTTCCTACTACCATATATTTTACACGACGCGAGCGGAAAATTGAGCTATTTGGCTGGCCATATGTGGTCAATTGAGGGCGTAGTTTACATAACCTTTGACCTAACAGGAGTTTCGTTTTCAGGAAACCCAATCAAATTTCGAACAACTTCTCTTAAACTTGCCATTATATTTGCGAAGAAATGAGCATGAAAAAAACACGTGCGTACGTACGTACATGGCATGTACAGTACATAATAACGGAACAAGAATTTTCGCGCAATGTGTGGTGGGATTGCACAATGCAGGAAGTGACGTCATCCATTTGGCATTTTACACAGCGGTAGCGATAGTTCTACAGGGCGGCGCTGTTCCCATTGGACTTTTCGAGGTTTCCGCGGACTATTTTACCCTGTAAGTTTTACATCGTGGTCGCGGTAACTTTACAGGGACGCTAATTCTCCGTGCGTCCCCATTGGACTAAATGTTGCTACTCTCCCGCACAACCACGGGAGTTTAACCAAAAATAGTCCAATGGGAACACCACTTTAGTGCTGATACCCGTAGCCCACGTTGCTGCAAATAAAAGTGTCCACTGATGTAAAACTTATTCCATTGTATACAGCTTTTGAAGATACATGTACCAGTGCTGTATATACACAGTATAAAGAAACACCTTACAAGCATTATTTACAGGTCATTTGGAATACTAGCTGTTTTGTCTCAAACTTGATCCCTTTGCCTACCTTGATAATTCACCTCATAATGCCATGCATGCATGCATGGCATACTATGACAGAATATAATAAGGTAAGTTATCGAGGTAGGCATAGGGATCAAGTTTCAGATTTAAAAAAGTGCAAGTACATGTTATTATTTTGTAAAGAGCAATTTACTGCAAAAACTGTGGTGTTAAATTAACACCAGTGGTGTTGTCTTATATACCAAGCCTGGTGTTTTAACACCACAATTATTAGTTTTAACCCCTAGGGTGTTAACAATAATGCATTTATTCCAATTGAGGAATACAAAATATCACCCATGGTGTTAAATTTTAACACCAGACTTGGTATCTATATATATAATACAACACCACTGGTGTTAATTTCACACCACAGTTTTTGCAGTGTGACATCCGTCGATAATTAGGTTCTTGCAAAGACTTATCAGCCACCAAAATGCAATATAACGAGTCAAATTTAGCAGGAAAAATATTAAAGCATTTTCTTAAAAAACACAATTATTCAGATCAGTCTGCACAGGGTGTCAAGTGATGTCTTAGTGTGGAACACTAAGACATCTGTCAACCTTTTGTCGTAGGTGAACATTGTACGTACTGCATATATGCCGTACACGCGAACCACACAGCCCGATTTTGTCATCCAGTTTGGGGAGGGAATCCCCACTGATTTCTCCAAAACTACTCACTTTATTAGCAAACCAACCAGTCATTATTTTCTTTGTACCCAGAGGAAAATCCTGTTAAAATGCCATTGCTAAACTTTATCGGGTTTTTTAGAAAAAAATGAAAAAGTCAACTTGTTATCCAACTTGTTATCCAATCCCATGCATTGAGAACGTCGATAAGGTTTATTGCTGCCTATCTTTCCCAGGCGGCGCGCCGGCTGCAAAACAACGATGCACTCTTTGCAAATACCCAAACTTACATCAAAAATGCTTTTTAACACAACACCTTTTAGCTCGTGAATTCTGCTACTGTGTTGGTAAACTTACCAGCGCGCTTTAAGAAGCTTTAAAAAAAATCTCCAAGCCAATGTATCTAATGTTGGGCAAGTCACCTTATTATTCCCCCAAGGCATGGTAAAAGTTTACCCATAACAATATTCACCCATTTTCTTGGTGAATATGTGCTCAACTTTCGTGGCTCCAAACATGAGCAACAGTTTGGATTTACTCACTATCCAACAAGTTGACTAGAAACATAACGACTATAACAAATGAGGAAATCGGTTTACCCAACGATTCAAATGTTTTTACTGTGTGTAATTTTTTTTCTCTACAAGATAATTTTTATTCATTTTATTCATATAAGAACAAACAAATTGATGCTCAATTATATATAAAACACATTGATTAATTAATCAATCAATCAAAGTTGTATCATTAACTGTATATGTCTGTATACTTCATTTAACTTGAATGCAGAATATGCGAATTGTTCTTAACAAATGAAAAGGAATATTTAATTCAGACCGTGTCGCAATGAAAACTTATTTTTCTGCGAATTGGATTGCACATTCGTAAAAATTTGCAACGTATACTGAAACTGAAAGCCTTATAACGTATTAGTAATCCTTTGAATGAAACGTTATGCACATTCCTTTATTTGAATGACGCAAAATAAAATAAAATGCTAGTTATTGCGAAAATAAAACCGGGATATACGCCATTCTCCAAATCTGCGCCAAATTGAATTTATGTTTTACAAATTTATTCGCGCATTTTCCACAATTGTCCAGGAATACTATATACTTGAAATCCGTGTTACGCCCGGTTCACTATAGGGACCATTAGAAATACGCGTACGGGAAACGTCACGTGCATGCGGCTCGGAAAAACTTGACGGTTATACTCACAAGTAATGAAAATTTCACACCAATATGCCCCTGAACATCATACGCACATTTTGCGAATAACCACGCAAAATTGTGATATAAACACCCAGTTTTTCCGAGCCGCATACGTTTCCCGTATACGCGTACCATTTATAATGGTCCCTATTGAATTCACGCAAAAGCGAATGCGAACGAGAATCTGATGTTTAAAGGGCCCATGATTATAGATTTTTACCAATGAAATATATGCTATGAAACTACTCTACTCGTGTACAGTCATAAACATCCTATTTGGAGCTTGTTTTAGGGGTTAAAACAAAGGTTTTTAGCTTTTATGTTAATGTAATATGCATATTCGTGAGCAAGGTTGGGATGTCACACAGGAAAACACATTCAACTGAGCACAACAAACAAAAAAATTTGTTTCTTTAACTTGCTGAAAATTTTGTAATCCATGGCTGTTTGAGTTTGTTTTACATGTTGCCTGTTGTAAGCCATGACTAAACTGGGGTGAAAACTGCAGCAATTTGCCACAATTACAACGTGAAGTCTTATGTTCTGTCTTTTCTTTTCTCTTTTTGTCTTCCTGAAGTGATGCACTCCAAACAGCGCCCTCTTTACTGATTTACTGCAATGAAATCTTCAAAGTTGAAAAAGGCTATATTTTATTGATTTTACATCAGAACGAATAATAGTAATGTCTTGGTAAACAAGTAATCCATCATATGCAGCAAAGACTAGGCATAAAGTATAGCATGTCATGGCCCTTTAAATTTGACTTCAAACATTTTGCGGCGAAAATTTGCGCATTTTGAAACTACATTGCGGCGCGAAAACGTGACGTAAAATTTGCGTTCACGTTCGCTCTCTTGTTTCTGAACCTTGGCAGTGCATTGCAAGCATTCAAATGTAACGCGCGCATATTGTAAGTACCGTGCATGCAGTGTGTACATCGTAAGGCTGGCCGTTGTCCGCACCGGCGATTGGCTGCTATTTAAAGCATACTGCATGGGAATCCGTTCTATTCAATTCGTCAACATGCATCCCTGTTATTAATTTGAAAAGCTGCGGAGTAAATAAGATCGTCGCCGGGAAGTTTGGTAGGAATGGGACAGTCGTAAGTAACAGAGCGCAATACAATTTCTGGAAAGTATAGGAATTGTTTGTTTTCGGCATAACATGACCAAATTGATTAAATTACATCAAAATGACTCGGGCGTGTGTTTGCTAGACGCAACAGCCGTGTTACTTCGCAGATTTGCGTGAATTTCCTCGCAGAGTGGAAATTGCCTGAGATATCAGGATGACTAGCCTTTGTTAAGGCCTCACAGCTGGGTGAGTCGCCCACCAGAACGAGAGCGCCACCATGCGACGAGGACGGGACGAGCAGCGCCAGCTGTGAGGCCTTTGCCGTCCCGGAATAATTATTTATTAACGTATTACAGCCCCTGTTACATTATTCATCCCTGCGTTGTTGTGCTGCGAATGTATGTTTGTGTTGCATGGCGCGAGCGCGTTGTGTGTGAAGCGCGCGCGCGTGCTTACAAACCGGTGCACGCGAATCTGATTGGCTCGCATTGTTAGCTATTCAACGCAACACGCACACTGTGTAATACGATCATTAGCATTTTGCTACCTCTCAGGTAGCAAAATTCCGGGACGGCAAAGGCCTCACAGCTGGCGCTGCTTGTCCCGTCCTCGTCGCATGGTGGCGCTCTCATTCTGGCGCGCTCGCGACTCGCCCACCCAGCTCTGAGGCCTTAACAAAGGCTAGGATGATGCAGGCGCGGATCCGGGGGGCGGAGCGGGGGTTCAAACCCCGCCCCCTGCTCTGACTTTAAAAAAATAATACATTCGGTTGATATTTGTGGGTAAATTGGGTGCACCCTCCCTTGGTCGACCGAAACAACCGTTCGCCACTTTACAAGCCCTCTGTCAAACAATAATGGCATGTTCATCTAAATTACGCATACTAAATAACCATCCTATCCCAGGACATAATTGGAAGAAAATAATTGCAAAAGAACGTATTTTCCCCCACCGTTTGTATTCAGCAGATGACTTTGGTATTCTTATTACTCCAATTTTTGGCAAGAAATATTTTCAAGCAGAGGCTTATATGCTTTATGATGTGGCAATAGACTACTAAAGACTGACGTCAGTTGCCATGGTAATTGGGTCTAAACATTCGCTGGTAATCTGGAACGTCCATATGTATAGCGCAGGAAAAAGGGTCACTGGTTTTAGTGTAGACCCAATAGCCTCGGCAACACACAAAGGGTGAGGTTTTCACTTTTAAGTAGTCTATTTTGTCCATGGATATTACGCAATTCGTTTTACTAAGGTTTGCTATATAAGCACGCCGTTGCAAACTATCAATATGAACAACTAACAATGGAAATTGGGCACACACCATTGTTAATAACAATGGTTTGTACCCAATGTCCATTGTTAGTTGCTCATAGTGTATGTGCTCAGTGCACGGTGTCTGCACGTACGTATATGGCAAGCCAAATGGTCATGTTGGACACCCCACAACACGTCGCGAGTCTATTATTAGCAAACGTTGCAGAAATACAGTGTTCTGATTGGATGACAGCACAACCCGTTGTGATATTTTCGCAACGCGTTGCCACAATACGTTATGACCCTTTTGGCTTGCCATATACGTATACATGCGTATAGGGAAACTCGGTGTGGCAAAAATGCGCTGTGTAGGCCTACACAAACTGCATTCACGCAACGGGATAACACCAGTGTTTGGACGATCGATATAAAATAGCCTACAAGTACAAGTCACAAATTTTGTTGGGCCGAACAAAATGTTCTCAGGGAAAGCTCCAAGACGGCTGACAGATTGTACCACAACTATACAATTAGAATCGAGACGAGAGACCCGCCAAATTCAGCATGAGGGCACTCGGTGTTACCGTGTTTTAGGCTGGGCTTGTCGCAGGTGCATTTGTCCTCCACGGGGTTTACTCCTGAGGACCATACTCGCATTGTCGATTCTGTATTTTGTTGCTTTCGTGTTGGAACCACAGGCTACGGGTCACTTCTGGTATGACCCCACTCAGAGAATCACAGCTATAGGATCAGGCCGTGTGAACTTGTCTGCACTTCCCCCTGTTAAGAACATACAGTCTTTGATTTTCAGGTAAGATACAAGCTTTCTTTTGTGACGACCACATGTACTGTAATGGTAGTACCACCATGGTACCACCATGGTAGTACCACTGCCACAGCTGCGGTAGCACTAGCAGAGGTACACAATAGAAAGTCACTCTCTTTTCATACCCTGGCCTTGTAATTGTAAAGGTTGCAACTGGGCCAGTAGGCAGTATGCAAGTCTGTGGGGTGCGGTGGCGGTGCGGTGGTATAGCACACCGTCATTTATTTATTTATTTATTCCATTTATTTACCCAGGGTGTGCCCAAACAGTTTACAAAAACTGGTTTCCATTGGGGCCCTGCAAACACACATAAAACAAATATACTAAATTAAACAACTTCACAATCACAAACAAACTGGAATAAGATACATTTGTACAACAACTAGGCCTACAACATCAAAAAACTAATGGTTACAGAAGAACAACATCACAAGTAATTATTATACATGCACTTGACATCTTTTTGATGGATACCGGCGCATTACAAATATTCATTATTATTATTATAAAAATTTACGCTAATTACGGGAAGGGCGAAAAACCCGCAACTACCCTTTTTAAGAGAAAAACAAAAACAAATGGGAAAATTCCCCTCCGGCTCCAAAATTAAAGTTTAATTTTATGGCAACCAAGTCATACGACTCCGTAAATTAGCATTTCTCACTTGAAGTTGATCATGTGTATGTTTGGCGAAGTGCCGATTTGAATGAGCTCAAAGAAGACATAGTTCTAAGGTGTGCACTAAGGCTGTTCCAAATTGCGACGCCAGTTACAGCATTATTGAGTGAGACACATATATTCTCCCAAACCACACATATGCAGCACGATATGTGGCAGAGGGTATCCCCCCTACCATTGTTCCCCCATTGTGTCTCAAAAATCCAAGGAATTCCTTTCAGTTTTTAGGGAGGGAGGGGGGTGGGGGTGGGGCGGTTGTGCGTTAAAAAAAGGGAAGATTGTGTTGAGGTATAGGGGCGTTAGGGGGAGTCTCTTCGCCACATATCGTGCTGGGTATAAAATCACAAGCAATGGCGATGGTGAAAAGGGTCTATTTAATAAATAGGAAATAATTGAGTAGTTGATCATGGCTTCAGACCTTGTGTATACAAAACATAGACTGCCTTTTTAAAGAAAATCTTAATTTTTTTCCCACTCCTAAATTTTGATTTTTCTATCAATTCTGCACTTATTGATACTATATCATTATATGCCTATATGATCAACTTCAAATTTTTTGCCCTTTAGTCGTTCCCCCGAAGCCATCGTGGGAGTTCTTCGGCTGTCAAAGAACAGGCGGAAATTATCGGTTTTTAGAGGTGGAGGAAAACCCTCACATGCACAATAACGTGGGAGGAAAACCAACGAAATTAAGCAGGGACTTAACAGGACGGGGTTCGAAATCTAAATAGCTACAGCAACCTGATTCCTCCATCGTCGGGTTAATAATAATTATATATCAATAATCTATAATTTTATACTTATCTTGAAAATGACGACACATGTTTTTATTCACGTCCCATTTTGATGCATTCTGGTTATTTGCCCATCTGGTTATTTGCCCATCTGGTTATTTGCCCATCTGGTTATTTGCCCATCGTCTTATCGCAATTGATGGGCAAATAACCAGAATGCATCAAAATGGGATGTGAATAAAAACACGTGTCGTCATTTTCAAGATAAGTATAAAATTATAGATTATTGATGTATAATTATGGTGCATCTTTTGTCTAAATGTATTGGTAAATGCCTATTACTTCTTAAAATGCGTGCTACTCACTATATTTTATCTATACCTGTTGGATTCCTTAGTCGTCTGTCGTATCTCCAGTAGTCAACCATGAAAAATAAAGCACGTCCAAATGACATTTTGACACAAAATGTCTGCTCACGACCTTAATCTGAAACAATCCGACTTGCACTCTTTACACCCCAAGATCATACAAATTATGCACTCGGCCGTGGATGGCGTTAGACAGTTTACCGTACCCCATGGTGCAGATCAACTCGTCTTGAACCTTGAACCAACTCGACCGTTGTGCCATGCTCGGCCATTTTACCAACTCGACCGTTGTGCATTTAAGAATCTGAGCAACAAATTTATAATAGAATCATTTTGCAAGGGTTCAGAACGTAATTTTTTTAGAACCCGTACAAATTGCACAAATTAATTTCTGCAATTTTATGTCATTGATTACGTCATGACGTCAGCAGTACAAATGGAACAGCCGTAAGCACAAATGATATTTTAATTTCAGAGAGGACTGTTGTTTGAGGAGCATGGAGGGAGAAAAACATTCATTTGAAATATCTGGTTTAAAAATTTTCCATTTGTTGGTTATGATCCAGAATTTTTGGCGGCCATCTTGTTTTTTGACGTCATTTTTAGAGATTTTCCCGTGCGTAAAAATTGTCCAACATTTGATACAGAAAACGATAATAAAACGTTTTGTTGCAATTTTGTTTATGTCAGGTGGTATATTGACCCGCCTAATGGTGGCAACGCCATGTCCGAGTTGTAAATCGTGCTGGGAATATCGTGTTCGATCCACTATCCTTCCGCCGTGTCAATGTAAATAGTGTTAGTTCAGCTGTTCGTATACAGATTATTTCTGGTTTCGTGTTGGATATTATATTTTATATAAGCGCTTTAGTGCATGATAATATCGTTGCGTAAAATGTGTATATGTATACGTGTACAAATTAGTGATTTAAAAAACAAAAACAACTGTAGGCCTATGTAGGTCAGCTGATTTGGAACCAGATGAGAATCATATACGATATGATTTAATCATGTTATTTATTTACGCAGGGTGTGCCTAAACAGTTGAGGTCCTATAAATAGTCATAAAAAATAGTACGGGAGCGTGATCCAATTCCGCCCCTGACGTAAGAAACGGAAATCAGGAGACAAATGCCTTTCCTTAATCAATACAACAAAATTAAAGTGAACCTGTATGTTTACCTTCTAGTGATATTAATACACACACCCAGTTAATCACATGTTGAAATTGATTTGACAGTTTTATGCAGAGGTTGTTTTTATGCGTGAGGGACAGACAATCAATAAAATTGACAAAAACCACAATTTTGTACATGCATTTTCAACTTTCTTGAAAATGTGATGGCACAGTGTGCCCAGCCAAATTTATTCTGTTTTTGTAATATGATTGCAAAATATGGACATTTCTTTACTGTTCAAGATATTATTTTGATTAAATTAGGAAATTTTGAAATTTTCACCCAGTGTTTACCAGTTTTGGGTCACGCTCACATCGGAAATCTATATAAAGCATTTCCTTCCTCACGTCTAAAGTAACTTAACAATTCTATGCAAACGCAAAAAGTCAACTTAACAATACAGTAGGTCGGCATTTTACACTTTGCTATACAGGGTGTCCCAGAAAAAACGAAACAGTTAGAAAAATCGTAATTGTGGGGAAAACAAATACCATAGCCTTAAAAATTTGGTTTTGCCAGATGCACCAGAGCATGAGCTATAACTTCATACCAATTGCAAGTTAATCCAGTTCCGGATGGCTGCACAATCATTGTTTAACTGAGGTGCGGTGAAATGACAATTGCGGTTTTCTGATTGTAAATTTCATTGCATAATCCTCTGCAGAATGGGCTTTTTGACTGATTACATAAGCACAGGCATACAAAATTTGCCATGGGCTCTCTGCTGGTCATTTCACAACATGGTGCAGTTAACTCATCAGCAAAGGTCATTTGTGGTGACTGAATATGCACGACTTGGAAGCCTTGCAGCAGTCAGAAATGCTTTCGCCCTTCGTTACCCTGGTCGCCGTGTCCCTTCAAAAAGTACAATTCTCATGAATTATCAAAAGTATAATTGAAACATGCGGCAATTGTCTTTTTACCTCACATCAGTCAAACAATAATTGTGCAGCCATCCGGAACTGTACCAACATGAAATTGGTATGAAAATGAAGCTTATGCTCTGACACATCTAGCAAAACCAATTTTACATGGTTGTTATATTTGGTTTCCCCACAACTGTTCCGTTATTTTCTGGGACACCCTGTAGAATGAAACATAAGACCAACATGCACAGTATACATACAAGTAACGATTGATTTTGCCATAAGTTTGACAAATGGACGTACGTATATGCGGGTGATGCAGGTAATATAGGGAGGTTTAGATGCACGTAAAACGCGTATACGTGAACGCGAAATTCGTTCAGCACCGCGGTCACTTTATGAGGAAGTCTAGAATCTTGGTTACATCAAAAGTTTTATCTTGCCACGAAAGTCAAAGATGTAGGTTTTTGTTTTCATCTGTTCTATAAGGATCTGCTAAGAATAATGACCAAGTGTTCAAAGCATTTCACGTTCGCGTTTTACGTGCATTTAAACGTCCTTTATTACGTCAAAACACCTACTTGTTTTCGCAAGTATGTGTTCGCGTAGATCATGTTTCGTGCTATAGTTACAAGCTTCCTCTGAAAAACCGAGAAAGCAATAAAGGCTCTTCTCTTTTCCCTAATGAATTGAGCAGCAAATCGTAGTCTTCTAATGGCATACTTTATGGCACATATTTGGTCTTGGGACACAAGTTATGACACAGATTTTATTGAAGACAAAATATTCTGAAATATCTCAGTAATGTCGGAGTTAAGACGGCTTAAAAGTTAAGACACCTCAACTTCCTTTATTGCATTCGATCTCGGGTTCGGATAGTTAGAATCGGTTTCCATAGTATAACGTTTGCATCAAAATATTGTTGAAAGATGTAGGTCTGTGGATGGAAGATAAGATGCGAATATTGCAACGGAAGTATTAAGTATCTGCATATTTTCTGATGGCATTTTCTGTTTAGAGCCTCTGCAGTAAAGAACAGTGACTCGAAGGAGCTGAATTCCACAACAAACTACGTGGTCAGTTCGCGCAGGATCAGACCCACTACTCTAGTACATAGGTGAGATTTACATGTTATGTTATGAGATAACATAAAGTCATCATATTTATGCCTCATTATATCAATGACTGTTTTATTTTTACTCCCGAGTATTCACGGGGCTATAATACAACTCATACTAAAGGCACAGGCTTGTCAGCAATGCGCGCGCGCGCCAAATTCGTGCCACGAAATACGCGGCTCCATGCCTTTGCTATGTGGCACGAATTTGGCGCGCGCGCATTGCTGACGAGCCTGTGCCTTTAAAGCCCAACATCATTTGCAGTGACCCCAAATTTTACTTCATGAGTTGACTGTGACAAGACAACCCGACTAAAAGTGTTGATAGCAATGGTAACAAACATGACATGATTTTTTTTCCGTGTAAAATGGTACCTTTGTGGGAGAAATTGCCAACTGAAGGTGATTTAAAAACAAAATCATCTGCAGATTTTTTTTACCATTTATTCAAAAACCGTGCTTGGATTTTTAAGGTTTTCTGAAGTATTATACTGTATCTATGAGGCTAAAATTTAGGCAGTTTATCAACATTATTCTTTAAACAGCTAGAATCCCCCTTGAAGGAAAATCTAGCAGTTAGGCTTTTTCGATAGTCCAAACATCCCTCTTGCCGACGTGGATTTTTTTTTAAATTGTCGGTTTTAAGTGGATAAATTGCAAGCAAAAGTGCGTTTTTCGAAATGAGATTTTCGCGATTTCTGAAACGCTCATTAGGTATTCATGATATGCGCGTGACCCCGTGACGCAATCCTGAGAAAGAGAAGTCAACACGATTGTTAGCTCCATACGTTTACACGCAAAAAACTTGGAAAACCGTCTCTGTTATGGTGTTTTTTGAAGAATTTTGTTGGCCCAAAAAGCCAGAGATGTGCCCAGTAGCTGCGTGATTGTATGTTTTACCAGACACTATGAAAAAAAAGAGCAGAAAGATTTTCTTTTCTATTACCAAGAGAGAAAAAAATGAGTCGCTCATTCTAACTATGGCCCCGCAGGACGCGTTCCATGCCGTACACAGACCGCTGTGAATGCCGTTCGTTTCGTGACAAAACCACCCGTCGCAATGCACCAGTATTTACTTCAAAAGAGCTTCATTGTGAGCCACAATTTCATAGTTTTTTCACAAAACAGGTAGATTGTTGTCATATTACATGAAGTGTTTTTCACGTTTGTATTTTGAATTACAAGGACAAAACAGGCATGATAAACATTCACTTCGTGTATTTTCCATTCAATATATGCACAGGCCGTTTTGTATGTTTCTCAGGATGACGTCAAAACCCTGTTGATAAACAAACCAAGTGACCTCGAGCGTTTCAGAATTTCGGGTGAAAAGGGTCGGAACTGCTTTGCGTTTTAAGCAAAAGCCTGTCGATTGTTTGTGGAAAACAAGTTGTGATGGTGTTGTAGACATACACCTCCATGATAAACAGGAAAACTTAAAAAATGTGGACGGGGGGATACTAGCTGTTTAATATACGTAATGCTGTTGTTGCTGTTTGTTTGCTGTGTTTTCCAATCATGTACGTGTAATCTGTCTTTAATCTTGTTCCACCTTCCTTGCATCTTAGTTTGTGTTACGAAAGCTCATGCACCATTTTCCAGCTTTTTAAAGTGTTATCGTATCACATTTTCAATACTCCCTTACATTTTCGTATATATTCAGTTGGACCATGGAACAAGAAAAGGAACCGTGGTTTTTCAGCATCCTTGTAATCATTTCAGTTTCAGTGTGTTTTGAGTGTAACGACATTATCTGTCACCCCCAAATTCATCCATTTCTGAAAATGACAGCAAAAGCCAAAATGCAATCTTACAAAACCTTTTTAACATTCGGTTTTTAATCGTGAAAACGCAAGTCGGCATGTGTCGTGTCCCGAAATAAGGATTTTAAAGCCCAATTGGAAATAATATGCAGACCTCAACACAGTTGCATTTCGGCAGTTCAAAACGTGAATAGAGCACAAGTTAAAACGCCATCCTTTGTGTGTTCCCAAAAAAAAAAATCCCAAGGTAATAGGGTCAAGTCAACACTACAGTGAACCTTTTCACTGCGCTTTAACAATGGACGTTGCAAATGAGCAGTTATCCTGGTAACTGACGTCACAATCTTCAGGATGCCGAAATATGGCACCCGGAACAAGCGACTGCGAAGCCTTTGCACTGTATACACGTACACATGCCACTTTTGACAGTTGACCTTGGAGGTCATTGAGGAAAATACCAACTGAGAAATGCACGCAAACAAACGGGGATGATGCTGTTCAATACGAATACATGTAGCTGGTTTATGTTGCACTGCTCAAAATAAGACTGAAACAATTCCCCCCCCCTCCCCCCCACATTTTCCAAGTGTTTTGCTGCCTTGTTTTTCGTGTGTTTTCTATAGGGGTAATTCCCTAAATTAGGGGTCCAAAAGTGTGACATGCTTTTTAAGATTTCCAAGTGTTTTTAGTGATTGAAAGTGGTTTCCCGGTAAAAAATAATTATTGTTATTTAAATTCATATTAATTATCATCTTTCGCATTTACAACCAATGTTCACTTCGCATATATCGCTCGTGTAATATCACTTACCGGTAAAAAATACCAGCAACTAATTAACGTGGAAGTTGTAAAAAATAATATATCGCCAATAACATTCATCAGTGGTCTTCGCAGCTGCAACTGGATGAACACATAATTTATATCCACGGCTATAGTTTGGTTTAGGCCCTAAGCGTTTGGTTTTCAAAATAATTATTATTCTCTTATACAGAACACTTTATGTTAAACAGTGTACTGAATTATTCACTTTGGAATTGCTTTTAAGACTGTTCCGCTTTACTGATTTCATTCATGTCCATTAAGTGGGCCTGTTGATAATAAGGAAATATTGGACATATTCTCTAATGTAAGTCCAGCGAAATATTTCACACCCCCTTTTCGATTGATCAAAACGATATCTTTATAAGTAGATTTAAGTAGATACATGTATTGCAGTAGATTGGTGTAGTTAACAGTTTTAAGCTTCTGTACAAGTTCAGTGGTTTTTAAAGTAACTGTATTTCCACTTTCCAGTAATGTTTCCTGTATCGGGAAGTACCTAATGATTATATGTGAAATATCGCACGCAAAGACCACTGTAAAAACGCTTACATTTTCACGACCATGACCAGACAGGATGTTTTCATAGGCCATTGGTGAAATAAGTGATGACGTCATGAACATGTTTCTGGTTATGGTTGCAATGCATAGTTCCGAGATTGCCCAGTTAACCCCGCCCCTTAGATACTGTTGCTATGTGCTCACAAGCCATCGCAAAAAATGGCGACAAAGCAACGGGACTCGGCATTGAAAGCACATATTCATTGGAGAAAACTCAAAGG
Source organism: Henricia sp. BOLD:AAB3569 (assembly GCA_037783545.1). NCBI lineage: Eukaryota > Metazoa > Echinodermata > Asteroidea > Spinulosida > Echinasteridae > Henricia > Henricia sp. BOLD:AAB3569. Next base: position 388,748 of record JBBELK010000284.1, read on the forward strand.
TATTTATGTTTTAGGGTCGACAGTTACTGTAGCACACACTGAGCGAAGGGCTATGCAGGGACGACATATATTCATAAAAATGCGCTTTCCTACCTTTAAACAGCGAATCGCCCGACATTGAAACCAAAATTCACCCGGTCATTGCTGGCGCATACAACATGTACAAACTGTATATGGGCAGAAAATCGCGTGATTGTTTGTGATGCAATGCACTTTGACATATGTGGGCGCTGTCTGCTAGCTCTGTTGTGATTGGTCGGCGGGTTCGGCTTGATTGACAGGTCGAAACTATGCATTAAAGGCAGGGCCCAAGTAACGTTATATTGTTCAATGCTAATTTTTTTGCAGGAACTTCGTGGAGAAATTTGGCCATGTACACGAAGACAACGCAACACTCTTTTTAGATCGACTAAAAGGGATCATCGGGCGGGAATGGAGCCCAGACGAGAATAGAAAACAGGAAATTGGGTGGGTATTCATAGTAGTCCAATGTCCGTGTACGTGTTTCTACACTACTCAAAATTTGGATATTTTTTTCCGAATGCTGGAAATTATGAAAGATGTTCATCATTCGTCCTGTTACATGTGAGGATCAATAAACATATTTGCCTTAAAGATTTTTAATTATCGCTTTAAAACAAAAAATGGGCCTAGCTATATGAAATTATTAGTGATCCCCAACAAATTAGGAAGAGTATAATTATTTGAATTTCAGATCTTACTAATATTCAACACAAACAATACTCGTGGAACAGTTACAGATACCACAATAAAACACACTTAAAAGTATAGTACAAGCGGGGAATGGACCAGGGAGCACCCTTTCGGCAAAACATTGTCTTAAGATGGCCGACGCATGGCTTCAATTAGCCTTTTGCGTGTAATATTTGCATAATGGCTGGCGCCCCGAATTCTTCACCTTCAAATAGAGGTGCAGCCTGGAAAGTCACATACCACGCTGTTGTTGCTACGTGGTGCACGTCATTGCCTAGCTCCCAACAGTCTGGTTACTGTATGCCATTCTCTCATACGGGTACGGTAAACACAGTATTGATTCCGTACTTCACACCTGCCGCGCGCACAACATAGAAACAAACATTAGTCTGGTCAAGTGGATACTAATTGTGCATGTGAAAGGAAGTAGGCTACGTCAGTATATGTCAGACGCTATTCATGCGAAACACGCAAAAGGATAGCTGCTATTACATACCGAATTCATTGAATATAGATTAGTGGTTGCGTGTCGTATTCGCCATTCATAATAATGCATAATTAATAGGCCTATATGCTAAATCATAATTAGCTTCTGCGAGGTCACTCAAGTGTGACGTCTGTACTGGTGCCCTTAAAAGATAATATCAAACATTGTGAATATGGCGAATGGAGTAAAGGTTGCGCAGTGGCGGATCCAGTCTCATTAAAATACAATAATACAAAGGAAAAGCGGGGGCTACTGCCCCCTGATTGAATCCCATATGCACTTTTGTGTTCCGCCTCCATATTTACCCACTTTCTATTTTCTGCTCCATGGCGGTCACGCTTGAGTGTGTGACAGAGGCTAATTATGGCCAGCCAGATGTTTATTAAGCCTGCAGGACACGAGAGCTATCTGCTTCGTGAAAATTCACTCGTGGCCGATGGCGTAAGGAAATAGCTCTCGTGTGGTAAATTTTCCTAGAGATTTTGGGCTTTTGCGGCGCTGCGCCAAATATCTAACGTGTTTGATAATTTTTGCCTCGCGTGCCAAATGGCGCCGCACCACGTGCGGCGAACGAAAGCTATGTGCTTTCGACTAACGCGTAGAACGCATGGCCACATGCGTGATTGCGGTCTGGCAAAACCCCCTCCCCCTCCCCCTCCCCCCAGTGAAAGAATCCTGACTACGCCGCTGATCTATATTGCTAGTACATCTCTCTGTCTAGAACTGATGGAGATTCGACAAGTGGCATCAGACAGGGACTATCGGAGAAGATTGGTCGTGATCTCCTGCCGGAGCTATACCCTCCATAGAGTCGGCATACCGGTGATGATGTGTATAACATCAGGGAACCAAAATCCGTCTATTCCTGAAAATTGTAGAAAATGCCAATCCTGCAGTGCATAAAAACCCCGCAGTGCATATCTAGTACCTTTTATCTTCTACTTTCTACCTTCTACTTTTATAAACATACAGTATGCATCTGGTACAATTTTTATCCTATTTTGCCCTCTTTATCCTTTCGCCCATGCAGGGACGACCTACGCACTGCGTTAGGAGAAACGGGGAGTTTGGGAAACTTTTTACTGACGAAAAAGAACGCTCCAGTTGGAAAACCGATGCCTTTCTACATGTATGGAAAATCAGCTAAAGTAACAACAACCCTCTGGAAATATTTATCTCAGGTAATGTATAAGGCCTAAATCATTTGCCGTGTTAAAAGTTTTAACAGAAACTTTGCTTCTTTGAAGTACTGTATACGTATAGACCTTTGCACGGGCGGCCATGGCAGGGGGCAGTCACATTATAGGCACTTTGGTCGAACCACCAAAATTACATCGCACTTCCGTGGGGTACCGTGGCCGAGCGGTTTAGGTCATTGACTCGCAATCATAGGTGAAAACTTGGGGTTGCAGGTTCGAACCTCCCCACGGCTACGGTACCTGTGCCCTTGGGCAAGGCACTTAACCACACTTGCTCCATCCTTCGGAAGGGATGTAAAGCCGTTGGTCCAGTGTGTTAGGTAATGGAAACGCACTCTAAAGATCCCAGAGCATTCTTTCGTGAAGAGCAAGGGGGATCATCCCCGGTGTCTCTGGCCATTTCTAATTATAATTCTTCATGGGTTTCCTCACGCTTGCGAGTGACAGTGCAATGAGCACTATTGAGGAATCCTTGGTATGAATACCAGAAAGAAATAATAATAATAATAATAATAATAATATGCATGATCAATTCCATAGCCTTGTTCTTTCTTACATTTCGTTATGTGTTTCTTTATATCTGCGTTGGAAATCCGACGCAATTACTTATGCGAAACCCGAGTGGTTATAAATATTCATATCTTACATAACATCCAATCAGAGTTCACTATTTGTATACCGTGTCTGTACACGCCACGTTGTTGTTGTGTATTGCGTGCACATCGCATGGCGACTTCGCAATTGTTACAAGGCCGTCTCCAGGTCGTCCAAGGCCGTCTCCAGGTTTTTTTGCTGTACGAGAGAATATTGGGTCTAGCGCATGCAAACTGCACACGGCATCAAAACGAGCCACTGTGAGAGCTATAACGATTTCCGTAGTAAACCCGTACGGCAACACACTGGCTGCGTACATACTGCGTACTAGCTGCGTACGGCCTGGCCTAGCTCGAAAGACAGCCTTGTCGCGTCTGCACTTCCGGGTTTAATGTTTTTCTTTATTTTTTCGGCCAGTTTTGGCCGAAAATGGGCGGGCTTTGAGTATGCGGGTATGAAGGTTTGAATATTTAACATTTGTCTTGAGCCAATCAAGAGCTTCATGAGTAGCACGTATGACGCGATGCATGCATTATGCATGTCATGGCGTCCTCATGTTACGAGAACCGTGGCATGATCGATGGACGAAAACAACAAATATTATCGGGTTCGTAGCATTTATTGTGCTTGTCTGTTTACGTATTTAATTACACTTCTGGGGGACAACGGTCGTAATATGACAGCTTTCCTGAATGATTTGTGGGAGCTTTTAAGCGGGCCTCCCACTGTGCGATTTTTGCCACAAATTTCCTACGATTTGGTACGATTGTGTGTAGAGTCTATAGGCAGTCTCCGATAATCGTACCAATTCGTAGGAAATTCGTGGCAAAAATCGCACAGTGGGAGGCCCGCTTAAAATACTGCCTCGGATGAACAAACTGGGGATCGCAGATCATAGTGTTTTTCAAACATAACCTTCCGTGCGTCGACCAATGAAATTTCAGCTCACGCTGGGGTGGTTTCCCTATTACTGTAATGAGTTTCGCTGGCTGAATGCAGAACCATCAAGGCGTTGAGTTTAGGACCGTACCGATACATGTACGTGCATGTAGCGCTAGCGCGGCGCGGCGCGTTGTGAGCCAATACGTGCAACAGATTCCGTAGCTTGTAAGCGCTTTGTTCAGTTTTATCTTCAGCAGGCCGTCTAGAAGACAAGCCCAACGCCTTGATCAAGGCTACTGTTACAACTGATGAAATAACGGTACATGTAGTTTGAATTATGTAGCAATTGCAAATTGATGATTTTCACGAAGACCAGAAGATAGCCCTCACATATTTTCTGTAAAGGTAGGCCCTATGACGTGTTTGTGAACTTACAAACTGGGTATACGTACGGAAAATCTGCTATTTTCAAACAGCATCGTGTTGTTCTGTCAAAACAACCGTTAACCAATGAGCTTTTACGTCTCGGTGCTCTCTTTGAAAAAATTAGCATAAACAGTCCCCGCCCATAAAACACGAGTACAGAAAGAACAAGGCTATGATTTAGCCTCGCGCGTGTAAGTCTGGATTTCAGACAAAGATATTCAGGTAACCAGCCTAGTTGCTGGCTACAGTTTATCGCGAGAGGTCGCTAACGATGCCACAGCTCACAGATCATAGACTTGGATAAGGCTAGTTGGTTGCTGGCTTGGCATTGGCGTGCGCCACGTAGCAACAACAGTATGTGGAGTTGAAATTTAAGAATTCGGGGCGCCAACCATATAGTGCAAAGATTACATGCAAAACGCTATATTAATTATATGGCGAAAAATAGATTGCAAAATGGCCGCCCGTGAAAACGTCTGTTTAAATAAACTTTAAAATAAATTAAATATTTTTTATTTGTAGGATTCTATCTTCAAACCAGGACAATTTAAGCGTTGCAGCATCGTGGGTTCAAGTGGTATTCTCAATGGATCTCAGTGTGGGAGCACCATAGATGAGGCACAGTTCGTGGTTAGGTAAGGTTCTTAAATTTATTCAAAAGATACAGGATTTAAAAACTGTTAAAACGTTGCTATGTCCATATGTGGTACAATACACATCGTATTGTAAAAACCAACCCGTGCATAAGTCGGCTCAGAACCTCATCCACGTTCCGAGAAAACAGTGAAAACCTATGTCCATGCTTTCAAATAAATTATGCGAGGCAACTATCCTGTTTAGTCTGGTTCCCTACTGCACGAAAAACGGGGCCATAATAGACTACTAAAGTGTGACGTCAGTTGCCATAGTAATTGGGTCTAAGGATGCACCCAAGTAAATAGGCTCCCATATGAACCAATGCTAAATGCCCTGTTTTCAAATATCATTTAAAAATACTCGCAATTCTCTCAGCTTCTCAGGACAACAACCAAAAATACTCATTGAAGTCTCATCTTTTCAATTCTGTTCAATTTTATGAGGGTAATCGGTCCCTTTTATTCCCTAATTTCCACTTGAAACAAAACTATACCCCTGCAACAGTGAAACTTGCTGAACAGACCAGCGTCCATTTTGGAACAAAGGCACATACGCTACTGGGCAAAATAGGGCCACTTTTAGGAGCTACATTGTCCAAAATGTTTATAGTTGAAAGAAAAAATACCCCACATCACGGCGATGGCCACATTCTACACAAGACCACACTCGTTCAGCTCGCAACTCTCTCTAATAAAGAAGAATTTGAGGGCATACAAAATATTCATGAGCTCGGAGCACCCTAAACATTCGCTGTTAATCTGAAACGTCCATTGTTAAAGCACAGGAAAAATGTTTACTGGTTTTAGTGTTGACCCAATAACCATGACAACACACAAAGGGTGCCGTTTTCACTTTAGTATACACCAATCCGAGAGCCGAGGACCTGTTCTCTATACGTCCGCCATAACTGGGGGCCATCCAGTGCCATGAACTGTATGTTACATTATGTTGTCACTTCGAACAATTTGCGTTCTTTGTTGAAGCCTGTGCACACAAAGGGGGTGCGTTGTGCACCATTCAATTTTAACAACAACACAGAACACACACTTCATGGCACTATGGTCCCCAGTTACCGGATTCGTGTATTCCATACCACGGAAGCCAGGGCGCCTAGTTTGTTCACATGAGGGCGCCTGGAAACAAATGTATGTGCACACATTTATATAAATGATATTCAATTATTGTTGTTTTTTGGTAAAATAATTATGTTATTAGAGAGGTTTCGCACGGATACCGATACGGAACGGATTCGTCATGACTTTATGCGCTTCATGTGACGTGTAACCGTAGTACACATGTTGTTATACGCGTTGACAACGGTTATCGACTTCCATACGCGTAACATTTTAAACGGATACCGTATATACCAGTTATGCAGAATTTCCGCTTTATACATGGATTAATGAGATGTATGCATTTTGTTTCTTTTTGATGTATATTCCGTGAATACAGATTAAATTTAATGAGTCATGTCCATGTGAAAGCGAAAATAATAGGCTGAAAACAAAGCTAAGCGCAGGGCAGATAAATGTACACGTACTAGTAATGTAGTGCGAAACCCAATTCAGTGTGCGTCATGAAAATACCGAAATCGCCTTCGGCTCGTTGTGTATTTTCATGACTCGTGCAGTATATTGTGATATTACCCTCAAGGCCATCCACTATAGTATTATATAATTATCTCTGGCGGAATCATTACATTGGACAGTTGGGACCACATGTATTCTATTTGAGTAATGTTTTTCCAGTCAAGCGAGTGATTAAAAATTAGTTTTTTTCCCAGTCGCTTACAAATGGTGTGCGCAGCAATATTTCGATGCACTATAATAATAATAATAATTTAAATTGCGCAAATTCCATAAAAGAAATTATGTTCAAATGCGCATAACAATACAGTGTACTTACACTACAACTAAGAAATTGGTTTAAATTAAAAAGATACTAATTACTAATTAACACATAAAAAGTACGATAACATAAATCGATCAATCAATCATTTATATATATGCGCTGAGGAACAAGTGTGTTTTTAATTTACGCTTAAAATCTGCAAGAGTCGGAGCTGAGCGGACATTTTGGGGCAGTCGGTTCCATAAAGTGGGTGCAGCTACAAAAAATGCTCTGTCACCGAGTGTATTTGACATCTTTCCACTGGGTAGACTTAGCAGATTAGATGTTTGAGATCGTAAGGAATAACTGGAATTCGCCCTTTTTGTTAATAGATCACAAAGATATTTGGGAGCCTGGTTATGAAATGCTTTAAATGTCAGTAACAATACTTTCAATTGAATACTAGCCGGAATGGGAAGCCAGTGTAGTTTCTGTAATATGGGGCTAACGTGAGCGTATCTAGAAGCACCATATACAAGTCTTGCCGCTGTATTTTGAACACGTTGTAGTTTGTCCAAGTATGATTTTGGTAAGCCAGAATAAAGACTGTTGCAGTAATCAAGTCGGGAAGTTATTAAAGCATGGACCAAAATATTAAGGGTGTCTCTATAGATACAAATTTACGGATATGTCTAATATTGTGAATATGAAAAAAGCTTATTGAACGAACACTGCTGATTTGTTTAGCCATACTAAACTTTGAATTAAACCAAAAACCAAGATTACGAGCTGTTAATACTGGTGAGATGTTAACATCGCCCACTTTGACATTAGAAATATTCACTTTCGATAGTTGTTGCCTAGTCCCAATAATGATAAATTCAGTTTTCGAATCATTTATTATTAGCCTGTTCTGTGACATCCATTGGCGAATGGCGTGTATACAACTCTCCATACTACTAACAGCTTGCTGCTGGTCAGTAATATTACCTGGTTTGAATGACATATACAATTGAGTATCGTCAGCGTAACAATGGACACTAGGTAAATGTTTTTCAATAACGTAAAATAATTCAGAAGCATATATGGTGAACAGTAATGGTCCTAGACAGGACCCCTGTGGGACACCACAATTCACATCAAACCGGTCAGAGACTGCTCCTTGAAACAGAACCCGCTGACACCTGCCTGTCAAATAAGACTTAAACCAGTCCAATGCTACACCAGTTATCCCGATCCTGGAATAAAGACGGTCTAAAAGAATTGTATGATCGACCGTGTCGAAAGCAGCACTAAGATCTAAAAGTACAAGCAATGTGATACATTGTGAATTCATTTTCATTAAAATGTCATTATGTACCTTAAGTAAAGCTGTCTCAGTGCTATGATTCTTTCTATATGCCGATTGTAGCAATGGATATAATGAATGGGTGGTCATGTGACTATGGATCTGATTAAACACTACTCTTTCTGTCAGTTTGGAAATGTACTGTAGATTACTAATAGGACGGTAGTTTTGAAAATCAGCGGAACTTAAATTATCTTTTTTCAATAATGGAATAACCACCGACTCTTTCCAAACTGAGGGGAATGTACCAGACACCAAAGACAGATTTATGATTTTGGTAATAGTTGGCAATAAAACATCTAAACAGTCTACCACAAGATTAGTTGGCATAGGATCCAAGGAACAAGATTTCTTAGAACCCGAGTTTACAAAAATCTTAACATCATAATCTGTGACTGGTAAAAAACGATCAAACTGTGCACAAGTATACTTGTCCTTATTTGATGAGAAACGCCTAAATTATCAGTAGTAATTTCATTGAGTTTAGCATGTATATTTTCCACTTTCCGTATAAAAAATTTACCCATTTCATTGGCAAAAACACGATTGTCCACACCAAGAATCATAGTCTGTCTTTTAGGTTTTAAGAGTTTGCTCATGGAACTAAAAAGTTTCCGTTGGTTGCAACTATTTTCCCTAATAAAACTAGTATAAAAATGTTGTCTATAGCCTTATTCATAAGAAAATTAGTACGATTCCTTTGTCTACGAAAATGTTTAAGATCATCCTCATTTTTAGTGAGTCGCCATTTTCTCTCAGCTTTACGACGTAATTTTTAGGATGTTTTGATCTCTTCGCTAAGCCAAGGTACAGCCGGTCGTATATTAACAGTTTTATTTATTACCGGTGCATGAGCATCTAAATTAGCTCTCAGTGTCTCATTGTAACAGCACACCAGATCATTCAGTTCACCAGGTGGATTTAGGAATAACCGATTACTGACCAAGTCATTCATAAGAACAGAACGATCAATGGCCTTAGTTTTCCTGAATGCAAGTTGTTTCACGGGCAAGTCTGGTTTACGGTGATGCAATTTACACAAAATTTAAAAATGATCTGAAAACAAATAGTCAGTGACAGGTTTGTCATCAAGAATGTCATCACATTGACGTGTAATAACCAAATCTAAAATATGACCTCTTTCATGTGTCGGTGTATCAACATGTTGTCTGAAGCCCATTGATGTTAAAATGTCCAAAAATTGCAAAGCATCACTATTTCCATTATCGACATGTATATTAAAATCCCCTGTAATAAAAATTGGTTCAGACGACAATACAATAGATTCAAGGTATGTTGTAAACTCGTTAAAAAATACATTAACGGTAACTGGATGTTTTGCCGAGTATGGTGGTCTATATACAATCACAAGTTTACATAAAAAGGTACCATATTCCACAGTCCATTCCGAATATTCAAATGAACTGTATAAAGAGTCATGAGCAGCAGTTACTTTATTTCCTAATTCGCCCCGCTCAAACGGCAATAAAATATTTTCTATTGTGTCCCCCTTTCCCATTTCCAACCCTGCGCAACCTGTGGAGAGAAACAACAAATTATACACACTGTTTGGGGAGCACCGTACTCCGACGACAAGCAACGGACGCGACCAGGACGCGAGGCTAAATGCTGCTAGCCTTGCACGTAGACTTACCTTTTCACAGGTTATGATACCTGTTTGGGCGCCTTTCTTTATTGCCAATCTATACGTCTGTTGTTTCCACTCTTGCGTTGGCATGGGGTGCCAGCTGCAGCAAGAAAACAAAAACTTCAAAGCTCAAGGCTGTTAGATTCGTAAATACACCGTCAATCGGCAGACGGACCCTCATTTTAAGAAAAAATTGGGGTGTCCGATGCGTGTAGTCGAAAACAGTCAAGTGACTTCCCGCCTTCCTTAAACTACCTCAACACCTCTTGCATACCTATGCAAATAGGAACTCTGACATACAATAGAAAATTCAATTAATAGTGTCTCTGAACAACACGGCCGTTCCACCACCAGTCCTTCCAATGCGTGGACAATCCCTGAGTTGAAATCCCGGCGGAGTGATCGCGACCTTATGTGCAACGTCCATGTCTGTGAACCACGTTTCGGTTAGCGTAAAGATATCTGCTCTACTTGAATTCACGTAGTCCAGGAAATCAGCAGACTTACTTTTCACGGATCTGGTGTTAAGGCTGCAGAGTGTCAAATTATAATAAACCTATACTATAAACCCAACTATAAACCCATACTATAAACCCAACACCGTCGAGAAATAATTTACACGAGCCCCTAAACTAAAAACATTGATGTCAAAATAAAACATTGCATTCAGAATCCAAAACACATGGTTCAAAAGCACACACCTTTGCCAAATGTGCGCACGCACTTCCCAAATGAACAAACAATAGCATTTGGCAAGCTGCGTAAAACAGGAGAGGCAATGCTATAACGCACAAAACTCAATAATGTATTTTTCCAGAATTTGTTTTTTTCAATTTCTGTGGTCACTATCGTGCAACATACAACATACAACATACGTTCACAGTGTGGACGTCCACAGAAACAATAACGGTAGCCGTTAACGGCAAACGCCCAAAGTTGAAAAGTTTCAACTTTCAGCGGTACCGTTGACGTTCCGTCGCCGTTCCGTTGACGTTCCGTCGCCGTTCCGTTGACGTTCCGTCGCAATTCACTCTAGTATGGACGCACCTTTAGAGTGTGGAGTTAGTTTTATTTCCAGCCGTAGAAACCAGCGCGAAGTGCGAGTTGAATTTGTCATTCGCGGTTGGTGTCCTACGAACACTATGTACATACCGTATTTTCCAATTTGTACACAAACCTGCCAACAGATTTCATAAGAGTTTCTGGGTGTTGATATGTACGAGAGAATCTCTTAGATTTTCGTGTCTTCGCTTCGCGGCGATAAATAATATCCGAAGAAAAAGCAGCATATAGGCCTATTGAGGGCGCTGAAGACACAAAAAAGTTGCGTTCGGGTTGCTTCCTCGGGTCGGCGCTGACCTGAGGGATCATGCAAGGTGTGATGAGTCAGGGAAACAAGGAATCGAGGTTAAACATGTGTCGACCCATATCGAACGCCACCTTTATTTACAAACACATGATACATAAGCGTATAGCCCAACATTTGTCTCTTGTTAATTTTAAACATTTCTAGTTAATTACGTGACATTTTTATATATTTTTTTTCACAACGACCATCGAAAAATTATTGTCAAGGATGCTAGATCGCAACATTATGTAAACAGTAAGCCGGTGTGTCCCTTTAAGTATACGTTTATTCGTTAAGTGGCTTGCAATAGGCGTTTTCTGTATGGCAATTGGTGCGAAAACAGCCAGATTGTACTTTAAGATTTGCGCATACTCTGTACGTTTGTTAACGGCGAGTGTTTGCATTCGAATATTGTGGCTTTGGTTGCACTTATCGTGTGTAAGCGATTGGGGAAAAAATGTAATATGAGACATTGCGAATCCTGTAATGGGCTTTAAACGTTGCAACACCGTGGGGTTCAAGTAATGCTCACGATAGGGTGTGGTGATAGATCAAGCCCAGTTAGTGGTTTTGTAAGGTTCTATCTGTCTTGGAATAATGTCAAGTGGTTTCACCCTTTCACCCATTTTGGTAACTAATGATTATTTCCCGTCCAGGTTCAACATTGCTCCCGTCCGTGGATTTGAGACAGACGTAGGGAACAAGACCGGTTTCACCACGCTCAACCCTTCGTTTATACGGAGCAAGTGAGTAATTTAACCACACCAACATCATAATGTTACCATGGTCTTGATTTCCTGAAAGTGAAACACGTTTCTGACGTATTTGCTGATTCAACCAATAGGCCTAAAGGTAGCCTTTAGTCAAGGCTGCCTTGGCGAGTTATATATTCGCGCGCATTCAGTTTTCCAACGCTTGAGGAAAGACTAGCACGCACGGACTGTCCGCCCAGACAGCCTTTACCATAGCGTTTTTTGGAGCTTATGTTTTTCTTTATTTCTGTCTACCGTTTTGGTAGAGGGGTTACGTGCATAATGCATGAGGTCAGGATTCCCCATTGACCAATGAGAAGGTGAACTGTTAAACTGCATGACGTCATACGCATAGAAAATTAGGCAGTTGTAGTTTGTGTGAATCTTCGAAGAATAAAAAGCTAAATATTTCGGGAAACTTAATAAGTCCCAACATATCCAGGCCAAGAAAATGCTCGCTGGAGATGATCGCGATTTAGGGGAATATTAAATTCACCAAGGCTTACTCGTACTCCCGAACCGGCCGGCCGCACAGTACACCGTGCCGCGCCGGTATATGCCGCCGGCCGGTCGTCTGCGGCGGCCGCCCCGCTAGTGCATGGCAATGCCGCACGGTGCATTGTTTGTTGTTTTGCGTACAATGTATGATGTACTAAGGCAATGAAGCATGGCATACAAAAAATTTCAACAAAATCTTACTGCAAAAGAAAATGTTCTTACTGCTAAAATTGCTTCTTTGTCACCCAATTTGTCACCCTCTGCTCTCTGGAGCATTTATCATGTCATATTTAAAAGGATTTATTAGTGATATTTAAATTTATATATACCCTGAACAGTTCCTTACTATTTGTTACGATAAACAAGTTCAAATGTCTGTCAACCTGCGACAAGCCACGACAATTACTTACAACAACTTACAACAACTCTTAAGTTACGATTACTTACGAAAAACACTGCCACTGTGTGACAATTGTACTAGCTGGCTCTGGTGATCTTTATAAATCATAAATTTTGGGAATTTCAAAGCCAAGTCGCACAGTGGGAGCTAAGCCGGTATTCCGCTGTGCAATATTTTCTTACGACTAGTCGCAATTATCTTAAGATATAACAGGTACAATTTCGTAGCGTCTCGCAGGTTGTCACAGACTTTTGTACAGTTTTTGGTCACCCACTGCATGATTTGCCACAATTTGTTGCGACTGCGACACATGCAAAAGTAGGAAGTATTGTACGTGTCGTAAGGATTCTCAGCCACTTCACGACATATCTTTTAATTTGCAAATTCTAACGCTTACGATATGGTTACAATGTGTAATTTATTCCGAAAACATACAAATTTTTCCCTTTATTTTTGTTAGTGATCTCCCAATTTAACAGTTCCTTAAGAGATGACACGGTACGATCAGAAAATGTGTTGATCCTGTTTAAATGTCCATGACAAGCCACAGCTTACGAAACTGTACGACAAGCTACGATTGCACTGTAACCAATCTTAGAAAATCGTAATGCTTAGCGCTTATTGTATTGTTGTGATATGGATTGTTTTATAAATACATACGAATGTCTGCGATTCTTTACGATTCCTTACGATGACAGTACAAATCTACGACAGCATCTGCGACTTGTTCAGACACATACGAATGTCTGCGATCATGATCATACATTGTGCGATTCATTACGATTCCTTACTATTTGTTATGATTCCTTACGATGACGCAGTACAAATCTACTGTTACGACATCTGCGGGTTGTTCACAGACAGTCATTTTGTTACAAATCTTAGAAAATGCTTATCGTATTGTAAAGATAAATGCATTTTCAGTATACGAATGTCTGCGATCATGATCATGAGCACACATTGTGCGATTCATTACGATTCCTTACTATTAGTGTTACGATTCCTTAATATTTGTTATGATTTCTTACGATGCATGACGCAGTACAAATCTACTGTGACAACATCTGCGTGTTAATTGTTCAGACAGTCGATCGTTTTGTTACAAATCTTAGACAATTTTAACGCTTAGCGCTTATCGTATTGTAAAGATAAATGCATTTTCAGTATACGAAAGTCTGCGATTCCTTACGATTCCTTACAATGACAGTACGAATCAACGACATCTGCGACTTGTTCAGATACATACGAATGTCTGCGATCATGATCACACATTGTGCGATTTATTACGATTCCTTACTAATTGTTACGATTCCTTAATATTTGTTATGATTTCTTACGATGACGCAGTACAAATCTACTGTGACGACATCTGCGTGTTGTTCAGACAGTCGATCATTTTGTTACAAATCTTAGAAAATTGTAACGCTTAGCGCTTATCGTATTGTAACGATAAATGCATTTTCAGTATACAAATGTCTGCGATTCATTACGATTCCTTACGATGACAGTGCGAATCTACGACATCTGCGACTTGTTCAGAAACATACAAATGTCTGCGATCATGATTACGCATTGTGCGATTCATTACAATTCCTTAAGATTTAGTTACGATGACAGTACAAATCAACAACATCTGCGACAAGCCACGACCACTTACGATACTCCATGTCAATCTTCGAAAAGCTGTGTTTTACATAACCCACTTTGCGATATATCGTATAAAAAGTTGCAGGTAATCTCAGCAAAATCGAACAGTGAAATTTGTGCTTGTACAAATTGCTTCCAAATACAAAATATGGTAGTCGACAGGCCCAAACCGATTATCCTTGCAACTTCAGAAAAACCTAGGAGAAAGTCAGATTTTGTTCAAATGAAGTGTCATATGGGCTATAGGTTTTGTACACGGGGTGCAAGGACGACTTGTCTCTTGGACGACTTGAGCCAGGAACGACTTGTCTCGGGAACGACTTGACCTGGGGACGACTTGACCTAGGTGTTAATTGAGGGGAGCGAGTTGACTCGGGGACGACTTGTCCCGTTTCGCGTACTAGGCCTACGCGCGGTGTTTTGTTTGCCAATGCACGAAAAGCATTGTTTAGCGAGATTTTATAACTTTAAAAATGGTTAATAAATTTATGTGGAGTTACTCTATAGAACTTTGACTAATCATGTTTCTTGTATTTTGTTTTCCTGGTACGAATAATAACTTTCGCTTTTTTCGTGAATGCTACCTATATTTATATGGATGATTCCAGAAGCTCCCCGCCGCTGGTTGGTTACAATTTATGAATAATTCACCACCTCCGTTGCTGTTGAATTATTCAGTACGAAGGTCAGATATACGCTTTGGTAAAGGCGTTCGGGGCGAACAGTCTGCAGTATGAATGTTAGTCTTTCCTCAAGCGCTAGCAAAACAGTGCACAAAACAAACCTCGCCACGGACGCCTTGACTAAAGGCTAGCCTAAAGGCGGATACACACTAGCGCGGAAAAATCACACTGTTCCATTGGTTTGTACACAAACTGGTTTGCCGCTTGTGCGCGGCCTATCGCGACGCACAAAACGTTTTGAGCTGGGTCAAAGTTCAAATTTGTTGAACTTTGACCCCGGTGCGCTGACCTTTCCAACGCGCAGCCAATGAGGTATCAGAGAAGCCCCAAGTTACCAGAGTGGAATTTTCTATTTTGGACTATTGCGCGATGTACATGTAGAATAACCATACGACACATCAAGCGCAAAAATGTATGACGCATTGAAATTACCCGCACGGCTTCCAAAATTCAAGATGGCCGACGGAACGAAGGACATCAAGAAGAACTCAAGTCAAATAAATTCAGCCAAGAATTTAAATAAAAGTGCTAATGCACAGACCAGCAAAAACTAAAATCAATAGTTGACAACTAAAATTAAAAAAGAAGTCCAAAACTAGCGATAAAAAAAGTTAAAAAACGCGAAGATTGCGGAGCAAAAAAAGGGTTGCCTGCAGCCAGCATGCATGACATCCTACATGCTTTTTTAGAAATGATGCCCAGACCAACCCTAACCGACCACTGTTTTGTTTTTCAACAGACTAAACATTCTCAAGACATCAAAAGACCGTTCCGAGCTGCTACAAATCTTAAGACAGTTCAATGGCACCTATCTGTGGCTTCCTATTTTTGCCGTCATTGACAATTTGTCCATCTTGACAAAAACAACGGAGATTACCAGCAAGTCTGGATTCGTCCATCCAATTCACGGCCACCCGAAACACTTCTTGTCTGTATCCACGCTATGGCGAAGCATTTCCAATGATACGAAGACGTGGCCGTCGACTGGTAAGCGACACATTTTGTTGATTTCTTTTCAAAGATCAAAAATGGAAATTAAAACCCACTACAATATGGAATTTGCAGTTACTCAAAATATTACATCACGAGTTGGCAAGAAAAAACTTACTAAAAGTGTTGATACAGCAATGATTTTGTCCTGTGTAAAATGGTACCTTTGTGAAAGAAATTACCAACTGATTTGTTACCATTCATTCAGTCACAAAACCATGCATGGATTTTTAATATTTTCTGAAGTGTTACTGCATCTATGTGACTGAAATTTCTGCAAGGCAGTTTATCAACATTATTTTTTAGTTCTGTAATGATATTGTTTCTGGAACTTGTAAAAACGTTTCATCTGTAAAATGATATAATGGGCAGTTAAATGATCTATAACTAAACAAAACAGAAGGTGGCCTTATAAATTGCAGCCGTATACGCAATTAAATCTGCAAATACAATCGTCTAGACATTTTGTTTTGCTCCGAAATTGCTGAGACTTGCGGCGTACTGGGAGCATTCTGTAACCAAAGCTGCCAGGTACATGTACACCAACTCTTGTGAATTATCCTGTTCTGTACTATCATTCCAAATGATCACATGTGGCATCATTTGGACGTTTTATTTCTGCTATACTGAGCCAAAGAGTTTCAATTAGGTCCGGGAACGCCCGGGAAGCCGGACGCCCGGGACGCCTGAAGCGGCCTGATGCCCGGGGACGCCGGAGGCCCAATAGGTGTGGCCCAATATTCTCAATTTGTTCGGTCCCGAATCATTGCCTGGTATACCATCCATGATCATCTGAAGATACATATTTAAAAAAACAAACACTGATCATTTGTTGTTTGTGCCCATTTACTGCAGGTTTATATTCGATCCTGACATTTTTCGATGTCTGCGACCAGATAGACATCTTCGGTTTCTGGCCTTTACCCACCTTTATCAACGGCAGTAGCGCCCCCTATCACTACCACGATACCATCGTAGCCAAACAGGATGTGCATACTTTCAGTGCAGAGTTTCAATATCTGGTGCGCATGCACGAACTCGGCGTTATTCGAATGCACTTTCAACCGTGTTTATGACAATAAAACCTGCGCCACGAACTGTCTTATAAAAGAGAGCACTAATTTCCTTCTCTAATCCACGCACACTCATTGCCATGTCTTTCAGCCTTTGAGCTTCCGTCACCGCATGTTATTCTCGCCTTTACCTTTATTAATACACCTTATTTATGCATATTATTAATATTAATGATGTAGTCTTAAATAGCGCATATATCCGGGATACTCGTAGCCTTGTCCAAGGCCGTCTTCAGGTTTGTTTGTTGCATGCAAACTGCACACGGCATGAAAACGAGCCACCGTGCGATCACGACTTCCATAGTACAACCCGTACGGCAACACACAGCACTAGCTGCGTACGTACACACAGCACTAGCTGCGTACGGCCTGCCCTAGCTCGAAAGACAGCCTTGTCGAGTCTGTCACTTCCGGGTTGAATGTGTTTCTTTATATTTTCGGCCAGTTTTGGCCGAAAATGTGCGGGTTTTGGGTATGTGGATATGCAGGGTATGCGGATATGCAGGGTATGAATATTTAAAATTTGTCTTGAGCCAATCAAGAGCTTCATGAGTAGCACGTAATGACGCGAGCATGCATTATGCATGTCATGGCGTCCTCCATATGTTACGAGAACCATGGCATGATCGATGGACGAAAACAACAAATATTCTCGGGTTTGTAGCATTTATTGTGCTTTTCTGTTTACGTATTTGATTACACTTCTGGGGGACAACGGTCACAATATGACAGCTTTCCTGAATGATTTGTGGGAGCTCTTAATACTGCCTCGGATGATCAAACTGGGGAACACAGATCATTGCGTTTTTCAAACATAGCCTGGCGTGCGTCGACCAATGAAATTTCAGCTCACGCTGGGGTGGTTTCCCTATTACTGTAATGAGTTTCGCTGGCTGAATGCTAGCCTTGTCCAAGGCTATGAAATTGTGTGAATCCGTGAAGAATTTGCCTGTATGCTATGCAGCGAAAGTGCGCCATCGCGCGGTGAATTGTAGCCAACTGCAAAATAGTCTGGTTACCAAAATATCTTGGTCTGAATCCTGACTTCTCGGGCGAGGCTGTATCATAGCCTTGTTCTTTCTGTATTCGATTTCTTATGTGTTTCTTTATATCTGCGTTCGAAATCCGACGCAATTACTTATGCGAAACCCGAGTTCTTATAAATATTCATATCTTACATAACATCCAATCAGAGCTCACTACTCGGGTCAAATGGTACATGTGTAGTGTTGTTATTGTGTTGTACATGTAGTACGTTTATGGCACGTACGGCAAACGTATGTAGTGCCCTGTGTCCCATCATGTGTAGTGTACAGTATGTAGGCCTGTCTGATGCAATTATGGCGACATCACACGTAGTGTTACAACTGAGGAAATCAACGGTAGTTTGAATTATGCAGCCTGCAAATTGCAAATTGATGACTTTCACGGAGACCAGAAGATATCCCTCACATATTTTCTGTAAAGGTATGACGTGTTGTGACACTGGGTATAGGCTACGTACGGAAAATCTGCTATTTTTCAAACGGCACCGTACGCGTATTGTTCTGTCAAAACAACCGTTAACCAATAAGCTTTCGCGTCTCGGTGCTCTGTTCGAAAAATTTGCATAAAGAGTCCCCGCCCATAAAACACATCGAATACAGAAAGAACAAGGCTATGATACAGTCTCGCCCGAGAAGTCAGGATTCAGACCAAGATATTTTGGTAACCAGACTATTTTGCAGTTGGCTACAATTCACCGCGCGATGGCGCACTTTCGCTGCATAGCATACAGGCAAATTCTTCACGGATTCACACAATTTCATAGCCTTGGACAAGGCTAGCTGAATGCAGAACCGTCAAGGCGTTGGGTTTAGGACCGTACCGATACATGTACGTGCATGTGCATAGTCGTAGCGCGGCGCGTTGTGAGCCAATACGTGTATGCAACAGATGCCGTAGCTGGTAAGCGCTTTGTTTTATCTTCAGCGGGCCGTCTAAAAGACAAGCCCAACGCCTTGATCAAGGCCAGGATACTAGTGCGCAATGACTCTGGTCAATTATGAACAACTCCCTGTGGAGTATTCAGCCGGCTGCCTTACACAAGCACAGTGAAACTTGTATATAGTGGCCACCCTCTGAACCGTAAAAAAATGGCCACTACGAAGAGGTGGCCTCTTTATAGAGGTTGCTTAAGTGCTCTTTATTTACATCTAAAGCGCCCTCTGTTGAAAATTGGTCGTCGTTATGCGCACGCATCCTAGCTGTTTTGCATAAATTTGGTTTGGTAATGATGCCAAAGGTAACATAATTCAAAAAGATTTGACATGCGATCTCATTTCTAAACCAATAGACTGCCGAAGTGAATACGTCATCTTTTGTTAGTTGCCTATGCAATGGCTCTACACTACAAATCACTGAACTGTGCCCCTGTGCTTTTGCAATGGTGCTTTTTCCGACGGCCATGATGTTTAGAGCCAATTACCATGGCAACACGCCGGCTACGTGGTACTATACTGTATGATCTTTGATGCAAACTTACATGCGTACGCATAACACAGAGCATGTTTTAGTTTGCTGTGACGTCAGTATAGAGGGCACATCATCTATACACAGGGCATTTGGGACCAAAGATGGGTGGCCACTACAAGCAAGTGGCCTGTTTATCAATGTGGCCTTAATAGCAGGTTTCACAGTACATAGAGGCTGCTTTTAGAGTATTATACGGTGTTAAATGTGTTGTCATAATTATTTCAGAACGATGCCTTAGGGAACCTGCATGCTTAGTCTTTAGTCATTTTGTAATTTTGAGTTGAAATTATTCCATTGTTTTGCTGGTTTAAAAAGGAAGTCCAGGACGTCACCCAAGTGACTAAAGTCTGTTCAAAGATTTTGATTGTTTTATGATCCTGAGAGGGATAACAATGAATACGTATGGTCAGTTTTAACAGTGTATGGAACAAAATTGACCACTGTCATATTTGGTTTGGAAAAAGATAGCGTATGTCAGGCGAGTCTTTAATATTTCAGGTATATTTTAAGAACTCCCGTTTATATTTAATTGTAATTCATGAGTCATATTTTGCGAAGGTGTGTATTTGGTATTACATGTACCAAATTAAGTTAATACAATAAGCTGAATACTTTGTGTATATAATCACTTATTTAGCTAGCAATGTGCCAATGTTTTCTTTTCTCGAACATTGGACGATACCTACTCGAGCGTACCTTTTTGTGTGTTTCGCGACTGGTACGGTGTACTGACATATACATTTAGGCCTACTTCCTTTCACATGCCACTCGACCAGACATGCACGCGGCAGGTGTGAAGTACAGAATCAATACCGTGTTCGCCGTAGGGAAGAATGACATAAAGCAACCAGACTAGGCAATGGCGTGAACCACATAGCAACAACAACGCAGTAATGTGACTTTCTAAACTGCACCTCTATTCATATGCAGCACGATATGTGGCAGAGGGTATCCCCCCTACCATTGTTCCCCCATTGTGTCTCAAACATCCAAGGAATTTCCAAGGAATTCCTTTCAGTTTTTAGGGGGGAGGGGTGCGTGTGTTGAGGTATAGGGGCGTTAGGGGTTAGTCCCTTTGCCACATATCGTGCTGGGTATACCTCTATTTGATCGTGAAGAATAGACTGGTTCCGAGCAGGCCCCGCCCATGTATAGAAACGCGTCTATAGCAACCTCGAAATGCACAGAATGATCAGGGGCCAATTTCATGAAGCCGTTTATAATTAGCAGAACAATTTGCTTAATCGAAAATTTGTTTGCTTTTATAAAAATGGGTTAATAGTCAAAATTGTACGTCAACTTGTGTTTTTAGCAAGAATAGCAGAACACCAGTCCATTGTAAAACATCACATAAGATTTTGACTGCTAACCCATTTTTATAAAGCAAACAAATTTTGGATTAAGCAAACTTTTCTGCTAAACAGCTTTATGAAATTGGCCTCGGATTATTTGGATTACCAAAAGTCCACGTGGATCATTATTGTCCTTCAAAATGATTAGTTAGAGGAAATTTCGGGGCGCAGCTAATTTCGAACTGACATCCAGAGCTGGTGTAGCGTCGGTTGCTATGGTAATGTACCTGAAACATAATTACGTCACGGTTTGTCACATACGTGCTTTCCTATGTCGTCTGGTACCCCGAGACTCCCAATAGATTTGCGCGCATGTAAACAAACCGTGACGTAATTATGTTTCAGGTCCATTGACTCCAACATCGAGCTCTTGGCTAAAGCCAGCCTCCAACTGTGCGGTTTTTGCTAAGTAATAGAATTTCACACAATTAGGTACGGTTTGTTGAGATTACCTGAAAGATGTAGATTCCACACACATTCTTAATATCAAATCTTGATTCGTAGCAAACAGTGTCACGCTGGGAGGCTGGTTTTTAGAACTGATTAAATGGTATATAGTGTTTTTCAACTTTGAACGTTTCTTCTTAGTATATCCAGACCTGATGGGCACGAGACTATCTTCTGGGAAACTCGAAGAATGAGGGCGTTGGTTGTGGCATATCATTTGAGGAAAAACATGACTATTTTATTTCCATATTTTCAAGGAATAATTATACACATAAAGTATAGTTCCATTATGACATTATTAGATATCTCCTTCAGTCACAGGAATTGACAGAAAAATAAGTCTCTTTTAACAAATGTACACATGTGATCGAAGGGGATATACAGATATAGATATGGGTCTGTCCACAGTAATGGGGTACATTTCTGTAACATTCAAGATCTTAGGTCCGTGTTCACTTCAAATGTCTTAATTTTATCTTTAAATTATCAAGCTAAACTGAGGAAATAACTTTTTCACCAAGGAGTAAGAAAAATAGTCCTACAACATACATTTCTGAAAACCCCGTGCACAAATTTTCCTATTACGCGTGTAACAAAGACGGAAAAAAATGTCACAAAATGGTCTGTCCATGTTACCTACGTAATAGGAAAATTTGTACACAAGCTTTTCAAAAATGTATGTTGTGGCAGAATTTTTTTACCTTTTTGGGCAAAAGTTATCTCCCGAGAACAAAACAAGGACATTTCTTTAATTCTGAGATAAACTAAAGACATCTGAAAGGAATTATTGACTTACTTTTCAAATGTACCCCATTACTGTGGACAGACCCATATAGAGCTGCAGTATTCACCCCACTTTTTTATGGCTTAAAGTTGCATTGCCCGTGTTTTGGTGAAAGGATTAAAAAATTAATTTACACAAGCGAACGAATTTAGAAAGCTTACGTGTCTCTGTAACGAAAAATATCAAAAACTTAAATTTCCGACGTCGGGAATTGGAGATACAAGCCTTTTTCTTGAAACGTGCTTCACATGTTGTACAAGTGCGCGTACGCTCATATGTACATAGTATGTGTACAATGTACACATATTTATGTACGCGCCCATGTACATTTACGTCATAACCCTGTCGATTAATTGACCTGCCAGCCTTTTAATCATTTCTTGTTTTTAATCGACTGGCATTAATCCTTGACGGATTTTTACGTTCTTGGTACCAAATGAAAGCTGATAAACTTTTTCTATTCTAGAAAAATACCTATTTAACTTTTAAAAACAAATTTGACGCCCAAATCGGCCCAAACACGGGCAGTGCAACTTTAATACAATAGGCAAAAAGGAAAACAAAACTAGAATTATAAAAGTTGGGTGTGAGTTTCCTGCGTTTGCTCTGCATGTGATATCACAACTTTGCTCATGAATGTATACATAAAAAGATACAAACCAAAACCTTTACTTTTAAACCCAAACAACTTCCAAATACGATTTTCATTACTGTAACTAAATGAGGTTGATATTTCGGAACCCTTTAGGCCCGAAATGTAGACTGCCTGATATTGATGATGCTTTCCAGTTTGCTGTTATCAATAACATTCGCAATTTTATCATGTTAAAAATGTACGAAATACAGGTTCTAAATGTATATTTTTGAATTGTGTTCTTCTGTTTACGAATAATAATGTACCCTCTGCTGCATATGTGTCAAAATGTTATTTTGTAAAGTAAGGAGAGTGGGATTTTGGATTTATATTTTTATCATATTTTACTGTGGAGGTAAATATTATTTTTTTCAAATAAATTATACATCGTCAGCAAAGGAGTGCGCATTGTAATTTTTCTGATACTGTTTTCACTATGTAAATAACAGACGAAGAGAAGCAGTGGCGGATCCAGCCTCATTCAAATACAGGAATACAATGGAATTCAGGGGGTCCGACCCCCTGAAATCCATTGTATTCCTGTATTTTAATGAGGCTGGATCCGCCACTGAGAAGGGCTAAATTTCAGAGTTGGGATTTTTAAAAAATCCCGTGTAGGCCGACATGAAAATTGAAAAAAACCAACAGAATCGAGCATGGACTGAAACTCGGTGTTTACAGTATTGTTATGAATTAGTGGGTAAAAAAAGAAAAAAAACCCGCCTAATTGTAATTTGTCTTTTAATTAACTAAAGTTGTTAATCTATGATAAGGTACCAGATCTCCAACTAGTATCACTAAATGCAAAAAAAGAGTCTAATTAGTGTGCGCCTCTTTGGGAGAAATTATAATGCTAGACTGACAAAGTGGAAAAAAACTTATATATAAAACTTCTATAGTACAAAAATACCACATCAGCAGATTAAGTTACTTTATATATGGGAGAACTTCGTTCGGCTAATTATGGTATCATCCGGAAGTGACAACATGCGCCTCAAAACAGCTCTATAACTATGCAGCCTTATACATTGTGGTTTCATGATATTGTCCGATTCCAATTTCGTGAACAATATAAATGTTTGGTATACTATATATACTACAGCATATAAAATAAATACGAATGAATGGCGTCATTTATCGTATAACGCTCTGATAAAAATGCAAGTCGAAAAGTGCCACATACGAGTATAAACAAGAACCCCTTTCCGAATTCACCATTATATTTTACATATTTCACACGCTAGCTATAGGCCTATCCGTACTAGTTTATATAAATACATTTCACAAATACTGAAATCTCCAAGAAGCCCGCATCTAATGCATAGTTCCGAAATTGCCCAGTTAACCCCGCCCCCTTGCACACACTGCACAAACCAATGGGACTTTCAACGGAAAGCACAGATTCTTTGGAGAAAACTCAAAGGTATTCATGTTTCAGGGTCGACAGTTAACGTAGCACGCACTTAGTGAAAAGCCAGTGATACAGAGATGTCATATATTCATAACAATTCGCTTTCTTACCTTTGAACAGCGAATGGGCCTTGAAACCAAAAATTCACCCGGAACACCGCATACAACGTATCGACAGAAAATCGCGATCAATTTGTTTGTGAGGCAATGCACTTTGACCTATGTGGGCGCTGTCTACTAGCTCTGTTGTGATTGGTCGGCGGGTTCGGTTGATTGACAGGTCGGAACTATGCATTGCCCCACTCATAGACACTTAACTGGATCCTCCACCGTGCAGCTTATTTCTAAGAATACGCATGCGCGAGGTCACCAGGTCCCAATCGACGTAACCCAACTCGAGATGACGTTCGCTTTTATCAAGGAAAGCCGTTCGGCCATGCAGAACGCGGTGGTTGTTTGTTACCATCGTTTCGCCTGTAACGAAATACCAAAAATATTTCTTAGTTTGTCCTAACTGAATAAATATTCTGGAAGCCTTTCACAATAAATTAGCAAATTATGTTAACGTGGCTTTGAAGGAACAAAAGACATTGAGCTAAGCAAGTGCAATTTGTACATTATTGTTAAAAAGACAAGCAATGCATAGTTCCGACCTGTCAATCAAGCCGAACCCGCGACCAATCACAACAGAGCTAGCAGACGGCGCCCACAAAGGTCAAAGTGATGCAATCATCACAAACAATCCGCGATGTTCTGCCCATACAGTTTGTATGTTGTATGCGCCAGTGACCGGGTGAATTTTGGTTTCAATGTTGGGCGATTCGCTGTTCAAAGGTAGGAAAGAGCATTTTTATGAAAGATATGTCATCCCTGCATTACTAGCCCTTCGCTCAGTGTGTGCTACGGTAACTGTCGACCTCAAAACATAAATACCTTTGGGTTTTCTCCAATGAATCTGTGCTTTCCATGCCGAGTCCCGTTGCTTTGTACGTAGTCTCGCCATTTTTTTGCGATGGCTTGTGAGCACATAGCAACAATATCCAAGGGGGCGGGGTTAACTGGGCAATCTCGGAACTATGCATTTGACCCACTGAAAAACGGATACGAACTCCACTGTATTCAGCGATGGGTGGCACCATGGGTTGCACCATGGGTGCCGCCATTCCGCCGCGACAACTGGGCAAAGAATCACTTTTGGGGTACAAGTTCTTGTATCTATCTATGGCAATACGCTCTAATTGCAAGCAAAAATAATAATGTACGAGCCGTTTGTTTAGCACAATGTCTTTTGTTTCTTGTGTATAAGACGGCGTGACCTCTGACGTCACGGCAGGCATCAAAACATTAGCGTTGTGACTATCGCTGTGCGCACGCATCTTGCTGTGCATAAATTTAGATAAGGAATGAGGTCACCAGTCACATCGGCTTTAAATTTAGATACCTTTGACACATTCCCTAAGCAAATTTATGCAAAGCATGATGCGCGCGCACAACGGCAGACAAGAATTGAACAGAGAGCGCATTATAATTATGTAAACAAATGCCACACTGTCTATACGTCTCCTTTAAGGGACTATGTTGTTCACCTTTCTGAAGTTTGATCTGAAACATGTTTTCTGGGTGTTCGATGAGTTTGACGAAGGTTTGAAGGGCGACATAGACTGGCCTGACGTCATCAACAGACATGCGCATAGATGGCAGGCGGGCGTGCGTGCTGTAATGGATTGCCCCCAGTCTCCCGAATGGATCAAGCCTGCATGGTATGGTATGGTATGCATAAAAGACAAACACGAGAAACTGAATAAAAAGAAATGCCTTATCTATAAGTTCCAAAAAAACAATGAAAAACTGTGTCCTTGCTTTTAAGAAAAATCATGCGAAGCTACCATCTTATTGAGGATAGTTCCGTGGCTATTATATACTGCAGGAAACAGAGTCATACAATAGGCTTTCCCGCACATTTTAAAACTTTTTTCATTCAAATTCATATCCGATTAACTTCAATTTCGTCCCAAGACGAGTAAGCGTATAAATGCTACAATTGATTTGGTGATTGGTCTTTTCAAATTATCAATGCTCAACCAATTTCAACATTTGTCCAATCAATGTCGTAAGATGTCAATTAAATGTCATTCAATATCGTAATATTTCAACCTTTCAGGTTAGTTTTTTGCACTTTAACAAACATTATATACATGTAATTGTTATGCCCACGCCAAGCATAATCTATGCATGTAAAAAAGTTACTGTTTGAAACAGTAGGTTTGAAGAGGTAGGTTAAGAAATATCGAAAGTTATAAGTGACGAACTCAAATTGTTTTAGCTTTAACTATACTTTATTAATGACGAAATTGCTTCATTCGTCCCACGTTTGGCAACTGCGGACGACAAAATAGTATGCAAACGTACAAAATGATTTAAACATGAGCGACCAAATACGAAATTAAACATGGGAAATGCAATTTTCGAGACGAAATTGAAAATAATTTTTTTTTGTTAAATGTGCGGAAAAACCTATATACCACGGTATAGTCGGACGCCTAGTTTCTTAACATGAGGGCGCCCTTGTCAAACATATATTATGTCAAAACAGACATAAACCTATAGACCACCAGGTCATATTCAAAACTACACGGCATTTCGCGATTTGCGCGGCGCCCGACTAAAATAAAAGTATTGGCGAATTCACCTCTCGGTATAGGGATTTTACGCACAGTCGAACTGTTCCAGTCAACAAATTGTATGATGCCAGTTTTCAATTTAAAACAAAAACAAAAAAACCTATGTACTAACTGTGGTTCACGTAGATTACAAATTGTTCGGTTTCTGTGTGAATAATGTAAAATAAAGCGATATTCGGACAAAAAAGAATTTTAAATTTCAATCCACATGACTTGTGCGCTCTCAGTTTTGCGTGCGTCGTGCGCCCATTGCCCAACTTCAGCAGAGGAGAGCGCGTAGAGTTCGCACGGCATACGCTAGTCTAGTCTGGTACCCGGACCAAAAATGTTTTGACTAGACTGAATTTAAGGTCCGGCAGCCGCCAATTCCGCCATTTTTTCAAACAGGAGGAATTCCTCCTTTTTCCGAAGGTTCCCGAAGTTACCCGAATGCACGTCCGGTCGTCCGGACGTTACCGTTAATCGTCGGGTACAATTCGTCATTGTTTCGAGAATTTGAATTGACGTCGCGTGCACGTACGCGTGCCGCTGCGTGTGTATGGTGATGCCACGGATTTAAAACTACGCAGTGGCTATAGTTACAGTAACCGTATGAATGGCTATAGTTACGGGATTGCAACATAACAGCAGATTAAAAACTACGTACAATATGGAGCTCACTGGGTGATGCAGACAAGGTTTGAATTTTCTTTTTGATGCTAGCCTACATGTATATTAAAATGGGCATATTTAATTGTTTAAGGTTAATATATTAAATTTGTATTGGTCAAATATGGAATAACCCCTTTCAAATTGTTGTACACTCATGCCATATAGCGCGCAGCGCGCGCGCTTTGAAAATTATCGGTTATGTGCTCCTAAAAATAAATGCATGACGTAATGCTTAAAGTGCTATTTTAAACACCACAGTAGCCGGTCTTCATATTCAGTCGTTGTATGTGGAATATGTGGATCGGGAACCAGTCTAACGCTAGTCTTGGCCCAAACTATTGTAGTCGATATTGGTTTGTGTACGCGTTGGTCATTCCCGGTAGTGTGCCCTCTTGAAGCACTAACAGACCAGCCCTTTGCGCGACTACAATAGTCTTGGAAAATCCTTCCGGAAGGTTTAGCTTTTTCTTTGTTTTTGCCTAGGCTTTCCTACGGAACCAATCAGCGAGTTACCCGAATACAGCAGCGCGTCGGTGCAGCTAGGTTGGTTCCCGTCCACATATTCCACATGGGAGGATATAGGGACAGGTAAAGGACGCTTCATCTTGATCTGTGATTGGTCGTCTTTGCGCGTGCGCATTGTGTGCTTTACATTTAAAAATTGGCGAAGCCCTTTGCTTTGGGCAATGCACTTTATTTACATTTGGATATGTTCGACACGCACGGCCGCCGTTACAAATGTCAATGCAAAATATACGCACTTACTAAAAACAATTATAATAATAACCACGTCACCCCGGGCAGATTTCTGCCCGTCATGGCCGCCCTTTATCGATCCTTATATTTTCGCAATAAGCGAACCAATCTATAGGGATCGGGAACCAATCTACGGTGCAGCGAGCGACCCAAATACAGCGCGTCGGATGTAGCGACTCAAATTTGGTACCTTGTGGAGACATGGGTTCTAAAGGCAAAACAAGAGTGTAAAGGTCTCCACAAGGCAATTATAAAGGTCTCCACAAGGATGACACTAAATAGAAACATGGAATGTTCTCAAAAATTAGGGATTTTTAAATTTTGCTGATAGTTTAATCCTCTAGATTATCAATTTGGGCAATTAGGTACGAAATTTCGGCTCCCGAAAAAAAATTATGCTTGAAATGGGAGTGTCGTGACGAAACTTGTTAGCAAATTCAAGCCATTGTTCGGAGTTTGTGCACGAGAACAAAGCCATGTCTCCACAAGGATATGTGGGAGAGGGAAAGCGGCGAGTGACCCAAATACACCGCGTGCACGCGCTTCGAACGGTTTGAAAATTATAAGGCGGCTTACAAGAAACATCGAACATGACCGTTTTATCGTTGCTAATATTTTCGGTGGCATAATTTTCTTGGCAAATGTTTGCGAATATATTTACAAACATGTTTGCAAAGGCGTATGACATCGCAAAATACATTTGTTTAAAGGCAGTATACATCATTGGTAATCTCGAAAATCAGAAATGTTCACAGATGTACGCCTAACTTACACAATATAAACATGATGACCGTAGAAAACTTCCCCTGAAATGGTTTTGTCTTAAGTGCTGTAGTCTTTGAGAAATGAGTAAAACAATTAGTTTTCGTCTCATGAGACGAAAATTCAATTCGCCCAAAAACCATTTCGCCCAAGTGCCATTTCGCCCCAAACCACTTCGCCCGAGTGCCATTTCGCCCCAAATCACTTCGTCCAAACACTACATCGCCCAAATGCCACTTCGCCCCAAAACCACCTCGTGCACAGGCCGTGGTTAAGGGCGAAATGGTTCAGGGCGAAGTGGTTTTGGGGCGAAATGACTGCAAACCCTTTTTTGACTGTTTTCTCAAAAGTTAGACGAAGTACGGAGCTGGTTTTTGCTCAGGTTGGTTTTAATCATGCATATCTTCAATCACACAGGGGGATAAAACTATTTGTAACAGTTAACCAATCATGTATGCTATCTTTAAGAAGATAATTGCGACATTGCAAATATTTGCAAGGATATCTGTGGTATGCCATGTCCCTTGTGTGCCATCATAAAACCCTGTGCAGCTATTTACATAAAACGGTACCGCTCCCAATGCTTAACTTCCGGGAGGATTTCCCAAGACTATTGTAGTCGCGCAAAGGGCTGGTCTGTTAGTGCTGCAAGGGGGCGCACTACCGGGAATGGCCAACGCGTACACAAACCAATATCGAAATAGTCTTGAGCCAAGACTAGGCTTACGCGTGATTTGGAACCATCGATATATATACACTGGATAAAGTATGCAATATCAGTTGGCTATACGAGAATTGAAGCCATGCGCCGCGATTGTACCCTACGAACAATGCTTGGCCTAGACTGCTCCCCGGTCTATGCGATCGCTTGCACTCCACTTAACACATGTAGACCATGATGTAGACTAGTGAAGACAGTATGACCAGTCTAGGCAAGGCATTGGGTGAGGTCACAATTATGTGTGTGTTACGTGTTAGTGTTAGTGTTAGTGTTACAGATCTGTTAACAGATCTGTTATCTTAATCAGAATTGTGACCTCAGAACAAACGCCGTATTAACAGGACGTGTTAAAAGTCGTGCACAGAACCGCAAATTGCAGCGAGTGAGGGCGCAATCCCGTGTTGCGTGTTAGTGTTAGTGTGACAGATCTGTTAAGATCATGTTAACATCGAGTTAACATCGAGTTAAATCGGCGTCTCGGGAAACCGTGTTAGTGTTAGTGTAACAGATCTGTTGACTTGGCATCTTGGGAAATGTCAAGTCGGTATACGGTTCTGCACGACTTTCAGCACTAACACACACAGAATTGTGACCTCCGGTCCGTGTTATACGACCTTAACCACTAAATGATTGACATTTTTAAAACCTTTACCTTTAATGTTTCAATATTGTGGGTAGAATGCAAGATCCAACACATTTATAAGTTGTGTTGAAAAATGAAACTCAATTTATTGAAAATCACGAAAGTTCTAAATTAATCAAATTTAACACCACCCACCTCGTTCAGATTAACTTAACAGATCTGTTAAGAGATCTGTTACACTAACCCGATCTGTAACATGAGGTATTGAACTAACATGAGATGTAACACTAACACGTCCTAAACACCATGTTAACATCGAGTTAACACGGGGTTTGTTCTGAGGTCACAATTCTGATTAAGTTAACAGATCTGTTACACTAACACGCAACCCAGAGTTGTGACTTCGCCCTATGTACAGTGCAGAGAATTAACATGGTGTTAACACCGTGTTAACAGATCTGTTAACACGGTGTTAACCTGGACGTTCAGTTAGAGGTCGAGATTAATGCCGCGTTAACAGATCTGTTAACAGATCTGTAACACTAACACTAACACGTAACACACACACATAATTGTGACCTCACCCATTGTATTAGGTGGGGGACGGTGGCTTCAATTTCAGATGTCGTTGCTTTATCCAGTATATATATATATATATCGATGTTTGGAACAGCATCGAGCGCTTTGAACCCGCGCGGTTAGCTCGCACAACCCATTGTGCATGTGTCGTGATTTGCCCAAACGTTTCCAAATCTCTGTTTTCAATGCACACTGTTGATCTATGGTTTATATATCTGTGGCGTGCACACACATTTATTGTTTGCTCATAAAAAAACATTTCAGACGGAATCACTGCTTTAGACAGTTGGAACCATTTGAGTAAGGTTTTCCGGTAAATTTTTGATTAACCACTTGACGCCAGAGAATTCGAATGTGTAAACACGTTCTGGCAATGGTTGAGTCGGAGTGTTGCAAAGTATGACCTTTGGGTGGGTATAGATTAATACAATGAATGTGGAAATGACTGAATCAGTATTTGTGATGCTTGACCCGGTCTTAACTTTTGGCCAATTACACATGCCAATTGTTTTTAAATTGCTATTTTATGCCAAAAAATAATCCCGGCGTCAACTGGTTAAACACAGCCTTAGAAAGACCCAATCGCATCGCGCGCATCGCATCTCATAACAGAATAGGGAGGTTTAGATGCACGTAAAACGCGAACGCGAACGTGAAATGCTTTTAACACCTGGGGCCAATTTCATAGAGCTGCTTAAGCATTAAAAATTGCTTAAGCATGAAAAACCTTGCTTGATAAAATGAGGTTACCAGCAAAAATTTCATGAGATTGTCGTGGTAATGAAACAGTTCTCTAACACTGTTCATACACTATTTCTATCACATGAAGATTTCACTGGTAACAGTATTAAGAAAGAGTTTTTTGTACTTAAGCAAATTTTCGTGCTTAAACACCTCTATGAAATTGGCCCCTGTCATTATTCTGAGGAGATCCTAGAACAGATAAATAAAAAAAACCTCCATCTTTGACTTTCGTGGCGAGATAAAACTTTTGATGTGACCAAGATTCGAGCCCGAGTTCTAAGACCTCCTCATAAGGTGACCGGTGCTGAAAGAATTTCGCGTTCACGTTCGCGTTTTACGTGCATCTAAACCTCCCTAATGATGAAACATTGACTCACGCAATCGGTGAATGGTAGGTCCGGAGATCAAATTCTCCAAAAGGTGGCTCCGCCCCCACGAGACGAAACTTCAGCTGAATGGTTGAGAGTAGATCAAAGGCCTCCGGGTCGACACGCCTCAATGCCTCAGCAGCTTTGAAACCATCGGAGTATGTGCTGTCACCGCCCTCGCCGGCTGCTGATTTGATGCAATGGAATAAGGCCATCTGACAATATAAAATGATTATTATTTAACAAATAATCATTTTTACTACATGTGCATGCATGTATAATTTCCGCAAATGGCCAATTGTGCAATGAGGCGAAGTGGTATATGCAGCGAGCCGACATAAACAAACTTATAAAAAATATAATCTCATAAATACGACTTTGTTTCCAAAAACGATAGATATATGTATCGAACTTGGAAAATATAATTTCGCTGTTGTATACATGTATTTCCTCGAACTAGTGCTGGGTTTTTGCATGGAATACCAAAAGCATGGAATGTAAGTTGGAACTCATATGCTTCTCTCATGCCGAGGTGTTAGACATACATAAGTGCTTTCGTAGAGGCACGAGAAGTCTGTGTGCAACTGCAGAGCTTGTTCGGCGTAGGAGAGGGCTCGATCACGGTCAAAACCTGCATTTTCGTCCCCGCCTTTCTTGATGTGTTGAATCAACCTTTATTAAAAAAAGAACGTAAATATAAACGTATGTGTCCGCAAAAACGTCATTATTTGCCAGTTTTCGGAAAAAAAATGGCGGCGCCCATAACCCAAAACAGACAATCAGAGCGACTCTTTAAATAGAGTCCAGCAACTATGTCGAAAATAACTCCATTTTAAGGGTCATTTGACTCCTTCATAGAGTCAAGGGAACGATCCCTTCCAAGAGTCATGATCACGTGGAAGTATTTATTTATCACCGTTTAGAGTCACTTGACCCGTTCAGAGTCCTGGGGCTCATTTCACAAACATCCTAAGATCCATCTTAGGGGTTCTTAAGTCCTATGCATAGTTCCGAGATTGCCCAGTTAACCCCGCCCCTTAGATATTGTTGCTATGTGCTCACAAGCCATCGCAAAAAATGGCGACACAACGTACAAAGCAACGGGACTCGGCATTGAAAGCACAGATTCATTGGAGAAAACTCAAAGGTATATGTTTTAGGGTCGACAGTTACTGTAGCACACACTGAGCGAAGGGCTAGTAATGCAGGGACGACATATATTCATAAAAATGCGCTTTCCTACCTTTGAACAGCGAATCGCCCGACATTGAAACCAAAATTCACCCGGTCACTGGCGCATACAACATACAAACTGTATGGGCAGAAAATCGCGTGATTGTGTAATGATTGCATCACTTGACCTATGTGGGCGCCGTCTGCTAGCTCTGTTGTGATTGGTCGGCGGGTTCGGCTTGATTGACAGGTCGGAACTATGCATTGTAGGACTTAAGCACAGTCAACTCCTATTAGGGGCGTTCGAGATGCTTACACCGGGTAACACGGGGTTTACACCGGGGGAAGCCTCCAGAAGATGCAAAACGAACGACACGGGGTTTCTGGGAACACATGTCAAAGGTTGTTGCCGGGTGGAGCTTTATAAACGCTGTTATCGTTTGACTCAAGATGAAAAATGAAGCCGGCGCTATACGCAAAAACAGTTGCCCTAAAGTACCGCAATAAACTTTGTCTATGCCCACAGACATCTACTGATTAAGCAAAACGTATTTACAGCCCTATTCCCTTTTATTTTGTGTCATAAATCTGTGTTTTTCTTCATACTCACGTCGCGATTCCAAACTGTCCGCCATGTTTTACTACTCACGGTTACTTGATGACGTCATTACACCAGAGACCCAGCCGCGAGCTCGGGCAGTGGTGACTGCCACCGGGGCAGACTCGTGTATCACGTGATGGCTAAAAGAACGCTCCGGTGTAAGTTGGTGTTACCCGGTGTAAGCATCTCGAACGCCCCTATAGCTAAATTAGCACATGCATGCCTCATGCGGCCATTTTCATGTCGCTGTGTTAGAAAATACGTACGCATACAGTACATATGGGGGCGTAGTATGTGCAGTACGGTGTCACCGAATCTCTTGGTCAACTGGACGTATTATATCACGTGTCAAAAAAGTCCTACTTTTGATCTTGAATAATTTGGTAATTTTTCAACGGATTTTAACCAAACTTTCAGATCATGTAAACAATGCTTGACAAATTTTATTTAGCTAGTTTAATGAGGTTTTTCCAAGAGGCTGAGATTTTAAAAGCCACAAAAAAATAGGTCAATTTCAGAATTCGCTATTTTTATTTGACCTGCAGCCGATTTCACGAAACTTTACGCAATTGCGTAAGTCCACTTATGCCATAAGTTATTGCGTAACTTGCGCAATAAGTTAATAAGCGTTTCACGAAAGATGCGCCACATCAGGATGTGGCGCAACTCGCCGACTTACGCCATAAAATGTGGCGTAACTTGCGCAATGGTTTTTGGTGGCGTAAGTTGGAAAAATGTGTCGTAGGACAGTGGAAAATGGCGATAATGCAGCTAGCTACACGTGCTTATTTACCGCATCGTCAACGAACTGAACCCCAGCCTTCCGTTTGTAGAAAACGGCCTTTATCGGTGAAATCTGCGACTCGACGCATTATGACTCGCGACGGCAGCCATGATGACCGTGCAAAATTTGTGAAAAACAACGACGTATGTTTTATGTACGACTATTTTATCAAGCGCAAGCATCAAATAGTCGTTGATAAACTAGAAATTAGCCTCGTCCTAGAAGTTACAAGTGCTAAAGTGAAAAAATAAACGTTGCGCAGCTAAGAAGAGTTTCGTGAAATCGATTTTAAGTAATTGCGCAGCTACGGCATAACTTTATGGCGTAAGTCTTGCGCCATAACCGTTTATGGCGCAAGTTACGCACTGTTTCGTGAAATCGGCTGCTGCTTCAATAATAATACATTAATGGCTGGAGACAGTGGTGTAATGTGCGAGCTGCAGGATCCCCCTAATGTTTGCAAACCACCTCAATCGTTTCGCGCAAAGATGTACATGACCTAAAATGTTGGTTTAAATCCGTCGCAAAATTGAAAAGTTACACTGCAAAAACTGTGGTGTCAAATTAACACCAGTGGTGTTGTCTTATATAGATACCAAGCCTGGTGTTAAAATTTAACACAACTTTTAATACCACATTTTGAATAAATGCACACTTGTGTTAAAATTTAACACCAGGATTGGTATCTATTATGACAACACCCACTGGTGTTATTTAACACCACAGTTTTTGCAGTGTATTTATAATAAGATAAAGAGTACAACTTTCTTCACACGTAGTACAAGCCCATCCGAACGTACCTAGCCCGGTGTGTTACAGGCTACAGCCAGTGTCTACACGAACAAGCCTCAACTCTGTAAGATGTGTCTTCATGTCCTCTGAACCGACTTGAAGGACGTTTGACCTTGGTCAGTAATAACCACATCGTGAAATTGCCCGATAAAGAAATTGGTAAAAGTGTCCATAAACAGCACATTTTTATAGTTAAAGGTTCAAACCCAACAAGAGGGTACAATACCACACATTTTACACAAAATGACATGTAAAATAATGTTATCCAACCATTTTACCATATCTAAATTCCCTAGCCTTTCAATTGAAATCACTTAACAATACATAGAAATTCTGCACACAACAAATTTTCAACAGTTGTTCATTGGATACCGGGGTATGAATAAAAAAGTAAGTCATGATGACTTGTGCTAAGTCATAATTATGACTTTATTTTTAATTATGTCCCTTCCACGCTTCCGTAGATAGAAATGCTCAACAGTTGCCGGTTACACAATGACATATGAGTAAACCAAAACTCAACTGTTGAGTACTTAAATCACCCAACTGTTGAGTACTAGAATTACGCAACTGTTGGTTAAATTATTGACAACAGGGTTGTACATTTTATTACTCAACAACTGCTCGATTGCATACTTAGACAACGTTGAGTAAAATGTTGAGTACAATTTTACTCAACGTTTTTGCAGTGTACGGCCAGCGACGAAGTGGACAGTTGGGCAAATATAGTGCCATGCAGCAAAAAGGTCGGGAGAGATTGAACGGGAAACTACAGACCACACAGACGCAGAAAGTCATCGAACGGCGGAAACTCAGGAAAACACGCAACAATCGCAGCGAGAAGAAAGTCAGCGAACGGAGGAAACGCGGGAAAACACACAACAGTCACAGCGAGAAGGGGAGGAAACGACTGGTTCTACGGCAAATACAAACATGGCGAAAAACACGGGGAATCAGACGGCGGAGGGAGACACGAGAAAAGACAATCAAGATGATTCGAGACAAAAAGGGAAGACTACAGAAAATGACCAAGACCGCGAACAACAACCACCTCTAAAGAAAACAGGGCAGCAGGAAAAGGAACAACAGGAACCAGAACAAAGTAAAACAACCTCGGGAAAGAAGAAGGACGTAGTTTTTGGGACACAGCGGTCGCAAAAGGGGATCACGGTGAAGGCAGGCCACGAGACATCAACATTTGGAGCAAGACTCTACATATAGGACACTGAAACAACAGGAGGATCAGAAACAAGCGGAACACATAGGTCAGTCGAAATGTCCTCGTCCGTGTAACACCCAAAATACTTAACCAGAGCTACACAGTAAGAATCCTTATTCGTTGGTAAAAACATTTATCGATGTTAAAAAGAAAATGTAAGGGTCTTATTTACGTTTTTTCTGGTTTTGTATCTTTAAACTACTTTCTTCTTATCGGATTAGCAATGAGTGCTTCGCCGCGCGCCCAGCCTGACAAGGCTCTCGAGTGTCATTGCGCGACGGATCGTACCATTATTTGTAGGGTATGCAGTTTATGAAAGTTCAAGTACGCCGCCAATAAATGCATCATATACCCATTGAAACTGCATTTGAATGTTTTAAAACCGTGTTGGGAGAGGAATAAATTCTTCCCGTTTGAAAATATGAATATTTGTTGCGTTTGTTCGTATTGTGTAATCCCTGCTAAAATCGGCCGCCCCCGTCCATATATTACGTGATCCGTCCTTTCGAATACGGCGCTAGACTGGTTCCCGCTCCACATCTAAAAAAAAGTCAATCGGAACGGACGTGCCACTGAATGGGAAAGCCCATGGATTTTCTTTGCTTTATTTCCACAAACCGAAAAAGATCAGTAAATCGAAACATTCTGAACCTCAAAATTTACAATTTATGAAACAATTTGGGACGTTTTGTGAGGTTAAAGTACCTGGATACAAGTAAATCGTAATACAAAATCACACATGGTTTTGGCTGGAAAAATTTTGAAAAGTAAATAAACTTTGTGTTGAGCACATTTCTGTACTGGACAGCTCCATGAACTTTGTACCTGGCGCTGTTTAGCACAAACATTTACTTTGTAAAATGAGGAACCAGCTAAATTTGTACATTGTATTTTCAAATTGTGCTTAAAAACAGTATCAACATTTTAGTACACAAGTCATGTAAATACATATCACAATATTTTGTCAGGCAACCAACTTTTGCAATATAAAGCAGATAAATTATGTGCTAAGTAATGTTTCATGCCAATAGCGCCATGAAATTGGCCCCTGGGGTTCAGAAAGTTTTTTACCTGTTTTCAATACTTCATTGCACCATCACTGCTGTCCTCATCTTTTGCAATGTCAGTCGTCATCAAAGTCTTCATTATCTTTAAAGCCCCAAACTTTTACTTCACGAGCAGACAATAAAAAGAAAACTAAAAGTGTTGATAGCAAGGTAACAATCACATGATTTGTTTTCAAGTAAATATGGTACCTTTGTGGAAGAAAACTGCTAACTAAAGGTGTTTTAAGTTTGGAAAACATTTGTTTACCTTTCATGCATGTGGCTTAAATTTCTACAAGGCTCTTTATCAACATATTACTACGACTGTAATTGTGGGGAAATTAAACAGCTTCAACCCGCAAAGCATTGTTATGACAATTCAGTGATTTCTTTAGAACTTATAGACTATGTAAGTCTCGCGGCAAAGGTCAAATCTGAGCTTCCGGGCACAACACGACTAAAACGCCTATTACTATAACACGGGCGAGATTTTGTTTTTTGTATATAAATTTTTCTGTCCAATCTTAAGTATACAACCGACCCGAAAGTGATTCGGGTAACTAAAATGTTTTTTTACAATATATAATACATGCATAATTATCTCTAAAAACGATACAAATTTATTAAAATTTCGTGACCTGAATAAATTTCTCTGCTAGCATATTCTTCATCCAATTTGGAATGGATGACCCAAGTGTGGATTCATGTGAAAATGAATGCTTCGAACTTGGGCACTCTAAGAAAAAGCCTGCAAGCTCTACTTTTGGTAGATGGCGTTTCGCATATCGCTAGCGAGGTCTGTATGTACACTGTGGGCCTACGTACGTCGGCTGCTGTGCGTGTTGCATATCTTTTGCTGCATGTAGTTTACGATCTTCAAAGATTGACTTGTCGGCTCAGAAAAGATCGTGAATTTTTACATTTCGATTGCTTATTTTTGATTATATACCCCACTTCATCAATTGGAATGCAAGATTTTATTTAGAGATACGCGTTTTGGGCCGTCTGAGTTTACAAAAACCTGCGTAAACAAAATAATCCAAGAATTTCGCTCGCGACGTGCGTTGAAGAGATAGGGTCTTATGCCCGGAAATAACAGTGGTCTCGCGCGGTCTCGTACGTTCGCGAGGTCAACTTACATAGTACCTGTAGGTGATTGCATAATACATACAATGAGGGAATGGAATGACAAGAATGCAAGTCAAGTAGTGTAAATAACAAGGAAATACAATTAATTACTTGTACTGTAACACTTATGTAATGCTGCTGTTCCTAATTTTTAAAGTTTTCCAGTCACGTAATGTCTTGAAGTTGCAATGCTGCTGGTGGGTATCACCTTCATGCCATTTGGGAACGACTTTCACCTTCGCGGGTCCAACTTTTATTGGGAATGAGTGGACATGGTTGGCTGCTCTCTTCCAAATGCCAAATACACCTCTTTGGGAAAATGATCTAGGAAACAAAACAATTAACTAATTAAAAAAAATCGTTGTCATTATTACTAAATTGCCAAATGAAATATACAGGCAATATAAATACTCCTGATTTATTCAAATAATTAATTAAGACTTGATAAAAATGCACTCTTTTAAGGTACGAGTAGTTTTCGTCCTTTAACATAACTTTAATAACTTAGATAAAATAATTCACTTTTGTGTGTACATATATTTTGGGTGACCAATAATAAATCACATTAAATAATCCTACTGTGACGTCCATTACCTGTGAGGGGAGATTTGTGTTTTCATATTACTGCTCCTTTTGCAATCCCCCTCTCATCGGTTACACATATCTACATTCTTCAAAATCGATGCTTATAGAATACAGACAATTTTATAAGTGTAATACAATTGTAGATCACTTGATGAATACCTGGTTGGCATTTGACGCTTGCTCATACGTTTGGGTTCACGGGCGATGTCATCCTATTTATCCTCAAGCCTCAAATGTAGAGTACAGGTTGGGACAATAATATGTGCTGCATCTGAAGTCTTCGCTCCTTGACAGTTTTGATCCAATCACTGTTCAGGTAAGTGAAATCTTCACTTCCTGACCCCTAATGCACCTTGGTGGTTGGTGCCTTGTCCCCATCACTGTTGAACTGAAAAATGAATAACAAGTTAACATTAATAATAAATGGCACTGAGGGTTGAGAATGTTTTTCTTTTTTTTTGAAATGACTCATCAACTTATCAAGCATCGGTAAGTGCAAATTTGATGGAAATACCCACAATTTTGAGTGAGAATTTTTTTTTTTTGTGAGGAAACACTCAGTCTCGTATGTTTTGTGCAAAAGGTCGGAAGACATGATGAACGGTATAAATACCGTACACGTTCGCCACTAATTCTTCCTAATAAAACTAAAAGTAATAATGTCATGATCATAATGCCCCAGAATTTGCAGAAAGTGTAAAGTTTGGTTAGGAAACACGATGAGAAAATATCAAGTTTTTCTTTGAAAACACTTAGGATTTGTTTTGTCATGCTCCATAGACTTAGTCCATAGAGTTTCAACTGGCGAACGTGCGTGGTAGTTTTTCCATGATCAACCACCAAATTCTCTCCGAATTTTTCGACTGTGACCGGTCGAGATGTCTTAAAACGGGACGACTGTCGCTGTCACTTGTTCACTAGCTGTACCGTGTACACGTACACGTACACTGCGCTGGTGCCTGGTGCATGGAACGTGTTTTTCAGTTGTGAATTTATGCCATGCACTTAAATCACGAATTAGCAAACATGGACCGCTAGCAACATCTGAAAAGACCATCAATCTGCATAAAGCTTACTATACTATTTTTACCTTCATTACTTACTTTATTTTTACGAGTAATTTGTTGCTCATATACACAGCAATCTTTCGCGATCCATCGATGAAAATCATGATTGTTGCTGGCCGGCCGGCGCCGCGCCATACACGAAAAATACATTTCAGTCTGGCTCTCTGACATGACGTTAAATGCCGTATATTTATATTTCACAGGCCTGGATCCCAGACTTAAGGGCCAATCATCAGAGTGGTCGATTTTATAGCAGGAAATGCACAAGAAAAATAAACACATTTTGAAACTAGAAGAATTTATTCTACTACAGCATAATGTTAAAACATTTTAAATGTTATGAGCTACAATTCTGATGGTTGCAGTGTACCAAATATAGTAAAACTTTTTCATAAACGAGAAAACCGAAATTGACGGAATTAAAGGAATTGACGCTTTTCCGGTGAAAATTTTATACGCACCACACTGTTAAAAAATCTCTGTTCATCATGTATACATTGACAATGTGCTTCAATTTTCATAAACCACGCACCCCACAAATAATGGTATGGTCCGTCGCGGAGTGACAATCGATTTCCTGTTTAAAGGCGACGCACTCGTTGTGAATCCGGGGAAAACAAAGTAGTTCCAGCGTCAAAAACCGACAAAAACGCGAAAAGGACCCTCAGAATTTCTTTTTAACATCGATTTCTACTTTCAACAATAAATAAGGACTCAACTTGTTTAGGTCTGGTTAAGTATTAAATTCCTACACGGACGACGAAATTCCGACTGACCTAACAGCGAAAATGTAAATGTATAGGGAACATAAAGGGAAACGCGGATGATTTGCAGAAACAGACACAAAGAGATAAAGAAGCACCTAAGCAAGCGGACTCAGACACGGGACAAGTATCCAATGAAGAGGAAGACATGGAGGAGGAGGAAACTCCATTCACCTCTCGAGGAGACTATAGTGGTACAGGACAGGACGCATATGACAAGAACATGGTTTCTTACATGAGGAGGGGGACCCTGAGGTATCGCCGCAAGCGGGGAACTGGAACATTAGCCTCACAGAAAATGGACAAAGGTCACATCAGCAAATCTCAATCTGGACTAAAAATTGGAGTGGACAGAGGTAGAGGGCGAGGTAGAATTATGAAACCAAACGAATGAACTTTTAAGACGTTTTGATTTTATACGTAACTATGGTCGTCTCTTTTGTGTATTATATTTTCATGATTTCCTATACGTTAAATGTTAATGGTTTGAGAGATATGCTACAAAACGAGATATGGTTTTTGAGTTTCTCACTATAGAAAGAAAATTACAATAGCCTGTCTTCAGGAAACGCACAGTCATGAAACTCTTTGGCGAAATAAGTGGGGAGGGCAAATTGCTTTCAGTCATGGGGAAACTAACAGTAGAGGAGTTTCCATACTTGTTTCAAAAAACAGTGGTCTAAATTTAACAACATTTTAAAGGGATACTGAAGGCAGGTGGGTGAAGGCAGATATAACTTGGAATGAAAATCTAATTAGTATTTTCTCGGTTTATGCGCCAAACGTAGCCTCAAACAGAAAATGTTTTTTCACTAATTTGGGTCATTCACTAAATGCTGCCAATCGTCATGAAATGTGTGTTGTAGCTGGGGATTTTAATGTTTGGAATTTCATGAGCAATAGTCCTGGTTATACACATTATAATAAATTAATCCATTTTCGTGACGTCACACTATTGTTCAAACTGTAGATTATTTTTAAGAATGTACTCAAACTGTAGATTCTTAACACACAAAATTTTAAGAGAAAACAACCGCACACAGATTGAGAAAAATGACCAAACTGACAATATTTTCATTGTTTATTGTCGCATGAATACAATTTTAAACTACTCGGGAAATTACAACGAAAACGAGGAAATTTTGATACTTCACACCAACAAATCTACATTCTATGCAGTGTACCAAATATAGTAAAACTTTTTCATAAACGAGAAAACCGAAATTGACGGAATTGAAGGAATAGACCTTTATCACGGTGCGTCCA
Source organism: Henricia sp. BOLD:AAB3569 (assembly GCA_037783545.1). Lineage (NCBI taxonomy): Eukaryota > Metazoa > Echinodermata > Asteroidea > Spinulosida > Echinasteridae > Henricia > Henricia sp. BOLD:AAB3569. The sequence goes on from JBBELK010000284.1 coordinate 431,314, forward strand.
TCTTTGTCTTGTTCCCTAAAGTACATGTCAGGTACGATCAGTGCGTCTGCGCTACCGCGCGATAGTGCGTGTAATCTTCAGTTAAGATATGCTGCGCGCTCTCTTGATCGCGCAGCGCACGTGTCATTGTGATGCACACAATGAACATTTTCAAAACGGGACCAAACTATTTTTCTGCAAGCCTCGCTTTGGTTACGTTCATTTTAATAGGAGAAAAGGGAAGATGGCCGTACCGTGATAAAGGTCTATTGACGCTTTTCCGGTGAAAATTTTATACGCACCACACTGTTAAAAAATCTCTGTTCATTTACAGTACATTCATATGTCAATTGGCATTACATAGCGTACTGTAATTTTTGAACAGTACATTCTACTTTTTTGTTTTCTGTTTGCATACAGTAGACTCTACTGTTATTTGGAATTGTAAATTTACAGAAGATTCTTCTGTTTTTTAACAGACGACTAAGTGGTCGTTTTGTGTATGGTTTTTTTCTCTTCGTGGAAAATTAGTCGGCATGTTCCTCTCAATTTCCTAGTTTTTAGTTGCATGCCGGGGTGCAGTGGAGTTTCAACAGGGTGTACAATATAACAAAAATGTAACCCGACTCATTGAAATACAGGAATACGATAAATTCAGGGGTAAATTTCCGCCTGAATCTATTGTATTCCCGCACTTTGAGACAGTTTACATGCTCCCGTATATCTCCACTGCATGCAGTATTGCACGGCTAATAACACGCAAATAAAAACCAGAAAATGTAAGAAAATGCCAACTTGCCTTTCACGACATGTAGAGCAGCTACTTCCCGTTCAAGTTGGCACTGCACTGAACAGTCTCCAGCACACATTTCGACATATAACGCCAGCCAAAAGCTGTCATTTCGTACGAACGGCACAACTACGAAAAGCGCACTGCGCAGTTTCAATTTACTGCAGTGATTTCCCAGCATGCAACGTACTGGTACTCGCTATCAACGCCGCGTAATTGCTGCCGCATACCAGGGAACATCGACGGGATAACAGAAGATCCTCTGTTACTAAACAGTAACATAGCTGTATTTTAACAGATGAAGATTCAAAGTGTCTTGTTCCTGAACAAACCTGTAATTTAACGGCAAATCGTCTGTAATCAACCAGAATTTTTTTTTTAAAATGTACACAGACGGAAGAATGTTTGTGCAATAACAACAAATTCCAAAAACGGTAAAAGTTACTGTTCGTTTTTGACTTTTCAACAGAAAAACACCTGTGACTCAACAATTTGTTACAGTGTACAATGTAGACAAGTCGCTTACCCATAACTGTTTTCTGTCATTGGACCGATTCTGCTGGCAACTTTTGGAATCTGCCCCGGTTCTGCTGGCGTATTTTCCAGCATCACAATTCCGTATTCTCTGAAAGTTTTCAGAAAATTATAGAGAACTTGGTCGTTGGAGAGGACCTCCTGAAAATCGATTCGTGGGAGAGAATCGGCGATTTCTGCGCCCCATAGCTTCTGTGGGGGCGCGCTGATTTCATCCCAGGCCGTTTTCTCAAACCGATTATTGCGAAGCCACAGGGAATCGAATTCGCTGTGATGGTATCGATTCCACGTGACGCGTAGCGCACCACCACCGTGGATGGTCTCCACCGATTCTGGGCGTGCATCGATATTGAGATCGGCGAATGGCAAGACTCGACCCTGAGACCCCGCGTGGTAACAGTCAGAACAGTAACAGTTATCGAGAAGCCAGATGAATGGATAGTCTTGTGTTTCATCATCAGACCAGGTCACGCTTACCATACCACGCTGGGCATTCGCGGTAACAGAGCCAATCTATGAAAAAAAATGAGAAAGAAAAAGGGAAATAATTTAGTTTAGATGGCCATTACTTCAGACCTTGTGTAACATATGGGACTGGCTGATATAGTCTCCTATATAATGTTTTGAAGCATCTTCTGGGTTTGAAGGTCATCTACTTTCAGAATCTGCATGATGACATCATGTCATGGTTGAGCAATTTGCAGTATCGATTATCATCAATATTATTGATATTTATCAATGAAAATTACACATGTGTGAACAATAAATCAATAAATTACGATAAAAAGAGGCAACTGATTTTTTAAATTTAGTGAAGATGATTTAAATGATAACCCTGCATCATGGTTTAGCAATTTGCATTATCGACTATTGTAAATTTTATCGATATTTATCGATATGTATTAACAAAAATAGCATATCATATTATAGAGCATTTCCAATGATATACAAGGAGGCAAAATATGCGTAAGAAAAAATACAAGATGGAGTTTGGAGGCAATGCAAAATCTTGGGAGGGGATAATATTGGGCGTGGCATGGTGATAACTCATGATTGAACATATTATATTTTAAATCAATGGAATTAGATGATATTAAAAAGAAAACTGTTGCAAACTGCTAACCAAATTGGCTGCACTCGCCTACTGTTTAACACTGTCAGAACAGACTGCTAGACGGTGGGCTCTCCCAACCCCGGCCCCCATCCCCCATCCCCCGCCTCCAGGGGGATTTTTGCAGACAAGTATGCCTGGTGGTGAGTGGACGCGTGGGGGTGCTTTTTCAAAATGGCCGCCAGTCAGAATTGCTCCAGCTCATATCTAGGCTTGCATGTTCATACGGACTTGATTTTGGTGGCAACACCCATGTTTTCTGGTTCAAGGAAGCATGTGGTGTGGTTATTTATTATGTAGGATCATCACATCAAGGTGGTTATTTGAAATATATACCATTTCCACCATTTTCAAAAAGGTCACTAGTCAAAATTGCTTTATCCAACAGCTTCATTAAGCTCATACAAAAGTTATTTTGGTTTCCATACCCATATTTTTGGGTTATGGAAGTTTACGCTGTTGACATACATATTAATCAAGTAGGATAATCAAACCTAAATGGTAATATGAAATACCACCATTACTTTCGACCATTTTCAAAATGGCTGCCAGTCGTACGTGCCGCGCAGGTAAATAGCACACTACCCCCAACAAAATCTAGCAAAAGGTTTTTCAACGGTTTCTGGTCCAACTGAATGTGGTAAATAACAGGAAAAAGTATACCAAAATCAAGCCACTGGAAATAGGTGAAATCTTGGTCAATTCCAAGATGGCCGCCATTGACCTTGAAAATCGCTGTAACTTAAATGAACGCGAACGGTACAATATGTACACGATTTTCCATATGGTTACGATTAATATTTGGCGTGGAACAGTGATTTGAATTTCTATCCTAGGGTTTTCATAGTCAGGCAATCCACTGATATCAATACAATTTCAATCAAACCCATCAAACGATAAAAGCCACAGGCACAAACTCATGATGGCGATTGGGGTTGGACTGAGGTTGGGGCTATGGGCTGGGGCTGGGGCTGGGGCTAGGGCTGGTATGGGATGGATTGGGCTCAGTTGGGTTGGGGTTGGGGATGGGGTTGGGGATGGGGATGGGGTTGGGTTGTGCCGGGCCAGGTTGGGCTGGGCCAGGCCAGGCTGGCTGGATTCAGGCTGGGCTGGGCTGGGCTGGGCTGGGCTGGGCTGGGCTGGGCTGGGCTGGGCTGGGCTGGGCTGGGCTGGGCTGGGCTGGGCTGGGCTGGGCTGGGCTGGGCTGGGCTGGGCCAGGCCTGAGCTAGCTGGCTTCGGGCTGGACTGGCTTTGGGCTGGACTGGACTGGGCTGGACTGGGCCGGGCCTGGCCAGGCTGGGCTGTGCTATGCTAGGTCTGTGCGGGCTGGGTCGGGCTGTGTGAGGCTGTGTGGGGCTGTGGGGGCTGGGTCGGGCTGTGTGTGGCTGTGGGGGTGCGGCTGGGTCACTCGGGCTGTGCCGGGGCTGGGCTGGGACGGCTTCGGGCTTGACTGGACTGGGCTTGGAGGGTTTCGGGCTGGGCTGAGAGGGCTTCTGGCTGGGTTGGGATATGATAGCTTCGGGCTGGGCTAAGATGGCTTCGGCCAGCGTTGGCCACGGGTTGGGTTGGGATGGCTTCAAGTTGAGCTGGGATGGCTTTAGGCTGGGCTGGGATGGCCAAGTTTGTTGGGTTTTTATCCGTATTAAACCTGCGTGGAATGAGCTGACCTGAAAGACACATCTCAAAAACAGCCAGGTTGTCAGGGAGGCAATTTTGGTAGAGTGGTGCACCCTGCCTTAGCGGCTCGTACGGTAGCTGATGCAGCCAGCCTTGCCACAGGAGGGCATCATGTTATGGAAATTACTGACCACTAAAAGAAACTAAATCTGACATCAGCAGTTAGAGAAGTTATTGTTTTTACCCCGGTTGTACCCATTCCATGCCTGTACTTATGGCCAAAATTTTGAGTTTGTGGCTTTTATTGTTTGTCGAAGGTTGGATCGAAATTTTGTGGACACCAGTGAATTCCCTGGCCCTGAAAACCCTAGGTTAGACATTTAAATCACTATTCTACTCCAAATAGTAAAGCGATGGGATCGGGAACCAATATATTTCCCATATATATTTTTAACATTGCATGTATGTCAAATTATTGCACATATATTTTCAACATCGCATACATATGAAAAAACATCGCACATATCAAACATCGCACATATATTTGTGCATTATCGAATTTTGTAACGTTTCACACGCCATACTCGATCATCGAGCGGGCAAACATTGTTATATTTTACGTGAACTTTACAAAGTGAATACACGGTATACAGTTGAAGTCAGAAGTATAAATACAACTGTATCATGTATGCAACCAAGTGTTAAAACTGGTGTGCTTACACCATTTTTGTAACAGTCTTTACTAAATTCTTGATTTTGTGGAATTCCTCACGTGCATGCAGTACTTAAAACATAGCTTGTACACCTTGCAATGGTTCGGGTAGTCTTGTTTACCATTTTGGGTGATGATGGTAGTGTACATGTATTTATACTTCTGACTTCAACTGTATACTCCTAAGGCGGTCCATAATGTCGGCATTGTTATGTTTATTTTCCACCACCAAGGGGAACGGTCATGTGAATGACAGTGGTCTATCTAACGTAAATATAGGCATAGTATCTGTATCTGTCAAATACTGCAACAATCTCCTCGTCGGGATATATCAGTTGCAGGAGCAGGCGCAGCTGGCAGACTAGGATTTAGTGTTAGGCCTCCCTTAAAGATAGTATACATGATTGGTAAACTGTTACAAATAGTTTTATCCCCCTGTGTGATTGAAGATATGCATGATTAAAACCAACCTGAGCAAAAACCAGCTCCGTACTTCGTCTAACTTTTGAGAAAACAGTGAAAAGGGGAAGTTTGCAGTCATTTTGCCCCTGAACCATATCGCCCTGAACTACGGCATGTGCGCGACGTTTTGGGGCGAAGTGGCATTTGGGTGATGTAGTGTTTGGACGAAGTGATTTGGGGCGAAATGGCACTCGGGCGAAGTGGTTTGGGGGCGAAATGGCACTTGGGTGAAATGGTTTTGGAGCGAATTGAATTTTCGTCTCATGAGACAAAAAATAATTGTTTTACTCATTTCTCAAAGACTACAGCACTTCAGACAAAACCATTTCAGGGGAAGTTTTCTACGGTCATCATGTTTATATTGTGTAAGTTAGGCGTAAATCTGTGAACATTTCTGATTTTCGAGATACCAATCATGTATACTGCGCCGGTATAAAAACAAAAAAATCTCATGGCGCAGGGAGACAATAATAATTACAAGTAAATTAAACAAAATTGAATATAAATTTGAAATACATGTTATTGTAAATGACAATGTATGGTAATTACACATGGAAATAAAAATACGAAGAAAAGAAACCAATTGAATAAAATATCTCAAACTGCATGGGCATAATCCAACAAGAAATATTATATTAAATTATAAATATGCTTCTTCTTGGTTTATCATCTCGTCTTCGGATGTGTACATGTACATGTACAGCCACATGCAGTACAGACAAAAGAAAGAAAGAGCACTCAAATAAAAAGGCACTTTGAAGCAGGCATTGTCACGTCTGGTGTTTCTTTACTCGTCAAAATATTGGTGGTAGGCGGAGACATATTTAACGCAGACCGTGAGTGAGATGGTGCATCAAGGTCCGGAAACGACTGGAAACCCCAAGACGCCGAAGCCCTCTCGATACTGGGGTGCCAGGAGCCAAGAGAGCATAAACAGCATAAAGACTTGAACCCTGACGCGCTTTCCCTCCACCGGCAAAGCCGGTCGCAAAGACTTCGCAATTTTAGCGGCGATCTCCGAAGCACCTCGGCTGGCTGGCGGCGCAACATGGCATCAATGGTTGTTGCCTCAGCAACCAGTCGTTGTAGGGGGAGGGGGTTGTGCATAAAGTTATTGAGCATTTCATCAGGGGCCCTTTAAAGATAGTATACATGATTGGTAAACTGTTACAAGTGGTTGTGATGAGAACGAAGCTAGTCACGGGTAGATTCATAATCTCTGTCTACAGTGTATCGTCCATTTAAACGTTCCTGGTTCCTAGCGTAAGGGGGCGGTATATTTTCACGCAAACGGATCCGGTCCCTGGTTCGCGTCGCGCATTCGCATTGTGGCCGTCGGGTTAAAAAGTTCCGGAGGGAAATCCGCTACAGTATTTAAAACGATCTTTCCTTGTTGATGGGGTGATGAATAAGATAGTGGATGATTTTCTTGTAGCAACTTGCCCCCCGTATATGCGGTGCGGGTGCGGGTGCAGATAAGTGTGCTCAAAGCAATGACCATCGTCCTGAGCGAACCGATAACCCAGTATGCCTCCTTTTTCTCGCTGCAATTGTAGGCCGAATCTTCATCGCGGTAATGCCGGACAAGGTTTGTGTCACGGGGAGAAAATGAAAAGTTCCCTTAGCCCTAACACTGCCTAAATACAGATAACCATATGATAAAGTTAGAGCTGAACCTCAGCTAGCGACTACACGTATGTCGACATTTACGTAATATATAATAAGCCTACATGATATATTAACTTAAACCATTCTTGTGACGTCACACTATTATTCAAACTATAGATTATTTTCACGAATTGACAGTTTACTGTAGATTCGTAAAACAAAAGATTTTACGAATCTACAGTTTTGTTTCCAAAAGGTGCAGTTTCACTGTATAAAGCCCGAGACAAATCCGCTTTTGTTGTCTCCAAACTCCAAAATGACTCAAGAAATGTCAAAATCTTCTGCATCAGACATATGGCGATATAGTGATTGTTGTTAGAAGCACACCACGAACGAAATGACTGCAGCACCAGAATGCAGTGTGTTCACATGAGTGATTCTACTCTTACACCAAACAGAATGCCGTGCATTGTATTCAAGGGAAAAAAGCCCACTGCTTACGTGATGGGTGGCTTGTTGGCGCGTTTCTTTGGTGGAATAGTTTAAAGGTACACACCGGCTTCGTTGGGCTATTTTGGGCTCGAAATTGACTCATACAAGATTCTGAATGCCCATCCGAAATAAACTGAACATATCCTGAAAAGAAACCACGTAGTTTTGCCGTTTTTGAGCAATTTAAAAAAAAACAGAGGTCACGTGACTTTTCGGAACCAGATTCTGGTTCCGAAAAGTCACATGGTCTTGCGAGTTAGTTTTGTGTCCAGTCGCATGAAAGTTTCTTACTGCAGAACTGCACCAAATTCAACTCTGATTTTTCCCTGATATTTATAAGTAATTGACAAAAGAGAGACTATTTATACAGGTATAAAACAAAGTTGAACATAAGTATGAAAATTCGAACAGAAATGTTTGTTTCGAGTGTCCGAAGAACGGGATTCAGCAAGCGCGTGCCACATGATGTACGGTGGAGTGTATATTTGCCCCGCGCAGCAGTGCACACACGGCCGGGTTGGTTGCTCCGATGTAGTGCGTTCGTGAAGAAACAAACATGATGCCAACTTCTCCAAAGAAAACGGAAATTCCTATTCGGTCGTCTGGGCTGTCCAGTGAAATCGTGAGCATAAAATTGGAGATATCCCGAGTAGAAGAGCGAATCGTTTGCCGTGACTAAGTCGTAAAGCTCGCACGTATATAGTTGCAACGGCTGGTAAATAAAGCGTACAACCCGTCTTTTGACCGTTTGTGTTAATTTTGCACTTCTTTAGTAATTTACGGGATATTTTGATGATCTTTTTTCACAACGACCATCAAAAAAAGTACTGTCAATGCTGCTACATCACTAAATCATGTAAACAGTAGGCCGGTGTGTACCTTTAAGTCGGAGAGTAGCCTCGAAAGTGTAGATTCGTGAAGAATAGGCTCGGTTTCGCCTCGCCCATTCTTTTCACAAATCTACACTTTCTCGTCCATTCTCCTTAACAAAATCAATTGGTTTACCGGTTTTCGTTCATCGTCCAGCGTACTACTTTTACCATCAGCAGCATGGCGATCAACAAGCGTGCTGAACAGGTATTGGTTTGGCCGAGGGTTGGAACTTGCTGGTAACAGCTGGTGGAGAGCGATTCGACTTAGTGTCGAAGAGAGTTGCACTTTCGACGACAGCAAACCGCGCGTTTTTGCAAGCAAACATGGCAAATATGACCGTCCCATACTATGTGCCATGGTTTTGTGGTTATATGTACGTCGAGCCTGCTCAACCAGTATCGGCACTGTTAACGATACAACTGCCAATCAACGTAATGCACACTGTGCAGTTTTTGTGCGTGCGTGCTGTAATTGAAGTATCTGGCTAAACCCGTACCCGTACCCCCGCGCCCCCGCACGCATAATGGGGGATTTCGACTTTCCGTGAATCACCGATAGAAGGCGCTCGTTGTCAGGTAAAAAAATTGGAGTGTCCAGCCAAGTTCATGTTTACGTTTATATACGACAACGAGCGTGATTGCAAATTTGTGTTTCTTTCGTGCTTGGCCGTTTGGGAAATAAACACCGCCCTTGGTTAAGAAAACATGCCCAACACGTCGATCATGTGCAGTACCAAACTGTTCTGGCACTGGAGGCAGTGGACATCAGTTCCCGAAAAAGAGGAAGCGCTGCAATGTCTGGCTATGGCGAGTGGCAATAAGAAGAGTCGGTGATTCCATGGGCCGTTCATGGTGGCCTTCTACGAGTGATATTGTGTGTGCCAAGCATTTTTTGGAGTCAGACTACGAGGAATTTGCAAAATGTGGTAAGTTTAGGAGTAAAAATTTAGGTCAGACTGGCAGTTAATTGTCTGAATTGTAGGCTAGCTGACGATGGACAGTTTCAAGAAATCCGAATGTTTTTAATAGGAAGGTTCAGATGCATCAGATTATGCCAGAAATATTTGAAATACATGTATGTACATACATGTACATGTAAATAAAACCTTAATCGGTACATTTGTGTAATGTATAGTTCTTTTCCCTTTTCCCTTTTACAGGGATCAAACTGAAGCGAAAACGATTAAAGAAAGATGCAGTGCCAGGCCATTTTGCATGGAGCAAGAAACCAACATCTGAAGCTGTAGCCAGGGCAAGCCGTTACGCCAAACGTAGTGTACAGGGGCGGGGGGGGGGGGGGGGGGGGAGATGTGTGTGTGTGCAGGACTGCCAGGATCGAGGAGCATCGACTAGATATCAATTTGAACTGTGATCTTGACCTTGCAATGGAAGTAAATGTGAAGTGCAGTGAGGGTTTACATCATCAGGCCGTACAAACTGACATAAGTACATGTACCCTCCCAGAATACACGTTCGCCCACACTCAAACAGATACTAAGATGAATGGATTTACAGTCACCGATTTCACAAATGATCCTGCTGGGATACAATACTACACAGGTTTGCAAGATTACTCTACTTTCATGGATGTGCTGGCATCATTGGGCCCTAGTGCCTACAAGCTGACATACATCAATAATAAAAGGCCATGCTTAACCGTGCCAGATCAACTTGTTTTGATACTTGTGAAGTGTAGGAGATACACACCAAATTTTAGCCGGATGTTCAAAGTCTGCGAGTCGGAGGTGTACAGCATTTACACCACATGGATAAGGTTCATGCATCTCCAGTGGGGTGAACTGAATATCTGGCCAAACCGAGACACAGTTTTTTTGCTATGCTCCTTCTGACTTCAAGAGGAAATTTCCAACTACCCGCACTATTGTTGATGGATTGGAATTCACTGTGAAAAAACCCCAAGGGCCCTGCTGCCCAGCAAGTGACATTTTCAACATATAAACACTGCAAAGGCTCTCGTAGGTGTAACACCCGGTGGTTTGATGTTGTACATTTCCGAGGCATATGTGGGTCAACCAGTGACAGACAAATGATGAAGAGGAGTGGATTGGTCCATAAAGTCAGCCCTGGAGATAGCATAATGGCAGACAAAGGATTTGATGTACAGGACATGTTTGCCCCAGTGGATGTTACGGTCAACATTCCTACCATCTTCAAGGAAAAAAATCAGAATGACAGGACAGTCGGTTGTCATTTATTTGTTTCATGCTTGTTAATTTTAGGAAATGTTATTGTATAGTGCCAAAACATGCTTAATGTACATCCATTCTACTGCTTGTGAAACACTGCTAGGCATCTAAACAAGGATGCAGTTGCTTAAAGGGACAGTGTCGTCAGTACAAGGATGAAGTTTTTGAAGTGAGCCCTCTTGCTGATTCTTAATTCTCCATTCCTATTTTTAGCAGCAACTGATGAACTTTTGACCTGGCCGACCGCACAAGTCATGAACACCGCGCGCGCGCGCCTCTTGTCTGGCAGGCTAGGCCTGCAGGAATATGTTGTAGACTAGACGTACATATACGTACGTACATATACGTACGTACGGACGTGTACATGACTTTTTGTACTATGTAGGCCTACATGTTGAAAAGTCAGATAAAGTGGCGTAAAACATTGTGAATATTTTTTTTTCGAAATCAGTATCGATTAAAATATCACATAAAATGGTCACAGAAAGCGACATGAACCACGATTTTCCAGTGTGACGGCAGGGTCCTGGTTGGCCTGGGGAGGTGCATAATTTATAACGGCTTTGCATAACACAATCCACAAACTACTCAATGTAAATCTGTTTCTTCTTCGCTTTCATTTCATTTTGTCGTGATTATTTTGGTGAAGGGGTGGGGTGGTTCCTTGGACATGACTTGGAAGCAGCCTCACGCAAATATCTCAATGTTTCAAGTTTGTTTACATATGGCGGCTACCCACGTGCTCATGGCCCAATTTCATGGCGCTGTTTTATAGCACAAATATTTGGTTAGCACATAATTTGTTTGCCTTATTTTGCAAAAATGAGTTGTCAGCCAAAATCGTATTTGGTGTGTATTGACTGGTATTCTGAATACCAGTCAATACACATCAAATACGATTTTGGCTGCCATCCTACCATTTCGGTTTTAAAAAACCACAGTCGCACTAAGTGCCCCATTCATTCGATTTCACAAAGCACTAGTTTGTCCAGGTATTTTTTACCACAACGTCAAAACGGAAAAGTTCAGCAACCTTGGGGTGACGTGATTCACAAAGTTGATAAAATTCCCCAAACGTTGATATAAAAAGCAAGCCTATTGGACAATAAATTCTAACGACCATTTTTGCTTGAAAAAAATATATCTAATCAGTGTACACACTTTTTTACATGTACTATTGAGCTCGTGCCAATGACGTCATTTTGGGAGTAAAACAACGCCGCGTCGTTGTGGAAGCAATGTGCGTGCGCGTTGTGTGTGTCCATAGCGCGCGTAACGCGCTATGCTAAGGCTCCCATTAGCCTATGTCATATCACTCAAGCGTGACCAGTGCGCTTGCGCATTGAGGACCGAGAGCGGACAAATGTCAATATGGCGAATGGAACAAAGGGTTTAGCGCATTGAGCTATATATATATAACTGGAGACGGCATCTGGCTGGAATCGCGTCCGCGCGTGCGTTTTCAAAGTAGGGTAAACAACAATCTTGTTCGTATGCATTGTACACGTACTGCAGCAAAGCACGCAAAGTGACGCGTTAATACCCTCCCTACGCGCCGCCATTGTTCGGCCGCGCATTTCTACACAAACACTCCCAGATGGCGTATCCAGTATATGTATGTAAATCAATGGTTTAGCGTTTGTGTTCGGCCGCCATGTTGACAATTGTCCGCTTTAGTCGCTTTAGTCGGTCTGCGTTGCGCCCACCAGAGAGACACACAACGCGCACGCACATCGCTTCCACAATGACTCAGCATTATTTGACTCCCAAAATGGCATATTCGCACGTGTTCGAAAGGGGTCAATAGTACAGTAGTGAAAAGCTACATTAGTATCCCTAAAGTAAGGTTCATCTGTGAAATTTTTTTAAAGAAGCTGATTTCAACTGATTTTGGTAGGTGTGGGTGTCAACATTTACCAAAAAAAAGTGAGCTGAGATAGGGGGTGGGGAAATTGCGTTTTCGGGGGTCAAAGGTCATTGACCCCAAATTTTGCTCAAAGTATATCGTGTTTGGTCTCAAATGAAAGGAAATTTAATTTTAAACACTGAAAGTGATATTCATTTCATCATTTAATACGTCTGTAAAAAGTTAAGCGTGATTGAAGATGTGGCGCTGGTTAACAGGGTATTTCCCGCTATTCACAATTTAGGAAACCTTTGAACTCTATCATGACACATGAATATGTATCTTTGAAGATATACCACATTATTCTGAGGCTGCTGTCGAACAGTTCAGTGCACGTAAAGTACAAATATGCACTAAGAAATACAAATTACACGGTTCAAAACTTACAGTAATGCACCTATCAATTGTTTCCCCCACCCCTCCCTCCCCCCGCACTACCCCACCCCATAGGTGGGGGTTTGGTCACATTTTTCATGCCCCAGGGTGGGGCATTTGGCCCATTATCTGTGCATTTTTGCGCATGTTTTGCACCCGAGGGTGGGGATTTTTGTCACCTAAATCCCAGCCCAACCTGAAGCCATCCTGGCCCAGCACGAAGACATCTCAGCCAAGCCAAATGCCCTCCCAGCTTAGCTCAAGCCCCCAAACCCCAGCTCTAAGCCATCCCAGCCCAGCTCTAAGCCATCCCTGTCTAGCCCGAAACCATGCCAGCCCAGCCCGAAGCCATCCCGGGCCAGTCTGAAGCCATCCCGGCCCAGTCTGAATAAGCGATCCCGGCCCAACCTGAAGCCATCTTAGACAAGCCCAATGCCCTCCCAGCTCAGCCAAAAACCACAAAACCCCAGCCCGAAGCCATCCCGGCCCAGTCTAAAGCCATCCCGGCCCAACCTGAAGCCACTCCAGCCAAGCCCGAAGCCATCTCAGCCAAGTCTAATGCCCTCCCAGCTCAGCCCAAACCCCAAAACCCCAGCCATATGCCATCCCATCCCGGCCCAGCCCAAATCAATCCCAGCCCAAACCGAAGATACCCCGAGCCCAGCCCGAAGCCATTCCGGCTCAGCCTAAAGCCACCCCAGGCCCAGCCGCCAATTCCGCCATTTTGATACCCCGAGCCCAGCCCGAAGCCATTCCGGCTCAGCCTAAAGCCACCCCAGGCCCAGCCGCCAATTCCGCCATTTTGAAACAGGAGGAATTCCTCCTTTTTTTCCGAAGGTTCCCGAAATTACCCGAATGCGCGTCCGGTCGTCCGGACGTTACCGTTAATCGTTGGGTACAATTCGTCATTGTTTCGAGAATTTGAATTGACGTCGCGTGCACGTACGTACGCGTGCCGCTGCGTGTGTATTTATGGTGATGCCACGGATTTAAAACTACGCAGTGGCTATCAGTGGCTATATAAGTTAGGGGATTGCAACAGCAGATTAAAACTAATGTACAATATGGAGCTAACTGGGTGATGCAGACAAGGTTTGAATTTTCTTGTTGATGCTAGCCTACATGTATATTAAAATAATGGGCATATTTCATATTTTTAAGGTTAATATATTAAATTTGTATTGGTCAAATATGGAATAACCCCTTTCAAATTGTTGTACACTCGTGCCATATAGCGCGCGCACAGCGCGCTTTGAAAATTAACGGTTATGTGCTCCTAAAAATAAATGCATGACGTAATGCTTAAAGTGCTATTTTAAACACGACAGTAGCCTGTCCTCATATTTAGTCGTTGTATGTGGAATATGTAGACCGGGAACCAGTCTATTTACAGCGCTGCTCCTGGCAGGCTAGACTGGTTCCCGTCCACATATTCCACATAGGAGAATATAAGGACAGGTAAAGGGCGGTGATTGGTCGTCTTTGCGCGTGCGCATTGTGTGCTTTATATTTAAAAATTGGCGAAGCACTTTGCTTCAGGCAATGTACATTATTTTATATTTGGATATGTTCGACACGCACGGCCGGGTTACACATGTCAATGCAAAATATATGCACTTACTAAAACAAAATAATAATAACCACGTGACCACGGGCAGATTTCTGCCCGTCATGGCCACCCTTTACCGATCCTTATATGTTCACAATAAGCGATAGGATCGGGAACCAATCTACTGGCAGGCTAGTCTGGTTCCCGTTCCCTACGTAGTCTCCAGACGTCTTTCAGACATCGTCGAACCCAGGCCTTGATGCAGCACAGTCTAGTTCCCTAATCAGAAATTTAGCAATGTTATCGGGGGAAATACCTCTGCCAAAATACTGGACTCCATCCGTATCCTTGGCCCAACTGTATGAACGGTGACCTTCACAAAATGTGTACCCATTTTTTGTATACCCTAGCCCAGGTTTGACTCCGTTTAAAGTTGCAAAGTCGGTACCAAAAATGGTCACAGAAGAGACACGCGCGTGCTAACGGCTTTACAATGGACCAACGGCTTTACATCCCTTCCGAAGGACAGAACAAGTGTGATTAGGTGCCTTGCTCAAGAGCACAAGTGCCACAACCAGTCACGGCCCGGAATCGAACCCACATTCTAGTACTGGCACAGGAACTTTGAGTTCGACGCACTAGACCGCTCGGCCATAATACCCCACATAAGTTTTCCACTAACACGAAATTGTGTGCTGCTGAGTTCATGAGACACTTCTAATAAAAAAAATTGTAGAAAAAGATGAAACCCAACGGAAACAAAATTGAAAAAAAAAAATCTTCTCATGCAAAACCTTAACAAAGATCGTTTGTATTTGCCTGACAGGTACACCTTGTCACATGAATAGGTAAAACCAGTCATTTGAGAAGAACAAAACAATCTAAAATTGACAACATAGCAATATCCCTAAGTTATTGTGAGTAGTGTACAAAACAACGAGGCCGAGGGTTTACAGGCTGCAACCCAGTCCAGTCCGCAGTGGTCATTTGCTTCACATGTGCGAAACGGTGACGTGACTTTTCTTGAGATCCTCGTTGGGTGCATTTCGTTTGTTTCTGCGTGGTAAAACAACTCGGGATCTGGATTCGGATCTGGGGCCAATTTCATAAAGCTGTTTAGCAAAGTGTTTTGCTTAATCCAAAATTTCTTTGCTATATAAAAATGGGTTAGCAGTCAAATTCGTATGTGATGTGTATTACAATTTACTGGTGTACTGCTATTTTTGCTAAAAACACAAGTTGACATGCAATTTTGATTATTAACCCCTTTTTATAAAGCAAACAAATTTTGGATTAAGCACATTTTTTTTGCTTAACAGCTTTATGAAATTGGCCCCAGTTGTGAAACCATAGAGTTATATATTTAAAAAACATAACTCTATGCATGAAACAAACACGCCCTAATCTTCTGATTAGGGAACCAGACTGTGCTGCATCAAGGCCTGGATGTTTTTGACTAGACAAGACTGAATTTAAGTCGTTGTATGTGGAATATGTGGAGCGGGAACCAGTCTAGAAGCAGCGCTGTAAACAGCGCCCTCTGTTCTTTGTTCGTACGGCGTTGTCCTTAGTTCGTTCGGCGTTGTCTGTTGATGGCTTCCCGTCCATTTAATTTCACGTTGTAGTATACTCCGGCGTGCGCAAGGTGTGTCTTTTTGCCTGCCGCTTTTGTCCTTTTTGCCTGCCGCTTTTGTCTTTTTTGCTTGCCGCGTTGTCCTTTTGGCCTGCCGCGTTGTCTTTTTGGCCTGCCGCGTTGGCCTTTTGGCCTTCCGCGTTGTCCTTTTGGCCTGCCGCGTTGTCTTTTTGGCCTGCCGCGTTGTCCTTTCGGCCTGCCGCGTTGTCCTTTCGGCCTGCCGCGTTGTCTTTTTTTGCCCTGTTGGCCCATACTGTACAGACACAGTGCAGTGAGTCATTTGCCATGTGGGGCAAATGGTGAATCTACAGATCGTGGGTTCGAATCCCACCCTGGCTCGTCCGTGGTGCGTGTGCCCTTGGGCAAGGCACTTTGCCACGAATTGTCTCTCTCCACCCATTAGGAACTGGGTACCTGTACCTGTGAGGGTAGTGAAAGCTGATGTGTTTGATTAGTACCTGCGATGTGCGCATAAGCTGCATATGCAGGGAGTTGAGAAGGATTAAGGAATAATACTACTGAGCCCAATGACCAGGGGTAATAATGCAGAAAGCGCATTGAGTGTTCTGTTGGTTTGTACCAGAGACCTCTCTGATTGTACCGTAAAGGCACGTACATGTACATGTACATGTACCACACACACACTGCACTAGTGGTGTATCACTGTGTATAGAGCATGTACATGTAATATCCATAGCAAATTGACCAACCAGAGAGAGGTATGCAAATATTGGCTTTTGCCGTCCTGGGAATAAAAAATTACGCGTGCGGGGCACACCACTGCATTTGGTAAGTTTTGCTTTTAAATTTTGTATCGCATTATTTGATTTACATGTCCTATTTAGTGCACCGTATTAATGTTGATCTCTAGAGGGCGCTGTATATTTTACGTGCGCCATGGCCAAGCAGCCTATAGTATTAATTTGTATTGTTGAACAGTTGAATATATGTATTTTCTCGTAATTTATTAGGGATTGATTGACGCACCTTATCTCCGTCAACTGAGGGATACATCTGCCTGGGGTTTTCCTTAGAGAACTGTTGGTATGTTTGGTATTTTTTTCATATACATTGAACATAGTTTTATCCCGGTGTGATTGAAGATATTTATGCATGATTAAAACCAACCTGAGCAAAAACCAGCCCCGTACTTCGTCTAACTTTTGAGAAAACAGTCAAAAAAGGGTTTGCAGTCATTTCGCCCCAAAACCACTTCGCCCTGAACCACTTCGCCCTGAACCACTTCGCCCTGAACCACGGCCTGTGCACGAAGTGGTTTTGGGGCGAAGTGGCATTTGGGCGCTGTAGTGTTTGGACGAAGCAAATCGGGGCGAAATGGCACTCGGGCGAAGTGGTTTGGGGCGAAATGGTTTTGGGGCGAATTGTATTTTCGTCTCATGAGACGAAAACTAATTGTTTTACTCATTTCTCAAAGACTATAGCACTTCAGACAAAACCATTTCAGGGGAGGTTTTCTATGGTCATCATGTTTATATTGTGTGAGTTAATAGGCATAAATCTGTGAACATTTCTGATTTTCGAGATTACCAATGATGTATACCGCCTTTAAGGATTCATAAATGTTCAAGTGCAATTTAAGGAAATACTCAATTGAAACTTCATGCAATTTCCTTGTTCACGTTTTAATGTGCAATATCATGTTCACTTGCTGTACCCGAAACATTTCTATAGTGGAATTAACAGTGATTTTGCTACACTATTTTGTATTATATGTATCTTTTGTATATTTATTACAGGTCAATATTACTTGTAGATACACAAGTAATATTGACTGTCGTTATTTGAGGTCGTTATTGTGGGGAGTTATTCTGGAGACTAATGTATGGTATTTTCTGCACAAAGTGATAGAGCTACAGTGCAATTATTCAAATTGATATAAATAAATGCAAATAAATACAAATATTCCTATTTTGCAACGACCATTGTCCTGATTATATTATTTTGAGGGGTTGAATTTGTTCCTTCCCTTCGATACGGTATCCAGCAAAATAATAAGTGGGAGGCCGGCTTTACGTCATTCCCTCAGTATCTATAGCTATGATGGTTCTTCAAGGGACGTGTCTCCGATGTATCCGCCGTGTGACTAGACGACGCATTTTTAAAGCTTTTCTGGCTGTATCCATCTTGTCATTTCCGATGCTGGTGGTATATGGTTGGCTACTCGCGAAAGACGCCGAATTTTGGCCTGACCTGAGTATAGTGCAGATAAAATCAAGGTAATTTCAAACTCCAGGGTAATTTCAATCATAGACCCTATTCACGCCTTAGAACGGTTTAATCGGGCACCTACATGTAATCAGTAGAGTCCAAACCTCCAAACTGTTTACTTTGAACAGTGCAAGACTGCTATATAAGTCTGTTTTCAATACTGGAGAGACTTTTTCACCAGGATCATAACTCTGTGCAAAGCCAGTTATCTTCTCTCAAAACAAAAGAAATATCTTAAGACAGATCTAAGGAGATAACTTAAGCAACAAATACATGTAGTGCGACAACATACCTTTCTGAAAACCCTGTGTACAAATTTCCTATTTAACGTATGTAACATAGGACACATACTTTGTGACATTTTTTGGTGTCCTTGTTACATACGGTATATTGGACATTTGCACACAGGGCTTTCAGGAAGGTATGTTGTGGCACTATTCGTTGCAGTTCTTTAGCTGAAGTTATCTACTTAGATCTATCTTAAGATATTTCTTTTGTTTTGAGAGAAGATGAATGACATTGTACAGAGATATAATCCTGGAGGAAAAGGTCTCTCTAGTATTGAAAACAGACATATGCGTTCCAATCCTTCTCTTTGAGCGAGATTTGGAACGCACACGTAGCTGGCACCTATCCACTCGACCGTTTGCATATTCTTTAAAACTGTCTAGGGCCCATTCTATCATCATTTGCAAATGAAACATTTTACGAATTCGAGGAACAGCATTACATTATAAAGAATGATGTTGATAAACTGCATAGATTTTTGTGTTGAATGAATGGTAAAACAAAATCGTTTGCAAACAATTAAAAAAACGCATTCAGTTGGCAATTTCTCCCAGAAAGGTACCATGCTCAGAGCATCTGCTCATGGTGGGTGTGGTGGGTCAGTGTGGGTGGTAGGCCATGGGCCAAAACCTGTAGGAGGCCTAGAAATGGAGTTTCGTTTTTACTTTTTAGGGGCAACTTTAAAATTAGGTGATCTTTACTAATTCGATAGTGCTGAATCCGAATCTGGTTGTTCACATCGTCCAAATTTGCACATTAACCCAGGGTGACAATTTTTCCCTAAATTTTGGTAGTTTTTGGTAAAAAATAGTATTTTTATCATAGTGGCTTTCTTTTAGATCCGAATGCTTTCAAACTTGCCACAGATAGTTGTCAGTCATACTAGCATAATATGAGTCACTATTTTGCACTTCGGGTCGCCGCTAGGGGGCGCTATTCTAATGTTTTTGCCAAA
Organism: Henricia sp. BOLD:AAB3569; assembly: GCA_037783545.1. Classification (NCBI taxonomy): domain Eukaryota; kingdom Metazoa; phylum Echinodermata; class Asteroidea; order Spinulosida; family Echinasteridae; genus Henricia; species Henricia sp. BOLD:AAB3569. Next base: position 450,633 of record JBBELK010000284.1, read on the forward strand.
TTGTGTGACTTTTGCCCCAACATTTGAATTTCTAATCTGCATAAGCAGCATGTGTCTTGTTTTGTGTTGGTTGTATTTGATCTTTGAGCAGGAGAAAGGTTGAGGAGTAATTGAGCTTACATTTAAGGTGCAATCATCCTCATTAAACACACTGCTTAAATATACATATATAGTATATGCATTATATAAAAAAAATGTACATGCTTTCTTTTATAGTACATGTATTTTATTTCCTCCATGAAAACATAGGCCCCTGCTACTAAGCATGCTAAGCTCTGCATTGTATAAGGCACAGATAAAGATAAGATGAACTGATAAAACGACAAAAGCTTTAAAGGTGTATATGTGTCATGAAAATGAATACTGCTTTAAACACATAAATAGGGCAGTATATTGAATTGCACGTAATTTATTTTGTGGTCGTCTGTTTCTTCCATGAACATTAGGCCTTTTATTAAGCTTTATACAGCACAGATAAAGATAAAATGAACCCTTTACTTTAAGCTTTAAATGTGTATGTGTCATGAAAATGAATTCTCCATTATATCGTGAAGTCGCAGGTTTCAAACTAATTAGTTATACATGTGCTTTCTTTTGTGGTGGCCCGTTTTCTCTTTGAACATGGTACCGATAACTTTTAAAAGCGTTATAATGAATACTACTGAAACATATAAATTATGGTAATTATAAAAACAAAAATCACAGGTTCCGCACCGTGTAGTTACAAATGCACGTACTTTCTTTTGTGGTGCTCTGTTTCCTCCGTGAAAAATAGGCTTGCTACTAAACTTTATACAGCAGGGATAAAGATGAAATGAACTAGGAACTGGGGGGGGGGGGGGGGAGGCTTTAAAGGTGCACGTGTCATGAAAATATGCATACACATGTATACTGTATATCATGTCACTAATGTGGTTTAAAATACTATGTGCACACTTTTAAATGACCTGATTCACTTCTGCTCAGTGAAGCTGGAAAATTGTAACAAAGTGAGCACATCCAATCAGTCTGTCTCTTCATCTGAATCCTCCTCCTCATCGTCAACATCTGTGAACGTGTTCCGACAGTCACTACATTTGCAGAGGTCAGTGCATGGAAGGTTTGCTTTCTGACATGAACAGCTTGCTGTGTTGCAGCGAGATTTCTTGCAGCTACAGTGCACATGTTTCAGTATTTCTTGCGGAGCCGCAGGGATCGACATCCATTTAAATGTCCATCAATCACCTTCCAGCCATGATGAACCGGGTTTGGTGCGAGGATGCATGGATCTAAACAACGCCTGTAAATTGCCACTTGATAGGATGCCCTCATCGCATGGAGTTTTAGGGAGTCTTTGTTTGGTGGCAAAGCTTCATCCACGCGGCATTTCAGGGTGAAGATATTGTGACGTGCATCATTGACATCTGAAGTATTTTCTTCATTTGGGGTCCACTCACAGCCAAGGAACTTGAAGACGTTTACTGCTTCAACTGAATCCAACATTATACGCAATGGCTGGACTTTTCCCTTTCCTTTGAAAGCACTTACTGTGTCACATCCGGTGAACACATCATGTAAACCAACGATAGCCTGACAAGCTTTATGGCCATACCACGAAGACAGCCGGTTGTTGTCGAGAACAGTTTTCTCCTGTCCACTGCCTATCCTTGCGTACACTTGACATGGTAATTCATGAACCACTGCTGCAGTCAACAGAAACACATCAGTGTCACGGCTATTGATAACAACACATCCGTATGTACTACTGGCATGTGCGGCATGCAGTAGAAGCCTTGTGTCAGCTTCCTGGTGACCACACTTTAACTCTGGGACATCTTGCTTCGCCACACCTTCTTCACCGAGGCAAAGCCGTGTACACAACTCACCATGACATTGATATACTTCAATTCCAACAGGAATGTGAGCATTTTCACGACTCCATGCATCGAGCAGAAACTTCACAAGCCTTTCCTTGTTGCTTGGGTAGCTTCTGATCAGGTCTTGTTATGTCAATCTGCTGAACACCTGAACCCTCCCGACGCGAATGCTCACAGTCCTACATGTATATGGACATCTCTGGGTAGCGATCAGTCACAAAGTCCAGTCGTGTGCATTTCATCCGAGAACATAGATTAAGAGCCTTGGTGAGCAGTGCATCAGCCAATTCCGCAAAAGTTCCACCCTTTATATTACAGGACTGAATCAGCGCCATACCGTCGATCATCAGGGCTGATCCGTTGTGAGAGTGAAACTCCAGACGAAAGCCGGCTTGATTTTCTTGTTGGTTCTTGAAACGACTCTTCAGTTTCTTTGACCGCAGTGGAGGTTGGAACGTCCGGTGTCTTTTTAGCCAAACGCTTTTCAGCTCGTTCAATTTGCGTCGTATCACAAAACCTGTGAAGTTCATAAAATTCAAAAAATTGTTACTGAGGCTGCAATGTTTTTTTTTTGGGATGGGGTGGGTATTGTACGTGTCGAAAAAAAATGTCCTACTTTTAAATAACCTTGTCATTTTCTAACCGAAGATGTCGGCATAGTCGCCAGGTCCATTGATGAACATCGGCTGGTAAATAGGGAGGCAACCTCAGGAACCTGGCGACTATGCCGACATTATAACATTAGACCATAGCTGTCCACGTGGAAGGACTGTATATGTTCACTGAATAAGTTCTATAGATTTGAAACTGCCGATTGGAAAGATGGCAGCTATAGGCTACATGTATGTTTGCATTCCACATCCAGACATCTCTTTTTCAAGATGTTAGGGACTGGCATGACTGGAAATTGTATATATCACCTTTCAAAAAAATTGATAGGGAAAGAATAACATAAACATGATAGGCCTAAATATCCAAAGAGTTTCCAAAGAAAACTTGTTCCAAAGAAATCATGTTTCCTCGCTACACTTAAACTTTCTGGGGTGTTATCATGTCATTTTAGAAAGATTTAGTGACGAACGTGTATATACATGTACCTGTAAAATAAATTAACAAGGTACAGCTCTCCATTTTGCATGTTTTGTATAGCCTACCTACCTTAGTTTGATAGCAGCGCCGTGCCAGCATCGGGGGAACTTTTCTGCACTATTTCTTCGTTTTGATCAGCCAATTCTCGCCGTTTGCCATCGAGCAACTTCCATCTGCGATTGCAGTCACAAAATTTCTGCCAACTGACGGTCGTAAACAGACAGGGTTACTTTTCCTTTTTCATTCTCGACCAAATGACAAAAGCACGTGGGCACAGGCGCTGCCATCTTGAAATCCGCCTCGTATCCAAATTAAAACGGTGGTATGGCAGTTTGCAACGGCAGTGGTAGTTCGAGGTTTAGGACTAGCGCCCTCTTTTGGTAGATTCACGTTAGGAAAACAGCGTTAGAAAGCCGTAAAAATTACCGATTTTCTGACCTGTATTTCTCATTACGGAGCAGACGGTTCAAATGTGAACAGGTGAAATATTAATCAGTATGCCCCAAACTACTTATAACCAAAGAATAAAGTTGCCCCTTAAAAGTAAAAACGAAACTGCACGATACAGGTTTTGGCCCATGGCCTATGGTGGGTGCTCGGGGCACCCAAATTGTTGGTGCTGGTTGTGGGTGCGGAGCAGCGGAATGGGATCACCCAAATTGTTGGTGCATGGTGGGTTGGTGTGGAGCAGCGGAATTTGAGCACCCTATTCGGTGGTGTGTGTGATGTTATGCGCGCGCTGTCGTAGTATCAGCCTATAATTGGAGATAATAATAATAATAGGCAGTTCTTATGTAGCGCATTTCAGATCCGACGGAACTCCCAATGCGCTTTCGGCATTATTACCCCTGGTCATTGGGCTCAGTAGTATCATTCCTTAATCCTTCTCAACTTAACTCCCTGTGGAGTATGCAGTCCAGTGCAGCTTATGCGCACAGGGACTACCCTCACAGGTACCCATTTCCTCCTGGGTGGAGAAAGGCAATTCGTGGCAAGGTGCCTTGCCCAAGGGTACACGCACCATAATATTTGTGTAGCGAGGTAATCTGTCGGTATAGTGCTTATGGTTTGTGTGTGCAAACGTTTAGAAACATTGATAATATAGCCAATCAAATAACTTGATTTTCGCGCATGCCCACTTAGCGTGACTTTTTAACACCAAGATCAATTTACACCAAGATATTCAATTTAATTTCTTCGAGATCTTCCACAGTCTCTTGATAAGTATCATTATCTTTCAGATATAGGTTAACAAAAACTCCTTCGTTGAAAAAGATTCGCTCGACTGCCATGCAGAGGGTCTTCCTATTGGCTTTTTCCTTGGCTTGATCTTCACCCATACCCTCGTTAACAAACCTTTCATATGTTTTGTCACTCCACACATTTCGCTGCTAATTTGCTCATTTTCGCTGCTCATTTATTACATTTCAAAAGAAACATTTACAAAACAAAATAATAGATAAGTAAATAAAAATACATGTACAATAATGTGTAACTGCAAATTGACGTTTACAACTTTGAATTTCTTAATGTGTCCGTGTCTAGTCTTTATTTGACGCACATAGGTGGCGAAATACCGCGAAATAATATTGACACGTCTGAGCACGTTTATTACGGAATTTAAGCGCAAATCTAGCTTGGTTCCCATTTCCTTCTAAATTTTATTGTATCTAATTATTTTTATTTTGTTATCGTACATGTATATCATTTAGATACCTTATACATGATGCAACCAATGATGTGGTAATAAAACAAATTTATATTAATTATTTAAAAAAAACACTTTGTTACGACGCCTAACATTTCTTTATTTCAAACAGTGTCCCGATCGTGTTAGATTTATGGCAGCTGACATCGTCTTCAAAGTCATAAGGACTACACAATTGTAGTTGTTGCGACTTGTCATAGCGGATTTTCAAACTGAAACCGAAGATCTCGATGCTTTCTTTTGTGGTAAAATTGGCAAATAAAAAACATGTGGCGTAAAACCGTGGGTCCGTATAGGTTCATACTTCTCCGCCGAACTCACTCGCCGCACACTCGCCGAGTGTAGTCGCCGCAGAGTTTTCACGCGATCATAAAAATCCGCTTTGCGCATTGTAGTCGCCGAGGTATAAACGGGCTCTGCGGCGCACTTTGTATGCGCGTTTTAATTCATACCGCGCGCATAGAAACGGGTGGAAACGACCCGTCCGCTCAGATGCGGACTGACCGCGCACTGTTCAACTTGTTTGACCCTACTCGCCGCAATTGCGGCGGACAAAATATTCGTTCCGCATGTAGGACTCCGAGCGAGTATGAATTGGGCTTTAGACGAGGCTGTCAGTACTAATATACGTGTGGCATGCAGCAAGCCGCTTATATCAGGAAATACCTAGTCATTGAAAGCTTGTGAAGCGTTTCCCATTGCTGTTATTTTTAAAAAATTGTGTGTTTCGCTATTATGTTTTTATTAATGCAAATAGTCAATTTTGTTTTTACTATTCAGTACGAGTTTAGAAATAATAGGGTTTCGTCCACACTGCAAAAACCTCGGGTGTTTAACATCAACCTGGTGTAAAACTTGACGTGATTCTTTTGGTGTTAAAGTAACACCAAATTATATTGAATATCTTGGTGTAAATTGATCTTGGTGTTAAAAAGTCACGCTAAGTGGGCATGCGCAAAAATCCAGTTATTTGATTGACTATATTGTCAATAATGAAATTGAATTTTAATTGTTTCCTCGGCTTGCAAATAATAAACAGCAATATAGTGTATGTACTGAATTTGACCAGAAGGCTGTTAAAATAAATTCTTAGGAGCGCGTGTTTATGTATACGTGTTCTTTCCACACTTCTCATGATGGAGTTGTTCCAGATGGGTGTTCTGTGGTGTAAAATAAGAAATCTTCCGATTAAAGGCTCTTGGGCTGTGCAATCTTACCCAAACCTTGGATGATTGAATTGAACCAACAATTATGTATTGGCCATGCACATTTACCCAAACATTTGGTGATTAGATTTAGCCAACAATTTACCATAAACATTCACCTAAACATTGGATGAATTCATTTAACCAACAATTGGCTATGCAATCTTACCCAAACCTTGGATGATTGAATTTAACCAACAATTTGCCATGCACATTCATCCAAACGTTGGATAATTAACTTTTAACCAGTAATTGGATATGCACATTCACCGAAAGATTGGTTGATTAAATTTAACCAATAATTGTGCACACAGTAATACCCAAGGCTTGGGTAAGGCTGTTACCCAACACCAGTTGGGCATGTTGATATTTGAACCAACGTTGGGTAAAAAGTTGGGCAAATTGTTCCCATTTGTTTTTATCAGTGCACCCTTTGTGTGTTGCCATGGTTATTGGGTCTATAAAACTATAATGAACTGTTTCTCTATACGCTTTAGCAATGGACGTTTTAGATTATATGTATATAGCGAATGTTTAGAGTAGACCCAATTACCACGTCACACTTTAGTAGTCTATGCAGGCAGTTCTCTGCAGTCCGTGCTGTACATTCAGAACGATTTTACTGGTACAGTGTTCTGTGGTTGTTGCATAAATCTCACTACTTTTGCACAATGGTAAATACACCGACCTCATCATCGCTAGCGGCCAGCTTCTCAGAGTTCCAGATGTTACACACTACAAGATTGCGAATACCACTGAGTCATGTGTTGCAACGTTAAGAGCTTCAGGCGTGGCGCCATCAACTCCGGGAGCCTTGTGCTTTCAGTGCCTTTATGGCTTTTTTGGTCTCTTCCGTTGTTGGTTGATTTCTTTCAACCTCACTTTTGGACTCAAAAAGATCTACAACATACTGATTCCAACGCTGTATTTCTTCAACTGTCTCTGATATCCCAGACCGTTTGCATCTTTGATGTTCACCACATGCGCATGTGTTTTCTGAAGGAGAACATCAGCAGTTTTTTAACATGGTTCTACAGTCATGGTTGTGGTATATGCTTGGTTCATTATGTTGGTATTAGTTGCCAACCAATAATTGACATCTTTCTGGCATGCTTGTTTGACCTCATTCCTCAAAACAATCACCATTCTAGGAACATTTTCGGTAAAATGCTTGTGGTTCATTATGTTCATCGTTGTTGTAATTCCTGATAATACAATATAGACATAAGTCTGTTGTAACAATAGAAATCTGCAAAGTCTTCCGGAGGACCTCTTGGGAGGTTCGACTCTATGGGTACACACCAGCGTACACCAACCGGCTACTATAGTCATAAACTGGCTCGCGAGCGTCAATCAACATTGCTTCGTTACACTATTTTGTTACGTAAAGTCTTGGCATTTTTCTCCTAAATTTGTTTTTATCGTTGCTTACAGTGCCATAATAGTGAAGACTATTTACATCTAATTTTCAGGACATTTGCAAAGAATTACTACCACGATTATGAAGAGACCGCTGACCAATTGCTCAATCGGCTCAAAGGGATTGTTTCCCGTGGATGGAAGGCAGATCGAAACATGACACGGAAATTCAGGTACGTCTTTTCTTTAAACGGCAGTGGCGACGGGCTGCAGTGTAGTTCTGTTTAAAACGTATGATTTAATTATTTGCTAAACAAATTTTTTTCTTTTTCGGAAGGGTAGGGCCGGAGGGGAGAGATGTCAAAATGTTAATTTTTTTTCAAATATTTTGAAACACCTACGACTGTGGGACTGTGCACACCATGGGACTGCAGGGGCGGATCCAGGAATTTTTCCAGGATGCGGTTTTGCCCATCAGATTTGTATGTCTGCTTGTTTCGGACAGGCGGACACGCAAAAAATGCATTACATTATATTTTTTGGTGTCGGAGCAGGGGGGGGGTTTTGACCCCCAAAACCCCCCCTCTGGATCCGCGCCTGGACTGTAAAGTGTAACTTTAGTGGCAAAATATCATATTTCTCAAACAAATGTTTCACTTTCTAACACACAAGTATGGATGTTTTTGCGAGCTTGCTATTCCCTTGTGCATTTTTTCCAAAAAAGTATAACAATAATTTGTACTCTTCTCCTTCGCTCACCCATTGCACAGGATATTAATTGGAAATGTTTTTAAATATGAGAGTGACATGCATGCTCTCGCAAAACCATATAAAAAGTAATATATTGCATGGATCGTGGCGTTTAAATGAAATTTAACACTGTAAACCATGCTCAAAAACTCCTTCTCTAAAAAGCAAGTTCTCAAAACACTAGGAAGACGTCATAAAAACAATATATCAGCTGTGTAAGATTTGACATTTTCTCGTCTCCTGTTTAGTTGCTATACCTTTGACACAAGTCTTTCAACCAAAATATTGTACCAAAATCTTTATTTTTTGTTATTGTGTTTTAATTATTTATTTTTACACCCCTCAGGAAGGATTTACGTATTGTATTATCAGAAACAGGACGAATTGACAACTTCTTGTTGACGAAGAATAACACCTCCCCTGGAATGAGGATGCCTTGCTATATGTTAGGATGGTCACACGAAGTATCAACAGCACTCTGGAAATGTCTGCCTCGGGTATATGCAGCAATTTTCAGTTTATAAACTACTCAAAAACGTTCGGAAACTCAAGTTTGACTCACGATTCTCTCTTGTTACCAAATCATTTTCCTTGAATTTGATATCACTGGAAAGCTCTGTTATTCTTCTTTATAATGACGTGTAATTTGTTATGATTAAGCATTTGGAGGATGTGCAGCACAGCTTTGGAGGAGGGGAAATGTGTCCATACACTTTTTTTTGACAATATTAACACTGCATTTTGTAACATTTCACTTTACACCCAGCCCCATATTCAGCTGTGCTGCGCATCCCCCAATTAGTAACAAGAGAGAAGTCGTCAGTCAAACTTGAGTTTCCGAACTTGAGGAGTTTATTTCTGTTATTTTACAAATTTAACCCTCAAAAGAGTGGGCGTGTGAATATAAACCTTCACACAAAATATCATACTTTGACCACTGCATGGCCTCGTAGTAAACAGCAGCTGGACCAGGCTTTGGCACTATTTTCAGAGGGGGTTCAGCCACTGAGTCTTTTTGGCTGTCTCACCTTTTGGCGGGAAAAAAATCTGCTCCCATAGGTTTGTGTACAATTAAATTTGCCCCACTAAGATAATAGACCGTGTAAGTCTCGTTTCGGGTCACACTCGCGGAAACCGGTCAGGGAATGACAGTGGGGTTTTAATGTTGTGACGATCGTCTTTGAATTATCACTTTACCGTACCGCGTTTGTAAGCCCCCAAACACCAATAAAAGGTACCTTAAAATATATCGATTCAAGTACCTTCACAAAATGCAGGCTCAGGCTTGGTGCATCTCAGAAATATTAACGTGGCTAAACAAATACCTGGTTTGAACAACAACTTGAACGGTCACTTCTGTTGAGAGTATATAAAACCACCACCAAAACCCAAACAAATAAAGTTCCCATGGTCAGGACAGAAATCGCAAAGACCGTCTGTGACGCGACGTGTACAGAAAGGAATGACGATTCTGACTTTTGGATGACTGGGTGGTTCAATCTACATTTAAACAAAATACAAATCCAATAACGGCAATATAATCTTGACTATACTAAACTTAATTAACTAGCACAATAAAACAAAGCATCTTGACATGACAGGTACGGGAAATCAGAAGTCTCAAGCGACAGTCTCAAGTAGCGGATATACACTGCTACAGTAATGCCTGAATGGCAGTCTTTCAAAAACCCACGACATTACATAACGAAGAATGTTGTGGTATTACACGTTACCACCCCCGCCCCCCAACCCCCCCCAACCCCCCCCCCCCCCCCCCCCCCCCCCTCCCCCAGCACCCGCTCTCCCCCTGCACCCCCTCTCCCCCAGCACCCCCAGTAAATAAACCTTTTTGAAAACAATTGCACAATGGTCGATAACTTGCGTAAGATAATTGACATAGGGCCTATCGTATTTGAGACACACAATGGTGATTTGAAGCTGATTGACATGTGTATGAAAACATTGTCATTGTTTAGAACAAACCAACTTCACAAGTGAAAGGCATTCCATCCGTTTCACATTCTTTCTGATTTGAGTTCTGGCGTTGTTTTCCTGAATCAAAATTGATGACCGTGCCGGTCTATGTATCAATTAGAGTGACGGGTCTTTTGAAAGGAAAAAAATAATATTTTAGTTTCTTCCTTCCCTCCTCTTTACTTTTCTTTTCTGGATGTCCTTCAGATCCTGCAAGGCCTTCTCATCTATACATTTTCATCTAAAAATATAATTCAGTAATATTGTGTTGTCGCTCGTGATAACTGATCGACTTCGTGTGTTGTTTGCATTTATTTGTGTGAGATAAGAACTATTTTAACTGGTACAAGCTTTCACTTTTTGAAAATAGAAATGCACACAAAAGAGATCCGTGTTAAGTAAACGTTTGTCCGTTAAGTGGCTCGCACTGGGCGTTTTCTGTATGGCAGTTGGTGCGAAAACAACAAGAATGTACTTTAAGTTTTGCGCATAGGGTGAACGTTTGTGAACGGCGAGTGTTTGCATTCGAATATTGTGGCTTTAGTTGCACTTATCGTGTGTAAGCGATTGGTAAAAACTTTAATGGTATAATCATTCTGTTTAGGAGTCGGTGTTCAAGCGAGGACAGTTTAAACGTTGCAGTATCGTGGGATCGAGCAGTATTCTCAAAGGATCTCGGTGTGGGAACAGGATAGACGAAGCCCAGTTTGTAGTAAGGCAAGGTTATTTACTGTGTCTTGGATTCCATCTTTATAAAGCAGGATAGTCTGAACGTTTCAGCATCTTGTGCTATTAATGTGTTTTTGAACCTTCAAATCGCAGCCCATATAGACAGAATGTCTTTGCACCTAAACATCGAGGTGAGTGGCGCCATTAACCGCCGACGGCCATCCCCTTACTATTCACGAAAGAATGCTCTGCATAGACAAACGACTTTATATTCCTTCCGAAGGATGGAGCAATTGTGGTAAAGTGCCTTGCTCAAGGTATCGAATCCGCAACACAAAGTTTTCACCCGCAATGTTGCGAGTCGGCAACCTACACCACTCGGCCATAGCACGGTATACTCACAAGCGGTATTTGAGCAGTATTCTCGAGGGATGGGAAATATCACGACCATGTTCATGTAAAAACTCGGCATACGTACATGAGCCAAATCGTTTCTTTCATATTGAAAGATAAGCCACTCGAGGCCACATTACATATAAAATAACTTCGTGCTATAATTTGAGGGTTTTGTTCTTTGTATACAGGTTTAACATTGCCCCTGTTCGTGATTTTGAGACTGATGTAGGGAACAAGACTAGCTTCACCACGCTCAACCCTTCATTTACAAAAACAACGTGAGTATAGTTATATTGCTGTCAGTTCAGTTTCTTCTATTATAAACTCCACCACATCAGACATATACTACTCTACCCTGATGACTAAACTGGCGCCTTGACGTGCTACACTTTTGATTTTGCATGGTTAGTCTATCTTGCGCCATAGATTAGTTCCCGATCCTATCTCTTATTACAAAAATATAAGGATCGGCGAAGGGCAGCCATTATTATTTTTTTAGTAAGTGCATAATTTTGCATTTACATTTGTAACCCGGCCGTGCGTGTCAAACATATCCAAATGTAAATAAAGTACATTGCCTAAAGCAAAGGGCTTCGCCAAATTTTTAATATAAAACACATAATGCGCACGCGCAAAGACGACCATCACAGATCAAGATGAAGCGCCCTTTACCTGTCCCTATAATCTCCTATGTGGAATATGTGGACGGTAACTAGTCTATCTTGCGCCCATGGCGCTATGAAGACCCTTGCAGGCACAAATAAAAGTGCTTACTCATGTCTGACAAACTTCGCGCTTGCACCCTAAGATCGCCACTTTTCGACTCGCATATATTAATGTCGTTTCTTTTGCAGATTGAATGGGCTCAGGACTGAAGCTGATCGTTCCCGACTGCTAGAAATCTTAAAGCAGTTCAGTGGCAACTATTTGTGGCTTCCGATGTTTGCCGTCTTCGACAATGTGGCCTCTCTGAGAGAAATAGCGGAGATTACCAACAAGTCTGGAATCGTCCGTCCAATTTACGGCCACCCGAAACATTTTTTGTCTGTATCCACGCTATGGCAAAGCATGATTAAAAAAACGATATGGCCGTCAACGGGTAAGCCACATTTTTAACTACCATTATTGGTTGTTAAAAGGAGATTGTGTGCCAAAAAAAACTTTAAAAGCATAATATTTGCATCATTTGCAACATGAACCTTTTCGTGTATATTCTTGCAATAAAAGCAGAACATGAAGAATGTTTGTAAACCAGGGGGCATCAGAAAAAAAAAAATTGATATTGGGTTGGAAAATTTGCCGTTCTTTGCATGGTGTGAGACCCAACCACCCAATTTTCTGACGTGAAATTTTTTTGTTGTTCAGGTCAGTTAGACCCATGGATATGTTGACGTGTAAACAAACAAAAAATACCCATTTTGAAAGAGACGACTCCCTGACCCCCTTCAAAAAATCTTACGTAAGACAATTTGCACATCTGTACTATGTATACCGCATTAAAGACGCTCCTTTCAAATGTTAACATGAACAAAAGTGTTGCTTGTTAATAGCAGGAAAATTGTTTCCCCCTCCCCCTCCTCCTCCCGCCCTGCCCCGCCCCTTAGGCGTGGACTTGGTCAGGTTTTCATTTTTCGTAGGGATTTTGTCGCATGAATTTGCCCCAGGGTGGGGATTTGTCACTCGTTAATTGATATTTGGGGGAGGGGGACAATTGACAGGTGCAACGGGACCCTTCTTGAGATTGTGCTACGGCTTGTGTGGAGGACTGGGAACGATATTTTTTCCCGTACCGCTGTTTAGCGAACATTGCTTCTGATTGGTTTAACCCCTATGCATATGTTGCATACTGATGTGTTTTGTCGATTAACTACCTCAACATAACCCCACACCATACCACACTATTTCCTCAATTAATAGTGAAAAAAATTAATACGACTCAAAGGAGATTCGAACATGCAATCTCTCGATTGATAGTACTACGTCTTAACCACTAGACTACCAAACTCTTGAAGGCGCTATATAGAAAATATGAATATTCATTTACAATGCACCAATCAAACGCCTCGATGAAGCACCATAGCGAATATGTGGTACGGAAAAAAATATCGCGGACTGGGAGTGGGGGCCTCCAAAAAGGGCCCTCTGTAGCGAAAAGGTCTCACATCTGGTACCAACCACCTTCCCAAAATGCCCTTGGAGGCCTTCTTATGTGGTGGTGTGGGGGCAGGGCGCATTGGGCCATTTGTCCCTTTGGCTTGCATGGTCTTCTACCCATTTTGCATTTTTTGGGGGTTAAATTTTCTTTCAGCAAGGCCGTAGATCCCCCATTTTTGTTGCGAGCTAAAAAAAAAAACGTTTTAAATGGATTTTTTTTGGTCAAAATTTTCGGTCGACAGACGCACCCACCCTTCACCTGATATCATTTTTGTCTCTTCTTATGCCCCCTATATAGGTAAACTAGTCTGAAGAAATTTCATCTATGCATTAATGCCCCATAAAACCTTTGAAACCCATGCATGGTTTTTGTGTAAAAAAAAAAGTGATTGGTAAAACATGTTTGTGTATGCACACTTATTTTTCTGAAGTTCTTATACAAACAGTACCATCTCGGACACAAATATTAAAGTTGCACTGTCCATAGCATGTTTGGATGAAAGGATTAACAAATTAATTTACACAAGCGAACGAATTTATAAAGCTTACATGTCTCCGGAATTGGAGATACAAGCCTTTTTCTTGAAACGGGCTTGAAGTTGTACTTGTGCGCGTACGCTCACATGTACATCGACTGGCATTGATCCTTGACGGATTTTTACGTTCTTGTAGGCCTACTAAATGAAAACTGATAACCTTTTCTATTCTAGAAAAATAGCAATTTAACTTTAAAAATCGGCCTAATTCTCCAGTGCATATACTTCATATTTCTGGCTATGATCTCTCCAAAAAAACGTGGCACAAAATCGTTAGAATCGGCGTCTGCCAAAAATAAACCTGTTTTGTAATTATTTTCTGCAGGTTTATATTCGATCCTGACCTTTTTCGATGTCTGCGACCAGATAGACGTCTTCGGTTTCTGGCCTTTACCCACCTTTATCAATGGCAGAAGCGCCCCCTATCACTACCACAATACCGTGAAGGCCGGAAGGTTGGCACACGATTTTGACGCCGAGTTAAAATTTCTTATGCACATGCATGAACTCGGTGTTATTCAAATGCACTTTGGATCTTGTTCATGACACGAGTTATGATGTCACTACTATGGTGGCCCTGAAGGGACTAAAATTTACGTAAATATTTACAACAAATATTTGTAACATGAAATGGGCGACCCTAAATGAGCTGATATTGTCTTATAATTGTACAAATTGGTTATTCTAACGGACAGTAATGTGTAGCATATTGAACAACAAAATGAATTTTGTATGATTTAATATATTTTGCAACCCCTAAGGCTAATAAATGTTGTCAAATGGGGCATTTATAGATTTGTTCAGTGTACTTTTGGACTTACAAGCATGAAAGCATTACGCAAGTATTACTGCGGACGTCAAATCGTGTAAATCTGTTAAGATCATTTAAGATGCGCATGCTCGCAGCGCGTATGTGAGTAAAGAAATAACCAACAAACAAGTGCATCAAAATAATAAAATGGCGACGTATATACAATGGACAGAACGGAAAACGCACGTGTACAACGTCCATGACGTGCACAATACTTATCCGCCATGTTGGATGTAGCTAGCTCCACTGGGAGTTTGCAATTAAGTTCGACGTTTGAAGCCACCGACGTGCTTACACCTTATATACCATCGTGCCAAGTTTAATTTAATTCGACACGGCATAAGCGCGACGTTTGAAGCGGGCCTTAGCTTACTGTTTACATAATGTAGCAATCTAGCATATTTGACAATAATATTTCAATTCTGTCCATTGTTTGTAGCGGGGCCTAAACGTTATCACTGCTATTCCTGAAATCATGAGCAACTAACAATGGAAATTGGGCACAAACCATTGTTATAAACAATGGTCTGTGTCAAAATTCCATTGTTAGTTGCTTATAGTGCAAGATACCATCAAAAATGCGTTTTATCACAACACGTTTTAGCATGGTTTTTCTTTACAAGATCATTTTGATTCATCTTATGAATATAAGAACAAACACAATGATGCTCAATTATGTCTACAATACATTGATTAATTAATCAATCAAAGTTGTATCATGATATGTATAGGCCTGTATACTTTATTTAAATTGAATGCAAAATATGCGAATTTAATTCATAACAAACGAAAAGGAATATTCAATTCAGCCCGTATCGCAATAAAAACGTATTTTTCTGCGAATTGGATTCAACATTCGTAATAATTGGCAACGTATAGTGAAACTACCTCCACCATGGCCCGCTTCACATCCTCCACTGGAGCCCGCCGGCCCGCCCGCTGACCAGCCCTCGTACCAGTTCGCAGATCAACCCGCCGACCAGCACGGCGACCAGCCCCCGTCCGAGCAGCCTGCCGACCAGCACGCCTAACAGCCGATGATCAGCCGGCAGATATGATCGGACCGTAAACAAGGAATGGGTGTCTTTTGTCAGAAGGGGAATTGAACGCCGCCGCAAAAGACGAACAGATTGGTCACGGAAATCGGAATGTAAAGATAACGAGTCAACCCACTCAAAATCAAAACAAAAAAGTAAGACAAAAAAAAACCCGAACATTAAGTTTGTGGTGTTTTCGTGAACTTTGGACCGGAACTCTGTTTTTTACTTTTTGACAAAGTGGTGGTGTTTTTTTCATAAAGTCTGTTAATGACATAAGGTGGTGGTGGGGTTTTTTCCCCGCCAAATTTTTGTGAGAAGTTATAGTTTGACAATATTTTTTTTTAAATTTTGTATAGATTTGAAAGCTTCAATCTGTAAAGTTTGTATTGTTTATATATATAGTGTGTTTTTTTCTTGGCAATAAATGGAGCCGAGCAGCTCCAGTTTTACGGAGAAAACAAAAAGGGATCTTCATCTGTGTTTAGTCGTCTTTGCGCGTGCGCATTGTGTGTTTGATATTGGCGAAGCCCTTTGCCTAATACCCCAGTCACAATTAGCTTGCGGTGGGTTTGCGAGTAGTTTGCGACGGATTTTTCGGCCGGCGCCCCACGGGACTCCTTGCGGCTGCCGGGTCATTTTTGGGCATCGGGCGGGCATCGAGTTACTTTTAAATCGGATTGTAAACCTGGTGCAGCGTTTCGCATCGCAAACTGATCGCCACTAAATCGGTCGATGCCTGACCGATGTCCGGCAGGGCATCGCACACATCGGGCGGGCTCCGGGCCAAATTTTTGACAACCCAGACAATCCATATATCGGACAGGCGCCGCTCAGACGCCGGCCGGGCCCTGCCCGGCGTCCGGCCGACTTGGCGGCGCCCGGCCGGAAATCGGCCAGATATCGGCTGGGGTATCGCAGTGACATAGGCAGGACATCGACAGGACATCGGACGAGTGCCTGCCGGACACCGGCCGATAAACGGGCCAAGAAATCGACCCCATTCCGTCATGGCAGCGTGCGGGGCACTTTTATAATTGTGACTGTGACCGCCCAATCGCGCGATCTTTTGCCGACCTCTACACGCCGGCCGATGCCTATAAATCGCACACGCCGCCCGGCCTCCGCTTTAATTGTGACTTAGGTATTAGGCAATATACTTTATTTACATTACATGTATTTGATATGTTCAATACGAACGGCCGAGTTACAAATGTCAATGCAAAATATGCGCACTTACTAAAACAAATTAATAATACTAACCACGTGACCGGGCAGAATTCTGCTGCCCTTTACCGATCCCTATATTTTCGCAATAAGCCTACCAATATATAGGGATTGGGAACCAATCTAGAGTCGGCGGTAAAATAAATGTGAGCAAGTGACGCAACTTTAAAGGCAGTATACATCATTGGTATCTCGAAAATCAGAAATGTTCAGAAAACTTCCCCCTGAAATGGTTTTGTCTGAAGTGCTACAGTCTTTGAGAAATGAGTAAAACAGTAAGTTTTTGTCTCATGAGACTAAAATTCAATTCGCCCCAAAACCACTTCGCCCGAGTGCCATTTCGCCCCAAATTAGTTCGTCCAAACACCACATCGCCCAAATGCCACTTCGCCTCAAAGCCACTTCGTGCACAGGCCGTGGTTCAGGGCGAAGTGGTTTTGGGGCGAAATGACTGCAAACCCTTTTTTGACGGTTTTCTTAAAAAAGGACGAAGTACGGAGCTGGTTTTTGCTCAGGTTGGTTTTAATCATGCATATCTTCAATCACACGGGGATAAAACTATTTGTAACAGTTTACAAATCATGTATACTATCTTTAACGGGCTAAACAACTTGTTGCCTATATGATTGATTATTTGTTCAGCAAGACATTACATGCTATTGTTCGTTTTGATGTAAAATCAATAAAAGTAGTCTTTTTCAACTTCGAAGATTTCATTGCAATAAACCACAGACAGAGGGCGCTGTTTGGAATGCATCACGTAAGGAAGACAGAAGGGAAAAGTTAAGAAAAAACATAAGACTTCAAGTTGAACTTGTGGCAAATTGCTGCAGTTTTCTTCCCCAGTTTTGTCATGGCTTACAACAGGAAACATATGTAGAACAAACTCAAACCTATATATAGCTCCATGGGTAGACTTTGGGTAGGCTCCTCAGACTTTGTGTCAAAATGTTATGTTTGATTTTTCAGAGTATTGTTTAACTTTGTTTCATAACCTGAATGAAATTCTTTTGTCAAATACTCATAAATATTTTGAAAAAGCTGGATTTTATGCAGTACTGCAGTAATAAACTTCAGGAATAAACTGTGTATCACACGGCCAAACGGCTGGAAACAAAACTGACTCCAAGGACACGTGATTTATCGGAACCAGAATCTGGTTCCGATAAATCACGTAACCTCGATTTGTTTGAAAAATGCTCAAAAACGGCAAAATTTTGTGGTTTCTTTTCAGGTTCTTTTTCGGAAACACTTTCAGAATCATGTAGGCCTATGGGTCTATTTCGAGCCCAAAGCCCAACAAAGCCGGTTTTACGCTTTAACTTTATTTCGTAACCTTTTCCATTGTGTCAAATCCTGAGCAGTATTAAAGGCACAGGCTCGTCAGCAATGCGCGCCCGCCAAATTCGTGCTCGAAACACGCAGCTCCATGCCTTTGCTATGGAGCTGCGTATTGCGTGGCACACATTTGGCGG
Source organism: Henricia sp. BOLD:AAB3569 (assembly GCA_037783545.1). Lineage (NCBI taxonomy): Eukaryota > Metazoa > Echinodermata > Asteroidea > Spinulosida > Echinasteridae > Henricia > Henricia sp. BOLD:AAB3569. The sequence goes on from JBBELK010000284.1 coordinate 468,879, forward strand.
GCGCGCATTGCTGACGAGCCTGTGCCTTTAAGCTGCTTGTCATTACTTAATGAGGTTTTTTCATACCTGGTTTCATCCCGGCTTATCATATCATTAATATGCATGGACTATAACCCGTCTCCTACTGGAAAAAAATGAATCAATTAATTGTTGAACTGAGATAATTATAGAAAATGTCAATTTTCGGCTGGGTGTTTTGAGCATTATAACATACACCCTGTCCCGACTTTGTATCCACATAAAGTCTACATTAACCCAAACACTCCTCAATCCTCAAATCAATACGATTTTACTAGGAGTTAGGGTTAACACGCAAGAAAACGTTGATTTTTATCGTGTATTTATAGCACTTTGAAGTCCCAGCCTAGTAAGTAGGCTAAACAAAGTTTAGTGTTAAATAGAACTTGGGTATGAAAGGGTCAAAGACAAGTAAAGATAAATTGTTGTCTGTGCATGTTTAACCATGGAGCTATGTGGTTTAACATATTCTCATAATGCAACTGTTTCAAACAAAGACCTTCCCAATGTGGGGGACATGCTTCCTAAAGAGGAACAGCCTGGTTGTTTGAAGTTACGTACGGTCCGGAGGTTGATACAGTTTCCATGTTTTGTGGTCCGCCGGACTACTATACTTTTACAAACAGACTTGATATAAAGTTACAAACAGTGCTCACTGTGTAACTTTATGTCAGGTCTGTTTGTCTATTCACAGTTCTAGTACGCAGCACCCTTGGACTACTTTTACATGTGTGCATGTGGAGTATGCGGACCGGGAACCAGTCTAGCAGTGTGCACGCCCACCGCCACGATAGCGCCAGTATCACAACTGGAGGAAGGGACACTTATAATAATTTATGCTTACGTCACTATTCGGCCACCCGGGTTATGAATTATGCATTGTATACGTGACCCGTACAAGTACACCGTACATGTTACGTACTGTGCATTATTCAAAATGCTAGTGCGCATATAGGTTTCGCCCGGCCTAGTTTCTAGTTTTTGGCCTCAGTTTCTAGTTTTTAGTCATTCAATTTTTCACACCCGATCAAACTGAGGTATCTTTTTCTTGGATGGGACATTCAAATTCTTCAGATACTTGCTAACTGAGTGATTTTAGGGAAAACGTGATCAAAACTTGAAGATTGAATACATGCTTGGCTATCCTTTGAGATAGTTTTGAAAGCTAATTGGTTTTTATTTAACTTTATTTAAAGGGCTTAACTATATTGTTGATGTCCCCCAACGTGGCGCGGCCCCTAACGTGGCGGGCTTTACTTTCCGTTCTTTCTTGGCGCAATAAACAATCTGTTGCACTTGGCATTAAATGGAAATAAAGTTCTCAAGTACCTTCATAAATTCCAAAACTAAAATACGGAGAAGAATCATTCAGTTACTAGAAATTCACCGGAATGTGAAGGCATCGCCGTTCGCTTCAGGTTGTCATGACACCATACACGGAAGCCTGTAATAGGCATTTCACGTGAATAAAACCAGGCATACTGGCGTTGTGTACTGTGTCACAGTGTGTGCGTGCAAGTGGTCTTTGTGGGCCATCGTAGTAAGGCATCAAACCGTTTCAGCCAATCAGCGACGCACTCCACGTTAGGGGACAGTCCGGGCGATTTCGGGAAAAAAGTGTTCATCGTTTTGTCCTGATTGTTTGTGTTATTCTGTACTTGTTGATGAGTCAAAATATTAAAGTATTACTTTTTCTTGGAGCCTATGAATTATACTACAAGGTGTGTAAGTTTCAACTAATTCTGCTAGGGGGTTTTGCTATAAGGTGAGCGGATTTCCAGTGAGTTGTCGAAGTGCGCCAAGTTAGGGGACATCACTATACTGTTCAAGAGAAATATACAAAGAAACTTAAGGCCAACGCATTCGGGCGATTCAATAAAGCTAGGTGTGTAGTACACACGATCAGCAACCAACATTTTGTTTTACGTTCGGGTTGTGCATTCGATTTCGTTCTCGGGTGCATTCAATGCTCAGGCTCACATGTACATATGTTGTATTATTAGGTGATCGGGCCAACAGCCCGATCACCTATTACTCTCGTACGATTTCTTTGTCTTTTTTTTTAGGTGATCGGGCTCAACCCGATCACCTATTGATATCGTACGATTTCTTTGTCTTTTTTTTTTTAGGTGATCGGAACTCATTCCGATCACCTATTACTATTGTACGATTTCTTTAGTTAGGTGATCGGAACTAATTCCGATCACCTATTACTATTGTACGATTTCTTTGTCTTTTTAGGTGATCGGAACTCATTCCGATCACCTATTACTATTGTACGATTTCTTTGTCTTTTTTTTTTTTTTTTTTTTTTTTTCTTTTTCCACTTCTTTTTCTTCTTTTTCCACTCAAACGTTTCCAGAGCTTTTCTTCAAAACGGTTCAAGCTATCAACCTGAAACTTTGTAGGAACATCAACCCCAATGTGAAGGTGTGCATACAAGTGTGACGTCATTGTGACGTCATTGGGTATCAAATTACAACCCAAAAATGACTAAAATATGCATGTTTTAAAATGCTTCCGTCTGGAAAACCACGTGACCCATGATTTTCGTATCTAGCAGGCTTATAGATAGGATCATGGCCTACAATTTTCTTTGTGTGGGCATTTTCATCTGACCCTTCCCTCTGGGGTCAATCTGAGGTCAAAGTTCAACGAAAACGAAAATCTCAATTTTTGCACTTATTGAGCAACAATGCCCATCAAACCAAGCTGAATCTTTAAGTAACTAAGTACAGGCATAGGTCCTATGGCAGACTTTCACCAGCGTGTATAATATTATGATGGCATCAAGCGTGACGTCATCGTGACGTCATCAAGTATCAAATTACACCCCCCAAAAAACCAAAATATGCATATTTTAAAATGCTTCCGTCTTGAAAACCACGTGACCCAGGATCTTCGTATTTGGCAGGTTTATAGATGACATTCTGTGCTACAATTTTCTTGGTGTGGGCATTTTCATCTGACCCTTCCTTCTGGGGTCAATTGGAGGTCAAAGTTCAACGAAACTGAGAATCTCAGTTTTTACACTTACCAGCAACAATGCCTATCAAACTAAGCTGAATCGTTAGTAAATTAGATACAGACATAGGCCCTACGGCAGACTTTCACCAGAATGTATAGTATCATGATGGCATCAAGTGTGACGTAATCATGACGTCATCAGGTGTCAAATTACAAAAAATAAAAGGTTATTATTTCCAAAATTCATATCTCAAGAACCGTAATAGATACTTGAACAATTCTTTCACAACATGATAAGTCTAAATGAACTGAACAAATCATACAATGTCATGACCCCTGTGTGACGCCTACTTCCGGTCCAAACCGGAAGTTGTTCGAAAATGTGCATTTTTTAAAGCGTTTTGAATGCAAATAGATTCAAAGTGGTAGTGAATTTGACCATATTTCTACGGAACAAAATGTTTCCACACATGTGGACTTTTTGACTATACCATTGGTGACGTCATCACATGGACGGTAGTTACGTAATGTGGTGTCAAAATACGCAAATTTGGAGCTGAATTGTTTAAAAATGCTGTATCTTGAGAACTACAACAGATATTTGCATGATTCTTTCGCCACATTTAAGAACTTGATGTTTATCAAATTGTTGAACAATTTGTGCACAACATTGTGACGTCATGATATCGTCACAGGTGTCAAATTACAAAAATTAAATGGTTATTATTTCAAAAATTCATATCTCAAGAATCGTATTAGATACTTGAAAAATTCTTTCACAGCATGATAGGTCGCAATGAACTGAACAAATCATACAATGGCATGACCCCTGTGTGACCCAAACCTCCGGTCCAAACCGGACAGGTTCGAAAATGTACACTTTTTTAGCACTTTGAATGCAAATAGAGCCAAAGTGGTAGGGAATTTGACCATAGTTCTACGGAACGAAATGTTCCCTCACATGTGGACTTTATGACTACATATATACCACTGATGACGTCATCACGTGTACGGTGGTTACGTAATGTGGAGAAATTATTTGTTGGGTCCCTTGATAATTAAGCTAACTCAGTCGTTTGAGGGCGCTATGCCAAGCCTCCACTAATCTGACGATTTGCGCCCATATATAGTGCTCGACTTCTAATAATAGAACTTGTATCTAGGCGGCCTGTCTCGGGTCAGAGGTCATAATGTATCTTTTTAAGGAGGATGTCTGGGCCACACGGCCAATGATACACGTACGTGCGCGTGTAGTGAATAAGTCAGACAGACAAGACATAATAAGCAGGGCTTGATTTACAACAGAGAAAATTGGACTTTTGAAGATGTAAAACTGCTAGTTTCCGTGGCATCATCGCCAGGAAAGTTGAATGAACACTTGATAGCACAAGGACATTTACTTTTGGTGACTTAGCTGTTGTATCTTGGGTGTAATTATGTACGGCTAGCCTTAGTCGGCGGACCAGAGTAAATATGCCTTCTCCCCGAAAACTGTGAATGTTACATGCTGGAAATCGTTGCTGTGTTGGAAATAAAATGGACATGGTGGACCGCAACTCAAGTTGACTGGAGCGTCAGTTTATTCTAGATTCAATTGAACCCCAACTCCCCACACGGCGATATACTACAGTAATATGATCTCAAATGACAAAATCTTTAGAACTGTTAGATATTGAAAAGATTCTTTCACCACATATACATGTCAAAACTTGTTCTTCAGTAGATACTTGAACAATCTGTGCACACAATAGTAACGTTATGATGAGATTGACAATTATGACGTCATCAGATACACAATTTTAGCGTTGAATAGTCAGAGTCATGTCTTGAGAATTCCAATACTTTTTCAACATCAAACAACTCAAGTTTTCAAACAATCTCAAAACTGTGTCGTCATCATCATTTCAATGTTTATGTCACCCGATCACCTTGCGTTTGTAAAAAACACAAACGCGAAGCTCTAGTTTTTTTTTTCTTTTTCCCTTTTCTTTTTCCACTCAAACGTTTCCAGAGCTTTTCTTCAAAACGGTTCAAGCTATCAACTTGAAACTTTGTAGGAACATCAACCCCAATGTGAAGGTGTGCATACAAGTGTGACGTCATTGTGACGTCATCGGGTGTCAAATTACAACCCAAAAATGACTAAAATATGCATGTTTTAAAATGCTTCCGTCTGGAAAACCACGTGACCCATGATTTTCGTATTTATCAGGCTTATTAATAAGATCATGGCCTACAATTTTCTTCGTGTGGGCATTTTCATCTGACCCTTCCTTCTAGGGTCAATTTGAGGTCAAAGTTCAACGAAAACGAAAATCTCAATTTTTGCACTTATTGAGCAACAATGCATATCAAACCAAGCTGAATCTTTAAGTAACTAAGTACAGGCATAGGTCCTATGGCAGACTTTCACCAGCGTGTATAATATTATGATGGCATCAAGCGTGACGTCATCGTGACGTCATCAAGTATCAAATTACACCCCCAAAAAAACTAAAATATGCATATTTTAAAATGCTTCCGTCTTGAAAACCACGTGACCCAGGATCTTCGTATTTGTCAGATTTATAGATGACATTCTGTGCTACAATTTTCTTTGTGTGGGCATTTTCATCTGACCCTTCCTTCTGGGGTCAATTGGAGGTCAAAGTTCGACGAAACTGAGAATCTCAGTTTTTACACTTACCAGCAACAATGCCTATCAAACCAAGCTGAATCGTTAGTAAATTAGATACAGACATAGGCCCTACGGCAGACTTTCACCAGAATGTATAGTATCATGATGGCATCAAGTGTGACGTAATCATGACGTCATCAGGTGTCAAATTACAAAAATTCAAAGGTTATTATTTCCAAAATTCATATCTCAAGAACCGTAATAGATACTTGAACAATTCTTTCACAACATGATCAGTCTAAATGAACTGAACAAATCATACAATGTCATGACCCCTGTGTGACGCCTACTTCCGGTCCAAACCGGAAGTTGTTCGAAAATGTGCATTTTTTTAAGCGTTTTTAATGCAAATAGATTGAAAGTGGTAGTGAATTTGACCATATTTCTACGGAACGAAATGTTTCCACACATGTGGACTTTTTGACTATACCATTGGTGACGTCATCACATGGACGGTAGTTACGTAATGTGGTGCCAAAATACGCAAATTTGGAGCTGAATTGTTTAAAAATGCTGTATCTTGAGAACTACAGCAGATATTTGCGTGATTCTTTAGCCACATTTAAGAACTTGATGTTTATCAAATTGTTGAACAATTTTTGCACAACATTGTGACGTCATGATATCGTCACAGGTGTCAAATTACAAAAATTAAATGGTTATTATTTCAAAAATTCATATCTCAAGAATCGTAATAGATACTTGAACAATTCTTTCACAGCATGATAGGTCGCAATGAACTGAACAAATCATACAATGGCATGACCCCTGTGTGACCCAAACCTCCGGTCCAAACCGGAAGAGGTTCGAAAATGTACACTTTTTTAGCACTTTGAATGCAAATAGAGCCAAAGTGGTAGGGAATTTGACCATAGTTCTACGGAACGAAATGTTCCCTCACATGTGGACTTTATGACTACATATATACCACTGATGACGTCATCACGTGCACGGTGGTTACGTAATGTGGAGAAATTATTTGTTGGGTCCCTTGATAATTAAGCTAACTCAGTCGTTTGAGGGCGCTATGCCAAGCCTCCACTAATCTGACGATTTGCGCCCATATATAGTGCTCGACTTCTAATAATATAACTTGTATCTAGGCGGCCTGTCTCGGGACAGAGGCCATAATGTATCTTTTTAGGGAAGATGTCTGGGCCACACGGCCAATGATATACACGTACCTGCGCGAGTAGTGAATAAGTCAGACAGACGAGACATAATAAGCAGGGCTTGATTTACAACCGAGAAAATTTGACTTTTAAAGATGTAAAACTGCTAGTTTCCGTGGCATCATCGCCAGGAAAGTTGAATAAACACTAGATAGCACAAGGACATTTACTTTTGGTGACTTAGCTGTTGTATCTTGGGTGTAATTATGTACGGCTAGCCTTAGTCGGCGGACCAGAGTAAATATGGTTTCTCCCCGAAAACTGTGAATGTGACATGCTGGAAATCGTTGCTGTGTTGGAAATAAAATGGACATGGTGGACCGCAACTCAAGTTGACTGGAGCATCAGTTTATTCTAGATGCAATTGAACCCCAACTCCCCACACGGCGATATACTACAGTAATATGATCTCAAATGACAACATCTTTAGAACTGTAATAGATATTGAAAATATTCTTTCACCACATATACATGTCAAAACTTGTTCTTCAGTAGATACTTGAACAATATGTGCACACAATAGTAACGTTATTGATGAGATTGACAATTATGACGTCATCAGATACACAATTTTAGCGTTGAATAGTCAGAGTCATGTCTTGAGAATTCCAATACTTTTTCAACATCAAACAACTCAAGTTTTCAAACAATCTCAAAACTGTGTCGTCATCATCATTGCAATGTTTATGTCACCCGATCACCTTGCGTTTGTAAAAAACACGAACGCGAAGCTCTAGTTTTTTTTTTTTTTTTTCTTCTTTTTCCACTCAAACGTTTCCAGAGCTTTTCTTCAAAACGGTTCAAGCTATCAACTTGAAACTTGGTAGGAACATCAACCCCAATGTGAAGGTGTGCACTGAAGTGTGACGTCATTGTGACGTCATCGGGTATCAAATTACAACCCAAATATGACTAAAATATGCATGTTTTAAAATGCTTCCGTCTAGAAAACCACGTGACCCATGATCTTCGTATTTGACAGGCTTATATATCAGATCATGGCCTACAATTTTCTTCGTGTGGGCATTTTCATCTGACCCTTCCTTCTGGGGTCAATCTGAGGTCAAAGTTCAACGAAAACGAAAATCTCAATTTTTGCACTTATTGAGCAACAATGCCCATCAAACCAAGCTGAATCTTTAAGTAACTAGGTACAGGCATAGGTCCTATGGCAGACTTTCACCAGCGTGTATAATATTATGATGGCATCAAGCGTGACGTCATCGTGACGTCATCAAGTATCAATTTACACCCCCCAAAAAACCAAAATATGCATATTTTAAAATGCTTCCGTCTTGAAAACCACGTGACCCATGATCTTCGTATTTGGCAGGTTTATAGATGACATTCTGTTCTACAATTTTCTTTGTGTGGGCATTGTCATCTGACCCTTCCTTCTGGGGTCAATTGGAGGTCAAAGTTCAACGAAACTGAGAATCTCAGTTTTTACACTTACCAGTAACAATGCCCATCAAACCAAGCTGAATCGTTAGTAAATTAGATACAGACATAGGCCCTACGGCAGACTTTCACCAGAATGTATAGTATCATGATGGCATCAAGTGTGACGTAATCATGACGTCATCAGGTGTCAAATTACAAAAATTCAAAGGTTATTATTTCCAAAATTCATATCTCAAGAACCGTAATAGATACTTGAACAATTCTTTCACAACATGATAAGTCTAAATGAACTGAACAAATCATACAATGTCATGACCCCTGTGTGACGCCTACTTCCGGTCCAAACCGGAAGTTGTTCGAAAATGTGCATTTTTTAAAGCGTTTTGAATGCAAATAGATTCAAAGTGGTAGTGAATTTGACCATATTTCTACGGAACGAAATGTTTCCACACATGTGGACTTTTTGACTATACCATTGGTGACGTCATCACATGGACGGTAGTTACGTAATGTGGTGTCAAAATACGCAAATTTGGAGCTGAATTGTTTAAAAATGCTGTATCTTGAGAACTACAGCAGATATTTGCGTGATTTTTTCGCCACATTTAAGAACTTGATGTTTATCAAATTGTTGAACAATTTGTGCACAACATTGTGACGTCATGATATCGTCACAGGTGTCAAATTACAAAAATTAAATGGTTATTATTTCAAAAATTCATATCTCAAGAATCGTAATAGATACTTGAACAATTCTTTCACAGCATGATAGGTCGCAATGAACTGAACAAATCATACAATGGCATGACCCCTGTGTGACCCAAACCTCCGGTCCAAACCGGAAGAGGTTCGAAAATGTACACTTTTTTAGCACTTTGAATGCAAATAGAGCCAAAGTGGTAGGGAATTTGACCATTTTTCTACGGAACGAAATGTTCCCTCACATGTTGACTTTATGACTACATATATACTACTGATGACGTCATCACGTGCACGGTGGTTACGTAATGTGGAGAAATTATTTGTTGGGTCCCTTGATAATTAAGCTAACTCAATCGTTTGAGGGCGCTATGCCAAGCCTCCACTAATCTGACGATTTGCGCCCATATATAGTGCTGGACTTCTAATAATAGAACTTGTATCAAGGCGGCCTGTCTCGGGTCAGAGGTCATAATGTCTGGGCCACACGGCCAATGATATACACGTACGTGCGCGAGTAGTGAATAAGTCAGACAGACGATACATAATAAGCAGGGCTTGATTTACAACCGAGAAAATTGGACTTTTGAAGATGTAAAACTGCTAGTTTCCGTGGCATCATCGCCAGGAAAGTTGAATAAACACTAGATAGCACAAGGACATTTACTTTTGGTGACTTAGCTGTTGTATCTTGGGTGTAATTATTTACGGCTAGCCTTAGTCGGCGGACCAGAGTAAATATGTCTTCTCCCCGAAAACTGTTAATGTGACATGCTGGAAATCGTTGCTGTGTTGGAAATAAAATGGACATGGTGGACCGCAACTCAAGTTGACTGAAGCGTCAGTTTAATCTAGATGCAATTGAACCCCAACTCCCCACACGGCGATATACTACAGTAATATGATCTCAAATGACAAAATCTTTAGAACTGTAATAGATATTGAAAAGATTCTTTCACCACATATAGGCCTAGGCCTATATGTCAAAACTTGTTCTTCAGTAGATACTTGAACAATCTGTGCACACAATAGTAACGTTATGATGAGATTGACAATTATGACGTCATCAGATACACAATTTTAGCGTTGAATAGTCAGAGTCATGTCTTGAGAATTCCAATACTTTTTCAACATCAAACAACTCAAGTTTTCAAACAATTTAAAACTGTGTCGTCATCATCATTTCAATGTTTATGTCACCCGATCACCTTGCGTTTGTAAAAAACACAAACGCGAAGCTCTAGTTTTTTTTTTCTTCTTTTTCCACTCAAACGTTTCCAGAGCTTTTCTTCGAAACGGTTCAAGCTATCACCTTGAAACTTGGTAGGAACATCAACCCCAATGTGAAGGTGTGCATACAAGTGTGACGTCACCGTGACGTCATCGGGTATCAAATTACAACAAAAAAATGACCAAAATATGCATGTTTTAAAATGCTTCCGTCTGGAAAACCACGTGACTCATGATCTTCGTATTTGGCAGGCTTATATATCAGATCATAGCCAACAATTTTCTTCGTGTGGGCATTTTCATCTGACCCTTCCTTCTGGGGTCAATTTGAGGTCAAAGTTCAACGAAAACAAAAATCTAAATTTTTGCACTTATTGAGCAACAATGCCCATCAAACCAAGCTGAATCTTTAACAAACTAAGTACAGGCATAGGTCCTATAGCAGACTTTCACCAGCGTGTATAATATTATAATGGCATCAAGCGTGACGTCATCGTGACGTCATCAAGTATCAAATTACACCCCCAAAAAAACCAAAATATGCATATTTTAAAATGCTTCCGTCTTGAAAACCACGTGACCCAGGATCTTCGTATTTGGCAGGTTTATAGATGACATTCTGTGCTACAATTTTCTTTGTGTGGGCATTTTCATATGACCCTTCCTTCTGGGGTCAAATGGAGGTCAAATTTCAACGAAACTGAGAATCTCAGTTTTTACACTTACCAGCAACAATGCCCATCAAACCAAGCTGAATCGTTAGTAAATTAGATACAGACATAGGCCCTACGGCAGACTTTCACAGTATCATGATGGCATCAAGTGTGACGTAATCATGACGTCATCAGGTATCAAATTACAAAAATTCAAAGGTTATTATTTCCAAAATTCATATCTCAAGAACCGTAATAGATACTTGAACAATTCTTTCACAACATGATAAGTCTAAATGAACTGAACAAATCATACGATGTCATGACCCCTGTGTGACGCCTACTTCCGGTCCAAACCGGAAGTTGTCCGAAAATGTGCATTTTTTAAGCGTTTTGAATGCAAATAGATTCAAAGTGGTAGTGAATTTGAACATATTTCTACGGAACGAAATGTTTCCACACATGTGGACTTTCTGACTATACCATTGGTGACGTCATCACATGGACGGTAGTTACGTAATGTGGTGTCAAAATACGCAAATTTGGAGCTGAATTGTTTAAAAATGCTGTATCTTGAGAACTACAGCAGATATTTGCATGATTCTTTCGCCACATTTAAGAACTTGATGTTTATCAAATTGTTGAACAATTTGTGCACAACATTGTGACGTCATGATATCGTCACAGGTGTCAAATTACAAAAATTAAATGGTTATTATTTCAAAAATTCATATCTCAAGAATCGTAATAGATACTTGAACAATTCTTTCACAGCATGATAGGTCGCAATGAACTGAACAAATCATACAATGGCATGACCCCTGTGTGACCCAAACCTCCGGTCCAAACCGGAAGAGGTTCGAAAATGTACACTTTTTTAGCATTTTGAATGCAAATAGAGCCAAAGTGGTAGGGAATTTGACCATAGTTCTACGGAACGAAATGTTCCCTCACATGTGGACTTTATGACTACATATATACCACTGATGATGTCATCACGTGCACGGTGGTTACGTAATGTGGAGAAATTATTTGTTGGGTCCCTTGATAATTAAGCCAACTCAGTCGTTTGAGGGCGCTATGCCAAGCCTCCACTTATCTGACGATTTGCGCCCATATATAGTGCTCGACTTCTAATAATAGAACTTGTATCTAGGCAGCCTGTCTCGGGTCAGAGGTCATAATGTATCTTTTTAAGGAGGATGTCTGGGCCACACGGCCAATAATACACGTACGTGCGCGTGTAGTGAATAAGTCAGACAGACAAGACATAATAAGCAGGGCTTGATTTACAACAGAGAAAATTGGACTTTTGAAGATGTAAAACTGCTAGTTTCCGTGACATCATCGCCAGGAAAGTTGAATGAACACTTGATAGTACAAGGACATTTACTTTTGGTGACTTAGCTGTTGTATCTTGGGTGTAATTATGTACGGCTAGCCTTAGTCGGCGGACCAGAGTAAATATGTCTTCTCCCCGAAAACTGTGAATGTGACATGCTGGAAATCGTTGCTGTGTTGGAAATAAAATGGACATGGTGGACCGCAACTCAAGTTGACTGGAGCGTCAGTTTATTCTAGATGCAATTGAACCCCAACTCCCCACACGGCGATATACTACAGTAATATGATCTCAAATGACAAAATCTTTAGAACTGTTAGATATTGAAAAGATTCTTTCACCACATATACATGTCAAAACTTGTTCTTCAGTAGATACTTGAACAATCTGTGCACACAATAGTAACGTTATGATGAGATTGACAATTATGACGTCATCAGATACACAATTTTAGCGTTGAATAGTCAGAGTCATGTCTTGAGAATTCCAATACTTTTTCAACATCAAACAACTCAAGTTTTCAAACAATCTCAAAACTGTGTCGTCATCATCATTTCAATGTTTATGTCACCCGATCACCTTGCGTTTGTAAAAAACACAAACGCGAAGCTCTAGTTTTTTTTTTCTTTTTCTTTTTTTTTTTCCACTCAAACGTTTCCAGAGCTTTTCTTCAAAACGGTTCAAGCTATCAACTTGAAACTTTGTAGGAACATCAACCCCAATGTGAAGGTGTGCATACAAGTGTGACGTCATTGTGACGTCATTGGGTATCAAATTACAACCCAAAAATGACTAAAATATGCATGTTTTAAAATGCTTCCGTCTGGAAAACCACGTGACCCATGATTTTCGTATTTAGCAGGCTTATAGATAAGATCATGGCCTACGATTTTCTTCGTGTGGGCATTTTCATCTGACCCTTCCTTCTGGGGTCAATCTGAGGTCAAAGTTCAACGAAAACGAAAATCGCAATTTTTGCACTTATTGAGCAACAATGCCCATCAAACCAAGCTGAATCTTTAAGTAACTAAGTACAGGCATAGGTCCTATGGCAGACTTTCACCAGCGTGTATAATATTATGATGGCATCAAGCGTGACGTCATCGTGACGTCATCAAGTATCAAATTACACCCCCAAAAAAAACAAAATATGCATATTTTAAAATGCTTCCGTCTTGAAAACCACGTGACCCAGGATCTTCGTATTTGGCAGGTTTACAGATGACATTCTGTGCTACAATTTTCTTTGTGTGGGCATTTTCATCTGACCCTTCCTTCTGGGGTCAATTGGAGGTCAAAGTTCAACGAAACTGAGAATCTCAGTTTTTACACTTACCAGCAACAATGCCCATCAAACCAAGCTGAATCGTTAGTAAATTAGATACAGACATAGGCCCTACGGCAGACTTTCACCAGAATGTATAGTATCACGATGGCATCAAGTGTGACGTAATCATGACGTCATCAGGTGTCAAATTACAAAAATTGAAAGGTTATTATTTCCAAAATTCATATCTCAAGAACCGTAATAGATACTTGAACAATTCTTTCACAACATGATAAGTCTAAATGAACTGAACAAATCATACGATGTCATGACCCCTGTGTGACGCCTACTTCCGGTCCAAACCGGAAGTTGTTCGAAAATGTGCATTTTGTAAGCGTTTTGAATGCAAATAGATTCAAAGTGGTAGTGAATTTGACCATATTTCTACGGAACGAAATGTTTCCACACATGTATAGACTTTTTGACTATACCATTTGTGACGTCATCACATGGACGGTGGTTACGTAATGTGGTGTCAAAATACGCAAATTTGGAGCTGAATTGTTTTAAAATGCTGTATCTTGAGAACTACAGCAGATATGTGCATGATTCTTTCGCTACATTTAAGAACTTGATGTTTATCAAATTGTTGAACAATTTGTGCACAACATTGTGACGTCATGATATCGTCACAGGTGTCAAATTACAAAAATTCAAAGGTTATTATTTTTAAAATTCATATCTCAAGAACCGTAATAGATACTTGAACAATTCTTTCACAACATGATAAGTCTAAATGAACTGAACAAATCATACGATGTCATGACCCCTGTGTGACGCCTACTTCCGGTCCAAACCGGAAGAGGTTCGAAAATGTACACTTGTTTAGCACGTTGAATGCAAATAGAGCCAAAGTGGTAGGGAATTTGACCATAGTTCTACGGAGCGAAATGTTTTCACACATGTGGACCTTTTGACTATACCATTGGTGACGTCATTACATGGACGGTGGTTACGTAATGTACGTCAAATTACGCAAATTTGGAGCTGAGATGTTTTAAAATGCTGTATCTTGAAAACTACAACAGATATTGGTATGATTCCTTCGCCACATTTAAGAACTTGATGTTCAACATATTGTTCAACAATTTGTGCACAAAATTGTGACGTCATGATGTCGTCACAGGTGTCACATTACAAGATTTCAAAGGTTATTATTTCAACAATTCATATCTCAAAACGGTGCAAGCTATCAACCCCCCCCAGCTATGGCGGATATGCAGGGAGGAGATATTAGTTACCGGATTAGTGTATACAGCAGCCGATTTCACGAAACTTTACGCAATTGCGCAAGTCCACTTACGCCATAAGCTATTGCGCAAGTAATGGCGTAAGTGGACTTGCGCAATTGCGTAAAGTTTCGTGAAATCGGCTGCTGAACTTCCATTTTTGCCATTCCACAGGTGATAACAACGTCTGAAATTCATCACAAAATGTTCATTTAGCCCGATCACCTGGCGTTTGTAACAACAAACGTCATACCTCTAGTTCTATACTATATTACTTTTTGGCCATCTTTTGACGATTATAAAATTAATTAGCTAAAGTTGAGACAGTCAGACGTATAGCTGTGCCTCTCATTTCTATTTCATCTACTTGGGGCAGTCATTTTCATCAACCGTCTTTTCAAATTTTTGAGATTTTTAAATTGATTTTCTTTTTCTTTGGGGTTACTTTGAACAAATCATTAGGTTTGTGGAATTTATAAGGAAACAACTAATTAGTCAAAGGATATAAGCGAAATAACCAAACGATAAGGGTATAAACTATAATGATTGTTTTCACCATGTAAGGCCTATCTTTTGGGAAAGGTTAGATGTTGTCGTTAATGATCTTTTGGGTATTTTTGTTTATTGATCTTGTCAATGTAAACAACAATAAACAATTGTTTGGGGGGGTTGGAATTCGCGACGTTAACGAGTTCACTAATCACTTAGTTTGTTTAGAGTTTCTTCCTGTTCAGTTTTGTATATGCTGTTATATATTGAAGATTCATTGATGATCTCTTGACGTGCTAGTATAGGAATATCGCCACGAGGGTATTCTTTGAAAGATGTCTGGGCACATTAATGAAAATGAATGCCCAAACAACCCCTCTGCATTACTGGGACGGTCACGATGCTTTTCGTCATTTTAAGTTTGCACACAAAACCATGGGCTGCCATGGTTTTGCGTGTAAAAGACAGTAGCCAATAAGACACGAGAGCTGCAACACGACACGATAGCTGCATTCCTGGTTCAGCCCACTTTAGCGGTGGGGTCTTGACCCTTGCCTGACTGCAAACCCCCAATGCATTGCGGTATGAGGCGGTAGTTTCAAATCTGTATGTACTGCATATGGTTCAACTCGAACACCGTGAGAACGGCAATAAAAGCATACTATGCATTGTGGCATTCTACTCCAAGATAAATTTAGTGGATTTTCATGTACATGTATTGTGTTTTGTTTTTAATTGTTTATGAGTCATTTATATTTGTGTGCATTGTATTCTTTGGACTTCAATGAATTCATTAAAATACAACCTGAAAATGTTAATGCCAGAATTTAACATGTAACCATGGAGCTATAATACATTGAATATAAATGGTCAAAGTGCATTAAAGGCACAGGATCGTCGGCAATGCGCGCGCGCCAAATTCGTGCCACGAAATACGCAGCTCGATAGAAAATGCATATAGATCGAGCCGCGTATTTCGTTGCATGAATTTGGCGCACGCGCATTGCTGACGAGCCTTAGCTGTGCCTTAAATAACGTTTATAGTGGAAGGCCTTTCAATGTTTTTTTGCATCGAGCAATTAAGGGTTTGCGATTTTTGCCACGAATTTTCAACGATTAGGTACGTACGACTTTCTGAAAAAGGAGGGTGGATATTTTTTTCATTAGAAATACACGCGATCCCCTGTTCTGAAAAAGGAGGGTCGTTAAGATTTCAATTAGAAATACACGCGTCGAGAGGTTTTCCAGTATAGAAATGCACGCGACTAGGCCTAATACCGACCTTTTCTGGAAAAGGAGGGTCAAGAAGTTTTCCATTATAATTATACGCCCTTTTTTCTGGAAAAGGAAAGTCGATAAGTTTTCGATTAGAAATACACGCGACTCCCCTTTTTGGAAAAGGGGAGTCAAGAAGTTTTCCATTAGAAATACACGCGACTCCCCTTTTCTGTAAAAGGGGAGTCGAGAAGAGTTCCATTAGAAATACACGCGACCCCCCTTTTTCTGAAAGAAGGAGGGTCAAGAGGTTTTCCATTATAATTATACGCCCTTTTTTTCTGGAAAAGGAAAGTCGATAAGTTTTCTATTAGAAATACACGCGACTTCCCTTTTTCTGAAAAAGGGGAGTCGAGAAGTTTTCCATTAGAATACACGCGACTCCCCTTTTTCTGAAAAAAGGGGAGTCGAGAAGATTTCCATAATAAATACACGCAACCCCCCTTTTTCTGGAAAAGGGGCGTCGAGTAGTTTTCCATTAGAATTAGTGTAGGGTAGTATGCAGGTAATGTGGGACTGCAGGTAATACATATGTGTATGGGACGCGTGAATTAAAATCGGCGCCTGTTTAGCTGTAGGTCCTATGCTTTGGATAGTGCCTTCTATAGTTGCAATAAGTCCTTGTTATCACTTAGACTGGTTCCCGCTCCACATATAACGACTGAACTTAAATTCAGTCTAGTAAAAAAAAAATTGGTCCGGGTACCAGACAAGCTATCACTGTCAACACGGATATGATTTGTTCGCGAAACAAAATTTCGGTGAAAAAAATCATCAAAATTTGACCAGGTATGTGAAGTTAACGTTATTTTTTTCCCTATGATCTAAATATAGACATATCATAGAATATAATAATCTTAAGGGTATTTTTTTCGTATACATTGCACAAAGATTTTAAGGAAATTACCTCCTGGAATCAACACATAATGTAATTTTAAGATATACTTCCTATTTGCACTTTTGTCGCAAATGTTGCTTTTCTGTAAAAAAAAATTACGTTTTCTTCTTCAAAAATTGCCTTCGGTTAGTGCACAAGATAACCATTTACGCGCGCGCGCAGCGCCCTCTGTTGTCGCACAGACCGCTCGCCGCGTCATTTTGTGCATTACTTTATGTAGTAATTTTATCATTTATTTATCTCAGAAATGCAACATTTCCGACGGAAGTGTCAGTCGGAAGTATTATAGAATTGAATAAGCTATCGATTCCAATAAAAAATTCCAAAAAAATACCATATTAAAAAAATGTCCAGGGGTAGGCTGCATTTTTGACATGTTTAGGAAGTTTAGGAAGTGTTTTAAGCTGCCTTGTCGAGCGAGCGTGTGGGGTCCTGTGTACAATTATTTACGGATTTAGTATGCATTGAATGGGAGGCCAGCTACCGCAAGGTGCAGGTATTGGAACATAGTTTGTTTACGTGTCATACAATGTTATAGTTACTTGTGCCTTGACTCACTGTGCGTTGTAATTTTTTTCTCTGTTTGTTAGGGTATATAATAAGTGATATTGATTCAGAATTATTAATTTAGGTAGGGTTTGTTAATAATTATTGTTAAATTTTTATTTTGCCCTTTTTTTATTCAGATGCCAGTGAATTATATTCGGAAATTGAGCCGCGCTTCATGGTCGCCCGAAGTTATGCAGATGGCCATCAATGCATGCAAAGCCAAAGAGATGTGCCTGACGATTGCCTAACGATTGCCCGGGGGGGGGGGGGGGGGGGGGGGGGGGGGAGGGGGAGGGGTGACAATTGATAACGCCATAATGAGCTTGTGGTAGCCAAAAATTAACAATACAAGTAAAGTCACAATGCTGTGTGTGTTACGTACGTGTTAGTGTTGATGTCTCAATTACAGGTAGAATGCAAGATCCAACGCGCGGCTTATAAGTTGTTGAAAAATAAAACTCATATTATTGAGAAAGTTTTAAATAGTCAAAATTAACACCACCAACTTTGTTCAGGGGTAAAAATAAGAGGTCCAAAATTGTTGGTGTCCTAGTTATGTACTGTGATGACACCATTAGTTGGCTTCAAAAATCGCAAATCATGGTCAAAAATTCTTGGTAATAGACTGCGCCCTGAATATTTTGTCCTCTGATTACTGAGACTTAAGACCATAATGGCTCATTATTTGTTCCATGATATTGAATAGGAATTATGTGTCTCAGGTTACATACGCCAATAAAAAAATGGCTGTATATTGAGTTTGAATTAAACCTGAGTACTCTATTCACAAACAAATATTAAATTTAAGTGGCACTTTGGAAATACAAAATAAATATTTTCTGCTGGGAAACCACTTTCAATCACTAAAACACTTGAAAATCTTTAAAAGCATGTACGTCACACTTTTGGACCCCTAATTTTCAAGTTGGGAAATACCTTCAGATAGTTATCTGTTAGCAGATCTGTTACACTACACGATGTGTAGCATAATTTATGACGTGTGTACGTGTTGAACTATCATGAGATGTAACACTAACACGTCCTAAACATCGTGTTAACACGGTGTTTGTTCCAAGGTCACAATTCCGATTAAGTTAACAAATCTGTTACACTAATTTAACTAACACGCAACCCAGAGTTGACTTCGCCCTATATGTTCAGTGCATAGAATTGACATAGTGTTAACACCGTGTTAACATGATGTTAAGCTGGACGTTCAGTTACAGGTCGAGATTACAGCTGTGTTAACAAATCTGAGACCAATTTCATAAAGCTGTTTAGCATAAAAAAATTGCTTGCTTTATAAAATGGGTTTTCTTGCTAATACACAAGTTGACATACAATGTTTACTAGGCCCTACCCATTTCTAAAAAAGCAGAAAATGTTTGGATTAAGCAAATTTTTCTGCTAAACAGCTTTATGAAATGGGCCCCTGTTAAAACTAACGATAACACGTAACACACACGTAATTGTGAGTCACCCGGCCATTGTCAATCGAACAATCTTGTATACAGAGTCGTATAGGCAAAGGAACACATGTTCATGTATAGGCCTATAGTTTGCTTTCTTGAATTTTGTTTCGGCTTTGTGGTTATGATTGCCAAGTTTTCGCACAAAGTTCGACGGAGACTTCCAGTATGGTTTTGTAAATTGTCTGTTTCTGTCAGAAAAGCTGAACATTTTCACATAAACCCGCAGGTCCACGAGTTAGCATATATGCTGTACCGGGTTATACGGGTAATCACAGTTTTGCAATGTTCACTTCTTAAAACTTAAATAATATGTTATAAACAAAAAATGTTACATGTATATGCAAATATTGTCGGTTATACATGAACATGACAGTACGTTTTCTAGCTGAATGGGGGTTTCTATATACATGTATGAATTGTGATTACAGTCACACAATTATAAACCTGCCAATTTTTGTTTTAAAAAGTAATTTTTGATTGTGGCTAAAATATAATGTACAGAAGAATATAATAGGCCATTTCGACATTTTCGCGGCCATTTTGAAGGAGGTGCAAAGAGCGCCCTCAAGCGCCGCATGTGCGTGCACAAAACATATCTAAGGCGGCTTCGCGCACTGGATACAACTTCGCAATTAATTCTTTTGACTAATTAAATCGATGGCTTTGACTATAAAGCTGGTTGATTGTGATTCTATATGAATTGTTCTTATGCTTCAGTTGAAAAATCAAAATTAAAAGTGTCTTCTTGTCTGAATAAATCGCATTTTAAGACCCCTTCTTATTTCCCAATTTCTCTAAGATTAAGGCGGCTTGATTCCCGCAATGGATACAACTTCGCAATTAATTTGTTTGACTAATTAAATCGATTGCTATGACGATAAAGCTGATTGATGATGATTCTACATGAATATTTCTTATACTACAGCTGAAAAATAGTAACAAAAAGTGCCTACTTGTCTGAATAAATCGATTTTAAGACCCCTTCTTATTTCCTAATTTCTTTAAGCTAAGGCGGCTTAATTCGCGCACTAGATACAACTTCGCAATTAATTTTTGTGACTAATTAAATCGATGGCTATGACAACAAAGCTGATTGATGATGATTCTGCATGAATATTTCTTATATTACAGTTGAAAAATCTTAACAAAAAGTGCCTACTCGTCAGAATAAATCGATCTTTAAGGCCCCCCTTTTTATCTCCCAGTTTCTCCCTGCTACTGTTTTTTTCAAGTAAATATCTCGGAAAATGAAGTGTCTCTGACCACTTATCACAGAAGTATGTTATATAAAAAAAGTGTGAACAGGCTTGATATTAGTTCGCAGCAAGAAAGGATAAACATAACCCTTTCAATAATTATTTTAACAAAATACAATTGTCAACATTTCTGGTAACTTATTACACTTTAGGCTATTAATTAATACCATGATAAAATATGATCTTTTCCTGGGAAATTTGTATTGTTTCTGTTAAACCGATCATGATTATTGGAACAAATGATAAAGATTTTCAAAATTGTCATGGTGTTTCGACTATTGAAATTAAGTGTCCTTTTATTATCAAGAACAGCACGGTGAAAGAAGGAGTAAAGAAATGCGACTTTCTCCACGAGATCGACGGGAGAGGTGAGATTGAGGCAAAGCCAAAATTATTTCACACAGATCAACATCCAGATGGCTCTAGCAGAGGCTAAACAAGTCTTAAGCGGGCCTCCCACTGTGCGATTTTTGCTACGAATTAGGTACGATTAGCTACGATTTAGGTCGATTATGTATACACTCTACACACAATCGTACCAAATCGTAGCTAATTGTACCTAATTCGTGGCAAAAATCGCACAGTGGGAGGCCCGCTTTATTTTGTTATCTGGACTTAACAGGACACGTTCGTAAAAAAATACCTTTGACAAACAACATTATAAAAAAGTTGCAATGAGCGCAACAGTGTTCTTCAAAACCTGTGCCCTGTATATATATCAATAAAAACCTATACTTTTGCGGCACTTGTGATAAACAGTGGCTAGACGCCACTGAGATAAAAGAGGACGAAATAGACTGGAGAGCATCCAATGTGACGTATGGTTCCAAGTGCCAAGGACTGAAATCTGACGACGATTTAAGCGATGTCACCTGGATCCATTCCAAGAAACTTTATTGGAAGAAAAGTGAAATGAGAAAAGAAGCCTTAAAAATCGATTTATTCAGACATTGGAACTTTTTGTTTTGATTTTTCCACTGTAATATAAGAAATATTCATCAATCAGCTTTATTGTCATAGGCATCGATTTAATAAGTCAAACAAATTAATTGCGAAATTTTATCCAGTGAGCCAATTAAGCCGCCTTAGCTTAGAGAAATTATGAAATAAGAAGGGGTCTTAAAATCGATTTATTCAGACTGTATATAAGAAATATTCGTACAGAATCAACATCAATTAGGTTTTTGTCATAGCCATCGATTTAATTAGTCACAACAATTAATTGCGAAGTTGTATCTAGTGCGCGAATTAAGCCGCCTTAGTTTAGAGAAATTAGGAAATAAGAAGGGGTCTGAAAATCGAATTTATTTAGACAAGAAGGCACTTTTAGTTTCGATTTTTCAGCTGTAATATAAGAAATATTCATGTAGAATCATCATCAATCAGCTTTATCGTCATAGCAATCGATTTAATTAGTCAAACAAATTAATTGCGAAGTTGTATCCAGTGCGGGAATCAAGCCGCCTTAATCTTAGAGAAATTGGGAAATAAGAAGGGGTCTTAAAATGCGATTTATTCAGACAAGAAGACACTTTTAATTTTGATTTTTCAACTGAAGCATAAGAACAATTCATATAGAATCATAATCAACCAGTTTTATAGTCAAAGCCATCGATTTAATTAGTGAAAAGAATTAATTGCGAAGTTGTATCCAGTGCGCGAAGCCGCCTTCGATATGTTTTGTGCACGCACATGCGGCGCTTGAGGGCGCTCTTTGCACCTCCTTCAAAATGGTCGCGAAAATGTCGAAATGGCCTATTCTAGGAGTGTATAACGACGGCGTAAATGTACATGTAACAGCAAGCAAGTAGCACAGTTGCTATGGTTTTCTCATAGTCGGTCATTATCATAAGTTCTGCCCTCTGTAGGTATGCGGTCAATGCCAGCACAGTCATAAATCACAGTCATAAACATGTCGCTACTCGAATCGCTGACACAGTGCAAGGCGTGGCCAAGAAACGCCATAACACAGCTGATTGGCCGACGGTCACTGAACAGACCGTGTACAAGGATATGGCCCATAGACATGTGTACAAACTTAAAATGACCAAAAGTATCGAGGCCGTCCCAGTAATGTGTATTGGTCCCCGCCTACGCCGAAATTGAATGACCGATGCGATCATTTTAATTTGAAAGCACCTTTTACAGGCGAATTGCACAAAGATTGAATCTGAAAGATTCTTAATTGGCCGGGGAAACCTATACTACTGCACGGTGTATATTGTACATGTACATATATACACTAACGGGCATACACTAATTTTGCATATACTAATTTTACAATTTCAAGTTACACAAATTTTGCACGTGCATACACTAATTTTGACCCAGGTGGCCAAATAGTGACGTAAGCATAAATTATTATAAGTGCCCTTCCTCCGGTTGTGATACTGGCGCTGTTACGCCCCAACTACGGCAACGGTCCCAACTATAGTTGGGCCGGTCCCAACTATAGTTGGGCCAGTCCCAACTGCGATACCGTAGTTGGGAAATCCCAACTATAGTTGGGAGAATTATGGCACGTTGATTAAAGGGGTGGTCACGGTTTGCGCATGTGCCAAATCCTTTTAAATTTTGGACGTGTTTGTTTCATGACAGATCCGAATCCAGATCCCGAGATTATTACGGTATCGGTCCTACCTCCATGCTATATGTAACTCTTTGGGAAAGAATTAGGATTAAAGTTGATCATGGGAATAAAGTTGATCATGGCTTCAGACCTATGTGCAAAACATGAGACAGGCTGAACATTTTCCTCAGAAAATCTTAATTTTTTTCCCATCAAATCTGCAAATTCCAATGCTAGATGAGTCATTTTAAAGAAAACAATTTTTGGTCAACTTCCCAACTCGCTGAGTACTTGAAACAATCATGGCCTTGTGTAACGAAATTACACTACAGAGCCTACATCAGACTGAGCGCGCACGTGTGTCATCGGGCGTGTTTGTTTCGGTTAAGCGCTAGATCCAAAATGGCGACGTAAACATCCTGAAGATTTTTGTGCAAACCGTGACCACCCCTTTAATCAACTCGCCCTTATTCTCCCAACTATAGTTGGGAGTTCCCAACTACGGTATCGCAGTTGGGACTGGCCCAACTATAGTTGGGACGGGCCCAACTATAGTTGGGACCGTTGCCGTAGTTGGGGCGTAACAGCGCTACGTACCCGTACCCACGGCCGCCAGTCATCATCAGTTGTCACGTTGTGTCATGTGTGTTGCATGCAGTTGTCCGCTGAATTTTTGCACCGACACTACAGCTCGGTAAGGTACGTTTTTTTTCAGTGACGTTATGTGGAAAGGTCTTGATTAGACCTTAAAATTTAAGCCTCATGTAGGCATCATATATTGGTTAAACAATTCCATCCTGATCCTGTGCCTACCTCTCAGCTGAGCCTGCCTAGTTAAAAAAGTAGTAGCCCAGGTTGGACTCCGTACCGCATCCTAGGCCTACATATGGGAAGCTGGTCAACTCGTACGCGTGCCAACTCGTACGCCGACCAACCAGTACGCCTAACAACTCGTACACCGGTCCGGCAATATAATTACAATGTTCGTTTTCATTAATTATTATTATTTTATTTGGCTAAACTATAGAATGCAGGGCCCACTATACTTCAATCTCCACGTCGCCGGAGACGTGGTCACGGTGGTATGCAGGGCCCACTATACTTCAATCTCCACGTCGCCGGAGACGTGGTCACGGTGGTGCACGGACTTGCACATTCATATAATTGCGCCCTCTTTCAAATGAACTGTGGATATATTTGCGCCCTCTATATCGCGCCCTCTTTACAATGAACTGTGAAAAAGCAGGCGCTCGGAAATGCTCCCCTAACCTTAAACCGTCGCCGGCGACGGAGTCACGGACTTGCACTAGACTGGTTCCCGTCCACATTTTCACACAGGAAAATATAAGGACAAGTAAAGGGCGCTTCATCTTGATCTGTAATTGGTCGTCTTTGCGCATGTCAACCGTCTCCGCGTCGCCGCGTCGCCGCTCCTCCAGAGACCCTCTTACCTAGAATAATCGTGGCACGAGAGGGATATTTAAAAAAAGGTAAATAAAGTCGGGAAATAGAGGGCGTTCTTCGTTTCAACTTAATTAGATCTCCCCCCCCCCCCCCCCCCCCCCCCCTCCACAACCGTCTCCGTGTCGCCGCGTCGCCGCTCCTCCAGAGACTCTCTTACCAGGAACAATCTGGCCACGAGAGGGATATTTAAAAAAAGGTACATCAAGTCTGAAAATAGAGGGCGTTCTTCGTTTCAAGTTAATTAGATCCCCCCTCCCCCCCCCCCCCCCACCACATCCACAACCGTCTCCGCGTCGCCGCTCCTCCAGAGACTCTCTTGCCCGGGAAAATCTCGGCGCGAGAGGGATGTTTTATAAAAGGTAAATAAAGTCTGCAAACAGAGGGCGTTCTATGTTTAACTTAATTCGGTGTCCAGAGGGCGCTTTTAATTATCAAATTCACGGCAAAGTTGTGCTTTCGATCACAATTAGAGGGCGCTCCCCTTCCGTCTCCCGTATCGCGTCTTCGAAGTTCTCTCCTCGGTCACGTCTTTGTACTTCAGATATTTTTTTATGACAAAGTCACGGCAAAGTGATACTTTCACACACCAAAGGGCGCCGTCTCTTCGCGATCACATCGTCTCCGTTCGTCTTTGAAAAGGTGCTGTCGCGTGGGCCCTGTATTCTATAGTTACTCCTTTTATTTTTATTTTCTTTATGATTTTTTCTCTTGGGCGAATTTGAATGATTTTCGCTGGTGTATTATAACAATAAACCCTTTCACGGTTATCGACGCCATGTTGTTCAGGGGGCAGTTCGAACACGCGTTGCTGTGTGCGTGCGTGGATCGTATTCGAATGCATTAATGTTAGGTCACTGTGCATTAGCTACGATCCGCGCACGCACACGGCAACGCGTGTTCGAAGTGCCTCGTGAACAAGATGGCGTCGATAACCGTGAAAGGGTTTATTAATATAACAATTCCTTTTTGGGGGAGGAGGGGGTGTGTGTGCACAGAAATCTTTTTTTGGATACTGACCCTGGGATGGCCGTTCGGTTCTGAAAAGAACCGATTGGTTTTGTTGGCATTTACAGAAATCTCTTTTTGGATATTGTGAAAAGAACCGATTGGTTTACAGTGCCGGGCCGTGCAAATGATTGCATGCAGAGAGCAGAGCGGATGTCTTGATGCTGCCGTTGGTGCATTTATGTATTTCTCCCACAGCTGGAAGATTCTTCCTTGAACTTGTCTTGTATTCCGGCGTTGGTTTCTGCAGAGCTTAGACTCCCGCACTAGCACCTTCTGAAGATTGACAAGTGTGGCCTCTTAGTGCAGCAGCGGGATGATCTTGTAGAGCTGCAATCCGGCACGACCGGCACGCGTACGAGTTGGCACGCGTACGAGTTGGCACGCGTACGAGTTGGCACGCGTACGAGTTGGCACGCGTACGAGTTGGCACGTGTACGAGTTGACCTGTATTCTTATTTAATATGGGGACGCGTGCGGACGGTACTTTTAGAAGGCTAAAAGTGTTGTTTTTGACGTTTATATTGGGACGTTATCATTTTCTAGTAACACTTTTAGCCCCTTACCAATTTAACCCCATTCGCTATCTTACATTTTGCTGCCTGCGGCAAGATGGCCGCCGTACTCCAAACTATAGTTCACCAATACAGTCAAAATTACACATTGAAAAACTTACCATGGAAGTACCTGGAATCTCTAGAATGTTGTACCGTGGTCCGTTTTACCCGATGATTCTTCTAAAAAAAAATAGTCCAACGTAATTTTTCTTGACATTTTCGAGAACACTTACCACGTGTTTAGAGATGAACAGTCAGGGCCCAGATAGCCCGCCCTCTTGTGGTCATCTCATTGTATGACGTCACTAGCAGTACAATAATCTGGACCATGATTTGCTCGTCTGTAAACACGGCTGTTGTCCCGAGTGAGCTCGAAAATGTCAAGAAAAATTACGTTGGACTAGTTTATTTTCTGTTTAGAAGAATCATCGGGTAAAACGGACCACGGTACAACATTCTAGAGATTCCAGGTACTTCCATGGTAAGTTTTTCAATGTTTAATTTTGACTGTATTGGTGAACTATGGTTTGGAGTACGGCGGCCATCTTGCCGCGTGCAGCAAAATGTAAGATAGCGAATGGGGTTAAATTGGTAAGGGGCTAAAGGTGTTACTAGAAAATGATAACGTCCCAATATAAACGTAACAAAAAAACACTTTTAGCCTTCTAAAAGTAGCCCCTTACCAATTTAACCCCATTCGCTATCTTACATTTTGCTGCATGCGACAAGATGGCCGCCGTACTCCAAACTATAGTTCACCAATACAGTCAAAATTAAACATTGAAAAACTTACAATGGAAGTACCTGGAATTTCCAGAATGTCCTACTTTCCAAATACAGCACAGGACTGGAATAGGCTACCTTATTCCCTGACCGGTATCACTGTTCCAGAAAGGATTACCCACTGCTAATCATGCATCTCTTGAGTAGCTGTCCTCTGGCCTCCCATCCTCACATTGAGTGATGCTCCAGTTGGAGCTAATTAATTATTCTATCAAGATCAAGATCAAGATCAAAGAATAAGATTTGAAGGAAATTACCTCCTGGAATCAACAGATAAGATCTATTCATCTAATTTTAAGATATACTTCCCACTTGCATTTTTGTCGCAAATGTTGCTTTTCTGCAGAAAAATCACATTTTCTCCTTCAAAAATTGCATTCAGTTATGCACCTATTAATTGTTCCCCCCCCCCCCCCCCCCCCCCCCCCGGGCTACCCCACCTAAGAGGTGGGGATTGTCACTTTTTGCGTGACAAAATCCCCACCCCTGGGGCAACATTTAGGTGACAAATCCCCACCCTCGGGTGCAAAACATGCGCAAAAAATGCACATAAAATGGGTCAAATGCCCAACCCTGGGGCATGAAAAATGTGACCAAACCCCCACCTAGGGGATGGGTTAGCGCGGGGAGGGGGGGGGGGGAGGGGGGGGGGAGGAGTGGGGGAAACAGTTGATAGGTGCATTAGTGCACAAGATAACCATGTTGACGCGCTTACGCACAGACAGCTCACAACTTTATGCAGTAATTTTATCATTTATTTATCTCAGAAATGCAACATTTGCGAGAAAAGTGCATGTGGGAAGAATATCTTAAAATTGAATGATCTGTTGATTCCAGGAGGTAATTTCATTCAAATCTTTGTTCAATGTAGAAGGAAAAAATACCTCAACGTGTCCTAATCTCGGGGATTGCTGGGTTTTGAAATCCTCTACAAAGCACCAAACTGCATAGCCTTGTCCAAGTCTATGGCGTGAGCGACCTCTCGCGATAAACTGTAGTCAGCGACTAGGCTGGTTACCGGAATATCTTGGTCTGAAATCCAGTCTTACACGCGCGAGGCTAAATCATAGCCTTGTTCTTTCTGTACACGATGTGTTATGTGTATTATGTGTTTCTTTATATCTGCGTTGGAAATCCGACGCAATTACTTATGCAAAACCAGAGTGGTTATAAATATTCATATCTTACATAACATCCAATCAGAGTTCACTATTTTTATACCGTGCGGCGCTGAGTTGTAAACATGTCTGTACACGCCACGTTGTTGTTGTGTATGCGTGAACAACGCATGGCGACTTCGCATCTGTTACAACTGAGGAAATAACTGTAGTTTGAATTATGTAGCCGACAAATTGCAAATTGATGACTTTCACGAAGACCAGAAGATAGCCCTCACATATTTTCTGTAAAGGTATGATGTGTTTGTGAACTTACCAACTGGGTATACGTACGGAAAATCTGCTATTTTTCAAACAGCACCGTGTTGTTCTGTCAAAACAATTGTTAACCAATGAGCTTTTACGTCTCAGTGCTCTCTTTGAAAAATTAGCATAAACAGTCCCCGCCCATAAAACACGTTGAGTACAGAAAGAACAAGGCTATGATTTAGCCTCGCGCGTGTAAGTCTGGATTTCAGACCAAGATATTCCGGTAACCAGCCTTGTCGCTGGCTACAGTTTATCGCGAGAGGTCGCTCACGCCATAGACTTGGACAAGGCTACAAACTGCATAACCTGGAGGAAAATGGCGAAAAGTCACGCTAAATTGTGCACACTTGGTGCACAATTTAGTGTGACACTTAAATTTCCCAACACTTAAGGTATATAGCTGGCTCGAAATGTGCAGTGCATTTTTTTGTTCTCACCGGTTTTGCGGTTGCTAGGCAATTTGTCCTTGTGTGAGCGCGAATGGAATTGCGTGGCGCGCACTTATTAGTCTTAACTTTTAATCCTATCCAAAGTTGAAGATACCGACAGCTTTCCCTGGAATTTAACATTAGTTCGTGCTTAAAATCCCAGCATGTTTTCTTCAAATTTGATGTACATGTAGGCCTACATGGTTTTTAAACCTTCCATTCCTTTAATTAACAGAGCTATGCAGACAGCGCTCACATAGGTCAAAGTGCATTGCCTCACAAACAACATCACATGCTTAAGCGTGATTTTCTGCCTAAACAGTTTGTTATTGTACATGTTGTATGCGGTTATCTGGGTGAATTTTAGTTTCAAGGCCGGGCAATTCGCTGTTCAAAGGTAAGAGAGAGCATTTTTATGAATAGGGGGGAGGTGGGAAACAATTGATAGGTGCATAAGGTTTTGTGAAATCGGCTGCGGGTCAACTGATTAGTACTGAGCTTGCATGCAACCAACATGTTCATGTATTCGTTGACTAACTCGTACATAGTATGTATATACATGTACGCGTGCCAACTCCTACATGGTATGCATGCCTACTTGTGCATGCGCCAGCTCATATGCATAAATTGCACTGCTAAACACAATTCAGAAAGAATCGGAGGAAAAATGGTATCCATGTATTATGTTTACAGACATGTAGATACCTTTGTATATTTGCAATCACAAGGTTTTGAAATTATTTCAGATCATCAAACAAAGAAAAAAAAGGGTTCAGTTCTTTGGGGGAAGAGTTTTAAACATTTTTCTGCTAAAAACCCAACCTATTATCACATTTGGCCTGCCTTCTACGGCCGTACCGCTGCCACCAAATCACTTCATCAAGCAGAGGGAGCGTACACAACAATGAAGCAATTTCTTTATCGAATGAAGCAATCTTTTTATCGAATAAAGTTATTTTGATTTGTTTATTGGAGATATTCCAATCTTCGAATGAAGAGGCATGTGTTCACGTCAAGAAATCTTTGTTGGATCTTCATTGAACTAAGCAATTTCCCTTTTTGTGAACGGGGTCCTTGTTTCTTTCAAATCCCCAGGTAATTGAATGGCAATGTCTTCTTCAGCAATGGCTGGACGTGTCTTCTTAGTAACAGGTGCTTCTGATGGCATCGGCAAAATGACCACCTTATGGCTTGCCGAGACCGGA
The DNA here is from genome assembly GCA_037783545.1 of Henricia sp. BOLD:AAB3569. Lineage (NCBI taxonomy): Eukaryota > Metazoa > Echinodermata > Asteroidea > Spinulosida > Echinasteridae > Henricia > Henricia sp. BOLD:AAB3569. The sequence goes on from JBBELK010000284.1 coordinate 498,974, forward strand.
GCAACGGTCCTCATGCACGGCCGGAACACTGATAAAATCCACCAGGCACACCGCGAGATCACCCAGAAGACAGGTAACAAGAATCTGGAGGTATACACTGCCGACTTGGCCTCCCTCATGCAGGTTAGGAAGTTATCAGAGGAGATTCACAGCAAACACAACCACTTGGATGTTCTCATTAACAACGCTGGCTGGTTTTCGAAGAGTCGGGAAGAGTCTGAGGATGGCCACGAGATGACCTTTGCTGTCAATGTCCTGGCTCCATTCCTGTTGACGTCCCTTCTCTTGGATCTACTCAAACCAGGCAAGTCCAGCCGCATCATTCATGTCAGCTCTATCTCGCATCTCGACTGCCAGAAGATTGACTTTGATGACCTCAATTCCAAGCAGAACTATGGTAACGGTCTACAATCCTATGGCTTGTCCAAAGTGTGCGAGATAATGTACACTTACAAGCTGGCCGAACTATTCAAGAAAAACAACATAACCGTGAATTGCTTGGATCCCGGCACAGTCAATACAAATATGCTCCTTAAAGGTTGGGGGCCAATAGGAATTCCTGTTGAGGAAGCTACATTTGTTTACAGAGCAGCTACAGATTGTGCCCTGGATGGGGTCACAGGGAAATACTTTCTGAACAATGAGGACACGAAATCATCTGAAATTTCATACAATAAACCTCTTCAAGACAAATTGTGGGAAATTCTTGTGAAGCTGACAGGGGCTGTTTACTGAATAGAGAGGAGTGGTGTTTACAAAACATGCCCCTAAACCTCTGAAAGACTGTCTAAATTACCAAACATTAGATCAGTAAAAAATTTGGTCACCATCAAAATTCAAACTCCAAACCTTTGACACACCGGGCAGAAGCAGTGGTGTACTCCATCAGGTTTTTTGTTTATACATGTAGTAAGAACAGAACTTTCAAAAACCTGAGGAGTACATCATGCAACACTACAGCATGTGCCTTGTGGCTGAACATGTGATCTTCTGCCTGTTGTGTCGGAGGTCTCAGGTTTGAATGTTTTGTGAAATGAAAATTATAAACCAGTTGGTTTTATACAAAAATGCTGATGTTCATTTGGTAAACAGCCTCTATGAAGTCTTTGTAATATGATCTTTCTGACGAGGGCCGTATAAATTTGTTTTCTATCTGCATGTAGTTCAACGCGTGGTTTATTCATTTGTATGGTGCGAGACAGTAAAATTGCTTGGGGTGCATATTCAGTGAAATTTTGCATGCATTTTGTTAGTACAACTGTTAGAAACACATGCAATGGCACATGCATTCTTATGTTTGAATTACATTGTATTTGCATCATAGTTATTGTCCCCTCAAACAACTGACTGTTACAGATGAGGTGTCATTGTAAAAAGCTATTGAATGAGCATTCCTTTGATGATAAGAATTTGTCAAAAATAACAGATATTGGTAATTCAAGATAAGTTTCCAAACATTTCATACCAGTTAGTTGGTGTAGTGCTTTTCTTTCTCAGTCATCATTGTCATCAATGCATAAAAGGACAAGGAAAAATGTTCATAGCAAGTCTATTTTGTACAAAAATCTGTGAGCCAATTTCTATTGAGACCCATTTACCGGATAATGCCGGAAAAGACGGAAAATGTGCTTAGTAGAAACAAGTCTTTTCCGCTATTTCCCGGTAAATGATGGGGAGAATTTTCCCGGGCAATTTTCCTTCTCGAGGAAGGAAAATGCCGGGGAATTGATTTATTTCAGCAGTTAATCAGTTGGAGTTGTTTTAACTAGATATCCATTTAACATATAACATGGATTCTAGTCGCCACGATTACAGAAAATCCAGTCATACTGACAGATTTTCAGTTGCACCCATCTGACCCTTTATGGTAACAACATAAGTAAGCGACCAAGGAATTCCCCGATGGACGTCGATGTAGCCTACAGAGTCATTTACAATTTTTGTTATTAGATAATTATGCCTGTTCGCCACTTGTACGGTTCCGCCATACTGGCAAAACAGCGATGCTTCCGCTTTCCTTGCATGAACAATGACCCCCTCGCATCGTTAGCATGTCGGTTGATGTGACGTTGACTTTCGTCCATTGTAAAATTGGACGTATGTCAGGAAAGCCTCGTTTTGAGCACAACCGTGCAAGTCGCGAATAAATGCAAATTCCTTTCTTTCTTCTAAATTCTTTGATAGAAAATTGAATTGCAATATTTTCTTCAGCAATGGCTAGACGCGTCTTCCTAGTAACAGGTGCTTCAGATGGCATCGGCAGAAGGACAACTTTATGGCTTGCCGAGACCGGAGCAACGGTCCTCATGCACGGCCGGAACACTGATAAAATCCACCAGGCACACCGTGAGATCACCCAGAAGACGGGTAACAAGAATCTGGAGGTATACACTGCCGACCTGGCCTCCCTCAAGCAGGTTAGGAAGTTTTAATGTATGTTTTTTAAATTAATTTGATACAAATGTGGACAAATTTCCATTAGTTTTGGAAATCTGGATGCAGTGAAAAACAAAGTTCTTTGCTCAACCGTGATTGGAACTGCGGACCTTTTGCTTAACGTGCTGATGCCCTACCAATGCATAGTTCCGATTTTGCCCAGTTAACCCCGCCCCCTTGGATATTGTTGCTATGGCTCACACGCTATCGTCAAAATGGCGACACACAACGCACAAAGCAATGGAACTTTCAACGGAAAGCACATATTCAGTGGAAAAAACTCATAGGGTATATTCATGTTTCAGGGTCGACAGTTATCTTAGAACACACCGAGTAAAGGGCCAGTAATACAGGGATGTCATATCATGAAATACGTGCTTTCGTAACTTTGAACAACGAAACGACCGGCCTTGAAACCAAAAATTCACCCGGATCGTCGCATACAACACTACAAATTTTATGGGGCCGGCAGAACATCGCGTGATGTTGTGAGCGTACAGTGCACTTTGACCTATGTGGGTGATATGTGATTGGTCGGCGGGTTCGGTTGATTGACAGGTCGGAACTATGTATTGAGCTGTGAAGCCAACTGGGGCCAATTTCATAAAGCAGTTTAGCAGAAACATTTGCTTAATCAAAAATATGTTTGCTTAATAAAAATGAGTCAATAGCCGAAATTGCATGTCAACTTGTGTTTTTCACAAGAATATCTGCTATTCTTGCTAAAAACACAAGTTTACGTACAATTTTGATTATTAACCCATTTTTATAAAGCAAACAAATTTTTTATTAAGCAGATTTTTCTGCTTAACTGCTTTATGAAATTGGCCCCTGGTGGTCTCGAAACACAGTACACATGCTGTACATAGCAGTTGTTCTTCACTGATTGGGATTGGCTATCACATGGAATAACAAGCCCTATTTGTATAATTCTCCCCGGGTCATTATCACTTAAAAATCAAAGTCCATGGTAAAGCTTTAAAAGGTAGGCCTGTGCGTTTTCGAATAATTGACTATTCAAAATTTAATTAAATTAATTAATTAATTAAATTTAATTAATTAATTAAATTAAATTAAATTGAATATTCGATAATTGATCCGTGAACTTATCAAAAAAGTTTTCGACCAACTTTTTGCGGTGTTATTTATTAAAATCAAGTTGTTTGGAGTGTACCGTGCGTGTGCTATGTAGGATGTTTTTGAATCTTCACAGCCTTCGATGCCGAACCAGCCCCTCATTGCATGCTCAATTTGCTTCTATCTAGCCACGAGTCCAGTGTACAAGTTACAACATTGAAGCTATGGTTTGAGCTGGGATTACTTTACCAACTGAATGGGCAGGAGCCATTATGCAAATTAAAATATGAGGTCATAAATTAATGTTGGCTCCGTCCTGAACAAACCATAAGTCCCATGTTATAACTTGTACACTGGCCGTTTCGGCAACGAAAAGGGCTGCGTTATTCAATAAAAACATCCTGTAATTCACCCACAGGATATTCCACAACACTTCAAAACTGGATTATATTTTTGGTTTGGTCTGGGCGGGTTTGCACATGACAAAAAAAGTCTTACCGAATATTTGATTCAGTAAAATGCTATTCGTGCATGTCGCACAGTTTTGCCATTAAAGTACAATCAGTTTAACAAACTTGACCTTTCATTTTGTAGTCCAGACTCATTTTATCAAGTTTGACGTAATTGTACATAGCTCAACTGGCAGGGAGTCCGCACGTTAAGCAGAAGGTCTGCAGTTCAAATCCAGGTGGAGCCAAGTTGTTTTTCATTGCATCCACATTTCCCAAACTCATGGATATTTGTCCACATTTGTATCAGGTTAAGAAGTTATCAGAGGAGATTCACAGCAAACACAACCACTTGGATGTTCTCATTAACAACGCAGGCTGGTTTTCGAAGAGTCGGGAAGAGTCCGAGGATGGCCACGAGATGACCTTTGCTGTCAATGTCCTGGCTCCATTCCTGTTGACATCCCTTCTCTTGGATCTACTCACAGCAGGCAAGTCCAGCCGCATCATTCATGTCACCTCCAGGTCGCATTTCAACTGTCCCAAGATTGACTTTGATGATCTCAATTTCAAGAGGAACTACGGTGATGGCAAACCCTCGTATTCCTTGTCCAAAGTCTGTGAGGTGATGTACACTTACAAGATGGCTGAGCTCTTAAAGGATAGCAGCATAATTGTCAATTGCTTGCAGCCCGGCGTAGTCAATACAAAGATGCTCCTTGCAGGTTGGGGGCCAAAAGGAATTCCTGTTGAGGAAGCTACATATGTTTACAGAGCAGCTACAGATTCTGCCTTGGATGGGGTCACAGGGAAATACTTTTCAAACAACGAGGACACAAAATCATCTGAATTGTCCTATGACCAGAGTCTTCAAAACAAGTTGTGGGATATTCTGGTAAAGCTGACAGGGGCAGTTTATTGAATAGAAGAAAGTGAGGCTTAACAACTTACCAGTTGATGCTGGGATTATTTTTGGCAAAACACCATTTTTTTACAAAGGCAAATGTGATTGGCCAAATTTCTACATTCATTGTATGAATCTTTCCACCATACTTTGCAACACTCCGAGGCGGCCGCCACTGTACACCGACAGGCCGTCCCACAACTGTCAAGTTCAAAACACGATGTGTACAAATAAATGACGTATTCACACATGGGCAAAATAATTACATTGAAACCTTGATGCAAATATCTGCGTCACCATGCACAGGATCAGTATTTGAGAAATAAGATGAATTTTATGACTCTTTTCTTTGGAACGTTTTCGAATTGTTTTTACTTTTAGAAAAACTAAAGATCTATATATACACTCGACCAAAAAAGTTCTGTCACCAGTAAGACATTTATAGATATTTATTATGAAATTGGATTTAATGTTGGAAAATAATATATCAAATTTTAGCTGAACATATCCCTCAAAGGAATAGAGCTCAAGAGAGATCATGATGGCAAGCTTCACTAAACAGGAATGCAACAAAGGAGTGTGGTGCCAGAATGAAAAACACCACAAAAACAACGATGTCAACTTTATTGCACTCGAGCAAGGGGAGTTACAGTTCAGTATTTTGCTTCCACCATACCTAATGCAATGGCACGATTCAGATTGGACAATTTAACCATTTTGATTTGAGGGCTTAAATTATCTGCCTTGGGAGTTGTAAGGGGATCATCTGTTGCAAAATCCAGTAGGGTTGACAGCTCTGCATTAGTGTATGCATATAATTTTTTGACCGAAATCTTATTGTTTTAAAAATCAGAACATGTACATTGATTATATAATAGCCAGTTCTTATCTAGCGCATTTCAGATCCGACGGGTTTCTCAATGCGCTTTCTGCATTATTACCCCTGGTCATTTGGCTCAGTAATATCATCCTTCTCAGCTCCCTGGGGAGTATGTAAACTTTGGTACTGAAGTGCCTTTGCCACAGACGATTATGCTTTATTGATCAAGTCTGAATTTAGCAAATTACAGATTGTCCAAAAACGGTACTGAATATTGCAAATCAAAAGCACATTCATGTAGGGCTGTGCCAATGATCAGAAAAAATAGTATTTCTTGTAACAGATGCGTTCTTTATGGCTACAGGAAAGAGGAATTATTATATAAAAATGAATTTTTTGCGGATAAAGTGCATTTCTGATACTGTGCAGCTGAAGATTTTTTAAAGGCCGACAAAAAGGTTCTTGGTTCACTTTGGGAAGAAACTGGCGACATGGACTTAAATTGTAAAATGGACCCCAAAAATGTACAAGTCATTTTATTGACACCTTTTCTTAAAATAAAAACACATTTTAAACATACATGTACACAATACATGTAGCCATCCAGCACAAAACCAGTCATCACATGGACTAAATTTGAGCTCTCCTGATCAAAATTTTGATACCAGACATGAGAAAATTCCTGTTTGTCTTTCTGAGAGACTTTGACCCCATTCTCACATCGTTAGTTAATAAAGCGTGCATTCACATACCCCTTAGCGAATCGAACGAAAAGTGACCGGTAACGAATATCAAATGAAGCCGTTGCGCACTGAGCATCAAGCGTGTGGTTTTTCAGCGTCAGGTCAAAGACAACTCTAGCTAGACGCTCGACGTGCAACAGGCCTGCCAAATCGCTTCGTCAAACGAAGGGAGCCGTTCACATTACAAATTTGCTTCATCGAATGAAGAGGCGTGCGTTCACATCAGGAAATCTCTTCGTCGAACAAAGCGATTTCTCTAGTGAGAACGGGGTCTTTGTCACAAAACACGCTTAACATAAAATCAAATTCTGAGGTATTTATGGTAGCATTTTTAAAAACACTGGACTGAGAATGAAATATTGACATTTTCCTAGCTTTTGACGCTAAAATATAAATCTCCATAATTCTGACCCATACAATGCATTAGTGGCTACATCTAAACAAAAAAAACGGCCGTGCAACTTTTGTGCTAGACGATCACACATCGGTTTTTCTAAATGCAGTGTACAATGTAACTGAAGTCAAAAGTGCTGATGTCCCTAGAAATCGAATGTACTTTGCTTGACCTGTCTGAAGCTCACTGGATCAATAAAGGTACAATGTACCTGCTGTTAAAATATCCCCGTGGAAATACAAACAACCTAGTACACCCCGTTTACACTTGATCCCCGGATCACCAACTGGGAGTAAACGCTCTCGGGACCAAATTGGCTCTGCATCAGACCCCCAAAATCTTGGTCTCGCTTTGGCGGAGGGTTCGATCCCGAGCTCGGGATCAGTTTGCAGTTAGATAAGCAATTAATCTTTACCGCATCCTGCCACAGCCGTAGCTGGGGAAAAGCTCGCGAAATCCAAGTGGCCTTGTATGCTGTACATGCACAACCCATGCACACATAGATCATAACCTCTGGCACCTCGCTCGAGATCAACTACAGAATGTAAGCGCGGCACTCAGGATCACTGCTGTTTAACACTGACGCATTCTTATCAGGGGATCAATCTTGCTCGGGACTAGTGTAAACACGGTGACAAAGTGTTCGGTGTGGTCCTAGGGTAGAAAGTCACTGCACTGCTGGAAATGATCTTTCTAGTACTGCTTCAACCACATATCCAATTCAGATCTCAGACAAGCACAACTTAAAATGCTCTTGGAGTCTGCGACACAAGTGGTCCCTCTGAGGTACATTATAAACCTCAGGCACAAAAACTGGGCTGGGGTCATTGTTTGTCTGCATGTTCGATTCTTAAATAATGGCATATTGTTCGTACAGCAGCTCTCGTACTTTGAAGTAATCTGGACTCAGGCACCCTTCCAAAGTGATCCGTCCAGATTCGTTCTGTAGAAAAAAACAAACTAACTTTTAATGGAAATTTTGGTAGGAATGGTACAGTCATAAAGAACAGAACCCAAAAAATTGTTTCTTTTCGGGGTAACATAATTAAATGGATTAAATTACATAAAAATGACTCAAACACAACAGCCGCCTTACTTCACAGATTTGCGTGGATTTCCTCAGGGCATTGTAACGTCGCTTAACAGTCATTTTGTTAGAAAAGGTCACATATAACCACTCACCCTCTTAATGGCCACCACCGAGTTACACACAAGGACGCCACCATTAAACTCTGCCTGAATTCCATTGCGTGACATGACCTGCTTCAGATCCTGAAACTTGGGTGCATTCACAAAGACTTGGCAGTGGCCAGGTACCTGGAAGTATTCAAAAATTACTCAATTAAGTGTGTATGCATGCAGAGTTTCATCTAGGATTTCCAAAACTGCCTGTCCTATGACTGGCAAAAATTGAAAGGCACACAAATGCATAAAGCCGGTTACCGACTCTAGGTAAGTTGGAAATCGTGATGTGGTCACGTAGGGCATACATACGTACTGTGTGCATACAACATGTACAAGAGTCACAACTCGCGAGCATACCACGGCCGGCCAGCTAACTGGCTGGCTGGTCGTGGCGGCCTGCCGCACAGATTACGAGGTACTTTTGTGTTTTCATTCTAAACAAAAATGCAATTTAATCGCTCAAGTATGTATACTTGTAAATTTTCAACAAAAAATACACCTGTCATTTTTAATGCCATCTGACAAAATTCTACCGGTCATGTTTTATTGTTCATTTCGCAAAGTGCCTGTCTAAAACTACACACTGCCCATCCAAAAGACGGCTGGACGGGTGGCTAGATGAAACAGTGTATGCATGTGAGAGTTTCAGAGAGAATCATGGTGTACCACAGAAAATGGGCTGAAAAATTCAGTCCCATTTGTCGTGCACTAAAATGTACAGTGGAAAGTCATGAACATCATGAAATCATTAAACAATTGTTGACTGGTTTGGTGTGGGATACAGAGTTTTAACACCCGAGGGAGCTCATAGCACCCGAGGATGTTAAAACCAATATCCCACATTACACCAGTCAACAATTGTTGTTTGTTATATCCCGTCTTGGTCTCCATGCAGAATATCTTCTGTACTATTTGAAATTAGTGGAATTTTAAATTGTACAAAAAGTTCACGGAAATCAGGTGCTTGATGTCCTCTTTGGAATAACTTGAAAACTGTTTTTTTTTGTTTATTTTTTCGGTGGAGTCTTTGTGTCGTTAGTGTCCGAATCCATTCTTAGGCTAACACTGGGATAGGGACAGATGTGCTGTGAAAGGTTGGTTTGCAAAATACACGCTGAAGTCGTGTAAATGCTGCAAAAGCAATCCGCATGTACCGCTGCAAACTAATTGACATCGACATTGACAAAATCATCTGCACTTTTGTTCCTCTCCGGACTCCTACACGCGTGCTGTATCATTGCGAAAGTAGCGCGTGTACCAGTTTGTTGTTTTGGCGCAGTGTGTGAAGTCAATAATGCTGCGTCGTTGTTGAAGTGTTGTGCGTACGCGTTGTGTGTGCCTCTGGCGGACGTAACACGGGTTTATTTTACCAATAGGAGCCTTATTACAGCACGTTACGTGTGCTTTGGACACGCACGCACATCACTTCCACAATGACACGGCGATATAAAAAAATGTTCATACGGCAGGGTGATATGAAGAAATTTGCATACATGAGAGGGCTATATGAATACAATTTTGATTCGTCAGTGGTATTCGGTTGTTTTTATGCACTGGACATGTGAAATTGCAGTATTCCAAGACGAGATATACAAATTTCAGTTATGAATTTTAGAAACACGAGAAAATTGCAGTGCCCCGACTGGGATTCGAACCCAGGGCCCTATTGCATAAAACTTTAGGAATATTCCTAAGTAGGATTTAGGAACATTTATCATTCCTAAATCCAAATTGTTCCTAACTTTAGGAACATTCCTAAAGTTCTATTTCATAAAGTAATTTAGGTAAAAAATCGTTCCTATCTTGGTTGAAATTGTTCCTAACTTTAGGACTGATCATAATCAGACCTAAAGTTAGGTATCACATGACAATTTGGCGGGAAAATTAAACACTGCTTCAGTTTGCTTGCTTGTCAACTGTGTACATGTCAATTTTGCTATGTTTATGGCTCTAGGCCTACTTGACAGGGAAAATAGGCACGCTAGACGGAGAGAAAGAGTGTTCAAACTCGGTCATACAATGTGTAGTCTGTATAGTTTATGCATTGTTCCTAACTTAGAATTGTTCCTAACTTAGGATAATTAATAATGCCTAAGTTAGGAATCTTCCCAATTAATTGTTCCTAAGTGACTTAGGAACAATTAATTAGGAATGTTCCTAAATAGTTTTATGAAATAGGGCCCAGGGCCCTATTGCATAAAACTTTAGGAATATTCCTAAGTAGGATTTAGGAACATTTATCATTCCTAAATCCAAATTGTTCCTAACTTTAGGAACATTCCTAAAGTTCTATTTCATAAAGCAATTTAGGTAAAAAATCGTTCCTATCTTGGTTGAAATTGTTCCTAACTTTAGGACTGATCATAATCAGACCTAAAGTTAGGTATCACATGACAATTTGGCGGGAAAATTAAACACTGCTTCAGTTTGCTTGCTTGTCAACTGTGTACATGTCAATTTTGCTATGTTTATGGCTCTAGGCCTACTTGACAGGGAAAATAGGCGCGCTAGACGGAGAGAAAGAGTGTTCAAACTCGGTCATACAATGTGTAGTCTGTATAGTTTATGCATTGTTCCTAACTTAGAATTGTTCCTAACTTAGGATAATTAATAATGGATCTTCCCAATTAATTGTTCCTAAGTGACTTAGGAACAATTAATTAGGAATTTTCCTAAATAGTTTTATGAAATAGGGCCCTGGTCCTTGGCATACACAGACTTGTTAGGTTATGCAGGGCCTTGTGATGGCCGTAACCATACCTCTTGAGGTGGAATGGCTCCTAGCATGGGTATGACCTCATCATCATCTGGGTCAGTTTCCTCTTTGTCAATGTTCAAGCCTGTCAACAGAATACATAATGTCATAATAGACTACTAGTGTGATGTCATTGCCAGTGTAACTGGGTTTAAACATTTGCTGGTACATGTAATCTAAAACGTCCAATGCCAACATTTATTTAATTTTTTTGTGTAACTCAGGTAAGCACATTCACAAGCCAAGCTGGCTCATACGACCAGTACTCATTCCTGGTTTCCATGGCATGGAGTGACTGGGAGCGTTGCTACTCCCCCTGGATGGGATGCCAGTCCATTACAGGTTTACCCCCAGCAGTTAGTTGGGTTTCCCCAACAGGTTGTTAGTTTCCATGGCATGGAGTGACTAGGAGCATTGCTATTCCCCCTGGATGGGATGCTAGTCCATTGCAGGTTTATCCCCCAGCAAAAATAGGTTTCCCAACCAGTATTTGCTGGTACCCCATTTTATACACCTGGTGGAGAGAGACAATGTGAAGTAAAGTGTCTTGTCTCAGGATACAACACGGTTGAAGTCACCAGGTACCTGGTGTCTTGCAGGTCTCGAACCATGGGCTTCTCGCCCAGAAGTCTGATTCGCTATCCACTAAACCACCACATACAATGGTCATTCACAAAGTTCTAAACCTCGCCCAGAAAAGGGTATGACTTCCGTTCACTGGTCGCCACTGAGGCGCCGTGCGTTAGGTCTATGGAACAGGGCAGAAAAAGTTTAAGTATTTTCAAGGAAATTGATGAATGTTTTGGTGGTTATTAAGTCTTTATAAGGAGAATAAGTGGCGACCAGTAAACGGAATTCTTTCCAAGAAAAGTAGTAACTAAAACTTTTGGGATTCTGACAGTGTTTAATATCATGATAGACTACTTTTAAAAGGTCAAACTATTAAAAGGGAGTGTTATGCATCACTTGAAGGAAACAATCAAGAAAACAAACGCAGGGGAAAGCTGCGAGCAGACATGCTGTTGCTTCAGGACACAGCACTGGTGGCAGTGGCTGAAGCGGCCAACTGTGGCATTGAATTGTTGCCTCATGACCCTTAAGCCTGCCGCACACCTGTGTGATTTTACAGTCAATCGGCCAACCGGTTTGTACATACCAAAAAGGTGTACGCTCTGACAATACACTGAACAAACCAAACAAACCAAACCTCAAAAATCTGGAATCGTGATTCTGATTCCTGAAGTGATATGATTCTACTCGATTCCAGCGTGGTATCGCCCAAGCCTAGTTATGGTGGTGACTAAACTTGCGTTTAGTCACGACCGAGTCATGACCAGTCTTTACCAAAGGCTCATGTGTGAACTTTCTAAATGACCCTCGTAAAAATTACCTGGTGCTTTAATCTTGACCTCTGGTTGGTCATCTTTCTCCCCCGCGTCACCCTTGACAATCTCTCTATGTGATAAGGTGGGTAGATCTAGCTGGCCGTCGATCCAGGCCAGTTCTGCATCCTTGGCTTTGGAGAAATCCAGCGAGCTCACCAATGAGTCTTTTAACTTCACCTGATTAGGGGAAAACGATTGGTCAATTTTACAAAGAAATAGACAGCCAAAGTGTGACGTGCGTTGCCATTGTAATTGGCTCTAAACTATCATGGCCGTCGGAAAAAGTTATGACCACTAAATACACCCAACCAAAAAAGTAAGTTCCCGTCTAATACTTTTAAATGTAACTCAAAAACTATTTCATTGATTTGTCATTCAAAAAGTGGTGTGTGCACGATGGTCTTATGCACACAATGATTGGTTAATGTTGGCCATTAGGCATTGTTTTCACCATGAAATCACACATTTTATGGAATTGTGAGCAAAAAGAGAAATTGCACTTTTGTTCACTTTTACACACATTAAAAAGAAGTACACAATGTTTTCCGGCCATGATTACTCCTGGTCTTAAAGGCCCAGTGTATCATTTGCAATGACCCCAAAGTCTGACGAAAAAGAGTAAACAGATTCATGGAATTAAAATGCCAACGTCTGAGGTGTGCGTCATTCATTTTTTTCTTGCGTCATTAAGGTCGTGATTCCTACAAACTTCTTATAAATTTCCGAGCAAATCATGCCGACATACAGTTGAAGTCAGAAGTACAAATACATCTGCACCACTACCATCATCACCCAAAATGGTAAACAGGACTACCCAAAATGGTAAACAGGACTACCCGAACCATTGCAAGGTGTACAAGCTATGTTTTAAGTACTGCATGCACGTGAGGAATTCCACAAAATCAAGACTTTAGTAAAGACTGTTACAAAAATGGTGTAAGCACACCAGTTTTAACACTTGGTTGCATACAGTTGTAATTATACTTCAACTGTAATAGCTAGCGGACAAATAAATGAAATCCAACTGTATCCTACCTGATAGATGTGGCTCTCCATGGTAGCATCTACCGTCTCATTAATGCTGGGAGTGAACACCTTGGAGCCTGCTAGCTGTAACCGGCAGTATTCAGCTAAATGCTGGGAAGCTTCCTCGGTACCGTGCACAATAATCTGTCAAGTCCAGGCAAAATAAAATAACGTTAAAAAGAAGTATCCATCACGTCATCCCCAAAGTAGGCTTGGGTGAACCATCTCTGGAGTTGATAAAAATCAATTCCATGTTGGGAATCATAAGTGTGATTTCATCTTTTGGAGGAATCGATTAGTGGAGTGCTGTGGTGGAGCGGTGTAGTGGATCGTATTCAAAACCTAGGTTAGTTCCAAAGATGGCAGAGGAGAAAACCCTAGCTACGCTGCTGCTTAAGGCAGCCCGGGCTGTACCGGTATACTCCCCAGGGAGCTGAGATGGTATATGGAGTGATTCAATGGAGCTCTATGATCAGGGGTAATGATAGTGTAGGCGCCTTGATGGAGTTTCCCCCGATAAGTGCGCAGTATAAATCGATATTATCATAAATCGATATTATCATTATCTTGGTGATTCCAGCAATTCTAAAATTTAATGGATGCAAACATTACAAAATGCCAGTAATTTGGCACTTTTTGTATCAGGTTTGCAAGATATTTGTTTCGAATTTTAGTCCCATACTTGTTTTCTTGGGGAGGAAATAGAATCTGAATGGAATCATGATTCCTAAGTGGAATCTGAATGGATTTAAAAAAGGTTGCAAAAGGGCTTACTACGAGCATGTTTCTACTGTGAGCACCGGCATTGAATGTTTTTTGCCGATTTGTTTGCCATTTTTTTTTGGTTATTTGGCGCACTACCAGCGAGCACACAGCAGTTGAAACGACACGCCCCATTAAAAAAAGCATTATCGGCCGTTTCCACTGCCAAAATACCGTTGCACAGACCGGCAAAAACCTTCTCCGAGCACGTTTTAATTTGCCTTTGCTCGCACCGGCAAATAACCATTTAAAGCTGTTTATACTGAAAGGATAACAGCTCCAAAGCATTTCCGATATGGTTATCATGCTCAGTAAAAAACCCTCTATGATCTGTACTGACCAGCTGTCTAGGCTTGACTTGTGAGATGAGTTTCTTGATGGATTCGCCATCAGAGCGCCCCTCAAAGTCAATGAAGTTGAGTGAGCATTTGACCTCCAGCGTGACTTCCCGGGATACACACTTTGTGGGAATGTCTGTGCCGGCTGAAACCAATACAATATGTAAATAATGGATGTTACACACAGTAGTTTATTGCAGTTTTACAGAAGACAAGGGGCCTTTGAAGGAATGCCTCACACATTAACCTGGTATGTGTTACAAAGAAGTAAAGTGTTGATCTCAATCAAAAGGATCTTCAGGAGTAAATGGGTCTTTCTACAGTAATGGGGGCATTTTGGCAACACAGACCATATTTTCGAGGAAATATCTTGGTCTGGTCTCAAAATTTAAGTTGTTCAAAGAGATAACTTAGGCCTAAAAAGGGTTACATATAGTGTGACAACATGCCTTTCTAAAAACCCTGTGTACAAATTTATAATATACAAATGTGTTACATTTTAGGCAGTCCCTGTTACGAGCGTATATTGGAAATTTGTACACAGGGTTTTTAGAAAGGCATGTTGTCACACTATTTATAACCCTTTTTGGGCCTAAATTATCTCTTCAGAACAACTGAAACTTATTTCTTTTATTTTGAGACCAGACAAAGACATTTTCTGGAAAATATGGTCTGTGTTGCCAAAATGCCCCATTTACCGTGGAAAGACTCAAATACAGATTATAGACGTCAATGACAGGACTCACCTTCTCCTAAGTCTTCACCATCAAAGCCATCCTCCTCCTAGGACAAAACAATATTAAAAGGTCAAAATGTTTATCTCCAGAGAGTGTAGTAGATGTTTTACAATAACAGGGATCTTCAAATGCTTGGGCCTGTGCCTCATTCACTTGATTTCCACATATAGCAGTCATAGAGACGTTGTATTGTGTCTCGCCGCTGCTTACCAAATTAATAAAGAAATGTGACACGTTGCCATTAAATATGTATCGCCAGCGATAAGGGAAAAAACAAACGAAAGCTGCGATTTATTTTCCAAACTGGAAACCATCATATGTCACCTTTCATGTCGCATGCGCCATTTTAAAATGACTCGTGAACAACCCAAAAGTTTGTTGGCCAACATTGGTGGCGCACAATTCGTTCCACTTAAAATTGTAGGCCAACATTGCCAACGTTCGCGTATGTGGAACGCAGCCCAGATCACATTTTTTACTCCCCATTTTTTTCCCCATGTGTGTTAAGATTTTAATACCATATCATATTTGTCTCTTTACCATTCTGAAATTCCGCGCTCTCAATCCGTATATTTCCAGGGATATCGTCAAAAATCCACCCAAATTTCGTAAACTAATTTATCCGGTTACATTAACCAGTGCAGTGATTACACCAACCTTTTTGCTTCCACATCCAAATTGGGGATGGAAATTTTCTGTCTTCTTCCCATGGACAGTATTTTGGAGATAATTGTTAGAATGAAATCCATTTTGTTGGGAAAAATCTAGCCACGCTCCTCTAAAACCAACGTTATAGGAACTGACACAGCAACAATTAGGTGGAGTCATCGTTCTCACTGTTTAGCCAATATGGCAGTTCTATGCAAACAGCAAATAGTCTTGATTCATGTGACTTACAGCCTTGGTTTTCTCTTCTTCAGCTTGCGTCAACTCTGCCACCATGTAATCTTCAGGTTTGATCAGCTCTCCATACTCATCCCACCTTATCCTCTCCTCATGGAAGGGGAACATGGGGTAGGACTTCTTGGCATGCTTGAAGAAACTTGTGCCTTTCTTGCCACTCTGCAAGAAGAAGGTATCATTGTCTAACTACGGGTAATAAAACTTTACCCTATAAAGATCAATCAATGAATTTAGCTTAACACTGTTAGAAATGGGTGGTTCATTCGCATGAGAAAGAAACCCCCCTCCTCCTGAATGCCCCCCCCCCCCCCCCCAACCCCCGACGAGCAGCCTTGCAAATCTTATATCACTACAGTGACCATTACATCAGTTGCAATAGCCCACTCCTCTCCCCACATCCCTGCCTAAGTAACTCTGCCTTTACAGTCCTTAATTTTTTTTAAAGTCAGGAGAGCCCTAAATTGCTCTCCTGAGATAATCGAGCTCTCCTAAAAAAAAAAGGTGCTCAAAATCTTTGAAAATACACTGTATGGACTTTTGGGGGAAAATCAAATGTTTAGCCTTGAGGACTACATGTACACTGTAGCCCAACCCCACCCCACCCCACCCCTTCCCCTCCCCACATCACTGCCTCAGTACCTCTGCTTTCAGCATCAGATCATGCTGTATGTGTTTCTTGCTCCCCTTGTAGCCTTCTCCCATCTCCATTTCTTCTTCACTCTCATCGCTGGAGTCCAACTCTTCGCCCCTGGCATAATAATGGAATAAATGTGCAGATGGTCAGCTTTAATATAAAGGCTCATTGTATCATTTGCAATGACCCAATTTTGTTTTTCATGAGTTGACAAGAAAAACCTTACTTAAAGTGTTGATAGCAATGGTAACAAACACCACATGAATTTATTTCCGTCCAAAATTGTATTTCTTGCTGGAAATTGACAACCGCAGGTGGTTTTCTAAAAAAAGTCCCGGGACTTTTTTACCATTCACTTGTACATTATGTAACACAAAATCCATACAGATTTTCAAGGTTTTCTGAAGCATTGATGCATCTACATGTAAGTAGCTAAAATCTCTTAGTTTACCAACATTCTTCCTTAGATACATGTATGTTACACTCTTATTCCACGAATCTGTAAAAAGGTTTATCTTGCAAATGATACATAGGGCTTTTAAACTGTGCATTTAAGACTGGATAAGAGCTTGGATATAAACAATTGCCTGGGGCAAAGGCATTTGTTATGCCTTTTGTGTCGGCAAAAATCCCCAACAGTGAACTTCGTAAATTTGGCTATTTTTCATGCAGTTTTCTTTTCTTTTCTGGTGCACATTCAGGTCTTCCTACATGTACACTGCTATATGGGTTAATATTGGTCTATAGATGATGTGCCATTGGACGTCACAACAAACCAAAACATGCCCGGCGTTATACGCACGCATCATGTTTTGCTTAAATTTGGTTTAGGAATAAAATAGCATGTCAAATCGTCTTTGAATTATGTGACCTTTGGCATCATTACCAAACCAAATTTATGAAAAATATGATGCGTGCGCATAATGACAACCAATTTTCAACAGAGGGCAGTTTAGATATAAACAAAGCGCGCATCGTCTATTGGATTGGCCTCTTTATTGTCAGAGAATCCTTGGTTTATAACAATCCTTGGTTTATAACAATCAGGGGTCGAAATCAACCTGAATTTCATGCTAGTCAGAAGGATTAGTAGATTAGAGAACTCTACTGGTCCTGCTGAAAATTTAGTGGTCCACCGGTGCTTTTCAAAATTATTATTATTTCTGGTTTAAGGGCATTGAGTGCAGGATGGATGGGATTGCTTTTTGATCCAAAACTAGGGCATGTCTGGTGAGATTGGAGAAAGAAATGTAGTTATCTGAAAATGAAAGTGACCAAGAATTGTTTGTGGGGTAAGGGGCCATCCATATAGTACGTATGCACGGAGGGGAGGGGAGGAGGGGGTGGTTGGAGCCAATGCATACACTCAATGTTAAAGCATATGGGTGACGTCACAAAATATGCTTACAAGGGGGTGGGGGGTGTCTAAAAAGTCCCTAACCAGGAATTCTTCGCATTGAGTAAGAAAATCTTATTGCGGTTTAGGCATCTGGGAATGAGTTCATGAGTCCGGAAATGTTTTCACTGGTCCATTGGACCAACGTCTTTGAAAGATCTGGGCCTTTTTCCAAATACCGCATACCAAACTTCAGCTCGGCTTCAGGCTTCATTTTGGCCCAAAAAGAGGCTCCAAAACGAAGTCAACTAAAGAGGTGACTTCGGCCGGCTTCGTGACGTCATGAACTGGAAAATCACGTGACAGCAACAAAAACTTTGTGAACGTTTGCAGGTTTGCTAAACTTTGCCGTCGACAAAACTCGTCTGCTAGCACTTTTAAAAAGCCGGTGAAAAAGAGTGGTAGGCCTACTAGGCCCGACTAGTGTTCCAAACGGTTTTTGGTTTGGCTTTGCTAAAGTGAAGCCGGAGGCGGTTGGAGCCGGAGCCGCATGAAGCCGGAGCCTGGAGCCTGAAGACGGAGTCGAGATTTGGAAAAGGGCCCTAGTGGTCTTTCAGTGTTAATTTCGACCCCTGACATTACTACTAACTTCAGTTTCTCTGCAGCTTTTCTTTCTTTTTCCTGTTGTCTGTATTCCTCAAGTTCCTCTAGATCCAACTTGACTCTTTTGCTGAGCTAATAAAGGATAACAACATTCAAAGAAGCGTGTTCAGATTTTTCCACACGGTGGATTTCATTTATTAACCTAAGCGTCATATAAAATGCCTCCCCAAAATATTATCCATGGGAAGAAAACAGGACATTTGCAATCTCCAATTTGGATGTGAGAGCAAAAAGAATTGGTGAGATTACAGCACTGCTTTATGGAACCAGATAATTATATTAAGTTTATGAAACATTGGTAGTTTTTGATGATATCCTTGAAAATATATGGACTGAGAACGCGAAATTTCTGAATGATAATGAGAACAAATATGACAAATGATATGGTATCAAAACACAACGCCCATGGAAAAAATGGGGGTGTCAAAATGTGATCTGGACACGCTTCTTAATAAATGTTGTTATGATAAAGGATTTGACTGTATGATTGTCCTCAAACTGCTAAAACTTTTTTACTATTGATTTTTTTGAAGGTCCGTGACTGAATTTTGCCAATAAGAATGTCCCAATCAGAAAGCAATCCCCAAACATTCTACATACCTTAAGTTTAACCTCTTTCTGTTGGATGTTTTCAATGAACGAGCGTGTAAGCGTTCCATGACTGCTCCTGCATGTCAGCACAATGCTATTCTTGGGGTTGTCGCACCAGTCTACAAAGAGACTGCGGGAATATCCGCATTCCAGATCGGGTACACTCGCTAGCACCACCTAGGGAGTTAGAGACACATCAGTACGCACAACAAAATTTGGTTCGGGTTGTTGACGGATACCGAGTCCAGGTATATCGATATCGTAATACAACAATAATGTAATACGGCATTGTTACATTAAGCCTTTGTGTGGCAAGTATCAAGGTGCCCGGATACCCGACAGACAACATCAGGAACCAGTTTTACTTTTACAAATAGGACACCCGTATAACATCCTACTATTAAAAATATTAAACAACATCTCAGACATGATGTGGTTGCGAAGACAAATCTAGGAAAATAAAAAACTGAAAAACTAAAGCTCTATTGTGTTCTGTATAAAAGCTACAGCATTGGTTTTTTCTTCTTACCAAAATTATTTTAGAAAAAAAGCAAGTTCACAAATGCACTGTTAATGTTATTGTTTTTTATTGTTAATGTTTATTGTTTTTTTTTTTCTATTTTAAATCTATTATGTTTGATAGGCATCAAGTATGTTGCTTACGAAAGCACGAGTTTTATGCTGCTTAAAACATTAGGGAATAATGGTTTAAAGTAGGCTTGGGCTATTCAATGGTGGAAACGAGTAGAATCGATTCCACTTTGGGAATTGGAATCCAGATTTTTGAGGAATCAATTCCCAGTTAAAATGGATTCCCTTTCATCTAGAATCGATTTCCAGCTTGCTGATTCCAGAAATTTCCTTGCGATTCCGAAGCAAAACACTCCACTTATGCAATTTCCACATTTGGAACACGTGTGGCGCAGGCCGACTTCATTTTATGGACATTTATTGCCACTCAGTGTCAATAATTGGGTCATTGTCTGCACAGTATGCAGTCTCATTAATGTACACGCACCGTAAACATGCTCAGTATATTTAATGTTTTCCCGTGAAAAATGGAATAAATTCCGAATGGAATTGCAACCCTTTTTTAAACCTGGAGTTGACTCCATACCTTTGGTTCCGGGACTTTGGCTAGTTCCTTCAACGAGTGACACAACTTGAGATGTTTAAACTGGAAGGGATTGTTTCGTTTGTCCTCAAAGGATCTCATTACTTTGTCACTCATCCATTCAACCTAATGATGACAGAATAAAAAATAAAGAATTTATAAGGCGCAAGGTATATAACATGTCTGTTATTCAAAGGCACATAGTAGTAATTATTATTACTGCCATCAGGGAATCACCAGAACCATTTTGCTTCAACTAGATGGCTGCCTGGCCAAGGAGCACAACCCTATCAGCACTTAGATTGTGACATTCCTCCCCAACAGCTCCCCAGATATTACTTGGGTTGACAAGGCAATTGGGATTAAGTGTCTTGCCCACGGACACAAACTAGTTCGCACAGGTGAGGCTCGAATCCACAACTTCTTGATCATGAGCACAGTTGCATACCGACTAGACTGGTTCCCGTCCACATATTCCACACAGGAGAATATAAGGACAGGTAAAGGGCGCTTCATCTTGATCTGTAATTGGTCGTCTTTGCGCGTGCGCATTGTGTTTTTTATATTTAAAAATTGGCCAAGCCCTTTGCTTTAGGCAATGTACTTTATTTACATAATTGGATATGTTCGACACGCACGGCCAAGTTACAAATGTCAATGCAAAATTTGCGCACTTACTCAAAAAAATAATAATAATAATAACGTCATGGCTGCCCTTTACCGATCCCTATATTTTCGCAATAAGCGAAGCAATCTATAGGGATCGGGAACCAATCTACATACCGACAAGACCACAAGTACTAGTGCTACTCAAAACGGGTTGAGAAAAAAAAAAATTACCTGGTTCTTATCACATGCTCAGATTTTTGTGACATCACAGAACATGGCGAAAACTCGGTCGAGACTGTGTGACATCCGACTCATTTGGTCGAGTCACAAAAAAACTGCGAAAAACCATTGTTCTGTTGGCATACAGGCAGAAAGAGCTCTAAGTGTAGGTTTTTACACCTGGTAGAACAATGGCATAAATATCACGGTGTGGCCATCTTTTATTTTCCCCTAATAAAATGAACTTAATAACCAAAGCTTGCAGGAATTTTTTTTTAGCCCTGTGTTGAAATTGTTCATTGTCTGCTTCACAATGACACACGCATAGCGCAATCAAGAAAATGCACAGCGCGGATAGTGATTCTCTCAAAACAACAACAGATGACTACACGCCCGACACGTACTATGGGGAACAAGACAAAGATGGATGCACCGTGATAAAGGTAAATTATGTCACACGATCATCAACAGTTAAAGGCACAAGCTCGTCAGCAATGCGCGCGCGCCAAATTCGTGTTACGAAATACCCAGCTCCATGCCTTTGCTATAGAGCTGCCTATTTCGTGGCACAAATTTGGCGCGCACGCATTGCTGACGAGCCTGTGCCTTTAACACCGAGTCCCAGTCAGTGACTTACCTGTGATTTTGCAAACTCTACTACATTGTAGCTGACGTTATTGACCATAGCTAGTGAGTAGGGGCTGAGGCCAGACTCAGTGTTCCTCCACAGCTGATCCTACAGAGAGACCAATAACACAAACATGTGATATCAGTTGCCAGGGTAACTAGGTGTAAACATTCACTGGTAATCTAAAATGTCCATTGCTAAAGCACAAGGAAACTACTGGTTTTGAGTGTAGACCCAGTAACCTTGACATCACACAAAGGATGACATTTTTACTTTAGTGCTCCAATATGCAGCCAACATCCAAACCTTGCTTGCAATCTGGGCTTAACACGTTGACTGCCGAGTATAGTTTCACAGGGCGTTTCCATTTTCTACGAGTATACTAAGGCTGTGCCTAACGAATCGAATACCATCATCAACCAAGTGAGAGCTAAAAAATAGCAGGCGTACTGCCTTTGGGCACATGATACCAATTTGTTTCAAAGTTGTATTTGTCATGTCACAACCCTCTAAAAAGGTAAAAATGCCAATGGTACCCAGTGTCCGAGTTGGCAACAAGTCTAAATTTAACATCAGTTTGAATTAAGTCCAACTGAAATCCCTCAAGACATTTCATTAATTATTGTAGGTACTACAATTAATATACAGTTGAAGTCAGAAGTATAAATACATGTACACCACTACCGTCATCACCCAAAATGGTAAACAGGACTACCCGAACCATTGCAAGGTGTACAAGCTATGTTTTTAAGTACTCCATGTATGTGAGGAATTCCACAAAATTAAGAATTTAGTAAGGACTGTTACAAAAATGGTGTAAGCACACCAGTTTTAACACTTGTATTTGGGTCTGTCCACAGTAATGGGGTACATTTGAAAAATAAGTCAATAATTCCTTTCAGATACATCTTTAGTTTATCTCAAAATTAAAGAAATTTCCTTGTACTCTCAGGAGATAACTTTTGCCCCAAAAAGTAAGAAATTGCTGCCACAACATACATTTTTGAAAAGCTTGTGTACAAATTTTCTTATTACGCATGTAACGTGGACAGACAATTTTGTGACTTTTTCCGTCTTTGTTACATGCGTAATAGGAAAATTTGTGCACGAGGTTTTCACAAATGTATGTTGTAGGACTATTTTTCTTACTCCTTGGTGAAAAAGTTATTTGCTCAGTTTAGCTTGATAATTTAAAGATAAAATTAAGACATTTGAAGTGAACTGGGACCTAAGATCTTAAATGTTACAGAAATGTACCCCATTACTGTGGACAGACCCATTTATACTTCTGACTTCAACTGCAGGAGCAATTTTTTGTGGCACAACAATGAAAAGAAATTACTGAAGGATGTACCAACTCACCAGAAGCAGTGAAAGTTCAACGACCCTTCCAGCTGTGTCTACAGCAATAAGTACGTTCCCATCTCTCCGCATGGTGTTTAATATGATGGCTGAGGAAAAATATTAAGAAAAATCCTGGACTTAAGTGCTTCAGGCTGACTTAAATTTTTGACATGCAAATATCTTGCATGGAAATTAGTTTACCACGCACATGCTTTTATATACAAAGCAATCTTATTCGGTTAAAGCCCCGATACATCATTTGCAAAATTTTACTTCACGAGTTGACAAGAAAAATGACTAAATGATTTGTTTCCCGTTTAAAATGGTACCTTTATGGGAGAACTTGCCAATTGAAGGTGGGTTTTAAAAAAAATTTGTCTGCAGACAAGTTTTTTACCATTCATTCACACACACAAAAATATGCATGAATTTTTCAGATTTTGTGAAAAATTACTGCGTTTATGAGGCAGTTAGTTATGTAATGCTGCTGTTCTTGTTTTTAACAGTTTTTTAATCATGTAATCTTTTTAAAACTACATCCAACAGAAGCCCCACCCCATCTAAAGTATAAGCCCCTCCCATCAACTCACTCATCAACTGTTCATCTCGCAATCTCCGCCGAGCCTGAACATATGTAGCATTAAAGGCATCAGTGATCAGCAGTGAAGGCCTACTGATGGACTCCAAGACACAGCCATTCAGATGCCGCTCCTTCTTATGGTTGTAATCAATGGCGTAAATGATCTCTTCCTCACCGTCCTTAACGATTCGCCACAACGTGCCGCCGATCATGTGACCCGCGGGTAGCGGCGTGATGGTCAGACCGTGGCCTTTGCCTGATATTGATGTAAGAGAATGAGGCAAACCAATTTTAATGTGAGTTGCTCAACGTGAGGTAAAATGGACAAGTTATCAAAGTGTTGCTATCTTCTTAGTGCACACGGGGCAGCACAATCACGGACTTAGATATAACCTAATCTTGTGTTTGTGCAGCAGCTCATTGTTGTGCACACCGAGTACATGCGTGTGGTGACGCACTTTGAAAATATATGGTGGCATACAAGAAACATCTCATGTAACATATCTTTGGAAATATTTTCAGTGTCACAAATTTGTTTAGCAAATGTAATAATAAATGGAGCTGACTGAGCACACTCGTACAGCAAACAGTGACCAACCTAAGATTATATGGACTACGGCGAGATTTAAACCCAAAACCGACGAGTTATGCTGTACGTGGGTCTCTCTGATTTTTGTCTATGAACCCAACATTTGTGGGGTACCACCGCCGAGTGGTTTGGGTTACTGACTCGCAATACCCGGGTGAAAACTTGGGGTTGCAGGTTCGATACCAGGTCGTGGTACCTGTGCCCTTGAGCAAGGCACTTAAACCCACTTGCTCCATCATTCGGAAGAGACGTAAAGCCGTTAGTCGAGTGTGTTGTGTAACGCACTTAAAAGATCCCAGTTAGGGGATTCCCCGGTATGTCTGGCTGTCGGCTGCCAATGGCGCCACCCACCTATGTATCTCGATGTTTAGGTGGAAGACGCTTACATTGTAGCTTCATACAACGCTTTATAATGTGAAGCGCATGTGAACATATCCGTATGGAATGTGCGCTATATAAATGTAATATTAACAGTAATAATAATAATATTTCTCTAGGACTGTAGAACATACCTCTGAGGGTTGTGCTTTGTGAATACTTCAACTGAATGATCTTGTCAAATGCCGTGTCCACATCATCCAATGTGAACAGATCAAACTCTTCTGAATTGTGTCTTGACTGCATGCAGAGTGGAGAAAAAATATCAAGCATGGAAAGAAAAAAATAATAAAAAATCGAACTTAAATTAGGACTCACTACCTGTGAGATTCCATCACTTTCCAACTTGCATGACATACATTGTAGCAACAACGAAGCAGGGGTTGAAATTAACAGTAGTCCCATAGTCCGAGGCTAGGACTAGTACACTCATGTAGTTGCCATATGTTGGTAGTTCGACCGGCTAGTGGGCCTATATGTTGCACTACAATATACATGATTTTATAAATGCAATATCAAGAAAACATTTTCCTGTTAACATTTCAACGTTGGGAAAACAATAAGCAGTCAAAATCGATGCGGCACTAAAAAGTTCAGGTTTTCAATCTGCAGCTGATTTCCAGGGTTGTAGTCGAGGCCACAACCTCCGAGGCCAAGGCCGAGTCCGAGTCATGGGTCTCCGAGGCCGAGGCCAAGGCCGAGTCACAGCATTCGAGGCCGAGGCCAAGGCCACAGTGTCCGAGGCCGGTTATATTATGTACACACACACATGTAAAAAAAAAACACAACTTTACACGAAGGTGATGGTTAAACTTATTTCCTTCACCACTGTCCTGCCAAAACGTAACAGCATCCAGTCTATGTCGTTCTTCATCCCGAATGTATTTATCGAGCGGAAACCAGTCCAAAGCGGGAGTTAGACTGGTTCTATAACAAGAAGATGATGCAGTGAGTAAGTGCGATGCATGGTGCAATGAAACAGCAGTGGCAGTTTATGGGTAGCGTGGTAGACCAGAATCCAGTCTATAGCGAGAGTAGACTCGCCGACTGGTTCGCCGAGGACTAAAAGAAGTCCATAAAGTAGGATTCTAGGGACGCACGGAATTGTACATTTGTACGACTGTAGGCCGGGGGGCAAGTCTAGTTCATTCATTCGTGCGTGCTGCACGTATTTTTTTCATTTTGTTTAACACGGAGGGGAAACACAAAAGGAACCCATTACTGCAGCTTTTCGGAAGTTTTAATATGGTAATAAAATATAAAATAATTTGAAACAGAAAACAAATTTGAATTGGTGGAAATTGGGCGGCCTCGAGCCGGCCTCGACCAGTTTCACGAGGCCGGAAAGCTCCGAGGCCAAGGCCGAGGCCGAGACCATCAACGTCCAAGGCCAAGGCCAAGGCCGAGGCCTCAAAAATCGGCCTCGAGGCCGGCCTCGAGACCTCCAACCCTGCTGATTTCACGAAAAAGTTAGTAGCTTCCGAAATTTTTTTAAATGGCATAAGAACCATAGCTTGCGTGTAATTATTGCAGGAATGTAGCGCAACTTGCGCAATAAAAAAGTTGCGCAAGTGGGCTTAAGCAGTGAGTACGTTTTTTTAAATTTTACTTTTTGTATTTGATCAATACTACACAATTAACAGTGAAATTTTGATGTGACTAGTCCTGTGGAATACCATAAAATTCAAGTTAATTTCGACCCCTGCAATGTGGACTTTTAAATATTAATAATTATTTTTAATAATTTGCGTTACATGCAAGTTTACCTTTGTGCTATGGCTGGCACCCCAAATTCTTTACTTTCAAATGGAGGTGCAATTAAGAAAGTCCACATACATGTACATGTACTATCATGACTATGCTGTTGTGGTGCACGCCAATACATGTACCTACATGTAGCAACCAAAATTGTGCTAGTTTTATGCCATTCTGTCCTACGGGAAGCACGATGTTGATTCTGCACTTCATACATGTACCTGCTGCATGCACCCGATCACATTACATAAAAAAGGAAAAGAAAAGAAGGGGCATGCACGGTTTCCGCGCTTCGCTGCGGGCGCTCATCTCCCGAATCCTTGGCTTTTGAGCCTGCATTTTTTTTTTATAGGCTACCTGGCGATAGAGCCGACTACTGCTCGGGTGACGGGTCTGCAGTTTCCTTCCCCAGTGCAAGCACCAGGTACCCATTTACCCCTGAGTGGAGAGAAGCAATGCGTGACAAAGTACCTTACTCAAGGGTACACGCACCATAAATGGGCAAGACCGGGATTCAAACCCACTACCTTTGGAACTAACCTAGGTTTTTGGAAAATGTGAAATTTCTTCGGATGAGTTTGTTGATGTCTTTCTTTTTATTTTTAATGGTTTTATTCCCAGAATCGCTCAAAAACAGATCATCTACAGGGCCTTTAATAGTCTTGGCACTCTTGGGTTTATTTAGTGCTGAAATACGATTGGGTCCTCAAATTGAAATAAAAAATGCAAGTTCAATTTCAAAAAAATGTTCAACTCCAAGTCAAGTCATTTCTGTCAGAGATCCAAGTCAAGTCGACTCGGGTCCCAAGTCTTGAGTCCGAGTAATTACAACACTGTTACAAAGTAACATTTTTTTCTGGTAATCTGGGTACCATGTGTGCATGTAAAAGGAAGTACGTCAGTACACCAGACGCTATTCATGTAAAACACACAAAAGGCTAATTCACCAATGAGCCTAGATGTTTGGGCTGCGTTCGAGTGTACAGTTCTCTTTACTCCAGAGTACGGGCAATTCCGGAAATTCAAATTTACACTTCAGAGACTTTGAGGGCTTGTAATGCTTCACGTATTAAAGTTGTTTGATTTTAAACACATGTTCTTCAAGCATCATTGATAGAAGTGTAATTCCAGAAAGAGTGATTGCAATGCTATTCTCGGTAAGTGTGTAGGGTCCCCAAAACCATCGGTTTCGGACGTACTCATTCGAAAGCGAGATATTTTTGGATGTTCCGCGCATATTGAGAATGGCATTACAATCAGTTTTTCAGGAATTACACTTCCATCAATGATGCTTGAAGAACATGTGTTTAAAATCAAACAACTTGAATACGTGAAGCATTACAAGCCCTTAAAGTCTCTGAAGTGTAAATTTGAATTTCCGGAATTGCCCAGTAAAGCATAGCGTACATCAACCTTGCTACTGGAAAAAACTCAACTGATCAGTTGCTGTCGATGTGTGCATAGCGCGCTCATCGACAGCAACTGATTAGTTGCACAACTAGTGGCCACTGGGAGCATCCAGCCATGTCTACATTTCCTGCAGCCGATTTCACAAATCCTTACACACTGCATAAGCCCGCTTACGCAACTTTTTATTGCGTAAGCTCCGCAACATTCCTGTGATAATTACACACAAGCCTATAGTTGCGCAAGGTACAAATTTTTGTGTGAAATCGGCTGCAGAGCAAGCACATCGACACGGCAACTAAAGTGTATTGACCTTGAAACTGGAAGCAACTGTTGCTTGCAATTGCTGTCGATGTGCGCGCACGTGGTCAGATGCACGCATGCAACTGACAGCAACTAGTTGCAAGTACGCGTACATCAACTCAACTGACCGCAACTGGTTACAACTAGTTGCCAGAAAGTAGAACGTGAGCAACTCGCGGCAACTCACAGTTGCCAGTAGTTGCAAGTACATCAACCTTTTTAAGCAACTGATCAGTTGCTCCCAGTTGCCGCGAGTTGCTTCCAGTTGTAAGGTCGATGTATGCTAAGCTTAATGCGTGCGCACTCCCCATTTGTTGGGGAGTAGCGAGAGCATACTCTCACTCTTGCCATTTGCGCGCGCAGGAGTATACTTGTGTTAACATGAGTACACGCTCGAACGTAGCCCCAGGTTTGTTGGACGTACCTGATACAAGTCGTACATGAACATCTGCCCCATTTTGTAGACAGGAATAGTTGCATAGATTGGGCATGACAGGCCGCATTTGCCCACGATGTATGGCAGTGCTCCTAGGTGGAGATGGTCTGGGTAGGTTAATAGCATGGCATCTATCTGATGGACATGCCTGCAGAAATCAGAAACACACAGTAAGGAATATTTTACAAGTGTCTGGGGCCAATTTCATGGAGCTGTTTAGCGGCCGATTTTGTTCTAACGGAGGCTCCGGCTATTTCATGGAGACCGTAACCTTAAGCACTGCCAAAAGTTTGCTAGCCTTAGAGGCAAATTTGCTCAACAATGCCCGTTTCCAAGCACGCGCATGCTTAAGCACACTGCGGCCGTGAAATAGCCTTAAAGTTAGCACAACCTTTCTGCTACAGTAAGCATACGTTTTCAGCTAGCGCTTAAGCAACGCCAGGAAATTGGCCCCTGGTCTTGGCAATTACTCTAGTAATTAGGTCGACATGTGAATCTCTTGCACCACTACGGAACACTCAGCATCAAGCAAAAAAGTAACGCTCAGGTCACAAAACTGAACAAATCGTTTATCGCTGAACAAGCGGAAACTTTACACAAAATAATTATTATGCAATCATGCTCGTGTCACGCATGATTCAATGTGATGAGGATTCCATGACGTGATTTTTCTGTATGATGATTGGCTGAAGAAAACTAGATGCGTGTGTCCCACGTGCATCTTGTTTTCTTCCATAGAACTTGGCTGTGACGATCGGCATCACTTCGCAAAAGTTGAACATGTTCTACTTGTGCGATTGTTGATTATTTTGTTGTAATGCTGTCGATGCTACACACAGGTTTTAAAACAAATGCCGACGGGCATAGCTCAGGCGCAGCTTGGTCCTAAAAAGCCAGTCGCCGATTTTTGTCTGTGACATCGCAATGTCGACCTGAGGGCGGCTTTAAAGAGTGCTATAATTGCATATTAACCCAAAGAGGCAACATCAGCATGGAAAACACCAAGGTTAGCGACTTGGAAAAAAAAAACATTTTCAGACAACAGACAAGTTGCAACAGATATCAAAAATACTTTTGTTGCAAAAATTCATCAGGGGTTCCTATTTTATGCTTGTTAAAATGTGTCAAATTTACGTGCGGAATCGTCAATGAAAATGAATAGACAGCAACTTCAAAATTGCGTTATATATTTATCTTGTCCTTCAAGAGCAGAGTGTAAACAGGGTGCCATCAACTGACAATAAGCAGCGGTGCCAAGTAGAGCATGATGAGGGCACTATAGGCGCGGGCTTTGTTATGCCTTTAGTCATGCCTGTATTGGTGTCTTCAATCAAGACTAGGTAGTTGACGGCGCCCGCCAACTGCCGATTTTGGGGTGAAAAATCTCACCACTGCACAGGTTGATTTGCGTGATATTTGGCACAAATACAAAGAAAACCAGCCCCAATAGGCCTGTACCAAAAAGAAATCAGCCTGGCAGATTAAATAACAGAAACTAAAGGCAGCATGATTTACAGTGCAATTTCACGCAGCGGTCCATCAAGCTTGCAAACTTCGGTTACAGATTTGACCAATAATAGTGTCACGACAGATTTCTAAGTCCCTACCAAGGTTACATGATGCAAATTTAAAGAATATGTCAACATTTAAAGGCAGAGGCTCGTCAACAATGCGCGCGCGCCAAATTCGTGCCACGAAATACGCAGCTCCATGCCTTTGCTATGGAGCTGTGTATTTCGTAGCATGAATTTGGCGCGCGCGCATTGCTGACGAGCCTCTGCCTTTAAACACTGGATGTTTCTTTAAAAATGAAAACAGTACTTAATTGTGCAAGTTCTAAGACAACGCACGCACTGACTATAAACAGGAGACTTTTTAGCCCTTATACTTACTTTTTTAAGTTCTCCATGTAATCAAGGTTGAAACTTTCATCCCATCCACAGTCTAGCAGGAATCTGAATTCATCTACTTGGAGCATGTAGCAGGGGGGAGACTCGTCCCCGACCCCTGAAAATGGAGTCAGCTTGATGATTGATGTCATGCTTGTTTATCTGCTGGTACCAAAACAATGCAAAGGACAAAATGTCGCTTGATGTGAAGATTTATGGCCTGTTTGAGGAAGAAATGTAGTTGATCAAAATATACGAGACAGGCTGAAAAATTGTTTCCTCACAAAACCTGAAATTTTTCTCACTCCTAAATTTAGGTTTTTCCATCAAATCTGCACGATACTTGAGTCATTTTAAAGAAAAACAATTATGTTTAACTTCTCAACTCTTCCCGAACGCACAACCGCTGAGTTGGTTCGAGTCAAGTTGGCAAACGGATCTACATGTACATGTAGTTGACCCGACAACGGAAAGATTAGATTTTTACATGGTACATGTGTCATAACAAGGAAATCTACCCCGAAATCCACTTTCTGGAAAAATCTGAACAAGCTCCGATCCTTTAACTTAAAGTTGAAGGTTAATCATTGGCTGCCAGCTTTTTTGTTCCCCTCTACTGGATCTTTTTTCAAGATGGCCGCGGAATGCGAAAATCCCTGTAGCCTACTATGAACATGATGAATGAAGTGCCAGGCTCGGGGTGAAGTGACCGACATCGACATGATCGAGTTGTCAGTATGCTATAGGCTAGACCCGTAAACAGGGCGTCGTATCCTCCGCCCTGGCGCCGTTTCCAACCCCAAATCTGTGGCAAACTCACGCAAATGAAATTTGTCCCTTGGCTCTGATATTTGCGCAATAGGTGCACTCGCCCCAACATTCAAATATTCTGAAGAGTACGCATTGATCCGATGTCTAGTTTCAGTGAAATCGTCAGGCAAAATTTAGACCCTTTGAGAGATAAAATTAAAATGTTTTCCCAAAATCAAATATGCGCATGTGCGAGAGCTGAGAGGTCAACATTAGACTGGTTCCCTGTCCTCATATTTACTTCCCCTTCATCGTAGGACAGAAAATCAATGTAGCTTGTGTTGACTTTTCCGCATATTTGATTTTGGGGCAAACAGTCTGTATTATTTTTATCTCACGAAGGGTCTAAATTTTGCCCCACGATTTCACCGAAACTACACATCGGATCGATGCGTACTCTTCAGAATATTTGAACGTTGGGGCGAGTGCACCTATTGAGCAAATATCAGAGCCAAGCCCAAGCCCAAGGGACAAATTTCACTTGCGTGAGTTTGCCACAGATTTGGGGTTGGAAACGGCGCCAGGCCAGGGCCGACATTAGCCCAGGTTGGACGTCGTCTTCATTGCATTACGAGTGACGTCCAGGTTACGATGTCTCAAAACAGGGTGATTGAAACTTCCACATCATTTTTTGAGCTATTTTACCTTTTAGTGGACGTCGAATTGATGTGCGTATGTTCTTGGCGTCTTTATTTACAGGAACGGAAGGTTTAAAAACCATGTACACCAAATTTGACGAAAATATGCTGGATTTTAAGCACGAACCAACGTTAAATTCCAGGAAAAGCTGCCGGTATCATCGACTTTGGATAAGCGCGTGCCACGCAATTCCATTCACGCGCAAGGACTTGCGCGCGCGCGACTTGCCTAGCAAATGCAAATTGCGCGAGCGCGGTGAGAACAAAAAACGCATTGCGCGTTTCGAGCCGGCTATATACCTTATGTGTTGGGAAAATTTGTGCACAAATATATAGCAAATTAGCGTGACTTTTTGCCGTTTTCCTCCGGAATATGCAGTTCGGTGATGTGTAGTGGATTTCTAAACCCGGCAATCCCAAAGATTAGGACACATGGAACTTTGTTAGCACATTACCGGCTTCCAGCACAAGGTAGAAATATTGATTTTTTCTGTTACAACAATTTTCACCCTGTTTTTGGAACTTCATATCCTGGACTCCGTATCCCCATGTAGTATGCGGTACGGAGTCCAACCTGGGCCGGTCATACTAAAAAGCGTCAACACAGCGTCAACACACTCCAAAGCGTCAACACAGCGTCTGTCATGTGTTGACGCTGTGTTGACGCTGTGTTGACGCTTTTTAGTGCGACCCACCTGGCGGGCTAGCCGACATGGCGGAGGATACGACGCCCTGTTCACTGGTCTATAGCCTTATACTGCCTAGGCTATAGGCCTAGGCCTACCTTAAAACCACTAACCAGAGTGAAGTTTTAGTACTCTGATTTCGTTTCTTTTTACCATTCACAAGTGTAAGTTTTTAGTGAATCACAACTAGGCTAGGCTTATCGATACAACAAAAAACAAGGTTCGGGCATGTGTGCTGGACGCCGCCATTTTTTGCCAAATTCCGCCCTCTAGCGGCCGCGGCAGTGGCTGTCCTAAACTGGTTTCGGTCCACATGTTTTATTAGTTTAAACTGGTTCCCGCTCCACATATTCCACATACAACCAATAAATAGACCGTGTAAGTTGACCTCGATGACCTCATCGACTTCCGGGGACCACGTATAGGAGCTAAAGCACGCGCAGCAACCGTTTTGGCTATATTTTTGGCTCCACGTCAAAATAAGCAGCTTCACCAAACGATTCGGGGTCCAATTTCACATTTCTTAAAATCCCTTTTATTACTTGTTACTTGTCTCGGGAATGTGTTGTTGTTGTTGTTAATTTTATGGCATCTGACCTTGAATTTTTCAAAAGTGCTAAAAAACGGCCAAATTTGACGGCGTCTTTTCAGGATATATCTAATTTACTCTCGAAGGCGCTTCAGAATAATGTATGGGTCTATTTCGAGCCCAAAATAGCCCAACAAAGCCGGTGTGTTCCTTTAATAAGGCCCTTTATGCCATCAACTGTACGGTATTTAACTATACTTTATTATTAGCTAAATAGACGAAGAAGGAGATGCAGTTTTAGAGGGGGCGGTCGGGTTGGCGTACGGGTTCTTTCCTCGCCTTTCACCTCTGGCGTCCCGGGTTCGAATCCGGGGCGTGTATGTGGATTGGGTTTGCAGTCCCTACTTGACCGCGTGGGTTTTCCCCTTGGGCATTTCTCTGGGGGTTTTCCTCCCACTTCTAAAACTGCAACTCCTTCTTCGTCATCTCAAGTTGATAATATAGTATAGTTAAAGCTAAAACCGTATAGTTGATGGCATAAAGGGCCTTAGTTGCCGAAGATGCCATAAAATATACAACAACAACAACAGCAGTTTTAGAAGTGAGAATATAATATTATGGGAATATTATATTATGAAGAATTTATCACAAAAACATAACCCATCGCACTAAATTGTGACGATCAGGAAAGGATTTTTTCCCAATTATATTATTTGCACCACATGAGAAATATGTATAGAAAGTACAACATGTTCCAGTTGACTGACCCAATAAAATTGTTCTCGTTATGTTATGTTTTTAGGATACGCTGGTGAGTTTTGATGAAAAAAGTCGCCACCATGAAAAGATCATCATTGAATGTCGTACACGACACATGCAAAACAGACATGGTCTATTGCACACACCAGGACTATTCCATTCCCCTTTAAAAGTGGAGCGAAACAACAAATATACAGTTCTCTTCTACAAATCAAGGCTTATAGCCCATAATACATTCTTATAAGGCAAAGATGTGACCACTCAAAGAATATTCTAGGATTAAATCAAAGTGTAACACTCCTATATGCAAACTTTTTAATGAACATAATTATGCTGCACCCCCAAATTCCATAATTTAACTGCATCGCTTTTAAGTATTGTTCGTTTATTTATAAGTTTGTTATGCAAATTCCCAGGATCAAGGTATACATGCTGGATGAACGGGATAGGTTACAGAAAAACTACAGGGAATTTCCTGGTTTAGGGCGTGTTTTGAACTGTCTTGTACGATCATTTTGTGGTTGTGTGCCAAGCCGAACTCGGTTGACTGTGGAAGCTCAAGTTACAGAATACACACAAGCCGGAGTTTTTAAAGGTATGAGAAACATTTACATGATTTAAAAAGCACAAAATGTACCTTACTTCTTGACAACAAGAAAACGCTGGTCTAGGCATTCTTTGAAATCCGTGTGCAGCCGTTTTTCAAGAAGTTGGAATTTTGTGTTAATTTCCGGCTTTTTTTTATCGGCCAGTCTCATTTTTTTCTAATTTATACAGCGATGGTCAGATACTAAATGTTTTTCAGTGAATTTTTTTGTCAGACTCGGAGTTTGGGGTATAGTATGGTGGCCCTGAAGGGACTAAAATTGACGTCAATATTTACGTGAAAATTCACGTCCCGCTCTCAACCACGCCCCTCCATCCCACCCCCTCGAATTTTCCCACAAATATTCACGTACATTTCGCCAGTCCGTGCGAGCGCCGACGCACAATGGGCCAGGTGATGGGAATGCAAACTGTGCCAAAATAGGCAAATGGTGATTTTTCTAAAAGTTTTAAATTTTACATTTGTGAGGTTTGTGTGGGTAACTACATAACATTTTTAACTTCGAGCAAAAAAGCGTCTTAAACCCAACGAGAATAGGCAAATCACGAGAACAACCACGTTACTTCTATTTTAAACGGCCATTACGACCGCTGTGCAAAACATGAAGTTATGAAATTTGGCTAGAAACTATAGAACATTCCATATTTAAGGACAATTGAATCGATGGCAAATTTACTTTTGTAATTCATCCAAAAAAACACGGACGAACACAGAAAAATTGTGTAAAAAAGTAGTGTGCTTTATTCATTAACTCTGGAAAGAAATATTCCGGCCGATTCCCGCCTCAAGTCATATTTTTCCCAGAAGCCAAGACCCTCGAAAATTCTGGTTGTGACCGCGAAAATAGCCCTACAAGTATAGCAATGTGGGATATCGCCACGTTCCGATTATGAATTCGTTACTCGCGACACGCAAATATCAAGATAAAATGTTTACCAAATAGACCAATGGGTTAATACTTGGTTCTTTGTGTTCCGTGTTGAAAGATTTTCGTTTCAGACGGTCGTCAAACAAAATGGCAGTCGTGGCGTTTCTCCTCTTGGTTCTGCTAAAGAGCGTCTTTCTAGCGAAAGGTAAACAGGAGAAAACGATGGAGTGATTATAATCGCATATACCGTTTACAGTGACCAATTTCGTATCCATAATATACGGTTCAAAAAAGAAAAGCAAATCATACATTGACCAAAAGATTGAGGATCGAGGTTGATATAGTAACGTGTATGACCACATATTGTGGCAAGGCTGACATCAGCCTCCGTAAAAGCCGCTAAGGTAGGGTGTGCCACTCTGTCTGTCTAAAGTTCTTCCGGAGAACCCGCTCTTCTAGAGCTGTTTTTGATACGTGTGGCTCCAGAGGTCGGCCAATTTCATGTGGGTTTAATCGAGTTGAAACCCGACAAAATCGGCCCTCTGGAAGTCTTCAACTACACTATTCTCCCAGAAATAGGAAGTGTCACACTGCATTGCTGTGGAAATCACTTTGTTCAAACAGTCCACTTGGACATGGATGAATTCACTGAAGCTGAACAGTCTTGAGAGAATGCGATTTGGCTTGCGTCGGGGAGAATCATGAATGTCAATCAGTGTTTGTTTTTGCATGCCATACCCGACGTAACTAGATTAGCACTGTATACTTAAGTCTTGAAAGCGATTCCAAAGTGATTGGTCAATCAGTGTCTTGTATAAATAATTTTCTGATCAAGAATTGATAATTATATTAATAAAAAAAAAAAATATTTGCCAAAGTTACTGGGTCTACACTTGGGATGAGAAAAATCGTGAGAGCTTTATCGGGAATCGAACCCGAAACCTCTTACTCACCGGGCAGATGCTCTACCAGCTGAGCTATAAGGCACAGTGGTATACTCTCTTAAGTTTTTCCATAAAACTAGTGAACTGTTTCCCTGCGATTTATCAATGGACGTTTTAGATTACCAGCGAATATTTTTAGACCCATGCCATGGCAACTAGTCTATTGCATTGCCGCGTTTGTTTTTCGATACAAAATGTGGACACATTTCCAAGTTGGAAATGCAGTGAAAAACAACTTGGCTTCACCTGAATTCGAACCACGGACCTTCTGTTTAACTTGACGTGCAGACGCCCATACCAACCGAGCTATACGAAGCCAACTGGTGGTCTAGTCTCGAAACACGGTATTGGGATTGGGATTGGCTGTCACGTGAGCATAACAAGCGGCTACAGACGGGTAAACTCTTCAGTGAGATATCCACTCCTCCCAGATATTACTTAAGATACGCCCCAAACCCCTGCCCGTGGCTTGCTATTTAGGGAATAATATTCAAAATGACTTTCTCGTTAGAACAAATGCCTTATACGGGCACGTTTTAAATTTTGATACCAGGATATACCGACCCAGAATGCGCTAACTACGACCATTCGCAGTACGGGTGCGTTGGGAGGTGCATTTCCACCGCCTCGTGCCCAGGGGAAAAGTATAAATCCAACCTGTGTCCGACCCAGGGAAACGACATCAAGTGCTGTTTTACGGGTAAGATATATTTCTCGGACTAAAATATTACGCAGTATGCATAGAATTACATTGTTGTATGTTTTGTTTTTACGATGCAAATAACATGTTTGAATTACAATGTATGTGATATCTTTTTTTTAAATGTGCATGTTACAAAACAAAACGGTTTTCTTAAGTTGGAGCACACCCCTCAAAATAAATGATATAATCTCCACGGAGGCCATGGCTGCTAGAAGATGAAATGAGCTGAACAATTCAATCAAAAAACATAAACTGTTTTTTCTCTGAACCAAAAAATGAATCAAGATATTTTTTATAATGAGTGAAAAAGAATATCAGCTTTATTTCAACACTGCAATCTGGCAGTGTACGATGGACAATGTGGTTCTGCCTTCAGTGTCGATTTAATACAATGACGCCCCGGAAACTGCCATTTTCACCCAATTTTAGTGGGAAAAAATCCTACGTTTCTGGATGCGACAAAATGGGACAGGAAAAAGACGAGGAGGCTGCCCGTTTTAGCAGTGATGGTGGCCTGTATAATTAGGCTCTGTCAAATTAAGGTGTGGTTTTGTTTACGCCATTGTATCTTCGTTTCTCGTGTTTATTTATAAAAATTAAAACATATTCTCTCCACAGCTGACACTGACAAAAAGTGTGCTGAGTATAACCACGTTCCCTACGGTCAAGTTGGGCGGTGTATCTGTACATCACAATGCCCAGACAATGCGTACATATCCAACCTCTGTCCCACAAAACCTGGCGGTGTCAAATGCTGCTTCCGGAAACCGGAGGAGACATGCCCTGCACGTAAGACGTATGACTTAATCATATATATGATTATTCATTAGCATGTGCCAATCTGTGGCCAATCGGATTAAGTAGATAGTTTTATGTCGTGACGTATCCGTGACGTCAAATTATATGATTGGGAAAACGGTTACAAACGGCGTTATGCACCTATCAATTGTTCCCCCCCCCCCCCCCCCCCCCGACCCCCGGCTACCCCACCTAAGAGGTGGGGATTGTCACTTTTTGCGTGACAAAATTCCCACCCCTGGGGCAACATTTAGGTGACCAAAATCCCCACCCTCGGGTGCAAAACATGCGCGTCTTGTATACAAATGCACAGAAAATTTTATTTAAAAGGGCAAATGCCCCACCCTGGGGCATGAAAACGGTGACCAAACCTCCACCTAGGGGGTGGGGCAGCGCGGGGAGGGGTGGGGGGAACAATTGATATAGGTGCATTATCTCTACGTACGATTGAGGATATGCGAAATAAAAACCTAATCTGTGTATACTTTTGTAAGTCAGCTCAGTACATCTACCTTATTTATGTTCCAAAAAAGAAAAGAAAAATTCCATTATGCTTTGAAGAAATTGTGCGAAAACGCAGTCTTAATACCATAGCACGGTATATAGCAGGGGCCTTCGTTCACGTGATGGCGCCCAATTTATTGCGTGTGCACAGCAATTCTATAACTGTGTCTTTAATTAACTTTTTCTTTTAAAAATATCATCTTGGGTGAAATAATTGCATTGAGCTGGTTTTTCCCGTATGCTCGAATAGACTACAATCAAATCTGGTATATACAGGCTTCATTAGGTTTTTGCTTATTTCACATAGGCCTATGGATAGCGTGGTGTACTGGAATATTTACTTTCACATGCACACAGTATCCACTTGACCAGACTAAGTGTTTGTTGCTATGTGGTGCACGCTGCAGGTTTGAAGTACAGTATCAATACCGTGTTCACCGTAGGAGAAAATGGCATAAAACAACCAGACTGTTGGTTGCTAGGCAACGGCGTGCACCACGTAGCAACAACAGCGTAGTATATGTGGCTTTCTAAACTACACCTCCATTCCAAAGTAAAGAATTCGGAACGCTAGCCATTTAGCGGATATTACACGCAAACAGATAATTACGCCACAGTCAAATGCATTATTTTTTTTGTCACATTTCAATAGCAGAAACGTGTACGCCTAGCATAAAGGCACAGTCGCTGGCCTGTGCCATACAAAGCAACGCAAAGATCACACTCTTGGATAACAACAAATACCTAAACAGCAAAGGAGCAAACGATGGTGCAGATGCGAAATCCAACATCCAGGACACCTGTAACGGGAGGGCAGCGAAAAGGTCA
Organism: Henricia sp. BOLD:AAB3569; assembly: GCA_037783545.1. Lineage (NCBI taxonomy): Eukaryota > Metazoa > Echinodermata > Asteroidea > Spinulosida > Echinasteridae > Henricia > Henricia sp. BOLD:AAB3569. The sequence continues at coordinate 538,037 of JBBELK010000284.1, forward strand.
AAGTAAGAAAAATATGGGTTTGAATTTAAGAAGTTGACCATTAGCATGTTTTTTTCTTTAAAAAAAAAAAAAAAAAAGAAGTGGGAAAAAGATTCACTGAGAAAACACAGCAATATATCTACTTTTTCAGGCAGTGTTAATAGTCTCAATGTTTTATACATAAGGTCTGAAGCCATATGGTCAACTACATTCCTTCGAAAATAGATTGTCAAGCACGTTTGAACTGTAGTTCGTTAATAGTTTCCGTCATTTTAGGCCGAACGCAGTCTAGCCAACGATTTTGGTCACCTAAATGTTGCCCCAGGGGTGGGGATTGGAGGGGAGTGGGGAGGAACAATTATTGATGGGTGCATTACAAAACTCGTGTGTAATTTCAAGACGTAGCCACACGATTCATCTTCTTTCTCGTTCTTCAATTCAGCTACTGTTGCTCGTCTGGATGTGCCCCGGGTGGATCCGTGTGTCTGAGCAGCAACGCACTGCAGTATCTCTTGGACCTGGCAAACGCTGGATACAGTATAAAAGTAAGGGCTCGTCAACAGTTGTCAACATTTCCACAGTAGGAAGGGGAATCGAAGGTTGCGTTTGACTTTACATGCGTGTTAAAATGTTGACATTTCACGGTATACTGACTTGTTGATAAGTAGTACTGTTTGGGGGAGGGGTGTCTTGAGAAATACCACTCTCTGTAGAGAGTGGACAGCCCCTATAGACAACTACTTTGCATGTTTCACCCTTCACATGCATAGGTCCTACTTAGCAGGAAATGACCAGACCAATATTTGTTGCTATGTAATGTGATCGGGTGCACGGTCATGTGCACAAAATTCTATTAGAATAAATACCGTGTTCACCGTGCTGACATAGAGCAACCAGACAGTTGAGGTATTGACGGGCACAACTTAAAGAGGAAGAATCCCCCTAGACGAAAATCCAGCATTTAGGCTTTTTTCGATAGTCCAAACATCCCTCTTGCCGACGTGGATTTTTATTATTTTTTAATTGTCGGTTTTAAGTGGATAAATTGCAAGCAAAAGTGCGCTTTTCGAAAATGAGATTTTCGCGATTTCTGAAACGCTCATTAGGTATTCATGATATGCGCGTGACCCCGTGACGCAATCCTGAGAAAAAAAAGCCAACACGATTGTTAGCTCCATACACGCAAAAAACTTGGAAAACCGTCTCTGTTTTTTGAAGAATTGTTTTGGTCCAAAAAGCCAGAGATATGCCCAGTAGTTGCGTGGGTGTATGTTTTACCGCAGACATCATGAAAAAAAGAGAGCAGAAGCTAAGATTCTTTTTTATTACGAAGAGAAAGAAAAATGAATCGCTCATTCTAACTTGTACCGGCCGATGTGCATATACCGTGTGCCAATTTCAAACACGTGGGAACTACGGCGAAGCCCGCAGGCACCATTCCCACTGCTGTACACGGACCGCTGTTCGTTCCGTGACAAACACCGGTCGCAATGCACCAGTGTTTCCTTCAAAAGACTCGACTTCATTGTGAGCCACAATTTCACAAAAAAGTTAATAGTAGATTATTGTCGTTTTACATCAGGTGTTTTCACGTTTGTATTTTGAATTACAAGGACAGAACAGGCATGATGAACATACACTTCGTATATTTTCCATTCAATACTGCACAGGCCGTTTTGTGTGTTTCTCAGGATGACGTATCGCCCCTGTTTGTAAACAAACCAAGTGACCTCGAGCGTTTCAGAATTCCGGGTGAGGGGGGTCGGAACTGAATTGCGTTTTAAACAAATAAAAAAATGTGGATAGGGGATTCTAGCTGTTTAACAGCATATAGTACTTTTTAAACTAGACATCCGAAGGTGAAGAATTCGGAACACCATTTATATTATCTTGCTCATTTGCGCATCCATACAACACATGTAGTTGAGTTCTTGGGGAAAACCTGAGCGAGTGTACCACTGTGTTTTATGGCTCGGCTGGTAAAGCATCTGATTGGTAGAGCATTCGAATTTCAATAAGGACCATACGGATTTTCCCTCCTATTATGTGTTTGGCTGTTTAATTTCTTTGATAATCATAGGTACCACACCAAATAATGCGGTCGAGATTTTACTGTAAGCCTGCCATGTTTTGTACTTTATTTTTAGGTCAATACGATCGCCGGCGCTTGTCACTCGTGTAAGTCACACCACTACCGAGGCACCGCGGTTGACTTGCAGGTCTTTGCTGGTTCACCCTCCTCCGCGTGGATGAAAAAATGCAGGGACAAGGGAGCGGTAGAAAATTTGGGTCCCGGATATAGTGGTCACCGCACCCACACCCACTGCGCATTTAATAATTAGAGACAACTCACGGTCCGATAACAAAGAATCAAGTTTCTATTTCTATGTGTTCTTTAATTTTATTCTATATTTCAGTAAAATTAGTAGTACACTTTCCGACCTAGATAGCAGAGTCTTATTCAAAGGTAAAATTACTAGGAAATGCAAAACAAAACACACACAAATTATTTTGGGAAAACACAAAGAAAAGCAGTCAAGCAGAAAGAAGGGTTGGAGTGGAAAGTCAATGCAAAGTTCCGAGATTGCCCAATTAATCCTGCCCACTTAGTTACTGTTGCTATGCCTCAATCCACAGCCAAAAATGGCGACACAGAACACACTAAGCGAAGCAATGGTGATTGGCGATGTTGTCCAGAATCATGATGAAAAGCACTATTCATTGGAGAAAACTTGAAAGTATTAATAGTTTATGGTCGACAAGTTATCTTAGCGCACACCGAGTAAAGGACCAGTAATACAGGGATTTCATATTCATAAAATACGCGCCTATATACCTTTGAACAGCGAATCGCCCGTGGCGCACATCCTATCAACACTTATGGGTCTTTCACATAGAAAGAGATGCCGTAGAGACTTTATTGAGATTGGGAAAAATTGAAATCGTACAAGGGCTATGCGATTTTATAAAATTCAAAGTGCCAGTTGAGATGTTGTTGTGACACGGTTGAGAGTCGGTTGAGATGGCCTGGTGAAATTGATCATTTTCGGCGCGAAATTCAAAATCGCAGACACCCCAACGGACAGTGTGGCGACATTGTTGAGACATGCAGTACAGGTGGAGACAGAGTTGTGTCAGCAGTGAGACGGTCCCACGATTGTTTGAGATTGAGCTGAGACAGTGATACGGATAGCAGCGAGTGTGCTGCGTGGGCGTTGCGATTGTGTTGCGTTGGTGTTGAGACGGCTTGGCGACAACGATGAGAATGTGGTGTGACATGAAAGGTAAATGTATAATAATTCGTCTCTAGCATGTTGCAACTCTGCCTCAATGCTATCTCAATGCTGTCTTATCATCATCTATATTCGCACCTATGTCACAGCGTTCGCACACAGTTGCAGTGGAGTCGCAAGTACCCTTTTCTTGCCGCAAGACTGTCTCCACACTGGCGCAACACCTCTGCAACGCCATCTCAACACCATCTTGTCATGAGCGTCACCGATGGAGTTGCGACATGATGATGCGATTTGATTTTGATTGCGATTGTTTTCAAATTTTGAAAACACTCGCAGCCGTCCGAGATGGTTATGCGATGTTATGAGATGCCATGAGATGCTTCTGCGTCCAGTAGCGATTTGGCCAACTATCCCAGATCGCTCCCAATCTCATCGCCGTCTCATCTCTGTGTGAAAGACTCATTAGGGGGAATGTTACAACCTAATGGGTCTTTCACACAGAGATGAGACGGCGATGAGATTGGGAGCGATCTGGGATATAGTTGGCCAAATCGCTACTCATGGACGCAGAAGCATCTCATGGCATCTCATAACATCGCATAACCATCTCGGACGGCTGCGAGTGTTTTCAAAATTTGAAAACAATCGCAATCAAAATCAAATCGCATCATCATCGCTACACTGGCCCAACACCGTCGCAACCTTGTCTCAGACTGTCGCAACTCCATCGGTGACGCTCGTTGAGATAGTCGTTGCAGAGGTGTTGCGCCAGTGTGGAGACAGTCTTGCGGCAAGAAAAGGGCACTTGCGACTGCACTGCAACTGTGTGCTAACGCTGTGACATAGGTGCGAATAACTGAGATGATGATAAGACGGCATTGAGGCAGCGTTGCGACATGCTCGAGACGAATTATTACATGTATCTTTCATGTCACACCACCGTCTCATCGTTGTCGCCAAGCCGTCTCAACACCAACGCAACACAATCGCAACGCCCACGCAGCACACTCGCTGCTATCAGTATCACTGTCTCAACTCAATCTCAAACAATCGTGGGACCGTCTCACTGCTGACACAACTCTGTCTCCACCTTTCTCAACAATGCCGCCTCGCTGTCCGTTGGAGTGTCTGCGATTTTGAATTTCGCGCCGAAAATGATCAATTTCACCAGGCCATCTCAACCGACTCTCAACCGTGTCACAACAACATCGCAACTGGCACTTTGAATTTTATAAAATCGCATAGCCCTTGTACGATTTCAATTTTTCCCAATCTCAATAAATGAAAGTCTCTATGGCATCTCTTTCTATGTGAAAGACCCATAACAGCTCCCAAATTATCGCATGGGTCGACGAGGCAATCGGGAGTGTTTTGCCCAGAGACACAACTATAAACACATTGACCATAGTGGGGCTTAAACCCACAACCTTCTGATTGCGAGCCCCGCTTCATACCCACTAAACCACACGCGCTCCCTAATGGAAGGGGAGGGGCGTACCCTCCCCCCACATATCGTGCTGCATGCGCCCGCCATTGAAACAAAACAAATCGCTCGGCGCCACTGCGCTGCATGCACGCAGCAATCTCCGAGCACCGCTTACAAGTATACAAGCACGTAATTTTGTTTATGAGCAAATGCACAATGACATAATTATGTAGGCGCTGTCTGCGTAGCTTTGTTGGGATTAGTCATAAATGGTCCCGCGGGTTCGGCTTGATTGACATTTTGGGACCGAGGGGGATGGTTAGGTTGAGGTTGAGGTCGAGGTTGAAGGAGAAACATTGGTGTTGAAAAGAAACGCAGAATAAGATTTTAAAAAAAGGGAACAACGCACTGGGGTTGAAAACAAACGGGCCAAAAAAATGACAGAATAAAGGTGTTTACGCATGCGCATTAACAAATAAGTATAAGGTGGAGGTGAATTTACTTATAGTTGTTTCGGTTTGTCTTATTTAATTAAAAGTGCAGTTTCTTTCCCTTTCTCGAGAAATTGGAGGTCGAAAATAATTTAAAAGCAAAATTTCCTGTCTTCTGGAAATGTGGAAAACTTAATAAGCTTGCAAAACCGTTTAGTTGTGTAAAATAATAAATGTAAGAAAATAAGAAAAAGTTTGTTAACCTTAAATAGCCCCTTTTCATAGGGCTAAATAGATTGGCGTAGTTATGAGCACTATAACGCAAGTTTGCACTTCGCTACTGCGAGTGTGATAAAAATAATGCCCGTTTGGCTTTGCTTACATCTAAAGCGTTTCCTTGCCTTTTACCTCTGGAGTCCCGGGTTCGAATCCGGGGCGTGTGGATTGGGTTTCCCCTGGGGATTTCTCTGGTTTTTTTTTATCCCACTTCTAAAACTGCAACTCCAACTCCTTCTTCGCCATCTCAAGTTGATAATAAAGTGTAGTTAAAGCTATAACCGTATAGTTGATGGAAAAAGGGCTGAAGATGCCATAAATTAACAACAACAACAACATCATCATCTAAAGCACCCTCTATTGAAATTTAAATATCATATAATTTCAGTTTGCTCAAAGGAAATATAAAAATCCACGTCCGGGTTAAACTTGATATCAAGTCGGTATAGTACTGTTGTGTCCGTTTGACGTCTTTTTACTGTACAAGATATATTTTGGTTTCGACACCTATACCGACTTGAGAAACATGTTTGCGCGCCAATATTTATGAATTCATGGCGCGTAATAGCTAAGGACGCCGTTGCCACACAGATTGATGACCAATAGGAACATATATGCGTCGCGCGCGGCGTGGCGGCGTCCATTTTTACCAGAGGGAATCTAATGTTTAAATGAATCATTCAGGGCATGTTATTATAATTTCAAACATGTATCTTATTTAGTGTTTAACTTTTTTAGTAAAATGTAGTGGTTCTTCTTTGGGTCGCGAGCACTTATGCTGTACAAATAAATGTACAACAACATGCGTAGAAAGATCTCCCCTATACAATAATTATACATGTTATGTGAATTGTCGGCTACGAATTTGGAAATAATATTTAAAGAAAAACTCTGGCAAACGGAAACATCAAATTGTTACTTTGATTATGTCTCATTTAAACATTCTGGAAAAATGAATACTATAGGCTATAGGTCCACTGCTTGAGGGAATCTAATTCACAAACACAAGTTTTTGAAAATGTGATATGAATAACAAAGCCCCGTATTTCGACTAATCAGATCTCTACGTCCAATTCTGGTTGCAAACTCAATAGCCCGTGTACCAATTGAAAAACAACTTTCTCAAGTCGGTAACTTCGCTGCCGGTCCAGTTACCGACTTGACATCAAGTCTATATACGTCCGGGTCAGCATATGGGTTGGGTTCTCAGTCCCTGCTTTATCACTCGGTCTCATTATATCTTGCACCAAATGTCCTGCTTGATTCCGTGGGTTTTCCCCACACGTCAGGGATACATATAGAGTCCATCACACATCCATACCGCATGTTACATCCCATTGTGTGGAGATTATGCAGTAGCTCACCAGAACCAAGTCCATGCAGAGCCGATAAAATCACAAGTCCGTGACAAGTGCAGTCCCTCACAAGTCCATGAACAAGAAGCAAAGAATACCTTGTGACATGGATTAAGACCCAGGGACTTTTAGTGGACTGTCTTGTAAAGGCTTGTATGGACTTGTGATAGACTCGACTTCAACAAGTTGGTGTGTGGGGTTTTCCTCCCATGCACCTCGAAAACTGATAATTTCTTCCCGTTCACTCGCACTTCGTGGCCATGCTGAAAAACCCATACAGGGCAACGACTTGAGCCGGCTAATCTCAGCAAAAAGAAGAAGTAGACCATACGAAAGAAGAAGTAGACCATATAGTTTGCTCAAAGCCGGGAGTCAAAGCTGTTAAAGGTCAAACAACTACAGACCGAGAGCTGGATAGTGGTTTAATCAAAATTTCGGGAACGAAACCAACCGTATAGTACCAGCGACCCTGATCACGGAATGACCGGTCTTTTTAAAAGCTTCGCTATCAGACCGAGGCTAGTTGGATCCATGCCAAATCAAGCTAATTTTACATTTAATCAAAAATTTGAGAACCAATTTAGTAGCTTGGAGCTTGTAGATTTTAAAATATCATTGCTGGGGACTGTTAGTTATTTCTCCTGAATTTTTCATTTGTGTTAAAGGGACAGTGTCGTCAGCTTCACCGCATTTTGAAATTCGGACCGAATTTGAGCCTCAGCGCATGCGCACTGCGACTTTGCTTGCGTATTAAACTTTACCCCAGTGTACGACTGTTGGGCTTATACGGACTCTATGAAAACCTGTTGTGCGTGCAAATGTTGCGCTGCTGATTATGACACGTGATACTAGAACAAGTCTATGTGGGCGGTGCGGATTATTTATTTCCGGATATATGCCAGACTAGACGCGCGCGCGCTACACATTGACAAAAGCTCTGCATACATATTTTTGTGTACTGTGCATGTAGCTTTTCACTACTGTACTATACACCAATCCGGTAATAAGGTCTTCTTCCCTGTACATCCGCCATAGCTGGGGGGCTTCCACTGAATGAACTGTATGTTTTTGCTGTTGCTGAAGCTGCATTTGTTTACTTCGAACAAGTTGCGCGTCTTTGTAGGGTTGTGTGCGCGCGAAGGCGGGCGCGTCGCGTGTACGCAAAGGCGGGCGCGTCGCGTATACGCGAAGGAGGCTCGTTCGTGCATGTAATGGATGAGCGCTTTTCGTTCTAACAGCAACACAAAACGCACAGCCCATGCACTGGACGCCCCCCAGCTATGGCGGATATGCAGGGAGGAGATATTAGTTACCGGATTGGTGTATAGTACATGTACAAAAGTGTGTACACTGATTATATATATTTTTGTTCAAGAAAAAATGGTCGTTAGAATTTATTGTCCAATAGGCATGCTTTTTGTATCAACGTTTGGGGAATTTTATCAACTTTGTGAATCACGTCACCCCTTGCAAGGTTGCTGAACTTTTCCGTAAAAAAATACCTGGACAAACTAGTGCTTTGTGAAATCGAATGAATGTGGTTTTTTAAAACCGAAATGGTCGTTATTTGCCGAGCAAATTTTGACTTCTATAGAAAGTTGAATATGTCTCTTTCTTATTCTGATCACCCTAGGTTTGTACGATGTTGGGTTTTAAAACGTCTGTTTTAGTCTTCAAGAAGGCATGCGCATGCATATACGCGCAATGTTCCGACGATGTCCAAAACGTTTTAATATGTAACGCCCCCTGATAAAATAAACTCTTCCCGATATAAAAGCTCCTTGTTCCGTAGTTCCGGTTGTGGCCCATCAATTGTTTCCCCACCTCTTAGGACTGGTGGGGCAGCCCGGGGGGAGGGGGAGGGAGGAAACAATTGATCGGCGCATAATACTCCTCTCATTGTTCATGCATTGATTATTGCGCTCTCTAGATATATTAGGCTCGAATTAGTTTGGTGACTTAATTTGGTCCCTTGAAGAGGGCTATATTAGTCGATTGTATTTTCAAAGTTTTCAACTTTTTCAACTTCAATAGCCTACTTTGCTGTTCTATATTACATGAGCGCAGTTGCTGCATGAATACGATTAATAACTTTTCACCATCGGATCTGGGGCCAATTTCACGGCGCAGTTTAGCACAAAAATGTGGTTAGCACAGAATTTGTTTGCTTCATTTTGCAAAAATAGATGGCAGCCAAAATCGTATTTGAGGTGTATTGACTGCCAGTATTCAGAATACCAGTCGATACACACCAAATATGTGCTAACCAAATATTTGTGCTATAAAACAGCGCCATGAAATTGGGCCATGAGCACGTGGGTAGTCGCCATATGTAAACAAACTTGAGACATTGAGGTATTTGCGTGAGGCTGCTTCCAAGTCATGTCCAAGGAACCACCCCACCCCTCCACCAAAATAATCACGACAAAATGAAATGAAAGCGAAGAAGAAACAGATTTGCATTGAGTAGTTTGTGGATTGTGTTATGCAAAGCCGTTATAAATTATGCACCTCCCCAACCAGTACCCTGCCGTCACACTGGAAAATCGTGGTTCACGTCGCTTTCTGTGACCATTTTATGTGATATTTGAATCGATACTGATTTCGAAAAAAAAAATTCACAATGTTTTACGCCACTTTATCTGACTTTTCAACATGTAGGCCTACATAGTACAAAAAGTCATGTACACGTACGTCCGTACGTACGTATTATATGTATTTACACGCGTACGTCTAGTCTTCGTACATGAACATTCCTGCAGGCCTGGCCTGCGAGACAAAAGGCGCGCGCGCGGTGTTCATGACTTGTGCGGTCGGCCAGGTCAAAAGTTCATCAGTTGCTGCTAAAAATAGGAATGGAGAATTGAGAATCAGCAAGAGGGCTCACTTCAAAAACTTCATCCTTGTACTGACGACACTGTCCCTTTAAGCCGTCCTTCCACTGTTCGATTTTTGCTACGAATTTTCTACGATTAGGTAATATTTTAAGAGATTACTTGAGACTGCTTAGGCCTAGTGCTAATTATATAGACTGCAGTTGCGACGTTTTGTGTACCGAAACATTTCGCCAGAGGAGGCCATGCGAGCGCCGAAGTCGCTCAGCGGGGGTTAGGGGAGAGGTGGGGGAGCGGTGGGTTGGCTGGTGCCCTCTTCCCCCAGAGATCCGACACTTACAGTTATCGTAAAATCGTGGGAAATTTATTGCAAAAGTCCTATACGGCGGAAGACCCGCTTGCCCAAGACCTGCTTGCCCAAGACTCCCCCATGGTGATTTCGTGCAACCCCAAGAAAACGGATAAAGACGGCCGGACGCGTCTGAGCGAAACGGCAGGATTACGTATACCTGAGATCAAGCTATACGCCAAAGGAATCTCCAACATGTCCAACCCACATTAATCAATCACAGAGGCACTGCTACATGAACATGTACGTTAACATTCCAGCCGTGTCAAAGAGACAACAACGGCTTAATGAGCGCAAATAACCAGCATGTCGATACGGCAATGTCAACTCATGACTAATGACATCTCGTGTACGAAATCCAAACGTTTACATTGCATGCTCTCTCGGTCATTTTGTGCATAGGCGTAAATCATAGTTCATGGTAATATTACATCAAATTGTTTGCTTTGTTAGAGTGATGGCGTGATTAAAGTATACATGGAGGGACATTAATTACCGAGTAATACATGTAGTGTGCACGTGCCGTCGACTCGCTTCAAAGCAGGCATGGCTGGGAGCTGCCGGTACGGTAGGCCGAACCGGCATTACCCAGTAATGAACGCGTGTGACTCCCTGCCGATTCGGACATTCCAAAAATGCCAATCGGTACGTCTTTACTCTTTAGCCAATGGTATTTGACCCAAAATAATACAAGCTCATCACATACTTATAAAAAAATACTTTACGGAGGGAATAAATGACGCTCGATTTTTCGGCCTCTTTTTTAGGCTTCTTACCTAAATTGTGATTGACATTTCAAGATCATTTGGGGGCGCGAGTTTGATAGCTCGGGCAGTCTAGTACCCAGGGGACTCACATATGCACGTCAACGCTTTGATTGAGATGAATGGCCGGGATGCCTGCGAGTTGCATCAAACGCAATGACAGCTGTGCATCAGTCAAAAGGTGCCGGATTAAAGGGCGCCCGAAATAGGTTTGTTATTAACTGAAATCAATACCACAGAGCTGTTCGTCGCAGGTTAATTTGAATGTCTGTTTGCTTCATGTTTCGTGAGAGAGTTTGCAATGTCCCTTTGGTGCAGGCAGTCGCCAATTGTTGAACTAGACCTTTTAAATACCCTTTCTGTATTGCCTCAGAGGGAAAGACTTTGTTCCTTTCTAATATTGCAAGGATAAATATTGCTTGTTTGCCCGTATTGTTGACAAATTTAAATGATATAAACTGCCCTCTACGTACGGTGGCTGTTATGAATAATGTATTCAGACCTCATCACAAACTGTGCTTGAGTGAATTTGCACATTTATTTGATTGATGTTTGAGTTGGTCTCTCTGAAAGTGTTCCTTGCATTAGTTCAGTCGATTAATTTTTCTGGTATTAATTTTACGGGGATAATTCGGAAGGTAAAACGTACATTAATGGTTTGGGCAGTATTGTTTGATGTGTTTATTTTGGCCAAGCACAAATTATTGCAAGCATAACATTATTTTAATCCAAATATGCATTTATTTCCAGTTTTAATACACAGTTTTAATACACAGTCTTAATACTTAATTTTAATATTTAATTTTAATACACAGTTTTAATACACAATTCTGTAGTTATACGGTCACGGCATACGTAAAACCAACTGTGTGGCGCCCGTCGTGATTGGTTTGGCACTGAACTCAATGTACCAAACCTCGCTTGGGATTGAATTACGGCGGGAAAATCAAATACATCAAAAGTCCTTGATAGGGCATATTTGTTTTTCATTGCCGTAGATTGTTAAAATTTGATCCCTGTGGGAACGTTGGTGCAGTATATCATTAAGGAAGGAAATGGGTAAACCAATTAAACGCCATTTTGGTACAAGGATCCGCCCGAGAGTGCTTTGCGTAAGCTGCACACGACGCACTGAAATGACACCTTCCAACATTCGCTATGGGTAGGCCTACGTGTAATCCTTGCTGATCTTGTGGAACCTTTAACGGTGAGCTGGCACGAGGCACGATTTACAAGCACGAGTCCCCAGTGCTGACAGCGTGGGGCCTGCTAGAGTTATGCGCTCAGATCACGCGGATAATGACGATGATTTAGGGATTGAAAGTCCGTTCGTAATTGGTCGGTATTCGGCTCAGCGGCTTCTTTTATGGCCGCCATCTTGGCGCGTGTCAACTCAAGGGCGTCGCTCAAACAACATCGTCCCCAGGAGCGTGTTTTTGCGACCATAGCCCGAAATATGTTTGTGACGTAATCATTGATTCAACCAATGATCAGCTTCGGCTGCTTTATACCGAAGCTGATCATTGGTTGAAACAACAGTTACGTCATGAACATAATTCTGGTTATGGTTGCGAAAACAGGACCCTGGCCGTTTGAGCTGAATCCCAGTGTATCGTGCTCTGGTACTAAACTGGTTTATTTGCATTTTTAAAAGTCTTATACATAATCATTCACTGATCTGGCGGTTGAAATATAGAGGCTGTAAACGTTTGTTCTGGTCATGGTTGTACGCGTTAGTTTTATTTTACACCCCCAAACTAATTATTTGGTTTAAACCACCGACCTGCAGGACTGTCACAACAGATGAATGCGCTATACAGCAACTGGCTATTATATAACATAATTAGTCTTTTGCGTGTTTCTCATGAATAGCGTCTGATGTACATTTAGTATCCACTTAACCAGACAATGTTTTGTTGCTATGTGGTGCACGCGGCAGGTAAAGCACGGAATCCGATACCGTGTTCGCGGTACGAGAGAATGACATAAAGCAAACAGACTGTTGGTTGCTCGGCAATGGTGTGCACCAAATCGCAATATCAACAACATAGAATGAGACTTTCTAAACTGCAGTGGCGTAGCCAGGTTCTTTTTGTAGGGGAGCGGGGGTGGACTGGGTGCGTTGGATGTTACTGGGGGGGTTGGGGGAGCGCTCAATTTATACCTACTAACAGTGGGGTACCGAGAAATCTCGCAAGGGGAGGCCATGCGCATTCCACGTAACATACCGGTACTCTTGTTGAGGTACATATAGGCATTGTCTTTTTTAAGTAAGATGGCGGACGGTTGCCTCACTCAGGGAGTCACTTATCAATCGATATTATAGGTCAGTGGTTCAAACATATTCTTGGGTTTCACTTGGCTTGACAACCGCTTGCTATTCGCCATTACTGTGTCCATACTATGGCACGCCAAAGCGAAAAATACTTCAACACTGATAATTTAATGTTCACGCATATTTTCGCAAATGTTGCGCAAGAACAAAAAAAAGGTTGGCATGACTTTTAAATGTTGCTAGACTGAAGCGAATATAATTCAACACTGATAGTTTTGCCATCAACCCGGAAAAACAAGTCTCAACATATAAAATTGCCAACAAAAGCACGGTATGCCATTTTCAAACATTCTGTCAACATTTAAAAGTCATGCCCACCTTTTTGGTTTTTTTGCGCAACATTTGCGCAATAGTAATCATGAAGTGTTTAATTTTTTGTCGCTTTTGCGTGCCATAGTATGGACACAGTAATGGCGGATAGCAACCGTTGTCAAGCCAAGTGAAACCCACGAATAGGCCTTATCATGACAATTTTTTGGCGGAAAATTCAATATAAATGTTTTGATCAACCAATCAGGATTCCAGAAATAAGTTTCCCTCGAGGACAAGGTTGTCCCTCCAACATCGCGTATTGTCCCACGAGCAGCCTTAATTCATTTATTCATTCGGTGTACAGCTTACCAGTCATAACACCAGGCTTTACGGACAATCCCAAGTCATCTCTCCCCTGGGTACGCGGGATATTTGTTGTGGATGTGATGCGCTTGCCATACCGGTTATTAACCGACAATTTACAGGCGTATACTTTTCACTTTTGAACATCCTTATATGGCATGCTTTCTCTCCACTGACCAATAATTATTGTTCGATGATTTTTTGCAGTGTGGATGTAAGCAATAACTTTGGTAAACCGAACATCAAATATTATCCAATTTCTCTGAGTATAAAATCATATCTGAGCACCTCGGGTCATGTCCTTAAAGACAGATTACATGATTGGAAAACTTTTAAAAACACTGCAGGAACAACAGCGTTACATAACAAAATAATAATGTAATGCAGTAATACTTCAGAAAAACTGAAAATCCATGCATGGTTTTTGTACAGTATTGAAAGAATGGTAAAAATGTTGTCTGCACACAATGTTTTTGTTTTGTTTTTAAAGTACCTTCAGTTGGCAATTTCTCCCACAAAGTTACCATTTTATACGGGCAAAAGTCATGTGATGTTTGTTACCATTGTTATAAACACGTTTAGTTAGATTTTTCTTGTCAACTCATGAAGTAAAATGTTGGGTCACTGCAAACGATGTACTTGGGCTTTAATGCAATTTGTTAGCTTATAGGCTATAATGTGTTAAAAATACAGCACTATACCTTCACGAAAGAAAAATAAAATGCGTGTCCCTTGGGCCTTGCACTACAAGAGATAGAGGGCAACGCATGTTCTGTGGATGGTCATCTTGTAAACCCATTATCACTCCGCGCAAGTAGGTCAAGCCGATAAACTCGCCAGAATTTGTGTCGCGTCATTTACGCGCCAAAAGTTTGTCCTGTAATCGTCTGCCAAAAGCTATCTGTTCAAAGAACAGATTAGCCCAAATCCCGCTGCTGAAAATGGAACGGTGAAAACGCTTTCTATTTTTAGATCAGGAGGATTGGAAACCATACAATTATTCTTTACAGCGTGACTTTGCAAAACTGAAACTGCTGTGGGAAATTTTTTAAAAAGCTGACTTTTGTTGATCTTATTAACTGTCAACGCCACGAATTGAGTTGTTCAATGTTTCCTTAAAATCTACATAAACTAATCTAATATAGTTTCTCACTGACAAATTGACAAAGGTTGTTACGAACATTTTACGACCAATTCACCTCCACCATGGAGGAAGGACTCCATGCCCCCACTGGCAACCGGCCTCACCTTGCTAAATCGCACTCGCGTGCCAAGAAATCAACTTTTTATCAGCTCAGCAAGAGACATTTTCCCGATAAATAAAGCAAATACCAGAACAAAATTATTTTAGGCCGAATTTCCAAGCCACCCTGGTTGTCTCGCGACCGGGTTGTCAATTTGAGTTAGCGAGTTTTTATTTTAGAGGAGACAGTTCGTCCACCGTGACCGAGTGCCGCGTGCATGAAAATCACCCGAAACTTTTGCCGTTTCGACGGATTTATTGTTGTCCGAATTTGTCCCTCGCGCGCTGCAACTCATCAAGTCCCCGGAATGGGAACTGCGGCTGCTCGGCCAGGCCAGTATGATCACTGCCTCGCATCTGTGTATCTTTAGTGTAGACATGTTGAGGCGATGTTTACCTAGGGAGCAGAGGCCTCCTAGAGTCAGCCTCCAGCTTTATCTTGGCGATGTCTTCACCGCATCTTTGACATTCTTTCAAATGGTCGGTTGAGCCCGGGAGCGGGATGCGGCTGGCCAGACGTAGGCAACCGGGCGCGCGTCGCCCAGCAACCCGCATAGCTCCCATTCGCGGCATAATTTCCCAGTGATTATGGCTAGGGGAGAGGCATACCAGTCGCGCTTGTTTCCCCACCGAAATGCCACAATTTCTCGGCTCGTTCATCCTGACATTCTGGCACAGTAGCGGGTCGTGTATCAGCTAGTAATTTGCTGTCATCCAGTGACCTTTATAGTTGGTATATTAAAGATCAAGGCAGACAACATCCAACCCCGGGCGTTTTCTCCTTAGGTGGGTGAGGCTCACCTAACTGGTTTTATACACAAATCAAGATATGATACTACTCAGTGCAGACAAAGAAGCAAACTCAACTTTGCTTTTATTTCACAACGAAATGGCATTTTTGGTCCTTCAAAATTTTCTTGACAGCTGGGAGCGTTGTTCATAGCCAATCATGGAGGTCCATGCTTTCAAAGAACTTGTTGCATTTAGGCTACATGGCACGGAAAAAGGTAGTCAGGGGCCAAGTTTCCTTCACATGAGGGCACCCTTGTTTAAAAAAATGTGGGCTCACACATTCATTTAAATTCAATCCAGCGCAATTTTAAACCAA
The DNA here is from genome assembly GCA_037783545.1 of Henricia sp. BOLD:AAB3569. NCBI lineage: Eukaryota > Metazoa > Echinodermata > Asteroidea > Spinulosida > Echinasteridae > Henricia > Henricia sp. BOLD:AAB3569. The sequence goes on from JBBELK010000284.1 coordinate 553,988, forward strand.
AAGACGTGACAAATCGGAGAAAATGGCATCCATCCCCGGCGGAATCATCCGTAATAGCGTTTTGCATTGACGCTCCCCATCGCGACCACCCTTGGCTGTTTTTCTTACAACATGTCCAACATTTTCCCGGAATGCTACTCAAATAAACACCGGGTCCACATATCAATAAACCCGGGGCATATCTTGGCAACTATTGCCTGCTCATTACAGACCTTGCAGTGGAGGCCGGGAGAGATGAACGCTGGAAGAAATCACACGTACGTCACGGTAGCGGGGATCTGCGTTAGGACTTCGGCAATTAGTCAGGCTTTACCTTTGATTACTCACTATTTCATTCGTCGTTAAATTCTTGTGACAACGCCAAGGAGGCCAATGGATAAACGTCATGTAAATCGTGAATTACGGACATCGTGACAGCTCCGTTGGCGTGGGAAAGCTTTGAGGAGTCTCCGATGGTGGATACAAGCAGGGGCGGATCCAGGAATTTTTCCAGGGGGGTGGGGGGGGGGGGGGGGGGGGGTTCGTCCCGTCAGATTTTGTTATATATATATATACATATATATAAAGTACATGGACATCTTTTTCTTGCGTAAAAAGGGACGTATAATATTAACAATTACATACTTTGACAAGATTTTCCATTTTTGTAAAAATTTATTTGTCAATTTATTTATTAAAATATTATTATTATTTTCTTTTTTTTAAGAGCAGGGGGGTGGGGGGGGGGGGGGGGGGGGGGGGGGGGGGGGGGGGGGGGGGGGGGGGGGGGGTTTGACCCCAAACCCCCCTCCCAACCCTTCCAGCTATTGGAGTAATATAGGCCTAGACCTCGTCCATTGGGAAATTTAGCTTAGAACAAGACACATGACAACCACAATTAAAGTGAAGAAACATTTTCACGTTCGTTTTCCACGTTAGTGCATGGATGAATATGGAATGTCCCCAAGGCGTTCGCGCTCTTTGCCGCCATCTTTTGCGCGCAAATTGAATAAGAGTACCAACAAACGCAACCGCAGTTCGCGCGGCTGGCCGGATTGGGACTATTTTACAACCGTTCTGGTTCGGCTGTTGACTGCAAGGAGTGTCTTTTAACATGACATCGCAGATACGGTCTGGATTCTGAAGTATTCCCGATGCATCGCAGACCGGCAGAGCACCGTTTTTTTTGTAGGCAGGAAATATTCAAGCTCATAAGTGAACCGTGTCCTGAGCCCATGGGGAGTCTGGGAACCAGGGAGTGATGCGGGTCAGTTGTTGTGAAAAAAATTATCTACTTTATCAATTCCCTTGAAAATTGTAAAATACCCAGAAACAAAGCAGTATATTTTGTTCCGTAATGGCCTTGGACTTTACACGAACCTCGTTGGGTGTATGCTAAAGATGACTTAAAGTTGCATTGCCCGTGTTTCGGTGAAAGGATTAAAAAAATTAATTTACACAAGCGAACGAATTTAGAAAGCTTACGTGTCTCTGTAACGAAAAATATCAAAAACTTAAATTTCCGACGTCGGGAATTGGAGATACAAGCCTTTTTCTTGAAACGTGCTTCAACATGTTGTACATGTGCGCGTACGCTCATATGTACATAGTATGTGTACAATGTACACATGTATATACGCGCACATGTACATTTACGTCATAACCCTGTCGATTAAAATGACCTGCCAGCCATTTAATCATTTCTTGTTTTTAATCGACTGGCATTAATCCTTGACGGATTTTTACGTTCTTGGTACCAAATGAAAGCTGATAACTTTTTCTATTCTAGAAAAATACCTATTTAACCTTTTTAAAAAAATTGTACGGCCAAATCGGCCCAAACACGGGCAGTGCAACTTTAAACTATCAACTACGCTATTCTGGGTTTAAATGTGGCATTCCGATTTTAAATAGGCATACATGAAGCTACTTTGTGATGATGATGCTGTGTAAATTGTTTGGAATTCTTCCGTCTATACGCTTGCCGCGCTTCTTCAGATTGACGATAAAAAAAGGTTTAAATATACTGTCAGTCTCGAGTCACGACTGTAGTGGCCTGCACGAACTCTCGGCCTAATGAGTGCGCAGGTTGAAGGGTTGATCTCGCAATATTTAATTGGAGTAGTGATTGAGATAAAACACAATATAAATCTGGATCCGGATCCGGATCTGTGGCACGTTCGCGACGATCAAGAATGAAAGGATCCCTTTACACGACAGCCATCTTCGGGGGCAAGCATCATTCTGCCACATGTGCCAGGAATGAGAAGGCACTTCCTATTGCCACATCATTTAAATTTAAAAATGTTAACCTGTCCACGAACATGGCTTTAGTACAAAGGGTCTATGGGAGTTGATTCAACAAAAAAACACGAAAATGCAACGGAAACATTTTAAACGCTATAGAATACGCTATGGATTGGTGGCATAATACACATTATATACCTCATGCGTAGATTCCTGTCATCTGATTGGTTAAAAGTGGGGGCATTGAATCAGCTAGACCCGGCGCGTATATGCCCACTGGGCAATAGTCTTTGCCATGCTCCGGGCATAGTCATTTAGCGGGTTTCGGACGTGCGCATTACATGTGTTAGCATAGCTGTGCACCAACTATGCAGCTGGGCGCTTCACGTAAACATTCATCAGGACGGTAATGGCGGCATCTCGACGTCTGTCGTAGATGATGAAGTCCTTAAGGTGAAATGTGCTACTAAAGTGCCATGCTACAAATGTTTGCTGTAAATATACAACTTTTCCGCCGTATAGACCAGCTTCCGAAATCGAAACTCGAAGGACCACTGTCATGACTGTATGATGTATCGTTACTTTTAACCAACCAGACGACAAAAATCTACACATTCGGTATATAAAACAAATATTGACTGCTGTTTATTCGGGTCATGGTTAAGATTATAGGCCCTCGGTGATCTCGAAGCCATGACTATGCCCCTCGGCTTCCGCCTCGGGGCATAGTCATGGCTTCGAGATCACCTTGGGCCTATAATCTTAACCATGCCCCTCATTGCAGTCAATATTTGTATAATATGCACTCCAAACGCCGTTGATAATACCCCAGTCACAATTAGCTTGCGATGGGTTTGCGAGTAGTTTGCAACGGAATTCTATAGGCATTTTCGGCCGGGGCCCCACGGGACTCCTTGCGGCTGCCGGGTCATTTTTGGGCATGCATCGGGCGGGCATCGAGTTACTTTTAACTCGGACTTAAAACCTGGTGCGGCGTTTCGCATCGCAAACTGATCGCCAATAAATCGGTCGATGCCTGGCCGATGTCCGGCAGGGCATCGCACACATCGGAGTAACATAGGCAGGACATCGGCAGGACATCGGACGAGTGCCTGCCGGACACCGGCCGATAAACGGGCCAAGAAATCGACCCCATTCCGTCATGGCAGCGTGCGGGGCACTTTTAATTGTGACTGTGACCGCCCAATCGCGCGATCTTTCGCCGATCGATGCCTATAAATCGCACACGCCGCCCGGCCTCCGCTTTAATTGTGACTTAGGTATTAGACGAGGCTTGGAACGCAAATTAGTCTGGCGCCTTCCCAACCAGCAGGTTACATTTTATGGAACTGATTCAGGGAACACGATTTAAAATCGCTTCCTCCCCCAGGTCCAACAACTCAAGTCTCAACGTGCTTTGTCAGTCAAGAGTTCAAGTTTTACATTGGAGCAACATGCCATAAATTCTGAATGTGCCGTATGTGGCAATCACCACATTTACGAATGTATGGTATGTCTTGCGGATTAAAATCTAATCGGTAAAACTTCAGATGCCACACAGCAACTGTGTACAAAGTACGACGAATAAATATCAATCATTTTGCCAACAGTCCGAATCCCTAGGGTGGGATATACAGGGGTTTAGCAATCGTCCATTTCGTGTCCACATTGAGTGACATTTAGCGAACATCTGACGTGGTGGACACCCGTAATTGGCGGCACGTTAACTCCCCTTAAGACCCCGAAATACAAGGATGGAATTTGTGATGGGTTTTGCAGTCAAGTATGTTATTTTCCTCTATACAGCATGCGATGATAGTAAGGTTTTCCGCTCAAAGCAATAAATGCCATACAATTTTTTTAATTTTCGAAAGGTTTTATTGAGAATGCCAAATGGCTCAATAAATACGGAATGTTCATCAAAACATGTTTACGGTGCCCGATTGAACTAAAAGTCAGAATTCCGTCTGCAGGAATGAGCATTTGAAAGTACTTTAGCCACTTTGATGTCCCGCTCAACTGCCTCGATTGCTATTATATGCCCAAAATGCTATTGTGTAATACCGATTTTAATTGTGAAAACGAACCTGGGTGATTCCATAAATTAGGGTACCAACTTGTGACATGCAATTCATCGAAAAATGATTGGTTTCTCGCGTAAGAGGTGACACCAAAATGCCATTTTCTCATTAGAACCAGTGTAATATTTGTTTCATACCATTTATGTGTTTATTTTTGAAGATGTATAGTCAATTCCAAGCTAAAAACTCAATTGATTACCGTAGTCTGTCAGTGTTTTCAATACAATTTTATGGCACAAAAACCAATGTGTTACGTGTATAAAGGAGTTTCTGGGGACACCAAAGTTGTTTTGCCAAAATTTTCAAATTCTGAAACAAGATTACAAAATGTTTGTTTAAAAGGCTCCACGAAAATAAATTTCTGCTAGAAAAGTCCGTATGTTAAGCTCGGCAAATATTGTTATAGTAACTGTAAAATTTCACGACGTAAATATAGGGGGACACCAAAGTGGTCCGACGAAAATAAGAATGACCATATTTTTATTGTTTGCCTAAATTTCCATGTCCAAACATTTAAGTGATTTGAAACTAAGTACAGGCTTCTATTATGCATGGAAATTGAAAAGTTGTGGCAGTTGGTGTGGCCAGAACACTTAAAAGTTATACGTACACATGTTTCACGCGTAAGAGGGGACACCAAATCTTACGTGTGAAACACATTTTTTGCCAAACCTTTTGTATATTACGAAAATATCAAATTGTTCATCAAATGTGGGTTTTATTGTCAAAAGCAATGCGTTATCAATCATTTCAGTTTACAAATAACCAAGCTAACCCACCGAAAACAAGGAAAATCATGTGTTTGAAATATTAAAAAAAATTGCCTAAAAAGTGATAATTTTTAGTCAGAATTAGGACAACGCATATTCATGATACCAATTTTGAAGGTTTTTGTTTAGTACAAATTGATGTTAGTGGCACAAGCAAAACTCAAAAAATAACATGTGGACTGAAGTAACTTGACAATTCAACATGAAAGTACAATCTACCCATTGGGGCCCGAATTTATGAAATCACCCACATCACAAAATGTCTCAATTCATTATTATTTCATGCATGTACTTAAAGGTACACACCGGCCTACTGTTTACGTAATTTAGTGATACAGCATCCCTGACAATAATTTTTGGATGGTCCTTGTGAAACAAATATCGTCAAAATGTCCCGTAATTATTAAACAACAAAAGCTTAAAATTAATAAAAACGGTCAATAGTCTAGTTATACGCTTTACCAGCCGTTCACTATCGCGCGAGACTCACGACTTTGTCGGAAACGATTCGCTCTTCACTTGGCAGCTTTTTGCATAGGTCTCTCATTTTCTGCTGAAGATTTCACTGGACAGCCTGGACGACCGAATGGGTTTTTCCGTTTTCCGTAGGAGCTGACATTCATGGTTTGTCTTCACGAACGTACAATTGTATAGTTCCACAGCACTACCGGTTTTGGGCGGGAAACATGTGTGTGCCATGGGGCTAAATGTCACATTGTCCGGTAGACTGTCCACGGTGGAACTCGCTTCGGTTCCTCGGATTTTGTGTCAAAATGTTGTGTTCGATTTTTCAGGATTAGGGCCTATGTTTAACTTTGTTTTATAACCTGAATAAATAGTCTCTTTTGTCAAAAACTCAATCAGAGCTGAATTTGATGCAGTACTGCAGTAATTAACTTTAGGAATAAACTATGTATCACACGGCCATACGGCTGGAAATAAAACTAACTCCAAGGACACGTGATTTATCGGAACCAGATTCCGATAAATCACGTGACCTCGATTTTTTGAAAAATGTTCAAAAACGGCCAAATTTTGTGGTTTCTTTTCAGGTTTTCTTCAGTATATTTCGGAAAGACCAAAATAGCCCAACAAAGCCGGTTTGTCCCTTTAATTGCGAACAATAACCTTTTGCGTGTTTTGCGTGAATAGCGTCTGGTGTGCTGACGCATACTTCCTTTCACATGCACACTTAATATCCACTTGACCAGACTAAATTTTTGTTGCCAGTGTGGTGCACGCGGCAGGTGTGGAGTACAGAATCAATAGACCTTTATCACGGTGCGGCCATCTTCCCTTTTTCCCTATTAAAATGAACGTAACCAAAGCGAGGCTTGCCGAAATAAAATAGTTTGGCCCCGTGTTGAAAATGTTCATTGTGTGCATCACAATGACATGCGCGCAGCGCGATCAAGAAAACGCGCAGCGTACGTGGACAGTGATTCTCTCAAAACAACAACGGAAGACTGCACGCGCTATCGCGCAGACACGCACACGCACTGATCATGCCCGACACGTACACGTACTATGCAGTGGGGAACAAGACAAAGATGGACGCACCGTGATAAAGGTCTATACCGTGTCTACCGTAGGAGAGTGGCTTTAAGTTTAAAGCTACCAGGTTGTTGGTTGCTATATAGCCATCAGCGTGCACCACGTAGCAACAACAGCGTAGTATGTGACTTTCTAAACTTCACCTCCATTTGGAAGTAAAGCCTTTGGGCGCAAACCATTATGCAAAACCTTACACACAAAAGGGTAATTGCGTCAATGTTTTTTCGGCACTGCTTAAAATAAAAAACCTCGAAATTCCCCCAAAAATTTTCCGGCCTTGAATTTTGTCGTGTTTTCCACAGTAGATGATACAATTATTATGGCTTTTGATGAGTGACAACATAGTGCCTTTTATATCAATGACTGTAAAGGACACGGGGAGGCGGGGTGTTGTCACGGCCGAAATAATTTGGATATTTCGGGAAAATTTTGTTACTTTGAGTCTGCTTAAATTGTTGTGAGCTGTATATTTCTGCGTGTTTGCCTTGATGCCCTAACACAAATTCACACTGCAAAAACTGTGGTGTTAAATTAACACAGTGGTGTTGTCTTATTTCTGCAACATAGACGCCATCATCACTATGAACGGAGATCCACTAGAAAAAGTACTTGGGAGCGACCTTGTCTAACTTGGATGGCACCTGCACAGCAGAAATCCACAATCAGATCGCCAAAGCCACAGCAGCGATGGCCAGACTAAACAGAGTATGGAAGAGCAACATCAGCTTCCAGACCAAGTTCATGCTCTACAAGTCGCTGGTCGTCTCCATCTTGCTCTACGGGTGTGAGACATGGACTCTTCTGGCCGATACAGAAAGAAGAACCCAGGCTTACGAAACCAAAAGCCTGAGAAAGCTGCTCCGCATCTCCTATACATGGAGCACAAAACCAACGATTTTGTGCAGAGCAAGGTCAAGAACCTCGTGGGCCCACAGGAACCTCTCCTCGCCACCATCAAGCGGCGGAAGCTGGCGTGGTTTGGCCACACCACGCGGCATGACAGCCTTAGTCTGCAAGACCATGATCATGCAAGGCACAATCGAAGGCGCGCGCAGACAAGGGCGACAAAAACGGAAGAGCTGCAGCCGATTTCACGAAAGAGTGCGCAGCTTGCGCAACTTTTGAAAAAATGGCGCAAGCCCCATAGCTTGCGTGTTATCACCGCTAAATTGTTGCGCGACTTACGCAATAAAATGTTGCGCAAGTGGGCTTACGCAACTGCGTATAAGTTTCGTGAAATCGGCTGCAGGTCCGACAACATCAAGGAGTGGACAGACTTGACAATGTCAGAACTCCTGACGACAGCTGCCAACAGACCAGCCTGGAGGAGGATGTCAGCTTCTTCTGCCCTCAGATCCCCCCGACGACTGCAGAAGTCGAGGGATGAGTGAGTGAGTGAGTGAGTTGTCTTAAATAGATACGAAGTCTGGTGTTAACATTTAACACCATGGGTTTTAGTTTTGATTCCTCAATTGGAATATATGCATTTTGTTAACACCCTAGGTGTTAAAACTAATACCTGTGGTGTTAAAACTTAACACCAGGCTTGGTATCTAGGCCTGTATAGCCTAAGACAACACCACTGCTGCAGCCGATTTCACGAATCCTTACGCACTGCGTAAGTCCCCTTGCGCAACATTTTATTGCGTAGGCTGCGCAACATTCCTGTGAAAATTACACGCAAGCTATGGGGCTTGCGCCATTTTGCAAAAGTTGCGCAAGCTGCGCACTCTTTCGTGAAATCGGTTGCAGGTGTTTAACACCTGCACAGTTTTTGCAGTGCAGAGCTGTCCTTGATGTCACACGTTTTTAGTGAAATCCAACTAAGGCAAAAATTAACAATGGCCCATCAATCCAAACGGTTTATAGGGCCAAATTGTCTCTATATTAAAGGCACAGGCTCGTCAGCAATGCGCGCCCGCCAAATGTGTGCCACGCAATACGCAGCTCCATAGCAAAGGCATGGAGCTGTGTGTTTCGAGCACGAATTTGGCGGGCGCGCATTACTGACGAGCCTGTGCCTTTAACAGTACTGTCTGACCAAAACCTCTACTATATACAGACTGAAGTTATACATGCACGGCATTACCGCGAAATGGAGCGTAAAGGCATGCAGGCACGTTGTTTGCACACGCCGATGTTATCTGCAAAAATCATCAAAAGTGTTGTTCCAGCCAATGTTTTCTCCGATTCAATCCGGTATGATAGATCTAGCAGATAATGTTGATGCGACACTGGTGTAGAAATGGCATTCTCAGCGGGTCCGAATTGCGAGCTTTAATTGGTGAAATTGCTATCAAGAGGGCCCCATTATGGGGATCATTAACGTCGTTTGATTTGTACAGCAAATGGTGCGCATGAACCCTTCAAATCAAGGGCCAAATTCTTTGAACGATTGCCATTTCATATTAATGCCACATTCCTGTTGCCAGTTTGGTATCACGTTCTAAACCCTAAAAACGTTGACTTGCAGAGGGTGGTCGGGTTGGCGTATATATAGTGGTCCTGTCCCTGCCTTTTATGGACGTAGGTCTATATACATGTGGATTGGGTTTACAGTCCATACTTGACAGCGCGGGTTCCCCCCCCCCCCCCCCCCCCCCCCGGAGATTTCTCTGGTGGTTTTCCACCTATACTTCTAAAACCGTGCATCTAATTTGTTTATCTTAATTGAGTATAGTAATTCCCAAAATTAGGGGTCCAAAAGTGTGACATGCTTTTTAAGATTTCCAAGTGTTTTTAATGATTGAAAGTGGTTTCCCAGTAGAAAATAATTATTTTTATTTGAACAAATGCCACTCAAATTTAATGTTTGTGTGTAGATATGGCACCAAGGTTAATGCAAACTTATTCTACAGCTAATTGTTATTGGCGTAGGTAACCCGGGACACCAAACTCCTATTCAATACCATGGAACAAATTATAAGCCTTTATGGTCTTTTGTTTTGAATATTTTTCAGGAATCAGAAAACAAAATATTGAAGAAAAGTATATGCTGTCCCCTATAATCACAGACCACAGTCCAGTACTGAGAATGTGTGGTAATAAGTGGTGATTTTTGAAGCAGAGAGTGTCGTACGTAACTGGGACACCAAACATTTTGGACCCCTATCGTGGGGCACCTTTTGTTACTTAAACGGTTCAACAATGGAAGCACAATATGTGCAGCCATGCATGTCCTCAAGGAACAAAGAAACTGCCCCACGAAATGGCGGCTATTTGATACGGTCTGTACCGTATAGTTAATGGCATAAAGGGCTTTAACTGCCGAAGATGCCATAAAAATAACAACAATATCATAAGTTTGCAATGACCCAAATTTATTTCATAAGTTGACATGAAAAGACTTAGGCCTACACTCAAAGCACTGAATACGGATACGTGCATGTTGAACACCGTGCACAATTTTTTTCCTTAAAATGAGCTGTCTCATTCTTCAGCATTCACCCGAAAACAAAGAACAAAAAACATGCAGATATTTTAATGGTTTTCCAAAACACTGCTGCATATATGCAGCACTGCTGGCTAGTTTACCAAAATGTCCCCGGTATACGTCTATTTGCAAATGATAAAACTGTTGACCTTTCAAATATTATTATGAGTTGAACAATGGCACTTTATGACTTCGGTAATTATTTATGGGGCGATGAAAACAAATGAAATATGGATCTCTTCATGATTTTCAGCGGCAGTTATTGAGGAAAACGAAAAGGTATCAGATTAAAATACGCAAATAAGTAAAACAAAACTCCTTAAACAGCTAGAATCCCCCCTTCCACATTTTTTTTGTTTTTCTGTTTATCATGGAGGTGTATGTGTCTACAACACCATCACAACTTGTTTTTCACAAAAAATCGACAGACTTTTGCTTAAAACGTAAAGCAGTTCCGACCCTCTTCATCCAAATTCTGAAACGCTCGAGGTCACTCGGCTTGTTTATCAACAGGGTGTTGACGTCATCCTGAGAAACATACAAAACGGTCTGTGCAGTATTGAATGGAAAATACACGAAGTGAATGTTTATCATGCCTATTTTGTCCTTGTAATTCAAAATACAAACGTGAAAAACACTTCATGTAATATGACAGCAATCTACTATTACCTGTTTTGTGAAAAAACGATGAAATTGTGGCTCACAGTGCTCTCTCGCATTGCGACTGGTGGTTTTGTCACGGAACGAATGGCATTCACAGCGGTCTGTGTACGGTCTGTGTACGGCGTAGTTTCCACGTGTTTGGACATCGGCCGTACAAGTTATAGAATGAGCGACTAATTTTTCTCTCTCTTGGTAATAGAAAAGAAAATCTTTCTGCTCTTTTTTTTTCATAGTGTCTGGTAAAACATGCAACCACGCAGCTACTGGGCATATCTCTGGCTTTTTGGAACAACAAAATTCTTCAAAAAAGACCATCTAACAGAGACGGTTTTCCAAGTTTTTTGCGTGTAAACGTATGGAGCTAACAACCGTGTTGACTTCTCTTTCTCAGGATTGCGTCACGGGGTCACGCGCATATCATGAATACCTAATAAGCGTTTCAGAAATCGCGAAAATCTCATTTTCGAAAAGCGCACTTTTGCTTGCAATTTATCCACTTAAAACCGACAATTAAAAAAAAAAAAAAATCCACGTCGGCAAGAGGGATGTTTGGACTATCGAAAAAAGCCTTAATGCTGGATTTTCGTCAAGGGGGATTCTTCCTCTTTAAGTTTACAAAACCAAAAAAACCGTGATCTTTAAAATTCTCATTAAACATTATATAATATAGGTTTTCTCGCTTGAATTCATCAGAATTGCATTCCATTTCGTTTGTGTATATTCAAGTGATTTTGACCAGGACGTAATTTCTCTGGTTCTTATTCATTTGCACATTATTCAATTTCGTTTAAAGATATTCACATTTTGTTCGCTAAGATATCCAGATTATAATTTGCGTCATTCAAATACAAAGCATTGAATCTTCTTTCAATTTAGCACAAGCGAATTTAAATGATTTTCGATAGTAATTCAAAATTGAATGCGCGTATATAGTTTTCAATTTGATGCGGAATTTTCCCGATTGCGTGATGCTAAAAAAAACAACTAGAATGCTCTCTTTAAATAATTGAATTAAGGATGATCCCAAACTGCATTTAAATTTGCGCTAGAACGAATGCATCTGAAACTGAACGAATTTCCAGTCTAAAGAAAATTACAGTTTGATTTCATTGCGGTTATAAATAAGCTGCTGTGAGGATCAGGAACACGGACATTCAGTCATAACTTGTATAGGTTTTATACACGCCCATTTTGATCAATTTGCAGTAGGCCTTACTTTGTTCGGCATATTAGGAGCGGTATATAGGTTAATTATATAGTTATTTTAAAAACTGTTAATAACATTCCTGTAAATTGTAACTTATACTACAGGGGAAAAAATGCTATTTTGAGGACGGTGATAACAAGTCGTGTAAACGGGCTAAGGTTCAGAGATTAAAATTTAATTTTAAATGTAAAAAAGCTAAGGTTTTTCAAGCTTATAAACTTCAAGCCAACCGTAATGCACAAGTCGTTTTAATTACATGTATAGGGGGTTCAACATAACCTCAGATGTACGCCACGTCTCTGGTATAATCTTTACACGATTATAATGTGTAGGCCTATATAGCCGCCCATATACTTACAAAGTTCAAGTTAGAAAGGTTATAAGAAAAGTAATGTTAGCCTATAAATAGGTACTTCAGGAAAGGTTAATTCTTCAAAAATACTTACATGTAATACAAATAAATCGCACAATATGTTCTGAAAGTGAAACTGCACATTATTATGGTTAGTTTCAAACATGAGGCAAACATCTGCTTTACATTCCGTCACCCCGTGAGATAGTAACCGTTTAAAGGACACATCCCACACTCCCTACACGCGTTTTGCTTGTCAACTCGTGTCTTAATTGCTCCCCCGGGGCATGGCGCGTGCCGTACAACCCCGCAAAGACACCCGGAGCATGTGCCCCAAACCATCACTCTCCATCCACGCTCTGCCGTCCTGGGAAAGCTGTGTTCGTTGACGAGTCTACCTCAGGCAACGAGGCTGCATTCCGTTTCCCCTCGGAGCGTATCATCATAGCAGGAGAGAACGCGGTGAAAAATGTCAAATCCCTGGCTGGAATGCCGTCAATTTACGGCATGAACAATGCCAACCGATTTCCCAAATGAGATGATATGGTTTTGATAGGGTGGGAATCTGTCTTGATAAAGCGAGGTATATATCGGTGCGGACCGCGTCGTTAATGGCCGGCTTAGGTGTAGATGGGGTGGTATCTTGGTGGGTATGATGTTATACTCTTGGTGGGGATGGGCTTGACCAGACGGGGGGTTAATGAGTGGCACAAGTCGACCCGGTCGGAGGTGAGTGGAGGTGGAGCGTGCCAACGGGACAGGAGACCCGAGGCCCCTACCGGGCCAAACAACCCAAGTGCCTGCCTGTCGTGCCGGCCCGAGTATGCAGCACAGGCCGGCCTGTGGTCGTAACCGAACAGTTCACCATGCTGATGGCACGAACAAAATGAATACTGAAAGTTTAAAGCACGATTTAGGTAGTGTTCACTGCTTGAAAGAGAGTGCGGTGCAAAGGGCAGGTTGAGGCCTGAGTATTGATCGGCTGAAGGGTAGATGGCATTCTTGTCTAGTGATGTCGGTCTGGGCTCCGTAAAGCTCTGAGCCATAGATGGCACTAAGGGAAATTTCAGATTTGCGCCGAGGTTAATTGCCAGTGGATTTGAGGATGTCATTGGTGTCGTTTTGTGATTTTCGCTCCTGTCTGGCTCCTGCCAAAATGAAGCTGGGAGCCTGCGTTTTCGAAGCGGCACGGGATTGTCCCGTTCCGGTTTGTCGATGTCCCCGCGTTCGGTAGTCGACAAGTCCGTGAATTCACGAACGCTCGAATTGGCGTTGCGTCGATCCAAATTGCGATTCGGGACTCTTCGGCTCAAAAGGTGATCGGAATCTCTGTGAACATTATTGTTTCCGAACGCATATTCCTTGCCAATGCTGAAGTTTGCGTTTTTGTGCGAACGCTGATCTCTGTGAAGGGACGCGCTTGCCATGAGTCTCTCCGTAAAATGCAGGGCGCTGTTCGAGTTGCTTAATGGGACGGACCTGAAAGAATTAAGATCGCTGTTGTGTGCTACGGCGTAAGGTGAACTTTCCTCGCCTCCGGGATGACGTTCTAGCACTTCGTCGAGGGCCAGGGGTAAGCTATGTTTCATCGGCTTCTGGCTGGAAAACCGGCTCTTATCCACCGGTGACGATTTTCGAGAAGACGGTGACGACTTGTCCATGGCAGCTTTGATGTCCGACGAGGCAAGATTAACAAACTGAAGAAGTGTCTTAACATCACCGTCTGAAGCTGAGGTTTGTTCTGATCGCTGACGGTGATGAGGTTGCGTGTCCATGTTCTTAACGCGGTCTCTCTCATCGAGCGGACTGCTGTTGCCTCTCTCGGCCGCATCGGCGCCTTTGGGACAGGGCGGTCCCGGTGCGTTCGTCCCGCTGGGATGTTCCTGCTCTCCCTGCGTCATACTTGATACACACTAATTAAACTCGATTTATAGAATCACACGTACATATGTACGTGCAGTTAACGAAGGAAGTGTCGATACACGAAGGTACACAATGGCACATGACGGCGACGTGAGCAATAGACCTCTCACCTGTTTCTGCATGTGTACTTATACATGTAGATGAACTGCCTCATATAATGCAGTTTACACTACTGCGTACATGTAATTTGAGTGCGTGTCACTTTCCCACTGATGTGTTGCATGCTGTGTAACCAGTCTGCGCTGGTCACTGACGACATCTGATTGGACTGGAATTGCTTGTCAGTAGCTACGTGCTGTCAGCCAAAAAACTTGACTATGTACTCGCGCTGCAGAAAGCGACGTGTGACGTCATTGACGGAGCGCGCGTGACACTTTCGAGACCGAGTCCGAGACTTTCACTCCAGAGACAAAGATCTACGCCTCAAGACTTTACAATACCTAAACTTTGCCGAGACTCTAGGTTCATGTAGTCTGTCGTTTTCAATTCAAAGGTGGACTACATAATTGGTAAACTGTTAAAGGCAGAACACATGGTCGGTAAACCGTTGCAAACGGTTTTATCTCCTTGTGTGATTTAAGATATGCATGATTAAAACCATCCTCTTGCAACAGTGCCCCTTTAACGCACTCCCTAACTCCTGCGTACAGTGGCCCTGTTGAAAAAGGCCCCATTTCGCGGTGGGACTAGCGACAGAAATCTTGTCGCCTCTGCTTGACCAATCAGGACGCTTGGCAGTACATTGCAGCATGATTGCAGGCATTCAAATGTAACGCGCACAGATTGTAAACACCGTGCATGCATGTGATACATGTACTCGGTAATGCTGGCCGCTGTCCGCGTCGACGATTGGCTGCTATTTAAAGCATACTGGGGAATCCGTTCCATTACATTCGTCAGCATGCATCCCTGTTATTAATTTGAAAAACTGCGGAGTAAATCAAGATCGTCGTTTGAAAGTTTGGTAGGAATGGGACAGTCGTATAAGGAACGGAACCCAATACAATTTCTGGAAAGTATAGAAATCGTTTCTTTTCGGCATAACATGACCGAATTGATTAAATTACATCAAAATGACTCGGGCATGAGTTGGCTCAAGACAACAGCCGGCTCACTTCACAGATTTGCGTGTGTTTCCTCAGGGTATTGTTACGTCGCTTTGCAGAGTGGAAATTCCCTGATATCTCAGGATGGATTAAAACCAACCTGAGCAAAAACCAGCTCCGTACTTTGTCTAACTTTTGAGAAAACAGTCAAACAAGGCTTTACGGTCACTTCGCCCCCAAAACCATTTCGCCCCCAAAACCACTTCGCCCTGAACCACGGCCTGTGCACGAAGTATTTTGGGGAGAAGTGGCATTCGGACGAAGTGGTGTAAGGACAAAGTGGTTTGGGGGCAAGGTGGCTTTTGGGGCAAAGTTGTTCAGGGCGAAGTGGTGCAGGGCGAAATGGTTTTGGGGCGAAGTGAATTTTCGTCTCATGAGACGAAAAAATAATTGTTTTACTCATTTCTCAAAAACTATAGCACTTTAGACAAAACTATTTCAGGGGAAGTTTACTACCGTCATCATGTTTATATTGTGTAAGTTATGTGTAGGCTATATGACATTGTGAACATTTCTGATTTTCGAGATTACCAATGATGTGTTCTAACTTTATAAACGGCGTGATTTCCAGTGGTAATTAAAAGCCTATGTCGAGAAAACTATATTCTACGGAAATTTCACCCACATAGATGAAGTAATACTTCAAAAAACCTGAAAAATCCAAGCAAGTTTTTGTGTGTGCATGAATGAATAGCTCCATATATCGCCTACCGGCGATCTTTGGAGATTAAAATTTTTTTGTCATGTTTCTCACATTAATGGGGGCACTTCAGATGAAGTAATTTCACAAGATGATCACTACCATTACCATCTTGATAACAAGTAGCTTTTAGGTAATAATTCAGACATTTTTGGAGGGTAATTATTATTACCAAACATGTAGACTACCTTGAATGCGTCGTCATAAGACATTACATGTATAAACTTTTTAATGTTTACAAAATCTATAAAAGCTTCTACGCTTGATTGCAAACAGCAGTCACATAATGTGGAAAATCACTATGAAATATTAAGACACATGTACGAGTAAAACAACGTTTCCAATGTTTTTTTTATGATTTGTATCTATTACTTGGGATAATTTATCATGTTTCCAGGATGTATATACGTGACCGATTATTGAGGGGAAAAAACTTAGACAAACTGAGCAAATTTAACAACATAAAAACGGGTTAACTCTTTACACTTTTATGCCCTGGAAAGTGCACAAGTGCAGTTGGTTGTTATTTTCCGACCGATGGGGACGCTATACAGGTTTGGTGATAGCTAGATTGTCAAGTTTTTCGCTCGTACCCACCGCCCTTACAGGCGCTGGGATGGGCTTAGTCTCGTATACCCGACCTGCTGCATCCTGAGATCTCAGGGAATGTCTACTCTGCATAGCGACGTGACAATACCCTGAGGAAATACACGCAAATATGTGGAGCGAGCCGGCTGTTGCCTTGAGCTAACTCACGCCCGAGTCATTTTGATGTAATTAGGTGATCGGGCCAACAGCCCGATCACCTATTACTCTCGTACGATTTCTTTGTCTTTTTTAGGTGATCGGGCTCAACCCGATCACCTATTGATATCGTACGATTTCTTTGTCTTTTTAGGTGATCGGAACTCATTCCGATCACCTATTACTATTGTACGATTTCTTTTTAGGTGATCGGGCTCAACCCGATCACCTATTGATATCGTACGATTTCTTTGTCTTTTTTTAGGTGATCGGAACTCATTCCGATCACCTATTACTATTGTACGATTTCTTTTTAGGTGATCGGAACTCATTCCGATCACCTATTACTATTGTACGATTTCTTTGTCTTTTTTTTTTCTTTTTCTTTTTCTTCTTTTTCCACTCAAACGTTTCCAGAGCTTTTCTTCAAAACGGTTCAAGCTATCAACTTGAAACTTTGTAGGAACATCAACCCCAATGTGAAGGTGTGCATACAAGTGTGACGTCATTGTGACGTCATTGGGTATCAAATTACAACCCAAAAATGACTAAAATATGCATGTTTTAAAATGCTTCCGTCTGGAAAACCACGTGACCCATGATTTTCGTATTTAGCAGGCTTATAGATAAGATCATGGCCTATAATTTTCTTCGTGTGGGCATTTTCATCTGACCCTTCCTTCTGGGGTCAATCTGAGGTCAAAGTTCAACGAAAACGAAAATCTCAATTTTTGCACTTATTGAGCAACAATGCCCATCAAACCAAGCTGAATCTTTAAGTAACTAAGTACAGGCATAGGTCCTATGGCAGACTTTCACCAGCGTGTATAATATTATGATGGCAACAAGCGTGACGTCATCGTGACGTCATCAAGTATCAAATTACACCCCAAAAAAACCAAAATATGCATATTTTAAAATGCTTCCGTCTTGAAAACCACGTGACCCAGGATCTTCGTATTTGGCAGGTTTATAGATGACATTCCGTGCTACAATTTTCTTTGTGTGGTCATTTTCATCTGACCCTTCCTTCTGGGGTCAATTGGAGGTCAAAGTTCAACGAAACTGAGAATCTCAGTTTTTACACTTACCAGCAACAATGCCCATCAAACCCAGCTGAATCGTTAGTAAATTAGATACAGACATAGGCCCTACGGCAGACTTTCACCAGAATGTATAGTATCATGATGGCATCAAGTGTGACGTAATCATGACGTCATCAGGTGTCAAATTACAACAATTCAAAGGTTATTATTTCCAAAATTCATATCTCAAGAACCGTAATAGATACTTGAACAATTCTTTCACAACATGATAAGTCTAAATGAACTGAACAAATCATACAATGTCATGACCCCTGTGTGACGCCTACTTCCGGTCCAAACCGGAAGTTGTTCGAAAATGTGCATTTTTAAAGCGTTTTGAATGCAAATAGATTCAAAGTGGTAGTGAATTTGACCATATTTCTACGTAACGAAATGTTTCCACATATGTGGACTTTTTGACTATACCATTGGTGACGTCATCACATGGACGGTAGTTACGTAATGTGGTGTCAAAATACGCAAATTTGGAGCTGAATTGTTTAAAAATGCTGTATATTGGGAACTACAGCAGATATTTGCATGATTCTTTCGCCACATTTAAGAACTTGATGTTTATCAAATTGTTGAACAATTTGTGCACAACATTGTGACGTCATGATATCGTCACAGGTGTCAAATTACAAAAATTAAATGGTTATTATTTCAAAAATTTATATCTCAAGAATCGTAATAGATACTTGAACAATTCTTTCACAGCATGATAGGTCGCAATGAACTGAACAAATCATACAATGGCATGACCCCTGTGTGACCCAAACCTCCAGTCCAAACCGGAAGAGGTTCGAAAATGTACACTTTTTTAGCATTTTGAATGCAAATAGAGCTAAAGTGGTAGGAATTTGACCATAGTTCTACGGAACAAAATGTTCCCTCACATGTGGACTTGATGACTACATATACCACTGATGACGTCATCACGTGCACGGTGGTTACGTAATGTGGAGAAATTATTTGTTGGGTCCCTTGATAATTAAGCTAACTCGGTCGTTTGAGGGCGCTATGCCAAGCCTCCACTAATCTGACGATTTGCGCCCATATATAGTGCTCGACTTCTAATAATAAAACTTGTATCTAGGCGGCCTGTCTCGGGTCAGAGGTCATAATGTATCTTTTTAGGGAGGATGTCTGGGCCACACGGCCAATGATATACACGTACGTGCGCGAGTAGTGAATAAGTCAGACAGACGAGACATAATAAGCAGGGCTTAATTTACAACCGAGAAAATTGGACTTTTGAAGATGTAAAACTGCTAGTTTCCGTGGCATCATCGCCAGGAAAGTTGAATGAACACTTGATAGCACAAGGACATTTACTTTTGGTGACTTAGCTGTTGTATCTTGGGTGTAATTATGTACGGCTAGCCTTAGTCGGCGGACCAGAGTAAATATGTATTCTCCCCGTAAACTGTGAATGTGACATGCTGGAAATCGTTGCTGTATTGGAAATAAAATGGACATGGTGGACCGCAACTCAAGTTGACTGGAGCGTCAGTTTATTCCAGATGCAATTGAACCCCAACTCCCCACACGGCGATATACTACAGTAATATGATCTCAAATGACAAAATCTTTAGAACTGTAATAGATATTGAAAAGATTCTTTCACCACATATAGGCCTAGGCCTACATGTCAAAACTTGTTCTTCAGTAGATACTTGAACAATCTGTGCACACAATAGTAACGTTATGATGAGATTGACAATTATGACGTCATCAGATACACAATTTTAGCGTTGAATAGTCAGTCATGTCTTGAGAATTCCAATACTTTTTCAACATCAAACAACTCAAGTTTTTAAACAATCTCAAAACTGTGTCGTCATCATCATTTCAATGTTTGTCACCCGATCACCTTGCGTTTGTAAAAAACACAAACGCGAAGCTCTAGTTTTTTTTTTTTTTTTTTTTTCTTCTTTTTCCACTCAAACGTTTCCAGAGCTTTTCTTCAAAACGGTTCAAGCTATCAACTTGAAACTTGGTAGGAACATCAATCCCAATGTGAAGGTGTGCACTGAAGTGTGACGTCATTGTGACGTCATCGGGTATCAAATTACAACCCAAATATGACTAAAATATGCATGTTTTAAAATGCTTCCGTCTAGAAAACCACGTGACCCATGATCTTCGTATTTGACAGGCTTATATATCAGATCATGGCCTACAATTTTCTTCGTGTGGGCATTTTCATCTGACCCTTCCTTCTGGGGTCAATCTGAGGTCAAAGTTCAACGAAAACGAAAATCTCAATTTTTGCACTTATTGAGCAACAATGCCCATCAAACCAAGCTGAATCTTTAAGTAACTAGGTACAGGCATAGGTCCTATGGCAGACTTTCACCAGCGTGTATAATATTATGATGGCATCAAGCGTGACGTCATCGTGACGTCATCAAGTATCAAATTACAGCCCCCAAAAAACCAAAATATGCATATTTTAAAATGCTTCCGTCTTGAAAACCACGTGACCCATGATCTTCGTATTTGGCAGGTTTATAGATGAC
Source organism: Henricia sp. BOLD:AAB3569 (assembly GCA_037783545.1). Lineage (NCBI taxonomy): Eukaryota > Metazoa > Echinodermata > Asteroidea > Spinulosida > Echinasteridae > Henricia > Henricia sp. BOLD:AAB3569. The sequence goes on from JBBELK010000284.1 coordinate 574,354, forward strand.
ATTCTGTTCTACAATTTTCTTTGTGTGGGCATTGTCATCTGACCCTTCCTTCTAGGGTCAATTGGAGGTCAAAGTTCAACGAAACTGAGAATCTCAGTTTTTACACTTACCAGCAACAATGCCCATCAAACCAAGCTGAATCGTTAGTAAATTAGATACAGACATAGGCCCTACGGCAGACTTTCACCAGAATGTATAGTATCATGATGGCATCAAGTGTGACGTAATCATGACGTCATCAGGTGTCAAAATACAAAAATTCAAAGGTTATTATTTCCAAAATTCATATCTCAAGAACCGTATAAGATACTTGAACAATTCTTTCACAACATGATAAGTCTAAATGAACTGAACAAATCATACGATGTCATGACCCCTGTGTGACGCCTACTTCCGGTCCAAACCGGAAGTTGTTCGAAAATGTGCATTTTTTAAGCGTTTTGAATGCAAATAGATTCAAAGTGGTAGTGAATTTGACCATATTTCTACGGAACGAAATGTTTCCACACATGTGGACTTCTTGACTATACCATTGGTGACGTCATCACATGGACGGTAGTTACGTAATGTGGTGTCAAAATACGCAAATTTGGAGCTGAATTGTTTAAAAATGCTGTATCTTGAGAACTACAGCAGATATTTGCATGATTCTTTCGCCACATTTAAGAACATGATGTTTATCAAATTGTTGAACAATTTGTACACATTGTGACGTCATGATATCGTCACAAGTGTCAAATTACAAAAATGAAATGGTTATTATTTCAAAAATTCATATCTCAAGAATCGTAATAGATACTTGAACAATTCTTTCATAGCATGATAGGTCGCAATGAACTGAACAAATCATACAATGGCATGACCCCTGTGTGATCCAAACCTCCGGTCCAAACCGGAAGACGTTCAAAAATGTACACTTTTTTAGCACTTTGAATGCAAATAGAGCCAAAGTGGTAGGGAATTTGACCATAGTTCTACGGAACGAAATGTTCCCTCACATGTGTACTTTATGACTACATATATACCACTGATGACGTCATCACGTGCACGGTGGTTACGTAATGTGGAGAAATTATTTGTTGGGTCCCTTGATAATTAAGCTAACTCAGTCGTTTGAGGGCGCTATGCCAAGCCTCCACTAATCTGACGATTTGCGCCCATATATAGTGCTCGACTTATAACAATAGAACTTGTATCTAGGCGGCCTGTCTCGGGTCAGAGGTCATAATGTATCTTTTTAAGGAGGATGTACGTGCGCGTGTAGTGAATAAGTCAGACAGACAAGACATAATAAGCAGGGCTTGATTTACAACCGAGAAAATTGGACTTTTGAAGATGTAAAACTGCTAGTTTCCGTGGCATCATCGCCAGGAAAGTTGAATGAACACTTGATAGCACAAGGACATTTCCATTTGGTGACTTAGCTGTTGTATCTTGGGTGTAATTATGTACGGCTAGCCTTACTCGCGGACCAGAGTAAATATGTCTTCTCCCCGAAAACTGTGAATGTGACATGCTGAAAATCGTTGCTGTGTTGGAAATAAATGGACATGGTGGACCGCAACTCAAGTTGACCGGAGCGTCAGTTTATTCTAGATGCAATTGAACCCCAACTCCCCACACGGCGATATACTACAGTAATATGATCTCAAATGACAACATCTTTAGAACTGTAATAGATATTGAAAAGATTATTTCACCACATATACATGTCAAAACTTGTTCTTCAGTAGATACTTGAACAATCTGTGCACATAATAGTAACGTTATGATGAGATTGACAATTATGACGTCATCAGATACACAATTTTAGCGTTGAATAGTCAGAGTCATGTCTTGAGAATTCAAATACTTTTTCAACATCAAACAACTCAAGCTTTCAAACATCTCAAAACTCTGTCGTCATCATCATTTCAATGTTTATGTCACCCGATCACCTTGCGTTTGTAAAAAACACAAACGCGAAGCTCTAGTTTTTTTTTTTTTTTTTCTTCTTTTTCCACTCAAACGTTTCCAGAGCTTTTCTTCGAAACGGTTCAAGCTATCAACTTGAAACTTGGTAGGAACATCAACCCCAATGTGAAGGTGTGCATACAAGTGTGACGTCATTGTGACGTCATCGGGTGTCAAATTACAACCCAAAAATGACTAAAATATGCATGTTTTAAAATGCTTCCGTCTAGAAAACCACGTGACCCATGATCTTCGTATTTGACAGGCTTATATATCAGATCATGGCCTACAATTTTATTCGTGTGGGCATTTTCATCTGACCCTTCCTTCTGGGGTCAATTTGAGGTCAAAGTTCAACGAAAACAAAAATCTCAATTTTTGCACTTATTGAGCAACAATGCCCATCAAACCAAGCTGAATCTTTAAGTAACTAAGTACAGGCATAGGTCCTATGGCAGACTTTCACCAGCGTGTATAATATTATGATGGCATCAAGCGTGACGTCATCGTGACGTCATCAAGTATCAAATTACACCCCAAAAAACCAAAATATGCATATTTGGCTTTTTCGTTTAGGACGAAAAAGCCTTTGTTTTCGTTTTGATTTTTTTTTTTTTTTTTTTTCCGTTTTCTTCTGATTTTTTTCCCATAGACAAAGCGCATAGGCGTTGTCGGCGCTTTTTAAGGTTGTTCCCAAACATTGATCTTAACCAAACTTGGTCACATCAAAGACATAGTATAAGAGGTGTGCACCCAAGAATGGCTTCATTGTGACGTCATCCGTTACGTCATTATAACACTTTAAAAATGCCTAAAAAGCGGAAAATTGCCGAAATATGCACTTTTTAAAATGGTTCCCTTGCCCAAACCACATGACCCAGGGTTTTCATATTTGGAAACCATTTAGATCAGATCATGAGCTTCAATGTTCTTAGTGTAGGCATTTTCATCTGACCCTTCCTTCCTGGGTCAATCGAAGGTCAAAGTTCAGCCAATTCAAAAATCACATTTTTTGTATTTGTTTGTACTTATGAAGCAATATTAGCTATTCAACCATGCTTGATTTTCATAAAACTAGGTACAGGCATGGGCCCCATCACAAACGTCCACCACCATGTAGAACGTCACCATGACGTCAAAGATTACGTAATTATAATAATTTTAAAATGGCACAAAAATGGATTTTTCATCATGAAAATTACCAAAATATGCATTTCGTAAAACGCTTCCCTGTATGAACCCACATGACCCAGGGTCTTCATATTTTGCATACATATATATCAGATCATGGGCTACAATGTTCTTTGTGTAGGCATTTTCATCTGACCCTTCCTTCCTGGGTCAATCGAAGGTCAAAGTTCAGCCATTTCAAAATTCACATTTGTTGTGTTTTTGTGTACTTATGAAGCAATTTTAGCTATTAAAGTACGCTTGATTTTCATAAAACTAGGTACAGGCATGGGCCCCATCACAAACTTCCACCACCATGTAGAACATCACCATGACGTCAATGATTACGTAATTATAATAATTTAAAAATGGCAAAAAAGTGGATTTTCGTCCAAAAAATGCATTTCGAAAAATGTTTCCCTCTATAAAACCACATGGCCCAGCGTCTTCATATTTAGCAGACATTATAGATCAGATCACGGACTAAAATTTGCTTTGTGTAGGCATTTTCATCTGACCCTTCCTTCTTGGGTCAATCGAAGGTCAAAGTTCAGCCAATTCAAAAATAACATTTGTTGTATGTTTTTGTACTTATGAAGCAATATTAGCTATTAAACAACGCTCGATCTTTATAAAACTAGGTACAGGCATGGGCCCCATCACAAACTTCCACCACCATGTAGAACATCACCATGACATAACTGATTACGTAATTATGATAATTTAAAGTGGCAAAAAAGTGGATTTTCTTCATGAAAATGACCCTAAATGCATTTCGTAAAATGTTTCCCTCTATAAAACAACATGGCCCAGGGTCTTCATATTTAGCAGACATTATAGATCAGATCATGGACTACAATGTTCTTTGTGTAGGCATTTTCATCTGACCCTTCCGTCCTGGGTCAACTGAAGGCCAAAGTTCAGCCAAGTCGCAATTTGCGTAAAACCATGCATAAGTCACCCCGCCCCAGGCCATGCACTCGCGTTTTGCTACCGTGAAAGTGATATAGCGCCCTCATAGTTATACATGTATAGCTAAAGAGAGAATGCGCAATACGTGTAAACACATGTACTTGTTGTAAGTTGCGCGAACATGCAGTGCACGTCCCATTTAAAAACAAAAGCTTAATATAGGCCTGAAATAATTAAGTCATTGTCTAGATTTTATTGAACCATCTTTTAAAAATCTAATTACGAAATTGTCCTCCTTGGTCAAACTCTTTTCAATCTTAACTAATTATGTGCTCTGATTTCTGCCTTTGATGACTAATATATGTATATCAGTATTTCGAGTAAACATCGCGTTTCCATCCCAAATGTGAACAAAACAAACTAAAAATGAACAGTTTAGAATTCGCAAAGGGAAATCAAACTTGCCTCTAAACTGAGTTTTCAGGATAAACTTTTTAAATATTTAATTTATAACGCCATGTAATTTATAACGCCATGTGACATTATTACAAATAGTACTAATTTTACAGTAACTTAATTGATGTTTTTAAAAGTGCAAAAACTGAAAATTGCCATATTCTCAAATCTAAACAAGTCTTTTCTCAATCGATGAAGGTAACTGTACTGTTTACATAATGTACATGTTATTTTGTTTTATATGAAATTTCGCCCAAGACTCTCTTAGTATAAATCCTGAACATACATGTTATGATACTCCTCAAGGAGCTAATTAAGTAATCAAAAGTTTTTACCTGCGCCATGACTTGGTATCTCACAGTTCATCAAACACTTGGAAGTGGCAGATCTGTATAGCAGTACACTCAGGCAAACTGACACAACTCAAAAACTGTTCATCATCAGGTATAAGATTAAATGAGCATACAATTTAATGTTTTCCATATTCAAAATTCGTAACAAATCAGCCGATTCACCTATGATCGTGATTCATGCGCCATATACGGTCATTAACAAAGGTATTTAACTGATGATCTCATAATGACGTCATCACGTGTCAGATTAAAGGTGATATAAATATTATAAATATGAAAAATTAACAAAGGCGAGCTACAACCCCGATTCCTTCCCATATACGATCACTAGCAAAGGTCGTTAACTTTTGGCTTTTCCGTTTATTTCTTCTTCTGATGTTTTCCCCATTGACATAACGCATGGGCGTTGCCGGCACTTTTTGAGGTTGTTCCCAAACTTGAGGTTGTTCTTAAACAAACTTGGTAACATCAAAGACATATTAGAAGAGGTGTGCACCCAACAATGGCGCCATCATGACGTCATCAGGTGTAAGTTTAAAGGGGCATGACATTTAATGTTTCCTTATGCAAAAATTCATTAAAAAAATCAACCGTTTGACCTACGATCTTGATTCTTTCGGCATATACGATCATTAATAAAGGTCTTTCAGATGCCCACATGCCTTCACATTTGACCTCATTCCCTATTGGTCAAACAGACTTTGCCTTTCCATTTGAAACTGGTAAGAGGTATTTGGATGGGGTCAAAGGTGTTTGAGTTCGACTAGGGTGGGGTATCCAAAAAACATCGCCGTGACCTTGCTCACTTCCGGTAGAAACCGGAAGTGCATTTAAATGAACCTATTTTGTAAAAGTGGGGAAAGCTGCCGAGATGCGGTTGGTAGTGTTAGTGTCTAAGGTAAATAGGGTTTCCAAAAATGTAAGTTTCTACGTCATTCCATAAAAGGGTGCCCTCTAGCGGCAAAATTAAAAAGTCTTAAAATGACCCTTTGATAGCAGTGTTTGCGCAAATTAGCCCAATAGTGGTGAATATAGAGTGCGTCGACCACCAAACATGTCTGTATTGTTAAAACAATGATTACGTCATCAATCCTTTAAAGGTAACACATTAAAGGTAAACATTTTTTTAATTAAATACTTTATATACTTTTTGCAAGCTAAGCATGCTCATTTTTGAAGTTAAACAAATTGGAAAAAGCCCTACGCTCTGTTCATAGAACAGACGTAGCTCTAGTTTAAAATGCTTCCGTCTTGAAAACCACGTGACCCATGATCTTCGTATTTGGCAGGTTTATAGATGACATTCTGTTCTACAATTTTCTTTGTGTGGGCATTGTCATCTGACCCTTCCTTCTGGGGTCAATTGGAGGTCAAAGTTCAACGAAACTGAGAATCTCAGTTTTTACACTTACCAGCAACAATGCCTATCAAACTAAGCTGAATCGTTAGTAAATTAGATACAGACATAGGCCCTACGGCAGACTTTCACCAGAATGCATAGTATCTTGATGGCATCAAGTGTGACGTAATCATGACGTCATCAGGTGTCAAATTACAAAAATTCAAAGGTTATTATTTCCAAAATTCATATCTCAAGAACCGTAATAGATACTTGAACAATTCTTTCACAACATGATCAGTCTAAATGAACTGAACAAATCATACAATGTCATGACCCCTGTGTGACGCCTACTTCCGGTCCAAACCGGAAGTTGTTCGAAAATGTGCATTTTTTAAAGCGTTTTGAATGCAAATAGATTCAAAGTGGTAGTGAATTTGACCATATTTCTACGGAACGAAATGTTTCCACACATGTGGACTTTTTGACTATACCATTGGTGACGTCATCACATGGACGGTAGTTACGTAATGTGGTGTCAAAATATGCAAATTTGGAGCTGAATTGTTTAAAAATGCTGTATCTTGAGAACTACAGCAGATATTTGCGTGATTCTTTCGCCACATTTAAGAACTTGATGTTTATCAAATTGTTGAACATTTTGTGCACAACATTGTGACGTCATGATATCGTCACAGGTGTCAAATTACAAAAATTAAATGGTTATTATTTCAAAAATTCATATCTCAAGAATCGTAATAGATACTTGAACAATTCTTTCACAGCATGATAGGTCGCAATGAACTGAACAAATCATACAATGTCATGACCCCTGTGTGACCCAAACCTCCGGTCCAAACCGGAAGAGGTTCGAAAATGTACACTTTTTTGGCACTTTGAATGCAAATAGAGCCAAAGTGGTAGGGAATTTGACCATTTTTCTACGGAACGAAATGTTCCCTCACATGTTGACTTTATGACTACATATATACCACTGATGACGTCATCACGTGCACGGTGGTTACGTAATGTGGAGAAATTATTTGTTGGGTCCCTTGATAATTAAGCTAACTCAGTCGTTTGAGGGCGCTATGCCAAGCCTCCACTAATCTGACGATTTGCGCCCATATATAGTGCTCGACTTCTAATAATAGAACTTGTATGTAGGCGCCTGTCTCGGGTCAGAGGTCATAATGTATCTTTTAGTAGTGAATAAGTCAGACAGACGAGACATAATAAGCAGGGCTTGATTTACAACCCAGAAAATTTGACTTTTGAAGATGTAAAACTGCTCGTTGCCGTGGCATCATCGCCATGAAAGTTGAATAAACGCTAGATAGCACAAGGGCATTTACTTTTGGCAGTAGGGGCGCACGCGCCAACTCGGAGACAATCTCCAAACTCGCGGAAGTCTCCCGATAAGGAGACTTTTCTGTCCCCCGATACGGCGAATGTCTCCAACTTGGAGGACACTTTTTTTTCAAAAAGCTGAGCGGCCTCGGGGATCGCTCGGCGGCCTCTGCAAACTCGAAAAATGGAATCTAGGTCAAAAATACCCCCTAGTTACCCGACTACTTTGACTGGTTGTCCGACTACTTCTTGGATTACACGAGCGGGAAACTCGAGTGGCCGGAGCTGCAAAATTGCAACATGACACGGCGCAGCAAGTCGATACCACAACTTTTCGGTACCAATAAAGTGGAATCTATATTTATGCTAGACAATAGCGATTGCACTGGGATAAAATCGATACCGAAAAATCGATTTTTATCCTATCTATGTAGATGTTGCTGCAAGCTACTTTTATGTACAAGACAATCATATGACACATGTACACGTATAGCATACGAACAAAATCTCCAAAAAAATGCATAAAATGGGATATTAACAATGTTGGACAATAGCCTGAGGACCTGGCAGAGGCTATAAGTATAAGAGGTGGTCTTATGCAGTGTTTACCCCAGAAAATTGTTAAAGTGTAGTGGTAAAATATATTTGAGATGATATGTTGTCTGTTCACTTTTACCATCCAATACTGTTATACTGCCGTGATACAAACAGTGGATTTCTGGAGAATTTTTATTTATTTATTTATTTATATATTCACCACATCCAACAGCGGAATTAGGACCGCCAATTACAGGAATGGGATCAATTAACATAGGTATTCGAATAACTATCAACTTCTAAGTTGAATTAGAAACGGCCAGAGACACCGGGGAATACCTCCCCTTGCTCTTCACGAAAGAATGCTCTGGGATATTTAAAGTGCGTACGTTACCGAAGCCTAACACACTGGACCAACAGCTTTACATCCCTTCCGAAGGATGGAACAAGTGTGATTAAGTGCCTTGCTCAAGAGCACAAGTGCCACAACCCGTCATGGCCCACATTCTAGTACTGGCACAGGCTGACAGGAACTTAAGTTTGACGCACTAGACCGCTCGGCCATAACACCCCACTTCGTTCATTGTACATTTACCAGTTTCATTGTGTTTGTGTATCAATTTTAATCTCTGAGAGCTTAGAAAGCAACATTCTGCAAAAAAATTGTTGGACATGTTGGAAGCTATGAATGTGAAAGGGTAGTGACCGATTGCTGAAGAGTAGTGTCCATTTGCCAAAGGATAGTGGCACCACGTACTGCTCTATAACGCTTTGGGGGGAAACCCTGCTCATGGCAACCTTGCACCCTGAAAACGATGACCAGTATGTATAATGCAATATTTTGTGGGCATGACCGTGAGGCATGACAGCCTTTTAATTCGCATGCACACATGAGACGGGCATTCAATATATCCATGCACAAAATTATCCATGTACAATATTGGCATGACTAATTGTGGAAAATTCTGATGGGGGCGGGTGGCGGGCTGCTGGGTAAGATGGCAAAAACGATGGGACTTGGGAAGATGGGTGATAATTTAACAGATAAAAATGACTGATAATAAACATTACCTCAATTTAATAGTTAAAAATATTTAAAATGCAAACTTGTTTTTCAATCATGTCAATGGTCATCAGAACTTTATTCAAAACCTCAAATAGTATACACATATTGACTGCTTATGATGGTGCGAAGTATATATCAAAGAATACAAGAGCACATTTTCTTGTGTAGAAAGTGGCAATATGAGCTTGAAGTTTCTCAAGTGGTAGATATGTTCAATTGTCTTGGCTAGTACGTATGCCTTCTTGTCATCAAACTTGGATACGCCGCATAGTTAAATATAACACTGTATAAAGGAGAGATACTAGCTCTGGTGGGCGCTCACTAAGCTTTGGCTTATAATTAAACAAATTGCTTAATTCGTGGCCTCACTGGCGGTAGAGTGCAGTGACGTCGTTGTTGACAATTAAGCTTTGCTACTTTTTAAAAATATATGTTCTTGAAACGTTTTTTCCATACTCCTCTTTGCTTGAATCAGTGTCGCTCGAGCTGTCCTCATCCACATCAGTCTTCTTGGGTTTTGCAATGCAAGTATCACAGACATATTTTGTTAATTGTTTAATGTAGTTTTTGTTAATTAATTCATCCTTTGTACTGTTTTTGTTCCATGTCAGAATTTATGAATTACAAGACTATCAGTTTTGACGTTTGATTTCCAAAAAAATTATGAATGTAAAAGATTAGGATTATCAAAGATCAAACTTCAACTTCAACTTCAACTTCAACTTTAAAAATTAACCCTTAGGGCCTACCGGTACTTAGTTACTTTTTTATTTCTAAAAATCAAACTTTACAGAAAAAAAGAAAAAAACCTCCTAAAAAAAGGTTTGGAAAGTCAAGTTTGACTGATGATTTCTCTCTTGTTGCAAAATAATTTTCCTTGAATTTTATATCATTGGAAAGCCCTGTTATTTCTTTTTACGATGATGTGTCATTTGTTATGATTAAGCATTTGGGGGATGTGCAGCACAGCTGAATACGGGGGCGGGTGTAAAGTGAAATGTCACAAAATGCATTGCTATTGTCAAAAAGTGCATTGACACATTCCCATCCTCCAAGCAAAAGGGGAATGCAGTGCTTCCCGAACTTCCTGACTGCTACCCGACTACTTCCCGACGGCTCCTCGACTGCTTCTGACGGTGATTAGGAGGACCCAGCCTGAAGGTTTAGAAAAAAATAATAATAATCTAATTTTGGACGTAATTTTAAAATAAAACAAGTACAATTCCTTAATTATTATTATTTTTTATTATAATTAAATTTCTACATATCTGACATGTTGAATTCCAGAACAAAACATCAGAAAACTGCTAATATGTATACTATTAAATTAAAAACTGCATCAGACATGACATGCACGAGCGAAACGAACATGGACGGAACAGACCGACGCCGATCGCACATGTAGACTAGACAAAAGAGCAAGGTTGTCATCCAGACTACACTATCTGCACTTTATATGTGAACATGAGGCTGCAACCAGACTAGTCAAAACGATGTTCTCCGTTTATGGAGACATCCCCACAAACGGCGACATACTCCTTTTTAGAGGACAGGTACTCTGCAAATATTTTTTGGGTCACAGCTGTCTCCCGATGTGGAGACTGTCCGAGAATACGGAGATTGTCTCCTAGTTGGTGCGTGCGCCCCTACTGTTTGGTGACTTAGCTGTTGTATCTTGGGTGTAATTATGTACGGCTAGCCTTAGTCGGCGGACCAGAGTAAATATGTCTTCTCCCCGAAAACTGTGAATGTGACATGCTGGAAATCGTTGCTGTGTTGGAAATAAAATGGACATGGTGGACCGCAACTCAAGTTGACTGGAGCGTCAGTTTATTCTAGATGCAATTGAACCCCAACTCCCCACACGGCGATATACTACAGTAATATGATCTCAAATGACAAAATCTTTAGAACTGTAATAGATATTGTAAAGATTCTTTCACCACATATAGGCCTAGGCCTACATGTCAAAACTTGTTCTTCAGTAGATACTTTAACAATCTGTGCACACAATAGTAACGTTATGATGAGATTGACAATTATGACGTCATCAGTTTTTCAGTTCGATTGTACGAGACTGAAGCCCTCTGCACACACAACGCACAGCCCGCACCAAAATCTTACTATTTTTCATCTCAAAAATTGATCCACTTTTACCTGTCCAAATCTAACGAGCAACAGTTCATTAGAAAGCTTAGAGTTTCAGTCATTCACTAACGTACATAAAACAGCCGTCGGAGGTATGACCGACAGCCCAGGCTTTTATGAATGAACTACTCTCGCCCCGACCAGCTTTTAGCCCAGGCTTAGTTTTATGAATGAACTACTCTCGCCCCGACCAGCTTTTCCCAAAGCGTTGCGATCGCGAGTATTCGGCCCATAAAAATTGCCGTTCGGCTGGGCGCGCATGCACTTCGGGTGCTTTCCGCGGATCCGAATACTTGTGACGTACATGAAAAGGGTTCCCTGAATAGCTGAAGGGGTACTGTACACGTCATTGCGTCCTTGTTATCGGTAGGTGGTCTACAACCGAAGTTACGAAAAAGGGAAAAGTAAACTCAATTTCTTGAGGTGAAATCTTCATTTTGAAAGGTAGGAGGTTTCACTGAATGAATTTTACATGTCTTAACAATTATTTGTGCGAGTTTGGAATGTTAAATGTGTTTATTTTTTTACGGAGAGCGTATTTTCTATACCCTTTCAAAAGCTCTTTTGATAGACACGAACGCCACGCTGTACGTGTGTGTGTGTTGGCCTATTGAATGGGGCACTCGCCCGTAAAAGGACGGCGTGATGCATGGCGTGACCCCGGTCGTTGGAATCTGGTTGTGTCAACCACTAAGTCTTAAAATCATGCTGTTTTGGTAATTTTATAACAAAATACACATCTCACATATATGCCGGATATATTTCTAGGGACGTCAGAATTACAATTAGCCGAATTTTTTAGGCCTCGTGTCCGTTAAATTTTGAAAGGAAGGTATAACCCTCCCCATATTTAACAAAAAAATGGTACAATCGTAGTTCGTACATAGGATGCACAATGCCTTTTTTGGGGCGATACCATTATTACTAGAGGTATGTTTTTCCGCATTCCTGGAGGGGCAGATCTAAGTAATCAAAATTCAAATTGAATTTTTTGTTTTGGTTGTCGAATTGATATGTTTTATTTTGTTCACTATATCAGCTGTAAATACAATTAAAACAATAAATACAAACCAAACTTTAAGTATTAAAGAGAATAGGCCTACAACTTACAAGTTTTTAAAAGTCATACTCATAGCCGCCCTAATTGTTTCAGTCAGGTCATTAAAAAAAGAAAAGGAAAAAAAAGGAGAAAGTTAACTAAATCTTAAGTGAGGGCATGGTATAATAAAATATCCTGTTGTCTCTACTTAATAAACTATCCTGTTGTCTCTACTTCCAGTATCAAGATTAAAGACTATGGCCGAGCCAGAAGAAAACCAGGAAAACCCTCCACCTCGGAGTATCACACTAGCATCCGCATCCTCCACTTCTTTAAATTGACTTTTGACCTTGAAGATGAGTAATACAATACCTCAAATAATGTTACTGGCCTTTATTTATCACTTGTTCAGCTATATCATTGCCAGTAACTGTTATTTCATCTGAAGTTTGTGGAGACGTCAAATTATATTGTTTTCTTTGGAGAAAATGTGCTTGTTTCCATGGCAACCATTAATTTGATTAAAATAAAATGCTTGTTTCCATGGCAACCATTAATTTTATTAAAATAATTTATACTTTTTCTGAAAGACCATACCACATTACCCTTATGCAGAAAGTTTTATGAGAATACTTCAATTATAGCAGAGGTTATACTGATTTATGTTACTAAAATTATTCAAATTATGTCGTTTTGGGGCCATTGTGGGGTATACGCAGTGAATGTATGGGCGGGCTTCATCGATTGATAAATATTTTAATACATATAACAGGATATCTCAAAAAGTACTTGTCAGATTTTCTTCATTTAAAGAGCATTGTATTGCTGTCATCCAGAACTTTCATTTAATATATAGTTTGGGTGTTTGGGGCAAGGAATAAATTTTGGCCTGAAAACCTAGTAGTACAATTTTAGCGTTGAATAGTCAGAGTCATTATGTCTTGAGAATTCCAATACTTTTTTCAACAACAAACAACTCAAGTTTTCAAACAATCTCAAAACTGTGTCGTCATCATCATTTCAATGTTTATGTCACCCGATCACCTTGCGTTTGTAAAAAACACAAACGCGAAGCTCTAGTTTTTTTTTTTTTTTTTTTTCTTCTTTTTCCACTCAAACGTTTCCAGAGCTTTTCTTCAAAACGGTTCAAGCTATCAACTTGAAACTTGGTAGGAACATCAATCCCAATGTGAAGGTGTGCACTGAAGTGTGACGTCATTGTGACGTCATCGGGTATCAAATTACAACCCAAATATGACTAAAATATGCATGTTTTAAAATGCTTCCGTCTAGAAAACCACGTGACCCATGATCTTCGTATTTGACAGGCTTATATATCAGATCATGGCCTACAATTTTCTTCGTGTGGGCATTTTCATCTGACCCTTCCTTCTGGGGTCAATCTGAGGTCAAAGTTCAACGAAAACGAAAATCTCAATTTTTGCACTTATTGAGCAACAATGCCCATCAAACCAAGCTGAATCTTTAAGTAACTAGGTACAGGCATAGGTCCTATGGCAGACTTTCACCAGCGTGTATAATATTATGATGGCATCAAGCGTGACGTCATCGTGACGTCATCAAGTATCAAATTACACCCCCCAAAAAACCAAAATATGCATATTTTAAAATGCTTCCGTCTTGAAAACCACGTGACCCATGATCTTCGTATTTGGCAGGTTTATAGATGACATTCTGTTCTACAATTTTCTTTGTGTGGGCATTGTCATCTGACCCTTCCTTCTGGGGTCAATTGGAGGTCAAAGTTCAACGAAACTGAGAATCTCAGTTTTTACACTTACCAGTAACAATGCCCATCAAACCAAGCTGAATCGTTAGTAAATTAGATACAGACATAGGCCCTACGGCAGACTTTCACCAGAATGTATAGTATCATGATGGCATCAAGTGTGACGTAATCATGACGTCATCAGGTGTCAAATTACAAAAATTCAAAGGTTATTATTTCCAAAATTCATATCTCAAGAACCGTAATAGATACTTGAACAATTCTTTCACAACATGATAAGTCTAAATGAACTGAACAAATCATACAATGTCATGACCCCTGTGTGACGCCTACTTCCGGTCCAAACCGGAAGTTGTTCGAAAATGTGCATTTTTAAAGCGTTTTGAATGCAAATAGATTCAAAGTGGTAGTGAATTTGACCATATTTCTACGGAACGAAATGTTTCCACACATGTGGACTTTTTGACTATACCATTGGTGACGTCATCACATGGACGGTAGTTACGTAATGTGGTGTCAAAATACGCAAATTTGGAGCTGAATTGTTTAAAAATGCTGTATCTTGAGAACTACAGCAGATATTTGCGTGATTTTTTCGCCACATTTAAGAACTTGATGTTTATCAAATTGTTGAACAATTTGTGCACAACATTGTGACGTCATGATATCGTCACAGGTGTCAAATTACAAAAATTAAATGGTTATTATTTCAAAAATTCATATGTCAAGAATCGTAATAGATACTTGAACAATTCTTTCACAGCATGATAGGTCGCAATGAACTGAACAAATCATACAATGGCATGACCCCTGTGTGACCCAAGCCTCCGGTCCAAACCGGAAGAGGTTCGAAAATGTACACTTTTTTAGCACTTTGAATGCAAATAGAGCCAAAGTGGTAGGGAATTTGACCATTTTTCTACGGAACGAAATGTTCCCTCACATGTTGACTTTATGACTACATATATACTACTGATGACGTCATCACGTGCACGGTGGTTACGTAATGTGGAGAAATTATTTGTTGGGTCCCTTGATAATTAAGCTAACTCAGTCGTTTGAGGGCGCTATGCCAAGCCTCCACTAATCTGACGATTTGCGCCCATATATAGTGCTCGACTTCTAATAATAGAACTTGTATCTAGGCGCCTGTCTCGGGTCAGAGGTCATAATGTATCTTTTAGTAGTGAATAAGTCAGACAGACGAGACATAATAAGCAGGGCTTGATTTACAACTCAGAAAATTTGACTTTTGAAGATGTAAAACTGCTCGTTGCCGTGGCATCATCGCCATGAAAGTTGAATAAACACTAGATAGCACAAGGGCATTTACTTTTGGTGACTTAGCTGTTGTATCTTGGGTGTAATTATGTACGGCTAGCCTTAGTCGGCGGACCAGAGTAAATATGTCTTCTCCCCGAAAACTGTGAATGTGACATGCTGGAAATCGTTGCTGTGTTGGAAATAAAATGGACATGGTGGACCGCAACTCAAGTTGACTGGAGCGTCAGTTTATTCTAGATGCAATTGAACCCCAACTCCCCACACGGCGATATACTACAGTAATATGATCTCAAATGACAAAATCTTTAGAACTGTAATAGATATTGTAAAGATTCTTTCACCACATATGGGCCTAGGCCTACATGTCAAAACTTGTTCTTCAGTAGATACTTTAACAATCTGTGCACACAATAGTAACGTTATGATGAGATTGACAATTATGACGTCATCAGTTTTTCAGTTCGATTGTACGAGACTGAAGCCCTCTGCACACACAGCGCACAGCCCGCACCAAAATCTTACTATTTTTCATCTCAAAAATTCATCCACTTTTACCTGTCCAAATCTAACGAGCAACAGTTCATTAGTAAGCTTAGAGTTTCAGTCATTCACTAACGTACATAAAACAGCCGTCGGAGGTATGACCGACAGCCCAGGCTTTTATGAATGAACTACTCTCGCCCCGACCAGCTTTTCCCAAAGCGTTGCGATCGCGAGTATTCGGCCCATAAAAATTGCCGCTCGGCTGGGCGCGCATGCACTTCGGGTGCTTTCCGCGGATCCGAATACTTGTGACGTACATGAAAAGGGTTTCCCTGAATAGCTGAAGGGGTACTGTACACGTCATTGCGTCCTTGTTATCGGTAGGTGGTCTACAACCGAAGTTACGAAAAAGGGAAAAGTAAACTCAATTTCTTGAGGTGAAATCTTCATTTTGAAAGGTAGGAGGTTTCACTGAATGAATTTTACATGTCTTAACAATTATTTGTGCGAGTTTGGAATGTTAAATGTGTTTATTTTTTTACGGAGAGCGTATTTTCTATACCCTTTCAAAAGCTCTTTTGATAGACACGAACGCCACGCTGTACGTGTGTGTGTTGGCCTATTGAATGGGGCACTCGCCCGTAAAAGGACGGCGTGATGCATGGCGTGACCTAGTCTTGGCCCAAGACTACTCTAGTCGATATTGGTTTGTGTACGCGTTGGCCATATAGTGCGCCCTCTTGCAGCACTAACGGACCAGTCTTTGCCCACTAGAGTAGTCTTGGGAATTTCTCCCGGAAGGTTTAACTTTTTTCTTTGTTTTTGCCTAGGCTTTCCTAGGGAACCAATCAGCGAGTGACCCAAATACAGCAGAGCGTGGGAATGCAGCGAGCGACCCAAATACAGCGCGTCGACCGCAGAGCGTGACCCAAATACACCGCGTGCACGCGCTAAGAATGGTTTGAAAAATATAAGGCGGCTTACAAGAATCATCGAACATGACCGTTTTATTGTTGCTAATATTTTCGGTGGCATAAGTTTCTTGGCAAATGTTTGCGAATATATTTACAAACATGTTTGCAAAGGCGTATGACATCGCAAAATACATTTGTTTATGAAGATAATTGCGACATTGCAAATATTTGCAAAGATATCTGTGGTATGCCATGTCCCTTGTGTGCCATCATAAAACCCTCTGCAGCTATTTACATAAAACGGTACCGCCCCCAATGCTGAACTTCCGGGAGAAGTTCCCAAGACTACTCTAGTGGGCAAAGACTGGTCCGTTAGTGCTGCAAGAGGGCGCACTATATGGCCAACACGTACACAAACCAATATCGACTAGAGTAGTCTTGGGCCAAGACTAGGCGTGACCCCGGTCGTTGGAATCTGGTTGTGTCAACCACTAAGTCTTAAAATCATGCTGTTTTGGTAATTTTATAACAAAATACACATCTCACATATATGCCGGATATATTTCTAGGGACGTCAGAATTACAATTAGCCGAATTTTTTAGGCCTCGTGTCCGTTAAATTTTGAAAGGAAGGTATAACCCTCCCCAAATTTAAAAAAAATGGTACAATCGTAGTTCGTACATAGGATGCACAATGCCTTTTTTTGGGCGATACCATTATTACTAGAGGTATGTTTTTCCGCATTCCTGGAGGGGCAGATCTAAGTAATCAAAATTCAAATTGAATTTTTTGTTTTGGTTGTCGAATTGATGTGTTTTATTTTGTTCACTATATCAGCTGTAAATACAATTAAAACAATAAATACAAACCAAACTTTAAGTATTAAAGAGAATAGGCCTACAACTTACAAGTTTTTAAAAGTCATACTCATAGCCGCCCTAATTGTTTCAGTCAGGTCATTAAAAAAAGAAAAGGAAAAAGAAGGAGAAAGTTAACTAAATCTTAAGTGAGGGCATGGTATAATAAAATATCCTGTTGTCTCTACTTAATAAACTATCCTGTTGTCTCTACTTCCAGTATCAAGATTAAAGACTATGGCCGAGCCAGAAGAAAACCAGGAAAACCCTCCACCTCGGAATATCACACTAGCATCCGCATCCTCCACTTCTTTAAATTGACTTTTGACCTTGAAGATGAGTAATACAATACCTCAAATAATGTTACTGGCCTTTATTTATCACTTGTTCAGCTATATCATTCAGCTATATCATTCAGCTATATCAATTTTAGCGTTGAATAGTCAGAGTCATGTCTTGAGAATTCCAATACTTTTTTCAACAACAAACAACTCAAGTTTTCAAACAATCTCAAAACTGTGTCGTCATCATCATTTCAATGTTTATGTCACCCGATCACCTTGCGTTTGTAAAAAACACAAACGCGAAGCTCTAGTTTTTTTTTTTTTTTTTTTTCTTCTTTTTCCACTCAAACGTTTCCAGAGCTTTTCTTCGAAACGGTTCAAGCTATCAACTTGAAACTTGGTAGGAACATCAACCCCAATGTGAAGGTGTGCATACAAGTGTGACGTCACCGTGACGTCATCGGGTATCAAATTACAACAAAAAAATGACCAAAATATGCATGTTTTAAAATGCTTCCGTCTAGAAAACCACGTGACTCATGATCTTCGTATTTTGCAGGCTTATATATCAGATCATGGCCAACAATTTTCTTTGTGTGGGCATTTTCATCTGACCCTTCCTTCTGGGGTCAATCTGAGGTCAAAGTTCAACGAAAACGAAAATCTCAATTTTTGCACTTATTGAGCAACAATGCCCATCAAACCAAGCTGAATCTTTAAGTAACTAGGTACAGGCATAGGTCCTATGGCAGACTTTCACCAGCGTGTATAATATTATGATGGCATCAAGCGTGACGTCATCGTGACGTCATCAAGTATCAAATTACACCCTCCAAAAAACCAAAATATGCATATTTTAAAATGCTTCCGTCTTGAAAACCACGTGACCCAGGATCTTCGTATTTGGCAGGTTTATAGATGACATTCCGTGCTACAATTTTCTTTGTGTGGGCATTTTCATCCGACCCTTCCTTCTGGGGTCAATTGGAGGTCAAAGTTCAACGAAACTGAGAATCTCAGTTTTTACACTTACCAGCAACAATGCCTATCAAACCAAGCTGAATCGTTAGTAAATTAGATACAGACATAGGCCCTACGGCAGACTTCCACCAGAATGCATAGTATCATGATGGCATCAAGTGTGACGTAATCATGACGTCATCAGGTGTCAAATTACAAAAAATCAAAGGTTATTATTTCAAAAATTCATATCTCAAGAACCGTAATAGATACTTGAACAATTCTTTCACAACATGATCAGTCTAAATGAACTGAACAAATCATACAATGTCATGACCCCTGTGTGACGCCTACTTCCGGTCCAAACCGGAAGTTGTTCGAAAATGTGCATTTTTGTAAGCGTTTTGAATGCAAATAGATTCAAAGTGGTAGTGAATTTGACCATATTTCTACGGAACGAAATGTTTCCACACATTTGGACTTTTTGACTATAACATTGGTGACGTCATCACATGGACGGTAGTTACGTAATGTGGTGTCAAAATACGCAAATTTGGAGCTGAATTGTTTTAAAATGCTGTATCTTGAGAACTACAGCAGATATTTGCATGATTCTTTCGCCACATTTAAGAACTTGACGTTTATCAAATTGTTGAACAATTTGTGCACAACATTGTGACGTCATGATATCGTCACAGGTGTCAAATTACAAAAATTAAATGGTTATTATTTCAAAAATTCATATCTCAAGAATCGTAATAGATACTTGAACAATTCTTTCACAGCATGATAGGTCGCAATGAACTGAACAAATCATACAATGGCATGACCCCTGTGTGACCCAAACCTGCGGTCCAAACCGGAAGAGGTTCGAAAATGTACACTTTTTTAGCACTTTGAATGCAAATAGAGCCAAAGTGGTAGGGAATTTGACCATAGTTCTACGGAACGAAATGTTCCCTCACATGTGGACTTTATGACTACATATATACCACTGATGACGTCATCACGTGCACGGTGGTTACGTAATGTGGAGAAATTATTTGTTGGGTCCCTTGATAATTAAGCTAACTCAGTCGTTTGAGGGCGCTATACCAAGCCTCCACTAATCTGACGATTTGCGCCCATATATAGTGCTCGACTTCTAATAATAAAACTTGTATCTAGGCGCCTGTCTCGGGTCAGAGGTCATTTATGTATCTTTTTAAGGAGGATGTCTGGGCTACACGGCCAATGATATACACGTACGTGCGCGAGTAGTGAATAAGTCAGACAGACGAGACATAATAAGCAGGGCTTGATTTACAACCGAGAAAATTGGACTTTTGAAGATGTAAAACTGCTAGTTTCCGTGGCATCATCGCCAGGAAAGTTGAATGAACACTTGATAGCACAAGGACATTTACTTTTGGTGACTTAGCTGTTGTATCTTGGGTGTAATTATGTACGGCTAGCCTTAGTCGGCGGACCAGAGTAAATATGTCTTCTCCCCGAAAACTGTGAATGTGACATGCTGGAAATCGTTGCTGTGTTGGAAATAAAATAAACATGGTGGACCGCAACTCAAGTTGACTGGAGCGTCAGTTTATTCTAGATGCACACACAGCGCACAGCCCGCACCAAAATCTTACTATTTTTCATCTCAAAAATTCATCCACTTTTACCTGTCCAAATCTAACGAGCAACAGTTCATTAGAAAGCTTAGAGTTTCAGTCATTCACTAACGTACATACAACAGCCGTCGGAGGTATGACCGACAGCCCAGGCTTTTATGAATGAACTACTCTCGCCCCGACCAGCTTTTCCCGAAGCGTTGCGATCGCGAGTATTCGGCCCATAAAAATTGCCGCTCGGCTGGGCGCGCATGCACTTCGGGTGCTTTCCGCGGATCCGAATACTTGTGACGTACATGAAAATGGTTTCCCTGAATAGCTGAAGAGGTACTGTACACGTCATTGCGTCTTCGTTATCGGTAGGTGGTCTACAACCGAAGTTACGAAAAAGGGAAAAGTAAACTCAATTTCTTGAGGTGAAATCTTCATTTTGAAAGGTAGGAGGTTTCACTGAATGAATTTTACATGTCTTAACAATTATTTGTGCGAGTTTGGAATGTTAAATGTGTTTATTTTTTTACGGAGAGCGTATTTTCTATACCCTTTCAAAAGCTCTTTTGATAGAAACGAACGCCACGCTGTAGGTGTGTGTGTTGGCCTATTGAATGGGGCACTCGCCCGTGAAAGCACGGCGTGATGCATGGCGTGACCCCGGTCGTTGGAATCTGGTTGTGTCAACCACTAAGTCGTAAAATCATGCTGTTTTGGTAATTTTATAACAAAATACACATCTCACATATATGCAGGATATATTTCTAGGGACGTCAGAATTACAATTAGCCGAATTTTTTAGGCCTCCTGTCCGTTAAATTTTGAAAGGAAGGTATAACCCTCCCCATATTTTAAAAAAATGGTACAATCGTAGTTCGTACATAGGATGCACAATGCCTTTTTTTGGGCGATACCATTATTACTAGAGGTGTGTTTTTTTGCGCATTCCTGGAGTTGCAGATCTAAGTAATCAAAATTCAAATTGAATTTGTTTTTTTGGTTGTCGAATTGATGTTTTATTTTGTTCACTATATCAGCTGTAAATACAATTAAAACAATAAATACAAACCAAACTTTAAGTATTAAAGAGAATAGGCCTACAACTTACAAGTTTTTAAAAGTCATACTCATAGCCGCCCTAATTGTTTCAGTCAGGTCATTAAAAAAATAAAAGGAAAAAAAAGGAGAAAGTTAACTAAATCTTAAGTGAGGGCATGGTATAATAAACTATCCTGTTGTCTCTACTTAATAAACTATCCTGTTGTCTCTACTTCCAGTATCAAGATTAAAGACTATGGCCGAGCCAGAAGAAAACCAGGAAAACCCTCCACCTGGAGTATCACACTAGCATCCGCATCCTCCACTTCTTTAAATTGACTTTTGACCTTGAAGATGAGTAATACAATACCTCAAATAATGTTACTGGCCTTTATTTATCACTTGTTCAGCTATATCATTGCCAGTAACTGTTATTTCATCTGAAGTTTGTGGAGACGTCAAAATATATTGTTTTCTTTGGAGAAAATGTGCTTGTTTCCATGGCAACCATTAATTTTATTAAAATAAAATGCTTGTTTCCATGGCAACCATTCATTTTATTAAAATAATTTATACTTTTTCTGAAAGACCATACCACATTACCCTTATGCAGAAAGTTTTATGAGAATACTTCAATTATAGCAGAGGTTATACTGATTTATGTTACTAAAATTATTCAAATTATGTCGTTTTGGGGCCATTGTGGGGTATACGCAGTGAATGTATGGTCGGGCTTCATCGATTGATAAATATTTTAATACATATAACAGGATATCTCAAAAAGTACTTGTCCGATTTTCTTCATTTAAAGAGCATTGTATTTCTGTCATCAAGAACTTTCATTTAATATATAGTTTGGGTGTTTGGGGCAAGGAATAAATTTTGGCCTGAAAACCTAGTAGTACAATTTTAGCGTTGAATAGTCAGAGTCATTATGTCTTGAGAATTCCAATACTTTTTTCAACAACAAACAACTCAAGTTTTCACACAATCTCAAAACTGTGTCGTCATCATCATTTCAATGTTTATGTCACCCGATCACCTTGCGTTTGTAAAAAACACAAACGCGAAGCTCTAGTTTTTGGCTGTTCCGATACGGTCGGAACAGCCTTTGTTTTCGTTAAGATTTTTTTTTTTTGGCTGTTCCGATACGGTCGGAACAGCCTTTGTTTTCGTTAAGATTTTTTTTTTTTTTTTTTTTTTTTTTATTCTTTTACTTCTTCCACTTTTTTCAGACGCTATTTCGGACACTTGCACATTGATGATTGACTTCAAACTTTACATGGACATTGGTCACTATGTGAATTAGTGCATAGTACTAATGACGTAATCATGACGTCATCACGTGTCAGATTAAAGGGGTATGAAGTTTAATAAATTAAATATTCAAAAATCAATAAAAATTCAACCGTTTGACCTACGATCTTGATTCCTTCGCCATATACGATGACTATCAAGGGTCTTTGAGATGCGCACACGCCTTGACCTTTGACCTCGTTTCCTATTGGTCAAACAGATTTTGCCTTGCCATTTGAAAGTGGTGCAAGATATTTGGACAAAGTCACTTGTGTTACACTTCGACTAGGGTGGGGTATCTAAAAAATATTTTTGTGACCTTTGACCTTGCTCACTTCCGGTCGAAACCGGAAGTGGCCCTTAGTTTAAAAGTGAAAGGAGGTATTGAGATGGGGTCAATGGTGTTATTACCAGAGGCCCTTAAGCTTTCCAAAAATATAAGTGATGACGTCATCGTACGAAATAGCGCCCTCTACCGACAAGATGATTACGTAATTAAATATTCAAAAATCAATAACAAATCAACTGTTTGACCTACGATCTTGATTCCTGTGGCATATACGATCACTAACAAATGTCTTTAAGATGCGCACAGGGCTTGACCTTTGACCTCGTTTCCTATTGGTCTAACAGATTTTGCCTTGCCATTTGAAAGTGGTACAAGATATCTGGATGTGGTCAACTGTATTACACTTGGACCTAGGGTGGTGTATCCAAAAAATATGGCCGTGACCTTTGACCTTGCTCACTTCCGGTCGAAACCGGAAGTGGCCCTTAGTTTGAAAGTGAAAGGAGGTATTGAGATAGGGTCAATGGTGTTATTACCAGAGGCCCTTAAGCTTTCCAAAAATATAAGTGATGACGTCATCGTAGGAAATAGCGCCCTCTAGCGACAAGATGATTACGTAATTAAATATTCAAAAATCAATAAAAAATCTACCGTTTGACCTACAAATTTGATTCCTTCTGCATATACGATCACTAACAAATGTCTTTAAGATGCGCATATGGCTTGACCTTTGACCTCGTTTCCTATTGGTCAAACAGATTTTGCCTTGCCATTTGAAAGGGGTACAATATATCACGATGGGGTCAACTGTGTTACACTTCGACTAGGGTGGGGTATCCAAACATATAGCAACACCTTTGACCTTCCCTACATGTCAGATTAAAGTGGCATGTAATAATATTCAATATTTAAAAATCGATAAAAACTCAACCGTTTGACATACGATCGTGATTTATTCATATACAATCACTAACAAAGGTCATCCCGAACACCACATATGTTTATAAAAAGGAGGGGAACAGCCATGTGTTCGTTTTCAACGAACACATTTCTAGTTTTTTTATTCTTTTCCTTCTTCCACTTTTTTCAGACGCTATTTCGGACACTTGCACATTGATGATTGACTTCAAACTTCACATGGACATTGGTCACTATGTGAAGTTGTGCACAGTACTAATGACGTCATGATGACGTCATCACGTGTCAGATTAAAGGGGTATGAAGTTTAATAAATTAAATATTCAAAAATCAATAAAAATTCAACCGTTTGACCTACGATCTTGATTCCTTCGCCATATACGATGACTAACAAAAGTCTTTAAGATGCGCACACGCCTTGACCTTTGACCTCGTTTCCTATTGGTCAAACAGATTTTGCCTTGCCATTTGAAAGTGGTGCAAGATATTTGGACAAAGTCACTTGTGTTACACTTCGACTAGGGTGGGGTATCTAAAAAATATTTTTGTGACCTTTGACCTTGCTCACTTCCGGTCGAAACCGGAAGTGGCCCTTAGTTTGAAAGTGGTAGGAGGTATTGAGATGGGGTCAATGGTGTTATTATCAGAGGCCCTTAAGCTTTCCAAAAATATAAGTAATGACGTCATCGTACGAAATAGCGCCCTCTAGCGACAAGATGATTACGTAATTAAATATTCAAAAATCAATATAAAATATACCGTTTGACCTACGAATTTGATTCCTTCTGCATATACGATCATTAACAAATGTCTTTAAGATGCGCACATGGCTTGACCTTTGACCTCGTTTCCTATTGGTCAAACAGATTTTGCCTTGCCATTTGAAAGGGGTACAATATACCACGATGGGGTCAACTGTGTTACACTTCGACTAGGGTGGGGTATCCAAACATATAGCAACACCTTTGACTTTCCCTACATGTCAGATTAAAGGGGCATGTAATAATATTCAATATTTAAAAATAGATAAAAACTCAACCGTTTGACCTACGATCGTGATTTATTCATATACGATCACTAACAAAGGTCATCCCGAACACCATATATGTTTATAAAAAGGAGGGGAACAGCCATGTGTTCGTTTTTAACGAACACATTTCTAGTTTTTTTTCTTTTCCTTCTTCCACTTTTTTCAGACGCTATTTCGGACACTTGCACATTCATGATTGACTTCAAACTTCACATGGACATTGGTCACTATGTGAAGTTGTGCACAGTACTAATGACGTCATGATGACGTCATCACGTGTCAGATTAAAGGGGTATGAAGTTTAATAAATTAAATATTCAAAAATCAATAAAAAATCAACCGTTTGACCTACGATCTTGATTCCTTCGGCATATACGATGACTAACAAAGGTCTTTGAGATGCGCACACCCCTTGACCTTTGACCTCGTTTCCTATTGGTCAAACAGATTTTGCCTTGCCATTTGAAAGTGGTGCAAGATATTTGGACAAAGTCACTTGTGTTACACTTCGACTAGGGTGGGGTATCTAAAAAATATTTTTGTGACCTTTGACCTTGCTCACTTCCGGTCGAAACCGGAAGTGGCCCTTAGTTTGAAAGTGAAAGGAGGTATTGAGATGGGGTCAATGGTGTTATTACCAGAGGCCCTTAAGCTTTCCAAAAATATAAGTGATGACGTCATCGTACGAAATAGCGCCCTCTAGCGACAAGATGATTACGTAATGAAATATTGGAAAATCAATAACAAATCAACCGTTTGACCTACGATCTTGATTCCTTCGGCATATACGATGACTAACAAAGGTCTTTGAGATGCGCACACCCCTTGACCTTTGACCTCGTTTCCTATTGGTCAAACAGATTTTGCCTTGCCATTTGAAAGTGGTACAAGATATCTGGATGTGGTCAACTGTATTACACTTGGACCTAGGGTGGTGTATCCAAAAAATATGGTCGTGACCTTTGATCTTGCTCACTTCCGGTCGAAACCGGAAGTGGCCCTTAGTTTGAAAGTGGTAGGAGGTATTGAGATGGGGTCAATGGTGTTATTATCAGAGGCCCTTAAGCTTTCCAAAAATATAAGTGATGACGTCATCGTACGAAATAGCGCCCTCTAGCGACAAGATGATTACGTAATTAAATATTCAAAAATCAATAAAAAATCTACCGTTTAATCTACGAATTTGATTCCTTCTGCATATACGATCACCAACAAATGTCTTTAAGATGCGCACATGGCTTGACCTTTGACCTCGTTTCCTATTGGTCAAACAGATTTTGCCTTGCCATTTGAAAGGGGTACAATATATCACGATGGGGTCAACTGTGTTACACTTCGACTAGGGTGGGGTATCCAAACATATAGCAACACCTTTGACCTTCCCTACATGTCAGATTAAAGTGGCATGTAATAATATTCAATATTTAAAAATCGATAAAAACTCAACCGTTTGACATACGATCGTGATTTATTCATATACAATCACTAACAAAGGTCATCCCGAACACCACATATGTTTATAAAAAGGAGGGGAACAGCCATGTGTTCGTTTTCAACGAACACATTTCTAGTTTTTTTTTCTTTTTCTTTTTTTTTTTCCACTCAAACGTTTCCAGAGCTTTTCTTCAAAACGGTTCAAGCTATCAACTTGAAACTTTGTAGGAACATCAACCCCAATGTGAAGGTGTGCATACAAGTGTGACGTCATTGTGACGTCATTGGGTATCAAATTACAACCCGAAAATGACTAAAATATGCATGTTTTAAAATGCTTCCGTCTGGAAAACCACGTGACCCATGATTTTCGTATTTAGCAGGCTTATAGATAAGATCATGGCCTACGATTTTCTTCGTGTGGGCATTTTCATCTGACCCTTCCTTCTGGGGTCAATCTGAGGTCAAAGTTCAACGAAAACGAAAATCGCAATTTTTGCACTTATTGAGCAACAATGCCCATCAAACCAAGCTGAATCTTTAAGTAACTAAGTACAGGCATAGGTCCTATGGCAGACTTTCACCAGCGTGTATAATATTATAATGGCATCAAGCGTGACGTCATCGTGACGTCATCAAGTATCAAATTACACCCCCCCAAAAAACAAAATATGCATATTTTAAAATGCTTCCGTCTTGAAAACCACGTGACCCAGGATCTTCGTATTTGGCAGGTTTACAGATGACATTCTGTGCTACAATTTTCTTTGTGTGGGCATTTTCATCTGACCCTTCCTTCTGGGGTCAATTGGAGGTCAAAGTTCAACGAAACTGAGAATCTCAGTTTTTACACTTACCAGCAACAATGCCCATCAAACCAAGCTGAATCGTTAGTAAATTAGATACAGACATAGGCCCTACGGCAGACTTTCACCAGAATGTACAGTATCACGATGGCATCAAGTGTGACGTAATCATGACGTCATCAGGTGTCAAATTACAAAAATTGAAAGGTTATTATTTCCAAAATTCATATCTCAAGAACCGTAATAGATACTTGAACAATTCTTTCACAACATGATAAGTCTAAATGAACTGAACAAATCATACGATGTCATGACCCCTGTGTGACGCCTACTTCCGGTCCAAACCGGAAGTTGTTCGAAAATGTGCATTTTGTAAGCGTTTTGAATGCAAATAGATTCAAAGTGGTAGTGAATTTGACCATATTTCTACGGAACGAAATGTTTCCACACATGTAGACTTTTTGACTATACCATTTGTGACGTCATCACATGGACGGTGGTTACGTAATGTGGTGTCAAAATACGCAAATTTGGAGCTGAATTGTTTTAAAATGCTGTATCTTGAGAACTACAGCAGATATGTGCATGATTCTTTCGCCACATTTAAGAACTTGATGTTTATCAAATTGTTGAACAATTTGTGCACAACATTGTGACGTCATGATATCGTCACAGGTGTCAAATTACAAAAATTCAAAGGTTATTATTTTTAAAATTCATATCTCAAGAACCGTAATAGATACTTGAACAATTCTTTCACAACATGATAAGTCTAAATGAACTGAACAAATCATACGATGTCATGACCCCTGTGTGACGCCTACTTCCGGTCCAAACCGGAAGAGGTTCGAAAATGTACACTTGTTTAGCACGTTGAATGCAAATAGAGCCAAAGTGGTAGGGAATTTGACCATAGTTCTACGGAACGAAATGTTTTCACACATGTGGACCTTTTGACTATACCATTGGTGACGTCATTACATGGACGGTGGTTACGTAATGTACGTCAAATTACGCAAATTTGGAGCTGAGATGTTTTAAAATGCTGTATCTTGAAAACTACAACAGATATTGGTATGATTCCTTCGCCACATTTAAGAACTTGATGTTCAACATATTGTTCAACAATTTGTGCACAAAATTGTGACGTCATGATGTCGTCACAGGTGTCACATTACAAGATTTCAAAGGTTATTATTTCAACAATTCATATCTCAAAACGGTGCAAGCTATCAACCCCCCAGCTATGGCGGATATGCAGGGAGGAGATATTAGTTACCGGATTAGTGTATACAGCAGCCATAAGCTATAGCGCAAGTAATGGCGTAAGTGGACTTGCGCAATTGCGTAAAGTTTCGTGAAATCGGCTGCTGAACTTCCATTTTTGCCATTCCACAGGTGATAACAACGTCTGAAATTCATCACAAATTGTTCATTTAGCCCGATCACCTGGCGTTTGTAACAACAAACGTCATACCTCTAGTTTAATCAATTTCTATACTTTCCAGAAATTGTATTGGGTTCCGTTCCTTATGACTGTCCCATTCCTACCAAAACTTTCAAACGACGAACCTTATTTACTTCGCAGTTTTTCAAATTAGTAACAGGGATGCATGCTGACGAATGTAATGGAACGGATTCCCCAATATGCTTTAAATAGCAGCCAATCGCCGACGCGGACAACGGTTAGCATTACCGAGTACATGTATCACATGCATGCACGGTGTTTACAATCTGCGCGCGTTACATTTGAATTCCTGCAATCGTGCTGCAATGCACTGCAAGCGTCCTGATTGGTCCAGCAGAGGCGACAAGATTTCTGTCGCTAGTCCCACCGCCAAATGGGGCCTTTTTCAACAGGGCCACTGTACGCAGGAGTTAGGGAGTGCGTTAAAGGGGCACTGTTGCAAGAGGATGGACCTGCTGTGGATGCTCGCACATCAGGTATGGGGAATCACGGTACTAAGCTCATCGCTGATAGGTAAAACCTATTCGTGAGCCGTCGTTGATAGTACGTGCACTGCTATTGGTCAGTGTTTCAAACGCTATGCGGTACCTGTTGCGCGATTTAATTTGACCGAGATTGGGAGGGAATTCTTCGTGTTTAACGAGGGACAACGTCATTAATAAGTGCCAGCTATAGAACCTGTAATGTAATGTGGGAGAAGAAGGTACGTGTCTTTTTTTTTGTAAAGACCATTTGGAATTTGTTAAGGTACTGATTTGTATGCAGCCTTCTGAGTTTATACCCGCGGTGCTTATGATAATTGCCAAAAGCTTCGCAGGGGTCCCGCACTGAAATTCAGTGCGGACCTCAACCAATCAGCGATGAGCTCTCATCATGATTCCCCAGACCAGGGCCCAATTTCATGGCGCTGTTTAGCACAACAATTTGTTTAGCACAGAATTTCTTTGCTCTGTAAAATGAGTTACAAGCCAAAATCGTATGTCAAATTGTGTTTTTAGAAACAGTAGCAAAATATTAGTAAGCACATCACATACGATTTTGGCTGCAATTCTGTGCTAAGCAAATGTCTGTGCTAAGCAGCGCCATGAAATTGGCTCATGTGCGAGCATCCACAGCAGGTCGGGGTACGAGACAAGGATGGGCCATAGAGTTGTATAAGCCTTACGGCTTATACAACTCTATGGGATGGGCTAATCTGTTTGCGCCCTCATTGGCCATATTTTATACGACACGTGACCACGAGGTCACGTCTTTTTCTTGTAAACGGACGTAAAAACAATTTTTCAAGGTTTCGCACACAGTACACTCATCTTATATGTAAATTTGATTTTTGCACTGGATATATAAGCATTAGCATACGATTTATTAAATATTCGTCTGGCAGCAAGCAACCCACAATGCTCCGCGCGTCTGTAGTTGTGACCTTTGCGTGACGTACTTCCTTCACAGAAATCTGTCACATCATTTCGCTCGTACCCAGTGCCCGTACAGGGCGCTGGTACGGTACGGGCTGGTGTAGATTTCTGTGACGGAAACACGTGACGCAAAGGTCACATGTACAGACGCGCGGAGCATTGTGGGTTGCTTGCTGCCAGACGAATAATTAATAAATAGTACGTTAACACTTATATATCCAATGCAAAAATCAAATTTACGAATAAAATGAGTGTACTGTGTGCGAGACCCACGTTGTCTGCTGGAAAATATGGTTTTACGTCCGTTTACAAGAAAAAGACGTGACCTCGTGGTCACGTGAGCATTATATATGAAATGTATTTTAATTAATGGTCTACTTTAATTAGCGTTTTTATGTGCTCAGATTTCTTTTGTAAATTCAACTGTATTTTAATGATATCTAGTTGTAGTGATTATCTTTGTAAAGCGCATTGAGATTATTTTTTATGATGTAATGCGCTATATAAGAACTAATTATTATTATTATTACGTGTCGTAAACAAATTGACCAATGAGGGCGCCTTTCCCAGCGCCCTGTAAAAAACGTAAGGGCTGGGTACGAGCGAATCACATCAGCCCATCCCAGCGCCCTGTAAGGACGGCGGGTACGAGCGAAATCAAGTTTGAGAAATGTTTTGTGGAGATGGAGACCGCGGTTGGGACGAGAATCCAGTCTATTTCAGCAGAGCGCTAGCGATTGCGCAACTGGATAGATCTCGTGCGTGTAATTGTGCGGACGCCATTTGGGTGTGTACGCTAAACGTAAAGTAGGTAGCTATTTAGGCGCCCTCACACGACCGGTGGTCTATATAATCAACGCATTTAACGCGCTTAGGTGATTTCAAAAAATGGCACAGAGTTATCCAAGCTTTACCATCTAAAAGGGGGCGTGGCACATTTTGTTCTTGTGAAAAAGGAAAGTGAAATTGATAACGACGATTGGTAAGGTTACTGTTTTCCACTTTAAATATGCATATTTATTTGAAGAAGGGTGGTGAATCTGCATCCACATCCATAAAACAATTTGTTTCCCTTTTTTTGACTTTTTTTTTTACCATTTAGGTCAGAGAGGTCGCAGGATCTGGGAACGGTGTTTCATGGACTGATTCCCTGTCACCACAAGGCCGTCCGTACAGCTGGCACACCCAAAATTAGACTGGAACCCCCGAAAACCAATGACTTATTGCTGTGAAACCCGTAGGAAGTCTGGGAACCGTTCACATTTGTGGCGTGCAAACCGGTCCGATTGGTACACGTACACGTCCCACTCTCTTGTCAATTTTTCGTTGAAATCTGCTGGTGATTAGTTTCCTTTGTCATCCAAAGTCAAGACAACCGCCTTTCAGAAAAGACACAGAATATCCCTAAGACGATAATGGAGATCCCGTGCAGTATATTCGTTGGATCGTTGCCAATAGAAGCGACGTCGGAAATGTTGGAAAGCTACTTCAGTAAATTCGGCGATATTGAATCTGCGGTGGTGATTCGGGATACCGTGTCGCACATGAGTCGCGGCTTCGGATTCGTCAATTTCACGAAACCCGAGACAAAAACGGAGGTGTTAAAGGTCGAGGGTCCCCATATTATTGACGGTAAAGCAGTGGAATGCAAGCCTGCCTTCCGGAAAAACACTCAGGGGCAGATTTCCGGAACGGGTATGTCGGGAATGGGGCAAGTCCATTCAGGGGCGGGGCTAACCCCGCCAGGGCTAGGGGGCAGGTTTGAACAGTCGTCAGGAGGATCCCCGTCATTTGATAACCAGTGCAAGGTGTTTATTGGAGGGATAGCGAATGGTACAACAGATGAGGACATCAGGGAAGTGCTCGGACAGTTCGGCACTGTGCTAACGGTGGAGCAAAAATATGACAAAACGACAAATCGGATGCGGGGATTTGGTTTTGTGGAGTTCGGCGATCCTAAAGTGGTTCAAAAACTGGTTTCCGTGAGGTTTATGGCGATCAATGGCAAGACGGTAAACGCACCTTCATGTCAAGAAGGCTAAAAGTGACTTTTTGACGTTTACATTTAGACAGTCACTTTAACCATGTTAACCAGTGAGGACTGAAACTCCCAAAGGGGCCTTCTGGCGAATTCTCCCAATCGGGAGACAATTGTATCAGAACACATGGCCTTAAAATTTGTCTTGTCACGTGACCCCAGTGATGCAGACGCTTTACAATATACAAGCATGCGACCATAGGAGAAATTCAGGCATAAAATCTACAATAATCGTCATGAAAACCATGCCATCCTTAGGCACAGACTACCCCTAGAACTATGGGGGACTGTATCCCCCATAGGTTATGTTGTTTTTTTCCAATATGGCGGCGCCTGAACTTTAAGATCGGACCGATACGGTTTAAGCTAGCGCAATAATCCGCTCCCCAATCGCCACCAAACTCCGTCTGATAGTTCTTGAGACACTCACCTTGCGTGTGTCTACGGAATTTCGGTACCATTTGTCCATTAAATTCTCCGAAAATAATGTTGGAAAATGAACGGGAACATGTGCGATGCATCCACATGCATCGCACCGAATGCCTCGATCATGCATCCACATGCATCGCACATGTTCCCGTTCATTTTCCAACATTATTTTCGGAGAATTTAATGGACAAATGGTACCGAAATTCCGTAGACACACGCAAGGTGAGTGTCTCAAGAACTATCAGACGGAGTTTGGTGGCGATTGGGGAGCGGATTATTGCGCTAGCTTAAACCGTATCGGTCCGATCTTAAAGTTCAGGCGCCGCCATATTGGAAAAAAACAACATAACCTATGGGGGATACAATCCCCCATAGTTCTAGGGGTAGGCACAGACCACAAATTACACCAGAAACGATCGTCTTTGGTGCCAAATTGTCGACGAAAAGTCAAATTTACATAGATTTTAATTGGTTTTTTTACAAAACTTACCTCGCTTCGCCAAATTCTGTTTTAGCTAATTCTATGCGTGCGCAAATGAGAGGATATGTGCGCAAATGGTTCTGAAGAATATCATTCTCCCGATCGGGTGAAAATCTCTGCATCGAGGGAAAAAAATATGATGCCATATTGGATCGCGACTACATTTGTATTCTTGTCAGTTTACACATGTCAGAAATCTCACTTTACAATCAAAATCAAACTTTGAAAAATATACCATGGTTGTTCGTTGTTCGACTCTCAATAATTCTGTGCAATGATCGGTTTTTCACACTGACTCTTCTAAACATTAAAAAACTCGTCCAACCTTATATCTTTCTTTAGATTTTCCGACAGACTTGACATTGTGGAAATTATCACTGATTTAGACATGACGTCACCACATGAGATAATCACAAGAGGGGCGCTCGCTGTGGCTGGTTTAGACTGGTTCCCGCTCCGCATATTCCACATATGAATCTCGGAATACATGTGGTCGGAATCTTTTGGTCTGGGAACCAGACTATGAGCCCGTCCTCTTGTGATTATCTCATTGTCATGCGGTGACGTCATGTCTAAATCAATGATAATTTTCACAATGTCAAGTTTGCCGGAAAATCTAAAGAAAAATAACGTTGGACGAGTTTTTTACTGTTTAGAAGAGTCAAAACCGATCATTGCACAGAATTCTTGAGAGTCGACCAACCTTCATGGTATGTTTTTCAAAGTTTGATTTTGATTTGTAAAGTGAGATTTCTGACACGTGTAAACTGACAAAAATACAAATGTAGGCGCGATCCAATATGGCGTCATAGATTTTTGAACTAAAGAGCTTAAAGTGACTCATCCTGTCCAAATGTAAACGTCAAAAGGTCACTTAGCCTTCTTAAAGTACACTACACTGCTCACAAACCAAAAACAATATACATGTATGCCTAAAAAGTAATACTAAAAACGAAATTTTCCCAACATTTCGAAATCTTTTCTGCTTTGAATTTATTCTTGTTTTCTGCAGAAAATGATACAAGGCATATTTGATTTTAAGTGACATGAACTCATCAGATATGCCTTATAATATCAATTACTGTAGAAAATACGAAAAAATATCAAGCACGAAAAAATTTGAAAATGACCTACCAGTAGTGCGCATGTTTCATTGTTCATCGACTGGTTCTTGGACCGTTTATAAAACAATCCTCAGAAGCCACAAAGTCTAACGAATGCTACTTGGACCAGGAGTTGCGGGGTATTCTGCAATTGTTCTGTAGTAATTAAACTTCATTTCAAATTTCACTGTGGCTGTAAAAAGTATGCCCTAGACAGGACAATCCTGTCACTTGACTTAACACAAGCGGCAAGATGCATCTCATTATTTAATGAATTCATCAAATGCCTTTATGTACATGTACAGTATTTCTCTTCAAAATGCATGGTACTCACCATGCTCACTCTTTAATCATTCTACTAGATTCCTTAGTCATCTATTGTATTTTCAATACTGATATAATGAAGATGATATAATGTGTTGCCATGGTTATTGGGTCTGCACAAAAACCAGTAAAGCTTTTCCCTGCGCTTTAGCAACGGATGTCTCAGATTACCAGCGAATGCTTAGACCTAATTACTATGACAACTGACGTCACACTTTAGTACTCTGTTTTGTCACAAAATTGTACTCACAAGGCCTACTTGGCCGACGAGAATGTTTCCACCATTGTTCATGTACACGCCTGAAATTCACTCGGGTGTGGCCTACAGTACTGTACCACTTGTTCAAGGAGGGTTAGCTGACCAAGAATGACCCAGGTTGCCTATTTTCAGATTGGTCTGATCTATAATTGGTCATTGGCTAAAAACAGTTTACTCGAGTCCTGATTTTCACTGACTTTACTTGAGACTCGAGCCTGAAATTACTTGAACTCGAGTCACTGACACTTAAATGACTTGACTTTACTTGGACTTGATTTGGGATTGGTGTCATATGACTTGACTTGACTTGGGACTCGAAGGCAGTTTGACTTGACTTTGGACTCGAAGGCAGCTTGACTTGACTTTGGACTCGAAGGCAGTTTGACTTGACTTTGGACTCGAAGGCAGTTTGACTTGACTTTGGACTCGAAGGCAGCTTGACTTGACTTTGGACTCGAAGGCAGCTTGACTTGACTTTGGACTCTAAGGCAGTTTGACTTGACTTTGGACTCGAAGGCAGTTTGACTTGACTTGGGACTCGAAGGCAGCTTGACTTGACTTGACTTGACTTGGGACTTAAAGGCAGCTTGACTTGATTTGGGACTCGAAGGCAGCTTGACTTGACTTGACTTGGGACTCGAAGGCAATTTGACCTGACTTGACTTGGGACTCGAAGGCAATTTGACTTGACTTGGGACTCGAAGGAAATTTGACTTGACTTGGGACTCGAAGGCAATTTGACTTGACTTGACTTGGGACTCGAAGGCAGTTTGACTTGACTTGGGACTCGAAGGCAGTTTGACTTGACTTGACTTGGACTCGAATGCAGCTTGACTTGACTTTGGACTCGAAGGCAGTTTGACTTGACTTTGAACTCGAAGGCAGTTTGACTTGACTTGGGACTCGAAGGCATTACGGGATTACGACAGCTTACAGAAAATGTCTTAACTTTACATTTCTTCTTAAATGCAGGTTGAAATTAAGATGGCTGAAAACAGGCAACCCTTACAATACGGACAGTCGCCAACAGGCTACCAAACACCAGGGTCATATGGGAACAGCGTGGGCATGTATTCACCGTATTTCAGTCCATATGGCGGAACCACCGGAGGGAGCTTAGGCACCAGTGCTCCCCCGAGCTACATGGGTGGCAACTACCCAAGTAATCCAGGTTTCGGTGCCAATAGCCAGTACGGCGCAGGGAACACGTACACTAGCGCTGCTTCTGGGTACAGCGCTGGGTCGGGCTCGGGATATGGAATGAGCTCCGGGCCTAGCTATGGCAGCCCTGGGGGGTATGCTAGGGGTGGTTATCAGCAATATGGCCAACAATAGTCCAAGGAAAGTGGAAAAATAATGTCAAAGGTTTGGTCATTTATAGGCAATTGCATGTCTATCTGATATGCCTTCATGGGATTGAGAAGGCGTCGTAAATAGTAAAATTGCATGCTTTTGCTCATAAGGAGGAGTTCCTCTAATGCTGCACAGCGTTGCCCATTAGAATGCGTTGCGCAATACAATGCGTTGCGCAATACAATGCGTTGCGCATTACAATGCGTTGCGCATTACAATGCGTTGCGCATTACAATGCGTTGCGCATTACAAAGAGTTGTGCTTTACAAAGCATTATGCATTACAAAGCGTTATGCATTACAAAGCATTGCGCATTACTATACATTGCAATGCATTAACAGCAGTGGCATTGCAGCAAGCATGAATGGTGTGTGGCTGACTCAAAACATTTGCAGATTGGTAATTTAAGGGAGCCACGAGTAAAGTGCTAAGCCAGTGTTTTTGGTGTTGATTTGGTGTACCCATTTCACTTGGGTATCGAGGTCAAGTTCAGAGGCTTTTAAGGTCATGATTCTTGACCCAAATTTTTTTTTGGCTTGAGTTCAGACAGTATTGTGTATGTATACAGCACATGTCAACTGAACAAATGACAGTCGGAATTGTGGTAAACTTGAGATGTCACGTACATGTATGGTACACTGTACATCTATCGGGGTGTTCGAAATGCTTACACGGGGTTTACGCCAGGGAAAGCTTCCAGAAGATGCAAAACGAACGCCATAGGGTTTTGCTTTGAATTCTGGAAACACAGGTCAAAGGTTGTTGCCAGACGGGGCTTATATAAACACTGTTATCGTTTGACTCACAAGGGAAAATGAAGCCGGCGCCACGCAAAATTAGTTGTCCTAAAGGTAACAATAAAACCTTGTCCACAGACATCTACTGATGATGGGAAATGCCTGTACACCATTATTCCCTCCTACTTGTGTCAAATCTGTGCTTGTTTTCGTACTCACGCCCCTCAAATTATCTGCCATGTTTCACTACTTGTACCTTCCGCACGGCTGGTGATGTCATTACACTGAGCATTACACCAAAGATCCGCCCGCGAGTTTGGGCAGACTGGTGGCTGGCACCGGGGCAGACTCGTGTATGACGTGATGGCAAAAAGAACGCTCTGGTGTACGTTGGTGTTACACAGTGTAAGCTTCTCGAACGCCTCTTGATTTTTCTGAGAAATAAGTGCTCTTGAATAGTAGTCAGTTGAGTTTACGGCACTCATTGAGTTTTATATATAGTTAGAACAGCACCAGTTCGTAGAGAATGGCTGTTCAAGTAGAATTGCGGCTTTTTGTCACTTGTAATTTACTAACAAAGCTGTTTAGTTCAGAAATGTTGACTTGTGGTTACAATACATGTATGTAGCTGCGCATGTTTTTCTTTACGGTGAGTTTGGGTGCCGTAGAATTTGTACTGCAGTTCCACAGCATACACCAAAAGCTTTGTAATATACGTTAAATTTTGATGCCAAAAACCCAATTTTGTACATAAGCTTTGTAATTTGCCATGAGGTTCTCAGTGGAAGATTGGGTCATTTTGTTTTTGGATGTGAATCCAGAGCTGCAATTTTTCAAATCTTGATATGTTGGATATCCCTGAATCTTTCTTGAAGATGTATTGTTATCTCACTGCCAAAGGTAGCATGAAACACTTCGTTCACTATAAACACTTGTTGCCTCTCCAAGGCTGTATATTCAGTGTAGACTGCATACGGCAATCTCTCAAATTGACTGCCCCTGTGCTGTGCATATCTTACGTCAGTCTACATGTAGGTTAGCCAGTGCAGCTTTAAGTGCGCTCAGAGTTATTGCTAAATCTGGCGCCCTCACATGATGAGACGGCATCTTTAACAGGTGGTTCAGTACAACATCAAACATGATAATGTGACTTTTAAAGTGTTTTTCACCAAGGAAACAAAATCAAAGCAAATTGATAATGCTAAATTGTGATCTCATTTTTAAAGAGAAAACAAATTCCAGTGGTGTGTTAAGTCTTGACAATCTGGATTCAAGTCATAGGCCCAATGATATGATTTAAGTGAAGTTTTTCAGTGGACATTTGTAAAAACTTTGTTGATGTTTAAAACAATGAATTTTTTAGGGAATGTACATATGCACGTGGGCAAAAGACCCAAAGGTGGCCGGTCGGCCAATGTACAGTTTTTGTAAAGCCAGTAAGCTTTATCTTTTCTTTTCTTTTCTTTTGCATCATTTAAATTTTGTCTCATTTGGTATTGGTTTAATTTTGGAAGGCTAAAAATTCCACTTTGCACTAAGTCAAGTCAGGCTTGTTAAGCAGGTCAAATACTTTGTGGATATCTACTTGGAAAGAATTTAAAAAATCGGAAAACACCTAAGGCCTCGTGTACAAAACCTATGGCAGTGGCTGAAAGTCTAAATTTTAGCAAGTTTCGCAAGTAAAATTTTCATTTTTTTCCTGCCATTTAGATCTGCACCTACTAATTTTAAGGGAAAAAATAGTGATGTCCGACTTGTAAATTCTTGTCGTCCACTTTTTCTCGCTGTTATTATGGTACATTGTACATTGTCATGATGCATTTGTACATAATTGTTTCACTCATAGAAAAATTGTCTCCCCTTGTTACTATTCTCCCGATACTGTGCATCACCTTCTAGGAGTATACTCGCACTACATGTAATGGTGCGAAGAGTAAAAGAACACATTCAATTTGCATGCATAAAATCAACTGTTACATGTACTTGGACAAGTCAGTTGAATGATAAAAACGACACATCTACTGCCAGGCTGGCTATGTATATACATGTACGGCCCTGTAAGTGAAACTTGATTTGTAAATAAGCTCTTTTGTAGCTGGTGAAATAGAACATAGTTTCACAGTCACAGCAGACACATTGTTCTTTTTTGTCAAAATTGTTGTCCAAAATTTTGTCAAGTTTGATAAAATTTGACAAAATAGCTGGCATATATTTTTGCCTTACTGCAAAACTGTTGTACATGTAAAAACTTGCATGTTCATATGCTGTCAAGAATATGCATCATACTTCTAGATCTTTGTTTTTCATGTACATGTACTTGATTATTTCGTTCCATTTTTGCACAGTGCGGTACAAAACAAACCGAATATATTGTACCAAAAATGACTTTCGTGGTTTTGTTGTAAGGATTTTTTAACAACCCCAAATTTAGCATTTAAAATTGAAAGTGCAAAACCCTTTTTATTATATTACTTTATTTCTGAATTTGTTTAAAAAAAGGTTTTAGGAAAAACTAACCTAATCAAAATTGTTTTTAAATGTAATTTTCTTTAATGCATGGATAGGATCATAGTTTTGTGCACCAATTGGATTTCATGTTGACAAACGGTGCTGCAAAACCGACAAGTAAATGTCATTTTCCAGATACGTGTACCGAAAATAGACTGAATTCGTACCAAAGTACAGAAAAGTCTGCTGCACAAGTTCAATGCTGCTTTGTACAAGTATCCAAACGAAAATATGTTTTAAAATTCAATTAACCTGAAAAGCGATTGTCATAATATAGTGCAGAAAACAAAATGTCGATGAATTTTGGTCCGTTTTAAAAATTAGTTAAACTTTGCCAAATAAGATAACAGAAACCATTTTTTTCCATCAATATTTCAATAAGCTTTGGAAAAACAGTCATTGTACAATTAAAGATTTATTACTTTGATAGTGCTCATCGGCCATAAAAAAATCCTTCCATTTTTGTGCATTTTGTTTCCAATAAAAAATTAAAATTTGGGTTATATTTTCATAGTTTGTACATAAAACATCATTGTTTATGGAGGCTGTTGGCCTTATATTCTGTAAATATGATTTTCCACAAAAGGTGATGTTGTTTCTGTATATAGACACACTGTGTACGTTGTTTTCAGAGCGAAGTACGTAGGTCATAGGCACCTTTTCTGTGAATACAAATGCTGTTTAAAAATGGACAGTCCTGTCTTTTAGGACGTGCATGTACATGATACATGCAGGACCTAATGTATTTAAAAGGACAAATTTTGATTGAGACTCGATGTTCTGTATAAGTGATCAAAGAACTTGTTTGTGGGCTCGGCAGACCCACAGTGCCATAGGCCCTGTAGGAGCCAGCACTAATGTTCTGTAGGCCTTAAATTGGTACACAAGTGCTCAGATCGGCGCCATCGTAGGCACCAGTGTTTCATAGGCCCAAGTCAACACACGCATGTTTACAAGTGTACTGGCTTATATGGCCAGGATTCCTCCCCAGGCCTCCCTTGGAATATCTAGTTCTCTGAATCAGCCATTGATGTCTACATGTAGGTCTGTCCAAATAAGGTAGTTTGATAGTACATGTTGTATTAACCACAATTTGAATTTTAAAATTTGCTCGGCTTAGTTTTTGTTTTTTCCCCCTCGTTTCAATAGAGGTTTTTATTTTAACTTGTGAGGTAATTGACTGTAACTGATAATTGTTAATATGAGGAAGTAAGCTAAAAGTCTGTCCGCATTGGACTTTTATTTTGGGTCAAACATACTGAGACGATAGGTACTTTTCCCATTCTTAATCCAGTGCGAACAGCCTAGGAAGTTTTCCTTCCAGTAACATTTCCCGAGTCCAGCGGTTACTTTTCCTGGCCAACTGCTGCCCAGAAAAATTGACCTGGTAACTTTCCCAAGACGATAAGTCCATTGTGGACACATTGAGTCGGTAAAAGCACTCTGGAAGCGTACGTCTGGGCCGTGGAAGGTCATACTGCGAAGGGCGCTGCGCATGCTCTCCAACGGTCTCGGTAAAATTTCCTGTGTCAAAAAAGTCCAAATGCAGTAAAATTTAGCAATTTTTCATTTTACCATCGTCTTGATAAAACCTCCTGAAAAAGTCCAATGCAGACACGGCTTAAGGGTCAAAGTGTACGGAGTTGCTGTGAGCACGACTTGCCATCATGTTGTAAGGTTCTCCACAATAGTCCTTCAGATTTGAAAGTCCATGTTTTGACACCTAGGTTTAAAGTAAACTCATGTACCTTAAACCCCAAAAAGATAACATTGTACAATTTACCCATGCAACGTGTGTATCAAAGACAGACACACGTGTGGCATGTTGCTCGCGTTACATGGGAAAATTGTACAGGAAGGTTTTAGGCAGGCACATACATAGTTACATATCTTCTTAGAACTACTTTTGAGAGATACAATCATTTGTAGAATCTATAGACCATTATCACGGTGCGTCCATCTTTGTCTTGTTCCCCATAGTACGTGTCGGGCGCATCTGCGCTACCGGCCGATAGCATGTGTAATCTCCCATTGAGGATCAGTGCCACGCTGCGCGCACTCTTGATCGCGCAACGCCTATGCCATTGTGATGCACACAATGAAGTTTCAAAACGGGACCACGCTATTTTTTCTGCAAGCCTCGCTTTGCAGAACATTATAAAGAAGAAAAGGGAAGATGGCCGCACCGTGATAAAGGTCTACAGACTCTTTGAACAGGCAGCAATGGCAGGGGGTAGTCACTTTGTGGATCTATTGTCACATCATTTAAATATTAAAAACTTGCCCCCGTCATGGCCGCCTGTGCAAGGGGTCTATACCGGTCTGATACAAAAGGCTCATGGACTTTACTAGAGTTCTGCGAAAATGCATTTTAAAACAATTGTCTTGACATCTCGGATTTCTGACTTTTAGATATTGATGGCTCTATTTAACATTGGCAAGCTATGTTATCAGAATCAGAAATGTCCATTTAAATGTATGAACTACAATCCTGGCCAAAATGGTTGGTACACCTCCTCCCCCCGATCTGCAGGTGGAACACAGACCGCGCAATGAGAAACAACGTTGAACGGGGGCCAGGGTTTTGGCCAGGATTGTAGAAGTAGGCTATGATAACAACTGCACTGAAAAAATCAGCGCTGCATTCCTTTTTCAGGAAAGTCTATGCATGGTGCATTTGAATATGTGACCCGGTACAACGTAATCAGGAATAAGTCGCTGATGCCGTTTCGTGTAATGGCCAAGTCAATTGGGTATTTGGGTGAAATCGTGAACAAAGTCGATTTTCGGGTTTTGGTACTTTGAGGAAGTGTAGTTGTCATAGAGTACCGTCATTAATGTGTTTATTGTAAAAACGATACTTAAAGATGAAGCTTATTATTTCACAATGCACTAACATTACAACTGTTTATTTCAAGGCCGGTTTTCTTGGAATGTGGATTTGGTAAACAACAGATGGCTTGTCATCGTTATCGGATCATAACTATAGAACCAAACAAGCTACATGCTTGTGATAGATATCTTTAGAAGGCTTATGAAATTTCCTTTCTCACCGCGTGTACATATCTCAAAAAGTAAATTTGCAACTTATTCCTGATTACGTTGTACCGGGTCACATATGTACAATAACCAAAAATGTAATTGTCGGACTTTATACTATTAATAGCCAACATGTACAGTAAACAATACCATGTAAAGTTTTCCCTTAGCTTGTACTCTTGACAAGAAGCAATTGCATGGCAGCTTATTAACCAATTTTGTTGAGAAAAATGTTAACTTGCCTTAAGATTTTATAAAAAGATTTTCAAATGAAATTTGCCACTGACACAGTACATTTGTTTCATATGTATATATACACCGAACATTTTTTTGTTTAAGTATAAAGGGATTTGGAACGAAAAGAAACTGCAATGTATATGAATTGAAATTATTTTTTCATTCAATTAATGTAGCTACTATTATTTTGTTCCATGTTAAAAATTTTCTTCTTTTTATGTCTGCACATGTCTAATGGGATTATTAATGCCATATTTTTATATTCAACATACATGTGTTAAGTATACAAGTTGGCAATTTTTTGTTTTTCCAATTCGAGATCGAGTTACAATAAAATGGGTGTGGTTACACATTGTCATTTTATGACATGTCATTTTGTTTCTAATGCTTTTCATTAGTAAAAAAAAAATATTTTGTTGAAAGATTTGTACATGATGTAAGTTGGGCCTGAGGGAAATCAAACGAAACACTCACAAAAATGAAGCATATGATAGCACACTTGAGGTTCAACTTAATTTTTATTTATTGATAACGGGAGTTTTACAACAGAACAGGTACAAAATAATTATTCCAAATTGTCGGACATAGTAGTGACTTGATACTTTTACCCACATAGGGAAGTCTTTGAATATAAAGCATAGTTCTTTCTTTATCAGAGTTGTGAATGCAATACTGTTGCAGTTCATTTCCTGGAAAAAGGTAGTATAAGTCACGCAGGCTAGGTCGAGTTTTCACGACCATAAGTAGAAATCTGTGACGGATCCACGCTCATTAAAATACCAAAACACAATGAAAATTCCAGGAGGTATGTGGGGAAAACTCAACCTAGTTGGCACGACTTATACTACCTTTTCCAG
This sequence comes from Henricia sp. BOLD:AAB3569, assembly GCA_037783545.1. Taxonomy (NCBI): domain Eukaryota; kingdom Metazoa; phylum Echinodermata; class Asteroidea; order Spinulosida; family Echinasteridae; genus Henricia; species Henricia sp. BOLD:AAB3569. Next base: position 617,873 of record JBBELK010000284.1, read on the forward strand.
AGCGGGTCACATATATCAAGTCACGATTACCAATCTATGATGGGGAAAGATGAATAAAATCAGGCCGTTTTCTAACTGAATGGCACAACTTAACCAGTTAACGCCGGGATTATTTTAAACATTATTTTTAGTTGAAGCACGGAGAAAGGAAAACAACCAGGGTTGTAATGACTTGACTCGAGTCTGCCTAAAATGAAATTGAACTTTTATGCATTTTCCCCACTTCATTTTGATGACCAAATTATAATACACCAAGCTTCGTTTTAACATAGAGCATTCTTGACCAGAACAACAAAAATACCCTACACGAATGCAAGTTTCAGCGTTTAGACTCATTTTGGAATTAGCTTGAACAAATTTACTGTCGTCACTACTCGACTTGAACCGACTTGACCAACATACTTGACACTCGAGCAGAGGGAGACTCGTTAAAACCCTGAAAACATCTGAACTCATTAACCATGCGCGGTAAAGTATTGTTGTTATGTCAATGCACCGTCATTGTATACCCCAATGTCACTAGAGAAATTGCTTCGTCCGACGAAGATTAGTTAATCATCGTTAGTTTATGAAGCGTGCGTTCACATATCACTTAATGAAGATCGAATGAAGAGCGGTACCGTACACATTATAAGCAACCGCTAATGAAGCTGTGGGAGGTTGTACAAGTGCGTCTAGACACGCTGTGTGGTTTTCCAGTGGCGCTTGTACAACCAGGCCTGCCAAATTGCTTCTTCGAACAAAGGGAGCGTTCTTATCACAAATTTGCTTCATCGAATGAAGAGGCGTGATTCACATCAAAAAAATCATCGTCGATCGAAGCGATTTCTCCAATCAGAACGGGGAAAGCCAGTGCTCGAATTTCATGAAAAAATCTGCTAGACCACAGGGTTAGTAGCTTAAATCATTTACTGGACCGACGCTATTTTTACAAGACCAAAGCCACAAGGAACGTGGATTTACTGTTCGTTAGTTTAAAATGCACTAGACCACTGGTCTAGTACGGTGGAGAAAGCACCAGACTGAGGCTTAAATTACTGGCCTCGGTCCAGTGGGTATTTCGAGCCCTGTCTTTGTTATAAACTGTTTTGGCCATTTCCCTCGTAAATTACCGCGAGTGTAGACGTCAAACACAGTAACAAGTGAATTTAAACTGAACGTTAACAAGTCTTTTGCAACACAGATGAGGAAATCTTGGCGTGTTTACACGTCCTCCGGCATCAAGTGGTTAAGAAATAATATATGGGTCTTTCCACAACCAAGACCATATTTTCAAACAAATAGCTTTATCTTGTTTCAAAATAACAGAAATAAAATGAAGTTGTTTCAAGGAAAGAACTTGAGCGCCAAAAGGGTAAAAATAGTGCGACAAATTTTCTGTACAAATTTTCCTTATACTGTATGTAACATGGCCCCTACGATATTTCTCTCATCCCAAGTTTGTATGTAAATTATCTACAATTTGTATTTAAAACAAGATAAAGGTACATGTAATTTTTATGAAAATATGATCTGGTTTGTCAAATTTACACCATGAAAAGACCCACATACAGGTTGCTTCAAGTGCGTGGTAATAACTGCTTAATATTATGTCTATGTTTCTCTAATATAAAGGGATAAAACAAATAACTATATATAACGTATTTACAGAGTATTTCTCCTGCACACTGTACTGTGAACACAGTAAATCGCAAAATAACTTAGCATGAGACAGGCCTTAATTAATGCGATCGCGTTGTATTTTGCTTAGAAATGGTCACAGAAAAGTTTCAAAGCCAGAAAATATCACAAACAGCGTATATATAATATCTTAAAGATTACAGAAAAAGTTAAAACGTTTGAAATTGACCTTACTTTTGTGTAATTCTCAAAAGAATAGAGAGGTTTCGCAAGCGCACAGATACAGATAGCGCGACGGATACATGTACGTCACAGGTTGTGACGTCATACACGTCTCACTATCTGCTACGCATTTGCACAGCAGGGATATCGAGCTTGCTATGCGTAAGCGTTGCGTTTACGTAGCAAGGTTGAAAAGTAAAATTAGTATCAAAGCTGTGTTTGTCGGGTAGTTTTCCGGCCGTCGGAAATAGATGCCTTTTAGCTAACCACTGTAGTTTTGAAGTTGCAAAACCACAGAAATGCCACTAACGGTTACAGACAGCTAAACGTATGCGTATGTTTGCGAAACCTTTCTATTGCTGCACAGTTTATGCACTGCTGTACTCTTTCGTTTGCCTGGACTAATCTGGAGTTTCGTTTGATTGGACTAATCTCAATGTTGAAACAAGATCTATTCCTTTACATGTACGTAGCATCTCTTCAGTATTTCTGATGTGATCAAGAGTCACTTGTCACTCCCCATTCACATTTGGATTTTTCTAGTTTTACAATTTTCATTAGAAGAATACCATACATGTATGTGAAAATGGCAACTCATCAGATAGATAGAATTCACTGAAGTTGCGACATCCATGAAACTGTTACCCACCACGCGCGCACCAAATTATTTTTTTACACACGTTAGTAAAAAAACCGCGGTTTTGTAAAATGTGTTCGAAAATGCTGCACATGCACATTGTAATACGCTTAACCCTAACTCCCTGGGGTGTATGTGAAATCATATTGATTTTGGAGGATTGGGGAGTGTTAGGGTTAAATTGAGCATGTGCTGAACTTGTAAACGGTCATGTGTGTTTTACTTGATTCACATTTCACAATGGAGCCTCAAGAAAGACATTTTATGTTATTCAGCGCAACTGCAATGGCAGAACAACCAAAAGCAAAGTAAAGCAACAGAGGCAAGTGCAACCAATACGCATTTCTCATTTTACTGGTGAGCACTCATCAGGCCCATATGGGTCACGATAGTCAATACAGGTAAACACTACATGGGTATTCTTTAGTTCTGCTAGCATTAATCCTCAAGTTCAGATTAAACAGAGACAATGCCATTCCGAACTCCGTGCATGACAAGCAAAGATATATATACCTCATTTCTGCCTGCACTGGGCAAGTTTTTACTGGCAACGTACTGGTGAGGTTGACACTATGAGGTCTTCTTGAATGACTTAAGGATTGGGTATATGTTGCGGAAGGCATCGTAGATTTCTTGTCTGACTTTGGCACCTATGAGATGAAAACAAAAATGCAAGAACATGTTTTAAAGACGCAGGCTCGTCGATGCACGAGGAACAAATATTTTCCACGAAAATCACCGCTCTTCATAATTGTTGGGCAGTCAGCTGTTACGATCCCAGACGGTGCAGGCCCATTGGTTTCCGTACGTACATACATACACACGTACGCGCGCGCTTTTCGCTGTCGAGCGCACCTGCACCCTCCGGGATCGTAAGAGATCGGGCAAGGTATGGAACGTGGTGAATTTCGTGGCACGAATTAGCTCGTCATGCATTGACGAGCCTCCGTCTTTAAATGTATTAAATCTGATGCATACAATGTGATTCTAGAAACCTGTACATCATACTTAAATATTTAAATACTTGACTGTTTATGAAATATTTAAATGTTTTGTCCGAGTCCCAGTGTAACAGTCTTAGATGCCTGGCATACTTAGTTATTCTCATGACCAATTATGATAAAACTCGTCGTGAAATGGACTACTTGCATATGCTTAGCGCATGTGACGTGATTACTATATTTTGCCATTCAAACATCTGTGCACACCAAGACACAACACCAGTGATTCGCTATGTGAATGGCTAGCCGTTGTGAAGGTGTTAAGTCTGGTAGATTCTTACCTGTAAGTACTACTTTTCCTGAGACAAAAATCAACAGTACTATCCTTGGCTTGACCATTCTGTAGATGAGACCTGGAAACAGCTCAGGCTCGTAGCTGAAAAGAAAAATCCACAGGGCAGTGAGTTTAATGATTAATTCATGAGACTGCAGCTTCCGATTGGCTCTTTATGTCAAGCCGAGTTTAGAACAGCTGCCTGAAAGCAAACTTAGGACTGGACAAAGCATTATGCATTAATGACTTGGTGACATGCACCAATCTGAGAGAAACTCACCGACAGCCTAAGCATTTCTTACTCAATGTGAAGAATTCCTGGTTACCACAAACAATTCCTGATCGCTTTAGACATTTTCAGATAACTACATTTCTTTCTCTGATCTCTCCAGACATGCCCCAGTGTTGGATCAAAAAGCAATCCCATCCATCCTGCACTCAATGATGACCTTAAACCAGAAAGTGTTACAGTATCTCAGTGCCATTTTGAAAAGCACCAGTGGACCACCAAATTCTTAGCAGGACCAGTAGAGTTCTCTAATCCTTCTGACCAGCATGAAATTCTGGTTAATTTTGACCCCTGGGGCGGATTGCAATAAAATCAACTCAGATACTGGTCTAAGACCGGTCTTTTATAGCCGGCTATGCAACTTAGCCAGTCTTGGCTTAGTCGATGGTTTAGCCCATTGCAATAAACCAGTCTAACTGAAGTACGCGGCTGCGCCAACGGAAAACACGCACATCTTAATGGAAGTGGCGCAGCCGGCTATACTTGCGTAATTTCAAGCCAAACAAACGTCCTCAAAAAGCCTCTTGATGACGAGTGTGTGGTGCAGGTTTTGCAGAGAAACTGACCGCGAAAGTTATCAAATAGCACTAAAAAGGCTCTAATTGGCACAATGTGTGTTTTGTTCGTCTTTTTTCATGCAATATTACGAGATGTAGCGCGGTGTCCAAAAATTATAGCCTGCTCGCCGTGGGCTTAAATTTTAAGACTGGTCTAACTTTAAGACAACGATATTGCAAGCGGGCTATGATTATAGACCGGTCTTAGTGGACGCCGCGTTAGCCGGCTAAGCCTATAGACCGGTCTTAGACCGCTTATTGCAATCCGCCCCCGGACTTTCAAGGAGAAACCGTGTTGGCTAGTCCACATTTCAGCTACATAAATAGGAACCCAAGTTCAGTGCATCAATAATGCCCAAACTTGGTCTGTACAGGGTGTCCCAGAAAAAACAATACTGAGATTTATTGATGTTTAATCATACTTTAATCTCAATCTTGAATAATAAATGACACATAGTTGGAAAGCTTAGTTCCTCATCTTTTATTTGATACCACTCATATGATACATGTACATACTTCACGCATGAATGAAGGGCTACAAAAAAGTCGTTTGCACAACGATACCTGAATTTCAGGTGTTTCAACACGCACGTTTAATAATGCACATGTTACTATCTCCGAATCCATTCATGCGAAAAATCGGTCAGGTGTGAAAAAAACGAATGACTTAAAAAAAAACATGGAAATTCAATCCATATTTAAATGCAGGATATCTCTGTCATCCCTGGCTCATTTTTCCTGACTAAGGTATCATACGAAAGGGCAGGAAACTTTTTAGAAATGTGATTATTTCTTTAAAATTCAGGTATGGTTGTGCAAACGACTTTTTGGTAGCCCTGCTTCATATTGTCGTTATTCATTAATGCGTGATGTATCATATGAGTGGTATCAAATGAAAGATGAGGAACTAAGCTTTCCAAATATGTGTCATTTATTATTCAAGATCGAGATTAAAGTATGATTAAACATCGATAAAAATTGGTTTTTATTTTTACTGGGACACCCTGTATAGAACGTCGTCAAAAAATGACAACATCTTTACCTCGAGAACTGGCTATGTTTGAGAACCAATCCTTCTAACCGGATGGGGAACTTGACGTCACAGCTGCCGACCATGTTCTGGATCTTAAACTCCATGAATTTAGCCTGTGGGATAAAACAGTTTATGCATGCAGTGATTAAAGGAGCGTGTTCAGATTTTTCCAGGAAAATATCATTCGTTTTAACCCAACAATCATGTAAAATACCTCCCCAAAATACTATCCACGGGAAGAAATGAGGAAACTTAGATGTGGAAGCAAAAAGGTTGGTGTAATTACTGCACAGCTTTAATATGGAACCAGATAAATTAGTTTACAAAACGTCAGTGTTTTTTTGACGATACCCTTGAAAATATACGGATTGAGAATGCGAAATTTCAGAATGGTAATGAGAAAAATATGACAAATGATATTGTATCAATTTCCCAAAACCCATGGGAAAAATTGGGGACTAAAAATGTGATCTGGACACGCTCCTCAAAGTTGATAAAGTTTTAAGCTAGAACTTCATCTGGTCTTGATTCTGGGGGCACACTGGGACCTCGTAATGGGTAGTTTGATCAATGCTAAGTGTGAAAATATAATCGGACCCAAACTTTTCTAACCCTTGGCTGTTTGGTTTTGTTTTACATGTTGCCTGTTGTAAGCTATAGACAAAAAACGGGGGGTGGAAACTGCACCAGTTTCCCACAATTCCTGTTTGAATTCTTATGTGATACAAATGTGGACTAATGTCCGTGAGTTTGGGAAATCTGGATGCAGTGAAAAGCAACTTGGCTTCACCGGGATTAAAACCGCAGACCTTCTGCTTAATGTGCAGACGCCCTACCAATTGAGCTATAAAGCCAACTGGTGGTCTCGAATCACGGTAGTGCAGTTGTTCTTCACTGATTGGGATTGGCTATCACATGAGCTTAGCAAGCCCTACAGAGAAATAACCACCCCTCCCAGAGATCATTTAAGATATGCCCCAAATCCCTGCCCGGCTTGCCCCAATTATTAAGTATGAATAAGTGATTATTTTTAGGGATTATGACCCAGGGACCGCCGGGGTGAAAGAATTGTATACAAATGTCGACCAATTCTTATGTGTTTTTTTCCTCTTTTTTTTTTCCTCGTGTGTTCCAAAAGTGACGACCCCAAACAGTGGCCTCTTTCTGTGAGTTTCTGTGAAGATGTTTTACCACTGGTTCGTTTGATCAAAATATTTTGAGATTTCATGCTGTGCGATACCAATTATATCAAGTTTCATCCAAATTTCACATGGTTGGGTCTAACCCATTGGGTGATTTGACACGGAAATATCCTGTACTGCAGACAGAAAAAAAATCAGAAATAAAATTTCAATCCAAGAGGTCACCACAGTGAGAACTTACCGGAAAGCCAAGTTTCTGTACAACCCTGGCGTATTTCCTGGCAGCTAGCCTAGACTTCTCCTCACTCTTGGCTCCTGTACACACCATCTTGCCTGAGCTGAAGATTAGAGCCGTCGTTCGAGGGTCTCGGATTCGCATGATGACTGCTGCAAATCTCTGGACAATTCAGACAGATTAAAGGATGTCTCTCAAATGACGTCACATCCTACAGATTGCCACATGCATCAGGGTCTTGAGCATACATTTTTGTGACGCGCATTAGCTGCGCCGTATTTCAAACAAATATTGAGCAACACATGCTCGTGTTTAGAACATTAGGGACCATTAGAAATTATACGCGTACGGGAAACATGCGACTCGGAAAAATCGGGTGGTTGTATCACGATTTTGCGTGGGTACTAATCTGAAACAACACAAGTAATGAGAATTTCACATCAATATGCTCATGTACAAATGCGCTCATTTCTTGAATAAACACCCGATTTCCCGAGCCGCATACGTTTCCCGTACGTGTATCATTTCTAATGGTCCCTAATGTCCATGATGTGCATACGTGTACCGTATTTTTTTCTACGAAGATGGCCATCTGTGAGAGTGGTCTATAACTTATACAGTAATTCAGACATGGTATAGTAGCCCAAATGCTAACTGTGCTGATCATGCAACAAGTTGCACAAGCTGGGATTCTATTATTAGGGAGTGTTAGATTTTCACATCGACAATGTGGACTTAGACGCGCTGGCATCATGTTCAGGTTTCAGAGATGGGCAAAGCCTCAAAATGACGTCATCTAAATATCTTTTTTGCTATTCACTCGGCATGCTTCTCCATGAAGTACATGCAATTATAATGCCAACTTTAGGCAACCACTAACGAAGACTGAATTAGGCCATGCAACGCCACGATGCCCTATCGAGTATTGATCATCTGATGCTCAGAGTGCTGTGTGGCTTTTAACTTCGCTTTTAGCTGTACGTTAAAAAATGCTTGCTAGATGCTTAATGCACATGTGTCACTAGGCCTGCTAAATCACTATCAAACAGTGTTTACATTTAATACAAATTTGCTTCTTCGATTTAAGCAGTTACTTTGTCAAATGAAGACGGTTTACCCACCGAATGTGCACATGTGGATTTATTTCATATGGGTCTTTCCACAGTAAAGGGGGCATTTTGGCAACACAGACCATATTTTCGAGGAAATACCTTTGTCTGGTCTCAAAATAAAAAGATAAATTTTATTTGTTCTGAAGAGATAACTTACATGTAGGCCCAAAAAGGGTTACAAATAGTGTGACAACATGCCTTTCTAAAAACCCTGTGTACAAATTTCCAATATACGCTCGTAACCGGGACGGACACTTGTGTTACATTTTAGGCCGTCCCGGTTACGAGCGTATAGTGACAATTTGCACACAGGGTTTTTAGAAAGGCATGTTGTCACACTTGTCACTATTTCTAACTCTTTTTGGGCCCAAGTTATCTCTTCAGAACAACTGAAACTTTTTTTTTTAATTTTGAGACCATGGAGACGAAGGTATTTTCTGGAAAATATGGTCCGTGTTGCCAAAATTCCCCCTTTACCGTGGAAAGACTCTTTTCCTCTGTTCTTGCATGTATGTCCCCAGCTTTCACTCTCAAAACTGTGTTAATAATGAAAGCATGATATTAATTCTCACTGTGTATATAAGAATTAATCTCATGCTAATTTTACGGTTCCAAAATTAAAGTGAAACCATGAATTTATACAAAACTGTTTGATTGTTGAGTGAGGTTTAGATACATACCTTTGGGTTGTACTCTGCATTTCTGGCATGGAGAGCTATCTTCTTGAGGTCTAATCTACAGCCAAGGTTTACAGTCGATACAATATTTCTGAGAACAAAAACAACAATTTGACTTCTATTTAATAAAGGCCCTGTAGATCTGTTTTGAAAAATTCTTGAAACAAAACCATTATAAATCAAAAGAAGAACATCAAAAACCTGTCTGAAGACGTTTTAGCTCCGTCAAATGTACCACGTTTTCCAAAAACATGAAAATCCATGTGCATTTTGCCGGAGCTCGACGAGGAGTTTCAGAATGACTGTTTGTGACTTATTCTAAATTCGTCTCTTTCTTGTCAGTCGGTCGCGTACGTACACAGCACTCTGTGACTCGCGTCATACTGGTCGTGTGCGTGATTAGTCTTGTGCACATACACAGTGTAACCTACCTACGGAAAGTGTGCGAAGCCTGAATCAAGCAGTCTGTACACAGTGCCTATTTCGGACTGCTCCCATGCGAATCAACTAAGTAAACCGTTTGCAAACGATCTAAATAAATTTCATTTTCATGGATTATTTTCTGGCAAAATTACATCATCTCGGGCGGAAACATTTCATTGGATAGTTGTTACCAATTCAATCTTTACTTTGAAGAAGGTTGTCCTAGTCGACTCGCCGATTAACATTTTGGGTCGTTGCAAATGATACAGCGGCATTTAATAAAGCTTCTTTGATAACAGTATATATGCAAATGTAAGAACAAATAAGCTACAAATATTGCTGTTCATTTGGCAACTCAGACTTGGGTCAGAGTTAAATCCATTTTTTGTTTGACTTTGGACTTCACTTGGGAGAAAAAATTGCTCATGACTTGAAAGTAAATGGCTTGAGACTTGACAGAATTTGACTTGTTGACATCAAAGAAGCTTGTTCAGATAATGGATTTCGTTCTTAACTAACAATCATACAAAATACCTCCCCAAAATACTATCCATGGGAAGAAAACTGGAAATTTGCAATCTCCAATTTGGATGTGGAAGCAAAATGGTGTGATCACTGCAATGCTTTATGGAACAGATAATTTAGTGTACAAAACATCGGTGGTTTTTTGAGATCGAGAACGCGAAATTTCAGAATGGTAATGAGAAAAATATGACAAACGATATGGTAACAAAATCACAATGTTCACCCATGGGAAATTGGGGAGCTCAACAATGTGATCTGGAAAGGAAAAGCCAACGGAAGTAATTTAGCCTCTCAAGAAACAAAAGGCATTGTGCTTAACAAGTAGAACTTGCATTTTTGTTATCAGAATGATGTTTTTGCGTACATTTTATGTCTTGCCAATAAGAATGCACAAAGGAGTGAACTTCTACTACACGTATACTTACTGTAGTTGCGGCACAATTCCCGTTGACTCTACACTACCCGGTGTAGCTGGCGTCATCGGTGTAAGAGGGGTCTGTGGATACATACTGGTAGTGGTTGTTAACGATATACTAGGTGGTAAGCTGCTGCCGCCACCAAGACCAAAGCCAGAAGGCACCTGGAGCATGTTAGAGTCTGATGACAACCGTTGCTGGTGGTGGTGGGGGTTATGTGGGTCATCCTGGTCATCGCCTTGAAGGTGGTGGGACTGTATCATCTGAAAGGCATGAAGTAACGTAAATAAACTAGACCTGTGTTCGTTCTTGACAACGAACACATGGCTGTTCCCCTCCTTTTTATAAACATATATGGTGTTCGGGATGACCTTTGTTAGTGATCGTATATGAAGAAATCACGATCGTATGTCAAACGGTCCAGTTTTTATCGATTTTTAAATATCGAATTTTATTACATGCCCCTTTAATCTGACATGTAGGGAAGGTCAAAGGTGTTGATATATGTTTGGATACCCCACCCTAGTCGAAGTGTAACACAGTTGACCCCATCGTGATATATTGTACCCCTTTCAAATGGCAAGGCAAAATCTGTTTGACCAATAGGAAACGAGGTCAAAGGTCAAGCCATGTGCGCATCTTAAAGACATTTGTTAGTGATCGTATATGCAGAAGGAATCAAATTTGTAGGTCAAACGGTAGATTTTTTATTGATTTTTAAATATTTAATTACGTAATCATCTTGTCGCTAGAGGGCGCTATTTCGTACGATGACGTCATCACTTATATTTTTGGAAAGCTTAAGGGCCTCTGGTAATAACACCATTGACCCTATCTCAATACCTCCTTTCACTTTCAAACTAAGGGCCACTTCCGGTTTCGACCGGAAGTGAGCAAGGTCAAAGGTCACGACCATATTTTTTGGATACACCACCCTAGGTCCAAGTGTAATACAGTTGACCACATCCAGATATCTTGGACCACTTTCAAATGGCAAGGCAAAATCTGTTAGACCAATAGGAAACGAGGTCAAAGGTCAAGCCCTGTGCGCATCTTAAAGACATTTGTTAGTGATCGTATATGCAGAAGGAATCAAATTCGTAGGTCAAACGGTTGATTTTTTATTGATTTTCCAATATTTCATTACGTAATCATCTTGTCGCTAGAGGGCGCTATTTCGTCCGATGACGTCATCACTTATATTTTTGGAAAGCTTAAGGGCCTCTGGTAATAACACCATTGACCCCATCTCAATACCTCCTACCACTTTCAAACTAAGGGCCACTTCCGGTTTCGACCGGAAGTGAGCAAGGTCAAAGGTCACGACCATATTTTTTGGATACCCCACCCTAGTCGAAGTGTAACACAAGTGACTTTGTCCAAATATCTTGCACCAGTTTCAAATGGCAAGGCAAAATCTGTTTGACCAATAGGAAACGAGGTCAAAGGTCAAGGCGTGTGCGCATCTGAAAGACTTTTGTTAGTCATCGTATATGGCGAAGGAATCAAGATCGTAGGTCAAACGGTTGAATTTTTATTGATTTTTGAATATTTAATTTATTAAACTTCATGCCCCTTTAATCTGACACGTGATGACGTCATGATTACGTCATTAGTACTGTGCACTAATTCACATAGTGAGCAATGTCCATGTGAAGTTTGAAGTCAATCATGAATGTACAAGTGCCCGAAAAAGCGTCTGAAAAAAGTGGAAGAAGAAAAAGTAAAAAAAAAAGAAAAAAAAAAGAAAATCGTAACGAAAACAAAGGCTGTTCCGACCGTATCGGAACAGCCAAAAAAGGAAAGAATTATGTTTACTGGTCGCCGATAATTTTCCTTAATATGACTCAATAAACACCAAAAAGTGTTAATTTTGTTAAGGTAAGTGAATTTAGGAGTGACAAACATTCGATTGATCACGTTCACAGACGCCATCTTCGTAGGAAGAAATGCTACTGCGTATTAAACGCTATCAATGTTTCAAACACACGCGCTCAAAATTCTTATGCACGTGGCGATTTGTAGAAAGTGACGTCATTTGAACGTGATCAATAGTTTCCTTAAAAATACTTAACTTTCTCTGCCATGTTCATATAGACTATATGCACATGGCGACCAGTGAACGGAATTCATGCCATAAAGAATAGATGTGCTCCGTTTTTATATCTAAACTGCCCTCTGTTAAAATTTTTTCGTTGTGAGCACGCACACCGTTTTGCATACATTTGGGGAAATAATTGAGTACCGGTAGTTTATCATGGTTTCAGACTTAGTGTACAAAACAAATATGTTTTTTCCCACACATAAATTTAGGTTTTTCTATCAAATCACTTACCGATACTTAATATGTCATGTTCAAGAAAAATATAAATAATCAACTTTTCAATTATTCTTACCAAAGTTCGCATAATTCAAAGACGATTTGACATGCAACCTCATTCCTAAACCAATTTTATGCAAAACACGATTGCGTGCGCATAATGCCAGGCATGTTTTGGTTTGCTGTGATATCGGAGGGCACATCGTCTATCATGTACCGGTACAATAATAAATATTTAGGCGAAGATCTAATAAAGTCTGAAATATGGTGCAATTTGCTTTATTCATTTCAGAAAGAAGTAAACCTTTCTTTAAAACTTGAAGCGTTTGTCTGACTCAAATCGTACCTGGCTCTGTGGCACCCCGAGCATGCTTTGTTGTGTCGTACTTCCATAGATCTGTGACGACCTCCCGGATCCCCCTGGGTACTGATTCATGGTGTTAAGTCAAAAACTTAGGTACACAGCCTAATTGATCTGTAAAAACAAAATGACACAGGATTGGCTATGGTTATCATTTTCAGAAAAAAGACGAACACTACTTCTTTTTCTTTAGAGTAAGTGAATTGTAACATTGGAGAATATTATTTATGATGGTTGTAGAAATAAAAGAAACCTTGAAACTTCTGAGGAACTTGCTCTGCAGAACCCGAAAATTTCACAAACATAACCGCAGAGCATACTTAACATACAAAGCCGATACCGTGCACATGCTGTCTTTGTAGGCGTGGCTTGGACCTTAAACCAATCAGGAACAATTAACGCACTCGCGAGTTTACACCCATTCTCAGATAGTGTTTTGGGGAGGTATTTTATGCGATTCTTAAGTTAAAGTGAAATACATTTTCTGGAAAAACCTGAAAACGCTCCTTTAACCAGGAGGGGGGGGGAGGGGGGAGGGGGGGGGGGGAAGAGGGGGGAGAGGGGGGGGGGGGGGGGGGGTGTTGTGATTCTTCTTTAGAAAAGCAACATTTATGACAAAAGTGCATGTGGATGGGAAGTATATCTTAGAATTGGATTATCTGTTGATTCCAGGAGGTAATTTCCTTAAATGCCGTGGCTATAATTAGTAGTTACCGTAACCGTAACGAGTTAATGAACGGCTATTTACAGGATTGCAACTGTGCAAGCACGGTGACCGTGACATGTTCATCGAAGCGGCAAGACATAATCGGCCACAACATTGCTGACCCATTGTTCGCGGCGTCATGCGTGCAGGATATAATCTGCGACTCCGAAATCACAGAACAGATTGCCCCTTACAAGTTACAGTAACTGTAACAGCTTCTGGCCTTTTCCCTCTTTGAAAACACCCACCTCCAAGTAGAATATGATGATAACTACGCTCAAATTTGCATCTATCAAACAATAACATCACGGAACGGAAGAAAAAACACATTAATCGAATTGTACTTATTTGCCGTCACATGTACTTTATTCCTTGGCTAAGACAACAAAATACAACCTGTACGCGCATGCCCCACGAAATCACTGCATGATGATATCGATCGACTAAATCAACATGTCGTTGCACTTGGCTTGCGCTGTTGCAATCCCGTAACTATAGCCATTCATTATCGCGTTACGGTTACCGTAAACTATACTATAGCCACTGCGTTCACCCAACTCAACCACTCAAATGTTCAGCCAACTCGACCATTCAACCAACTCGACGGTCGACCTTTCAGCCAACTCGTCCAGCCAACTCGTCCGTTCGGCCAACCTGTCCATCAATTTTTTTATCATGTCCATTCAGACAACTTTATCAGTATCATTTAACCAAATCGATCCATTCAGCCAACTCGACCATTTAGGCAACTCGGCCATTCATTAACCACTCAACCAACTCGATTATTCAGACAACTCGACCATATCGACCATTCACACAAAACGTCCATTCAGCATGTTTAGCCATGGTGGAGGAAGGAATGGTTCAGCCAACTCGACCGTTCAGCCAACTGGCGAGAGTTTTGACTGTTGTAATCACAAGATTGTTGAGATTTACCCGTTGGAATTGACAATTCAGACGATTTTTAGACACTTTATGGCATATACTTTGGTTGCAAACGAAAATTATGTTTAACAATTAAAATTCAGCGACGTATGCACAACGTTGAAATTGCGGTGTTATGTTGTCGATGATCGCATGCACTGTGTGATGAGTGAGTAGCTGCTAAAGTCGCACTGTACAAAATAGAGGGCGCTGCACATTATTCACAGATGGAACATATTAATGAGAAAAGTGGGGTATGTTGGCAGGCCCTACTTCAAGTTTCTTACATCAAATAGTTCGCGGCAAACACATTATTCGCGCAATGTTGAAAAATTCGCTGTGAGGTCAACTGAATGTGCATTCGCTTTCGCGGGCTTAAAGGGCCCCTGAAATGGTGTTTTTAACAATGAAATCTGTGCTATGGAACTAGGCCATTAATTTACAATCATAAAAACCCTACTTAAATTGTTCGGGGGGTTAAAATCAAGGTTTTTTTTAATTTTTATGCTAATAAATTTACATATGCATGAGCAAAGTGGTGATTTCACATTAGGAAAACACAGGAAAATCTCGTTCAACTGTGCACAAAAGTTTCCACAATTTTCTCCAACTTGCTGAAACACTTTTGTAACCCATGACGGTTCAGGTTTGTTTTACATGTTGCCTTAGTGTTGCAAACCATGAAAAAACTAAGGCTGGAAACTGCAGCATTTTTTCACAATTCCAGTTTGAAGTCTTAGTTTTTTCTTTGCTTTTCTGCTGTGTGTTCCTAAAGAGACATGCCCCAAACAGCGCCCTCTTTCTGTGAGTTTATGTAAAGAAATTTTCACAGTTGAAAAATGCCACTTTTAATTCATGGGGCATCAAAATAACAGTAGTATTGTCTTTCTACACAATTAGTAATCCTTCATATGCAGCAAAATCTGTGCATAAAGTTATTGAGCATTTCAGGGGCCCTTTAAGGCAACACTGTGGATATTGGACAACCTTTTTTTTTCTGCGTCTTGCAAAAAAAATATCAAATTTTAGTAAAGTCTTGATGGCTACATCCTATTGACCCCCTTCGAACACGTGCAAATTAATATGCCATTTTGAGAGTCAAATAATGCCGAGTCATTGTGGAAACGATGTGCGTGCGCGCTGTACTGTGTGCGTCTCTGGTGGGCATAACGCGGTTTAACTCACCAATGGGAGCCTTAGCATTGCACGTTACGCACGCTATGGACACGCACAACGACGCGGCATTATTTGACTCCCAAAATGACGTCATTAAGTTGGCACGAGCTCAATACACCATGTACACTGTGGTCAAGACTCCACAGCCTTGGCTACAGGAGTTCACAGTACTAGCCCAGATTAGAAAAGTCTATTTGTAAAATTTCGGAAGGGGCTTCCAAGCAGTTCCATATTTTGCACTGAGTTCACCATCCAAGCACACAAATTGATTTCCAAGCGTACTGCTCAAAACAGATATTTTATTCCAACATATATACTAACATAAACTCAGTTACCAACTTTTAATAGTGTACTGTAGAAAAACCAAAAAAGAACAGAATTTCATACATGTAATTTGATCACATCAAACATTAAATTTACATTTTATCCAAGCATATTATATTAGACAGAAAACACATTTTGAAATATACAAGAGGATTAAATATTGTACATTTAGTCAAACAAAAGCAGTGTTATTTTTGGACGGAATTGACAATTTTCAAAATAGCACTGGCAGCCTCGTCTCAGATACTGACCAATAGGGGGGTTTCACAGGGGGTTAAAAGGTCACAGGTCACAATTATTGCTCGTTTTCCAGAATGGGAGAGAACAATAGAGCCACGTGCTTTTCTGCTAGCAGCCACGTGCGTTTCCCATGTGGCTCTAATGTTCTCTCCCATTCTGGAGGACAATCAATGAAAGCCCTTCAAAACGAACTGAAAAATGATACATTTTCAAGACTCCCAATTTGTTATTTACTTATTTTGCTAGATTCCTTTTTTTTTAATATACGAATTTCCATGAAAAATTCCGGGTTTATTACCGGGATGCAGAAAATTCATAGCTCTGTTTACCTAGCGCTAAATTCACACAAATTAAATTCACTGTTATATTTTCATAAAGCAATAATGTGATAGATTATCCTTATCAACACATGGCCACAGCAAGTCTGGTGAAGGAGAGAGTCATTTTAACTATCAAGTGGACAATCGCGTATTACAAAAGATTGCTCTCACATATCACTATGAACATCTAACAATGGAAATTGGGCACACACCATTGTTACCAACAATGGGGAACATGTACATGTTTTTGCTCATAGTGTATGGTGCCAGATTATCAGGGATGTAGTCGAGGCCGGCTAAGCCGAGGCCGAGGCCGGGCTCATTTCTTGAGTTTGTACACTGTATGTATGGCGGCCTCGAGGCCAAAACGAGGCCCGAGGCCGGGAAAATTCGGCCTCGAGGCCGGCCTCGACTACAACACTGCAGATTATTATTGACGTAAAAGAACCAAACTTCGTATGAAAGAAAAATTCATATGGTCCTCTTCGGGATTCAAACCTTTAATAGACCTCTGACACTAGCTGAGGCACAGTGGTATACACCAATCCAGTAACTAAGGTCTCCTTCCCTGTACATCCGCCATAGCTGGGGGGCTTCCACTGAATGAACTGTACGTTTTTGCTGTTGCTGAAGCTGCATTTGTTTACTTCGAACAAGTTATTATTATTATTATTATTATTTCTTTCTGGTATTCATACCAAGGATTCCTCAATAGTGCTCATTGCACTGTCACTCGCAAGCGTGAGGAAACCCATGAAGAATTAGAATTAGAATTATAAATGTCCAGAGACACCGGGGATGATCCCCCTTGCTCTTCACGAAAGAATGCTCTGGGATCTTTAGAGTGCGTTTTTCATTACCTAACACACTGGACCAACGGCTTTACATCCCTTCCGAAGGATGGAGCAAGTGTGGTGGAGTGCCTTGCCCAAGGGCACAGGTACCGTAGCCGTGGGGAGGTTCGAACCTGCAACCCCAAGTTTTCACCTATGATTGCGAGTCAATGACCTAAACCGCTCGGCCACAGTACCCAGTTGCGCGTCTTTGTAGGGTTGTGTGTACGCGAAGGCGGGCGCATCGCGTGTACGCGAAGGAGGCGCATCGCATGTACGCGAAGGAGGCGCGTTCGTGCATGTAATGGATGAGAGCTTTTCGTTCTAACAGCAACACAAAACGCACAGCCCATGCACTGGACGCCCCCCAGCTATGGCGGATATACAGGGAAGGAGATCTTAGTTACCGGATTGGTCTATACTCGCCCAGGTTTTCCTAATGAACCCAATTTTTCTCTGTGTTGCACGAGTGCACAACTGAGCATGGGTGTGCAACTTTTTTACAATTCGGTTTCACATTTGGAAACTGAATATTCAAAACCAAATACCAGAAAAAAATAGGAAACGCCATTATAAAAAATCGTGGAAAAACAGTACATGGAAGTTGAATGAATCCGAGCAAAAAGATGCATTTAAAAAAAACCCAACTAGTTTACCAACCCTTTGCCCGCAAGTACAGGATGCAGCAGCGCTATACAATACATAAAGACACCGAACTTTTTTGTTTGCCAGGCCAGCATTCAAGAAAACGATCAAAGAGAAAACGATTGCTGGAGAATCGCTGTGTGTCTGCGCAGCGGGCGGTGCAGTTTTGATTGTTTAATTCGTACAATTGGATGCTCCAATTTGTTTAATTGGAGCATTGAATATTCATTTTTTTTTTTATAATTAGAATATTCGGATTTTGAGATCTTTGCTTTCTCCCAACACTAGTTTCTATATGGTACCCTGCAAAACTTGCTACACAGACAAATCTGTAGCTCATACTTTTTTCTGCCGATCAAGATGAATTCAGACCATCCCTGGCTTGGCATACATAGGCAGATGGTAGTAGTTATAGCTGAGAAAGCTGAGCAGTCGTGTGTCCAAGGCACGTTTGTTGCTGCCGGTTTTAAACTGTTCCTCCAAGTACTTGCGCTCTCGCTTATCAAGCTGTGTGGATAAGACAAAGGAAGGTTCATATAATGTTCAAGCCTTGACATTAACCACTCGACGCCGGAGGACGTGTAAACACATTCTGGCAATGTATAGTCACAAGGGCGGTTGACGAGTTAAAACGTCAGCTTAATTTGTCACAGTCTTCCACTGTTCGACGTGTTATCCACCATTCATTTGTACACACAATGTTTTGAACTTGACGGCTGTGGACGGCCTGTCAGTGTAGCTAATCTCACTCCATGGTGGCCGCATCGGAGAGTTGCAAAGTATGATCTTTCGGTGAGAAGATTAATGCAATGAATGTAGAAATGACTCTCAAGAGTCAGTATTTGTGGTGCTTGACCTGGTCTTAACTTTCGGCAAATTCAATTTTTTGCCAAAAATAATACCGGCGTCAACTGATTAACCAAGGCCACCAATGGGCTTATGCCCTGCTGAGTTGGCCCTGATGCCCCTTCAAGATATACACTTTTTGAGGCCAACTTAGCCAGCATGCCCTATCCTTTCTCAACCACTTCGTGGTGTGAGTGTCTTGGGGCGGTTATACAGAATTAGCCCATGAATTAGACCAGGGCAGAGCTGGTCTTTTATCTTATTGGCTTTGGGTCAAGTCAGTTTTTGGTTTTTGACCTGTGACTCGACTGTGGAGAAAATGACTTGTGACTGGACTTGGGGAATAAGATTGATTTAGGACTTGAAATAAAAACTAGTCATCAAGTCTCCAGCCCCAGAGACATACATGTATACTGCATAACCAAAACTGCTAGTGCAGTCTCCCGCTACAGGGGAATAAATTGGAAAATGCCTAGCCGCTGCGAAGTGGTTAAATTTCATGAGGTTGTATATATACTAACAAGTACACATGAGGAACAAAGTTTACCACGGTGTCCCTTCATACCAGTTGGCCTCAATGCCATTTGAAATTCAATGCCCTTTGACAAAATCAAGGCCAGCGTGACCTGCCCCTTATTTTAAGAAGGTCAATGCTTGCTATTTATGCATTCCAAGTCTCCTCTTTGCGATGAGGATTGATAAGCTGTCTCACGGCCTCACCTCAAGATCCTGATCAATGAGCTGGCGAACCTTTTCCTCCAGGGCTGTGGCATCAACAGCCTGATAAGAAAGGAAACAAAGATATAGACCATTTCGAATAGCCGCCATTTCCTGGGGCACATTTTGTTATTTAAACCGTTCAACAATGGAAGCACAATATGTGCAACTGTATATGTCCTCAAGGAACAAAGAAACTGCCCCACAAGATGGTGGCTATTCGATACGGTCTATTGCAAAGTTTCCACAAATGGAGAACAACGTACTTCAAGAGAATGGCAAGGGGGAAACATGCACAAAAAAATGAATAAAAATTATGATTTGAAGTGGTGTTGACATGCTACAAATTGTAAAATAATGCAAAACATAACATTTTAGGCAAAATGTAAAGGAAAAATGTAATATGTTATGCCACAAAATGTAACGAATTCAGTAGCACAAACAGCAAAGGCTTTTCGCAGAAATTGCAGAAAAGCCAAAAAAGCAGGGCCCAATTTCATGGAACCCGTTAGCACAAAAATGTATTTTACAAAACTGGGTTGCCAGCCAAAATCGTATGTGATATGTTTTTACTGATATTTTGCTCCTGTTCCTAAAAATACAATTTGACACACAATTTTGGCTGGTAACCCATTATACAGAGCAAAGAAATTCTGTGCTAAACAAATTTTTGTGCTAACAGGTTCCATGAAATTGGGCCCAGATCAGTTCTAACTGCCATGTGACCCTGAGAAGATATCACCAATGGACAACTGAATGGAAAGAGATTTGAAAACTATTACAAATGGTGAAGATGGCTATGACAAAAACTAATTTGTGCTCAGTACCTCATATATGTTCCGTAAAATAATGACAAATTTTCCATAGCCACCATCATTGCATTGGATAGATGGAACTACCGTAATTTTCGGAATATAAGCCGCGGCTTATACGTTGATTTTGCCAAAAAAAGGGTTCCCGGCGGCTTATAAACCGGGCGGCTTATACGCCGAGCTCTAAAGATAAAAATCATGATATGCTCATATACATTATGTAATGTAGTTCCTGAAATAATTCTATCAATCTTTTATGGGAATTTTTTATTGGCAAAAAACGATGTTGAAGGCCATCGCACGCGCACGAAAAGGTGTGCAATTTTCCCAGGTGCAGAGTGTACCGATCTTTGTTGGTGACCCATACATCGATGTGACACTGCACAAGCGCAGGCAACCAGTTCGCCATCGGACCATGCCATCGGTCGTGAGTACTCGTCCAACGCCAAACAAATCGTTTAGTGCGTCTGTTCCTTCCGTGTTTTCTTCAATTCTTTACTTTTAGTTGGCGTTGTTTTAAAATCCAAAGAGTTCTGTGTTTGTCAATGTCTGTGAAAATGTGTGTTTTAGATGGAAAATCATTACAAGTAATTTTAATTAACGATGTTTTTCCAACGATGTACAGTCACTTTGCCCAACTTGAGCTCCTTCGCCCAAAAGCCATTTTGCCCAAGCGGCATACGTGTATACGTACGTACGTCCGCAGGCAGGCAAACTGTCCCCTATTTTAATAAGCCTTTTTGGTATCTTGCGCGCGGTGGCGAGGTCAAAGGTAAATTCGGAACACGCGTACGACGCCACCATAGTTCATTCACCGCCATTGATACAATGGGGTGAATGAACTATAGCGGCGTCGTGCACAAAAATATGGGGCGGACGCAAATGCGAGAAATCATCGGGAATACCGGTACCAAGCAAAAGACTTTAGATCTATGTAGCATTCTTTTTCCGCTGAATTACAAATATTAATATCACCCAATCCCCATGAAACCCCTTTGTGTCAGTTGCAATCTTCTTTTTCAAGTAATTTTTAATGATGTATAGTGAATCAACATAGAATGATCTATTGAGATAACCGAATTCGGAAAAAAAGAAGGCACAGCGTTTGAACAGCCTTAGTTTACTCCGCTAAAGACGCCCATTGATGACCATCGGCTTCAGTTTTTTGCCGCTGGCCGTGCACTCAGGCAAGAACCACCGTGAAGCTGGTTTTCTTATTTATAAACTCTTTTTGCAAAAATGGAGAGGCCCCATGAACCGTCCAATTATTGATGTTGCAGCTTCGGTCTAAACCCTAGTCTTTGTGAAAGACTGTCTTACGTTGCTTGGTTCGTGTACGTGCGCGGTCGACATTAAACTAGTTCCTTGTCCACACGAACCAAGCAACGTTAGACCGTCTTTCACAAAGACTATCTAAACCCCGTCCATCTGGTCCAGTACAATGTCCAATTCTTTGTCACTGTCCTTTGCGTTTTTAGTTTAATCGTGATGGACCCAAACGCATGACAAATGCAATGTAGTGGCAGACAATACGGAAGCAATCAAACATAAAACGTTTGGCATATTTTATTTTGGCCGGCGAGATCAAAATCGCCAAGTCACCATGTGCAACGAAAATAGCCAATCGCGGTGCGCGTAATGGAGAGACTCGGCCGGCTATTATCGTACATGCATAGCATATGCGTCGGGCCCGGGCGAAAGCAGTGTACAATTTGTACACGTGGGCTGCGTTCCACTCATCATGCGAACGTTGGCAACGTTCGTCTCTGGTTACAGTGCTCTTTGATCTTGTGCATATGCGTACAAGCTGGGTATACTATGTTGTTGGCGAACGTTGCAAACGTTTAACAATGTGCGCGTATTTGGAACGAAGCCTTGCTTTCACTTACCGTGTTTGTGCATGGCCTGGTGCACTGCCGTGTGCCGCCGCCGTCGGAGAATCCAGCGAACATCTTGATGGCTTGCGGCCTTCGTCATCGATGTTTTCTACTCCTTTATTTTTTGGAGATTTCTTATTATGCACATTCCAAGGCATTTTTAAAATATGTCAAGTTACATGTACTTTATCTATTTACAAAACAAACTGAAACAAGATTAGCCTACTTTTAGTGCATTGCACCTTGCTATAACTTATTATAAACAGGTAACGCCTTTTCCGATAAAGCCACTTCTTGATTTCAATAACGTTTTCTCTTGAGTGTGCCGTCATCAAAACAACCTGGACCACAAAGCTCTCTTTGAGGCGATATGCCGTGCCGACAGAGAGTGTGACTACTGCAGTGCGTGGTCGCGCGCACGTGGCCCGCGGTGAGGCACTTACGGCGGCAGTTCTTTGTGATCGATCTGTGGCCGACAAAATGGTGCGGCTAATAAGCCGGGCGGCTTATACGCCGACGGTGAATCTTGTTTCTGGAATTTTCGGGCGTCGCGGCTTATACCCCGGGCGGCTTATATTCCGAAAATTACGGTACTTCTATTTTCATTTTCAGTAAAATTATTACGGTATACAGGGGTGTGAAATCTCCGATTTTTAGCGGATTTCCGCTTTTTTTTATGAGCGTGCCAGAATTTATTTTCGGCTTTTTTGTTTTGCGCTCCATATTTAATTTGCGCTCCATTTTTAGTTTTTTTTCCCTACCAATGGGCCATATTGTTTTACCGAGCATAAACAGTGCCCTCAATTGATTCATTAATTTCGTGAAGCAAACTTGTGCAAGTCTAGTCGCCAAGCAAGTGCCATGGCATACGTATGTAGTGTACGTATGCTAAATATGCAGTGGTGCCGCGTGTGTGATTGCAACGAGTGGCTAAACAGACTTGTACAACTCTAATCCCTCAGCAAGCGCCATCTTTTCTTGCATCGCAAACCGGCAGCGGCCGTACATGCATCTCGTGTGTGTGATGCGTGGGGCACTACACCGCGCTCAGCCGGGGTGATCCCCGCTCGCGATGCGGCAAGCAGTGGGCAACGAACCGATTTTATGTTAAGTAAGGTTGTTTTTTGCCCTTACCCGACGTAATTATTAACACTGTATACTCAGTGCTTTCCCAAGACACTATGAAAAACTTCATAGCGTGCTCGGGTGGGACTCGAACCCACGACCTCCTGCATACAAGGCAGACGTCTTAACCACTCGACCACCGAGCTAGCCGGTGTTGAATGGCCGGTTCGAATCATTTCGATTTTACAATTTTTGCAATTAGATTTTACTGGCCGCTTTCGCTTGTCTGTCTTCAACGATCGATGTTGCCAAGATTCTTTTTAATATTATCCACACTTGTACAAGGTAAATATTTAAAACAAAACTGGTTCTTGTGATAGTTAAAATGTTTTTTTGACATTACACAATGTTGGTAAACGATCTCAAAAGTTGAAGCACTCGTAGTCTGTAACGCCTCTCCACCTCCCCGATTTTAAAAAAATTCTCCGCTCACACCCCTGGGTATAAAAATGGGTGATTAAAATGTTGGGACGTTGCAAATCCTGTATACAAGCTTTAATCTTACCGGTCTCTGGATCAGGAGTTCTCGTATCTCCTGTCTGAAATCCTGGAACCGATCGTGGAAGACCGCTAGGCACCAGGTCTCCCTGAAGAAGCTGTACAGGTCTGGTATCAGTCCTTCGTTGAAGCGGGATACCAGGTTGTTCAGGTAACGCTCGTGGAGGTTGTACAGGCACAGGAGATTGCTGGTGTCAATAGTCTGCAATATGCAAAACACAAAAAGATAACTGGCTGTTAAGGACATAAATATATAAAGACATAAATATAATTTATACAACCTACCTTTCCAGTATTAGGGCGACCGGTTATGGGTAAAAAAAGGCGTATTAGGACGACCGACCGACCGCATTAGGGCGACCGATAGCCGGTCGTCCTAACGCCAAGTGCTTCAAAAACCATCTTTATTAGGTCAAAAACCATTTTTATTAGGTTTCTCACCATTTTTATTAGGTTTGTAACCATTTTCGTCTAGGTTGAAAAACATTTTTATGAGAACTTTAAGTCGAAAAAATGGGTGTCAACGGCAGAGTTTCTTGCCGACAAATTTGCCGTTTTAGTGGTTCCCCAGAGCACTCTTCCCAAAACGGTCGTCCTAATACGGGAAAAGTAGTTATTTAACCTAATATTGCAAAATGAATTATAAAATGAATTTCGATTGAATATTTTGCATACACTGATTTCAGGTGGCGATTACGTGATTTTGCCATTTAGAGGACGCTCCTTATTTTGCCACAATTGCTCAGACAACTCACTTTCATTTGTTCTCTCTGTTCCGACAAAAGGCCTGGGGTGGATTGCAATAAAGAAAGTTAGGACGTCCTAACCCCTAGGACGTCCTAACTCTGACATCACTAAGACATCATAGATGATTTTGTCTTGCAATAAAAATTTATGTGTCCTAACTTGTGTCCTAGGACACATACAATTTAGGCAACTTATATGTGTCGTAAGTTTGATAACTATTTTTCCCGTATTAGGACGACCTTTTTGGGTAGAGTGCTTACAGAGACCACTAAAACTACAAAATTGTCGGAAAAAAACTCATGAATTGACACCCATTTTCTCGACCTAATTCTCTGAAAAAAAGTTCTGCGACTTAGACGATAATGGTTTGTGACCTAATAAAAATGGTTAAGAACCTAATAAAAATGGCTTTTGAACTAATAAAGATGGTTTTTGAAGCACTTGGCGTTAGGACGACCGGCTATCGGTCGCCCTAATGCGGTCGGTCGTCCTAATACGCCGTTTTTACCCATAACCGGTCGACCTAAACGCGAAAGAGTAAGTTGTTGTGTCTTTAAAAAATTATGTCTTTAAAAAATTGTTTTATATTTCCTGCTCAATTCTGAGAAAAAGAGCCTCGTGACTAGGATCAAATGATCGTTTTTGATAGTTTGTCTTACACTCAGTTTTCACTGAAAGGTGATTACGGTTCAAACTCGGCCTATGTTAATTACGAAAGTTTTCTCAACGTTTTTCATGCCACTACCATGCGTACGTATATACAGCAGCAACGACCAGCAAGTAAAACATGTAAAATGCGCATGCAGCTGCGCGACGTTATGCAAACACACCAGCTGCGATTGAAACGCCGTTCACAACGTTTATGTCTTAGTTAAGACGTCCTAACTTTTGGATATTGCAAGGCATTTTTCAGTGTGTCGTAGCTAAGATGTCATAAATTCAGTTAGGACATATTAGTCCGGGAGCCCAGCAGGATTTCATCATAATTTTGAGTGCAAAAGGTTTGAAGTGTGGGATTGGTAGAAGTAGCTGGGACATCTCCCAAACGGGCTTTCTTAAGTGTCCCGGGTGGTGCGTTGGGAGGGGGCAGCCCCCTAAAGTCACCCAAAAATTCGGTTTCATCATAATTGAGAGTGCAAACCCAATTTTAGCGCGAATCGTAAGGCCAACCTACACTGATTGAAAATTCGATACTTAAGAAAGATATATTTGGTGCGTTAGCCACTTAAGAAAGCGGTTAATTAGCGCTAATTAGACGTTTAATCATAATTCTGAGTGCAAAGACAAAACGTATGTCTATGTGCACCCTACACACGGCTGAACACAAAAATGCCACTTAAGAAAATTTCTGGTGGTGCGAACCCTACTTAAGAAAGGGTCAAAGGTTAATTAGGTCAAAGGTCACCAATATTCAAAATACGAAGAGCAAGTTTCTAGCGTGTTTGGATTGAAAGTTTATGACAAATCAATCACTGATTAACCATTTAAGAACAAGATATGTGGTGCTAAGTCTAATTAAGAAGGCCTTCAATTAGCACTAATTACACCTTTAATCATAATTACGAGTGCATCAATAAAACAAGTGCCAATGTGTTCCTATAACCATACAAAATCAAAATTACCCGCTTAAGAAAATGTTCGGTGGTGCGAACCCTGCTTAAGAACGCCTGGAAATCCTAAAGCTCAGGGTCACGTGTAACAGTAAGCCCCGGCCCCTGCGTCTTCCCATTCCCGCCCTGCGGGAATGCGCACTGCATCCCGGGCGCCCTGCACTGCCGACACCCACTTCCCGGACCGCATGACCCAGGCGCCATGGTCCCCGGTTCCCTCTCCCGGTCCTGAACCCCACACCAATCACCCCACCACCCCCTCCCCCACCTTCTCCCCCAGCCGGTCATGATACCTGCAAGTTGCCGATATGTGCTGTTGTCAAACACGATTGCCTAAAACACATGCCAAATTGAAGAATAATGTCGAGGTGGTTACTGTGTAATATAAAAGCTATAGGAGGGCACCAGCGCTACCTCCCCCTTTCCCGATGAGCTACATCAGACCGATCACCCGACCCGACGATCTGGGCTTATCAGGAGTTGAAGTTCCACTTTCATGAAAATCACCCGCCCCCCCCCCCCCCCCCCCCCCCCCCGACCAAACCAGCCTACGCGCCACTAACTGTTCGTGATTTCCTGATAAATAATTTGTAACCTAAGAACAGCATATCACGTGTATTAAGTGCGTAAGGACAACTTATTTAGCCAATTTATTAGTATCAATTAGAGTAATGCCCACAAGTTCAACACTTGATTCACAAACAAGCTAATGAACCAAATTCCACAAATTAAGAAGAAATATTCCCAGTGGCGGATCCAGCCTCATTAAAATACAGGAATACGATGGATTTCAGGGGATTATTTCCGTCCGTTTTGTGTTTAGGAACTTGTTAAAGATCGGTAATAATAGCCACCTTTGGAAATGGAGTGCGAATTTTTATGTTTGTGTTGATTTTGGTTAACCTATCCGGATCGAAACCAAGTCAGACCACATACTGCGAGCTTCCAGCCTAACCCCCCAACGACTCCAGATCTGTAGCACCCGGTAACACCGAGCTGCCCTAATAAAAAGAGATAGCCCATGCTTCTGACACTATCCGCCATGCGGTCCTGCCCAAGGACTTTTCCAGGATCCAAGCCCTCACCAAGTCATCTAGTAACCACGCCTAGGACCACCCGCCGGCCGTAAACAGATCAGGAAATTCCACAAAATCACAAAATACCCGCGCGCCCTTCGCCCTGAGCCGGACAATAGGACTGATCTATATTCTAACGTCCGTACAATACCAAGCCCTTTAGGTCCCAGCCAGCCTTGATTAGCCAAACCGTGGTCAACCTCAGCCTGCAACGACCGCTCTCACGCACAGAAACCAAAGTTCTGTCCCTCGGCATGAACTTTTCCATCCTGGTCGAGGACATCATTCAGTCAACAGAACTGGCCTTACAACACTTCAGCAAGACGACTGTATATAGATGATGATGATAATGGCATCTTATATAGACTAAGATTACTGCCATCTTGTCCACCCCCACCTATTATAGCACTCTCTCTGGAAGGACCCCACTGGTAACCAGCCACAGAACGCAATATGTCCAGTCAATTGCTGACTCTCCACCAGCCAGGACAATAATGGCAGTAATCGTAGTCTGCTTTGTCCATGTCTACGGGAAAGATGGATATGGATCGGTCTTGGCGTAGGGCTTGGAGTGCTGACAATTCTTGCCTTGAGTAGACAAAAGTTAGGTCTGGTTTGCTTGGCTTGCTTGAGTACTTGGTTGATTTGGAGTCGGACATAATGTGTAAAGCGCCATGAGTATCTTGCAGGATAGATATGTGCGCTATATGTTGTTGTTCGTCCTTCGAAATCGAAGATGACCATGGCATCAGTTGGATGGTGAGCTGTTGCGATGAGTCCGGAGATGGCTGGTGAGGCCAATCCGGGCAAGGAAACCTCTCCCACAGGTGGGGCAGAGGTGGGTAGGCCCTGTGCTTTTGGAGCCGGTGACTCTGGCTTTGCGCATCTGGCGTTTCTGCTCGGCATGCTGGGAATGGCGCTCCTCCGCTCTCCTGGCTCCTGTTGTGATAGCACTGCGCAACCCCGTCCTCATACTATGAAGGCGAGCAGAGCGATCCTGAGAGGGCTGCTCGGTCACCCAGAAGGCTGCCGGACTCCACTGCTGCCTCGGTCCAGTGAAGAACGACCACATGTCCTGAGCCGCCTGTGTGCAGGTTCGCGACTACAGCTCCCAGTGTATCCACACATACTGCTTCGCCGTTTCCCCATATCGCCACAGGACTTGAAGATCGACTGATGGTGATGTCATGACATGCGCGTGACTTGGATTAAAGTGAGGGAGACTTGCGCTGCATCGGCCTCACTCTCTCGTCCTGATACGCCGGGTCCAGTGGCAAGACAAAGTCGAGCGGCTGCAGGAGTTGCCGGAAGGTGGCAAGTATGCCATACAACCGCCTTGGGGGCTCCACTCCCGATTTGCTGTCGGGGTTTACTCCCCTAGCCTATGACTTTCCCAAGACATCCACAAGGCAGTGGAGCTATTTGACCCATAGCTGGGGCGGTGGTTGACATGGCACCAGGACGTATCCACACGTCGGTGGGCCTGCACACCATGTCTCTGGGGCTCACTGCTACTTCGAAATCCCCTACAGATTCAGCCTTAGGCCGCAAGGTCCCCAGTTACCGTGTCACTATGAGCAAGAACATGTACATGTTCATTGTAACCCCATTGTTAGTAACAATGGTGTGTGCCCAATTTCCATTGTTAGATGTTCATAGTGTGTGTTGCCACGAGGAGGCACTGCAGGAGTCTTGGTGGTGGAGAGGCTATGTACTGGCAGGGGAGACTTACACGCTCGGCTCCCTTTTCACCCAGAACGAGGCTAGCCAGCGGCAGCAGCTGAGGGTAGAAAGCGGGGTGTGCAATACTATCTACAACAACACTACTGCACTAGACACTTCACATCACCCTGTGGCAAGGCCACTAACACATAAGATGCCATTATCATCATCATCTACGGTCGTCTTGCTGAGGTGTTGTAAGGCCAGTTCTGTTGACTGAATGATGTCCTCGACTGGGATGGCAAAGTTCATGCCGAGGGACAGAACTTTGGTTTCTGTGCGTGAGAGCGGTCGCTGCAGGCTGAGGTTGACCACGGTTTGGCTAATCAAGGCTGGCTGGGACCTGAAGGGCTTGGTATTGTACGGACGTTAGGATATAAATCAGTTCTATTGTCCGGCTCAGGGCGGACTCGGGCGCGTGGGTACGAGTGATTTTGTGAAATCTGTTTACGGCCGGCGGTTGGTCCAAGGCGTGGTTACTAAATGACTTGGTGAGGGCTTGGATCCTGGAAAAGTGGCGGATAGTGTCAGAAGCATGGGCTATCTCTCTTTTTTTAGGGCAGCTCGGTGTGACCGGGTGCTACAGATCTGGAGTCGTCGGAGGGTTAGGCTGGAAGTTCGCAGTATGTGGTCTGACTTGTGGTTCCGGTCCGGACAGGTTAACCAAAATTAACACAAACATAAAAATTCGCACTCCATTACCAAAGGTGGCTAATATTACCGATCTTTAACCAGTTCATAAACACAAAACGGACGGAAATAACCCCCTGAAATCCATCGTATTCCTGTATTTTAATGAGGCTAGATCCGTCACTGGGAATAATTCTTCCTAATTTGTAGAATTTGGTTCATTAGCTTGTTTGTGAATCAAGTGTTGAACTTGTTGGCGCGCATTACTCTAATTAATACCAATAAATTGGCTAAATAAGTTGTCCTTACGCACTTGATACCGGTACACGTGATATGCTGTTCTTAGGTTACAAATTATTTATCAGCAAATCGGAAACAGTTAGTGGCGCGTAGGCTGGTTTGGTCGGGGGGTGGGGGGGGGAGGGGAATTTTTATGAAAGTGGAACTTTAACTCCTGACAAGCCCACTCAGATCGTCGGGTTGGGTGATCGGTCTGATGTAGCTCAGCGGGGAAGGGGGGGGGGGGGGGGGGTGCGCTGGTGCCCTCCTAGCTTTTATACACAGTAACCACCTCGACATTATTCTTCAATTTGGCATATGTATTAGGCAATCAACAGCACATATCCGTAACTTGCAGGTATCATGACCGGCTCGGGGGGGGGGGGGGGGGGGGTGGTGATTGGTGTGGGGATCAGGACCGGGAGAGGGAACCGGGGAACATGGCGCCTGGGTCATGCGGTCCCGGAGGTGGGTGTCGGCAGTGCAGGGCGCCCGGGATGCAGTGCGCCGGGGTGCAGGGCGGGAATGGGAAGACGCAGGGGGCGGGGCTTACTGTTATACGTGACCCTCAGCTTTAGGATTTCCAGGCGTTCTTAAGCAAGGTTCGCACCACCGAACATTTTCTTAAGCAGGTAATTTTGATTTTGTATGGTTATAGGAACACATTGGCACTTGTTTTATTGATGCACTCGTAATTATGATTAAAGGTGTAATTAGTGCTAATTGAAGGCCTTCTTAATTAGACTTAGCACCACATATTTTGTTCTTAAATGGTTAATCAGTGATTGATTTGTCATAAACTTTCAATCCAAAAACGCTAGAAACTTGCTCTTCGTATTTTGAATATTGGTGACCTTTGACCTAATTAACCTTTGACCCTTTCTTAAGTAGGGTTCGCACCATCAGAAATTTTCTTAAGTGGCATTTTTGTGTTCAGCCGTGTGTAGGGTGCACATAGACATACGTTTTGTCTTTGCACTCAGAATTATGATTAAACGTCTAATTAGCGCTAATTAACCGCTTTCTTAAGTGGCTAACGCACCAAATATATCTTTCTTAAGTAACGAATTTTCAATCAGTGTAGGTTGGCCTTACGTTCCGCGCTAAAATTGGGTTTGCACTCTCAATTATGATGAAACCGAATTTTTGGGTGACTTTAGGGGGCTGCCCCCTCCCAACGCACCACCCGGGACACTTAAGAAAGCCCGTTTGGGAGATGTCCCAGCTACTTCTACCAATCCCACACTTCAAACCTTTTGCACTCAAAATTATGATGAAATCCTGCTGGGCTCCCGGACTATATGATGCGTCTCAGACTAAAGACGGTTATATTGCAATCCACCGCTGGCATGCAGTTGGAATTGTGACTTGTGATGAGCATTACAAATTTGACCTGAATTCGCTATCCACTAGTTCCTTTTACCTTACGCCAATTTGTTGAGAAAGTGCCTTTTTATAATGGTATCAATAAATTGTTCTGGAGAAGTATGCAGACTTCTTTTCTGTCCATAGTCAGCAATGTTTCAATAGGGATTGAATAGGTTATACCCAGCACAATATGTGGCAGATTGGCACTCCCCCTACTGCCATAATACCTCAACATACTTTCCCTTTTAACGCACACCACGCCCACCCCCTTGGAAACCTGAAAGGAATTCCTTTAAAATTCTTTGGATGCTTGACACACAATGTAGAAACAATGAAGGGTAGCTATGTACCTGTTCTGCAAGGCAAATCACCGTTTGGATGTTGTTGTATTGGTTGATGTGTAGTCGGAAGTAGTCTTGATTCGAGTCGTCATTTTCTCCGGTTGTTAGTACTCGTCCCTTATGCACACAAAATAATTGATCAAAAGTCAAATTGGAGTTTGGTGTTTTATTAAAGAGAATCAAACTGTTGATGCACTTTAATTGCTGGAAAAAAACACATGCGATGACTGTCAGTAAAATATAGATTCTAAACAATTAGTAAAATGCTATAAAAATTACCTCAATTAATTACTGACATTTTTCTTAATGTGGCCAGTCACTAAAATGCGTCCACACGTCAACCGACGGCGAGGGGACGTCAACATCAGCGGTACCGCTGAAAGTTGAAACTTTTCAACTTTGAGCGTTTGCCGTTAATGGCTACCGTTATCGTTTCTGTGGACGTCCACACTGTGAACGTCAAAAATTGGGCGCGCGCCCAAATTACAACGGCAGCGGAACGGCAAAATGCTCTAGTGTGGACCGTACTTTAGCAGCAGAGCTATTGCTGCATTTTTTTTAAAACAGTCATAACAGCTTTTACACCATGTTTACACTAGAAAAGGAAAGGTCGGCTATAGATTCGGTATTTTTATTGCGACCTCGTTATATGAACACTTGCCTTGTTTACACTGAAACCTCATTTGGATTCAATCTGCCTTTCAAACCACAAAAGTCACTGCTGAATTGTGCATTCCATGATTGCATGGGCCGTTTTGCGTTTTGCACTTTAATTGAATGGTACAATACAATGTACAATACAATCCACATGTTGTATTTAGACTTAATGCCTACCAAGCTTCAGCGTGCCTTTTTGAAAAATACTGGGCTTGATTTAGCAAAGTCGGGTTGAGTGTATAAACAGGCATATAGTTTCCTTTACTTACAGGCTCTATTCGTAAACACATGATACATGGTCTGTATAATAGTTCAGCTAAAAATGAAATCCTGAATCCTTACATAATCTAGCTGTGCCATGTCCGCCTCCAGCGGCGCATCCAGACTGGGCTTGCCAAAGTGCAGGTAGTGGAGTCCGCCCGGTAGCCACGCTCCTTGCACCTTGGGGTCAGTGTAGATGGGAATCAGTGGTGTTAATTCCATAGGTGGGGCCGTGTCGTTCTCCAAGGTGGGGTCAAACAGCCTGAGCATGGTAGAGGCTAGGGCGCTGCCTATCTCCTTTGAGTTGAAGTTGGAGTGAGTCCTGTGTATGGACGAAAAAACGACGGCTCAGTACCGGTATATTTGGGTCTTTTCTCTGGTTTAAAGGCACTCCTGGCAATCGAGATAATATTTTCCTCCAAATGTTTTAGAAGAAATAACATTAACTTGATAACTTAAGCCCCAAAAGAGTAACAGATAATGTGCCCGTTTAAAACCTCTCTGCACAAATGTGGTACTTTGTGAGTGATCCAGCTCCCCTGATTGCCAGGTCATTAGTGTGGAAGTTAGCATCAATGACCAACTTGCCATCAAACACCAGACAGCTGTCATTAATGGCTACCGGGTGACGTAAAGTACACTATTGGCAATATTACCCGTTAATACTCACCATGGATCAGCGTGGTATTTGCGTTGGTACTTTGTGAGTGATCCAGCTCCCCTGATTGCCAGGCCATTAGTGTGGAAGTTAGCATCAATGACCAACTTGCCATCAAACACCAGACAGCTGTCATTAATGGCTACCGGGTGACGTAAAGTACACTATTGGCAATATTACCCGTTAATACTCACCATGGATCAGCGTGGTATTTGCGTTGGTACTTTGTGAGTGATCCAGCTCCCCTGATTGCGAGGTCATTAGTGTGGAAGTTAGCATCGATGACCAACTTGCCATCAAACACCAGACAGCTGTCATTAATGGCTACCGGGTGAAAGACACAAACATGCGATATTGAGAGGATAGACAATAATTTCTTTCAAGATTTTGAAAAGAAAGGTGTATAAAAATACGCAAATGCTTCAGGGTGGCAATAAATGAAAGAAGGATTATTCTAAATTTGAATTTAAGTGGAGAAAAAGTGTATGCGACTCCTAAAATACTTTGCATCGACACCATGTACTAAACGCTTTCCCAAAGATGATAAAATCTGACAACTATTTATTGGGACAAGGAGGGGACAATTGCATGTTGGGTATTTCTGTGTTAAATTTTACTGGGACGATGGAATTGAATCATGATTCTTGGTCGAAATCGGAAGTGACTCTAATTTTGGAATTGCCCAAGCTTACTAAAAAACATCTCAAACGCACACATCTAAATCATTAAAATTAAGTAAATACCTCAAAATCAGAAACAAAATAGACAAAGAAATTTGTAATCTATATGCAGAGATGCCAACATTGACTATCAAAGAAAGAGTAATTTGCCACGAGACACCCGCCTTAGATACAAACAATTCCAAATTACACCTAAACCCTTTTAAAACCCCACATTTAGAGCTTTGCACACTGATCACAATTGTCTTAAAAAATCATATAAATTGCGCCAAAATCGCAAATGTTGGCACCTTTGTAGATGATACTAATAATAATAATAATAATGGTATAGCATTTATGAGGCGCACAGTATCTAACATGACTGTCATTCAAAGGCGTCGTAGCCACTATTATCACTGCCCTTATGGAATTACCAGAATTATCTCGCTTCAACTAGGTGGCTGCCTGGCTAGTTGCGCACTACCCTATCAGCACTTAGATTGTAGCATTCCCCTGACAGCTCCCCAAATATCGCTCGGGTTGACGAGGCAATTAAGAATTAAGTGTCTTGCCCACGAACACAAACACGTTGGCAGAAGTGGGGTTCGAACCCATAACCCCTCGATCACGAGCACGGCTGTACACCCACTAGACCTCACATGCTCCCCACACTGAACTTAACAAAGCTGTGAGAGAGACTTTATTTCCTGGTGTACTGTACATGTAGGACCTTTTTAAGTAGACCGGTGTCACCCACCTACACATCTCACTGTTTAGGTGGAGGACAGTTCCATTAACAAGCTAATAAATAACTAATTTAAATTAGTGCATAGAATTAAATTCCCTTAATAAATATAAAGGCTTAATAAATGCAATATGTTATGTTAATTGACAGTGCAACCAACCATTGAAAGCATCAGAGTCAACTCCTTTGTTGTTGAAGCAGAAGAAAGCTGAGCACTCCAATTTGATTGGTTTGGTGTCGGAGGTGAACGAGGCACAGTAGACTTCATCTCCTCCCTTCCCATCATTCCACTGGGCAAGGTAGTATCCTGTCAAATGCACAGATTTCATAGCAGTATGCCAGTCATGTAGTCAAACCCTTTCCAGGGCAATTCCGTAAATTCAGATTTACACCTCAGAGACTTTGAAGGCTTGTAATGCTTCACATATTCAAGTTGTTTGATTTTAAACGCATGTTTTTCAAGCATCATTGATGGAAGTGTAATTCCTGAAAAGGTGATTGTAATGCCCTTCTCAGTAAGTGTGTAGGGTCCCAAAAACAGAGATATTTTTGAATGTACCACGTATATTGAGAATGGCATTACAATAAGTTTTTCAGGAATAACACTTCCATCAATGATGCTTGAAAAACGTGTTTAAAATCAAACAACTTGAATATGTGAAGCATTACAAGCCTTCAAAGTCATTGAGGTGTAAATCTGAATTTACGGAATAGCCCTCTAAAAAATCAATGTTTGCATTATTTGCAATATCAACATTATTCTCTCAGAATTAAAGACCCAGCGTACCATTTGCAGTTACCCAAGACTTAACGAGTTGTTACAGAATATCTTGCTCAAAGCGGTTAGAGCAATGGCACCAAATATCCTATGACGTTATTCGACCTGCGGAGGTACCTTTTCGAAGAAACTGCAGTTGAAGACAGTTTTTAAAAAAAATGAGTGTGTACATTCATTTTTTCCCCAACAAAATTGGTTGTAAAAGTTGCTTAAAATAGTGTTATGATAGTACTGATTAAGAGTGATGTGCACATTTCAAGCCTTGGTATTAAAGCTTGAAACACAGAATTACAAATATTACTTCATTTCTTTATCTTTACCTAATTATTTAAAGTTGCACTGTCCGTGTTTGGGTGAAAGGATTAAAAAAGATATTTCACACAAGCGAACGAATTTAGAAAGCTTCTGTGTCTCTGTAATGAAAAATATAAAAAACTTACATTTCCAAAGTCAGAAATTGGAGATACAAGCTTTTATTTTGAAACGGGCTTCACATGTTGTACATGTGCGCATACGCTTATATGTACATAGTGTGTGTACAATGTACACACGTACGCGCACTTGTAGATTTACGCCATAATTCTGTCAAATAAAAGACAGGGGCTGTCTTTTATTATTTCTTGATTTTAATCGACTGGCATTAATCCTCGACAGATTTTTACGTTCTTAGTACCAAATGAAAGCTAATAACTTTTTCTGTTCTAGAAAAATAGCAATTTAACTTTTAAAAATATTTTTGACGCTCAAATCGGCCTAAAATTTGACAGTGCGACTTTAAAAAGTCTCAACTGGGACAGTACTGCAGCATGCCTTTTTATTGAATGACAGTGAAATGACATACAGACCTGTTTACGGCTTAGAAGATTTCCTAGGATCTTGGGCATATTATTAGCAGGATCTTGGGAACTTCTTATTTATATTTCAATTTTCACTACAACTTTTGCGTACTGTACTGCACACAACTGTATTGGCACATTCACAAAATGTGCAATCAATTTTTTTAAATTTTTTTATTTGATTAAACCTACCCTCATGCATTTGTACACCCTGTGCCTCCATAGCCCGGTGCACCCTCTCTTCAACATGCACGTTGTTGAAGCAAGTGATATTGTACTTAAGCGGAGGTCTGACAAAGCAGATGCGTGAACCTGGCAGGCCTATGGTGAGCAGTGATTGGACGGCTGAGTATGCATCAAGGCTGCGGCCAAATACAATGACTTTGCCTGCACAAGGGAGTATGACAAAAAATATTACGTTTTTTCTAAACTGTGCAATTTTTTGTAGAATGTTTGAAATAATTTAGATTCATAAATACCTTAGACAATTTACGCATCCCTATTGGCTGAGAGCACGTCACGTGGGCAGTTTTAAACAGATGATAAAGCCCCAGTCAGTCTTAAACACTTTTGGGAATATGGCTCGCGGTCGCACCCGCGTTCTGGTCGGCGCGTATGAAACACGAAAGCAAATTGTGCACTGTGACAAGTACCCAGTCGTGTGCATGCGCGTACAATACGCTTGCATTACACGTAACGCGCGCGATCGAACAAAACAACTTGCGCACAACTAGCAGTTCATACGAACGCGGTGTAGGGAAAGTGAATGCAAAACATGGCAAAACGACAAGCTAATTTTGGTGAGTTTTTCCGATTTACACAAAAAAGGTATTTATAAACAATAATTGAAGAGAAAAGAAACTATGTTTGTATGTCCCTGACTACTGTGGTAGTGTGGCTCACTTATCCCTGCAGTATAGTCAGGAAGCCAGTCTAAATAGGACAGTGGAAACAGTAGATGAGGTACTGAACTGATATGATTAAGGCCGGGGTCACACAAATTACAAGATCCAATTTATTGTATTATTACTATAGTACGATTACGAGATTTTGTCCGTGCGACCCCAAATCTATTGTAATTGTATCACAATCGGTCAACAACGAGAATTCTCATCATTCTATTGTAATACGATCGTATCACAATAGAATGGCAAAACACGCGTGTGACCCCATCTCGTAATTAATCGTATTACAATCCATCCCATAAGCCCCTGCTTGAAAACGACGCTAGAATGCTCTGCGTGGCATGGGCAAGCGTTGTTTTGACACGCCGCTCAATCCACACGGAGCATTCAGAGCGTCAGATGCTTGACGTGTGACGCTCGACGCGGGACGCGCATGTTTGTCAGGCCACAAGTCGATTACGACCTCATAATTCGTGTGACCCCACTTTATTGTAATACAATTACAACCAGATTATGATAAGTTCGTCGTGTGACCCCACTCGTTGTTGGAACTGATACAATCGTATCATTACGAGATTTTTCTCGTGTGACCCCGGCCTTATATAATGCCGTTTGTAACAGTTTTCCAATCTTATAACCTCTAGATCTTTAATACCATTCATCAATTACTCCTAAACCAACCTTCAATGTTCAGGAAGCATTTAGTGAGCCAGCGCAGCACTCGAGCAGTGTCATGCTCATCGTTGATGGTAAACACATTCTTAGGGACCTTCCCCTTGTAGCGGCTGTTAGAATCCTGTGGCAGGGAGGCATTGGTTACCAGCTTAGATATGTCGGCGCCCGTCGGGCAGCTAGTCTGGTACTGCTGCCCAGTGCACAGTATCAGGTGATCGTATGGTACCTTGGCTCCTCCTGCTACTCGCACGTACTTGCTACCTCTGTGCACACAGGAATTGAAGAAAATTTGGTTTAATGTCAAAAATATAGTACACTACTCACAATAAGTTCGGGATATTGTGGGGTGTACGCAGATACTTTATTGAGGGTATGCATTCAGCTTGAATGATTTTGCATATGATTAGACAATTGTATCTGCAATAGGTGAAAACAGTCATTTGAATAAATTTAAAAAATCAAAAAATGACAACATACCAATATCCCTAACTTATTGTGAGTAGTGTATAGTGAAATCTCACCAGCTCAAACCTCACAAGAAATAAGGTTAAAATGTTGAGTTATTAAGTAGAGATTTGAGCTAAACATGCCAATACTTTTAAAGAGAACTGATCTTTCGTTTGAGTTAACTTAGCCCTCGTTCACATTAGAGAAATCACTTCATGCAACGAAGATTAGTTAATCATTGTTAGTTAATGAAGGCTGCGTACATATCTCACTTAACCAGGATTGAAAGAAGAGTAGTAATGTTCACATTAGGCAACCGCTAACAGAGATCTAATGAAGCTGTGGGATGTCACGATGCGCGTCAAGTGTCTAGTCTCGACCGTCAGGCGGTGCGTCAACAAAACAAAAAAAGCTTGCCAGACGCTTGATGCTCGACATGCATGTGTCCCCCCAAATTGCCAACGAAGGGAGCGTACAAATTACAAATTTGCTTCATCCAATGAAGCGATCTCTTCATCGAATTAAGTTATTTGCTTCATCAAACAAAGGGATTTTAATCTACATCAAATGAAGACCTGTGTATTCACATCAGGAAATCTCTCTGTTGAATCATTGTCAAGTCTTGGTCGAACAAAGCAATTTCCCTAAATTGGGAAATGTCGAGGGTACTGTATGTCGAGGGTACTGTTGTCGAGGGTACCACATTGACACTAAAGGCAGCTGACATCAAACGTCTAGACAGTTTCGGCCGTACCATCTGGCGTCATCTGCTCAACATCGAGTGGCAGGATCATGTGACAAATGAAAGACTGATGGAGATGATCGGCAACCAATGGTGCTTTAGCAGTAGTACTGTGATTGAACGAAAAGCAGCTTGGTGGGGCCACGTGATACGGCAGGGTGGCTTGGCGGCAGCTGTTGTGGACGGGATGCCTGCGGGATGTCATCGTTCAGTGGGACGACTAAAGATGCGGTGGGTGGATAACATTCGAGAATGGTCGGGTGTTATATCACTGAACTGAAAGTGGCAGCATTGGAAAGGCGGGCTGTGGTGAGAGCTGAACCGGTGATTCCAGCGGTGTACAATTTGAGGAGGAGACTACGGGCAATTGCCTATGTCTAATGATTGGGAAACGTCAATTGCTGCAACTGATAAATTTATGGTTTAAGACGATTCTATTGTTGAATGAATGTAATGGATGTACCCGCTAATGCACACACTTCTCACCTGTTAATAGCCACCATCTTAGCAGCTACAACATTAACCCATGATTGCAGGCACACCTGGGCCAAGCTGTCCTGAGTGTAACAGTGACTAGTGGATAGGAAGCTGTCTTGGATGGGGTCAGGGGGCAGTTCACCTGGTAGACCGTTGGGGGATACTAGGACTAGGTTGTTGAAGCGCAGGTGAGGGCTAGAGGTCAAAGGGTAAAATGCATGCATATAATTATTACATTTATATAATTATTATTACATTTATATAGCACACATTCCATATAGATATGTTCACATGCACTGCACTTTATAATGGGTTATATGAAGCCAAGTGTCTTCCATCTAAACATTGAGATACATAGGTGGGTGGCGCCATTGGCAGCCGACGGCCAGAGACACCGGGGAATCTCCTTTGCTCTTCACGAGGGTGATGGTGCAAACAATTGTCCCGAGGTGATCTTGAGACAGTATGCTTGCAGCCTGCGGCTTCGGGGAAAAAGCAGGCCTACCATCTCAAAATTATGAAGGGGCAGTAGTTTGCACTATCGCCCGAATAAAGAACAGTCAATATTTGTTTTATACATGTACTGGCATATTTTGAACTAGCACCGACAGCCTTGTTTTAGATACTGAGCCGCTGTATTATGTCCCACACTTTTTCATTTGCAATTTTATCACAAAATAAAGCACTGAGATCCTGTGTTTCGAAGACATTTTGAAATTCTTCTATATTTATTTATTTTTTCTCGTGACTGGAATTTCACAATTGGGTCTTTCCACGGTAAAGGGGGCATTTTGGCAACACAGACCATATTTTCGAGGAAATACCTTTGTCTGGTCTCAAAATAACAGAAATAAGTTTAAGTTGTTCTGAAGAGATAACTTTGGCCCAAAAAGGGTTACAAATAGTGTGACAACATGCCTTTTTAAAAACCCTGTGTACAAATGTCCAATATACGCTCGTAACCGGGACGACCTAAAATGTAACACAAGTGTCTGTCCAGGTTACGAGCGTATATTAGAAATTTGTACACAGGGTTTTTAGAAAGGCATGTTGTCACACTATTTGTAACCCTTTTTGGGCCTAAGTTATCTCTGCAGAACAACTTAAATTTATTTCTTTTATTTTGAGACCAGACAAAGGTATTTCCTTAAAAATATGGTCTGTGTTGCCAAAATGCCCCCTTTACTGTGGAATTAGGTTTTGCCAGGGGCAAAAGTAAACTCAACATTAATGCATTGTCCACGTAAACTAGAACAAAAAGTTTTTTTTGGGTTTTGTTTTCCCTGGGGCATGACGACTAAGCACTAGGAAAATAAAATAACAGAATGTACATTTTTTCAGCAGGTCACCAGAATGCATAGTTCCGATTTTGCCCAGTTAACCCCGCCCCCTTGGATATTGTTGCTATGGCTCACACGCTATCGTCAAAATGGCGACACACAACGCACAAAGCAATGGGACTTTTAACGGAAAGCACAGATTCATTGGAGAAAACTCAAAGGTATTCATGTTTCAGGGTCGACAGTTATCTTAGAACACACCGAGTAAAGGGCCAGTAATACAGGGATGTCATATCATGAAATACGTGCTTTCGTACCTTTGAACAACGAAACGACCGGCCTTGAAACCAAAAATTCACCCGGAACATCGCATACAACACTGTACAAATTGTATGGGGCAGAACATCGCGTGATGTTGTTGCAAACATTGCACTTTGACCTATGTGGGTGATATCTGCTAGCTCTGTTGTGATTAGTCGGCCGGTTCAGTTGATTGACAGGTCGGAACTATGCATTGAGATTTTCTTAAGGAATCATAACTTACCAAAAAGCCAAGGTTTCCAAAAATGCCAGACCCACATCAGATGCTCCCACGACCACAATACGAGCATTGATTGTCACCTTGGGCTCAAGGGTCAGTTTGCGATTCATGTGGCACAGGGCATACTTCTCCTACATAAGGAAAAATAAACATTTAGTAATGGTCTAAATACACACAGTCCAAACATAACTCCTCGAAAAATACACTCATCATGGTCATACACACAGTGCAAATATACTCATGGAAAAATAAAATACGATTTTTTTTTTTTTTAAATATGATTTCTTGATTAGAACAGAAGTCTGTGGAATACAGTGAACTTGTGGGTAACAAGCTTCACTGATTGACCAATCACTTTGAAATTGTTTTCAAGGCTGTTCCACTTCAGTGATTTCATCCAGGTCCTAGACCACCTGTCTGAGTGTCTGAGCGGGTAAGCGCCCTCACGCAACAGGTTGTATAGACGTGGTGTATTGGATGTGGTGAATAAATAAATAAATAAATAAATAAATAAATAAATAGACATACAACATGTAAAATAATGTAATAGCATTGCCATGGCGTTTTATCAGCGGTGTTCTAAAATAGTTTCATTAACTTTTTCATTTTTGCCGACAGTACCATGATTTTGCCACCAAAATATGAAATACATCATATATGGGAGACAAAAAGTGGGGGGAGGAGAAATTGACATATTTTCCCCCCACCCCCACTTTTGAAAGTGGGGGAAGGGGGAGGGGCACCAGCCCCCCTTGCACCACCCGCCCCCCCCCCCCCCCCACCCCGCCTTGCGCCGCGCTTTATAGCCTTTATATGCTACAGACCATATCGAATAGCTGCCATCTTGTAGGGCAGTTTCTTTGTTCCATGAAGACATGCATGGTTGCACCTTTTGTGCTTACATTGTTGACTATAAATTTAAATTACATTGTGGTATTTTCTTATTTTGTCATTACCAACCTGTTCCTTAAGAACTCGTTCTGAAGGAGCATTGCCTCCCAGCTTCTCCACTGTGTATATGATCTGCCTCCTGGCCCGTACTGGCACCATGTAGTTTAGGCTGGTCACCAGCGAATGCTTGCTCCGGACCTAATAAAAAGGTGATGATATAATAAACCTGCTAAAAAAAAATCATTGATCAAATCTTCATTTTCTGTTCGTTCCTGTGTAACTAACTAAATTGTCTAGCCCAATATGTCAACACTGTGGTAGACACACTCACAGACTGGCCATTTATACTTGATGCATGTTGGTAGATGTGGTGTAGCGCATACCACATAGGATGGACAATCAAACCTGCTATTAAGGCCACCTTGATAAAAAGGCCACCTGTTAAAGGTGGCCACCCGTCTGTGGTCCCAAATGCC
This sequence comes from Henricia sp. BOLD:AAB3569, assembly GCA_037783545.1. NCBI lineage: Eukaryota > Metazoa > Echinodermata > Asteroidea > Spinulosida > Echinasteridae > Henricia > Henricia sp. BOLD:AAB3569. The sequence goes on from JBBELK010000284.1 coordinate 660,561, forward strand.
ATGTGTATAATGCTAATGCAACCTCTATAAAAAGGCCACCTGTTAAATATAGAAACCATTTTTTACGGTCCCGAGGGTGGCCACTATAAATATCCGAACAGGGGTGGATTGCAATAAAGACAGTTAGGACGTCCTAACCCCTAGGACGTCCTAACTCTGACATCACTAAGACATCATAGATTATTTTGCCTTGCAATAAACATTTATGTATCCTAACTTGTGTCCTAGGACACATACAATTTAAGACACATAATATGTGTCCTAAGTTATGTCTTTGGAAAAATTGTCTAAATTTCCTGCTAAATTTAGACAAAAGGAGCATTGTGACTAGGATCAAAAGTTTATTTTTTGATAGTTCGTCTTTCTTAAACTCAGTTTCCACTAAAAGGAAATTACGATTCAAGCTGGGCCTATGTTAATTCTGAAAGTTTTCACGATGTTTTTCACGCCGCTGTCACGGTCATCACGCGTACGTACGGCGGCAGCAACAACCGGAAAGTAATGTAGTGCACATGCGCGATGGTATGCAAATGCACGAATGCGATTGAAACGCCGCTCACAACAGTAAAGACATACAAGCTTTTATGTCTTAGCTAAGACGTCCTAACTTTTGGATATTGCAAGACACTTTTTAATGTGTCATAGCTAAGATGTCATAAACTCAGTTAGGACACATTAGTCCATGGGCTACCAACCGAAACCCTCCCCCCCCCTCGGGATTTTTGGAGACCACTTTTTCTGGGTAGCCGATAGTGTACCATTGCAATATCTGCTTGTTTGCCAAATTAATACTGGTGGAATAAGGAGTTAGGGGGGAGGGGCAAATTTCCCCCTTAAAATCACTAAAAACCTATTTGTGCTGTTATGCAAGCACAGACTTACATCACATGTATGTATTTTGGTTCTAAGTGTCACCCCATAATGGTTTTAGTACCTGGCAAATGGTCTGGGGATAAAATATTGGTATTTGAGGTCTTTCTTACCCCCCCTCCCCCCCCCCCCCCCACCCCCCACCCACCCCCCCTCCAAAAAAAAACCACCAAAAAGGGCCTCTTTGAAATAACCGTATCAGTTCAAGGCAAATATTATGTTGAATCCCAGGCAATAAGGTAGGGACCAAAAACCGACAGCCATTGGTACAATGCCAGAAAAAGAGGGTTGGAAAGGGGGAAGTTCACCTGACCCCCCCCCCCCTTTTTTAAAAAGCCTGGATCCGCCCCTGAAAGTACAACTTTGCTAATAGTGCTTCGTTCGTTCGTAGGGTTGACGCTACTTCGGCGCTCAGCCAGGAGCGTATGTTGCCTTTAGCAACGCGTTTAGTTTGCACTTATCGAAAAGTGCTCGTCGGAGCTGGATCGGGTCGAGACCTAAGTCTCCTGCTAGTCTTTTCCACTGGCATACTATGTCTTTGTGTGCAGTGGGTGTGAATAGCCATTGTTTGAGTTCGGAGGAGTTGGGCATCCTTGAGATGTGGCCGAGGTATTTGAGATGTTGGGTTTGACAGAAAGTGGACGCTGTGGAGGTCTTGCATATCCGCAGGATGTCGGCATTTGAATATCGGTAGGCGTACTGGCAAGACGGGTCAGCATCCGGGGGTTCGGCTCTAACCCCTCTTCGCTGGAATAACCTCTAATCATCTGCCTGCACATCCGCGCCCACACTTTTTGCTACGCTGGGCGGCGCTCAATCGCTCGGTTTGCACTGCAGACGTCAATCTTGACCGTATGATCGACTCTGCCATCCTCACTCGTACCCTGAGCTGTATCTCTTTATCTGTTAGGACACCCTTGCACTCATTCCACTTCCCATAGGCCGCACCAATCTGGTGCTGGAGGTATTTGGGTTCTTTCGGGTTGTCGGTGAGCACATGACCCAGGTATCGGAACTGGCGCACGTTGTCAAGGTCAGCGCCGTTCACGTTGATCAGTGTTGTCGCTTATTTGACATCCAGCGGTGTGTTCCACGTCATCGTGACCGTTTTTGACTCGGCCACTCGAAGTCCAAAGTTTCCGAAGTTCTCGACGATGATTTTCATCATCCCTTCCAACTCTACCTTGGACCTCGCCACCACCAGAATGTCATCAGTGTACATGATCAACTTCGATACCACCATGCCGCGTGATGGGAAATCAGCGCGTTGTGCACAGTTGGTACATTCGTTGTTGACCGCCTAATTGTGTTTTATGCCGGCATTGGGGTATCGCTGCTCAATGTCACGGAGCGCGCAGTGGATTACTGTATCTAGCCAGTAGTTAAACAGCATGCAGCTCGATCTCCGCCGCCCCTTGCCGTAAGCCAACTTCGATCTGTACCGGGTCTTTGTGCCCGACCAACTCGGCTGTAGTGGTCTTGTATAGTTGTTCAAATATATCGACCAACTTGCCACCCGAATCGCCCAGTCGCCTCCGGAGTACTTTCCAGAGTGTTGCCCTGTCCACCCAGTCGTATGCAGCTTTGAGATCTACGAAGCACCCCCAGACCTCATCGGCGGTTTTCGTCGAGATTTGACGAGCGAGAAAAACGCCATCCGTCGTTGACTTGTTGCTTCGGAACCCGTATTGACTTGGGAGTATCGCCTGTTCATAGTGCGGTGTCAGCCGGGCTAACATGACCATCACTAAGACCTTGTTGACCGTGCTATTGATCATTAGGCCTCGGTAGTTCTTAGCATCAGTCATGGAGCCCTTGTTCTTAAACAGCGGCTTCAATCGCGACTTAGTCCAGGCATTTGGACACTCCCCGTTCACCCACACCCGTCGGATTAGAGCGTGCACGTACTCTGCCAGCCGTGGAGTGTCCACGTACTTGAGGTGTTCTCCTGCTATACCATCAACCCCCAAGCACCTCCCATTCTTCAGCTTCTGCAGAGCCTTGCTCGTCTCCTCCAGGGTGGGCTGACTATCCGCGCCACATCGACCTCGGGCAGGGCCTTCTGGTACTCGGGCTCGTCAAGTGCGCTCGCCGGCGGCCGGGGGCTCGCCTTGAAGTGCTCGCAGAAATGTTGGTGCAGCGACTCGACTGGGCAGAATTGGCGGTCGGTAGTGCATAGGAGGCGCTCCTCGCGGGCTAATCGATATTCCTCCTCAACCTGGCGCATTTCAGCAGCCCGGTTGATCTTCTCGGCTCGCAGGCGATGAAACTCGGACTTGAGTTTTAACCTTAACTTTTTCACCTGCTTGCCTAACCTTTTACGCCCGCGAGCACCCCTGGTCTCACCTAGCCTCTCCACCATGCCCCTGTACTCATCCGTCACCCAGTCACTCTCCTCCACCAGCTGTTTCGGTAGCGCCGACTCGCTGGCTGTTATTGCTGTGCGTAGCCGGCACTCCAACGCCTCGGCATCGAGCTCGTCGTCCGAAGAGTCCAAGCTCGGAAGGTGTTGCTCTATCGCCTCGGCGTACAGCTGGCGGATGATCGGATCATCGCGAAGGGATTTGATTACTGTGCGTGGCTTCTGCTTGTCCGCCATGGAGCATCGAAGCTTGTTAAACCAACTGGCTTTCGACGCGTCGGCCTGCATGTTGGTAGGCGCATAGACCGACCAAGCAGCTAGTTTGACTCCGCGATATTTTATTCGGGCAAAGAGTATTCGGCCCGGCTCAATAATCTCGTAGTCAACTAGACTCGCTTCTGGAGAAAGCAATATCCCGACTCCGGCCGCCTTCTCCCTGGCTAAGCCTGAAAATACAAACCTCCAGCCCTCCAAGAGCGACCCTATCGGCCACTCCTCAATGACTCCCGCCCCCGCCATCCGCACCTGAAGCATAATGACTGGGACAGTTGTCTCACACTCACCGCACATTGAACCAGCCTGCTCGCACATGATGCCGTCGTTACGTTGATGTTGCCGACCAAAAGCCGGTGAACGTTGCGCATCATCTTGGAACCGCTTAGAGTCTTACGACTGGGAGTTCTGGCAGTGGTTTCGCAGTGCTGTGTAGTGTGGGCTCCGACGGTCTTACCAACATGACCCGTGTTGCTCCGATGTTGTCGCCTCGCTTTATGCTTGGCCACATTGTTAGTGTGCGCAGGAGTGGGCAGCTCACTGCTGACTTGCTGTTGCTGTAACGTACTGAACGCGATATAATCTCTTAGTTAGTAGCTTTCCAGGCGGCGGGTGGTGTGTCTCTTTTGTTGTTGCTCGCTACGACCTCATCGAGGTGGACTTCTGGACCCGTAGTATATCGTCTTGTTTTTATTACCGCTTGTCTATCTTAAGTAATATAGTTCAAGTCTTTTCAATCTAAATTGGACGTACTGTAACTTGGAAAAAGCAGACCAGGATTTGTACTTCAACTTACCTCACACAATAGCAATGGAAGATGTCATTTAATTGTGTCAACAGCGCCCTCCAGAGTTCTGTTATAGTTAGCCATTTTTAAAAATATTTCTTTAAGGGGGTTTTGAGCATTTAAGAGGGGGACACCATTTCTACAATGCATTTTTAGCGGTGGTACCAAAAGAAAAACCTGTCCTCCCACGTGGCATGGTCAAAAACAGGGATTTTGGCGGCCATTTTGAAAATACGCCCCCACGGCCACACCCACCAGTAGGGAATTTGCAAACAACCTGATTTGAATAGCTCTATGGTCAAGGTTCCCAAAAAAAGTTGTCTTGAAAAATCCCGAGGGGGGGGGAGGGGGGGTTCTGGTAGCCCATGGACTACATGATGTGTCTCAGACTAAAGACGGTTATATTGCAATCCACCCCTGCTCTTTTTGAACTGCTTTCATAACTGTCCCAGCCCAAGTGGATCTGTTTGAACAATGTGATTTGTTAAAGCGGCCTGGAGGGAATTTAATTTGACGCACTGAAAATTACAAAATCAACTCAGGAGGATGGTGTTTTTTGTAACTCTGCGATTTTTAGTGCGTCGTTTCACTCCAAATTCTCTCAACATCTCTTTTTCTCAAAGCAACGCGTGTCGCATTTACGCGCGAAAAGGCTCAATCTGAATCAGGCACGATCAGTGCGTCTGCATATTGCGCGTGTAATCCTCCGTTGTTGTTTTGATAGATCACCGTCCCCTCTGCGCATTCTCTTGATTGCGCAAGCGTGTGCCATTGTGATGCACACAATGGATTATTTCAACAAGGCGCCAAACTATATTTTCCTGCAAGCCTCAATTTGGTTACGTTGATTTTAATAGGAAAAAGGGAAGATGGCCGCACTGTCTATTACCCTGACAACTGACGTCACACTTTAGTATCTGTGTCTTTTTTTAAACCGTATGTAAGCTTACTCTTTCACTGACCTCTTGGGGTGCATAACCTGGATAAACCGGGTAGTAGAGACACGAGTAGTGTGCCTGTCTGAGCACCTCCTTCATGAGGTGCTTAGTGTGGTGCTGGAAGATGGGATTGACAGCCAGATGGTGTAGGTGGCCGTGCTCGTCACGTTGGTGGTGATTGAAGTAGATGAAGTCCTCTATGTTGTAATGTGAGCGGATGTACTCAATGTCCTCCTCCCGCCGCGTGATGGCCACGCCTACTATCTGGTTCAGGCAGGTGGCTACGAAGGCCTGGATGGGTGTACCGTCCTGGTGGAGGGAATGGGGTGATCTAGTAAGTCCCACCCACATACAAATGTTTGTCTTGCAACTTTAAATTAGGGAATAAATGGGTTTGGCCAGTCTTAAACATATTTAAAACAGGCTAGGGTCCTGGACGCTGATAATGGCCTGAGCCGCAAGGCGTTTTGTGTAAATCAGTAAAACTCACCAAAATTAGCTTGTCGTTTTGTCATGTTTTGCTTTGTACTTTCCTACATGCATCGCATTTGTTCAAATTGCTGTGCGTCGAGTTGTTTTTGTTCAATCGCGGGCGTTACGCGTAATGCAGGCGTGCACGCACACGACGGGGTACTTTTTTTGTCACAGTGCTCATTTTGCTTTCGGGCGCGTGCAGTTAGTGTATACGTGCACGTGTTCCATACGCACTGACTAGGGCGCGAACGCGGCCGCAGGCCGGGCTAAAAGGTGTTTAAGGCTGGCCGGGCTTTTATTGTCTGTTTAAGACTGGCCACGTGACGTGCTCTTAGCCAATAGAGATGCATAAACTGTCTAAGGTATTTATGAATTCAAATTAAAATTTTTCCAATTCAATTTTTTTCAAATTACAATTCATTTGTATCATATAAAATACTATATAATCCAGTACAATTTCACTGCTCGCTAGAAATCCCTAATTACAAGCAATTAACAACATTAATAATAAAACAATATATTTAAAATTCCCATAAGGTCTATTGCTGATCGTGTTTCACCAACAGAGGGCGCCCTTTTGCAAAGCATTATGGGATTAATAAGGGATCAAAACATCTTCTTATTGAGGTATCTAGTGGGAGTGGTTATAGTACAACGTACCTGATAAATCTTCTTGATTTTCTTAGTAATAAATGACCAATTTATTTCCTTATTTTACAGAATAGTTCATTCATGAAATTGGTTTGCTACTGTTGACTTACACTTTTCAAAGTCTGTTTCCTGTATTTGTTTAGCTTCTGTTTTTCTTCTACATTCTACATTAAAGGCAGAGGCTCGTCAGAATGTAAACGCGGCACTCAGGATCATTGCGGTTAACACTGACGCATTATTATCAGGGGATCAATCTTGATCCCGAGCTCGGGACCGGTGTAAACACGGTGTATCATCTTCAATAATTCCCAAATGCTTATGTTTATTTACCTGTGTAATAAATTGGTTATTCTTACCGGGTCTCTCCTGGCCTTGTTAAACTGCCTCAGATCAGTCATTAGAGCCTCCTTATTGTCAATATGTTGGACAAGCTCCTCCACCCCTTGCTCATCCTTGGTGCATGCTGGCCGGACTATGAGGGACTGAAGCAGGCCGGCTCGGTTGAAGATATAGAGCTCCTGGGGCAGGATACTGGGGCATCTTGGGGTCACTCGCTGAGGATGAATATGAGATAGTGGGAATAGTCACTGGTTTGGTATAAAAAGCCAATAGGAGCATTCTTCTTAGGGCCGTGCCAATTATTTAAATATATTCGAATATTAAATCGAAAACCAAAAATACAATTAAGGATTTTCGTATTCTTTTTTGAGATTCGTGGAATAATTTTTGCAGATTTGTGGAATAAGAGTGTAAAATATCTGAGGAAGAATGTTGGTAAACTAGCCTGAAGAAATTTTAGCTACATAGATGTAACAGTGCTTCAGAAAACCTTGAAAATATATATATAGATTCTGTGTACAAGTGAAATCTCGTGCACGGGATTTTTTTAGAAAACCACCTTCGGTTTTCAATTTCCAGCATGAAATATCATTTTGGACGGAAATAAATTCATGTGGTGTTTGTTACCAATGCTATCAACACTTTGAGTAAGGTTTTTCTTGTCAACTCATGAAAAACAAAATTGGGTCATTGCAAATGATACAATGGGCCTTTAACAGGAAAAGGTCCACTTCTTTTCACAATGGATATAGCCAATTGCGCCTTGTTTTAACAAATGAGTTTTAGTAGTTCTTTAAGAATCTTACCACAAATGTCTGAAGCAGTGGAAACTCCGGCACCATGTGAGGCATAGTGAGGATGCAAAACTCCTTATCAGGGAACAGGGAGAATGCCATGGGGAGGAAATCCATTGACCTGTGTCGAAGTAACATGTCAAAACAACAGTACATGATATCAGCAATTTCTATATAGGTGTGTTTAAAGGCCCTGTAGATGATCTGTTTTTGAGCGAATCTGTGAATAAAACCATTATAAATCTAAAGAAAGACATCAACAAACTCATCCGAAGAAATTTCAGCTTTGTCAAATGTACCACGTTTAAAAAACATGAAAATCCATATGCGTTTTCCTGGTCTGGTTGAGCGGGTACTATGTGGCTTGCGTCATGCACTCTGTGGCATTATATACTGCGTGTGCGCGCGATCCATAAAAATGCATCGCGTTGGAACACACACACACGCAGTACACGGCGTAGATGCGAACCAAAAATAAGTAAATCGTTTGCAAAACGATCTAAATAATTTCATCTTTACGGATTATTTTCTGGTAAAATTATATAATTTTGAGCGGAAACCTTTCACTGGGTAGTTGCTATTAATTCAATCTTTACTTTCAGAACTTTTCCCCTGTAAACTCGTCGATTACTTTTGGGGTCATTGCAAATGATACACTGGGCCTTTAAGTAATGGTGGATTCTTGTATTGACCCCTTGTTATTTGGAAATTTGACAATCTCCAACTCCTGACAAATAAATAAAACTCCATACAAATTGATCATACATTTGTACAAAGCTCACCTCATTTCATATTTTTCATCGATGCAAAACAGCTGTATAGTAAAGGCATTAGACTCGCCATGGTAGACCGGCTCAAACCTGGGACTGGGGACAGTAGGCTCGGTGGTTGGGCTTAGCTCCGGCAGATGCGGGGCTACGTCGATGTTGCCTTGAGAGGAACGTTCAGAGCCAGATTTCTGTGAGATCAAATAAAGACAGAGAGCAATATTAAAGCCCCAGTACATCATTTGCAGTGACCCGAAATTTTACTTCATGAGTTGACAAGAAAAACCTGATTAAAAGTGTTGATAGCAATAGTAACAAGCATCACATAATTTTCCCCCATGTAAAATGGTACGTACCTTTGTGGGCGCAATTGCCAACTGAATGTGTTTTTTTTTAAATTGTCTGCAGACAATTTTTTAATATTCACTTAAAGGCCCTATAGATGAGCGATTCTGGGAATAAAACCATTATAAATCAAAAGAAAGACATCAACAAATTCATCCGAAGAAATTTCAGCTCTGTCAAATCTAAAAACGTCTTCTAAAAACATGAAAATCCATATGCATTTTACCGGTCTTGGCTGGGTGTTTCAAAAATTCGTTCTCGGTTGGTCGCGTACTCTGTGGCTCGCGTCATGCACTCTGTGGCGCGTGTCATACTGCGTGTGTGCGCGACCCACGCGATGCATTTTAAAAAATGCATCGCGTTCAAACAGCATACACGCAGTACACCGCGCCCATTTCGGACCGCCCAGATGAGAAGTACCGGTAAATCGTTTGCAAAAGATCTAAATAATTTCAACTTCATGGATTATTTTCTGGTAAAATTATATCATCTTGGGCGGAAACATTTCATTGGATAGTTGCTACCAGTTCAATCTTTACTTTAAGGAAGGTTTACTCTGTCAACTCGTTGATTAACTTTTGGGGTCATTGCAAATGATACAGTGGGCCTTACGATCAATTACTGATTAATTCCGATCCCCGTTGGGAAATGATTCAAACCGGCCATTCAACACCAGCTAGCTCGGTGGTCGCGTGGTTAAGACGTCTGCCTTGTTTGCAGGAGGTCGTGGGTTCGAGTCCCACCCGAGCACGCTATGAAGTTTTTCATAGTGTCTTGGGAAAGCACCGAGTATACAGTGTTAATAATTACATCGTGTAAGGGCAAAACAAACCCTAATTAACGTCCCTTTTTGATGTGGCTCATCACAAACATTTCAATTACCTTTGATGCTGTAGATTTGACAGACTCTGTATCTTCATGATCGCTAATTACGGATGCAGCACTACAGGAAAACAAATACACAATTAGAGGATGATTTTAATGCTAAATCTGAACTGAACAAAATACTTACATATAATTGTGTGCCTGGCAGAAGGGCATATACATGTGTAAGCGCTCCGGTGCCAAAAATCAGTTACGCCCTTCTACCAGGCATTTTTTTGGCACCAGATCAGAGCGCTTGTATGCCTTTTTTCTAGGCACACGACGATCCCATTCGATTATGCACATGTGTATATTTGTTAAAATGAAATTCTTTTTCTGTCCAAATTCCTGTGACTGAAGGGGATATACAGTAATACAATATTTAGTGAAGTGCTTGAAGGGCCCATGATTTGGGATTTTTAATCAATGAAAGCTATGCTATGAAACTACATGTACTCTACTCATATACAGTCATAAAAATCCTATTTAATCTTGTTTGGGGTTTTAAAAAAAGGTTTTTAGCTTTTATGCTAATATGAATATGCATATTCATGAGCAAGGTTGTGATGTCACAAGAGGCAAACACAGGAAAATCAGATTCAACTGTACACAAAAGATTCCACTTTTTTCTTAAACTTGCTAAAACATTAGTAATCCATGGCTGTTTGAGTTTGTTTTACATGTTGCCTGTTGTAAGCCATAGGCGAAACTGGGGGTGGAAACTGCAGCAATTTGCCACAAGTCCAACTTGAAGTCTTGTTTTTTCTTTACTTTTCCCTTTTGTCTTCCTGAAGTGATGCACCCCAAACAGTAATGTCTTGCTAAACAAGTAATCCATCATGTGCAGCAAAAAAAGTTGTTTTAGGCATAAAGTTGTTTAGCATGGCATGGACTGGCTCGTTAATGCGCGAGTGAGGCCAAATTCGTGCCGCGAAATACGCAGCTCCATAGCAAAGGCATGGAGCTGCGTATTTCGTGGCACGAATTTGGCCTCACACGCGCATTGATGTGCATCTGCCTTTAATCACCACAGAAATCAAATTACAAAACATAGAATGAGAGAAAAACCCGCATGGTGCTCATCGGAATTTGAAGCCGAGACCGCGGACACAGCAGACAGATGGTCTACCGGGTGAGCTTTGTTCAGTTGCATGCCCATACAATAAGAAACGTGGGTTCCTGGGAGAGTATAGACCGTATCAAATAGCCGCCATTTCGTGGGGCACCTTTTGTTAATGGAAGCACAATATGTGCAGCCATGCATGTCCTGAAGGAACAAAGAAACTGCCCCAGGTAATGGTGGCTATTTGATATGGTCTATACAGTGCCTCAAAGATCAGCTGGTAGAGCATCTGCCCGGTGAGTCAGAGGTCCCAGGTTCGAATCCTGATGAGGACCATATCATTTTCCCCATACCTTAGTTATGGATATTAATGTCAGAATACTTCAACAGTATGACATAAATAGGTGTAATAGCAATTGTTGTGTTAATGATGATGAAAACACAATGAGTTATTTATTAAAGTGAAAGGTTGGACCTGGCACTGCACTGAGCAAATAGGAAAATTGGCACCGAGCAAATTTGGAAAAGGTATTTTTGTTTACCTTGCCATATGTGCATCACTCAGCTTTGTATGAACTTTCACATCGGACGACTCAACTCTGCTTGCTAGAAAGCAATAGTGGAAAATGGTCAAAACAGTTTTCCAACATTATCCAACAAAATAGATTTTTAACAAAGTGGAATTTAACAAAGTAGCTGAGTCACTGAGGCCTGTTAGAAACAACAGACTTGTTTCAAGTACTGCCTGCAATATACCCAATTAAAAAAAATTAATTTTTTAAATAATCAGATACATATTTCTGAATCGGTTTAAGCCACTTAGTGTTATAATTCCTTGATCTGGGAATCCCCCAATGTCTCGGAACTACTAGTGGGAATGACAAGTGGGAATGACAAGCGCAGCATGAATGCAGTGCTCCGCTCCTAGGGCGGTATTCAATTCAATACTTAATCCAAATATATAATAATTTTACTTGCAAGAACTCTGGATGCCGCAATAGGGCGACATTTCGGGAAGCCTCTCCCCGGGGACCACCGAAATATCGGCAAGAACCACTCAAAATGACACCTTATTTTTTAATACCCAAAACTTCAAAAAATTGTTCCAGACCAAAGAGAAACAGTTCTAGTCCTAATAAAAATGGTTTTTGACCTAAACAAAATGGTTTTTGACCTAAAAAAATGATTTTTAATCTCAAAAATATTAGGGCGACACCAAAATGTCGCCCTATTGAGCGTGTCGCCCTAATATAGCTTTTTTACACACAAATTGTCGCCCTATCCTAGCATCCATAGTTTTTGATTTTTGACTAAAGCAAAATTCTTAGCCAAAATCTATATTCAATTCACCAGTGGCTAGGTTTTTTATTTCAGTAAAATAGTTAAGTATATTTGGTATTTTACTTAACTTTGAAAAGGCAGAGAAGCACATTTAGGAATATTATACATACATCACACGCACACTGTAACCGATTTTGACCGGTTTGTTTGGGTGCAGGTGAAGTGCATTTTGCATGAGAAATACGCTCATGAGAATGCGCAGGTTATAGCGCGTCCCACTCAGTATTCCATTGGCTGTTTAGGGAGTTCTGCACCCAGCATTAATTTGTAACGTCACAATTTATCTTACTATTTTACTAGTAAGAATATGAGATAGGTATTTAGCTTAGCTAAGAAAATACCTAAGTAAAGTTTTTACTAAATCTAAGTTTTGAATTGAATACCGGCCATGGGGGATTTATTATACGAATAGCTAAGCCGCTGTAAAGGGCTTTATTTAGCTTGAGAAATACCTTTTTTGCTTGAGATAGAGCTGGAGCGAGAGCCAGGTTTCTCCCGTCCAGCCTGGCTTCCTTCTTTGTCCCCTGCCAAGGCTGGCTGTTCCTCTGTAAACAACAAGAAAAGATTTATGCTTTTGAAAGCCCTAGAAACTGTTCATTTTTCCCCACAGACTGTAAGAGCTGATCAGGGGTTGATTTCACAAAGACTCGCCGAACCCTTTGTGAGTTTACAACAGGTTTTAGTTGCATTTTAGTTGCATTTGCAACGGGTACACATAGCAAGTTGTGGGTACAACCGCAATGCGCGCGGCACGCTACAATCTTCAGGCAGAACCTTTACGATTACCTATTTGACAGTTGTTACTTTACGACGGGTTCTTTTGTAATTAAAAGAAGTATACTTGTTTGGTAAACTGATAAAAACGGCATGATTTCCACTGGTAATTGAATGCATAGGTCGAGAAAACTACCTTGCAGAAATTTCAGCAACATAGATGCAGTAATACTTTAGAAAACCTGAAAAATCCAAGTACGGTTTTTGAGTGAATGGCTCCATAGATCGCCTACAGGCGATCTTTGGTGATTCATATAATGCTGTCATTTTTCTCATAAATGGGGGCCCTTCAGACGAAATAATTTCACAGGATGATTACTACCATTATCATCTTGATAACAAGTAAGCTTAAAGATAATAATTCAGAAATTTCTTTGGAGGGAAATTACCAAACAAGTACACTACCTTTAAGCTGACATCCAAATATTCACATAACAGCTCCATTATGCATGACTGCATAAAGCTACCGTTTGCTGAAAATTCCCACTCTCAGATCGACTGGTTTTTTTTAAATAAAAAAGCAGAGAAAATTTTTGTGTTTCTTTTGTTGCTCAGTATATTTCTTTATGAAATTGACCACAGGTAATTTCTAACAAACCTGTTGGCAGAGGAGTTGGAGGCACCAAGACATCATCGGGATGGGGTTTACACAGCCCATGCAAGGGACCCAACTCAAAGCAGCTGCTGAGTAAACCTTGGTTGACCTTCCTGGAAATACTCATGAATCCAACCGCGTTGCCTTCACTCTGGAACAAAGATGGCGAATGAAAATACAGCTCAAAAGTTTTATGTTTACAAGGTTAAAAATATGTGGTCTGTCTAAGGCCATGTATACTAGTTGCACATCGCTGCTCTTTTTTCTCCTGTAAATTATCTGTTTAAAATGCAATATAAAAATTTTAAGAGTAATTTACACTGTACAAAAAACAGAATAAATTTAGCAGAACTCAGTTTTAAAAAAAGAAAAAAGAGCTGCTAAAAAATTATATACATTCAAATAATAATATACTGAAACGCAAAAGAAACTTACCACTTGTTTAAAATGTAATGAAATTGTAACAGTTCAAAATAAAACTAATTGAAACATTGGCATTTTATTGATGACATGTCAAGTTTTAGACTAAGATACACCATCTCATCAGTTTGTTCTACAGTAAAGAACAGAAGAGGGTGCAATGTCAGTCCCCTTTCAATAGCGTGTGTGGCCACCATTGATTTGGATACAGGCAGTGCATCGTCGGCGCATACTGCCTACCAGTCTTTGCATGTTGCTTGAAATGCCCATTTTGCACTGGCCTTTTTAAAGCCAACATCAAGACATCACGTGCAACTCATTACAATCATCCCATACCCCTTGGCTAATCACTGACAGTCAAAACAGCTGTTCAACAGCTGTGCCATGAAGTGACCATTGACGGTTCAAGTAACCTTCAGACACCGTTTGGTCTGACAGTGAGGACAGACACCCTGTTTACACTTGATCCCGAGCTCGGGATCGAACACCGAGCTCGGGATCAGCCCCGGATCACAAATAGGTGTAAACGCTCTCGGAACCAAACTGGCCCCGGATCAGACCCCGAGATTTTGGTCTCGCGATGGCGGAGGGTTCGATCCCGAGCTCGGGATCAGTTTGCGGTTAGATAAGCAATTAATCTTTACCGCAACCTGCCACATCCGCTCCACAGCCGTAGCGGGGGAAAAGCCCGCGAAATTCAAGTGGCCTTGTATGCACATTCTATGGACACATGGATCAGTACATGCACACACAGAGCATGACCTTTGACTGCAACTTCTGGCACCGCGCTCGAGATCAACTACAGAATGTAAACGCGGCACTCAGGATCATTGCGGTTAACACTGATGCATTCTTATCAGGGGACCAATCTTGATCCCGAGCTCGGGACCAGTGTAAACACGGTGACTATTGTCCACACATTACTACACGCAGTGTTATTGTTTCTATTTAAAGGTTTTGTGAGGTGGAAATTATCACCCAGCTGTTTTTATACAGAAATCAAAAGATCAAAGTGTTGCAGACAAAGGGGCAAACTCAAATTTGTTTTCATTTCAGAAAGAAGTGACATTTTCTCTACTTCAAAAATGTCTTGTCAGGCGAGGGCGCTGTTTGTTGCTGGTCATGGAGGGAACTCACAGTGGAAAAACAAAGAAAGAACATTACATTTCAAACAGTAGCAGTAGCCCACTGATCCATTTTTGACCCAAACAAACTTGTTAGGGTTGTTGCAAATGACATACTAAACAAACTCAGTAAACTTATATAGTTCATGATATCAAGAAGCCACTGAAAATGACATTAACTTTCGTACACAAGTCTATGGAGAATTCCTCTGTTTTTCCTGAGATGACATCACGGCTTTGCTCATGAATATGGAAATTCTCATTAACATAAAAATAGAAAACGTGCAATTACACCAAAACGCAACTATCAAATTCTCTGAAATTGACCGAAATGTGTAAAACACATCCTCTACTAATATTTTACGTAATAAAAACCCTATTTCACACGTCCTTTAAAGGTTTAAAAGGTGGTAAGTTTCTTTTGCGTTTAAGTATATCTACTCCCTCCTTTTTTAGAAAAAAAGGTGGGCAAACAAGAGGTACGCAGTGTTCTGAAAATGTATAAACGTTTGTGGGTCACCAGGTTTTATTTGCCTCCCACGATGTTTATAATTTTGCCATCACGTTTAAAATTTTGCCATCACGTTTAAAATTTTGCCTCAATATGTCACACATTGTGTCCCAATTTCATGGAACGACCCATACAGAGGGGGAAGGTAAAAATTCTTTGGAAAAAGAAAAAAAAATCACAAAATCCTTAGACAGCATACCTCAACAATAATGGCATGATTATCGTTATCCTGTGATTCAATGAGCTCAGCTAGGAAGTAGTCACCATAGGTAGTCTTCAACATGTCACTCTGACGATTGAAGATGGGAGTCAGGTCATCATGATCCTCCACACTGTGACAAAAGAGACAGTGGTCAGAAACAGAACTGATTTACATAGTTACACATACTCCGCGGTGTCCGTCTTCCACAAGATTTTAAAACGGCATTTTGTCAAATACAATTTTAACACACATTTTGTTTAAATTATGTTCCGGTTCCCCATGCAACAGTGATTGTCGAATTGCCAACCTGAGATTTTAATCGTATGATATAACATTCATAAATGGCTTAGAAGGTTTACGCATTCCTATTGGCCCAGAACACGTCATATGGGTAGTTTTTAATGGGTGATAAAGGCCCGGCTGGTTTCAACATTTTCTAGTCTGCACTAGTCAGTTTTAGGCTAAAACTGTTAGCGTGTGTTGAAAAGGTTTACTGTAAAAGCCAATATTTTCGCGTACAGATATTTTCGCGCATTTCAACATCACTGACTTTTTCGCGAGTTGTTATTTTCGCGGATGGGAATTATGTTTTGTTTCAGGGATCGCTACAATTGTTGCAAACAATATTTTCGCGGGTTGTTATTTTCGCGGGCTCTGTCTGGTGCGCGAAATGCGCGAAAATAAAACCACCGCGAATATTTCAGCTTTTACAGTACCCATGTGAGTGCACGTACATTGCTAGCGTTTTGACAAGGCCTCGTGAATTTGGGCGATTTGGCGAGGCAATTCTTATGTTTTTCTTTATAATCGCTACCAAAGTTTGTCGCGAAATCAGCCAGTCACGTGTAGGTTATCCTATGCAAATTACGTCGTGAGCTCCTACAAACAAGGGAGGTAGGTTTACGCTTTTGAATTGCCAACTGAAGGTGGGTTTTTTAAAAAGTTGTCTGCAGTCAATTTATTTACCATTCATTCATACACAAGGAACATGCATGGATTTTTCATGTCTTCTGAAATTTCTACAAGGCAGTTTTCTCGACATAGGCTTTTAATTATAAGTTGAGATAACTTCGTTTTTAACAGTTTACCAATCATTTACTCTATCTTTAACCGAAGTCGTGGGTTCAGTACGCTACACCACTCAGCCAAGGCAATCAAAGTTTGAAGCCACTTCCCCGTCTTCACCTTACAACACTTGCCCCTTTACGGTTAATACCTTGCTTTCCTAACAAACAGGACCGGACAGTGGTCATGCCTGTGACACACAAACGCCGAGTGGCTCTCCAAGGGCTTGGCACCAGACTTGGTGTTGAGTGGTTTGAAGATATCGGCCAAGGCTGGCTCAGGGTAGATACCGTTGGGTACAATCAGGTATAGGAAGTGGATGTCTGGTACCGCATTGAAGACGGTGCTGAAAATTATTAAAATGGTAACAAATAAACACTTATAACTCTTTTACTACAAATTTGTTTCAAGTTCCATGACGTAATTAATTGAAGGACACCGTTTGTTTGCGTGTACAGGTGAGCCGCTGACAGCGGCTTTCCGGCAAGGAGTACACTTTTCTCGAGCCGCTGTGAGCGGCGCACCGTAGTGTAAGAGTTAATAAACAGGTTTATTCTCTACTATATCAGCCCATTACATTAGTTCTTATATACAGTGCATTCTATGTCTGTCAACATTTCAATACACTTTACAACTACAGTGAAACTTGTTATAGTGGCCACCCAAGGGACCGACGAAATGTGGCCAGAATATGCAGGTGGCCATTATATAGAGGTTTAACGTACACGTGCAGAAATATCCAAACATCATAAAACATACCACAGTGCATGTCTATAGATGAAAAACTGCTAAAAGTGAAGTGTATGAAAGGTTTGCTCATTAAAAAGTTGAAAATTATTTAGTTTTGAATACATTTTTTAAGCTCCTCATAAAATGTCCCAGAGTAGCTTGATTCATTGAGGCAATTTACTGTGTGTGGCCAGATTATCCAGGTTTAACTGCAATAAGATTGTACACACAGGAATCCAAGTGCCCTGGCCACTGGCCGCGTTAGAGAGGGGCCCTAATATCAAGGTTCCACCTCCATATGTTTATGTACAAACTGGTTTGGGACCGAACAAATGTGGCCACTTTAGACAGGTGGCCTCTTTACAGAGGTGGCCCCAAGAGCAGGTTTCACTGTATCAGTAACCACCTGGACATTGAGATGCAGAGGCGAGTGGGCAGGGTGGCGTATTCAGCAGCCAAGTCAGAAACACCGGGGTCTTTGTGAATGAATGCTCCCAGAATCATTTAAGTGCATTATACAACACACAGTGCCTTTCGCTTTACATCCCATCCAAAGGATGGAGCAATCGGGGTTAAGCAGATGCTGAAAGATGCTTTTGTCTTACCGAATAATTTCCCTTGCACTTCCGTGTGAAAACTCTTGCTTCGCAGCAAAGTAGTGCATAAACAAGGTATTTAGTGGCTGTGAAATAAACAGACAATGTTGCAGAATAAAATTTGATTTTATATCGGCATTAAGAGATCACTTTCATACATACATTGTATGTGCATATAATTACTACACAAGCAGTGACTGAGTAATCCAATTCGTTCCATTGAAAGAATAAAAAACATTCATTATTTGTTTTATATAACGCCCAAAGAGATCATTGTCATTTGATTGGAGAACATCGGACAGCCTGAGAATATGAAAAAAAAAGTACCCTTACATCCCTCGCATCACAATGACCAAATCCGACTCATCTACGACACGCGCATCCTACGCAAACGCATCCTTCAGCATCGTGCAATGTCACACGCTTGCAGTAAAAATGCATGCAATGCGCATGCCGTGCAATAGAAATGGGCGCGCCGTGCAATGGAAAAATCATATAAAACAAAAAACGCCATGTGACCTGCTATCATCGAATCAAATGACAGGGATCTACTTGGGTGTTATATAATAGTTATTATATCACTCTTTTGCTTTATAGGCCACTCACATCGTCATTACCCGGTTATTGGGCTCAATATTTTATTAAACCATTTAATGTCCACGGGGTGGATTGCAATATAACCATTTTAAATCTGAGATACATCATATGTCCCAACTGAATTTATGACATCTGTGCTCCACGACGCATTGAAACATATGTCTTGCAATATCCAAAAGTTAGGACGCCTTAGCTAAGACATAAATGTTTGTATAACATGTCTTTACTATTGTGAATGGCGTTTCAATCGCAGTTTCAATCGCAGTCGGTGTGTTTGCATACCGTCGCGCATGCGCATTTTACTTGCCGGTCGTTGCTGCCTTACCGTACGTGTGGTATAGTGGCGTGAAAAGCGCTGAGAAAACTTTCGAAATTAACATGTAAGCCCATCTTGAATCGTAATTTCCTTACAGCGAAAACAAAGTTTGAGAAAGAGAAACCATCAAAAAATGAACTTTTCATCCTAGTCACATTGCTCCTTTTGTCCGAGTTGAGCAGGAAATGTCAAAAAAATTTCTAAAGACATAACTTAGGACACATATTAGATGTCTTAAATTTTATGCGTCCTGGGACACAAGTTAGGACACATACATTTTTATTGCAAGACAAAATCATTTATGATGTCTTAGTGATGTCAGAGTTAGGACGTCTTAAGGGTTAGGATGTCTTAAGGGTTAGGACGTCTTAAGGGTTAGGACGTCCTAACTTTCTTTATTGCAATCCACCCCTAAATGATTGGCACATGAGTGCCCAACAGGCAAACAGCACCACCTTTACTACCCCTCACGTGTACCAAAAAGAAGTTGCCGACATTTGCTTATAAAAGATTGACTGTTGGTCATCAGTGCTCTATAATTACCAATAAAGATACCACATTGACTTGTAAGATGATAAAGAAAATATAAACACAAAGGAGAAATGTGTTCCTGAATAGAAATTGAAAGACAAAACATTAGAAGAGATGTACATGTATTGAGAGGATATACAGACAAACTAGCTTGCAAGGCAGGGGTCGAAATTAGCACTGGTCCTGTGGTCCGAGACCAGTCAAAAAAATCAGAAGGACCACTAGATCTGTCAAAGACGCTGGTCTGATGGACCAGTGAAAACATTTGCTGACTCATGGAAACATTCCCTGATGCCTAATCCACAGTAAACATTTCTTACGCAATGCGAAAAATTCCTGGTTACCACAAACAATTCCTGATCGCTTTAGACATTTTCAGATAACTTCATTTCTTTCTCCGATCTCTCCAGACTTGCCCCAGTGTTTGATCAAAAAAGCAATCCCATCCATCCTGCACTCAATGACCTTAAACCAGAAAGTGTTTCAGTATATCTCGATGCCATTTTTAAAAGCACAAGTGGACCACCAAATTTTAAGCAGGACCAGTAGAGTTCTCTAATCTACTGGTCCTTCTGACCAGCATAAAATTCAGGTTAATTTCGACCCCCTGCAAGGAGTTATTACATAAGATACAACTTGAAGTACTCACAGTGCATGGTTCACAGTCATAATACGTATTGAGCCACTCCTGCCATAGGGCTTGGTCAACATCGGATAGGTTGGGGTAGTCAAAGAACGCAGCATGGGCAAGGATATCCTCCTTGTCATTGTTCAGAGTCACAGCCAAAACAGCCTTTTCACTATTATTTTAACAGAAAAAAAGGAAGGTAATAATTTGCAAGTTGCCAAAATAATCAACTTTATTTGTGGAACTGTCAAAATATTACAGACTTTGTTTTAAAGGTAGTAAATAGATACATGATTGGTAAACTGTTAAAAATACTTTCATCCCCCTGTATTATTATTATTATTACTATTATTATTTCTTTCTGGTATTCATACCAAGGATTCCTCAATAGTGCTCATTGCACTGTCACTCGCAAGAGTGAGGAAACCCATGAAGAATTTATAATTAGAAATGGCCAGAGACACCGGGGAATCCCCTTGCTCTTCACGAAAGAATGCTCTGGGATCTTCAGAGTGCGTTACCATTACCTAACACACTGGACCAACGGCTTTACATCCCTTCCGAAGGATGGAGCAAGTGTAGTTGAGTGCCTTGCTCAAGGGCACAGGTACCGCAGCCGGATTCGAACCCGCAACCCCAAATTTTCACCCATGATTGCGAGTCAATGACCCAAACCAACCTGAGCAAAAATCAACTCCATACTTCGTCTAACTTTTGAGAAAAAAAGTCACAAAATGGTTTACAGTCACTTCGCCCCAAAACCACTTCGCCCTGAACCACTTCGCCCTAAACCACTTCGCCCTAAACCACTGCAGTGACGTCATACAATGAGGTGACCACAAGAGGGCGGTATATCTTTGCAATAATTGGTTAATCATCAAATCACGCTGTTCTCTCCAGAAAGCTTGGAAAATGTCAAGAAAAATGACGTTGGACTAGTTTTTTCCTGTTTAGAAGAATCATCGGGGAGAATAGACCACGGTACAACATTCTGGAGATTCCAGGGACTTCCATGGTAAGTTTTTCTATGTTTAATTTTGACTGTAAGGTGAAATTTTACTTTAGAGAAGGGCCGTCATCTTGGTCGTGCAGGAAAATTCAACACGGCGAATGGGGGTTCAAAAGGTAAGGGGCTAAAAGTGTAACATACAAAATGATAATGTCCCAATGTGAACGTCAGGAAAACACTTTTAGCCTTCTAAAGGTATTGAGTGTTTCTAATCAAGTAATCTGTCTTTAAGAATGCACAACATGGAATTAGGACCCAACTAGACCGCCTTAGATATCAGCTAATTTTCTCCTTTCTCTTCACAAGAATTACTTACATGACATTGACGACATTGACCAGTCCAAACTGTGGTTCTGTGGCCGGTCCAACAAGCTTTAGGATGCTGGGAGCATCTAACGACTCAGTCCGTCTGGCATTGATGACCTCAGCCGGACCACTGGCTGACATCAATACTGCAGTCATTGTGAATTCTAGTCAAACAGCCTGAAACAATAATTTATTGGTATTTGCAGAATTAGGAAACAATAGGGTGTCTGCCCGTCAATCGTAAGGTTCAAGATTTTGAGATTTTGATTTCAAATCATTTATCATATTTTTCACAATACCATTTTGAAAATTTGCGCTCTCAATATCATAAAAAACCACCAATGTTTTGTTAGGGGCTTGGGGAAAATTTTAAAGTTCGATTTTGATTGAAAATGTCATTTCACATTACAGATTATTTCCTGTAATTTCCAAAACTACATTCATCACGTAAATTGAGCAAGCGGTAGACGAGATATTCATCTTATAAATCGGCCGTTTTCCCGCGAAATCATGTATGTTCACTTGACATTGACTAATAGAATTTGCTATTTCCACATAGTTCTGAGAACTGCGCCACGAAAATCACTTTCTGAACACATTTTGCTGCCTTGCCCCATGGTCTAATAGAAGAGAGCTCGAGAAAATGCGATGCAGTATGAAAGCGCCCCCACAGTGACAGATTGCCCCAGCAAATAATTCTCCAAGTACTACTGATCAGTCTTAGTTCAACATGCTGTCTCGTTTTGCTCTCAAAGCTTTGTCACGAAAGCCTAAATCCAGCAGGAGTACGTCTTTGTCTATGTGTGACAGCACACATTTATGCCTGTAATAAAGACTACGGCTACGCACTCGACGACATTTGCAAAAAAAGGGACGTTAATCATTTTTGTGAGCTAAAAACAACAAGCAAAAAACCTTTGTTACCGCTTTTCATTGAGATTCTGACCAGCTAGAATTGTTTTTTGGGGGAAATTTGATTGAGAAATTGGACTAATACTAATAGACATATATTTCGTCCATGTTTGGTCTATCAACGACCGTGTTCGAGTTAAGCCTGTATTCCCTACATGCCCTAGTAGTAGTAGGAGTAGGCCTAAGTGAACACCTCATGACTGCGTTTCAGCCAGTCAGGATTGAGAATCAGAATGAGGCGCGTTATAATTTTCATTACGCATCAACTGTTTCCCCCATCTTTAACAACAACCCCCCTCCCCCTCCTGCACTGCCCCACCCCTTAGGTGAACATTTGGTCACATTTTCATGCCCCATGGTGGGGATTTTGACCATGATTCATTGAAATAAAACTGTCTGTGCATCTCATACTTTATAGTCATAGCAAGAATGCGCATGTTTCTTTTACACCTGTATTAAATGCCTGTGGTAGCGGGTGGGGATTTTTGTCAATTTGCCCCAGGCCAAAGTGACAATCCCCACCTCTTACTCTTACTAGTCTTAGATAGAGTAGGCGGAGAGGAGGGGGGAGTAATAATTAATGGGTGCATTACAAAATAACCACCCCTGTAAAAAGCGCCCTCATCTGGAAATTTATAAAACCCGGAGGGTTACCTCCGGGTTACCTCCGACCTCCGGGGGGGGGGGTGTCGTTGAAACCCGGAGGTCGGAGGTAACCCGGAGGTAGAATTTGTTGTGACCGTGTAGTACATGCTACAACCTACCTCCGGCTTGTTATTTTAATACTGCGTAGCTCCGGGCCACCGTCAACGCACCAACTACACGTTAGCAAAAACAATCTACCTCCGGGTACCTTTGGGTACCTCCGACCACCTCCGACCTACCGGGTTTTATAAATTTCCCCCCTCATCTGCTCATTCAGTCTAACATTATAACAACGTTTTTGAATTTTGGTTAAAAAATCCTTTGGGCATTTCCTGGCTTTAAAGGGTATTTTTTTCATATACATTGAACACGGATTTAGGTAAATTTTATATGTTGGAATCGATAGCTTATTCAATAAACCTTATCGACGTTCGCAATGCATCATGGTATTGGATGACAAAATTGCCCGGCGAAATGTGCATAAACCTATGAGGCGGACACCAACTAGGCAACTTTTTTACTCATTTTCACGAAAACCAAAAAGAGTTCAAGAATCAACCTCCCACCACTTTATCTTTGACACATATCAAACATACTGACAAACATGTCCCGAAACAGAAATGTTGCAAATGCGAGAAATCATCGGGGATTCCCTTCGTATCGGTAGTGCGAGTACCACGCTCGCAGCTCGGTATGCGCTCCCCAACGCACGCCGTATCGGCACTGCGAGTCAGGGTGGCCTGATGACGGACTCGTAGGCGTGTGTTGCATAGCGCATACCGCGCTGCGAGCGTGGTACTCGGACTACCGATACGAAGGGAATCCCCGATGATTTCTCGCATTTGCAACATTTCTGTTTCGGGACATGTTTGTCAGTATGTTTGATATGTGTCAAAGATAAAGTAGTGGGAGGTTGATTCTTGAACTCTTTTTGGTTTTCGTGAAAATGAGTAAAAAAGTTGCCTAGTTGGTGTCCGCCTCATAGGTTTATGCACATTTGGCCGGGCAATTTTGTCATCCAATCCCATAATGCATTGAGAACGTCGATAAGGTTTATTCTAAGATATACTTCCCACTGACACTTCCGTCGCAAATGTTGCATTTCTGAGATAAATAAATGATAAAATTACTGCATAAAGTAATGCACAAAATGACGTGGCGAGCGGTCTGTGCGTAAGCGCGACAACAGAGGGCGCTGCGCGCGCGCGTGAATGGTTATCTTGTGCACTAACTGAAGGCAATTTTTGAGGAAGAAAACGTGATTTTTCTACAGAAAAGCAACATTTGCGACAAAAGTGCAAGTGGGAAGTATTTCTTAAAATTACATTAGGCCCTATCTGATTATAAATCATTATGTGTTGATTCCAGGAGGTAATTTCCTTAAAATCTTTGTTCAATGCATACGAAAAAAATACCCTTTAAAGTACGACTACGGGTCATCTACTGTGCTGGTACTACCTCCATGGTATGACAGGCATGTTGATAGAGGATACCAGCAATTATTAGTGGAGAAATAACGTTCGAACGGTTCACCCCAAACGACGTGCCGAAAGTCAAACGTGACCCGTAACGTATCAAGCGTGCAGCTAGCTGCCCATAGCAACAAATGACCTCGATTAATTAACTGCATTTTACGTAGAAAAATTAAGCAATATATTTCTTCATTGAACATTTTTTACGAAAACATAAAATAAAGTTGTTAAAATATGATTTTTTTGTAAATTATAACGAAAATGTTATGTTTGTTTTTTCCTTTTTTATAAATATTCAACAAAATATATTGTTGGCAGCTAGCTACACAGAGGGCGCCCTCAAGAGTTCAATCACAACAACGACATCGACAGGTTTCTCGTGGATGACTTTCTTTTCATGTTTTTCGCGGGTTAATATCTATTTTCAAGTAGGCCTAGCTGCTTGTTGTTTTGCTTAAATGATGGCGTCTTCAGCAACAAAAACAAAGGTTCCTAAAGTAGCAAAGGTAGGAGGACAATTTAAACAAAAATCTTCCTGATCTAGCAAGTAGCACTGGCACATCATGTAGTAGACTGGTTCCCGTCCACATATTCCACACAGGAGAATATAAGGACAGGTAAAGGGCGCTTCATCTTGATCTGTAATTGGTCGTCTTTGCGCGTGCGCATTGTGTTTTTTATATTTAAAAATTTGCCAAGCCCTCTGCTTTAGGCAATGTACTTTATTTACATAATTGGATATGTTCGACACGCACGGCCAAGTTACAATTGTCAATGCAAAATCTGCGCACTTACTAAAAAAATAAAAATAATAATAACCACGTGACGGGCAGAATTCTGCCCGTCATGGCTGCCCTTTACCGATCCCTATATTTTCGCAATAAGCAAACCAATCTATAGGGATCGGGAACCAATCTAATCATGTAGCAACATGGAAATAGCTTTAGACTGGTTCCCGGACCACATAATATTTCACATAGGGCCTATTCCGGCCCTATGCGCACACAAATATGAGGACTGGTGTAGGATCATTGAAATCATTGTTGATTGGCTGAACAGACATGACAGATTAATCGCTCAACTGTATGCGGTGATAATTAATAAGCTCAACATGCTTAATGCAGTGTGGGACAAAATGTATTTGTTCACGTTGGGCAAATATGCCTAAATATTTTACCACAGGCACAGCGATTCCGAACACTGACAATAGTCAATAGGCCTACTCTCCAAACCGTGCATTGCAATGCATTTTATAGACAAATCCTCAGTGGTCGGATATGGAATTCAACCCGAGGATTTGTCTTGTTATGACCGATAAACCATGTAAAAATTTTAGTTTTTTTTATAAAACACAAGATTGGGAGGGCCAGGGAAGAATGTCAAGATTTTACTGAGAAAACAATTTTTGTAGGTATGTTTAATAATCCAATCAGGATCAACAGACGCGATCGCTGCTCCGCAGTTTCATCAGCGATTTCAGCGCTTAAAAACGAGGCAGTTTGTGAAAGTCGGACCCTCTGGATCTTAAACATGGCGCCGTTCAATGGCGACACGTTCTCTCGAGCTCTGGTGTTTTTGCTATTTTTATCATGTTTCTTTAGTGTAATATCTGCCGTTTCGCTGAAATATACCAGAGAGGAACTTCTGCTGCTTCAACCAAATGTCGGCGAAGTTGGGCCCCTATTTGATCTCTCAAAAATAACGAAATGTGATCAGTTCGTTCATGGGGTAAGCAGTCGGCCATCACAACGGGCCACAAGGCAGTACGGACGGAAGCGTGGCCGGCGAGGTGGTCATTTGGTAAAGTCACGCCGTCGGGATTGCAAAAACCCTGTGCCAAGTATAATACTGTCAAACGTCCAAAGACTGTACAACAAAATGGATGAACTGAAATGTCGTATTGCCAACCAAAGGGACTTCGGGAACTGTAATGTTTTCTGTTTAACAGAAACATGGTTGAAACCTTCGCATCCTGATTCATTGTTTCAACCCCCTGGGTTTAGCATCTTTCGACAGGACCGGGATTGTGCAGTAACGGAAAAAGGAAAAGGAGGCGGGGTGTGTTTCTTGATTAATAATAACTGGTGTACGGATGTTAGGGTAATCTCTAGTGGATGTACTCCTGATTTGGAACATTTAACTATCAAATGCAGACCATTTTATATGCCTCGAGAATTTTCATCAGTAACGCTGACATCTGTATATATTCACCCTCGGGCGGATATCAATATCGCTTTGAGAAAACTTACCGGCGTTATCTCAGAGTACGAGAATGCCGACCCACAGACTCTTTCAATTGTTGCGGGTGATTTCAATCAGGCGAAACTGAATTCCGTTCTTCCAAATTACAAGCAGTTTGTAACGTGCCCTACGCGAGGACCTGCAGTACTGGACCATTGTTACTGTCCAGTGAAAAGAGTATACAAGTCAATTGCCCGTGCTAATCTTGGTAATTCAGACCATTCTGCTGTATTTCTCGTCCCAGCCTATAGACAAGAACTAAAACGCAGTAAACCTACTAAAAAGAGCGTGAGAGTGTGGTCTGTGGCGTCAACTGAACAACTACGCGACTGCTTCGAACGAACAAATTGGGAAACATTTGAGAGCAATGGACTTGATGAGTGTGCTGACACTGTAACAAGTTACATTAAATTTTGCATGGATTCTTGCTTGCGAAAAAAAGTTGTTTTACAGTATCCAAACGCAAAGCCGTGGTTTAATAAGCAAATTAGGTCACTCCTTGTTGCTAAGGACGAGGCTTACAGATCAAAAGATATTGAACCTGAACAATTTCGAAGAGCTAAGCATGTATTGGAGAGGAGTATTAAGGTCGCTAAACGTTCTTTCAAGCAGCGTCTTCAGGATAAATTTGACTCCAAAAATCCTAAGGAACTTTGGGCGAACTTGAACCTGATTACACAGTATAAAGGCTCAAAGAAATCGGCAGACACCAACGACGCTACTTTACCTGATCGGTTGAATGATTTCTACGCTCGTCATGACAAAGCGTGTGGAAATGCAACGCAACCAGTGACAGTTTTAAGTAACGAGGCACCGTTTGTCATTAGTGAGTCTGACGTTTTACGCCATTTTTCTTGCCTCAGTGTGTACAAATCTGCTGGTCCGGATGGTATTAGTCCGCGTCTACTGAAAACTTGTGCCTCGCAGTTGGCTGGTGTCTTTACAAGTATTTTTAATCAATCGCTCACCCACTGCAAAGTTCCTCGATGTTTTAAACAATCAACGATAATCCCGGTTCCCAAGAAGAACTCTGTATCGTGCCTGAACGATTATAGACCAATTGCTTTAACTTCTGTAGTCATGAAGGTTTTTGAGAAGTTTGTTTCACAATTTATTAAATCATTGTTGCCACCGGACTTGGACTGTTATCAATTTGCATATAGGGCTAATCGGTGCGTTGAGGATGCTATATGTCTCTCTTTTCATGAAGTTTTGCATCATCTTGATCACGCTAAATCATATGCACGAGTTCTATTTATCGATTTTAGTTCTGCATTTAATACAATTATGCCATATAAATTAGTTCTTAAATTTATAAATGATCTTGAGTTGCCTGTATCGATTTCGTATTGGATTTTAGATTTTCTTTCAGAACGTCAACAGGTTGTCAAAATTGGTGATCGTGTTTCTAGTCCTATAAATCTGAACATTGGAACACCTCAAGGATGTGTTCTTTCACCTTTACTTTATTCATTGTATACATTTGACTTAAAGGCTTTGCATTCGGACTCACGACTTGTTAAGTTTGCGGACGACTCAACTGTAATTGGTCTTATTCAAAATAATGATGAATCCGAGTATCGTTCACAAATTAGTTATGTCGTCAACTGGTGTAAAGAACACAACCTTGTTTTAAATGTTGACAAAACCAAGGAAATTGTAGTGGATTTCCGTAAGAAGCACAAGAACTTAAAAGAACCTGTATATATTGATGGCAAGGCTGTGGATCAAGTTGAGACCTTTAAACTGCTTGGCACACACATTACGAATGATCTTAGTTGGGGTAAGAACTCAATAGAAATTTTAAAGAAGGCTCGTCAACGATTGTTTTTCTTGCGTTGTCTTAATTCATTTGGTGTTAGCCAAAACATTCTTGTAAATTTTTATCGGGCTATTATCGAAAGTATTCTCTGTTCATCCATTATTGTTTGGTTTGGTCGAAGTTCGGTTAATGATCTCTGTAAGTTGAACTCTGTTGTTCGTTCAGCAGAGAGGATTATCGGTGTCAATTTACCATCATTAGAGTCTATCTATAGGGACAGAATGAGCAACCGTACCAAAATTATCATGGACGACAAGTCTCATACAGCACATGAATATTTTAATTTTTTACCGTCCGGCCGTCGTCTTCGGTCCTTTCGAGGTAGTAAACGTTTTTTTAAGCAGTTTTTATCCATCGGCAGTTCGTGCGTTTAATGGGTCTTAATTGTCAGTAACTGTATTGAGTTCGTTTAAATGTTTTTAAATTGGTGTTGGTGGATAGTGTTGTGTATTCGTTATTGTCGTTCGTTGTATAGTTGTAAACTAAGTTATTTGCTTGTCAGTTTTATTGTTTTTAATATGTATGTTTGAGCTCGAGGAGGAACAATGTAATTACCGATGTAAGCCGTTTTTAACGTTTTTGCATTGGCTGAATAAAATAAATTCCAATTCCAATTCCAATTCCAATTTGTTAAAAATCGATATTTAACGAACAGAAAGTACCTAGTTTGACTTCTAAATACGCTTACATACCTTTTACCACCATGTATTGCACAAATTTGTAATCATACACCACATCGACTATCCACAAAGTGAAATTTTCGAAGAAATAGGCGAAGGAAGTGCAGGACACTAAGAAAAAAGAAATTGTTTTTTTTTCACGCCGGATCTTTAAAAATAAGGCCTGTACATGGCGGTAAAAGGTATGAAAGCGTATTAAGAAGTCAAACTAGGCATTTTCTGTTCATTAAATAGCCATTTTTGAAAAAGATCTGGAAGGATCCGGAGGGTCCGTTTTTCACCCACACCCTAAAAACGACCTGCTGGTAAAATATCCCGAAAAACAAAAGCAATGCCAATGATTGCAAAGTTCATTAGTCCATCGTCAATCTACTGAAAAAATAACTACTGAATTTAATTAATACAGAAAAATTCTCTCGAAAAATGCATGCCACTTATAGTTTTTGCATGAGAAGAGTTTTGTTTCAACTGAAACTAGTTTTTAACTTTATATTTCATCTTTTTCTACATTGTTTTCTACATAAGTGTTTCATAAATCCCAGCACATTATTGTGGAAGCCAGTGTAAGCATTATTCTGCATTATTTGACCAATTTCTTTGTTACTATATTCTCTCCCCACTCCCACTTCCCCCTCCCCCCTCCCACTTCCCCCTCCCCCCTCCCACTTCCCCCCTCCCCCCTCCCACTTCCCCCCTCCCACTTCCCCCCTCCCACTTCCCCCCTCCCACTTCCCCCCTCCCACTTCCCCCTCCCCCCTCCCACCAATTCAGGTCAAGAATCGGATGCCAGCTGAGGTGCAGATCACAGCTGAGCAAATCTTAAGAGAGGCCAAGGAACGCGAGTTGGAACATGTCGCTCCAGTAAGTCTTTCAAGTGTCAATAAAAACATAACAAAACATGTTGACCTTATCTTGCAAAATGAGTCAGAAGCCAAGTTTTTGCGACCAGTTCTAGAAACCAGCGGCTGATCCAGGATCATTAAAATACAAAAATACAATGAAAATTCTGGACGGTGCCCAGGGATTTCAGGTGGTATCCGGGTACTGAGTTTGTGTGAATCACCACACACATGTGTTTTGTGTGTTGTTTTAGGAGTCAAAATGAACCACGTCGCAATGCATTAAAGGAGTGTGACCAGATCACTTTTGTTTACCCATAACTCCCCGGGACTTACCTTATGGGTCATGAGATTTTTATATCATAACATCCGTTATATTTTTCTGATTACGAAACTGAAACTCCCACGCTTCTAGGCCGCATATTTCCGAGGATATCGTCGAAAATCCACCGATTATTTGTAAACTAATTTTCCAGTATCAACGTTTATCCGCTGAAAGCCGACTCGATAGTTTTGTTCAATTTTTTACTAGAAATTGCGAATGTTTTCGGGTTTTTGGGACATGGGAGGTGTGTATGGGAGTTACTTGATAATATTGGTAAGTTACATCGAAAACTATTTTCCAGAAACTCTGGTCACGCTCCTTTAAGCATGTGTTGTGCCTTTTCAAACACAGGAAAACTACAATGAGATGTCCTTAATTTTGACTCCCAAAAGGGCAGTCTGCACACGTCACGTGTGTGGTGATTCGCACAAGCTCAATTGCCAAGAATATATCCATTATATTTTCAAATTTTTATGGACCTGGATCCATTGCTGATTTCTAGTTTGTGGTCGGGAAGACACAGCCCAGAATGTGTGACATCCAACTCATTTTGACAGATTAAGTCACATACTCTCCTCTGCACTGCTTTTTGTGTAACTACTGAGTACTGACTTAACTAAGGACATGTTGTTACTTCAGCAACTACGTACAAGTACCATATTTCTTAGCTTTCAGTTTGTGAGGCTTAAACCTTTTTCTAGGAGAGCACTGTGTATTGCAATGAAATCTTATTAACTCAAATCTCAAGTTAAAAGTTTGAGTAAAGCAAAGATTTGACTTTAAAAACATGGTGATATTTATTGTTATACTTTAAAAAGAAAATGATTTTTTGGTTTGAATATAAATAAATAAAATATTTCTTCTTTACCCTGGGGGAACCTCTCATTGAAACACTGTTTTTCAGAGGTGCCCAGCAACTACAAGAAACTGCCTAAACATCGAGATACATAGGCGTGTGGCGCCTTCGGCTGCCGAGCCAGGAACACCAGGGTGAATCCCCTTCTCTTTACGAATGAATGCTCTGGGATCTTTTAAGTGCGTTACACAACACACTGGACCAACGGCTTTACATCCCTTCCGAAGGATGGAGCAAGTGTGTTTAAGTGCCTTGCTCAAGGGCACAGGCACCGCAGCCGGGGATCGAACCCGCAACCCCAGGTTTTCACCCGAGTAATGCGAGTCAGTGGCCTAAACCGCTCGGCCACGGTACCCCGGTATAACATGGGACGAGAGACAAATCATGTGGCCTTCATCAGGATTCGAACCCGAGACCTGATTTTCTGGGCAGATGCTCTACCACCTGAGCTACATGTATTAGGCACAGTGTTATGCTCCCTCCGGTTTTTCCTATGAACCCAATTTGTTGGTTTGACCTAAAACAGTGTTTTTGATTCATCACAGCTTGGCTTACCAAGATTTCACCGTGGCTTTATCACAGTGTTACTTTTTTTACTATTTTTTAAATACAGCCTCCAAAACAGAAGATCACAGACCCTGAGGAGCTGCAAGAATACCGTCTCAGGAAGAGGAAAGAGTTTGAGGATAACATCCGCAAGAATCGAAGCGGTTTCACCAACTGGATCAAGTATGCCAGCTGGGAGGAGAGTCAGAAAGAGATTGACAGGTACGGTGTCCCTGACCTTGCGACTTAAATTGATTGTATTGACCCAAAATTGATTGTATTGACCCAAAACTTCATCTTATTTTTTCCAGGGCGCGGTCAGTGTACGAGAGAGCATTGGATGTTGACCACAGAAACATCACACTATGGCTCAAGTATGCGGAACTGGAAATGAAGTAAGTGCCACAGATGATAATAATAATAATAATTTTAAAAACTATGAATTGTAGGATAGGCGACAAATCGTGTGTAAAAAAGGTATATTAAGGCGACGATTGGTGTCGCCCTAATATTTTTGAGTTTAAAAATCATTTGTTTAGGTCAAAAACCAGGGCTCGACCTTAACGCTAGCCCGGCGTACATTGTCTAGTAAAAACTGCTGTGGGCAAGTAAAATCCACTTTTCAACTTGCCCGGCGGGCTACTTAAAACATGTGCACATTCCTTGTTTTCCAGATGTGATTATTGGAAATAAGACGAACTCTTCAAAGCTTTACCTGTTGCGGCATGCAAACAACGATTGCGCATTGCATTTTTCCACGTGCAACACACGGCCACAGCTAGCTTGGGTCTGCATTGTGTCCAACACAGCTTGTGTGCAATATACGTGCATAGACATACATGCATCTGGTATCCGACTGCGGCCCCAGACTGGCTCGGCCCCAAACTCGGCCCCAGAACAACTCGGCCCCCTTTGCCTTGTGTACAAACTCGGCCCCAGACTGACTCGGCCCCAATTGCCTTGTGTACAAACTCGGCCCCAGACCAACTCGGCCCCAATTGCCTTGTGTACAAACTCGGCCCCAGACCAACTCGGCCCCCATTGCCTTGTGTACAAACTCGGCCCCAGACTGACTCGGCCCCAAACAGGCTAAACATTTGATTTTTCCCCAAAAGTCCATATACAGTGTGTTTTCAAAGATTTTAAGGAACTTTTTTTTTTATTAGGAGAGCTATTAGCTCTCCTCGATTATCTCAGAAGAGCAATTTAGGGCTCTCCTGACTTTTTAAAAAATGAAGGACTGAAGAAGAGGAGGAAGAACTTCCCGACTCCACTACCAGCGACAGTGATTTCTAGCCATAGGGGCGGATGAACAAAAATCAACTTTCTCAGTAGACAGTGCTAGTCAATATTCTAATGCTTTTTTTTTTTTTTTTTTCAAACATTTCATGGGCTAGTAAAAATTTCTGTGGGCTAGTAAAAAACACAATTTACTAGCCCAGTGGGCTACTCTCAGAAAAAATTAAGGGCAAGCCCTGAAAACCATTTTTTTTTAAATCGAGAACCATTTTTATTAGGTCTAGAACCGATTCTCTTAGGTCTGGAAGCATCTCTGGAAGCTTTGGGTAAAAAAATAAGGTGTCATTTTGAGTGAATCTTGCCGAAATTTCGGTGGTCTCCGGGGAGAGTCTTCCCGAAATGTCTCCCCATTGCGGCATTCAGCGTTGTTTAAAGAACTCTGAATGCCGCAATGGGGCGACATTTCGGAAAGACTCTCCCCGGGGACCACCAAAATTTCGGCAAGAGTCACTCAAAATGATACCTTATTTTTTTACCCGAAGCTTCCAAAAATGGTTACAGACCAAAGAGAAACACCTCCAGTCCTAATAAAAAATGGTTTTTGACCTTTAAAAAAATGGTTTTTGACCTAAAAAATTGATTTTTAATCTCAAGAATATTAGGGCGACACCGAAATGTCGCCCTAATAGAGCGCGTCGCCCTAACATAGCTTTATTACACACAAAATGTCGCCCTATCCTAGCATTCATAGTAATTAGTTCTTATATAGCGCGTTACAAATTTAAATGTGCTGTTCAACTAGATATAATTAAAATGCAGTTAAAAGTGCAACAAAAAATCTAAGCACATCAAACGCTAATTAGAGTAGACCATTAAATAAAATACATTTCATATCTAATGCAATCTAAAAATGTTTACCATTAATCTTGGCTATCAACACAGGGCTGACCTAAATTACTTAAAAACCTGACGGAAATAATGCGTTTTTAGGGCTGATTTAAAAGATGAAAAAGATGGTGCATTACGGATAAAATAAGGAAGTCTGTTCCATAAACTGGGTGCTGAGACAGAAAAGGCACGCCTGCCATAGTGATCTTGCTTAAAACGAGGCTGAAGTAAGCGTGTTTCAGTAGAGTAAGCGTGTTTCAGATGAGTCATGTAGATCAGTCTATATTGCTTAAAAGAACACAGATATTTGTATAGTGCACATTATTAAGTATATCATAGTGCTTGACATTATTACCCCTAGTCATTGGGCTCTTGATCGCATTCTTTAATTGAACCTTCTCGACTCCATGGGGAGTATACGATACAGCCACTGTTAGCCACTCATAAGCTAATCAAATACAACACCTTCACTGTTATATCGCAGTTACCCATTTGTTTCTGGATGGAGAGAGACTTATTATGGCAAAGTGCCTTGCTCAAGGGCACACGTACCATGGATGTGGGCCAATCTGGATTCAAGCTCACAATGTGCAGAACCAATCAATATATATGGGAGCAACCTCATTAGAGATTCAACCTAATTATAATACCATTTATAATACAGCTGTATGCAACCAAGTGTTAAAACTGGTGTGCTTGCACCATTTGTGTACTAGTCTTTGCTAAAGTCTTGATTTTGTGGAATTCTTCACGTGCATGCAGCATTTAAAAACATAGCTTGTACACCTTGCAATGGTTCGGGTAGTCCTGTTTACCATTTTGGGTGATGATGGTAGTGGTGTACATGTATGTATACTTCAACTGTATGTATTGCCCAATGCATAAACACTGATACGAATCCGGGCACTTGTTTCCAAAGTTGGTATCACAATTAATTCTAATGATAAACTTTATAGCCAACAAGGCTATGCAGTGCGCAATATTTAAAATTTTGAAAGGGAAAATGACGTCATTCTCACAACCATGCAACAGGATTGCATCAGGATGACATCAGGATTGAACGCTCGTTTCCTCGACTCTAACGCCGAACTGCAAAATATGGCAACTTACATGAAGTGTATTTAGATGCAAATTAAAAGTGATTTTTGTTTCAAATGATCAGAAGGAATACAGTTTGAAAAAATAAGCCTCCATGTGTTACTTTTATGACAAACTTTGCCATGCTGGCACCACCTTAGAAAAATAAGCAATCTTCTACAAGTGTTTTCTCTTCCTTTAAAATCTTTGAATTTTTCAGACACAAACAGGTGAACCACGCCCGCAACATCTGGGACCGTGCGATCACCATCCTGCCCCGCGCTAAGCAGTTCTGGTACAAGTACACCTACATGGAGGAGATGCTGGGCAACGTGGCCGGCGCTCGGCAGGTGTTTGAACGCTGGATGCAGTGGGAACCGGAGGAACAAGCCTGGCTCTCCTACATTAAGATGGAGTTGAGATACAAGGAGATCGATCGGGCCAGGAACATCTATGAGAGTTATATCCTTTGGGTTATTAAGATAGAACACTTGGTACAATGTATATTCGTTGGTGTGGGGTGTTATGGCCGAGCGGTCTAGTGCGTCGAACTTAAGTTCCTGTGCTAGTACTAGAATGTAGGTTCGATTCCGGGCCGCGACGGGTTGTGGCACCTGTGCCCTTGAGCAAGGCACTCAACCACACTTGCTCCCATTCTTGTAATTGGCGGTCTCTCCGCTGTTGGATGTGGTAAATAAATAAATAAAATTGACATTTTAATGTTTTAATTTTGTACATTAAAGGCCAGTGGATCATTTGCAATGACCCCAAAAAGTAATCAACGAGTTTACAGGGGAAAAGTTCTGAAAGTAAAGATTGAATTAATAGCAACTAGTACCCAATGGAAGGTTTCCGCTAAAAATGATATAATTTTACCAGAAAATAATCCGTAAAGATGAAATTATTTAGATCGTTTGCAAACGATTTACTTATTTTTGGTTCGCATCTACGCAATCCAAAATGCATGGGGGCTGTGCACTGCGTGTGCGTGTTCCAACATGATGCATTTTTATGAATCGCGCGCACACGCAGTATAATGATGTGCACCACAGAGTGCATGACGCAAGCCACATAGTACCCAATCAACTTGAGAACAAATATTTGAAACACCCCGCCAAGACCAGGAAAACGCATATGGATTTTCACGCTTTTTTTAAACGTGGTACATTTGACAAAGCTGAAAGTTTGTTGATGTCTTTCTTTTGATTTATAATGGTTTTATTAGCAGAATCGCTCAAAAACAGATCATCTACAGGGCCTTTAAATATAGTTTCGAGTAACAACAAAAATATTGCCAAAATGATTTGTAACTGGGAAAAAAGGCTTAAATACCGAGTCCACACCATACACATGGGGCTAGCGAGTTTATAGTGGATGCTTTTCGTGCATTAAGCGGAGCAAATCAGGACCTTCGCTTATCTCGAACTCTGGAGACCTCGAAATGTTTACCCATTCCCTTGAGTTTCAACTTAACAAGATTTTACTGTATTTCGGCTTTAGGGAGGTGTGTGAAAAGAATAATCTGTGTATAACTTTATATTATTCAGCTCAGTACTACATTTTTTTTTGAGTGAACAGGCTTTTTTTTATCCTTGACTGTTCATACTTGTCATCTGCCATCCCGAGATCAAGAACTGGACACGCTTTGCCAGCTTTGAGGAACATAACAGCTACATCTCCAGTGCGCGTAAGGTGTATGAGCGGGCAGTGGAGTTTTTTGGTGAGGAACACATGGATGAGAAACTGTACGTGGCCTTTTCCAAGTTTGAGGAAAGACAGAAGGAGGTGAGATACACGTAGCTTAGTAGAGAAAAATTTCACAATTTTTGTCTGTCCACGTTACATACATGTACGTATAAGGAGAAACTTGTACACAAGCTTTTTAGAAATGTATGTTGTGGAAGCAATTTCTTACCTTTTTGGGCAAAAGTACAAAGGAATTTCTTTAAGTTTGAGATAAACTGAAGACATCTGAAAGGAATTATTGACTTATTTTTCTAATATGCCCATTACCGTGGAAAGACCCATCTTTCATTTGAGTGAGGTTTTCTGGTCAAATGGTTCATTAAAATTTTGGAACATTGCAAATCCTGTATATGAGCTTTAAAGCATTACTAAATTCTCAACAAATTGTCCATAATAGTCTTCAACCACTTTGCGACGGCTAGGCATTTTCCAATTTATTTCCCTGGAGCGGGAGACTGCACTAGCAGTTTTGGTTATGCAGTATACATGTACATGTATGTCTCTGGGGCTGGAGACTTGATGACTAGTTTTTATTTCAAGTCGTAAATCAATCTTATTTCCAAAGTCCGGTCACAAGTCATTTTCTCCAGGGTCAAGTCACATGTCAAAAACCAAAAACTGACTTGACCCCAAGCCAACAAGATAATAGTGACCAGCTCTGCCCTGGGCACAATTTCATAGAGCTGCTTAAGCGATAGCTGAAAACGTGTGCTTGCTGTAGCAGAAAAGTTGTGCTAACGTTAAGGCTATTTCACGTGCTTAAGCATGCGCGCGCTTGGAAATTGCCATTGTTGCGTCACTCTCTTAAGCAAAATTTGTCTCTGCAGTTAAGGCAGGTTTTCAGTTGCTTACTATTAACGATGTCTATGAAATGGCCTGACGCTCGGTTAACGGAAAACATAGTACAGCTTTATAAAATTGGGCCTAGGTCTAATTCATGGGCTAATTCTGTATAACCGCCCCAAGACACTCACACTCAGAACTGCATATGCAGTTCCCTGTCGCAAAGTGGTTAATAGCTGGAACCCAAAATTAGCGATTGGCCTTCATTTCTTCAGTATTGCATCTTCATTTTGACTGTAACACTTGCATATAATACATATAATAAAGCCTTTCTTGGTCAAAAATGTAGAATGCTAACAAATTAATTTTTGTGAAAAATGTCTCTGTAGCATGAAAGGGCCAGAGTGATCTACAAGTACGCCCTTGACAAGATCCCCAAACAACACGCTGAAGAGCTGTTCAAGTCCTACACCATCCATGAGAAGAGATACGGAGACAGGGCTGGCATTGAAGACGTGATAGTCAGCAAGCGTCGCTTCCAATATGAAGAGGTAAGGCTGGATTCACACTGACATTTTAACATGCGTTGCGTGTAAATTTGATGCGCATCGCCTTGTGAAAATGCAGTGTAGACAGAATTTGGTGTGAACTGACACGTGGGTCTTTCCACGGTAAAGGGGGCATTTTGGCAACACAGACCATATTTTCGAGGAAATACCTTTGTCTGGACTCAAAATAAATAAAATAAGTTTAAGTTGTTCTGAAGAGATAACTTAGGCCCAAAAAGGGTTACAAATAGTGTGACAACATGCCTTTCTAAAAACCCTGTGTACAAATTTCCAATATACGCTCGTAACCGGGATGGACACTTGTGTTACATTTTAGGCCGTCCCTGTTAAGAGCGTATATTTGAAATTTGTACACAGGGTTTTTAGAAAGGCATGTTGTCACACTATTTGTAACCCTTCTTGGGCCTAAGTTATCTCTTCTGAACAACTGAAACTTATTTCGTTTATTTTGAGACCAGACAAGGTTACTTTCTGGAAAATATGGTCTGTGTTGCCAAAATGCCCCCTTTACCGTGGAAAGACTCGCATTGAATCACAAAAACGCTTGCTACCCAAGTTGATTCTGTGGGGCAGTGCATCATTTCACCAAAAATTTCATCCATGGTGTATTTTCTCTAGGTGACGCGCGTCAAATTTACCCGTGTTAATGGGAAAATATGGTCGGTGTGAATCCACCTGAAAGATTAGCTGGTGATATCATTAAAGTTTTAAAATTAAATTTATGTATAGATATATTGTTGGGCTTCTAAAGGTAATTTCTTGTGAGAGATATACAATTCTTCTAGTAAACAAATTTTAAAGTTATGGCCAATTAATCATGATTCTGCCAACATTTTAATTATCATGAATAGACCATGTGCACTGGTTGAAAACCGATGGTTGCTCAATGCAAAAGCACACACAAATGCACACGCATGCGATATTCCGTAAACAAGTGAAAAAAAAGTACTATTGTTTGACATGTGCTGCAAAGGTCATTTAGTATATACAAATGTAATATTGTTTGATCTACAGTAAACTCTCATTATAACACCCCCTGATATAAAGCTCTCCTTGCCTGCATTACGCGTAACGCGCGCGATCGAACAAAAACATCTCGACACACATCTAGAACGCAGTGAATGCACAACATAGCAAAACGACAAGCTTATTTTGGTGAGTTTTTCCCGTTTACACAAAAACACATTTATGAAGGGATTAAATGTAGGTTTGGATAGTCTACAATCCGTTTTAAACCGGCTAGGGTCCTCTGCGCTGATAAAAATGATGTTTATGGTGTTTTTGCGTCACTCGTGCTGCATGTAGCTCTGTGCACAAAATTTTGGGGACTCAGGTAGCCAAAATGGCGATCTACTTTTTGGCTACCTGAGGCTGTGATTGGTCAATTCCAAAATGGGCGGAGCTTACTGGATCGGTCTATTGTTGACACCGAATGGCACTAAACAGCCTGTGCTACACACACGTTCCTATTAATGTGGAAATTATCAGAGGTTGAATAAAGTTTTGACTTCGGAATTGCTAGGTAATTTCTGGATTTGGCAAGCTGTCACTGGGAATCAAATCTAGATGAAGGGAAGCTATTCCTCAAAAATCTGGAATCGCGATTCCAATTCCAAAAGTGGAAGTGATTTTACTTGACTCTGGTGTTGAGTCGCCCTAGCCTAGTATATAACATTAGCTGTAACCCCAATAAATTCATCCATTTGTATTAAAAGGACACCAAATGCAAATCCTGTATATTACCTTTATACTATAGGAGGTGAAAGCAAACCCCAGTAACTACGATGCATGGTTTGACTACCTACGGCTGATGGAGACAGATGGTAGTGAGGACATAGTGCGTGAAATCTATGAGAGAGCCATTGCTAATGTGCCTCCAGCGCCTGAGAAACGCCTGTGGAGACGATATATCTACTTGTGGATCAACTACGCACTGTATGAAGACCTTAATACAAAGGTAGGTGGTGTGTTTTAAAATCACCTGAAAATTCAAATTCATGTCCTGTAACAGGCTGCTCAGCTATAACTGTCAGTTATTTCACATGTTTCAGGTTAATGTCAAGCATTATCAAGCTTATGTGCACCCACAAATTTCATGTGTGTCTGATTTTTATCTCATATACTGGTTCTGAATCTGTAGAGATATGGTTATTTCAGGTCACTTGAAATTTTGACCCTCTGGTTGACAAATATTTATATAGTATTGGACGGCTTTGAGGGTTATATGAGAAAATACCGCACGAGTCATGAAAATACTGAACAAGCCAAAGGTGAGTTCGGTATTTTCATGATGAGTGCAAGTCATGAAAATACTGAACGAGCCGAAGTCGAGTTCGGTATTTTCATGATGTGTGCGGTATATTCTCATATCACCCAAAAAGACATCCAATATTATTATTGTTATATAAAATGAAGCTTGTACTTTCTTTGTTTTGTAAGATTTTCGCAAGATGTTTGTCTGTTTGGTGTTGAAAACTTTAGTTCAACGTTTACAACTGCATGCACTTTTGTTACTGTTGTACAGTACTTTTTGTTAATGTAATACTCACGCGCGCATTGCACACACGCGCAGTCCATTCACTCGATGCAGGACGCACGTGTGCTTTGGTGCGCCCAGCATGGACGCGCACCGGATTAGGGCTCTGTGCTGCATAGTATCAGAAATGCGCAGTATTCGCAAAAGCTTCATTTATAATAATTAATGTTATTTCATGGTCATCGTTAAACCATTTGCGTTTAATGTTGCTATTTAATGTTTCTGTTAAATCCTCTCAATTCCCTGGGGAGCATGCAGCCACAGCTGCTTGTTGGGCTTTCAGCAGTAAAGGGGCATTTTGGCAACACGGACCATATTTTTGAGGAAATACCTTTGTCTGGTCTCAAAATAAAAGAAATAAGTTTCAGTTGTTCTGAAGAGATAACTTAGGCCCAAAAAGGGTTACAAATCTAAAAACCCTGTGTACTAATTTCCAATATACGCTCGTAATACTTTTACGGTTACGAGCGTATATTGGAAATTTGTACACAGGTTTTTCAGAAAGGCATGTTGTCACACTATTTGTAACCCTTTTTGGGCCTAAGTTATCTCTTCAGAACAACTGAAACTTATTTATTTTATTCTTTTATTTTGAGACCAGACAAAGGTATTTTCTGAAAAATATGGTCTGTGTTGCCAAATGCCCCCTTTACCGTGGAAAGACTCAAATGCATTTTCGTATTGAAACATACCATTCCAGAATTCTCTTTTGGTTTGGTTATTTTCAGGACATGGAGAGAGTGCGACAGGTATACAAGGCATGCCTGGACATGATGCCACACAAGAAGTTCACCTTTGCCAAAGTCTGGCTCATGTTTGCACACTTTGAGATCAGACAGAAGAACTTGAATTTGGCAAGAAAAATACTGGTGAGGATCCAACTGTTAGGGTTTATTGGCAGTCATGATTGTGCAATTCTAAATTCTAAGTTGTAGTCATCAAAACCCAGTCTTGGCCTCAAATGTTCTTGGTCTCGAACAGGCTGGTTTTGATCTTGTTCTCAGAACCGCTGTTAGGCCCCATCAAAAAAGTTATTATCTTCCAAACGTATTTTTAGGGTCCGCCGTATATCTTTTCCTACCTCCATATGCATAGATACTACGTTAGCTCCCCCCCCTCCGCGCCGGCCAGCCACCACGCGGAGCATAGCAACATTATAGCTGCCCCGCACGATGCCATGCCATGCATGGCCATTTTCTAAACACTTTCTTCGTCTATGTTCTAGCAGAATTCGCTAACTGAACCACATGTGCACGCAGCGCAAAGCGCGAAAAAGACCCCTCTGAGCTGCTCTGAGTGAGCGCTGCATTTTGTGGGGTGTTGTTGAAACTCGGAGGTCGGAGATAACCCGGAGGTATACTTTTTTGTGACCGTGTAGTACATGCTACAACCTACCTCCGGCTTGTTATTTGGTCAAGTAGCTCTGGGTTTACCATCAACGCACCAACTACATGTTAGTAAAAAAAACATCTACCTCCGGGTACCTCCGACCGCCGGGTTTTATAAATTTCCCATGTTGGGTGTGTACGTACATACGTACAATCATGGTACACGGTTCGTGCATAGTGCAGGCACGCATGCAACGCAAGGCACGGCAAAACTTATCGCGCTATCGATCGATTGGGCACGGTAGGTACATGTACAGGACTTCGTCCGTGCATTTTATCAGCTGGGCAGACAATAAGAGATCGATTTATTATGAAATTTGGTAAAAT
This sequence comes from Henricia sp. BOLD:AAB3569, assembly GCA_037783545.1. NCBI lineage: Eukaryota > Metazoa > Echinodermata > Asteroidea > Spinulosida > Echinasteridae > Henricia > Henricia sp. BOLD:AAB3569. Next base: position 702,723 of record JBBELK010000284.1, read on the forward strand.
GTTGCTTCAATCAGAAAAAAAAGGGCAGAAAACTTTTTCCCAAAAAAAAAAAAATGTGGAATTTCGCCGAAAGTGATGCGCGCGGGGATAATAGTCTAACAATATTTTTTATGGGGCCTTAGTGGAATTTTGGCCCAAGACCCGGGGCGGATTTTTATAGCCGGGTATCCAACTTAGCCAGTCTCGGCTTAGTCGCTGGTTTAGCCCATTGCAATAAACCAGTCTAACTGAAGTACGGCTGCACCAGCCGAAAAACATGCACATCCCAAAGGAAATTGACAAAGCCGATTCTTGCGTTATTTCAAGCCAAACAAACGTCCTCACGAAGCCACTTGATGGCGAGTGCACTTTTACAGGATATGCGAAGAAACTGACCGCGAAAGTTATCAAATAGCACAATGAAAGCATCGATGGGCATAATGTGCGTTTTGTTCACACTCTTCGTCTTCTTTCAGCACAAATTACAAGATGCAGTGCCGCAGGCTTTAATTTTTAGACCAGTCTTACTTTAAGACCACGATATTGCAAGCGAGCTATAATTATAGACCGGTCTTAGTGGACGCCGCGTTAGCCGGCTAAGTTTATAGACCGGTCTTAGACCGTATATTGCAATCCGTCCCAGGGGCGGATTGCAATAAAAGCAGTTTATACCCTGTAACCGGCTAATCCAGGCCCTGCTAAGACCAGTCTATGACTCCGTTCTCACCAGAGAAATCGCTTCGTTTGACGAAGATTAGTTAATCATCGTTAATTATTTAAAGAACGCTGAATGCCGCAATGGGGCGACATTTCGGCAAGACTCTCGCCGGAGACCACCGAAATTTCGGCAAGAATCACTCAAAATGACACCTTATTTTTTTACCCAAAGCTTCCGGAGATGGTCACAGACCTAAGAGAGACAGTTCCAGACCTAATAAAAATGGTTCTCGATTTTAAAAAAATGGTTTTTGACCTAAAAAAATTAATTTTAAACTCAAAAATATTAGGGCGACGCCAAAATGTCGCCCTATTGAGCAGGTCGCCCTAATATACCTTTTTTACACACGATTTGTCGCCCTATCCTACAATTCATAGTTTTTTAAATTATTATTATTATTATTATTATTATTTTGGTTTATTCTCACTATTTTGCAGCTCAAAAGCTGAATTGCACAGTGATTTACATTAAAAAGTCACATAAACAAAAAACATCAATACGTACAACTCAGAATTTAAAAAGGTAGTAGGCCTACATTGTAATTACTTATATAAAAATACCAGTAAAAATCACACGACTACAAAACCACCACCACACTATGTTAGACTGTATTATTGATGAGTCTTGTAAAATAAGGCACAGGGCTATCAGTAAATCTGTTAGTTGAACACTTATACTCCTCAACTATTCTGCTTGATCTAAGATTCATAATATGCAAACTTTTTCATTTAGGGAACCACTCGCTAAATTTACCCGATTTAAATGTACTCGGAGCGAATTTTGTACACATCTCGGTTCTTCTTATTGCAAAGGTGATCCAGACACAAAGTACAGAGTGCTTGTTCAAAACCACAGTATTGTCTTCCGAGGATAATGCGGCAAACTCGTTTTTTGATAAATTCAATTTGTTTAGTTTGTTGATTTGTATTACTTGAATGCCAAACAGGCGACGCATATTCCAGAACTGGTCTAACATAGCCTGTGTAGACAGTAACAAGTTCTTTCCGAGTCAAACCAGTTTCTTTCATTTTTCTAAGCATGAATAATTTTTTATTGGCTTTACCTAACATATCAGCAATGTGTAAATCCCACTTAAGGTTATTTTGAAAAATAACACCCAGTAGTTTAACGCTCATGGCCTGATCAGTTTTGAGGAAAACTCTTCGTCGAATCATCGTCGAACGAAGCGATTTCTCTCGTGAGAACAGGGTCTATAATTATAGCCGCGTGTAATCTGAAATGTCCTTTGCCAAAGTGCAGGGGAAAGTTCACTGTCATTCTTAGAAGCTCTTGGTAACAATATACAAATCTGCACATTCATTTTTGTTTGTTTTTATTTGCATCAGGGCACTGCTATTGGTAAATGTCCCAAAGACAAGCTGTTCAAAAGCTATATTGAGTTGGAGCTGCAGCTTAGGGAGTTTGATCGCTGTCGCATTCTCTACCAAAAGTTTCTAGAGTTTAATCCTGAGAACTGCACAACATGGATGAAGGTGTGTACGATAGTAGCTTGGGCCATTACAGGGGTCGAAATTAACCTGAATTTCATGCTGGTCAGAAGGACCAGTAGATTAGAGAACTCTACTGGTCCTGCTAAAAAATTTGGTGGTCCACCGGTGCTTTTCAAAAAGGCACCGAGATACTGCAATACTTTCTGGTTTAAGGTCATTAAGGGCAGGATAGACTGGATTGCTTTTTGATCCAGCACTAGTGTCTGGGCATGTCTGGAGAGATCGGAGAAAGAAATGAAGTTATCTGAAAATGTCTAAAGCGATCAGGAATCGTATGTGGTAACTAGGAATTCTTCGCAGAAATGTTTACTGTGGATTAGGCATGAGGGAATGTTTCCATGAGTCATGAAATGTTTGCACTTGTCCATCGGACCAGTGCTTTTGACAGTATTTTGACAGATACTGTGCAAATGCAGTTAGACCACATGTAGCGTGTGAACAAATTCTTTCTGGCGACATAACACGGGTTTAGTGAAGTGTATGTATGTGGCTTCGTGCAGATGCATGATACTGCATACTCTGGCCAGTACAGCGAACTGCTGTTCGCTGTATTGTTCCGAGTGCTCAGGGTGATCAAGCAAGTGTTGTTCTATAGCAGATGTGCATTCGGGCTGTGTGGCAGCTTTGCGAGCGTTCTTGCAGACACGCGATGGCTGTTTGCGGGAAGCAGGCAAGTTGCTGCGGATGGAGGATGGAACATGCTGTATAATGCGATCCGCCAGTCTTTGAGACTTACGCCCTACGTACCGAGCTTCACATCGGCACCGAAACTCATAAATAACATTGTTAAGTTGTGTGGTAGGTAGTACGTCTTTACGGACTGCTGAAAGTAACTTGCTCGCAGTGAATATTACATGTGGCTGACCGCTTTCAGCCTTATATTATATTGATAAGCGTACCCACGCCATTCTTGCGTTTGCTCTGATGAGTGCAAGTCGAAAAGCTTTAGCATGTCTTTGTCGTTACTTAATTCTATATTCCGATATATATATGTATATATTTTTAAAGACAAACTCGGGGCTTTTGCAAAGATGTATGCTATTCTCTTTGTCTTGTTTTCATCACAAACAGTTCTCTGAGCTTGAGAGTATCCTCGGCGACATTGATCGAGCGAGGGCGATATTTGACTTGGCCATCAACCAACCTAAGCTGGACATGCCCGAGGTGCTGTGGAAGGCGTACATCGACTTTGAGATCGAGCAGGAAGAGTACGACAGGACGAGGGCGCTATATAGATGTTTGCTGCAAAGAACGCAACACGTCAAGGTAATATTTTTTCCATTCTCTTTAGTTAATGCCGTGTGCATTTATTCATTTTAAAGCCTCGATATATATTTGCAGTGACCCAAAATTTCACTTCATGAGTTGAGAAGAAATACCTGACTAAAAGTGTTGATAGCAATGGTAACATACACCACATGGACACTTTTTTACCATTCACTTAACACAAAAACCATGTTAGGATCTATTGTAGGTAACATTTCTGCAGGCCAGTTACCAACATTCTTCTTTATATACATGAGTATATAAAGAGTGCATGACAGAGTGCATGACGCAAGCCACATAGTACCCGATCAACAGTGAGAACATATATTTGAAACACCCTGCCATTACCAGGAAAACGCATATGGATTTTCATGTTTTTTTTTAACGTGGTACATTTGACAAAGCTTAAATTTCTTCGGATGAGTTTGTTGATGTCTTTCTTTTGATTTATAATGGTTTTATTCGCAGAATCGCTCAAAAACAGAATGTTTTTAACTTTTCTGAAATAGGACTCTGGACACTGATCATGGCCCTCACCTTTTGGCTCGAGACTTATCAATGTCAGGTCCCAAGCCAGTCTTAAACGTATAGTCTAAGAAAACCAACCACAAATAAATGTTAAATCAAACGATGGCGCAAACTAATAAAAATACCATTGTTCTTTAGTATTACCATTTACGACTTTTGACCACCACTTTGCATCTAGGTCTGGATAAGTTTTGCCAAGTTTGAGCTGTCCACAGGCACAGAAGGCTGCATTGCCAAGGCAAGGGGCATCTACAAGGATGCCAGCAGGGCACTGAGGGACTCGCATGGGAAGGAGGAACGCTTGATGCTGCTGGAAGCTTGGAGGGACTTTGAGGTAAGGCCAGCAGCGAGTAGTTGGGTCTTTCTATAAATTAGGGGTCCAATGTTGGTGTCCCCCATTACATTTTACATCTTGTTTTTGTAAATTCAGGACACATTCTTTAAATACTTTCCATCTCAAAGAGTGAGTACATAAAGTACAATTCATACAAAATGGTTTAAAAGCAATTTTAATGATTTTTGTACGAAAAATAACACATATCAGGTGTAACGGGGGACACCAAATGTCACACTCTTGGACCCCTAATTTATAGAAAGACCCAGTTGGTACTGTGGTGGTTTATAGTTGGTAGATGGGGGTGCATTAATTGGAAGGGGAAGAGGGGTAGCTACAAGTATGCAAGGCTTGCAAGCAGGGCACTGAGGAACTCGCAGGGGAAGGAGGAACGCTTGATGCTGCTGGAAGCTTGGAGGGAATTTGAGGTACCATAAAAACCTGTGTATAAGGTGCACTTTTTTCACAAAATCAAAAGTTTGGTTCCGTATAATAATAGCAAAGCTCAATTATGGCAGCTCACATGCACTCTTTTTATATTGCTGTTTTCAGGAGGAATGTGGTGACGAAGAAAGCCTGGCAGATGTCAAGAAACTGATGCCTAACAGAGTCAAGAGGAGACGCAAAATACAAACAGATGATGGGGTAAGATCTGGGGCCAATTTCATGGCGCTGCTAAGCATAAAAATTCACTCGGCACAGAATTTCTTTGCTTTATATTGCAAAAATGGGTTGCCAGCCAAAATCGTATGTGATGTCTATTTACTAATATTTTGCTAATGTTTCTAGAGGACACAAATTGACATACAATTTTGGCTGGAAATCCATTTTACAAAGCATAGAAATTCTGTGCTAAGCAAATTTCCTTGGTTAACAGCACCATAAAATTAGCCTCCTGTCATCCACAGAGCATAACTAAAGTCCATTATAACTCTCATCTTTGCAGTCAGACACCGGCTGGGAGGAATACTACGATTACATCTTCCCCAATGACGAATCCAACTTGCCCAATCTCAAACTGCTGGCTATGGCCAAACAGTGGAAGAAAAAACAAGAAGAACCGGACAAAGATGAGGAAGATGAAGAGTCGGGGGTGGAGCTGGGAGCGGAGTCAGGGGCGGAGTCAAAGGCAGAGTCAGCTGACATACAGAGGGAGGCGGCTAAGTACAATGATGAGGATTATGAGGACAGTGATGATAGTAGCAGTAGTAGTACTAGCAGCAGCAGCAGCAGCAGCAGCAGCAGCAGTGAGAAAGATAAGAAATCTAGAAGAAAGAAAGCTAGAACAAAAAGGAAGTCATCGTCGTCATCTAGTAAATCTGATTCTGAGAAATAAACTGTTGGGATTTTTTGTAAATATGTTTTCATATAGTGGGGGAGGGTCATATTTAAAGACAGATTAGGCAAAAAAAAGAAAGATGTTCTGGTTCTGGTCCGTGCGCGCGTCGATTTCAAGCATGCACGTCAAATTTTATTTTTCTGCGGCAGCTAAAACAGCGCCCTCTATTTCCGCATCGCCTCACGTTTTCTAGACTGATCGCCAATCCTGTAGACTACGTAAGGAATGGGAACAAGTCTATGTATTTTCCCGGGCAGCTCGACTTCGTACTCATTGATGATGATATCGAATGAGAACGAATGATAGTGAGTATGAGGTTGTTTAACCCTTTCAATACCAATGTCGAGTTTACTCGACAGCGCAACGCAGTGTGCTTCCGTACCAATGTCGAGTAAACTCGACAACAGAAGGCCGCTGTATTCAAGAAGCTGCATTATTTGCGTTTGCTGCCCTCCGTTGTTGAATTTCATATGTTGTTGAATTTGGTATCATATAAAAGACTATTTCATTGCCTACAAATAATATACACAATGAATTTCTGTAAAACGAAGTCTTCAAATGGAAAATTGAGGTTTACAAATAGTAAACATTGCAAGTTGCATAAAACAGTGCGTTGTGAGAAAGAATGCGGTACAGGGCAGTGTGACCCCATAAAACAATGCGGTATTGAAAGGGTTAATCAGTGGCTAGTTCTCACGCGACACAAGGAATTGCGATTGTGAATTATTGTGAGCTGAGCTGAGCTGAATACTGAAATATGGCGTGACTTATATTCGTGTCCAATGTTTGCGGAGTGAAAACTCTGAGAACATTCAGTGTTGTGACGGCTCTGCAAGTTTACTATAGGCCCTACTGTGTGCGATGAAAAAAAACAAAAAAAAACCTGCGTCGCTGCATCAATTACAGAACTTCGGTCTGACCCTAACCAGAATACTTTTTTTTTTGGCCTTACATGATTGGAAAACTTTTAAGAACAGGAACAAGAGCATCGCAAAACTAAAGAATGATGTTGATAAACTGCCTTGTAGAAATTTCAGCCACATAGATGCAGTATTGTTATATAAAATGAAGCTTTTGCGGATACTATACGTTTCTGATAATGTGCAGCACAGAGCCATAATCTGATGCACTTTCACGCTGGGCGCACCAAAGCACACGTGCATGCCATGCGTGCGTCTTGCATCTAGTGAATGGATTGCACATGTGTGCAACGCGTGCGTGAGTACAGTAACAAAAAATACTGTACAACAGTAGCAGAAGCGCATGCAGTTGTAAACGTTGCACATGAACTAAAGTTTTAAACACCAAATGGACAAAAATCTTGCGGGAATCTTACAAAACAAAGAAAGTATAAGCTTCATTTTATGTAACAATATTGGAAGTCTTTTCGGGTGATATACAGTAAACTCCTATTATAGCACTCTTCAAGGGACCAAAATAATTTGAGCTTTATATCCAGAAAGCGCTATAACCAGTGCATACACAATGCAGGGAATAATGGCTGGGACTTAGAAAAAGGCTTTATATCGAGAGGAGCTTTATATCAGGGGGTGTTATAACGAGAGTTTACTGTACCGCGCAAGTCATAAAAATACCGAACTCGTTCAGTATTTTCATGACTCGCGCGATATATTCTCATATCACCCTCAAATCCATCCAATATTATATAAATACTTCAGAAAGTATGCATGGTTTTTGTGGTAAAAAAAATGTCTGCAGACAATTTGTTTTAAAGAAAGCATGGCAATTTCTCCCACAAAGGTACCATTTTACACGGGAAAAAAATAATTTGGTGTTTGTTACCATATTTGTCAAGACTTTTAGTTGGGTTTCTCTAGTCAACTCACGAAGTGAAATTTTGGGTCACTGCAAAGTGTTGTACTGGGGCTTTAATTGCTTACAATATTGATTCAAAGTGGATTCCTAAGAATTTTGTACCAGCACAAGTTGTGGCAGAGGTGCTTCTAATGATAATAGCACATAACGCACGCAGTCTCAGTGTGCTATATCTAATTACCCCTGGTCATTTGGCTCAATAATGGCATTCTGCAAACCTCGACTCCCTGGGGAGTATACAGTTCCATGCAGCTTATGTGCACAGGAACTAATCAAACACATCACCTTTCACTACCCTCGCAGCTCAGCTGGTAGAGCGTCCTGCCCTGGCGTCGGAGGTCTCTGGTTCGAATCCCGTTAAACACCATCGGATTTTTGTTTCATCTATATTAAATAAACAAAGGTAATCCTGGCTGATCCCAAATTTAGTGGGCAGACTTTTGCCAATATTTCCTCATCCCAGAGTGACTTTACATCATCCTCTTGCAACAGTGCCCCTTTAACGCACTCCCCAACTCCTGCGTACAGTGGCCCTGTTGAAAAAGGCCCCATTTGGCGGTGGGACTAGCGACAGAAATCTTGTCGCCTCTGCTGGACCAATCAGGACGCTTGCAGTGCATTTCAGCACGATTGCAGGTATTCAAATGTAACGCGCGCAGATTGTAAACACCGTGCACGCATGTGATACATGTACTCGGTAATGCTGGCCGTTGTCCGCGTCGACGATTGGCTGCTATTTAAAGCATACTGGGGAATCCGTTCCATTACTTTCGTCAGCATGCATCCCTGTTATTAATTTGAAAAACTGCGGAGTAAATAAGGTTCGTCTTTGAAAGTTTGGTAGGAATGGGACAGTCATAAGGAACGGAACCCAATACATTTTCTGGAAAGTATAGAAATTGTTTCTTTTTGGCATAACATGACCGAATTGATTAAATTACATCAAAATGACTCGGGCGTGAGTTGGCTCAAGACAACAGCCGGCTCGCTCCACAGATTTGCGTGTATTTCCTCGGGGTATTGTCACGTCGCTTTGCAGAGTAGAAATTCCCTGAGATCTCAGGATGCTTTACATATGACTAGGTAGATATTTTTCAAATAAAAATTTTCAAAATGGGGTCAGATTCTAACTTTTTTACTGGAGTGAAAAACTGCCTTGCCTTGAATCTTAAACGTCATCAAATCGAAAGTGAATAAATTTGCAAAACATATTTGCAATATCTTCAGATATTTCATTGCCAGTAACCTCGGCATCAACTGCATTTTCCAGTTATAGGAAGCTATACAAAACTTGCATGACATTTTAAGGAAATGAAAAAGACCAAAATAACACTAACGGTGATTTATGTAAGCATTTTATTGCTGTATGAATTTAGTATGAAGTCATAATCCCTAAAAATAATCACTTATTCATATTTAATAATTGGGGCAAGCCGGGCAGGGGTTTGGGGCGTATCTTAAGTGATCTCTGGGAGGGGTGGTTATTTCTCTGTAGGGCTTGCTAATGGTAATTCCGTGTGAAATCACCTAGAGGTTGTCAGAGGTCCGACTCGGATTTGGACGAAACTTTTTCTAAAAATACTTCAACCTATGCCATGAACATGTACACAATTTTAAAGGCCAACTCCAACTCGTTGTTGAGATATGACCTCCAGAAAATGCCTACCCTACCCACATTTTCCTAATCATAGCTGTGCCATTGAATTTTTTTTACATTTTTGGAGTCCTGTATCTCAAAAATGCTTTGGAATATATACACATAGATTGGCATCCAATCTGCATGATTGTGTTGTTAAAAGTACGGTACCGCGTTTCCTTTTCGAGATGTCGCTCCCCGAAAACCCTCGTTTTTGATTATCGTGGTAACTTTATTTAAATTTTGGCTCCTCATGGTGCCCACACGGATGGTCGGATTGACTTCATATGGTATATGCACACACACTAGCCACATGGGTTTGCTTCATATCAAGGGCAAAGCAATTCCCCCCTGCTCTTAAACAAACAAAATCTTGTTAAAGGAGGTTATTTTCCCCGATATACAAGTCTTCCCCATCATAAGGTAAGTGCATCACGCACTCAGCAATGTACAAGTGATAGATTGCATACTTTATATATATGTATATATATATATATAACAAAATCTGACGGGCCGAAACCACCCCCTGGAAAAATTCCATGCAGGGTACAGACTTTCGCGCCGGCTAACATGTTCTAGCGTGCATCCCTTGCCACTTGGCAACCGTTGCCAACGGCCTGGTAGTCTGGTGCATGACTCTCTTATATGCGAGCGCAGAGGTAGGAATTATGCACATCTATCACGCAACTGGCTTATTGAAAATCAACTAATGGCTGGCTTTGGTCGTCGGCAAGGCGACGTCAGAAAAAAAACCTGTCGGTTATAATATGGTCGCGCTACCACACCCATGTTGTTTGTACATAATGATGTGCGTGTGTAAAATCACATAATAATTTTTGTGGTAAGAATTGAGAAGTTGACTATGTTCCCTTAATTTTTCAAGACGACTTATTAGGTATCAGTAATATTGTGCGGGAAATTCGGACATAATCAACATTATAGGTCGACTTGGTCAGATAAATTATCTCGGTAATTAAACAAGTAGGCTGCCACTCACAGAGCGCCGTACTTTTTCTTTGAAGTAAGTGAATTGTGATATTTACCGTATACGTCAGAATGTTCTCAAAGAGGGTTGTATGAAAATAATCTCGGATCTTATTCAATTTGTTAAACAAGTGAACCAACCACCATTTTGCGCCTCAATTTCAAGACATTGGTGCTCAGTGATGCGTGACCCCAGGAAAGTAACCATGCATGCTGTCATTGGAAAGTACTCGGACGTCACTATTTTTTTCTTTTCGTAAAATGACTTTTAAGTTGTCCAATAGGTTTAGTGCAGGAGAACTTATGTGACGTCCGACTTCTCATTTGAATTTTTGTGATAATAATAATGTAACAGCAGCTGGTCGATGACGACTCTCACGACTGATTGACATGATGTATAGGTGGGACCTACAACGTGTGCATTCTTCTGATTGGATGGTTCACGCCGTACGTTTTTTTTACGTGCAATGAACCATCGAAACGAAAGAACGCTTGTAGCGCAGACTAAACACCGTGCATGCAGTGAGGACATAGTTGTTAATTTTATGGCATCTTTGGTAACTAAGGGCCTTTATGCCATCAACTATACGGTTTTAGCTTTAACTATACTTTATTATCAACTAGAGATGACGAAGAAGGAGTTGCAGTTTTAGAAGTGGGAGGAAACCCCTGTCCTACTTTTAATCTTGAATAACCTTGTCATTATCAACGGATTTAAACCAAAATTTCACATCATGTAAACAAGGCCTTACAAATTTAAGTAAGTGAGTTTCATCGGTTTTGTCCAAGAGGGTAAGAATTGATGACCATATACAGAAAAAAAAGTCAATTTCAGAATTCGCCACTTTCGACTTCGCCTCCCCCCTGTCAGTACATCGCTGGAGACGATGGTGGAAATGTGTGCTGCAGTCGAAAGCTTAATGAAGAAAGGCAGGATCACTCCAGATGTTATTGCAAACCATCTCGATCGCTTCGAGCACTTCATCAGGAGGTGCAAAGGGACCTTGAAAATGGCGGTTGCCAAGTCAAAAGTGGCAAATTCTGAAATTTAGGTGTTTTTTTTCGTATGGCCATTAAATCTCACCCTCTTGGGCAAAACCGATGAAGCACACTCAGTTAAATTTGTCATTTCTTGTTTACATGATGTGAAATTTTGGTTTAAATCCGTTGGGAAAATAACAAAGTTATTCAAGATTAAAAGTAGGACAGGTTTGTTTTTGACACGTATGTAGTACCACACACCAAACTAATTGCTGTCACGTGAAGAATTTAGCAACGTCCCTTTTGTACCAGTCTATAGCACCCACCCTGTCCAGGCCCTTCAATATGGCCAGCTCACTTTTCTACTGCCTTGTAGAAATTTTAGCCACATACACTATGAACAAGAACATGTACATGTTCATTGTAACCCCATTGTTAGTAACAATGGTGTGTGCCCAATTTCCATTGTTAGATGTTCATAGTGATAGATGCAGTATTATTATATAAAATGAAGCTTTTGCGGATACTATACGTTTCTGATACTGTGCAGCACAAAGCCATAATCTGATGCACATCCACGCTGGGTGCACCAAAGCACACGTACATGCCATGCGTGCGTCTTGCATCTAGTGAATGGATTGCATGTGTGTGCAACTCGTGCGCGATTACAGTAACAAGAAACACTGTACAACAGTAACAAAAGCGCATGCAGTCGTAAACGTTGCACAGTTTTCAACACCAAAAGGACAACATTCTTGCGGGAATCTTACAAAACAAAGGTATAAGCTCCATTTTATATAACAATATTAATATTGGATGTCTTTTCGGGTGATGTGAAAATATACATTAAACTCCTATTATAGCGCTCTTCAATAATTTGAGCTTTATATCCAGAAAGCGCTATAACCAGTGCATACACAATGCAGGGAATAATGGCTGGGACTTAGAAAAGAGAGCTTTATATCGAGAGGAGCTTTATATCGGGGGTGTTATAACGAGAGTTTACTGTACTGCGTGAGTCATGAAAATACCGAACTCGCCTTTGGCTCGTTCAGTATTTTCATGACTCGCGCAATATATTCTCATATCACCCTCAAATCCATCCAATATTATATAAATACTTCAGAAAACCTTTAAAATCCATGCATGGTTTTTGTGGTAAATAAAAATTTCTGCAGACAATTTGTTTTAAAGAAAGCATAGCAATTTCTCCCACAAAGGTGCCATTTTACACTGGAAAAAAATCATGTGGTGTTTGTTACCACATCTGTCAACACTTTTAGTTGGGTTTCTCTAGTCAACTCACAAAGTGAAATTTTGGGTCACTGCAAAGGGTTGTACTGTGGCTTTAATTGCCTTCAATATTGATTCAAAGTGGATTCCTAAGAATCTTGTACCAGCACAAGTTGTGGCAGAGGTGCTTCTAATGATAATAGCACATAAACGCCTGCAGTCTCAATGTGCTTTACCTAATTACCCCAGGGGCCAATTTCATGGCGCTGCTAAGCAAAAAAATTTGCTTAGCACAGGATTTGTTTGCTTTATTTTGTAAAAATGGATTGCTAGCCAAAATCGTAAGTTATGTGTATTGAAAGGTATTCTCCTACTCTTGCGAAGAACACTAGTTGGTGAATATTTTTGGCTTGTAATCCATTTTATAAGGCAAATAAATCCTGTGCTAAGCAAATTTTTGTGCATAGCAGCGCCATGAAATTGGCCCCTGGTCATTTGGCTCAATAATGGCATTCCGCAAACCTCGACTCTAATCAAACACGTCACCTCACTACCCTCGCAGCTCAGCTGGTAGAGCGTCCTGCCCTGGTGTCAGAGGTCTCTGGTTCGAATCCCGTTAAACACCATAGGATTTTTGTTTCATCCAATATTAAATAAACAAAGGGTAATCCTGGCTGATCCCAAATTTAGTGGGCAGACTTTTGCCAATATTTCCTCATCCCAGAGTGACTTTACATATGACTAGGTAGATTTTATTTTATTTTTTCAAAATGGGGTCGGATTCAAACTTTTTTACTGGAGTGAAAAACTGCCTTGTCTTGAATCTTAAATGTCATCAAATCGAAATAAAATTGGGGCGGTCGGGTTGGCGTACGGGTTCTTTCCTCGCCGTTCACCTCTGGGGTCCCGGGTTCGAATCCGGGGCGTGTATGTGGATTGGGTTTGCAGTCCCTACTTGACCGCGTGGGTTTTTCCCTGGGGAATTTCTCTGGGGGTTTTCCTCCCACTTCTAAAACTGCAACTCCTTCTTCGTCATCTCAAGTTGATAATATAGTATAGTTAGGTGATCGGGCCAACAGCCCGATCACCTATTGCTCTCGTACGATTTCTTTGTCTTTTTTTTTAGGTGATCGGGCCCGATCACCTATTGATATTGTACGATTTCTTTGTCTTTTTTGGCTTTTTCGTTTAGGACGAAAAAGCCTTTGTTTTCGTTTTGATTTTTGGCTGTTCCCATACGGTTGGGAACAGCCTTTGTTTTCGTTAAGATTTTTTTTTTTTTTTTTTTTTATTTTTTTTTTTCTTTTCCTTCTTCCACTTTTTTCAGACGCTTTTTCGGGCACTTGCACATTCATGATTGACTTTAAACTTCACATGGACATTGGTGACTATGTGAAGTTGTGCACAGTACTAATGACGTCATGATGACGTCATCACGTGTCAGATTAAAGGGGCATGAAGTTTAATAAATTAAATATTCAAAAATCAATAAAAAATCAACCGTTTGATCTACGATCTTGATTCCTTCGCCATATACGATGACTATCAAGGGTCTTTGAGATGCGCACACGCCTTGACCTTTGACCTCGTTTCCTATTGGTCAAACAGATTTTGCCTTGCCATTTGAAAGTGGTGCAAGATATTTGGACAAAGTCACTTGTGTTACACTTCGACTAGGGTGGGGTATCTAAAAAATATGTTGGTGACCTTTGACCTTGCTCACTTCCGGTCGAAACAGGAAGTGGCCCTTAGTTTGAAAGTGGTAGGAGGTATTGAGATGGGGTCAATGGTGTTATTATCAGAGGCCCTTAAGCTTTCCAAAAATATAAGTAATGACGTCATCGTACGAAATAGCGCCCTCTAGCGACAAGATGATTACGTAATTAAATATTCAAAAATCAATATAAAATCTACCGTTTGACCTACGAATTTGATTCCTTCTGCATATACGATCATTAACAAATGTCTTTAAGATGCGCACATGGCTTGACCTTTGACCTCGTTTCCTATTGGTCAAACAGATTTTGCCTTGCCATTTGAAAGGGGTACAATATACCACGATGGGGTCAACTGTGTTACACTTCGACTAGGGTGGGGTATCCAAACATATAGCAACACCTTTGACTTTCCCTACATGTCAGATTAAAGGGGCATGTAATAATATTCAATATTTAAAAATAGATAAAAACTCAACCGTTTGACCTACGATCGTGATTTATTCATATACGATCACTAACAAAGGTCATCCCGAACACCATATATGTTTATAAAAAGGAGGGGAACAGCCATGTGTTCGTTTTCAACGAACACATTTCTAGTTTTTTTTTTTCCGTTTATTTCTTCTTCTTCTGATTTTTTTCCCATAGACAAAGCGCATAGGCGTTGTCGGCGCTTTTTCAGGTTGTTCCCAAACATTGATCTTAACCAAACTTGGTCACATCAAAGACATAGTATAAGAGGTGTGCACCCAAGAATGGCTTCATTGTGACGTCATCCGTTACGTCATTATAACACTTTAAAAATGCCTAAAAAGCGGAAAATTGCCGAAATATGCACTTTTTAAAATGGTTCCCTTGCCCAAACCACGTGACCCAGGGTTTTCATATTTGGCAAACATTTACATCAGATCATGAGCTTCAATGTTCTTAGTGTAGGCATTTTCATCTGACCCTTCCTTCCTGGGTCAATCGAAGGTCAAAGTTCAGCCAATTCAAAAATCACATTTTTTGTATTTGTTTGTACTTATGGAGCAATATTAGCTATTCAACCATGCTTGATTTTCATAAAACTAGGTACAGGCATGGGCCCCATCACAAACGTCCACCACCATGTAGAACGTCACCATGACGTCAATGATTACGTAATTATAATAATTTTAAAATGGCACAAAAGTGGATTTTTATCATGAAAATTTCCAAAATATGCATTTCGTATAATGTTTCCCTCTATAAAACCACATGACCCAGGGTCTTAATATTTAGCAGACATTATAGATCAGATCATGGGCTACAATGTTCTTTGTGTAGGCATTTTCATCTGACCCTTCCTTCCTGGGTCAATCGAAGGTCAAAGTTCAGCCATTTCAAAATTCACATTTGTTGTGTTTTTGTGTACTTATGAAGCAATTTTAGCTATTAAAGTACGCTTGATTTTCATAAAACTAGGTACAGGCATGGGCCCCATCACAAACTTCCACCACCATGTAAAACATCACCATGACGTCAATGATTACGTAATTATAATTATTTAAAATTGGCAAAAAAGTGGATTTTGTCATAAAAATGAGCCAAAAATGCATTTCGTACAATGTTTCCCTCTATAGAACCACATGACGCAGGGTCTTCATATTTAGCAGACATTATAGATCAGATCCTGAGCTACAATTTCCTTTGTGTGGTCATTTTCATCTGCCCCTTCCTTCCTGGGTCAATTGAAGGCCAAAGTTCAGCCAAGTCAACATTTCCGTATATACAGGGTGGATAAAAAAGAAAGAAACCGAGATATTATTGCTAATTGTAACTAAAGTAGGGCCCGTATGAATGAACAGGAGATATCATCTGTTAGGGCTGAATCTCCTCTTTAAAATGACACCATGATCATGCCATGATGTTTTCGGTTTACTGAGCAGTGACCAGTGTTATGCCAGGGGCATAGTTTTAGATTTGATCGTTCTCTATGCGAGCAAACGTCGCACAAATAAATCTTTCACCGCAGCTGTCTATTCCGTGTGCCCTGTGTGACACGGCGCCGACTGTACTGAGACGGTGACACTGTAACTTTTAACTGTGTCTACCACGGACGTGTAATTCTACAGAAGATGGTTTAACAAAAGGACACTAAGTAGGATACAATCTTTTATGTTATTTCAGTCTTATTTAAGAGAGTCCACTCTCTACAAGAAAGTAATTGTATGTTATTGAGGGAATGTCGTAGTTTTGCCGTGAAGCATTCATTCCAATGTTTGTTTTCTTCCTTAGGTTTAGTAAGGTGCAAAGCTTAATATAGGCCTGATATCATCACGTTATTGTCAGGATTTTATTAAACCACCTTCAACAAATCTAATTAAGAAAGTGTTCCTTCTTGGCCAAACTCTTTTCAATCTTAACAAATTATGTGCTCTGATTTCTGCCTTTGATGACAAATATATGTAGGCCTATATCAGTTTTTCGAGTAAACATCGGATTTCCATCCCAAATGTGAACAAAACAAACTAAAAATTAACAATCGTTTTTTCGCTGACTACATCGTGAGACAGCAGATGAAAATTACCAAAATATGCACTTTTTAAAAATGTTTCCCTCTATAAAA
Organism: Henricia sp. BOLD:AAB3569; assembly: GCA_037783545.1. Taxonomy (NCBI): domain Eukaryota; kingdom Metazoa; phylum Echinodermata; class Asteroidea; order Spinulosida; family Echinasteridae; genus Henricia; species Henricia sp. BOLD:AAB3569. The sequence goes on from JBBELK010000284.1 coordinate 719,376, forward strand.
CCACGTGATCCAGGGTCTTCATATTTAGCAGACATTATAGATCAGATAATGGGATACAATTTGCTGGGTGGAGTCATTTTCATATGATTCCTCCGTTCTGGGTCAATTAAAGGCCAAAGTTGAGCCAAGTCAAAATTTGCGTAAAACAATGCATAAGCCACCAAATGTCGACTTCCGTACGTGACCGGCAGAGGGCGCCATTCATAAATTACGGTGTTGCACAGACCTATAAACCTATAGACCAACGATCGTGCATTGAAAATCGTGACTTGGAAAAATATGGGCAAATGACGACACAATGGGCTGCATGAGCTAACCGCGCGGGTTTAAAGCGGTGAACGCTATTCCAAAACGCGCGTACGCCGTGTGTATTGTACGCGTTCCTATGAAGTATGGGCGATGGACGCACGAAGCTCGCATAGCGGACTGACAGCGCGCACGAGGATTGAAATTGTCATGCTTAAACTACTTCTAAAAAAATAAGTATACATTTGTACATATCATTTCGTGAGTGTGGTGAAGTGTGACGTCAGTTACCATGGTAATTGGGTCTAAACATTCTGAATCGTCCATCGGTAAAGCGCAGGGAAACAGTTTATTTATTTATTTATTCCATTTATTTACCCACGCATGGGCCCCATCACAAACTTCCACCACCATGTAGAACATCACCATGACATAACTGATTACGTAATTATGATAATTTAAAGTGGCAAAAAAGTGGATTTTCTTCATGAAAATGACCCTAAATGCATTTCGTAAAATGTTTCCCTCTATAAAACAACATGGCCAGGGTCTTCATATTTAGCAGACATTATAGATCAGATCATGGACTACAATGTTCTTTGTGTAGGCATTTTCATCTGACCCTTCCGTCCTGGGTCAACTGAAGGCCAAAGTTCAGCCAAGTCGCAATTTGCGTAAAACCATGCATAAGTCACCCCGCCCCAGGCCATGCACTCGCGTTTTGCTACCGTGAAAGTGATATAGCGCCCTCATAGTTATACATGTATAGCTAAAGAGAGAATGCGCAATACGTGTAAACACATGTACTTGTTGTAAGTTGCGCGAACATGCAGTGCACGTCCCATTTAAAAACAAAAGCTTAATATAGGCCTGAAATAATTAAGTCATTGTCTAGATTTTATTGAACCATCTTTTAAAAATCTAATTACGAAATTGTCCTCCTTGGTCAAACTCTTTTCAATCTTAACTAATTATGTGCTCTGATTTCTGCCTTTGATGACTAATATATGTATATCAGTATTTCGAGTAAACATCGCGTTTCCATCCCAAATGTGAACAAAACAAACTAAAAATGAACAGTTTAGAATTCGCAAAGGGAAATCAAACTTGCCTCTAAACTGAGTTTTCAGGATAAACTTTTTAAATATTTAATTTATAACGCCATGTGACATTATTACAAATAGTACTAATTTTACAGTAACTTAATTGATGTTTTTAAAAGTGCAAAAACTGAAAATTGCCATATTTTAAAATCTAAACAAATCTTTTCTCAATCGATGAAGGCTACTGTACTATTTACATAATGTACATGTTATTTTGTTTTATATGAAATTTCGCCCAAGACTCTCTTAGTATAAATCCTGAACATACATGTTATGATACTCCTCAAGGAGCTAATTAAGTAATCAAAAGTTTTTACCTGCGCCATGACTTGGTATCTCACAGTTCATCAAACACTTGGAAGTGGCAGATCTGTATAGCAGTACACTCAGGCAAACTGACACAACTTAAAAACTGTTCATCATCAGGTATAAGATTAAATGAGCATACAATTTAATGTTTTCCATATTTAAAATTCGTAACAAATCAGCCGATTCACCTATGATCGTGATTCATGCGCCATATACGGTCATTAACAAAGGTATTTAACTGATGATCTCATAATGACGTCATCACGTGTCAGATTAAAGGTGATATAAATATTATAAATATGAAAAATTAACAAAGGCGAGCTACAACCCCGATTCCTTCCCATATACGATCACTAGCAAAGGTCGTTAACTTTTGGCTTTTCCGTTTATTTCTTCTTCTGATGTTTTCCCCATTGACATAACGCATGGGCGTTGCCGGCACTTTTTGAGGTTGTTCCCAAACTTGAGGTTGTTCTTAAACAAACTTGGTAACATCAAAGACATATTAGAAGAGGTGTGCACCCAACAATGGCGCCACCATGACGTCATCAGGTGTAAGTTTAAAGGGGCATGACATTTAATGTTTCCTTATGCAAAAATTCATTAAAAAAATCAACCGTTTGACCTACGATCTTGATTCTTTCGGCATATACGATCATTAATAAAGGTCTTTCAGATGCCCACATGCCTTCACATTTGACCTCATTCCCTATTGGTCAAACAGACTTTGCCTTGCCATTTGAAACTGGTAAGAGGTATCTAGATGGGGTCAAAGGTGTTTGAGTTCGACTAGGGTGGGGTATCCAAAAAATATCGCCATAACCTGTGACCTTGCTCACTTCCGGTAGAAACCGGAAGTGCATTTAAATGAACCTATTTTGTAAAAGTGGGGAAAGCTGCCGAGTTAGTGGTAGTGTTAGTGTCTAAGGTAAATAGGGTTTCCAAAAATGTAAGTTTCTACGTCGTTCCATAAAAGGGCGCCCTCTAGCGGCGAAATTAAAAAGTCTTAAAATAACCCTTTAAAAGCAGTGTTTGCGCAAACACACAGCCGGGTTACAAATGTCAATGCACAATCAACGCGTTTACTAAACAAAATAACCATGTGACTACAGCCAGATTTCTATCTGTCATAGCTGCCCTTTACCGGTCCCCATATTGCAGTACCGAGAGAGCACGCAATTCTGCGTACGTGTTAATGTCCGTGTTATTACATCTGTTAACTCCGCATCATATAGTAAATGTCAAATCCATAGGTTTCTCCACGACTTTCAACACTAACACAATTGTGACCTCCGGTCATTGCGCACTTCCGGTGCACACCTTCCTCACTTCCAGTCGAAACTATAACTGGCCCTTAGTTTAAAAATGGTAGGAGGTGTTGAGGTGGGTTCAACAGTCTTAGTGCCAAAGCCCATCACACTTTCCAAAAAAAAAGGTTACGTCATCGTACGTAATAGTGCCCTCTACCGGCATGATGACATTCTTTAAAACGCAATTTTAACAGATGTCTGTGGGGAAGTTTGTCTAAAATTGTCAGGTTGGTATATAACATCGCCTCACGTCAGTATGCCTGTTGTGTGAAACTTTACAAACGTTTCTTGTGCAATATTGATTTGTAAAGCTTTTAAATTGTACACAGTTGGATGACTTATTTCTGCAAAACTCAACATCGGAAACAAAACTTCAAAGATATGCTGTCTGCGATTACCTTAAAGACATACATGTATTATAATGACGTGATGACGTCATCGTAAGTCATTATTACAATGAATTGAAAATTTCACTGACAAATTTTTAAACATCAATACAATATACAAGGTCGATCACCTTGACAGTCTTTTTACGTCATGAAATAGATCATTCTAAAATATTGCACTGTACGCCGGTGTCGTACGCACGACCTACCCCCAAAAAGAAATAAATAAATTTAACAGACAACAAAATAAATACATGTACAATTGATTTTCATGTAAAAAACGCAACATTCGCCCAACCCCCTGCAAGCGGCGAAAAAGCCCTACGATCTGTTCAACGAACAGACGTAGATCTAGTTTTTTATTTTTCTTCTTTTTCCACTCAAACGTTTCCAGAGCTTTTCTTCGAAACGGTTCAAGCTATCAACTTGAAACTTGGTAGGAACATCAACCCCAATGTGAAGGTGTGCATACAAGTGTGACGTCACCGTGACGTCATCGGGTATCAAATTACAACAAAAAAATGACCAAAATATGCATGTTTTAAAATGCTTCCGTCTGGAAAACCACGTGACTCATGATCTTCGTATTTGGCAGGCTTATATATCAGATCATGGCCAACAATTTTCTTTGTGTGGGCATTTTCATCTGACCCTTCCTTCTGGGGTCAATCTGAGGTCAAAGTTCAACGAAAACGAAAATCTCAATTTTTGCACTTATTGAGCAACAATGCCCATCAAACCAAGCTGAATCTTTAAGTAACTAGGTACAGGCATAGGTCCTATGGCAGACTTTCACCAGCGTGTATAATATTATGATGGCATCAAGCGTGACGTCATCGTGACGTCATCAAGTATCAAATTACACCCTCCAAAAAACCAAAATATGCATATTTTAAAATGCTTCCGTCTTGAAAACCACGTGACCCAGGATCTTCGTATTTGGCAGGTTTATAGGTGACATTCCGTGCTACAATTTTCTTTGTGTGGGCATTTTCATCTGACCCTTCCTTCTGGGGTCAATTGGAGGTCAAAGTTCAACGAAACTGAGAATCTCAGTTTTTACACTTACCAGCAACAATGCCTATCAAACCAAGCTGAATCGTTAGTAAATTAGATACAGACATAGGCCCTACGGCAGACTTCCACCAGAATGCATAGTATCATGATGGCATCAAGTGTGACGTAATCATGACGTCATCAGGTGTCAAATTACAAAAATTCAAAGGTTATTATTTCAAAAATTCATATCTCAAGAACCGTATTAGATACTTGAACAATTCTTTCACAACATGATCAGTCTAAATGAACTGAACAAATCATACAATGTCATGACCCCTGTGTGACGCCTACTTCCGGTCCAAACCGGAAGTTGTTCGAAAATGTGCATTTTTGTAAGCGTTTTGAATGCAAATAGATTCAAAGTGGTAGTGAATTTGACCATATTTCTACGGAACGAAATGTTTCCACACATTTGGACTTTTTGACTATACCGTTGGTGACGTCATCACATGGACGGTAGTTACGTAATGTGGTGTCAAAATACGCAAATTTGGAGCTGAATTGTTTTAAAATGCTGTATCTTGAGAACTACAGCAGATATTTGCATGATTCTTTCGCCACATTTAAGAACTTGACGCAAATTGTTGAACAATTTGTGCACAACATTGTGACGTCATGATATCGTCACAGGTGTCAAATTACAAAAATTAAATGGTTATTATTTCAAAAATTCATATCTCAAGAATCGTAATAGATACTTGAACAATTCTTTCACAGCATGATAGGTCGCAATGAACTGAACAAATCATACAATGACACGACCCCTAGCTGTGTGACCCAAACCTCCGGTCCAAACCGGAAGTTGTTAAAAAATGTCCTATTTTTGGCATTTTGAATGCAAATAGAGCCAAAGTGGTAGGACATTTGAAAACGAAATGTTCTCACACGTGGACTTCATGACTATACCAATGATGACGTCATCACGTGCTTCGTGGTTACGTAATATGATCTCAAATGACAACATCTTGAGAACTGTAATAGATATTGGAAAGATTCTTTCACCACATATTATAGCTAAGAACTTATTCTTCAGTAGATCATTGAACAATTTGTGCACACAATTGTGACGTCATGATAAGATTGACTGTGCCAATAATGACGTCATCATATACACAATTTTAGCATTGAATAGTCATGTCTTGACAATTCCAATACTGGCAATCGATATGTGAATGTTTCTTTTCAAAATCGACCAACTCAAATTTTCAACCAATTTCAACCAAGTGTGACGTCATAATAAAGTCAATATTCATATCGCCCGATCACCTTGCGTTTTTTTAAAAAAAACGCCAATGTCTAGTTTTTTCTTTTTCTTTTTCCACTCAAACGTTTCCAGAGCTTTTCTTCAAAACGGTTCAAGCTATCAATTTGAAACTTGGTAGGAACATCAACCCCAATGTGAAGGTGTGCATACAAGTGTGACGTCACTGTGACGTCATCGGGTATCAAATTACAACCCAAAAATTACCAAAATATGCATGTTTTAAAATGCTTCCGTCTGGAAAACCACGTGACCCATGATCTTCGTATTTGACAGGCTTATATATCAGATCATGGCCTACAATTTTCTTCGTGTGGGAATTTTCATCTGACCCTTCCTTCTGGGGTCAATCTGAGGTCAAAGTTCAACGAAAACGAAAATCTCAATTTTTGCACTTATTGAGCAACAATGCCCATCAAACCAAGCTGAATCTTTAAGAAACTAAGTACAGGCATAGGTCCTATAGCAGACTTTCACCAGCGTGTTTAATATTATGATGGCATCAAGCGTGACGTCATCGTGACGTCATCAAGTATCAAATTACACCTCCCAAAAAACCAAAATATGCATATTTTAAAATGCTTCCGTCTCGAAAACCACGTGACCCAGGATCTTCGTATTTAGCAGCTTTATAGATGACATTCTGTGCTACAACTTTCTTTGTGTGGGCATTTTCATCTGACCCTTCTTTATGGGGTCAATTGGAGGTCAAAGTTCAACGAAAACGGAAATCTCAGTTTTTACACTTACCAGTAACAATGCCCATCAAACCAAGCTGAATCGTTAGTAAATTAGATACAGACATAGGCCCTACGGCAGACATTCACCAGCATGTATAGTATCATGATGGCATCAAGTGTGACGTAATAATGACGTCATCAGGTGTCAAATTACAAAAATTCAAAGGTTATTATTTTCAAAATTCATATCTCAAGAACCGTAATAGATACTTGAACAATTCTTTCACAACATGATAAGTCTAAATGAACTGAACAAATCATACGATGTCATGACCCCTGTGTGACGCCTACTTCCGGTCCAAACCGGAAGTTGTTCGAAAAATGTGCAATTTTTTAGCATTTTGAATGCAAATAGATTCAAAGTGGTAGTGAATTTGACCATATTTCTACGGAACGAAATGTTTCCACACATGTGGACCTTTTGACTATACCATTGGTGACGTCATTACATGGACGGTGGTTACGTAATGTGGTGTCAAATCACGCAAATTTGGAGCTGAGATGTTTTAAAATGCTGTATCTTGAAAACTACGACATATATTGGTATGATTCCTTCGCCACATTTAAGAACTTGATGTTCAACATATTGTTCAACAATTTGTGCACAAAATTGTGACGTCATGATGTCGTCACAGGTGTCACATTACAAGATTTCAAAGGTTATTATTTCAACAATTCATATCTCAAAACGGTGCAAGCTATCAACCCCCAGCTATGGCGGATATGCAGGGAGGAGATATTAGTTACCGGATTAGTGTATACAGCAGCCGATTTCACGAAACTTTACGCAATTGCGCAAGTCCACTTACGCCATAAGTTATTGCGCAAGTAATGGCGTAAGTGGACTTGCGCAATTGCGTAAAGTTTCGTGAAATCGGCTGCTGAACTTCCATTTTTGCCATTCCACAGGTGATAACAACGTCTGAAATTCATCACAAAATGTTCATTTAACCCGATCACCTGGCGTTTGTAACAACAAACGTCATACCTCTAGTATTTTTTTTTTTTTTTCTTTTTCCACTCAAACGTTTCCAGAGGTTTTCTTCAAAACGGTTCAAGCTATCAACTTAAAACTTGGTAGGAACATCAACCCCAATGTGAAGATGTGCATACAAGTGTGACGTCATTGTGACGTCATTAGGTATCAAATTACAAACCAAAAATGACCAAAATATGCATGTTTTAAAATGCTTCCGTCTGGAAAACCACGTGACCCATGATCTTCGTATTTGACAGGCTTATATATCAGATCATGGCCTACAATTTTCTTCGTGTGGGCATAATCATCTGACCCTTCCTTCTGGGGTCAATCTGAGGTCAAAGTTCAACGAAAACGAAAATCTAAATTTTTGCACTTATTGAGCAACAATGCCCATCAAACCAAGCTGAATCTTTAAGAAACTAAGTACAGGCATAGGTCCTATAGCAAACTTTCACCAGCGTGTTTAATATTATGATGGCATCAAGCGTGACGTCATCGTGACGTCATCAAGTATCAAATTACACCTCCCAAAAAACCAAAATATGCATATTTTAAAATGCTTCCGTCTCGAAAACCACGTGACCCAGGATCTTCGTATTTGGCAGGTTTATAGATAACATTCTGTGCTACGACTTTCTTTGTGTGGGCATTTTCATCTGACCCTTCCTTCTGGGGTCAATTGGAGGTCAAAGTTCAACGAAAGCGGAAATCTCAGTTTTTACACTTGCCAGTAACAATGCCCATCAAACCAAGCTGAATCATTAGTAAATTAGATACAGACATAGGCCCTACAGTAGACTTTCACCAGCATGTATAGAATCATGATGGTATCAAGTGTGACGTAATCATGACGTCATCGGGTGTCAAATTACAAAAATTCAAAGGTTATTATTTTCAAAATTCATATCTCAAGAACCGTAATAGATACTTGAACAATTCTTTCACAACATGATAAATCTGAATGAACTGAACAAATCATACGATGTCATGACCCCTGTGTGACGCCTACTTCCGGTCCAAACCGGAAGTTGTTCGAAAATGTGCAATATTTTAGCATTTTGAATGCAAATAGATTGAAAGTGGTAGTGAATTTGACCATATTTCTACGGAACGAAATGTTTCCACACATGTGGACCTTTTGACTATACCATTGGTCACGTCATCACATGGACGGTGGTTACGTAATGTGGTGTCAAATTACGCAAATTTGGAGCTGAATTGTTTTAAAATGCTGTATCTTCAAAACTACAACAGATATTGGTATGATTCCTTCGCCACATTTAATAACTTGATGTTCAACATATTGTTCAACAATTTGTGCACAAAATTGTGACGTCATAATGTCGTCACAGGTGTCACATTACAAGATTTCAAAGGTTATTATTTCAACAATTCATACCTCAAAACGGTGCAAGCTATCAACTTGAAACTTGCAAGAATATCAACCCCAATGTGAAGGTGTGCATACAAGTGTGACATCATTTCCATCTGATCCTTTCTTCTGGGGTCAATGCATAGTTCCGACCTGTCAATCAACCGAACCCGTGCTTTCAAATAAACACAAATACTATTTTTGAATAGCTTCCACTTTCTACCGGAAGTTCAGATCACACAGAGATCATGTCTGTCTACAATTTCTTCAGTTCTCTCAGACCTATCATAAGAATTTGTCACATACCTAGTACAATTCTTCAGATACAATTTGCCGGAATACACCAAGGTCTTCTTCCCTGTATATCCGCCATAGCTGGGGGGCTTCCACTGAATGAACTGTATGTTTCTGCTGTTGCTGAAGCTGCATTTGTTTACTTCGAACAAGTTGCACGTCTTTGTAGGGTTGTGTGCGCGCAAAGGCGGGCGCGTCGCGTGTACGCAAAGGCGGGCACGTCGCGTATACGCGAAGGAGGCTCGTTCGTGCATGTAATGGATGAGTGCTTTTCGTTCTAACAGCAACACAAAACGCACAGCCCATGCACTGGCTATGGCGGATATGCAGGGAGGAGATATTAGTTACCGGATTAGTGTATACAGCAGCCGATTTCACGAAACTTTACGCAATTGCGCAAGTCCACTTAATTACGCCATAAGTTATTGCGCAAGTAATGGCGTAAGTGGACTTGCGTAATTGCGTAAAGTTTCGTGAAATCGGCTGCTGAACTTCCATTTTTGCCATTCCACAGGTGATAACAACGTCTGAAATTCATCACAAAATGTTCATTTATCCCGATCACCTGGCGTTTGTAACAACAAACGTCATACCTCTAGTTAAAGCTAAAACCGTATAGTTGATGGCATAAAGGGCCTTAGTTGCCGAAGATGCCATAAAATATACAACAACAACATAAATTTGCAAAACATATTTGCAATATCTTCAGATATTTCATTGCCAGTAACCTCGGCATCAACTGCATTTTCCAGTTATATAGGAAGCTATACAAAATTTGCATGACATTTTAAGGAAATGAAAAAGACCAAAATAACACTACCAGTGCTTGATGTAAGCATTTTATTGCTGTATAAATTTAGTATGAAGTTATAATCACTTATTCATACTTAATAATTGGGGGAAGCCGGGCAGGGTTTGGGGCGTATCTTTTATTTCCTAATTCGCCCTGCTCAAACGGCAATAAAATATTTTCTATTGTGTCCCCCCCCCCTTCCCATTTCCAACCCTGCGCAACCTGTGGAGAGAAACAACAAATTATACACACTGTTTGGGGAGCACCGTACTCCGACGACAAGCAACGGACGCGCGCGTCCAGGACGCAATGCTAAATGCTGCTAGCCTTGCACGTAGACTTACCTTTTCACAGGTTATGATACCTGTTTGGGCGCCTTTCTTTATTGGCACTCTTGCGTTGGCATGGGGTGCCAGCTGCAGCAAGAAAACAAAAACTGCAAAGCTCAAGGCCGTTAGATTCGTAAATACACCGTCAATCGGCAGACGGACCCTCATTTTAAGAAAAAATTGGGCTGTCCGATGCGTGTAGTCGAAAACAGTCAAGTGACCTTCCCGCCTTCATTAAACTACCTCAACACCTCTGCATACCTATGCAAATAGGAACTCTGACATACAATAGAAAATTTAATTATTTCCTAATTCGCCCTGCTCAAACGGCAATAAAATATTTTCTATTGTGTCCCCCCTTCCCATTTCCAACCCTGCGCAACCTGTGGAGAGAAACAACAAATTATACACACTGTTTGGGGAGCACCGTACTCCGACGACAAGCAAACGCTCAATACACAATGCTCCCCACCTCAAGGTCAAAGAACGGGAACATGAGTCCGTAGAACCATTGATTTTATTGCTGAATAATTAATCTTTGTATCTGAAATTAATGGCAAGTGTTAACTTAAATAATGGTTAAGCAGTTGTGATGTCCCTTGGACATTATGCATACCGTACGAGGTACCACTAAAACGTTTCCTAGTTGGTGTAAAATTCTATACTGCAAGTTCCAGTAAATTGACAGTAATTACTTGATCATATTTGTGCGTCGTTATGGACACAAGACTCTATCAATACCTATTCACTCGCCGTTTGAAATATATGTATATTTAAAATAATACATAATGCAAGGGGTAGAAAAAAACCATACTTTCTCTGGATCATTCCATGAATGTCAATATATAACAATATTTCAAGTAAAACCGTACCTTCACACATTCGCTTTCTGTGAAACTATCCCCGCTATATTGAGGATCTATGCTAATCGTTTAAATGCACAGTTTTACTGATAGTATGCAGAATTACAACTTTCCAAGATATCTGCCATGCGAGCATATACATGCAAGACAACACCAATGGGTGTCAAGCCGAATTTATATGTGAACATGGTGAATATAGTCCTATATATTATATCTGTCATGCGATCATGTAATAGGACTTCGGGCTCGTCGCTCTTTAATACCTGACATAAGGGCAAAACAGCGTAGGCCTATATACCATGCGTCTTTGTAACTATCCAGCTCCAACTCAAATATCTGTCATCTTGGAGAACCCATCACTCATGTTGTCGACCATGCGTCTTGGGTTTATAACTTTCAACAGTTTTGTAATTGTAATCCTTTAAGCTATTCGCGATGATAATTTGAAATCCGAGCCAAATATTTTATCGCAAACAATTCGCATTTATATGCAAGAGCACACAAAATACGACCCTCAAACTTACGCGTATTCCTGCGACCATGTGAGACAACACCATACGGATCACTCACGTAATTATAACTAATGTCACGTGACCATAGCATGCGAATTGATAACTATCAGAAAATACAAAAGATTCATCTTGTTACCGCCTGCATATAGAATACCACTCGGATTTATTAGTGTAATAATTTAAAACATCCATCTTGCGACCATGCGGATATGTAAGTATATGATTTCAAAACATTAAACTTGTAACCGCCTGATATAACACCACGCGGATTTATAACTATCAGAATTCAATACATAGATTTCGTAACCGCCTGATAGAACACCACGCGGATTTATAACTATCAGAATTCAAAACATTCATCTTGCAACTAGTAATAGAATACCATGCGGATTTGCAAGTGTAAGAAATTCGAAACATTCATCTTGTACCAATTTGATAGAACACCATGCGGATTTATAACTATCAAAATTCAAATCATTCATCTTTTAACCACTTGATAGAACACCATGCGGATTTGTAACTATCAGAATTCAAATCATTCATCTTGTAATCACCTGGTAGAATTCGAACACCATGTGGATTTTAAGTGCACGAATTCAAAACATTTATCTTGTACCACTTGATAGAACACCATGCGGATTTATAACTATCAAAATTCAAAATTTTCATCTTTTAATCACCTGGTAGAATTCGAACACCATGTGGATTTTAAGTGCACGAATTCAAAACATTTATCTTTTAACCACCTGACAGAACACCATGCGGATTTTAACTATCAGAACTGAAATTATCTGCCATTAGAACATGTGAGAACATCAAGCGAATCTCATTCAATGTTTATCATGTGAATCGTATGAGGTAACATACGGGTTAATTAATCAATTTAAACTCACGTTTGTTACGTGACAGTGACACTGTGAAAAAAGCATATCAAGAATCATTATTTTAATCTGGATAGGTCTATCATGTGAACCCCATGAGATAGAGGACAAGCAGGTTTGTAATCAATTTCAACATTCTGCCATGTGAACATTGTGAGAGAACGCAATCTCATTGAACAATGTTGAAGCATATCATGTATATTACAATACATGTTCTATATCCAAATTTCAAAGTATCAATACTAGGGACTTGGAAATCAGTGACGTCATCGCGCGCGCACTGGGTACACTAGTAATGGTTAGTTTCACAGCGGATTTTTGCCGTCTCTGAAGTGGCGCATCATGAAAAATGCGCTCTAAAATCTCACAACATTGTTCAATTCATTTTTTTAATAGATGCGTGGAAAAAGGCATACTTTTCTGACGATATGCATTTGTTAAAACGATTTGTAAAAGATTTATAGTGGGGCGCAGCAATATGTTTGTTTGATAGTGAGATTTATGACCCAAAAAAAGGTAGTTCATGTTGCTAAACAGACTTGTGAAACCAACACACAGTTTGGGGAGATAGTTGTTTATGTTTATGCCAAATTTCATTGAAGAAAACATTTCCCTTGCTTGTTATTTTTAGAACACAAAAATGATTAACGGCTCCGTCTTGCACACTTTGTCGAGTGCGTAGTCTTCATTCCAGGCATAAATGTGAGCTTACACATAGACAAAGACGTCGCGCGCCCTCACGTGTGCATATTAGGGAGGTTTCGCACCGTCACGGATACCGATACGGATACGTCAAGACTCTATGCGCTTCTCGTGATGCGTAACCGAAGTACACACGTTTTCATACGCGTAAATAACGGATGTCGGCCTCCATACGCGTAGCATAAAAACGGATACCGGTTATGGGGATTTGTCGCTTTTTTCGTGATGGATGAATAATTTGTATGCATTTTTTTTCTTTGTGGTGTATCATGAATCATCACGAAACACACTAACGTCTTCACTAGTGGTTCACACTATCGACGCATCTAAACAACCGCATATGCGGAACTGAGCAAAACACACACGAGAAGCACGCATCGCGCGCGCCATTTTCATCCGTTCCTTCCAATTCCGCGAGCAAAGCTAGCTCATAGCAGCGATCCAGCCGCCTGAGTTTAGACACATGTTCCAAAACAAAGAATACATTCACCACAGGATTTTTTTTCAAACGAACCATCTTAATTGTGGTACTATATGGTGGATGTATTTTGATTGCGCTGTTGTACGTACAACGGACATGACGGATGAAAAATCGACGGACAAGTAGACCTCGAATCAACTCTTCCGTAATCTGTTATTTGACGTACGAAACCTTCGGATACGTTAATTTTTCTATAGGCTATAGGGAACAATTTATAGTTGCATTACGTACGTTAAGTATATCTTTTGTTATTCTACACTTCTGAAACGTCCACATAATAGTTGACGCTGGTAACACCATTTCGAAATTGTTAGATAAAATAATCGACCTGTATCGTTTTTAAGCGATTGTTGTCCGTGCACTTTACGGGAACGCGGCACGAATATATGTTTTTGTCTAGAGTGAAACAATACTGAAAATTGGCAAAATCAATTTGGTTGGTGAATTTAGGTGTTTGCGATTGTTCAATTTTTTGCGTGTCGGTTTACACCAAATAAAGGCGCCTTTCCTTTACAGGTCGATAAGTTTATTTTATCCATCCTGCGTTTTTTTTTTATCTATTTGCATCTCAATCGCTCTATGGCCCGATACAGACAAACGGGTGGAGCAAAACGCGCACGCAAGACGGATGAAAAAAAGATAAGGCGCCTTTCCTTTGGTTCGTTTTTCATTCGTCATGCGTTTTCCATTCTTTTGCATAGGGTTTGCCTTAAAATGAGACTCATTTTGGTTAAAATAATTGTGACCAGTCATTGCAGGATATTTTTGTCAAAATATAATGGTTAAAATACGTATCTGCACTTGTGACCGGGCCGAGCACCGCCGCATTGCAATAAAGTTTCGCAACAGACACCATTGTGCGAACAAGCTAGGCCTGCCAGAAAACCGGGACCGCTTTTGACTAGACATCAGCTGAAGCAGTCATATATTGCGCGGCGTATTTCGTCGAGCTACGGCACGAATATGCCGCGCGCGCATTGCTGACGAGACTGTGCCTTTAATCAGACTCTGGAGGCAGAACGGAACTTCTGCCAAGCATTGACCTAGTTTGCGTATAGAGCTAGCACGCGCCAATCCTTTTGGCGCGTGTCGCGTGCCAGAAGAGTCTGGCCACGTGCCGCCTGGGGTTATGTATTACATTGTATAACATTGTACATGTATTACCAATTATTTGTATTAGTCTTGCTTCCTGTGCGGTGTGCTTATGATGCACACGGCCCCGGACTTCGTTGTTGTGTTGCGGTATGTTAGCTGGAGAGTATATTGAATGATAACTCGGCTTTGTCTTTCTTGTGGAGTCGGAAATCCTGTGACTGTGTCCCTTTTCTGGCGTTTAAGTGCGGGAATCGAGGAAATAACACTTGTTAGGCCTACTACAAACAAACACACACACTAAACCACACAGACAGGTGTGAACTCACTGACAATCGCGGACGTCCCCACACGTCTCGGAAAAGAATTCAAAATTTCAAAGCACTGACAATTTTATTTCATGCGCCTCGCGCAAACGGATCCGAAAGGTCCAATATTTTTCATTTATTATTTTCTTGGCATGCAGGAAAATTATCCTCTGAATATCATTTGTATGTTTCAATAGATGGCCAAAAGTGTTTCTAATGCATGCACACACAAGTAGCACGCTATGAAATTGCGCCGATTAGAATAAAATTACCACTCAAGTACGTTTATTTTCGAACAAACAAAGTCCCATCAATACTATGTATTCAGTACAAATGGCACTGGACGAATAACCCAACACAGTAGTCGAATTCCACATCATCTACACCTCATTTTGGTGGTCAAACTGCACATCATTCATCGGTCCTCCAGTTTCGGGCTTGATGCAAATGAAAGACAGTTACCTAGACTTGCGATTGTCGAAAACGTTTGCCTTGCTTCTCCTCAGACGCAACTGTTATGCTAAAATGAACCTTATCCGGTCGAATACCCCCACTTTTACCCTATTACATGTGTGACATTTTTTATTCCTGTCCCTTCTACGCTTCGGTACGCGTGTACTGCCAATTAACACGCAAAAAACGTACATTGTGGATGAGTGTTATTTTGGCGCGCAATTGCCACGTGAGGGCGCATTGGCACTTTATTGCTTATTACTCAGTTTAACGCAAAACGAGAAACCGTGTTGAATTAAGACTAATCAGACTTGAAGTTGAAGATATCTTCGTTGGCTTGGCGCAATATGTCACTGTGGGGGCGCTTCATACTGCATCGCATTCTTCGAGCTCTCTCCTAATCAGTTTACACGCACGATTTCGCGGGAAAAAGGCCGATTCCTAAGACGCATATCTCGGCTACCGCTTGCTCAATTTATGCGATAAATGCTGTTTTAGAAATAACATAAAATAATCTGTAATGTGAGATGATATTTTCAATCAAAATCGCACTTTGACTTTTTTTTCCAAGTCCCTATCAATACATGTTACATAATTCGTATGATAGAACATGTGCCTTGCGTATATATGTTAAGAAAACCATACATAATACATGTACTCATTCATTGCTTGTCTAGTGAACCAAATAAGAGAACATGCGAATTTGTAATATCGAATTCAAAACGCCCGTCGTGTGAACATGTCAAGAACACAATGAATCACTTAGTCAATGCATGTCATATGAATCGAATAAGAACATGTGGGTTGTAATCAATTTCAAAACATCTGTCATGCGAGCAGGTGAAAGAACACCATGTGGGTTGGGCTATAGAGTACAGTAAAGTGAGACTATGCATTAAGTTTACTGTATGTCTCAATGACTTGCAACGTATGAGACATTGGTGTGGTTTAAGAGCTCTGAATCTTGTGAAATGAAGAAATATGCCCTTATATGGCAAATAATTGCTGTACATGTACCTGTATGTGGTTCACTTTCAATCTACAGAAAAGGACCGACTTCTGTTGTGATATTAGTCCCAAGTATATTTTCTGTTCAGTTCACCACAAGCTTATCTGAACCAACACAAATTGTTTATGCATGTCGCATGTGACCATATGAAAGAACATGCAGTTTTCTCACTTTCAAACTCGAACATGTCATGTGAACATGCGAGAGCTGTCATACGGACCATTCTCGTCTAATACATGTCATGTGGGCATTTGGGGTTACACTGAATTTGCAACCCCTATAGATCCATACTGGAATGGAAATATGCTAATTACATGTATATAACGAACTACATGTACATGTATGATAAGGCGTCATTGCCGTGCTGCAGATCAAATCATGCAGTATTAAACAACTCTGAATCATGTGTGAATACAATTACCTTGTCTAGAACAGGACAGTTTGGAAATAGAATGAATTGGAAGATTAACATTTCATTGGCAACATGTCAATAGAATACAGAAACATGCGAATCTTCCTCTCTACCTAAACATACTACTTCTACCTTCTCACAATAAACTATTTAGCAGCTATAACGTCAAGCGTTGGTGTTTGTCAATTGTCAGAACATTTCAGTATCGATAAAACACCTTTACACGAAGGCCAGTGATATGTTTCAATGGCAAGGGATACCCCTTCTCTATGCTAGCTGGTGTTAGTTTCCTGCAACTCTTCAACATATGATTCCAGTCCTGGTGAAACCTCATGTTTTGACTCTTCATCCTCCATGTTACACATTGGAATGGATGGTACGAAAACCTGTGGAAATATTAAAATAGTATGTAGGATTAAGATGACAGTCAGTGCCGTTGTACTTTTGTACATACAAACAAAGTACTTAATTATATTGCTAAATTGTTACTATATAGTTCAATGTATGTTTTAAATCTGGACAATGATGGGCTCGACCAGCCAAATTCATACTCAAAATAACTGAACTGGGGCAAATTTGAATAACCTAACATTTCTTTCGGGGTAAATCTATTTAGAAATATGCGAATCATAATCAGAAAACAACCCGGAGTCAAGTATTATAGGCCTATTAAAATCCCACTTTGATAATAATTGTGGCTGTGCTATCTGACTATGCCTTACTGGGATTTATGCTTCCCAACAACTTGATCGAGGGCAACAATAATATTTGTTTCAATATAAATTATAATGTGCTTGGAATCCAATCATGCAAACCGTATCTTTAAAGAGTCGCTTTCACCCGCTTTCCAATGGAGACAAAAAATACAAGTAAACCATTGTCATACCTTTATAGTTTACCTTCAACGTTTTAGCAGAACTGCGTGCGTAACTGGACTACTGGGCGCCGCCATCTTGTTTAAAGCCGGAGTTGATTTCTCAGCGTTTATGTATTCCCTCCAGGGGCCATACGCCAAACAAATATCACTACAACCGGCTTCGTCTTTGCGTTATACATAGAAAACGATAAAGGACTAAAACTGCTCAAAATTAGTGGCATAGTAACCAGTATCATGATTTTTTGAAACATCAACGGAAAAACCTCGTGTACAAAACATATGAGACTGATTGAAACTTTTCTAAGTGTTTTCTAAGAAAATGTTTCACACTGCCAATTAGTGTTCCTCCATCAACTCTGCACCCACCGGCAAGTTTGATTAGTTATTTTAAAGAATAACTTTCATGGTAATTTTCCAAATTCTTACCACTACAGCTTATCTCGGCCCTTTCTTTGTCGCCATAATCGCGAACTAATTGTGACCAAAACATGTAGTGCACCATTAACCATGTTTAAAAGCTGAATATCTGGAATGTTGAAATCCCCTATTATATATACATGTATCAGCTTAATTCTTCTCTGCAATGTGTATTGCCGATTTATTAAGAAATTCAACATATTCGTCCAAGACGTAAAAAAAAAAATTTTATACTGGATATTTAGTTCCATTTTACCGTAATTGAATCTGCACAAAATTTCTTTTATCTAATCTGTTTCTTTGTTCTGCGTACTTAACTCAGTGTGCATGTAGCCTAGCACTTCTCCGCTCGCTTCTCTTGTCCCACGCAGCTTACGCGGTACATGGGTAGTACCGATGTGTTGTTCCGTGAAAACGGCAAAAATTCAGTAGTTGACCATGGCTTTATCCAGCTGCCGGATCAACTAGCCCCATCAAAGTTGCTGTTGCTGTACGTTGAACAGTCCCTAGCGAATCTTCTTTCGGGATATCAAGTGAACTTAACATTTCATTCAGACATTTCCGCGGAAGAAAAAATTGGGCTGTCCGATGCGTGTAGTCGAAAACAGTCAAGTGACCTTCCCGCCTTCCTTAAACTACCTCAACATCTCTGCATACCTATGCAAATAGGAACTCTGACATACAATAGAAAATTAAAAAGTGATCTCTGGGAGGGGTGGTTATTTCTCTGTAGGGCATGCTAATGGGTAATTCCGTGTGAAATCACCTAGAGGTTGTCGGAGGTCCGACTCGGATTTGGACGAAACTTTTTCTAAAAAATACTTCAACCTATGCCATGAACATGTACAAAATTTTAAAGGCCAACTCCAACTCGTTGCTGAGATATGACCTCCAGAAAATGCCTACCCTACCCACATTTTCCTAATCATAGCTGTGCCATTGAATTTTTTTACATTTTTGGAGTCCTGTATCTCAAAAATGCTTTGGAATATATACACATAGAATGGCATCCAATCTGCATGATTGTGTTGTTAAAAGTACGGTACCGCGTTTCCTTTTCGAGATGTCGCTCCCCGAAAACCCTCGTTTTTGATTATCGTGGTAACTTTATTTAATTTTTGGCTCCCCATGGTGCCCACACGGATGGTCGGATTGACTTCACTATTATATGCACACACACTAGCCACATGGGTTTGCTTCATATCAAGGGCAAAGCAATTCCCCCCTGCTCTTAAACAAACAAACAAAATCTTGTTAAAGGAGGTTATTTTCCCCGATATACAAGTCTTCCCCATCATAAGGTAAGTGCATCACTCAGCAATGTACAAGTGATAGATTGCATACTTTATATATATGTATATATATATAACAAAATCTGACGGGCCGAAACCACCCCCTGGAAAAATTCCATGCAGGTACCGTACAGACTTTCGCGCCGGCTAACATGTTCTAGCGTGCATCCCTTGCCACTTGGCAACCGTTGCCAACGGCCTGGTAGTCTGGTGCATGACTCTCTTATATGCGAGCGCCATAGCGCAGAGGTAGGAATTATGCACATCTATCACGCAACTGGCTTATTGAAAATCAACTAATGGCTGGCTTTGGTCGTCGGCAAGGCGACGTCAGAAAAAAAACCTGTCGGTTATAATATGGTCGCGCTACCACACCCATGTTGTTTGTACATAATGATGTGCGTGTGTAAAATCACATAATAATTTTTGTGGTAAGAATTGAGAAGTTGACTATGTTCCCTTAATTTTTCAAGACGACTTATTAGGTATCAGTAATATTGTGCGGGAAATTCGGACATAATCAACATTATAGGTCGACTTGGTCAGATAAATTATCTCGGTAATTAAACAAGTAGGCTGCCACTCACAGAGCGCCGTACTTTTTCTTTGAAGTAAGTGAATTGTGATATTTACCGTATACGTCAGAATGTTATCAAAGAGGGTTGTATGAAAATAATCTCGGATCTTGTTCAATTTGTTAAACAAGTGAACCAACCACCATTTTGCGCCTCAATTTCAAGACATTGGTGCTCAGTGATGCGTGACCCCAGGAAGGTAACCATGCATGGTATCATTGGAAAGTACTCGGACGTCACTATTTTTTTCTTTTCGTAAAATGACTTTTAAGTTGTCCAATAGGTTTAGTGCAGGAGAACTTATGTGACGTCCGACTTGTAAAATTATTCTTTCCCTTTTTATTGACAAACGTGTATAGTCTGGTCAAAAAACCTTTCAATTTTGGATTATCTTTTTTTTTTAAACACCATGTACGTAAGTGAGCACTATGGGAATTGTTTACCGCGCAGCATTGCATTCTACACTGAAAAAGACTGCTGTGGGTCTAGGAATCTCATTTGAATTTTTGTGATAATAAAAATGTAACAGCAGCTGGTCGATGACGACTCTCACGACTGATTGACATGATGTATAGGTGGGACCTACAACGTGTGCATTCTTCTGATTGGATGGTTCACGCCGTACGTTTTTTTTACGTGCAATGAACCATCGAAACGAAAGAACGCTTGTAGCACAGACTAAACACCGTGCAGTGAGGACATAGTTGTTAATTTTATGGCATCTTTGGTAACTAAGGGCCTTTATGCCATCAACTGTACGGTTTTAGCTTTAACTATACTTTATTATCAACTAGAGTTGACGAAGAAGGAGTTGCAGTTTTAGAAGTGGGAGGAAACCCCAAACCCCCCCCCCCCCTCCCCCCCCCCCCCCCCCCCACCTCCCCCCCCCCTCCCCTCCCCTCGTGAAGAGCAAGGGGATATTCCCCGGTGTCTCTGGCCATTCTTCATGGGTTTCCTCACGCGTGCAAGTGACAGTGTAATGAATACCTGAAAGAAATAATAATAATTTCTTGCCAAAACTTAGAGAAATAATAATACTAAAGTCGTCTGCCGAATACAAACGGTGGTAAAAATAGCTATTTTGCCGAACCAATGTGATTGCCCATATGATGGTTATTTAAAATGCGTTATTTAGTTGAACATGACATAATAGTTTGACAGAGGGCTGGTAAAGTGGAGAACAGCTGCTCGGTCGACCAAGGGAGGGGCACCCAATTTACCCATAAAGACGCCATTAAATGAAAATAATGAAATGTTATACAATTTGTCAGTTGGGAAGCTGGCAAAAGTTTTTTTATTGTGGCCATATTGACAACGCGACCCGTTGTCACTGTGTTATCCAACGGTGTACCACAGAACTAAAACATAATATAGTTCTTCTTATCTTTTCTGAATCGGGTTAACCGTTTCATCACTCGCCCAATGGGGGCACTTTTACATACAATAATCACATGTATTTGCCAAACCTAACATAATAAGAACTTCAATCGAAACAAATAAATAACAAAATAAGCATTAATGAAATGAGGAAATTTAAGTGAGTGAGTTTCAAGTGAATTTTGTCCAAGAGGGTAAGACTTAATGGCCATACGAGAAACAAAATTCAATTTCAGAATTCGCCACTTTCGACTTAGCCTCCCCCCTGTCAGTACATCGCTGGAGACGATGGTGGAATGTGTGCTACAGCCGAAAGCTTAATGAAGAAAGGCAGGATCACTCCAGATGTTATTGCAAACCATCTCGATCGCTTCGAGCACTTCATCAGGAGGTGCAAAGGGACCTTGAAAATGGCGGTTGCCAAGTCAAAAGTGGCAAATTCTGAAATGTAGGGTTTTTTTTTCGTATGGCCATTAAATCTCACCCTTTTGGGCAAAACCGATGAAGCACACTCAGTCATTACTTGTCATTTCTTGTTTACATGATGTGAAATTTTGGTTTAAATCCGTTGGGAAAATAACAAAGTTATTCAAGATTAAAAGTAGGACAGGTTTGTTTTTGACACGTATAGTAGTACCACACACCAAACTGAATTGCTGTCACGTGAAGAATTTAGCAACGTCCCTTTTGTACCAGTCTATAGCACCCACCCTGTCCAGGCCCTTCAATATGGCCAGCTCACTTATCGTATCGTGGGAGTGCACCGACATATTGAACGTTCGGAATTTCTCGTCGTAGTAGTATAGCGAGTAATCGTTATTGTAGCCCATTCCATAGACGCTAATTTGGTCGCAGCCGGCGTGCAGGGCTGTCGTGAGCATTATGGTGCCTGTTGTGGGTCGGAAGGACTTGCGAGGAGTGTTAACCCAACTGGACATAATAAAAGTAAACTTGGGTAAATAAACAGAGGACATCTTGATAACTGTCATAAGGCTACTTTCTCTATTATACGGCATTTAATAGTCATAGCACTAACGTAAATGTCGGCATAATCACAAGGACTGTGATCTCACCATGCACATGAATAGGGTGGCGACCTCACAGACCAGGCGACTATATATATGCCGACATTTACGTTAGTCCACAAAATGTGTAAACAAGTCAAAAATGTTCATATGTAATTTGCTTGGCGAGTCGAATGTAGGCTATAGACCGTATCGTATAGCTGACATCTTGCAGGGCAACTTTTGTTGTTTAAATTAGTCAACAATGTATTTATAACACAGAATGCCCAACCATGCATGTCCTCACGGAACAGAGAAACTGCTCCACAAGATGGCAGCTATTTGATACGGTCTATACATTGTACGGGGTTTATTGCACAATAAAAGAAACTTTGTACAAATGTACTTCTTTATTACTTCTTAAATGTATTTGTCATTGTATAACTTGATACAGTCAAACCTGCTATTAAGGCCACCTCTATAAAGTCACCTGCCTAAAGTGGCCACATTTGTTTGGTCCCTGTCTAATGTGGCTAGTGGTCAGGGACATGTGTGTGCAATTATATTGCAGTTAAACCTGCATGGATGATAATCTGGCCACACACAGACCAAGCTACTGTGCGAAATTTGAGGAGCTTAGGAAAGTTATCAAAAGACTGAACAAATTTCACCTTTTTAATAATAATAAAAATTATTAGATTTGTATAGCGCACATATCCACCCTGCAGGGCGCTGTTACCGATGCCATCAGGGAATCACCAGAACCATTTCGCTTCAACTAGGTGGCTGCTGGTCAGGCGCACAACCCTATCAGCTTTCCATATATCGCTTGGGTTGACGAGGCAACTGGGATTAAGTGCCTTGCCCAGGGACACAGACACGTTGGTCGAAGTGGGGCTCGAACCCCCAACCTCTGATTGGGAGTCCCGCTTCGTACCCACTAGACCACCCTTTGGTGCACATTTTGTGGTGGTCACGTCATACAAGTATGACTGTATACATGTCTCCATAAGTAGGGTGCATGTGTTAAACTACTGTACATGTAAAAATAAAATGGGTGACCTACTTGATATTCAATCATTATATTTGGGTCTTTTTCACGCAAATGCTTATCTTCTCTCATATAGTCTGCCGAAGTGAATACGTCATCTTTTGTTGGTTGCTTAGGCAATTGGCTCTCAACTAAAAATCACTGAACCGTGTCCCTGTGCTTTGCAATGGTACTTTTTCGACGGCCATGATAGTTTAGAGCTAATTGCCATGGCAACCACGTCACGCTTCGGCTGTCTATTAAGCCCCAAAAAGAAATAGTCTGACAACATAGCTTTTTATAACCTCCCTACACACATTTCCCATTAACTTAACAATGACAGCCACTTGTAGAACATCTTTGTCTGTCCTGTTACATAAGTTACAAGTGAATTTTGTACAGGGAGGTTATAGAAAGGTATATACATGTATGTTATCTGTTACTCTTTGGGGGCTTAAGTTATCTTCTTAGAGCAGGTTGAAGAGATTTCTTCTGTTTTGACAGAGCATAAAACCACTTACAGGAAAATATTATCATTGATCACCAAAAGGTGCTCTAGACTGAAAGAACATTACATTCTGGTTAACTCACATCGTCATGACGTATCTAATGAAGTCTGGGTGCAGGATTCTGACGTCTTTCCCTAAAACCTTTATCTTTGGGTCCTTTCCTCTCACTACCGAGGTGATGTACGTGTAGTCGTATCCCCGGCAGGGCACAAATATATAAATTATTCCCTGGACGAAAACAAAAAGACCCTGCTGTCCGATTCAAATTTATCATGGGATAATTTCGAGATGGACAAGCATTCGACTGAAAAATGGGTTTCGTTTTAACCTAACCTTCATATAAAATACCTCCCCCAAAAAACTATCCATGGAAAGAAATTAAAGAAAAAATTTGCAATCTCCAATTTGGATGTGGAATCTAAAAGGTTGGTGTAAGTTACTGAACTACTTTATGGAACCAGATATATTAGTTTACAAAACTTCGGTGGTTTTTTGACGATATCTTTAAAAATATACGGATTGAGAACGAGAAATTTCAGAACGATGGTGAGAAAAACATGAATATTCATATGGTATCAAAATCTCAAAAGGTGATCTGGACACACGTCTTTAATCATATTAATTTATTAGTGTGTGTGTGTGTGTGTGTTTGAATGGGATTTGAAGAAGAAAACCACTTCTATTTGACATATACACAAAACACAAAAGGACACCAATGTCACCTTTTGTGCTGCCAAGGTTACTGGGCCTGCACCAACTTCCTTCTTGGACGACTAACAAAAAAGGTAAAATTCTAAAAGGTATTTGTATGGAGGCTCCGATAGGAGTTTTAAATGGTCTTCCAGATGGCTTACAACACATTTGTACAGACCTTTGTGACAGTTTGAACCATTGAGTCTGCAGTTGGTTTTTCAGACACAATGGTGCGGACATGGTGGTTTCTTGGGACACTGTGGTGCGGACATGATGATAAAAACGGACACAATATGGTGCGGACATAATGGTACAAACGGACACAATGGTGCAGACTTAATGTGCCCAAAGCCATCATCTGCAGAAACAATGGTGCAAACTGACCTAATGGTCCTGTACACACGTTTTGTGACCCATTTCGGCGTTTCCCAAGAAGTATACAGGTCGGGGAAATAGGTCGATGCATGGAGCAACATCGGTCTTATTTTGTACCTTATCTCTTGGTACATCTTCTTTACTCGTACTACGAAGAGATCGGTCGAAGAAAAAGTAATGCGTTGTTCGATTGCCGACGTCTGTTTCATGGTTCCTCCGAAGGGCATGGTTTAGCCTGTGTCAAATTAACAAGTCTTTAGACGTGAAATAAGCCCAAGAACCAATGACGTCATTTTCTTTAAATGAACATTTTTCTATGGAGCTACATCATAGGCGGAATGGAGCCATCCACGATCAGAGTAATGTTTTGGTTAAAGGGCCATTTCACCAAGGATTGTTTTTTTCCAATCGGCCCGATCTGGACCAGATTGTCCCCGATGAATCAATTCTTTTGATCGGCCCGATTGTCATCATGAATCGCCTCCAATCGTCCCCTTTTTTGACCCGATTGAGTCCCGACCAATGGACCATGGCGGGGGGACGAATCACGGACGTTCCTCGCGCGATCGACACGTTTCCGGGGCGCAAGTATGCGAAAGTACGCGCAAGCAGGTATACGGCAAAGGCCCGGTAGAGACCCGCTTCTCGCGCGCAAGTGAGCGATCTTCGCGCGTTGTTCGGCCGAGAGAGGCCGAAAATGGGCGATCCCGGCTCGAGAGAGGACGCTTTCGGCCGCTCTGCGGCCGATGTCCGCCGTTCTTCCGCCGTTCTTCGCGCGAGAGTGGCCGAATGTATAGCGTATGTTGACGCAGGGAGCCGCAGGAAGCCGAAAGTAAACGGTCTTCGGACGATTTAAACGATCTTCGGACGTTCTTCGGCCGACCAAATTTGCCTAGATCGGCCGGAGATCGGTGTTTTTGGGGCCGGACTATATAAATCGAGCCAGATCGAAGCCTTTCATCACTTTCTGACCAGCCATGCAGGTCGGTCGTCCGAGGATCTGGTGAGGGTCGGGTGCTTACACTCCGCCGACACTACGCACGACCCTCGGTAGAGAGCGGCAGAGGCTATACGAAAGCTCCAGAGGGCGGGCGAGACAAAGTTACCTTCAGGGGACCCTCGGACGACCAAGACGACCACGGGCCGACGGTTTTTGATCGGCTACTGTTTTTCAACATGTTTAAAAACAGTAGCCGATCACTTTTTCGGTACCCGACCCTCGGAGGACTGAGGCGATCGCGCCAGATCTTACCCCGAAGGTATAGGACAGTGCGCGCAGGTTCCCGACTATTTTCGCAAAAAATGCGGCCGATCGACCAAAAAAAGGATCGGGTACTATCGGGACCAAAACAATCCTTGGTGAAATGGCCCCTTTACTCACCGAAAGACCATATCGTGAGCGTCTATCTCCTGTCCTTTTCTTGAGCCGTTTAGTATGCCGCCGTTGCCGATTACAGCACAGGTCAGACACGCTGTCCGCGGTTTGTCGGTCGAAAATCTGAAAATGGAGTTTTCTGCCGGGAAAAGTTTCAACGTAGAAAGTGCTCCTGCAGTGTTATGGGAGAGGCAAAATGGAATTGGATAGATTTGGCATGCACGGGGAGTTGGCGTTACTGAATTGCAAAGGTCTAGGTTCTGTATAAAAGCCACCATCGGGTGGACCTTGCGAGTACACAAAACAGTCGGCGACTGGCTTCTTAAGACCAAACTGCACTTGAACTACGCCCGTCGGCAACACATTAGCCGACGATTGTTTTGCGACTCAAGTGTATGTGTGGGCGGGTCAATATAGCACCAAAAATACCCTAACCTCAAAAAATTGCAACAAATTGTTTTATTGTAATTTCCTGTATTTTCAAGCATGCTGAACAACATATCAAATATTGGACAGAAACGGAGCATGGGAAAGTGTAAAAATCTGACGTTAAAAAATGGCCGCTATTTGTAAAGAATTTGAACATCTTTGACAAGTCCATTTTTCCATATAGACGGGTATATTTATGGAAAAAAGTACCCTAGCCTAACCTCAAAACATTCTAACAAAAGGTTTTTAAACGGTTTTTCATACTTTTTTCCTGTTATTCGCCACATTCAGTAGGACCAGAAACCGTTGAAAACCTTTTGTTATAATTTTTTGGAGGTTAGGGTACTTTTGTTTCCATAAATATACCCGTCTATTTAACCTTTTTTGTGTTGGCGGCCATCTTGTTTTTGACGTCATTTTTGGAAACTTTCCCGTGCGTCAAAAGTTTTGATAATTTGCTGTTCGTCACATCGTCGAATAGTACAGAAAACGCGATCATAAAACGTTTTGTTGCAATTTTCTGGGGTCAGGTAGTACATTGACCCGCCTAGTGCAGATTTAGCACAAAATAAGCACTTTGAGGACTCCAAACGAAGCTGCAGATGACTATGTAGAGCGTGTATGTTACCTCCACAGCTAGGTCATCATTGGTTAAACCGAACCACATCTTTAACGTGCTTAGGCTTTACATTGTTCATCTTCCGCCATGTCGAATTTTATTTTGTCTTTCCACGCATTATTTTAAAAAAAGAAATTAAAAAAACACCTCACGTTTATAGTCCACTCTCTCTTTGTGTTTGTAGCCGAATGGCATCCAGAATGGAGCTAATCTGTTGTACTCGGACCTGTTCAGTAAATTACTGTTCATCAGAATGTGTAGTTCCGGGTGGTATATCGTTTCGTCTCGGCTTATGTTGAACATTTTGTGCCAAACTGATGTCGGACATTTCTACAAAGAAAACAGAGCAAAATATTTGGAACTAGGGTCACACGCAGCAATCAAACAGCCCACTGAGGCTTTTTATGCCATCAACTATTATGGGATTGGCGGGGGAAAGCTCACTTTGTTCACTGGACTTGTGGATATTTTAGCGTTATCGGGATATTGAAGAGGACAAACCTCATGAAGGTCATGCTTGGAACCCACGACATGCCACATCACCTCGTCACCGTTGTGAGCTGCATGGTGGCGCGGTTTGGGTGGCGGGTAGTCATGCCTAAAACCCAAGGTTGTCATCAGAGCACCGAGTCACACTTTCGCGACGAGTTTTGAAACATGCCTGTATCGGAAAGCACCAACTCTAGCCGCGGACCTTCTGCGCTGGCGGGGAACCAAGACCGTCCTGTGTTTTCACAACCACAGACGATTTTCTTTCGGCACTGCAGTGGAACCCCCGGCCCTGCCGTGGAACCCCCGGCCCTGGGGTAATACACAGTGTCCATTGTAGTCTTTGTGAAAGACTGACTTACGTTGCTTGGTTGGTGTACCGCGCGGTCGACATTGCACCGTGTGGACAGGGTACTAGTTTATGCGCTATCTGGGTTCTGTCTGTAAGGGCGTGTTTGTTTCATGACAGATCCGAATCTAGATCCCGATCTGTTTTACCGCGCAGAAACAAACGAAACCGCTCTCAACTCGGATCTCAAATCACGTGAATTGCAATTTATTTACCAAATTTGTCAAATTTCTGTTCCAAATTTCTCCTACGACATTCGTCGTAAATAAACAAGCATTCTAAATTTGTTTGTATCGTGTGTTGCCTCTGAAAACTGAAACGACACGGTTTTACTCACACAAAATCTCCACGATGTTTACGTCGCCATTTTGGATCTAGCGCTAAACCATCTCTCGAGAAGGATTCCACAGATCACAGATCTCGATCAGGATGTGCGCGAAGTGAACGAGTTCACCTTGGATCTGCGCGGATCTGAATCTGGATCCGTCCGAAACAAACACGCCCCCCAAGACAGTCTTTGGAATCGTTCCACCTGTCACGTGAGACCAGGCACTTTGACCTGTACATACATATTCAAACGAAGGTCATTTTGGAATCGCCCAATCGCAAAGATGATATCATTGCTCATGAATAATGATGTAAGACTGGTGACATGATAACGGATATGGACGTACGGAAGCGCACTGTACGCCCTACGAATGTACCGATGTGCTCCCCAAGTCCAAGTTGGCAGCGTAAAACGTTCGTCGTTGGACTTTTTAGGTGATCGGGCTCAACCCGATCACCTATTGATATTGTACGATTTCTTTGTCTTTTTTTTTAGGTGATCGGAACTCATTCCGATCACCTATTACTATTGTACGATTTCTTTAGTTTTTTTTTTTTTTTTTCTTCTTTTTCCACTCAAACGTTTCCAGAGCTTTTCTTCAAAACGGTTCAAGCTATCAACTTGAAACTTGGTAGGAACATCAACCCCAATGTGAAGGTGTGCATTGAAGTGTGACGTCACTGTGACGTCATCAGGTATCAAATTACAAGCCAAAAATGACCAAAATATGCATATGTTAAAATGCTTCCGTCTGGAAAACCACGTGACCCATGATCTTCGTATTTGGCAGGCTTATATATCAGATCATGGCCAACAATTTTCTTCGTGTGGGCATTTTCATCTGACCCTTCCTTCTGGGGTCAATTTGAGGTCAAAGTTCAACGAAAACGAAAATCTCAATTTTTGCACTTATTGAGCAACAATGCCCATCAAACCAAGCTGAATCTTTAAGTAACTAGGTACAGGCATAGGTCCTATGGCAGACTTTCACCAGCGTGTATAATATTATGATGGCATCAAGCGTGACGTCATCGTGACGTCATCAAGTATCAAATTACACCCCCCAAAAAACCAAAATATGCATATTTTAAAATGCTTCCGTCTTGAAAACCACGTGACCCATGATCTTCGTATTTGGCAGGTTTATAGATGACATTCTGTTCTACAATTTTCTTTGTGTGGGCATTGTCATCTGACCCTTCCTTCTGGGGTCAATTGGAGGTCAAAGTTCAACGAAACTGAGAATCTCAGTTTTTACACTTACCAGTAACAATGCCCATCAAACCAAGCTGAATCGTTAGTAAATTAGATACAGACATAGGCCCTACGGCAGACTTTCACCAGAATGTATAGTATCATGATGGCATCAAGTGTGACGTAATCATGACGTCATCAGGTGTCAAATTACAAAAATTCAAAGGTTATTATTTCCAAAATTCATATCTCAAGAACCGTAATAGATACTTGAACAATTCTTTCACAACATGATAAGTCTAAATGAACTGAACAAATCATACAATGTCATGACCCCTGTGTGACGCCTACTTCCGGTCCAAACCGGAAGTTGTTCGAAAATGTGCATTTTTTAAAGCGTTTTGAATGCAAATAGATTCAAAGTGGTAGTGAATTTGACCATATTTCTACGGAACGAAATGTTTCCACACATGTGGACTTTTTGACTATACCATTGGTGACGTCATCACATGGACGGTAGTTACGTAATGTGGTGTCAAAATACGCAAATTTGGAGCTGAATTGTTTAAAAATGCTGTATCTTGAGAACTACAGCATATATTTGCATGATTCTTTCGCCACATTTAAGAACTTTATGTTTATCAAATTGTTGAACAATTTGTGCACAACATTGTGACGTCATGATATCGTCACAGGTGTCAAATTACAAAAATTAAATGGTTATTATTTCCAAAATTCATATCTCAAGAATCGCAATAGATACTTGAACAATTCTTTCACAGCATGATAGGTCGCAATGAACTGAACAAATCATACAATGGCATGACCCCTGTGTGACCCAAACCTCCGGTCCAAACCGGAAGAGGTTCGAAAATGTACACTTTTTTAGCACTTTGAATGCAAATAGAGCCAAAGTGGTAGGGAATTTGACCATTTTTCTACGGAACGAAATGTTCCCTCACATGTTGACTTTATGACTACATATATACTACTGATGACGTCATCACGTGCACGGTGGTTACGTAATGTGGAGAAATTATTTGTTGGGTCCCTTGATAATTAAGCTAACTCAGTCGTTTGAGGGCGCTATGCCAAGCCTCCACTAATCTGACGATTTGCGCCCATATATAGTGCTCGACTTCTAATAATAGAACTTGTATCTAGGCGCCTGTCTCGGGTCAGAGGTCATAATGTATCTTTTAGTAGTGAATAAGTCAGACAGACGAGACATAATAAGCAGGGCTTGATTTACAACTCAGAAAATTTGACTTTTGAAGATGTAAAACTGCTCGTTGCCGTGGCATCATCGCCATGAAAGTTGAATAAACACTAGATAGCACAAGGGCATTTACTTTTGGTGACTTAGCTGTTGTATCTTGGGTGTAATTATGTACGGCTAGCCTTAGTCGGCGGACCAGAGTAAATATGTCTTCTCCCCGAAAACTGTGAATGTGACATGCTGGAAATCGTTGCTGTGTTGGAAATAAAATGGACATGGTGGACCGCAACTCAAGTTGACTGGAGCGTCAGTTTATTCTAGATGCAATTGAACCCAACTCCCCACACGGCGATATACTACAGTAATATGATCTCAAATGACAAAATCTTTAGAACTGTAATATATATTGTAAAGATTCTTTCACCACATATGGGCCTAGGCCTACATGTCAAAACTTGTTCTTCAGTAGATACTTTAACAATCTGTGCACACAATAGTAACGTTATGATGAGATTGACAATTATGACGTCATCAGTTTTTCAGTTCGATTGTACGAGACTAAAGCCCTCTGCACACACAGCGCACAGCCCGCACCAAAATCTTACTATTTTTCATCTCAAAAATTCATCCACTTTTACCTGTCCAAATCTAACGAGCAACAGTTCATTAGAAAGCTTAGAGTTTCAGTCATTCACTAACGTACATAAAACAGCCGTCGGAGGTATGACCGACAGCCCAGGCTTTTATGAATGAACTACTCTCGCCCCGACCAGCTTTTCCCAAAGCGTTGCGATCGCGAGTATTCGGCCCATAAAAATTGCCGCTCGGCTGGGCGCGCATGCACTTCGGGGGCTTTCCGCGGATCCGAATACTTGTGACGTACATGAAAATGGTTTCCCTGAATAGCTGAAGGGGACTGTACACGTCATTGCGTCCTTGTTATCGGTAGGTGGTCTACAACCGAAGTTACGAAAAAGGGAAAAGTAAACTCAATTTCTTGAGGTGAAATCTTCATTTTGAAAGGTAGGAGGTTTCACTGAATGAATTTTACATGTCTTAACAATTATTTGTGCGAGTTTGGAATGTTAAATGTGTTTATTTTTTTACGGAGAGCGTATTTTCTATACCCTTTCAAAAGCTCTTTTGATAGACACGAACGCCACGCTGTACGTGTGTGTGTGTTGGCCTATTGAATGGGGCACTCGCCCGTAAAAGGACGGCGTGATGCATGGCGTGACCCCGGTCGTTGGAATCTGGTTGTGTCAACCACTAAGTCTTAAAATCATGCTGTTTTGGTAATTTTATAACAAAATACACATCTCACATATATGCCGGATATATCTCTAGGGACGTCAGAATTACAATTAGCCGAATTTTTTAGGCCTCGTGTCCGTTAAATTTTGAAAGGAAGGTATAACCCTCCCCAAATTAAAAAAAAATGGTACAATCGTAGTTCGTACATAGGATGCACAATGCCTTTTTTTGGGCGATACCATTATTACTAGAGGTATGTTTTTCCGCATTCCTGGAGGGGCAGATCTAAGTAATCAAAATTCAAATTGAATTTTTTGTTTTGGTTGTCGAACTGATATGTTTTATTTTGTTCACTATATCAGCTGTAAATACAATTAAAACAATAAATACAAACCAAACTTTAAGTATTAAAGAGAATAGGCCTACAACTTACAAGTTTTTAAAAGTCATACTCATAGCCGCCCTAATTGTTTCAGTCAGGTCATTAAAAAAAGAAAAGAAAAAAAAAAGGAGAAAGTTAACTAAATCTTAAGTGAGGGCATGGTATAATAAAATATCCTGTTGTCTCTACTTAATAAACTATCCTGTTGTCTCTACTTCCAGTATCAAGATTAAAGACTATGGCCGAGCCAGAAGAAAACCAGGAAAACCCTCCACCTCGGAGTATCACACTAGCATCCGCATCCTCCACTTCTTTAAATTGACTTTTGACCTTGAAGATGAGTAATACAATACCTCAAATAATGTTACTGGCCTTTATTTATCACTTGTTCAGCTATATCATTCAGCTATATCATTCAGCTATATAAATTTTAGCGTTGAATAGTCAGAGTCATGTCTTGAGAATTCCAATACTTTTTTCAACAACAAACAACTCAAGTTTTCAAACAATCTCAAAACTGTGTCGTCATCATCATTTCAATGTTTATGTCACCCGATCACCTTGCGTTTGTAAAAAAACACAAACGCGAAGCTCTAGTTTTTTTTTTTTTTTCTTCTTTTTCCACTCAAACGTTTCCAGAGCTTTTCTTCGAAACGGTTCAAGCTATCAACTTGAAACTTGGTAGGAACATCAACCCCAATGTGAAGGTGTGCATACAAGTGTGACGTCACCGTGACGTCATCGGGTATCAAATTACAACAACAAAATGACCAAAATATGCATGTTTTAAAATGCTTCCGTCTGGAAAACCACGTGACTCATGATCTTCGTATTTGTTAGGCTTATATATCAGATCATGTCCAACAATTTTCTTCGTGTGGGCATTTTCATCTGACCCTTCCTTCTGGGGTCAATTTGAGGTCAAAGTTCAACGAAAACGAAAATTTCAATTTTTGCACTTATTGAGCAACAATGCCCATCAAACCAAGCTGAATCTTTAAGAAACTAAGTACAGGCATAGGTCCTATGGCAGACTTTCACCAGCGTGTATAATATTATGATGGCATCAAGCGTGACGTCATCGTGACGTCATCAAGTATCAAATTACACCCCCAAAAAAACAAAATATGCATATTTAGGTGATCGGAACTCATTCCGATCACCTATTACTATTGTACGATTTCTTTAGTTTTTTTAGGTGATCGGAACTCATTCCGATCACCTATTACTATTGTACGATTTCTTTGTCTTTTTTTTTTTTTTTTTTTTTTTTTCTTTTTCCACTTCTTTTTCTTCTTTTTCCACTCAAACGTTTCCAGAGCTTTTCTTCAAAACGGTTCAAGCTATCAACTTGAAACTTTGTAGGAACATCAACCCCAATGTGAAGGTGTGCATACAAGTGTGACGTCATTGTGACGTCATTGGGTATCAAATTACAACCCAAAAATGACTAAAATATGCATGTTTTAAAATGCTTCCGTCTGGAAAACCACGTGACCCATGATCTTCGTATTTGACAGGCCTATATATCAGATCATGGCCTACAATTTTCTTCGTGTGGGCATTTTCATCTGACCCTTTCTTCTGGGGTCAATCTGAGGTCAAAGTTCAACGAAAACGAAAATCTCAATTTTTGCACTTATTGAGCAACAATGCCCATCAAACCAAGCTGAATCTTTAAGAAACTAAGTACAGGCATAGGTCCTATAGCAGACTTTCACCAGCGTGTTTAATATTATGATGGCATCAAGCGTGACGTCATCGTGACGTCATTAAGTATCAAATTACACCTCCCAAAAAACCAAAATATGCATATTTTAAAATGCTTCCATCTCGAAAACCACGTGACCCAGGATCTTCGTATTTGGCAGGTTTATAGATGACATTCTGTGCTACAACTTTCTTTGTGTGGGCATTTTCATCTGACCCTTCCTTCTGGGGTCAATTGGAGGTCAAAGTTCAACGAAAACGGAAATCTCAGTTTTTACACTTACCAGTAACAATGCCCATCAAACCAAGCTGAATCGTTAGTAAATTAGATACAGACATAGGCCCTACGGCAGACTTTCACCAGCATGTATAGTATCATGACGTCATCAGGTGTCAAATTACAAAAATTCAAAGATTATTATTTTCAAAATTCATATCTCAAGAACCGTAATACTGTTCCACAGACGGACTACTTCTGTTATCGTAAACAGAGAGCCCCATATACTCCACACACAGCGCCCGTGGTTACTGCACATTCCTATGGGCACACACAACTTCCGGCGAGTTCGTGTCAGTGGTACACACTTCAACGCTAAAACGAATCGGGCTAAATAAGATCGGAACACTTCGGGTAAAGATTTGCGCGTTCTGATTGGCCGGTTGGCTTAGAAACGTCATCATCGGAAAAGAGTATGCTTCCAGCTAGCCTGGGGTCCATTCGCGTACAAAATCGACCGCGGGTTGCAACTTTTGCGATCAAAAACATTTTTTCTCGTCCATAAAGCGATCCATAATCAACGTGAATCACCAAGCGACAAGGTATGTATACAAAAGTAGACATTAAACAATCCTACCATACTGACAAAAAGTCCGTAAGGCCTACCATTTGTCGCAAAAATGTACTTTTAGGAGGGCATGTTGAGCAGGAATCCGAGACTTCGCTCGCGTGCAATGTCCACACCGACGTACGACCGAGTTCCACGCCGTGTGTAGGGCCGGGACGTACGGCGGTGGTGTGCCCACTGCATACGCGATGATCTCGTAATTCCCGTGAAACAAGCAATGATGCAGCGTTAGAAAACCTGCGTTTTACGTCAATCTGTGCAAAATTGTGTGCCAATTTTGTAACTGATATTGAATTTATTAACATTCAAAGACAATACGTGATATCAGATACACCAATTAAAGATATTTAGTTGTTACTTAACAAATGAAGGCAAATAATTTGTTGAGTAATATTATTCTTTGTCAATTATTTTTGCAGCTTTTCTGTGGTCCTCGTCCTGTGACATACCACCAGTGAGCCTGAAGATGAAAAGGGGTAGTACGAGTCCCTTGATGATGCAGAATCGTCATCCATAGTTGAGCCTCCTGCCCGTAGTAACATCTGTAATTACTATTATTTGTAAAGATTTAAATATAACCTCTAGGCTCCACATCCGTTTGTTTTGATCAAAACATAAATTATTTATCTCTGAAGAATAATACGTCATTCTCTTCTCTGTTTTGTATTTAATGTAACTTTGTAAGCAATTTGGAAAGTTGTACAGTTTGTGTGTGGATGCGCTTCCTGTCATTCTTTTTTGCTGCCCTCAATCCACACCTCTCCAAAATAGTATTGGCTTGGTAATTAACACATACAGTGATTGATTATGTCAATTAAATTATTGATGCAAGTCCCAATCTTGACAATAGACAGATTTGATTATATCAGTATCTCTTATCAATCTATTTTTCAACATTAATTGGGGAAAAATAAGGTTCCCTTAACAATCAACATTTTTGCATAAATTATGCAAATTATGGGATTTCAATATAAACTAATTATCTGTAGTTAAGCAGGTTTGATTATTACAATGTCTTGCATCATTTAATTAAAGTAAATACTTTAATTAAATGATGCAAGATGCATTGTAATAATCAAACCTGCTTAAGATAAATTTGAGAAAAATGAGTTTTCCCTTGAAAATTGACCGTTTTTGCATAAATTATTAATTTATTATGCAAATGAGGTATTTAAAATATAAATTAATTATCTGTCCTTGTACATATATTAATAACTGTTGTTTGTACCAACTTTGGGCCATCCAGGATAGAGTTGAGCAAAGATATATAACCAAAAGTATAAGCCACAGTGACCATTGTCGGTGCCAAATTAGAAATAAAGAAAAACATAGGATAACCTTTGACCTGCCGATGAATTTTTACCCTGTTTTCAATTATCCAAACCGACTGTAGCTTCGCAATGCAAAATCCGATTTGAAAAAAATAAACAGATTTCTTCTAGTCAATAACCACTCTTTCAATTGACACTGATTTTAAATCGATGTGGGCTTTAAAATAAAAGGGTTGAAACTGCCTAAATTATAATTATAGATACTTGAACAATTCTTTCACAACATGATAAGTCTAAATGAACTGAACAAATCATACGATGTCATGACCCCTGTGTGACGCCTACTTCCGGTCCAAACCGGAAGTTCTTCGAAAATGTGCAATTTTTTAGCATTTTTAATGCAAATAGATAGTCAAAGTGGTAGTGAATTTGACCATATTTTTACGGAACGAAATGTTTCCACACATGTGGACCTTTTGACTATACCATTGGTGACGTCATGACATGGACGGTGGTTACGTAATGTGGTGTCAAATTACGCAAATTTGGAGCTGAGATGTTTTAAAATGCTGTATCTTGAAAACTACAACAGATATTGGTATGATTCCTTCGCCACATTTAAGAACTTGATGTTCAACATATTGTTCAACAATTTGTGCACAAAATTGTGACGTCATGATGTCGTCACAGGTGTCACATTACCAGATTTCAAAGATTATTATTTCAACAATTCATATCTCAAAACGGTGCAAGCTATCAACCCCCCAGCTATGGCGGATATGCAGGGAGGAGATATTAGTTACCGGATTGCCATTCCACAGGTGATAACAACGTCTGAAATTCATCACAAAATGTTCATTTACCCCGATCACCTGGCGTTTGTAACAACAAACGTCATACCTCTAGTTTTTTTTTTTCTTCTTTTTCCACTCAAACGTTTCCAGAGCTTTTCTTCAAAACGGTTCAAGCTATCAACTTGAAACTTGGTAGGAACATCAATCCCAATGTGAAGGTGTGCACTGAAGTGTGACGTCATTGTGACGTCATCGGGTATCAAATTACAACCCAAATATGACTAAAATATGCATGTTTTAAAATGCTTCCGTCTAGAAAACCACGTGACCCATGATCTTCGTATTTGACAGGCTTATATATCAGATCATGGCCTACAATTTTCTTCGTGTGGGCATTTTCATCTGACCCTTCCTTCTGGGGTCAATCTGAGGTCAAAGTTCAACGAAAACGAAAATCTCAATTTTTGCACTTATTGAGCAACAATGCCCATCAAACCAAGCTGAATCTTTAAGTAACTAGGTACAGGCATAGGTCCTATGGCAGACTTTCACCAGCGTGTATAATATTATGATGGCATCAAGCGTGACGTCATCGTGACGTCATCAAGTATCAAATTACACCCCCCAAAAAACCAAAATATGCATATTTTAAAATGCTTCCGTCTTGAAAACCACGTGACCCATGATCTTCGTATTTGGCAGGTTTATAGATGACATTCTGTTCTACAATTTTCTTTGTGTGGGCATTGTCATCTGACCCTTCCTTCTGGGGTCAATTGGAGGTCAAAGTTCAACGAAACTGAGAATCTCAGTTTTTACACTTACCAGTAACAATGCCCATCAAACCAAGCTGAATCGTTAGTAAATTAGATACAGACATAGGCCCTACGGCAGACTTTCACCAGAATGTATAGTATCATGATGGCATCAAGTGTGACGTAATCATGACGTCATCAGGTGTCAAATTACAAAAATTCAAAGGTTATTATTTCCAAAATTCATATCTCAAGAACCGTAATAGATACTTGAACAATTCTTTCACAACATGATAAGTCTAAATGAACTGAACAAATCATACAATGTCATGACCCCTGTGTGACGCCTACTTCCGGTCCAAACCGGAAGTTGTTCGAAAATGTGCATTTTTAAAGCGTTTTGAATGCAAATAGATTCAAAGTGGTAGTGAATTTGACCATATTTCTACGGAACGAAATGTTTCCACACATGTGGACTTTTTGACTATACCATTGGTGACGTCATCACATGGACGGTAGTTACGTAATGTGGTGTCAAAATACGCAAATTTGGAGCTGAATTGTTTAAAAATGCTGTATCTTGAGAACTACAGCAGATATTTGCGTGATTTTTTCGCCACATTTAAGAACTTGATGTTTATCAAATTGTTGAACAATTTGTGCACAACATTGTGACGTCATGATATCGTCACAGGTGTCAAATTACAAAAATTAAATGGTTATTATTTCAAAAATTCATATCTCAAGAATCGTAATAGATACTTGAACAATTCTTTCACAGCATGATAGGTCGCAATGAACTGAACAAATCATACAATGGCAT
The DNA here is from genome assembly GCA_037783545.1 of Henricia sp. BOLD:AAB3569. Lineage (NCBI taxonomy): Eukaryota > Metazoa > Echinodermata > Asteroidea > Spinulosida > Echinasteridae > Henricia > Henricia sp. BOLD:AAB3569. Next base: position 758,258 of record JBBELK010000284.1, read on the forward strand.
GACCCCTGTGTGACCCAAACCTCCGGTCCAAACCGGAAGAGGTTCGAAAATGTACACTTTTTTAGCATTTTGAATGCAAATAGAGCCAAAGTGGTAGGGAATTTGACCATTTTTCTACGGAACGAAATGTTCCCTCACATGTGGACTTTATATACCACTGATGACCTCATCACGTGCACGGTGGTTACGTAATGTGTAGACTGGTTCCCGTCCACATATTCCACACAGGAGAATATAAGGACAGGTAAAGAGCGCTTCATCTTGATCTGTAATTGGTCGTCTTTGCGCGTGCACATTGTGTTTTTTTATATTTAAAAATTGGCCAAGCCGTTTGCTTTAGGCAATGTACTTTATTTACATAATTATATATGTTCGACACGCACGGCCAAGTTACAATTGTCAATGCAAAATCTGCGCACTTACTAAAAAAATAAAAATAATTATAACCACGTGACGGGCAGAATTCTGCCCGTCATGGCTGCCCTTTACCGATCCCTATATTTTGGCAATAAGCGAACCAATCTATAGGGATCGGGAACCAATCTAACGTAATGTGGAGAAATTATTTGTTGGGTCCCTTGATAATTAAGCTAACTCAGTCGTTTGAGGGCGCTATGCCAAGCCTCCACTAATCTGACGATTTGCGCCCATATATAGCTAGTGCTCGACTTCTAATAATAGAACTTGTATCTAGGCGGCCTGTCCAGGGTCAGAGGTCATAATGTATTTTTTTAGGGAGGATGTCTGGGCCACACGGCCAATGATATACACGTACGTGCGCGTGTAATGAATAAGTCAGACAGACGAGACATAATAAGCAGGGCTTGATTTACAACCGAGAAAATTGGACTTTTGAAGATGTAAAACTGCTAGTTTCCGTGGCATCATCGCCAGGAAAGTTGAATGAACACTTGATAGCACAAGGACATTTACTTTTGGTGACTTAGCTGTTGTATCTTGGGTGTAATTATGTACGGCTAGCCTTAGTCGGCGGACCATATGTCTTCTCCCCGAAATCTGTGAATGTGACATGCTGGAAATCGTTGCTGTGTTGGAAATAAAATGGACATGGTGGACCGCAACTCAAGTTGACTGGAGCGTCAGTTTATTCTAGATGCAATTAAACCCCAACTCCCCACACGGCAATATACTACAGTAATATGATCTCTAGAAATCTTTAGAACTGTAACAGATATTGAAAATATTCTTTCACCACATATAGGCCTAGGCCTACATGTCAAAACTTGTTCTTCAGTAGATACTTGAACAATCTGTGCACACAATAGTAATGTTATGATGAGATTGACAATTATTACGTCATCAGATACACAATTTTAGCGTTGAATAGTCAGAGTCATGTCTTGAGAATTCCAATACTTTTTCAACATCAAACAACTCAAGTTTTCAAACAATCTCAAAACTGTGTCATCATCATCATTTCAATGTTTATGTCACCCGATCACCTTGCGTTTGTAAAAAACACAAACGCGAAGCTCTAGTTTAAAATGCTTCCGTCTCAAAAACCACGTGACCCAGGATCTTCGTATTTGGCAGGTTTATAGATGACATTCTGTGCTACAGTTTTCTTTGTGTGGGCATTTTCATCTGACCCTTCCTTCTGGGGTCAATTGGAGGTCAAAGTTCAACGAAAACGAAAATCTCAGTTTTTACACTTGCAAACAACAATGCCCATCAAACCAAGCTGAATCGTTAGTAAATTAGATACAGACATAGGCCCTATGGCAGACTTTCTCCAGCATGTATAGTATCATGATGGCATCAAGTGTGACGTAATCATGACGTCATCAGGTGTCAAATTACAAAAATTCAAAGGTTATTATTTCCAAAATTCATATCTCAAGAACTGTAAAAGATACTTGAACAATTCTTTCACAACATGATAAGTCTAAATGAACTGAACAAATCACATGATGTCATGACCCCTGTGTGACGCCTACTTCCGGTGCAAACCGGAAGTTGTTCGAAAATGTGCAATTATTTAGCATTTTGAATGCAAATAGATTCAAAGTGGTAGTGAATTTGACCATATTTCTACGGAACGAAATGTTTCCACACATGTGGACCTTTTGACTATACCAATAGTGACGTCTTCGCATGGACGGTGGTTACGTAATGTGGTGTCAAATTACGCAAATTTGGAGCTGAATTGTTTAAAATGCTGTATCTTGAGAACCACAACAGATATGGGTATGATTCCTTCGCCACATTTAAGAACTTGATGTTAATCAAATTGTTGAACAATTTGTGCACAAAATTGTGACGTCATGATGTCGTCACAGGTGTCAAATTACCAACATTCAAAGGTTATTATTTCAAAAATTCATATCTCAAGAACCATAATAGATACTTGAACAATTCTTTCACAGCATTATAGGTCTAAATGAGCTAAACAAATCATACACTGGCATGACCCCTGTGTGACCCCTACTTCCGATCTAAACCGGAAGTTCATCGAGAATGTGCCAGCTTTTAGCATTTTGAATGCAAATAGAGCCAAAGTGGTAGGGAATTTGACCATAGTTCTACGGAACGAATTGTTCCCACACATGTGGACTTTATGACTATACCAATGATGACGTCATCACGTGCACGGTGAATACGTAATATGATCTCAAATGACAAAATCTTGAGAACTGTGATATATATTCGAAAGATTATTTCACTACATGTAAGAACTTGTTCTTCAGTAGATCCTTGAGCAATTTGTGCACACAATAGTGACGTCATGGTGAGATTGACTGGGCCAATAATGACGTCATCAGACACTTAAATTTTAGCGTATAATAATTAAAGAGTCATATGTCTTAAGAATTCCAATACTGGCAATCGATATGTGAATGTTTCTTTTGCAACATCGACCAACTCAAGTTTTCAACCAATTTTAAATGTGTGACGTCATCATAAGATCAATGTCTATGTCACCCGATCACCTTGCGTTTGTAAAAGACACAAACGCGAAGCTCTAGTTTAGGTTTGCTTCTATAGATTTCTGAGTATAAATAATGACCGCCAGAAGCAGGGGCTAATCAAAATTAGGAGAGACAAAGGACAGATCTTCGAAGGACATTTTACAAAAATTAAAAAAAATCGAACCGTGTCCGGAAACTGGGCCATGCAGCAACGATAAATGTTTTCCTTCCTCTGTTGATTTAACGAGTAAGAATTTACAAGTCGGACATTGATCACTATTCCTTGACAAAATGACTAAATAACCAATGTTAGCCGTCATTAGGTGCAGATCTGATAGAAAAACAAATTTGGCAGGAAGAAATGACGATTAAATTTTAATTTGGACAAAACTTAGTATAGATGAAGTTGACTTGTAAATTCTTTCCTTTTTCATATAAAATAATACCATTGGTAAAGGGTTGAGAAGTTGATCATAATTGTTTCTTTAAAAACAAAATGACTCGGCTAGCATTGTAATGTGCAGATTTGATGGGAAAAAATAGACCCCTTGCACAGCGGCCATGACAGAAGGCAGTCACCTGGTCACATTGCATCATGCACGAGTAGGGTATGCACTTGATGGATCTATTGTCACACATTTAAATATAAAAACCTGCCCTCTGTCATGGCCGCCTTGCAAGGGGTCTATATCAAGTGGCAAAAATTTAAGATTTTGGGAAAAAACACATTTGTTCAGCCTGTCTCATATGTTTTGCACACAAGGTCTGAAGCCATGATCACCTTCTCAATTCTTTCGGGTACTGGTATGATCCGGTACCTTCGTGCGAGAAATTGCCAGGTTTTTTTTTTTTTTTTTGACAATTTGCAAATGAATTATTTACCATTTATTCAACACAAAAACCATGCATGTATTTGAAAGGGTTTTGAATTATGGCCGAGTGAAATTTTAAAAGGCATACTTTAGTTCTGTAATGCGTTTGGTACCATTTTTGAAAGTTTACCAATCATGTCTTTAAACCCAAGGAATGAAAGCAATGATTGAAAGATAGGGCATAAACATTTTCTTGTGATAAGCAGATTGTTTTACTATAGTACTAATAATTGGTACAAATCTGAAGTGACGTTATTAATACAGCTTGCTGTGTTGCTATATCAACGCAGGCACGTTTATGAATTTACTTGTCTTTCCAAAAAAATAATTGTCCCAAGCACTGATGACTATACATGTACATGTAAAGAATAAACAAAAACTTGGAGGTCAGAGTTCAATTGTTATGTAGCATTTATTTCGTGTAGTTGGAGGCATGCTTCCCAGTGGACTCAAAGTGTCAAATTTTGTTCACATGTACGCTTTTCTATACAGGAGCAGGGGTTGATATCACAAAGAATTGTGACATGTCGCAAAAGTAGCCAAATCCATCGGAACTCGCTGAACCCGTTGCGAGATGTGATGGATTTGGTATACTTGTGACACGTCGCAAGTCTTTGACCCCATGGCCCAAATTTATTCTGCTCTTTAAGTTTAAGCAGGAATATACATGTACATGTACCTTTATAGCTCAGAAAAATGAACTTTCAAAATCCACTAGCTAATCTCCTGACATCAGTAAGCCAAGCATCACCACGAAATTTCCTCCTTGGACAGTTTGCTCAAAATTTCAACATGTAGGTTCATTCATGATTATTAAAGAACTGTCCTAGTTACATGTACATCTGCATGGAAGTTGTACCTTTCAATTAGGCCTCCATGTTATGTGAATACACCATGGAGTGTACATGTACTTACATGTAGCTGATTACATGCTCAAAAAAGAATTTGTCAAGCAAGGCTTCAATACAGTATAATTCATTCTGATTAAAGACTACTGTTTTGTGTGTGGCTGTCCGTTGCAATTGACATAAGTCACAAAGTCGTGCAGCTAGCTGCAGGACATTTGAAATAAAAAGTCTTGTGTAGCTTTAATTTTCCATCATTCATCAAATATGGAAACCCCAGACACGAAGCAGCAACAGGACATTTTACATTAAAAGAAGACCAAAGCGTGGAGACAAAGGATTGCACACTCTTCTGTTGGGAGAAGCCACAAGTAGTCAGGAAGTATACGGACTGATGATAATCCCATGTAGATGGAGGTCAATCTTATTCCTCATTTTCTGAAGAAAAAAGCAAAAGAATCGCATACGATAGTAAATCGTGAGAATTAGGTAAGAATCTGTCTCAAACAGCGTTTAATTGTAATTACTAATTTCATTTCCCCCCGTGGCTCATCCAAATGCACATCAAGGACACAGCATTTTCCACAGGTCTGGTCTCTACTACACTGTTTCAAGCAGGTACGAGTTGTTCATGCATAAAGCTGAACTGAACACTTGTAGGCAAAAGTGCCCTGTTTTAACATGATTTTTGTAATATCAGCATGAAAAGCTTGTTATAAGGTGGATCTTGTATTAATAATTATGTGATTATTGTCACTGTTCCCCTGTACAGAGACTGCAAAAGGAAATACCAGTAAATGCTCAACATGGGTTTGTGCCCGGGGTTTGTGTGTGCCATCATGGGTGGATTGACTGCTATCTTGTGGCATTGTAATTTTTGTTAAAGAAAAGATTATAAATTACAACAAATTTTACCTCGCAGAAATACTTTGCCGACAGAGATTCCATCTTATGTACCGTACTTTATTGAAACTCTGCTAATTTGTGGGTCTGAGGAGAAAAAAGAGAAACGAAAGTGAAAGAAATGGTTAGAATGCAATGGAGCATGACATAATTAAAGTGTTTTCAAGCAAACACTTGAAATATTTTCATTGCTAAAACGTATTTCCTGCAGACCAAATTTACCCGGTTTGTCCTCCAGATTGGAAGTGTGAACAACTAGAGCCCATGCTATGATGCTTTCCTGCTAGCAGCTATGTGCGTTTCCCCACATGGCTATATTGTCCCCCCGCCCCCACCTTGTCCCCCCACCCCGCCCCCTCCCCCAGCCCCCATCTGGAGGACAAACTCAGGAGGGTCGTCACCGTGACAAGATTATATTTGGGAAGTTGATCATAATTGTTTTCTTTAAAATGAATCATCTAGCATTGGAATGTGCATATTTAATGGGAAATTAACAACATTTCGAGTGGCAAAATTTAAGATTTTGCGAGGAATCACTTAGAAATTTACAAACCTGTCTCATATGTTTTGCAAGCAGTATGCACGCAAGGTCTGAATCTGTGATCAACTTCCCGATTCTTTCCGAAATCATTAACATTTCCACAATAAAATTACGCTTTCTTAACGGAATTTCACGTTTTGGTGATATTATGCCGTAATAACTTAAGACAAATGTAGTGCAGGCATTTCAGTAAAATTTTACCACGATGCGAGTGAATCTGCATCATGTAGTGTGTCATGTGTGTAAGCCTAGGCTATGGCTATGCAAACTACCCCTAGAACTATGGGGGACTGTATCCCCCCATAGTTCTAGGGGTATATGCAAACATGTCGTTCGTTACAATTCTCCTTCAGCATATGCGGATATTTTGTAAACACCATAATTTTACAGCATTCCTACCTTTCTTCAAATCTTGCACCTACGCCGCTGAGAAGTACCTGCATCCTTTGCTAAAGTTTAAACTGTACTGTTTTTTGATATAATCCTCGTCGCTTTTATAACACGGTGACGATCCGCCATCATAAATCCTCAAAATCACCACGCACATTTTTGTTTATCGTTAGGCCTACGTCGTGTGGAAAGTCTTGCATATAGTACAACTACTTCGAGGTACAGGGTACACGACCTTCACACGCCGTACGAACGACAAGAATAACGACACTCGGGTCAGTAGATCGATATGCTCTCGCTACTCCCCGACAAATGGGGAGTGTGCTCTTACTCCTAAAAAGTGACATGTGATAGTGTACGAAGATGGTGGAATATAGGGGGACGCAACTTTACCGGAACATCCGGGGTCTGTGTGACCTCGGGTCACAGCGCGGTGAAAACAAACTCACCGTGCTGCACAGAGTCACATACGGCCTACGTGGTACACACGCGAAGCTGTTTTTCCCCGCAATATTTCCTGTATTCCATGCATGTGTGAGCACAGAAATGTCTCACGAATACATGGACCCATGCATGGACAAACGTACTACTGACGCAAAACAGCGTTACAGAGCTAAATTGGATGGAAACTGGACTGGAAAAGTGCCCGTATGGACATGTTGGATCGATCGATCCTAAGGCTTGGCCGCGCATAGAGTATGCAGAGATGTCTACTAAAGTCATGGTAACTTGGAGACTTGGGATTTACCTGTACACAGTGCATTATAATGGACAAACTACCGTACACAATCGCCTAAATTTTAACATTCTCACAATGTCTGTTTTGACGAAATGGATTCAGGTCATAGGCCTAAATGTTTTGTGGCCTGATATGAATTTCAACCCTACCATGCATTTTGGAAAGAATTGGGAAGCTGATCATGGCTTCATACCTTGTGTGCAAAACACATGGTACAGGCTGAACAAGTGTTTCCTCACAAAATCTAATCTAGTCTGCATCTTCCAATGCTATATGAGTCATTTTAAAGAAAAAAAATCATCAACTTCGTAACTCTTACCGTGTTTTTTTAAGTTAAGTTGCAAGTCATTTTTAAAATTTTATTATATATTTTTTTGTTGGTCAAGTAGTGAATCTGGTACTCATTTTACAGTCAACACTAGACAACAGGCATGGTGTCAGATACATGTACGTGTATTACTGTAAGTGACTATTGTTAATTATTATTTTTTTGTATCTCTCCTTTTACATGTTTTCTGCAGGCCCCTTCTAGCTCTCATGCTGCTATGAAAAACTTACACAGCCTTGAAGCACATCAGCAATTCAGGACTGGATAGGTGGGGACAGCATTTCACCAACAAACATTGAAAGGACATTTTGTCTTTAAAATCACTGTCAGGAACCCTATAACCAATCAGATGACAGTGCAGGTGGTGCCATGGTCAGTTGTGATGGAGCAAATATGAGTGGGTTCACATGCGAGGCATCCTCCCTAAAAGAAAAACACTCCTAAATGGGAAATGGTGCTGCAAGGACTGTCGGAAACATTTATTTTGCTTTCACTGAAAAACCCAGCAGAGAAATCTATTTTTTTATCAAATTTTATTAATGAAAATCATAAAAATCATATATTTATTAAGATATTGATTAATGATAAGATTTGACATTATTGGGTACATATGTGTAAATTATAAGTAATTTATTAAAATGTAATACAAAAAATTATCATGAGAATCAAAATAAGCAAAATACTTTTCTGCTGTCCCACAATGGCAAAGGAGTAGTACCACATCATGTGTGGCCACATCATGAGACAAATAGGACTATTTATTTATCCCTACATGTACATGTAGGATCATGTAGTTGTACCAAATTGATACGTAGTCTAAATCTAGGCCCAATTTCATGGAGCTGCTTTAAATCACAATAGGTCACATACTCCTTTGCAACCATGCAACATTGAGAGACATTTCTTATTTCTTTTTATATAATTTTTTTACAGTAAACTCTCATTATAACACCCCCTGATATAAAGCTCTTCTCCATATAAAGCTCTTGTCCATATAAAGCTCTTGTCCATAGGTCCTAGCCATTATTCCCTGCATTGTGTATGCACCATTTATATACATGTATAGCGCTCTCTGGATATAAGGCCAATTTATTTCGATCCCTTGATCAAGGGACCGAAGGGACCTTTATGAACAGGGCTATAATGAGTTTACTGTATTTCAATGGTGATTAGACATCTACATGTATATTGAATACTGCATTCATACTGATGTACTGGAACACTTCCCATTGAAGAAATGGCAATTAAAAATTACAGAAGATTTTGCAAGCCCCAGTAAATTTTGATAACTACAACACAAAATAGAAGTTATACCATTTGTGTTGTCGAGGTAAAAACTCCTTTTCTAAATAATACACGTGTTAACAGGAACATAAAAGTTGAAATTGAAAGATATACAGTCCGTGTATTTTGTGTGTGGCAATTCGAAAATTTGGGTTTTTTTAGGGATGGGACGTTTTAAAACCCAATTTAAAAGAATTTAGGCCTAATTTTTAAAAATTTGTAATGAGTAAAAGTGGACTGGGATTAATTCAATGCCCCGACTGGGATGTGAACCCAGGTCCTTGGCTTACATGGCCAATTGCTTTATCAGCTATCTGGGCATCCCGCTGGAGCACCACAACAATCTCGTGATTGGTTCTGATAATGGTGTGTGTTTCTCTCTCCACTGAAAACGTTGCAAGTCCCTTGCCTGTGCTGTTTGGAATGTGCGGGAAATTGGTCGGAATGCAGTCAGGATGACTTGACTGCAAAACAGGGGCACCTGTATATATAAGACCACAGAGGGAAAAAATAGCAATTCAAAATATGTTGTGAAAGGAAGAAAAGAATTAGGTAGTTGCTGTTGGTCATGTACAAAATATGAGACTGACATCTTTTTTAAACGAAATTTTACTTTTTTTCATCCTACTATTAATTTGGGGTTTTTCTTTTTAAGTACAATTAATCACACTTGATTAGTAATTTTAAGGAAAACAATTATTTAGCCTATAATTCTTTTAAAAAATTAAGCCAGTGTACAGAGAGATAGAGAGAAAAAGATATACTAGTAATAATACCACACCGGTCACAGAAAAAAATCCACACACATCGGCCATGTATTATGTAAACTAAATGCATGATTGAACTAGGATGACATGAAAATCAAAAGAAAATCTTTAATGTTTTACTCCTAAATAAATTCATGTTTCCTTGTCAAATTAACACTTTCTAGATCATGTCATTCTAGAAAACAATTATAATTGAATTATGAAGTTCAATCAAACCCATGATCAAACGAAGGAGCTAGGGTCTTACGTCATGTACGTCTTGCTATACCGTCTTGAGGCTGTGCATGCTGTGCGTGTTTCCCCTGGACTCCGTCTTCCTGTTCTGGTTAGTTTTCGTAGAGTGTTTTGATGGAAATTTGTAGGACAGTTTTTCCCCAATACCAGGCTTTCTACTGTGACTTGTGCAAAACACTGTCTCGCAGGTTTTTGGCATATTTTGTGAACGACAACTTGACATCGCCCGCGAAGTGCGTGCGTTTGTGTGTGTGTGTCTGGTTTGTTTTCACCGCGCTGTGACCCGAGGTCACAAAGATCCCGGATGTACCGGTAAAGTTGCGTCCCCCTATGGGTGGGATTTGTAGTGAATTTGCTAAACGTGTCAACTCGATAACTGAAACAACAACTCACTAAGGTTTGTTTTGGACGACATCAAAAGTTCTCACGACTTACGGCCTGTATTTCCTCAGTTTCTTGTGAGCAGTGAAACGGCATTTCTTGTGCAGTGATGGCAAGAAACGGCCATCTTCACTTATTGCTATTCGCGCACGCGGACTGCGGACTTGCCGTTCGCGTGATGTGACCCGAGTGCAATGCGCACGCATTACTCCCGAGTAACGAGAACTGCACGCCCGAACGCAGCCTCGGAAACAGGTTATGCTAATTATTACGTCACGTAGGAATGTGCTCGATTCCAAAGACGGTCTTACAAACACTACCCATAAACTAGTTCCCTGTCCACACAGTGCAATATCGACCGCACGTACGGCGCATAAACTAGTTCCCTGTCCACACGAACCAAGCAACGTTAGACCGTCTTTCACAAAGACTATGTCCATTGTTGCAAACCCTGATTGTAGGCACCAACTACTTCGGGCATGGGGATTATCTATCTCGGTGGTGCACCAATGTATCTTTCTGTCGTGCCGCCACCGTAGAGCAACAGTGCTCTTCTCCGATATATGCAGTGATTGTTGCGCAACCTTTACCTCTGTTAGTGGCAGAGATGGTGCATAAGTCCTTTCGACTATATGGAAATTTCACCAGGTTTCAAATCCAATCCGAAAGACATATTTTATAATCCTCACAGGTAATCCTTTATAAAATTAATAAAATCTCGTGGTGGGAAAAGATCAGATTCCACAACCTTTTGACAGAAGAGTCAAGACCATAATGAGGAATCAATGAATTTCTTGGTTTACTTGTCCATTGTGGTTCAAGACGAGAAACTAGAAGCTGCACAGACATACTCAAGGCAGCTTTTGTTGCGATTGTTTGAGGCATTGACCGGCTCCGACAGCCCCAATGAAGTCAACAAAAATCTGGTCTTTTGTTTTCTGGTTACCGTAGGTTTTTTAATTCTACACCAACCCAGAATTTTGCACCAGTATTTCAAATCTCGTCTCTTTGTATAATGCTAGCTTTTTTGATATGCTGCAGAAGATGCTTGACAAATGAAATGTATAGGTTGAACAACCTTTGCAAGGACAGTTCCGTCTGTCCTCACATATTTTTGGTGCACAAGAGAGGAGATCTTCGTCCAGTCATCCACCTGTATATAGACCATTATATAGGTTTACTCTTTATCAACATTTTAAAATAGAGAACATATCAGAAAGTATATTTCGTGTGAAGATGAATGAATGGTCACCATCGACCTGAAGTGTGCTTGCATTGTATTAATTGGCGCCATGCAGATATCGTAATATGAACCATAATCTAAGTCTTACGCGAGTCTCTATATGGTCTGAGAGGGCGTATTGGCTTTCGGGCTTTGGATATCAACAAGTTGGATGGCACTCTCAGATATCCGTACATCCCAGTGGAAATTAATTCTTTTTAATTAAGTGTTTTTATCGATCATTTTGTTCTAAATATTTTCCTTACCGAGGGAACATAAGCTGGATTTTTCCTGAAAGTGAGCTCCTCTCGTTTTCCTCCTTTAAAAACGACGAAATCTTTAGATTTGGGGTACGTTGGTCGAAAGAAACGTTTTGTGTAGTCGTCGAAAGAAACGTTTTGTGACGTCCTTCCTGGTGGAGCACTGTCAAGAAAAAAAACCCAATCCATAGAAATGTAGATAAAATGTCCATGAGTTTGTGAAATCTTGATTTTGTGAAAAACAACTTGGTTCAACCGAGATTCAAACCGCGGACCTTTTATACTTAAAGATATCAGTGCACGATATATACGCAATCAAAATGGCAACAGACGCTATACGGCATGATCACATTCCATATGCTCGTGTATAATTACAAGACGTTATAGCTCCATGCCTTTGCTATGGAGCTGCGTAATTCGTGGCACGAATTTGGCGCGCGCGCATTGCTGACGAGCCTGTGCCTTTAAATAAGCGTAAAAGAGAATGGTTGAAGTCTAACGCTGTAAAAAATGAAACAGTGTCTGTTTTATCTGTATAGGTCTGACAGCAGTCGACAGCGAAATAGGAAAACTGGTCGTGTTTAGCGAAGCTCGCTGCAAATGTGCAAGGTTCCCTTCCATTATAGCAGATGAAATAATTTTAAAAATTAGCCTAAGAATTGTGGTGCTTATGGGGGAAAAAAATCAGCTGATCGGAAAACATTACATTTTTATTGTGTTAATAAGTTCACTTTTTATGTTACCAGATATGTTGGAGTTATTTTTTTGAAGTTTATTCTGTACATGTCAAGCATCATTTTCCTGTAAATTAATCGGAACTATCAGGTCATGTCCCGAGTATTTGACTATATAACGTCTTGTAATTATACACGAGCATATGGAATGTGATCATGCCGTATAGCGTCTGTTGCCATTTGATTGCAGGATTGCAGATATTACATGATATTGTAAAGCCCAAATTTTTACTTATAGGCCTACTTACAAGAAAATCCCGACAAAAAGTGTTGATATAGCAATGGTAACAAACACCACATGATTTTTTTCCCCATGAATAATGGTACCTTTGGGGGAGAAATTGCCAACTTAGGGTGCTTTTAAAAAAATCGTTTGCAAACTAGATTTTCCTCCATATCGTCTAAAAGATATTACTATCTCACTGAAAGGCGAGATGATTGAACGCGTCAAGGCTTATAGTATCTTGGTGTCATGCTTGATGAAAACCTGTCCTGGTCTGATCACATCGACTACATAAGAAAATCTCCAATAAAATAGGATTTTTAAGACGATCCGCTAAACCTTGCATCCCTGCATCCACATTCAGAGTTCTAAGTAATGCCATGGTCTTGCCTTTATTCGATTATTGTAGCGTTGTTTGGTCTGGCTGTCCAAGTACAAAAAGTGACAAACCATTAAGCTGCATAACCGCCTCGCGAGAATGATTCTTGATGCTAGTCCAAGAACGCACATTGCAGAACTACACGAGGCGTTAACATGGATTGCCCTTCCTCAACGCTGGCACTTTTCATAGAATGGCACCCAGCAGGTCAATTCTAACGGCTCACTGAGCATATCAATTCTTCCTAAGACAAACGCAGGTAAACGAACTTTTCAATATCTGGGGACCTCGGGATGGAATAAATTAACAACTTCACACAGGCAGGCCGAGACACTATCCAAGTTTAAATTGTTTTAAGTTTGCCACGCAACAGCTCTATATTTATTGCTTGTGTTCATTCATTTATTTTTTAACGTGTACATGCATAGTGTGTTTTTATTTTCTTTCGGTTTTATTTAATATACATGTAGTTTTTTTAACACCTTATTTTAACTGCATTTTAATTGTACTGGTTGTTTTCTGTTCTGTTCTGTTCTGTTTGGTTAACTAGAGACCTTGGGATTAAACAAATTAACTGCTATCATACACAGACCGAGATACTTTCTAAGTTCAAGTGGTTATTTGTTTTTCTTTTATGTTATACTGTCGTATGTTTTGTTAACCGTTCTTTGGATATGTTTTACTCTGATTCCCGGTTTCATCTTTCCCCCTTTTTAGACTTTCGTTGTATAGGCCTATACTTTATTTGTACTGATCTTTCCTGATGTGTCTTGTTATGTTAAATTGTATTAATTAACTTCAGAAATATACATTTATTTTTTTTAAATCAACTTTGATTACTCTTTGTTTCTGTCATTATTTAATTCTAAAGATCTTGGTTTTTCTATCCTAATTTTTGTTTCCTTATTTTCCTATTTCTTACTAGATTTTATAGGTTTTCTTTTTATGTTTTTCTATGAATGTATGTCTAATTTTTATCTTTTAACTTTTTATTATTGATAATAGCAGTGTTATATTTTGTTTTAAAATTTTAGCATCCAGGGCCCTTAAGAAAAGCAGTTATTTTTATAACTGAGAAGGCTACCCTGGTTAAATAAAACAGATAATAATTCCTCCATTCATTCAACACAAAAACCGTGCGTAGATTTTTTAAGGTTTTCTAAAGTATCCATGTTTATCAACATTATTTTTCAGTTAGAGTCCATGTAATATAAATACTGTTGTTTCAGGTATTCATTAAAAACACATCATCTGCAATTTATATGCGGGCGTATATACAACGTCTACAACATTCATTATATCACGGAGGAGGGGTGTTTTCCTTCCTCCATGATTATATGCATCAATGACTCGTGTATATATGTACAAGGTACATGTACATGTAATTTCAAAACGTAGTGCTACGTTTTGCTCAATATAATTTCGGACGCAGTCTCAGGGTAGACGTTAATCATGCAAAGAAAACAATGGCTTGCTTTTGGCGATCGGGAACGCCATCTTTGCTTCAATTGGGTGATGCATACACGATGCGACGACGTTTATTTCTAGTGCAGTATCTTGATATTATTTATCGATAGTTCAAAGGCAATAGTCACACTGCATGCATACATTATTTTGCAACAGTTACAAAAGCAACACGGTGGAAGCAAAGGCCATGCCTGACAAACACATAAAACCCCTTTCCCGCCAGTAAAATATTTACCTTTCTTTCTCCACAGACTTTCTGTTTTAAACGGGAGATTGTAAATTTTCTTTCCATGGGTAGTATTTATGGGAGGTATTATATATAATTGTTAGAACGAAATCCATTTTCTTGGAGGACAATGGACAAAGGGGCGTGTCCAGATCACATTTTTTAGCAACCCAATTTTTCCCATGGGTTTTGAGACTACCATAATACATTTGTCATATTTATCTCATTACTATTCTGAAATTTCGCGCTCTAAATCTGTATATTTTCGAGGATATCGTCCCCCCAACAAATTGTAAACGTATTTTTCTTTCTATGAAAGCAGTGCAGACATCAACCGCTTTGCTTCCCGTACATCCAAACCGCATTGCAAATTTCTTGTTTTCTTCCTCGTAGAAAGTATTTTGAGGAGGTTTTTTTTTTAACATGATTGTTAGGTTAGAACGAAATTCGTTTCTGATAATTTACCCTACATGGTTAATTATCAGAAATAAATAAAATAAACAAAATTACTACTACAGTGTAGCTTACCCTGTGACGAGTAATGCAGCGGCAGGCCCACTACTTTGTGATGGTGGGGTGACCCGGGTGGGGCCTCTTCTTGTTTTTCCAACCGTAATTCTGGTGACATTAAAGTATGCCAGAGATACAAAAATGACTAAACACACACCGATGATTAGTCTTAAGATGCGATTAGTGCATGTCGGAGGAGACATAACGATATTTAATTTCGCACCAAGTCCTCTGTCACGGTCTACATGCCGCTCACGTCTGCCCATTGTAAATTGACATGGCTTGGGCTGCTTTCGAGGGCTCGTCCCTGGTGCTCCCTAGTATAGGCCCTAGAGGTTGTTGTTGTTTTTGTTTTGAACGTGCGTTCATCCCGAAAACTGATCGCCGCGACACAGTCAATAACAACAACGTCTAGGGAATTTAGCAGTAACAGCGCCGTGCGCGCGCACCTGTTTTGTATAATGCAGAGCGCACTGTCTGCTTACTATGGCCTTTTTCCAAATCTCGGCTTCGTCTCCGTCTCCGGCTCCGTCTTCATTCCGCCATCTTGAAGCCGCATACCAAACTTTGGCTCGGCTTCAGGCTTTATTTTGAGGCTTCGTTTTGGCCCAAATGAGGCTCCAAAACGAAGTCAACTAAAGAGATGACTTCGGCCGTCTTCGTGACGTCATGAACTGGAAAATCACGAGACAGCAACAAAAACTTTGTGAACTTTTGCAGGCTTCCTAAACTTTGCCGCCGACAAAACTCGTCTGCTAGCGCTTTTTAAAAAGCCGGTGAAAAAGAGTGGTAGGCCTACTAGGCCCGACTAGTGTTCCAAACGGTTTTTGGTTTGGCTTCGCTAAAGTGAAGCCGGAGGCCGGTTGGAGCCGGAGCCGCATGAAGCCGGAGCCTGGAGCCTGAAGACGGAGCCTGAAGTCCAGATTTAGAAAAGGGCCGCTGTGTCTTCACATCTGCACGGGGCCCGGGGAAGCCGCGGGCTGGGAAAATCGTAATGCCCTTGGCAAACCCAACGATTTCGACACGGCAATTTATATATATTTTTCGAAAATACAATTGTATAGGACATTGCAAATTTGTAAAATCTATCAAATCATGATCTAGCGCACATCAAGACAACATCCCTTGCGGCTAGATTTTAATGACGTTTTAGCTCTAGCTCTAGCTCTAGCTTATGGCCCTTTTCCAAATCTCGACTCCGTCTTCAGGGTCCAGGCTCCGGCTTCATGCGGCTCCGGCTTCAATGCCTCCGGCTTCACTTTAGCGAAGCCAAACCAAAAACCGTTTGGAACACCAGTCGGGCCTAGTAGGCCTACAACTCTTTTTCACCGGCTTTTTTTTTAAAGCGCTAGCAGACGAGTTTTGTCGGCGGCAAAGTTTAGCAAACCTGCAAAAGTTCACTAAGTTTTTGTTGCTGTCACGTGATTTTCCAGTTCATGACGTCACGAAGCCGGCCGAAGTCACCTTTTTAGTTGACTTCGTTTTGGAGCCTCATTTTGGGCCAAAACGAAGCCTCAAAATTAAGCCTGAGGCCGAGCCGAAGTTTGGAATGCGGCTTCAAGATGCCGGCGGAATGGAGACGGAGCCGGAGACAGAGACGAAGCTGAGATTTTGAAAAAGGCCATAGACTCCGTTTCGGACAGAGCTTCAAAATAGCCCCTAGACCTAGCGCTACACCCATTAGCCTTTTTGAAGTATGGCAGACACAATAGGAGGGCGCACTTTGCAGTGGGTATAAAATCGGCTAAAATGCAAAATAACTCAGTTTTTCACTTTACAATTTTATTGATAATTCTGTCTATGTAGCCTATTATAATTACAACATGTAAATCAAGTTTTTGGAAAGAAATACAATTGATAAAAAAAAATCATACCCAAATGAAATTGCGCCCTGTCCTTTTGTTCCATACTTCTAAAAGGCTAAATTAGCCGTAAGAAGCCGTAATTTATACACCCATTTCGGACACAGCCTCATTCTCTGAGTAGAGTGGTGTAGTACTAGTACCCCCTCTTGAGTCCGCCTAGGGAGACGTGTTGTGACGAAACAAAACTTTTTTTCGCATTTAATTTGCACAAAAATGCACCACGAACGATCAAAGCGAAGGATCGATCTTGCACTAGCCTTTTGTCAAGAAACCCCAAAGCCATAAGGCCTTGTCAAAAGGCTAATCTTGCACGGGACCCATCTCGTACTCATCAGCTCATAAGCCTACTCGTACGGAACTTTTAAAATTGTTTCGATTTGAGAAACTACATGGCAGGTGTGGAAGGTTGTGGTGTTCGTGTGTTAGGGTGGACTTTGCGGTGTCGGACACACAGGTAGGCCTAACATTTGTTGTGCAACAAATAACTCGGCCGTCATGGCCGTCATGGCCGTTGGCGTTGGGCATGTTGTTTCGAGTCTCGGCCGTCATGGCCGTTGGGCATGTTGGGACGTGATGGATCACTTTTAATTTATAGCTGATCAAGTTTTATTGTGGCGAAATACATTTGCCACCGGTGTGAAGTTGGTTACTTATTCGACGTTCGATGTTCAATATTCAATAAGGAGCTGTTACCACCACTTATTCAACATTCAATATAGATTGGTTCCCGATCCCAATAGATTGGTTCGCTTATTGCGAAAATATAGGGATTGGTAAAGGGCAGCCATGACGGGCAGAATTCTGCCCGTCACGTGGTTATTATTATTATATTTTTTTATAAGGAAGTGCGCAGATTTTGCATTGACATTTGTAACTTGGCCGTGCGTGTCGAACATATCCAATTCTGTAAATAAAGTACATTGCCTAAAGCAAAGGGCTTGGCCAATTTTTAAATATAAAAAACACAAAGACGACCAATTACAGATCAAGATGAAGCGCCCTTTACCTGTCCTTATATTCTCCTGTGTGGAATATGTGGACGGGAACCAGTCTACATTAAAGGAGCTGTTACTTATTTATGCACCTATCAATAAACCTTATCGACGTTCTCAATGCATTATGGGATTGGATGACAAATAAAACTGGGAATTTTCACACAAACATATGGGGCTCTGGGGACATGACAATGTTCATGGATTTCATTCTCATTTCTGTGAAGCGATTGACATGTGATCTTCCCATATTTTGACAAATATGATTTTTATTTTAATAGACCTTATGCATGGCGGCCATGACAGAGGGCAGGTTTTCATATTCAAATGATGTGACAATAGATCCACAAAGTGCCTATTCGTGCATGACGCACTGTGACAATGTGTCTGCCCTCTATCATGGCCGCCGTGAATAAGGTCTATTGAGCTTAGATGAAATAAACTAAGAAAACTCAACTTTTTGAACGGTGCCAGTTTGTAGCATTATAGAAGGGCTGTCACGATTGGTTGAGCCAGGGTTGAGCTACCACGCGGTAGTACTATTTACCGGAAAACACCTAAAAACATACAAAACACCGGAAAACATACTAAACACCGGAAAACACCAGAAAACATATCGCAAAACACCAAAAAAATTAAAAAATACACTGGAAAACACAAACTAAATACCGAAAAACACTCCAATAACTCCCCAAAACATACCCAGAAACACCCGAAAATATAGGCGAAAATCAACCCCAAAACATAGCGGAAAACAACAAAAAAACTGCAATTTTGGGTAAAATTAAAATCTCTACACTTTCTACATACCGCAGTGGTTGTACGTTATACTCTCAAAACTTGCATATTTTTTTCTCCAATCGACAAATTCACCTCGACGCGGAGCACACTGTTTGTAAAATTGGCCTAAATTGCGACCGCACTGCATCATGGGACTTTAGGATTATAAAGAGGGTGCTATTTACAATCAATGGAGTTCGGGCGATCTGTTCTTGACACGGGCGACACACGACACGGGCCCAAACGGCAGAAACGAATGAACATGCCAACATGTCAAGAACAGATCGCCTGAAACTCGCTCAGAAACTTGGGTATAAAGTGGCCTTATGGCCGTTAAAAGAATGACAACATAAATTCTGGATTTATTTTTCTTTTGATCCGGCCAGTCTATCGAGTGTAGCATTAGCCGAAAGAAATAACCTCAAATTTAAGCGTTATTATCTGATAAAAAATAACTTGGTTTAGATTTGAGATTTTGCCTTGGAAATCTTTTGCACAAAATAAATTGTTTTTAACCATTGTTGCAAAACAATTTTACTTAAGGTTAATTTTTCATACTACATGCACATACATACCCATACAAAATATTTTGGTTGCAATTGTCTCATTTGCTTGTTTGATCACCCTTGCTTTGCAAAATTCATGAGTGCAGCTAATGCATTTTTTTTAAATGTGCAGAGATAGGTCGTGCAAGGAGGTGCAGACAGGATGTACTTTTAAAATCAAGAATTATTGGATGGGATATTGAGTGGCTGGCATATCACATACTGGCGACACTTGTGCAACACTGCATTATACATTGTCATGAATGAGGCACTGTGGTGCACTACCATTGGTCAAAACTGGCAGCACAACCCATTTAGCCACGTGTTGTATGTGGCCCCATTTTCCATACGTGCATACAGGAGACACGAGTGTCATGATGTGACGTGTGTGGCGTAAGGCTGTTGCCTCTGTGAAAGCGTGGATGATGGGGACTCTTGACTTGAAGCTTGAGGACGGCACAGTGGCGGTGCATCAACACTTACGAGATACATGTGCGTATGCATGTACACCGTAATTCGTCAGTCGAGCAGGCGACAAATGCCCATTTAAGATCGCTGCGCAGACTTGCTTGTATTTGAGCTGGCAAACTTTGGATTAAAAGCAGCCAAGCTTATTACATACTTGCAATTTTAACACTTCCACAATTTTTTTGAGACGCATCGAAAAGAGAGGTTTAAAAGAATCTTTGCAGAAATGTAAATAGTTTGATGACAAACACATTTTGCATCATCATGCATTTTAACTCCTGGCACATTTTGGCAATTGTATTGCTCATTCCCATCAAGTCTTCTGCGCAGATTGACTATAAGCGCACCTACCGCCTCCAACCCATGCAAGACACTTTCATTCATGGGGAGAGAACCACATATTTCCAGAGAGACTTTCTGGAAGTCGGTCGAAGGGGCGACAGTCTCAAGAGCAGAATCTTGTTGAAATTCAACTTGGATGACTTTGTGCAAAAAAGCAGCGGGGGTGCCGAGAACACCTTTGCAAACTTGATACAATCAAAGATAAAAAATGTGATCTTGATTTTGTCGTGTGTGAGCATCGGGGCATATCCTGTCGGAAAAGCTGAGAGAATTTTTGTTGGTACAGTTCAAGTGTCACAAATTCTACAACCCTGGGAGCAAATTGCAGTAACTTCGTCCATTCGAAACTTGAATGGTGACACATGGTGGGCAGACAGTTTGGACCACACGGGTCACGATGCCTCGTACCCATTTTCTCGTAGTGACGTGCGCATAGACTACAGCAGTTGTCAGAAAGGGGCCAGACTATCATTGAACATCAGCAATGCGGTCTTTGAGTCCTGGTTGGACAGTCCACGCTCAAACCACGGTCTTTTGATATGGACAGATTTAGATCCAGATCCTGGAGTAGAGTCTACACTGAAGCTGGTATCCACTGAGAGTGCCTACATCGACAGACACCCCCAGCTTGTAGTCTCACTTCAAGACACAATAAATGATACAGGTAAGTACTTGGGGTCACCATTTTTTGAACTTATTGACTATGGCACAAATACGTACTGTACATTACATTTTGTTTTCAATCTTGCACGAATTCATTCCAAACAACTAGAAATTGATGAGATACTTCTGCAGTTTTATGGTACATATGTAGTTCAACAATATCTATCAGTAACGTAGAATTCAGTTATAATGGAGCTATAAAAATTGTATAGCTCCATGGTTATACAGTCCTGGCCTTGTGACTTACATGTAGAAAACCTGCTAAAAATGAAGAGCTTCATTGCAAAATGCTATATCCATTTTTGGCATTTTGAGAAAACTGCCAACTAAACACTACACTCAATGGCAAATTCCAATAAGTAAAACTTTTTTTTTGGTGGGATATAACACAGCTCGCCAATAATCTATTTGACAAATGCATCTAAGGACCACCAATCATAATGTACTGACGGTGACACCATTATTTCATTTTTTTTTGATATGGCATTTATTACGTTTTGCGATGAAACTCTTGAATGTAATTGTTGTTATTCTTCTCTTACGGAATTTTTTGTAGTTCTACACAAAAATACTTAGTCTATTTTGTAAAAGTGGAAAAATACTGAAGTGGAAAAATACACCATATTGCAGGGCAGGAAATTCGTTACTCGATCAACGGGCACTGCCATTTGTGTTTTAGGAGTCTTTTGGAATTTAAAAAGGGCACTTTCATTGGAAAATGAAAAAGTCTTTGGGAGAATTGCAACAGGGCACCAAGGCCAAGACCAGGGACAATGGGGGCCAATGGCCTGAACTGTGAATTTCTAGCCCTGTATTGTGTGTACATGTGCAGTTGACCACCAGTACATTTAATTGTTGGATTCCATGGCCAAACAGTTTAGTGAATCTACAAAAGTAACCCAAGATCGACCTTGCCAAATTGTTCAGGTTGAGAGTTCAAGACCAGACTATGGCTATTGCACATACAGTAAGTCCTTGAGCAAGACAGTTTGCCATCAATTTCTTCTTTTCACATGTTTCATGTGAGAAAAAAAATAGGTAGATTATCTGCAGAGGATATAGTGAATGTTATGCGTTAGATGCGTTTAATTGCAGATGTGTCTGTATGTTCACAAAGGAGCTTCATAGTGTACATGTATGTATACTGTAGAAATGACAATTAACCTATTGTACACATGTATAATATATGATGTGGATTGCCTTGATTACTGTGGTATGTGTACCGTTAAAAATTAAGGAGCAAATGAGCAAAGCCCACTGAATCACCATGAGACCCCATGGTTTAACATTCCATACCAGTGCTCTAATTATCCAGATGCTTCTTGCAAGCCTCAGCTGAATAATCTTTACCTTGGGAGGGATACCAGTCGGATTCCATAACTCCAGATTACCACAAGCTGGATGAGGCATACATGTGCATATTATTTGGTCCAAGGAGATTTATGTCTTCAAAATCATAATGATAAAGGATGGCTAGATGCAAAAGTTTCAGACGATGTACAATATGGCATCATTCAGACACTGTTACATTTGCTTCAGAGCTCGTTCAGATTTTTCTTGAAATTGGAATCAATTCTAACCTAACATTAATATAAAATACCTCCCCAAAATACTATCCATTAGAAGAAAACAGGAAATTTTCAATCTCCAATTTGAATGTGGAAGCAAAAAGATTGAGGTAATCACTGCACTGCTTTATGGAACCAGGAGTCGATTTCACTAACGCTTAAACGTAACTCGAGATGCGATGGGTTACCGCTCTGTAACTCGTGATGTGTCCCACGAACGATTTCAAGAAACTTGCGATGAGTGTAACGATGTATATTTGCCATGACAACGCACTGTAAGTTACGATGAGGCAATGGGTCATCATAGCGTACATTTTGACCAATGATGGTCGTTGTTTTTGCCATTTTTGGAAGATGAGACAAACTCTGGCTCCCCGAAAAAAACTGATTGTCACTCTTGATAGATTCTATGGGAAATACAGGGAGGTTATAGAAGTGAACGGTATCATGTTGTCAGACAATTTGGTATCCTTTTGGGGCTAAAGTTACAGGCCTACATGTACCTAATCCTCTTAGATGAAGTTGGTTACGTAGTTGGTACTATTTTGAGAGAACAACATGTAGATTAAAAGTAGTTGTCAAAAATGTGCTTTAGACTGGCGATAGAAAGACCCAAAAATTACATACATGTTAAAGGAGGGAAAAGTAAAAATTAAAAATCAAAAATCAATAAAGACTACATGTTGTTCAAATTAGTACAAGGTGGTAGTTTGGTCCAAGATAGACCATTTGGAATTTTCATGAAGGCAGGGAAAGGGTGGCAATGTGTTTACACACCACTCCCCTAGCTCCTCCCCACCCCACCCCACCCCACCCCCACCCCCGCCCCCTGGCCCCAAAAAGGCAGAGTTCTGCTTTATTGTAAAGGACAGAACCATTATAAGCAGGCTGATCGAAGTACAAATTAGACCTGTTTTTCATGTGAATGGTGTAGGTGTACAGTTAGGAAAGACTCCACATACATACAGTATACGTTCAGTTGGTCTCACTCTCTGCACCCCCATCAAAAATACTGCCTGTGGGCATGACTTTGTCTTGGCTTTAAAAATTTAGTGAGGTGCATGTGGATCACGGCCGGGTTGCCTATGTTGGGTCAGTCATGTTCCTACAAGTCTGTACTTGTTATACTGAAAATGCCCCAACAGTGTTTGTCATTGACAGCTGATGTGACACGTGCACTACATGTAGCTGTTTACCAGTATCTCATACTGTACCGGTACATGTAAAGCATGCAAAATAGATATCTTATCTTGAATTGATTATCAGTACAGCTCTGAACAATCTGCTTAACAACAAAATAATTGATTTTTAAATGAAAGTAAATAAGAAATATTTAGTTCTGTAAATATGTAATTGCTGTATGTTTGTTGTTCAGCTGCAGCGTGTCCAACATGTGCTAAATTTTTCTTATTTGTGAATTGCACCGTGTTTACACTGGTCCCGAGCTCGGGATCAAGATTGATTCCCTGATAAGAATGCGTCAGTGTTAACCGCAATGATCCTGAGTGCCGTGTTTACATTCTGTAGTTGATCTCGAGCGCGGTGCCAAAAGGTCATGCTCTATGTGTGTACATGTACTGATCAATGTGTGCATGGGTTGTGCATGTACAGTGTTCAAGGCCACTTGAATTTCACGGGCTTTTTCCCTGCTAGGGCTGTGGAGCGGAAGCGGCAGGATGAGGTAAAGATTAGATGCTGATCTAACCGCGAACTGATCCCGAGCTGGGGATCGAACCCTCTGCCAACGCGAGACCAAAATCTCGGGGTCTGATCCGCGGCCAATTTGCATGATCCCGAGCTCGGTGTTCGACCCCGAGCTCGGGATCAAGTGTACACAGGGTGTATATGTTACAGGCTTGGAAAATGTTCACATAATATCAAAGATGTGAGGGCAGACAGCAGTACTAGTATGTAAATATTTTTATCATTGACATAATTGGCTTTCCGCACTCCTGCGGAAAGCCTTTGAAACTGTTCTGATTTTATTTGTTTATTTTTTTATTTTTTTTGGCTTTCCGCACTCCTGCGGAAAGCCTTTGAAACTGTTCTGATTTTTTTTTTTATTTTTTTTTTAGCTTTTTTTATTCTTCCGTCAAAACCCCATAGACAAAGCACATGGTCCTTCGGCCTGGCAAAATGGTCACTTGCAAAGCTCGGATCATCATAAAACTTGGTCACAACAATCATCTCATAGTGAAGTACTGTACCAATGTGTTTTCATATTCATGACGTCATCAGGTGTCAAATTACAAGCGTTTGAAATATATGGCCTTCAATATTGAAACTTCTGTAAAAATTCAACCGTTTGAGATACAAACTTTATTCCTTCGCCAATGTTCATGACTATCCAAGGACTAATTTTCGTACACAGACATTGACCTTGAATCTTGCTTCCTATTGGTCGAAAACGAGGCTGCCCTGTCATTTAAAACTGGTAGCAGATACAGAGATCGGGTCAAAAGTGTTAGTCTCAAGACCTCTTGGGCATTCCAAAAATACCAAAAGTTAAGTCGTGACACAAAAGAGCGCCCTCTAGCGGCAAGTTGAAAAATGGCCAAAACCTATTTTGAAGAGATGTCTGTGGCGAAGTTTTTGCAAATTGGCCCAAAATCGGTGCATATGTTCACTGAGGGTCAGTGAACACGCCCATACCTTCAAAAGTTTGATGACGTAACCAGGTGTCAAATTACACTCAGTTGAACATGCGTTCTTCTAACGGTTATATCTAGAGAACGAAAAGGCCGATGGAGGTCAAATTTTGTGTTTTAGGTTTGTTGTGACTTGGTCTAATGCATATTAGCAGCAAAATTTGGTGGCGTAACGATGACGTCATCAAATAAGCCCGTTTGTGCAGCATACATTAGCCAAGGTCGTTCACTTCCTCTAATGGGCGTATGACCTTGAAACCTAGCAGGGACGTATACTTGGTCATTAACATATAACATACCAAGTTACATTAGTGTGACGTCATTTGTTGATTTGTTATGAATTTTTGAATCTGGCAACCTATACCACAGCATACACACAGTGCAGTATATACGAGTGTACATAAGCATGTACAATATGCATACATCTGCACTACCCCATTTCCCATAGACAAAGCACATCGTCTATCTCGCTGCTAGAAGGGTCGCTTGCAAAGCTTGGATCATCATCAAACTTGGTCACAATAAGGAACCCATACTAAAGTACTATACCAAAGAGGTTACATCTTGATGACGTCACCAGGGGTCAGATTACATGTGTCTGAAATTTAATGCCTTAAAAATTCAAAAATCTGTAAAAATTCAACCGTTTCAGATATAAACATTTTTGTTTCGGCAATGGTCATGACTATCCAATGTCTAAATTTAATGAAGAGACAATGACCTTGAACCTTGCTTCCTATTGGTCGAAAACGAGGCTGCGGTGTCATTTAAAACTGGTAGCAGATACCGAGATTGGGTCAACGTTGTTAGTTTCGGGACACCTTGGGCATTACAAAAATAGCAAAAGTTAAGTCGTCACACAAAAGAGCGCCCTCTAGCGGCGAGGTTAAAAATAACCAAAACGTATTTTAAAGAGATGTTTGCGGCGAAGTTTTGGCTAATTGGCCCAAAATTGGTGCAAGTGTTCACTGAGGGTCAGTGAACATGTCCATACCTTCAAAAGTTTGATGACGTCACAAGGTGTCAAATTACACTCGGTTTAACATGCGTTCTTCTAACGGTTATATCTGAAGAACAAAAAGGCCGACGAAGGTCAAATTTTGTGTTTTAGGTTTGTTGTGACTTGTTCTAATGCATATTGTAAGCAAAATCTTGTGGCGTCACGATGTCATCAAATAAGCGCGTTTGTGCAGCATACATTAGCAAAGGTCGTTTACTTCCTCCATTGGTCGTATGACCTTGAAACCTAGCAGGTGCATGGACCTGGTCATTAACATGTGACATACCAAGTTACATTAGTTTGACATGCATGATTTGTTGATTTATTATGAATTTTTGAATCTTGTCACTGTGCATGTACATGTACATGTACGGTATGCATTTACATTGTACAAAGTGTAGATGTAGTATTATACAGCATGCAGTTTTACATGCATACAAACATACAAAAAAAGAAAAGCGGAAAGCCATATGCTCTGTTATCAACAGACATACTTCTAGTTTTAGCTTTTTTTATTCTTCTCCCAAAACCCCATAGACAAAGCGCATGGTCTTTCGGCCTGGCAAAATGGTCACTTGCAAAGCTCGGATCATCATCAAACTTGGTCACAACAATCACCTCATAGTGAAGTACTGCACAAATGTGTTTACATTTTGATGACGTCATCAGGTGTCAGATTACAAGCGTTTGAAATATATGGCCTTCAAATTGAAACTTCTGTAAAAATTCAACCGTTTGAGATACAAACTTTATTCTTTCGGCAATGGTCATGACTATCCAAGGTCTAAATTTCATACACAGACATTGACCTTGAATCTTGCTTCCTATTGGTCGAAAACGAGGCTGCCCTGTCATTTAAAACTGGTAGCAGATACAGAGATCGGGTCAAAAGTGTTAGTCTCAAGACCTCTTGGGCATTCCAAAAATACCAAAAGTTAAGTCGTGACACGAAAGAGCGCCCTCTAGCGGCAAGTTGAAAAATGGCCAAAACCTATTTTGAAGAGATGTCTGTGGCGAAGTTTTTGCAAATTGGCCCAAAATTAGTGCATATGTTCACTGAGGGTCAGTGAACATGCCCATACCTTCAAAAGTTTGATGACGTCCCCAGGTGTCAAATTACACTCAGTTGAACATGCGTTCTTCTAACGGTTATATATAGAGAACGAAAAGGCCGATGGAGGTCAAATTTTGTGTTTTAGGTTTGTTGTGACTTGGTCTAATGCATATTAGCAGCAAAATTTGGTGGCGTAACGATGACGTCATCAAAAAAGCCCGTTTGTGCAGCATACATTTGCCAAGGTCGTTCACTTCCTCTAATGGGCGTATGACCTTGAAACCTAGCAGGGACGTAGACGTGGTCATTAACATATAACATACCAAGTTACATTAGTGTGACGTCCTTTGTTGATTTGTTATGAATTTTTGAATCTGGCAACCTACATGTATACCACAGCATACACACAGTGCAGTATATACGGGTGTACATAAGCATGAACAATCGCCATACATCTGCACTACCCCATTTCCCATAGACAAAGCACATAGTCTATCTCGCTGCTAGAAGGGTCGCTTGCAAAGCTTGGATCATCATCAAACTTGGTCACAATAAGGAACCCATACTAAAGTACTATACCAAAGAGGTTACATCTTGATGACGTCACCAGGGGTCAGATTACATGTGTCTGAAATTTAATGCCTTAAAAATTAAAAAAATTGTAAAAATTCAACCGTTTGAGATACAAACATTTTTGTTGCGGCAATGGTCATGACTATCCAATGTCTAAATTTCATGCAGAGACAATGACCTTGAATCTTGCTTCCTATTGGTCGAAAACGAGGCTGCGTTGTCATTTAAAACTGGTAGCAGATACCGAAATTGGGTCAACGTTGTTAGTCTCGGGACCCCTTGGGCATTACAAAAATACCAAAAGTTAAGTCGTCACACGAAACAGCGCCCTCTAGCGGCAAGTTGAAAAATGGCCAAAACGTATTTTGAAGAGATGTTTGCGGCGAAGTTTTTGCTAATTGGCCCAAAATTGGTGCATATGTTCACTGATTGGCCCAAAATTGGTGCATATGTTCACTGAGGGTCAGTGAACATGTCCATACCTTCAACAGTTTGATGACGTCACCAGGTGTCAAATTATACTCGGTTGAACATGCGTTCTTCTAACGGTTATATCTAGAGAACGAAAAGGCCGATGGAGGTCTAATTTTGTGTTTTAGCAGGTACGTAGAGTTTTACATGCATACAAACATACAAAAAAAGAAAAGCGGAAAGCCATATGCTCTGTTATCAACAGACATACCTCTAGTTTAGCTTTTTTTATTCTTCTCCCAAAACCTCATAGACAAAGCGCATGGTCTTTCGGCCTGGCAAAATGGTCACTTGCAAAGCTCGGATCATCATCAAACTTGGTCACAACAATCACCTCATAATGAAGTACTGCACAAATGTGTTTACATTTTGATGACGTCATCAGGTGTCAGATTACAAGCGTTTGAAATATATGGCCTTCAAATTGAAACTTCTGTAAAAATTCAACCGTTTGAGATACAAACTTTATTCTTTCGGCAATGGTCATGACTATCCAAGGTCTAAATTTCATACACAGACATTGACCTTGAATCTTGCTTCCTATTGGTCGAAAACGAGGCTGCCCTGTCATTTAAAACTGGTAGCAGATACAGAGATCGGGTCAAAAGTGTTAGTCTCAAGACCTCTTGGGCATTCCAAAAATACCAAAAGTTAAGTCGTGACACGAAAGAGCGCCCTCTAGCGGCAAGTTGAAAAATGGCCAAAACCTATTTTGAAGAGATGTCTGTGGCGAAGTTTTTGCAAATTGGCCCAAAATTGGTGCATATGTTCACTGAGGGTCAGTGAACATGCCCATACCTTCAAAAGTTTGATGACGTCACCGGGTGTCAAATTACACTCAGTTGAACATGCGTTCTTCTAACGGTTATATATAGAGAACGAAAAGGCCGATGGAGGTCAAATTTTGTGTTTTAGGTTTGTTGTGACTTGGTCTAATGCATATTAGCAGCAAAATTTGGTGGCGTAACGATGACGTCATCAAATAAGCCCGTTTGTGCAGCATACATTTGCCAAGGTCGTTCACTTCCTCTAATGGGCGTATGACCTTGAAACCTAGCAGGGACGTAGACGTGGTCATTAACATATAACATACCAAGTTACATTAGTGTGACGTCCTTTGTTGATTTGTTATGAATTTTTGAATCTGGCAACCTATACCACAGCATACACACAGTGCAGTATATACGGGTGTACATAAGCATGAACAATCGCCATACATCTGCACTACCCCATTTCCCATAGACAAAGCACATAGTCTATCTCGCTGCTAGAAGGGTCGCTTGCAAAGCTTGGATCATCATCAAACTTGGTCACAATAAGGAACCCATACTAAAGTACTATACCAAAGAGGTTAGATCTTGATGACGTCACCAGGTGTTAGATTACATGTGTCTGAAATTTAATGCCTTGCAAATTGAAAAATCTGTAAAAATTGAACCGTTTGAGATACAATCTTTATTCTTTCGGCAATGGTCATGACTATCCAATGTCTAAATTTCATGCAGAGACAATGACCTTGAATCTTGCTTCCTATTGGTCGAAAACGAGGCTGTGTCGTCATTTAAAACTGGTAGCAGATACCGAGATTGGGTCAACGTTGTTAGTCTAAAGACCCCTTGGGCATTCAAAAAATACCAAAAGTTAAGTCGTGACACGAAAGAGCGCCCTCTAGCGGCAAGTTGAAAAATGGCCAAAACGCGTTTTAAACAGATGTCTGTGGCGAAGTTTTTTGAAATTGGCCCAAAATTGGGGAATATGTTCGCTGAGGGTCAGTGAACATGCCCATACCTTCAAAAGTTTGATGACGTCAACAGGTGTCAAATTACACTCGGTTGAACATGCATTCTTTTAACAGCTATATCTAGAGAACGAAAAGGCCGATGAAGGTCTAATTTTGTGTTTTAGGTTTGTTGTGACTTGGTCTAATGCATATTAGCAGAAATAATTGGTGGCGTAACGATGACGTCATCAAATAAGCCCGTTTGTGCAGCATACATTAGCCAAGGTCGTTCACTTCCTCTAATGGGCGTATGACCTTGAAACCTAGCAGGGACGTAGACTTGGTCATTAACATATAACATACCAAGTTACATTAGTGTGACGTCATTTGTTGATTTGTTATGAATTTTTGAATCTGGCAACCTATACTACAGCATACACACAGTGCAGTATATACGAGTGTACATAAGCATGTACAATATGCATACATCTGCACTACCCCATATCCCATAGACAAAGCACATAGTCTATCTCGCTGCTAGAAGGGTCGCTTGCAAAGCTTGGATCATCATCAAACTTGGTCACAATAAGGAACCCATAGTAAAGTACTATACCAAAGAGGTTACATCTTGATGACGTCACCAGGTGTCAGATTACATGTGTCTGAAATTTAATGCCTTAAAAATTCAAAAATCTGTAAAAATTCAACCGTTTGAGATACAAAAATTTTTGTTTCGGCAATGGTCATGACTATCCAATGTCTAAATTTCATGCAGAGACAATGACCTTGAATCTTGCTTCCTATTGGTCGAAAACGAGGCTGCGTCGTCATTTAAAACTGGTAGCAGATACCGAGATTGGGTCAACGTTGTTAGTCTAAAGACCCCTTGGGCATTCAAAAAATACCAAAAGTTAAGTCGTGACACGAAAGAGCGCCCTCTAGCGGCAAGTTGAAAAATGGCTAAAACGCGTTTTGAACAGATGTCTGTGGCGAAGTTTTTTGAAATTGGCCCAAAATTGGTGAATATGTTCGCTGAGGGTCAGTGAACATGCCCATACCTTCAAAAGTTTGATGACGTCAACAGGTGTCAAATTACACTCGGTTGAACATGCATTCTTTTAACAGCTATATCTAGAGAACGAAAAGGCCGATGAAGGTCAAATTTTGTGTTTTAGGTTTGTTGTGACTTGGTCTAATGCATATTAGCAGAAAAATTTGGTGGCGTAACGATAACGTAATCAAATAAGAGTTCCTCAAGTATACATTAACCTAGATCGTTTACTTCCTCCATTGGTCGTATGACCTTCAAACCTAGCAGGTGCCTGGACCTGGTCATTAACATGTAACATTAGTATGACATGCATGATTTGTTGATTTATTATGAATTTTTGAATCTTTTCACTGTGCATGTACATGTACATGTACGGTATGCATTTACATTGTACAAAGTGTACGTAGTATTATACAGCATGCAGTTTTACATGCATACAAACATACAAAAAAAGAAAAGCGGAAAGCCATATGCTCTGTTATCAACAGACATACCTCAATTTTTTTTTTTTTTTTTTTTTTTTTTTTTTTGGCTTTCCGCACTCCTGCGGAAAGCCTTTGAAACTGTTCTGATTTTTTTTTTTTTGGCTTTCCGCACTCCTGCGGAAAGCCTTTGAAACTGTTCTGATTTTTTTTTTTTTTTTTTTGGCTTTCCGCACTCCTGCGGAAAGCCTTTGAAACTGTTCTGATTTTTTTTTTTTTTTTTTTTTTAGCTTTTTTTATTCTTCCGTCAAAACCCCATAGACAAAGCGCATGGTCTTTCGGCCTGGCAAAATGGTCACTTGCAAAGCTCGGATCATCATCAAACTTGGTCACAACAATCACCTCATAGTGAAGTACTGCACAAATGTGTTTACATCTTGATGACGTCACCAGGTGTCAGATTACAAGCGTTTGAAATATATGGCCTTCAATATTGAAACATCTGTAAAAATTCAACCGTTTGAGATACAAACTTTATTCCTTCGGCAATGTTCATGACTATCCAAGGTCTAACTTTCGTACACAGACATTGACCTTGAATCTTGCTTCCTATTGGTCGAAAACGAGGCTGGCTTGTCATTTAAAACTGGTAGCAGATACCAAGATGGAATCAACGGTGTTAGTCTCAAGACTCCTTGGGCATTCAAACAATACCAAAAGTTAAGTCGTGACACGAAAGAGCGCCCTCTAGCGGCAAGTTGAAAAATGGCCAAAACGCGTTTTGAACAGATGTCTGTGGCGAAGTTTTTGCAAATTGGCCCAAAATTGGTGCATATGTTGACTGAGGGTCAGTGAACATGCCCATACCTTCAAAAGTTTGATGACGTCACCAGGTGTCAAATTACACTCAGTTGAACATGCGTTCTTATAACGGTTATATCTAGAGAACGAAAAGGCCGATGGAGGTCAACTTGTGTGTTTTAGGTTTGTTGTGACTTGGTCTAATGCATATTAGCAGCAAAATTTGGTGGCGTAACGATGACGTCATCAAATAAGCCCGTTTGTGCAGCATACATTAGCCAAGGTCGTTCACTTCCTCTATTGGGCGTATGACCTTGAAACCTAGCAGGGACGTAGACTTGGTCATTAACATATAACATACCAAGTTACATTAGTGTGACGTCATTTGTTGATTTGTTATGAATTTTTGAATCTGGCAACCTATACCACAGCATACACACAGTGCAGTATATACGAGTGTACATAAGCATGTACAATATGCATACATCTCTGCACTTCCCCCATATCCCATAGACAAAGCATACAGTCTGTCTCGCTGCTAGAAGGGTCGCTTGCAAAGCTTGGATCATCATCAAACTTGGTCACAATAAGGAACCCATAGTAAAGTACTATACCAAAGAGGTTACATCTTGATGACGTCACCAGGCTTGTTGTGACTTGCTCTAATGCATATTGTCAGCAACATTTGGTGGCGTTACGATGACGTCATCAAAAAAGCGCGCTTGTGCAGCATACATTAGCCAAGGTTGTTTGACTTGGTGCAATGTGTATTATCAGCTAAATATTGTGATGTCACGATGACGTAATTAAATAAGAGTTCCTCAAGTATACATTAACCTAGGTTGTTTACTTCTTCCATTGGTCGTATGACCTTGAAACCTAGCAGGTGACTGGACCTGGTCATTAACAGGCATATGACATGCGTGATTTGTTGATTTATTATGAATTTTGGAATTTTGTCACTGTGCATGTACATGTACATGTACATGTACGTATGTATTTACATTGTACTAAGTGTACATGTACGTATGTATTTACATTGTACAAAGTGTACATGTAGTATTATACAGCATGCAGTTTTACATGCATACAAACATACAAAAAAAGAAAAGCGGAAAGCCATATGCTCTGTTATCAACAGACATACTTCTAGTTTTATCATTGACTCTGTAAAATTCCCAGAAATTAATTTTGAATGAATACTTTTTGGCTATCATTTCACATCTGGCATTGTTTCAAAGGCACAACCCAGACCATAGCAGCCACAAGCGGCCTGAAGCTTAATGCCCATAGCGGCCGGAAGCAGCCACCAGCTCAACTGTGCTCAACATCTCAATGTTTTTAATTTTATTGTGTACTTTAAGTATTCAGCTTTTAATTAAGGTCACAACCTGTATGCTGTCTAATTGTACAGATGTAAAGATTTTCCGGTTCTTAACCAGTGATATCTCATTTTCTTAGCATCACTCTAGGTGTACGGTACAGCTTGGTACATGTGGAAATGCATGGTCTTTAACTCTTTCACTATGGCGTGCCGCTCACAGCGGCTTGAGAATAGTCTACTTCCGGACGGAAAGCCGCTGTGTGCGGCTCGCCTGTGCACATAAACAAATTGTGGCCTTCAATAAATTACGTCACAGACCTTGAAAAAAATTCCGTAGTAAAAGAGTTAAAGGGTTAAAGGCACAGATTTTGTATCATTTGGAACGACCCAAAGTTTTACTTCATGAATTAACAAAATAAAATCTTTAATAAGGTTTTTAGACGAAATACCAGCTAAAAACCTTAACTACCACAAATCTACTTCAGTCCAAAATAGGAAGCTTCTTTATGTAGTTTTCAACAAATGAGTGTGGATACCAATTTTGTTCACTGTTCACTTAGCATAAAACCCAAACATGGATTTTAAAGGTTTTCTGGCACACTAGTACTTATGTATACTATGCAGCTGAAATTTCTAGTTTAGGGCTATTTCACAATAAGTGGTCATTTGAGTAAATTACAGTATAACCCATCCTGGATAACTTTATCAGTGCAAATACATGTTATGAGTGATTTTATATGATGGGTAATATGAAGGACAAGCTACAGAACTATTTTTACATAATTCTACGAGTTATTCGTTTGGAATTTCTCTATTTACATGCACTTTTAACACCATTTTGGAGTCTCATTTCAAGTTTTACATTAGTTTAAGTGGAATCATTTGTTGATGATGCATTATTGTGGTGAATTTGGTGATCAATCATGGTTATATAGTGTTCAACAATATTGTGAAACTTGGGTTGGTGTAATTCGGTCGAAAATTTTTAATGTTATGAACATTTCAAAATAAAGTGGATTTCCCGTTAAATAAAATATGGTAATGTCCTCTCCAGGACAAGGTATTCATGACAATGGAATAGTTTGGAAATATGTACTTACAAGTATGTTTGTATCATCTACAGGACACATTTGATGGAGTAAATATGACAATTTGATCGTGGGAGAGATTTGAGTAAATATTATCAAGACCATATTCAGGGTTGTGGAAAATCCGTTAAAAATTTGTCCTCTCCAGGACAGCAGTTAATTGTAATATAACATGTCAACCATGATTGAAATATTTTATGTTATGTTTGTAAAATTAACAGTACCATTCCTTCTAACAGGACATTGCATGGCATTACCATTTCAACATTTAGTCTGGCCATTATATTGTGATATTCTGTGTTTAACAAAATGTCCTCTCCAGACAACCCATTGCAAATCATTACTTCATTGGAAAAAATAAACATGTTAATCATAATGCCACGCTCTGATATTTTAGGAATTATTAGTATACATCCTGAAGTTTTTAGATCAACAGAGTTTTTGTGAGTTGGACAAGTTTGAAATTTGACCCCCATTTGCCAGTGAGACTGAAAGTGTACACTTATTGTGAAATAACCCTTTACCAACATTTTGTATTAAAATAATGACGTTGTTCCATGTAAATACTTCAAAAGTTCCATCCGCAAATGATAAAATAGTCCTTTAACATTGCCTTAAGTAATAATTCTATTTTGGGCCTTTCATAGATCCCGAACATATTTACTGCTTTCAGAAGAGCTCCTGTTACAGAATTTGTAATTACAATACTTACAAACGCCTCCCCGGTATTTCGTCTAAAAACAAATTACGAAAAAAAAAAATCAGGTCACTGCATGAAGGACATCTTGGATCCAAACTGTCCAGCGGGTTTCCAGTCACTATTGGTCGCTGCAACCTGATGATTGAAGTGCGTCTAGATTACTTGGCTACGGCTTGAAATAACACACACGAGTCAATACAGAAGTTGGCTGGTTTATTTGCCATAGACGTGTGTCTTATTACCGCGTTGCGGATCTTATCCGCAGGCGGCGTCATTCTGCTAACAAGACTGGCGACAATTCTGCTGTGATGCATCTCTTTCCAGTGTATGTTCTCCCTGAGGCCTCTGTTAAAGGAGGGTGTTCCAGATCACATTTTTGAGCCGCCCATTTTTCCCATGCATGATGAGTTTTTGATAACTCATCTGTCACATTTGTCATAAATTTCACCATCTCAATTCGTATATTTTCACGGATATCGTAAAAAAACCACCAATATTTTGTAAACTAATCTATCCATTCCATAAAGCAGTGCAGTGGTCCAACTTTTTTGCTTCCACATCCAAATTGGAGATTGCAAATTTCCTATTTTTCTTCCAGTATGGATAGTATTTTGGGTGGTATTTTATACATTGTATGATTGTAAAGCCCGCCGCACACGTGAGGTCGTTTGCTGAGCAAACGGTCAGTCGTGGCCGTTTGCTCAGCACCTGGCTCACGTGTGCGATGAAATTTTGCTGTGTTTTTTGCCCCGTGAGGCTGTGCGCCAAAAATCTAACGTGTTTGATTTTTTTTGCCTCGCGTGGCCAAAATCTCACGTGTGCGGGGGTGATGAGCTAAAATGAATGTACATGTAGCTGGCCAATTAAAACCACGCGCGCGATACGAAAAATCCTGCCAAGGTCACCACACTTTAGCAAAAGTTTGGTGACCTTAGCGGTGCCCGCGCGCACTGTATTCATATCACGTGAATAGGGGATGGTTTTTAATTGGCCAGCTACATTTATTTTAGCTCGGCACTAATTGGCTCAGCACCCCCGCACACGTGAGATTTTGGCCACGCGAGGCAAAAGAAATAAAACATGTTAGATTTTTGTCTCATGGCCTCGCGAGCCAAGTGATGAGCAAACGGCCACGAATGACCGTTTGCTCAGCAAACGACCTCACGTGTGCGGCGGGCTTTATGTTATAATGAAATCCATTTTCTGGAAAATCTGAACACTCTCCTTTAAAGGGTCTGTGGTAAATGTAGTGTTTAAATTTTTTCTGGTGTTTTTCTGAAAATACATGGGTCATTCCATGAAAAACGGGATGCAGTGTTCCCTTAGGTTTTGACACTTCTGGGAGTTGATTTATTGATTTATTTTATTTTTCTAAATAACCGGCTTTAGTCTTCAGAAAACAATTACCCTCAACATACAGTATGTACCGTATATATCCTTGTGAATCAAACAACACTGTTACCTGTTGATACTTGAAACATGATGAAAATGTTTTCTAATAAATGGGTCATTCTATAAATTTGGGGTCCAATTTTTCTGTCCCCTGTTACGTCTGACATCTTGTAAAATGTTGTATTTGTAAATTCAGGACATATTCTTTAAATGCCTTCTATTTCAAGGAGTGATTACATAAAGTACAATTCATAAAAATATGTTTTGAAGGCATTTTTAATAATACTTGTATGGCAAATGGCAGTATGTCAGGTGTAACAGGGACAGGAAAATGTCACACGTTGGACCCCAAATTTATAGAATGTAACATTTTTAAATTTATTGAAAATTCACTCGTACATGTCATAATGTAATACTAAGTATATCAATTACAGGTTTTGTTGGGTTGGTAAAACCATGGAGGTAGGAAAAGACCAGCAGCTACGTACCTTTTTCTGACCTCACCGGGTCAGATTTATTCATAAGAATTGATAATGCTAAACAGTTTTCTTGAACATTATCAAAACTATGATACATGTACAAAGATACATGTATGTCCGTTTGTAAAATATTTTAAATATTAAACACAATTTAATTTAGAAATTTCATGAGGATTTCTTTAAAAATGAAAAATATAAATCTGATATTCTTGAACTCTGAGCTTATCCTCTGTTTGGATTTCATGTATAACATAAGCAACTTGATCAATGATGCCAATTACATGTACATACCGGTATTAGTTTAGAAATGCTTACTTTTTAGTAGTGGGAAGAGCACTACATGCACAAACATATGTGGGGAAAGAATCAGGCAGAGATTGAAAACCTGGGGCTAATTTCATAAAGCTGTTTAGCAAAACAAATTGCTTAATCCAATATTTGTTTGCTTTATAAAAGTGGGTTAGCAGTCAAAATATTATGTGATGTGTTTACAGTTGACTGGTGTTGTGCTATTCTTGCTAAAAACACAAGTTAGCATTTTGACTATTAAAGTTAACAAGTTAAACAGCTAGAATCCCCCCCTTCCACATTTTTTTAGTTTTTCTGTTTATCATGGAGGTGTATGTGTCTACAACACCATCACAACTTGTTTTTCACCAAAAATCGACAGACTTTTGCTTAAAACGTAAAGCAGTTCCGACCCTCTTCACCCAAATTCTGAAACGCTCGAGGTCACTCGGCTTGTTTATCAACAGGGTGTTGACGTCATCCTGAGAAACATACAAAACGGCCTGTGCAGTATTGAATGGAAAATACACGAAGTGAATGTTTATCATGCCTGTTTTGTCCTTGTACGGTAATTCAAAATACAAACGTGAAAAACACTTCATGTAATATGACAGCAATCTACTATTACCTGTTTTGTGAAATGAAATTGTGGCACACAGTGACTCTCTTTTGAAGTAAATACTGGTGCATTGCGACAGGTGGTTTTGTCACGGAACGAACTGCATTCACAGCGGTCTGTGTACGGTCCTCTGCGGCGTAGTTTCCACGTGTTTGGACATCGGCCGTACAAGTTATAGAATGAGCGACTAATTTTTCTCTCTCTTGGTAATAGAAAAGAAAATCTTTCTGCTCTTTTTTTTTCATAGTGTCTGGTAAAACATGCAACCACGCAGCTACTGGGCATATCTCTGGCTTTTTGGAACAACAAAATTCTTCAAAAAACACCATCTAAAAGAGACGGTTTTCTAAGTTTTTTGCGTGTAAACGTATAGAGCTAACTATCGTGTTGACTTCTCTTTCTCAGGATTGCGTCATGCGCATATCATGAATACCTAATGAGCGTTTCAGAAATCGCGAAAATCTCATTTTCGAAAAGCGCACTTTTGCTTGCAATTTATCCACTTAAAACCGACAATTAAAAAATAATAAAAATCCACGTCGACAAGAGGGATGTTTGGACTATCGAAAAAAGCCTAAATGCTGGATTTTCGTCAAGGGGGATTCTTCCTCTTTAAACTATTTTTATACAGCAAACAAATGTTTGATTAAGCAAATATTTTTGCTAAACAGCTTTATGAAATTGGCCCCAGGTCAGGATTCGAACCAGAGCCGCTAAGGTAAAAGGCGAGGAAAGTAGTACAACACCAACCATGTGTGGACTTGACCCTTTTTTCCCCAAATGAAAATGTCACTAAAATTGGTTCAGTTTAAGAGGAATCAGATTGCAGTGTGGCCCCGGTTCGAATCCCATCTGGGTCAGTATGTGGATTGGGTTTGATTCCATGGGTTTTCCCCTATGCAGAATTGTGTAATACATGTAGGGGTTTTCTCCCACCTCTAAAAAAAAAAAAAAAAAATAAAAAAAAAAAAAAAAAAAAAAAAAAAAAAAAAAAAAAAAAAAAAAACAAAAAAAAAACGGTTTCTTGAGGCTTAAAGCACTTTTGAAAAATACTTGCTTTCACTGCCAGAAAGAATTAATAATGTTAAAATTTTCTCCTTCACAAAAAATGCACTGCGACTCTCCCACTCTGGCAATTACCGGTACCGTACTTTCAGAACCAGTTCATGGTTTTCAATAAATGTGCTTAATAATGTCAAAAAGAGCCACATTCTTTTTAATCACTTCCCTGCTGACTAAAAATGCCTTCATTAAATTGCGAAGTTGGAGGTTTTTCCCCCCTCCACAAAGTTCAACTGAATAAGACAGAGGAGAGGATTTAATCAAGCGGCTTCAAGCTGATGACAAATTGAGATGGATGATTCTGCCCAGGTGCCTGGTTCATTCAGATCAGAAGTTGGTCTGACGAGTAGCGATTCAGCTTCATCATGTGTGCACTTGGGTTTTGTTAACTGTTTGGCATTAAGAATGAGGGGCATGGCATTTATAAACAAAGTGAGAGTTGCGGCCTTAATTTGGGACTCATTTAATGTTGTCAGATGCATACATGTAGATGCACAAGACATTGGAGAGGCATGCTAGCCAATTTGCAGTGTGGTAATTTTAAAGCCTGGTTCATACTTCATGCGAAAGCGAATGCGAACGCGAATCTTGCGTAAATCCGACGGCAAACATTTCGCAGCGAACATTTGCATAAGTTGAAACTAGTTCAACATCCTGTGAATTCGTGTTGAAACTAGTTCAACATCCTGTGAATTCGTGTTGCGAAAACTGTCGTCGAATTTACATTAGCCTTGTCCAAGGCCGTCTCCAGGTTTTTTGCTGTACGAGAGAATGTTGGGTCTAGCGCATGCAAACTGCACACGGCATCAAAACGAGCCACTGTGCGATAACGACTTCCATAGTAAACCCGTACGGCAACACAATGGCTGTGTACATACAGCACTAGCTGCGTATGACCTGCCCTAGCTCGAAAGACGGCCTTGTCGCGTCTGCACTTCCGGGTTTAATGTCTTTCTTTATTTTTTCGGCCAGTTTTGGTAAACTAATTCTTCCGGTTACATAAAGCAGTGCAATGATTACAACAACCGTTTTATTTCCACATCCAAATTGGAGATTGCAAATTTCTTGTTTTCCCATGGATAGAATTTTGGGGAGGTATTTTATATGATTGTTAGGTCACACCAGTTGGTTAGGTTTGAACAAAATCCATTTTCTAGAAAATCCATTTTCTGAACAACCTCCTTTTGAGTCAGAAAATCCAGTGTGAACACTTTATCTCGGTTTAATTTCCTGAGTATGCATTGCACATACATGTACATGTATGTAAGGGTGAGATCACTTACACTGTACATACGGTACAGTGTATGTTAGCTTATCACCTTGTTGGTGAAACCCTAGAATGATGGCGATCCCCAGGTTTCGGTGGATTTTAGCTTTCCTTGCAACAAGACACTCGGTAAAGTTACCGGTACATCTATATTTGCACACTAAACAAATTAGGTCGAGGAAGGAAAATTGAGGGAGTGCAAACTAATGTAATGTGCATGTAACTTAATTATTACAACTCACTGGTAAATTACCCTGAATGTGCAGG
This sequence comes from Henricia sp. BOLD:AAB3569, assembly GCA_037783545.1. Taxonomy (NCBI): domain Eukaryota; kingdom Metazoa; phylum Echinodermata; class Asteroidea; order Spinulosida; family Echinasteridae; genus Henricia; species Henricia sp. BOLD:AAB3569. The sequence goes on from JBBELK010000284.1 coordinate 798,942, forward strand.
CAGGAGGACATTTTGTCTTTCTCCAAGGACATGACATGAACTGTACATGTACTATATTTGGTTGGCTTTCATCAAGCATATCAACCTTTTTACAAAACATTTTTCTTGAGGTTGCATGGGAAAGATATTTATAAAATAATTTATTTGATTCAGAAAAAAAACTCTTTCAATCGAATATTCAAATATTCCATTGTATTTTAATTTTGCACTTGAAAAGCTTAACATTTGTCAAGTGTGTACCGGTATAATCCCAAAGAAACCCACAGTACGCAATTTATAATTCTACATACCGGTAGATCTGTGCACAATAACCTAATAAAAGCACTAAAAGTACAAGTTCTTTCAACTTGTTGTGCATATTGTACATATTACACCCCGTTTACACTCGATTCGCCTTTGCCGAATCGAACTCCGCAATTTCCAAAAAGGGGAGTTGAAGCCGGGTAGGCACTAAGTGTAAACGCAAAAGGTGAATTGAAAAAGGCGGATCAGACCCGGGTCTGATTCGCCTTTTTCAAGTCACCTTTGGGGTAGGGTTGAACCCCGCAAATGCGGGGTTGAACCCTGCAATCGTCAAGGTCGCTTGTAGTGTAAACGCTACCCGAATACAGATTTGGCAATTTAAGTGTCCTTGGGGCGGTGCCCGCAGTGTAGTAGATTTAATTGACCAATCTGGCACTAGTGCAGCAACACCTTAACAGCTCACGCATGCGCTGCAGTTACATTTAGTGGTGACTTTTGCGGTTTCTGAAGCGAGTTGAAGCGATTTGGGGTGTAGTGTAAACGCGGCAAATGTTCAGTTTTGTGGTCGCAATAAAAATGCTAGATCTGATCCACCTTTGCCGATTCGAGTGTAAACACGGTGTTACTTATGAGCATTATAAATAATGACTGTGCAGAAGTAGGTCATAGTGATTTGTCCTTGTTCTGATTCAGATTGCAAAAAATTATGGCAGTACTGGTATTTGAGAATAGCACTTGACAAATTCAGGCACATTGCAGCAGCTTAACCACACTACCAGCATTTAAATCAAACAAATTGTGTGCATCAACAAGGTGCATTCTCAAGCCTTTCTATGTAGATTACTCCTCCTCAGTGGCACATTGCAGTAAAGACTGGAATTAAACTGTTTCTTGTGGAGCGTGATCCAAAACTGGTAAACAATGGATGAAGATTTCAATAATACCTCGATCTGTAAAGAAATGTCCATATTTTACAATCATATTACAAAAATTAACACAATACATTTGACTGGGCACACTGTGCCATCACATTTTCAAGAAATTGTTGAAAATGCATGTAAAAAATTGCCTTTTTTGTCAATTTTATTGATTAAATGTAAAGTCAATTTATATGATAAACTGGGTGTGTCACTGTGTATTAACAAACGGGTTCACTTTAGTTTTCATTTGTTGTTGACTTAGGAAAGGCATTTGTATCTTGATTTCCGTCCCTCATGCGTGATGGACGGAATTGGATCACGCTCTGTGTTAAAAAAGTATCACACACAACTGCTTTTTGGTTTAACAAAAGTGAGGACTGCTTTTAGTTCATGTCTTAACATGCCCACCCCAGTAATTAACGTATGTTTTATTGGATTTATTTTGGAAAGTTATTAAGACGATTAACCATACATGGGTAAGGGAAAAAAAATCATATGATCCTCATCGTGATTTGAACCTTAGACCTGATACACACAAGGCAGGTGGTCTTGGCAGCGACATGTAGACCTAGAAGCGCACATGGGTAGGGTATACAATATTTGCAATACAGTTGAAATTCAATAATAAGAACACTGTTAATACAACATTCTGCTTATAACACGAAAAAATTTAGGTCCCAGTCCTTTGTTCTTCCTAGTTTAATTCCTGATATTAATACAAAGTTTCTGTTATAACAAGATAATCTGCAAAGACAGACCCTTTGCATGGGCCGCCATGACAGGCGGCAGTCTTATTGTCACTGTGCATCATGCACTTTGTGGATCTGTTGTCGCATCATTTAAATATAAAAACCTGCCCCCTGTCATGGCTGCCAGTGCAAAGGGATATACTACTTTAGCCTAGAGTACATGGACCTTGCAACTGGAAGCAACTCAACGGATCAGTAGCGCGCACATCAACAGCAACTGATTAGTTGCACAACTAGCGGCAACTGGGAGCATCCAGCCATGTCTACATTTCCAGAGTTTACACATGAACACGGCAACTCGGTAAAGCCTATATCGTACATTGACCTTGCAACTGGAAGCAACTCAACGGATCAGTAGCGCGCACATCAACAGCAACTGATTAGTTGCACAACTAGCGGCAACTGGGAGCATCCAGCCATGTCTACATTTCCAGAGTTTACACATGAACACGGCAACTCGGTAAAGCCTATATCGTACATTGACCTTGCAACTGGAAGCAACTGTTGCTTGCAGTTGCTGTCGATGTGCGCCCACGTGATCAGAGGCACTTGTGCAACTGACCGCAACTGGATACAACTACATGTACATGTAGTTGCCAGAAAGTAGAATATGAGCAACTTGCAGCAACTGGAATTTTTCCAGTTGCCAGTAGTTGCAAGTGTGCGTACATCGACCTTTCCCAGTTGCTGCGAGTTGCTTCTACAGTAGTTGCTTCCAGTTGCAAGGTCGATGTACACTAGGCTTTAGTTTTCATTGTTAGTTCATTAGTTTAAGCAGTTTCATAAAGTTTTATGACTTTTTCAGAGTCAAGTGGTTACTTTTATACAGACTTCTGGCATTTTTATTACATGAAGACTGTATGGAAAACACGTGGTGCCTGCGCTCTAAGTGTAATATAAGCAGCACTGTGCAGTGTGAATGACAGTCTAAATATATTGCACCAGGCAGAGCCGAAGAATTTAATTAAAGTAAAAGCTGGCGCGACTGCTTAATAAAAATTGCCACTCTAGATTACACAATATAAACAATCTTACAGTATACAGCAATGTAGACAAATTAAATGTCTGTATGCACGTATAGGATCCAATTTTACATGTGGCCAGTAAAACAGGTGTAGAGTCATCATGAAAGTGCCAGATACATGATTTAATGAAAATACCTTTGAAGTGTTCAAAAATTTCAATAAATTAGATTGCATCTTCATAAATGTGGACATTTTCTATGTGTTTGGCATTTGTTCCAGCAGGTGCAGAATATTACTACATGCCTAAAATTTCTCTACTGAAACTGCAATGCCAATGAATATTCTTGGGGACATTTTTGGTATTTGGGTCTTTCCATAGAAAAGGGGGCATTTTGGCAACACAGACCATATTTTTGAGGAAATACCTTTGTCTGATGGTCTCAAAATAAAAGAAATAAGTTTCAGTTGTTCTGAAGAGATAACTTAGGCCCAAAAAGGGTTACAAATAGTGTGACAGCATGCCTTTCTCAAAACAAATTTCCAATATACGCTCGTAACCGGGACGGACACTTGTGTTACATATTAGGCCGTCCCGGTTACATGTACATACATGTACAAGCGTATATTGGACATTTGTACACAGGGTTTTTAGAAAGGCTATATGTTTGATAACTACTTTTCCCGTATTAGGACGACCTTTTTGGGTAGAGTGTTTACAGAGACCACTAAAACCACAAAATTGTCCGAAAGAAACTCATGAATTGACACCCATTTTCTCGACCTAATTCTCTGAAAAAAATGTTTTGCGACCTAGACGAAAATGGTTTGTGATCTAATAAAAATGGTTAAGAACCTAATAAAAATGGTTTTTGACCTAATAAAGATGGTTTTTGAAGCACTTCGCGTTAAGACGACCGGCTATCGGTCGCCCTAATGCGGTCGGTCGTCCTAATACGCCGTTTTTACCCATAACCGGTCGACCTAAACGCGAAAGAGTAAGTTGTTACCACACTATTTGTAACCCTTTTTGGGTCTAAGTTATCCCTTCAGAACAACTGAAACTTATTTCTTTTAATATTTTAAGACCAAACAAAAGTTACATGTATTTTGTGGAAAATATGGTCTGTGTTGCCAAAATGCCCCCTTTACTGTGGAAAGACTCATTTTAATACAAACTAAGGAAAGACTACAACATTTGGCAGCTAAATGTATATTAAACAACAAAAGAAATGTGAAAATATTTCCTCACTTTTTGAGAGATAATAACAATTGTGCTAGTAGCTACCATACCGGTACATGTATGCAGAGTTAATACTTTTAATCTCGTATCTTATTTTAATAGCCTGTCATCACAAGGCAGGAATGTACAGACAATCAGATAGTATCACAAATCATTCGAAAAGATGTCTGTTCACATTTTTTCTTAAATGCTGACAATTTAAAAATACATCTTGGGAAAACATGACACAGGAAGTGAATTCCACAGGGGGAAAAATATGGGTGGGGTGTATATGGCCGAGCGGTCTAGTGCGTCAAACTTAAGTTCCTGTGCTAATGTAGGTTCGATTCCTGGTCGTGACAGGTTGTGGCACCTGTGCCCTTGAGCAAGGCACTCAACCACACTTGCTCCCATTCCTGTAATTGGCGGTCCCTCTGCTGTTGGATGTGGTGTACATGTAGGTGGCTGCTGGCCAGGCGCTCAACCCTATCAGCAGTTAGATTGTGGCATTCCCCTTAACAGCTTCCCAAATATTGCTTGGGTTGATGAGGCAACTGGGATTAAGTGCCTTGCCCAGGCACACATGACACGTTGGTCATGGTGGGGCTATTGAACCCACAACCTCTGATTGGGAGTCCCCGCTTCATAACCCACTTGACCACATGCGCTCGCCAAGTGGTTTTGCGCACGGCTGTGCCATTCGTTTCCACAGAATTAAGCTGGTTTTCTGCTTGTGTGCAGTCTGTTGCGATGCACAGCGCACAATTAAGGCGCTGTACTGAAAGTTCAAATTTGTTGAACTATATGACCACGATGCTTCTGACCTTCTAACGCGCAGCCAATGAGGTACATGTATTAAACAAGCTCCGGAATGGAATTTTCCATTTTTGAAAGACTGGTGCGGATGAGCATGTTTTTTTTTCTGTGATAATGTGAACTCTGCTTTAAATTTTCCCTGTGTAAGCCCATTATTTACTGCATGGTCATGTTACCTTTACAGGGCGAAACTGTTCCCACTGGACTACATGTACATGTAGTAAAATATACGTATGCCTTTAAAGTTAGTGGTTAAAAGCAGAAATACATGTAAGTTTCTGTGACCTCTCTTGGCCTGTAAGTTTGACATTGTAGCTGCAGTAACTTCAAAGGGATTTGGAGTCCACGTCCCATTGTGGACTTCATTTTAGTTTAGTTTAACAAAAAAAAGGTGTAGTGGGAATACGTACACTTATGAGTCACATGATTATGACATTACTTTTATACTTTGTATTGACTGTCTGCATGGGAGTTTCATTTTCTAATAATGTAAAACTAACATTTCCAAAACTAATGCCTTCAAATTGACACAATTTTAACCACTGTCAACTGCAAAACTAGCATGGGGCATGATCTGTGATTGAAATTTGATGAACTGTCTGCATATTGCACTTTAGTTCTGTATGAGCAATCAGTGCTGAGCTATACCTGGTAGAAACCAGAAATGGTTGCTAGTCAGTGACGATTTGTACTGTAATTGACTGTCAGATTTCCTGGGTCCCCATCTGTTGGTTTTGGCTAGATCTGTGAGTCATGATTGACTGTGCAATTTAATCCATTCGATTTACCACTTACTGTAGGATTGATGATAAGACACCCAAGAGATACTATCCTCAGATTTTTTATAGTTTGTAAAATCTTATTTTGTAGGCCTATGAAGAGACAATCGACTTATGTTGTGTACATTTGGACCTTGGAAGCCTCTAAAAGCTTGCTGTACATTTGCAGTGGCCCAAAATCTTATTTTAAGTAAGCAAGGAAACCTTACATGTACTCCACTTTAAAATAGAAACGGTAGACATACATGTACATATGTAAATTACCAAATGCAATGTGGAAATGTTCTGCTCGTGATGGAACTCTCTTCAGAAGAAACCTTCATTGAATTTGGTTTTTAAAAAGTTTAAATCTGAATAATTTTTTTTCAAATTAGTCTTCTCTAGATCAGGTGTAGGCCTACCGATACATGTAGTTAGTTGGTAATGTTAGTACATGTACGGTACGTAATCGGCAAAACCTTAAAAAGCCCAGATTTTTTGAATGTCCTAAATTGTTAATAATCCATTCGACCAGAAAAAACTCACAAAAAAGGAAGATAGAAATTGTTACAGCTGTTTAATGCAATGATTCTGCCTTTATGCAGCATCGAGATAAAAGTAGGTTATTAAAGAACCCAGGGGGAATAATGCATCTTGTATTGTGCCAGAGGTCTTGGGTTCAAATCCCGTTGAGGACCTACATTGTAGGCCTATGGTTTTCCTCCCAACCCATATTGATTATTGAAAATACCCTAATTTGAATTGGGGTTTGTTTTACCCTAATTTTAATATAAACAAATTTTCCTGATTTTCACCACAATATAACCTGATATTTTATTTAGTCCTTTCTAAACAATTGAATAATAGTCTATGGTATTTATAGTCTTGTTATTAAACTGTAGTATCCGTTTCTTTGTCAACGCAGGAATAGTTTGCCCCAGCCAGCAGTTCCGCTGTTTGGATGGCAGCTGCATCAACCAGTCCAAAATCTGTAATTTTGTTGACGATTGTCTCCATGGAAACGATGAATATGAATGTGGTGAGTTGAATTTTATCTGACATATTTATTCTTGCTACATTTAATGTAAACCTGATTTGGGTACAAAAACCTCAGCTAATTTTAACAGATTGCTAAAGATAAGCCATATGAGCGTCATTAATTACCGATACCGGCGCAGTATAAATATTCGTTATTATTATTGTTAATGGAAAATACTTAAAACATTGCAACTTTTTAGAAATTGGTTTAAAGTCTGTGGAGATACATGTATGGTTGAATTTTATTTAAAGTCACTTAAATTATTGAAATTCTGGTTGTCAGATATTTCACATTATTTTGAAACACCCCAACAAGTTCAAGTTATTGCTTCTATTTTGGGAGAAGATACATGTCATTTGCAGCATTTTTGCTGAGTATCTTAATTACCAAAATGGGTTCTATTGATTGCTTTCCACCATTTTGGTTGTCATTTTTCATGACGCGTGTTCATGTGCGTCTATTGGCGCGCGCGTGTATGTGCGTGATTGTTGACCACCAAACATTACTGGAGCAAGACCCACATACCAATTTTTATTTATAACTGTGAGCATCTTACATATTCAGGGTATTACAGGGTTGAATGTACATGTACCATTGAAGGTTCTTTTAAAATAAAAAAGTGACCTTTGATAATAAATTCCGATTTGATTGTTGGCCTAAGGTGCATTCCATGCAACATGTGCCGATCCTTGAATTCAAATTTCGTTGAATTCTGCAATTGACGTACATTGTAGATCATCGCATTTTTGTTACATGTAGGTTGATAATGCAGGCACTGCTAATAATGGCAGCAATTTACTTGAGGTGTTAAAGTCCAAATCCTGTGCTTAAGGATTTTCAAGTGGGTTTCAAAATCCTTATGTCCACTAGTGTGGTATTATTCGATCATCCCTAATCTACGCTTGTTTCCATTGCCTGATAAGCAGGGAATTGGCAGTGTTCCTTGCTTATGTTTACCCTGATTTCAGTGGAGCCCGATTGTATCCATTTTGCAAAGCAAATAATCATGTGACACAATTTCACCAAATCAAGTCTCCTGGGGTGGATTGCAATAATGACGGTTAGGCGTCCTATAAACCCTAGGATGTCCCAACTCTGACATCACTATTCATAGATTATTTTGCCTTGCAATAAACATTTATGTGTCATAACTTGTGTCCTAGGACACATAAAATTTAAGACACCTAAATGTGTCCTAGGTTATGTATTTTGAAAATTTTTCGAAATTTCCTGCTCAATTCAGACAAAAGGAGCATTGTGACGAATCAAAAGTTTATTTTTTGATAGTTTGTCTTTCTTAAACTAAGTTTTCACTGAAAGGAAATTACAATTACACTGTATGTTAGTTAATTCTGAAAGTTTTCACAATGTTTTTCACGCCACTGTCACGCGTACGTACAGCAGCAACAACCGGCAAGTAATGTAATGCATATGCGCGATGGTACCGTATGCAAACACACGAATGCGATTGAAACGCTGCTCACAACGGTAAAGACATACAAGCTTTGATGTCTTAGCTATTAAAGACGTCCTAACTTTTGGATATTGCAAGGCATTTTTCAACATTTGTGTCGTACATGTAGCTAAGATGTCATAAACTCAGTTAGGACATATGATGTGTCTCAGACTTATATATTTTGCAATCCACCCCAGATTTCACCTTTATTTGTTTCTATTATCTAATTTTCTGAATTGGCCACTCCAAAAATGAGCTACAGGCTGAAAGCCCGAAAATGTCTTATAGGAAGGCACTGTTTCACAGATTTGTCTTTTTTCTTGTCCCACTGCCAAATTTTAGGCCGATTGTAACTAAATAGATAGAATTGACTGACTGGAAAAAAAAGAGAAGAAAAGGGAAGCAGGGTTCAGTGACACATGGAGTGGGGCCACAATCACTACCCTCGCAAGTACCCATTTCCTCCTACCAAAGGGTGGAGAGGGTCAATTCATGGCAAAGTGCCTTGTCCAAGAGCACAGGCACCACGTACATGAACATGTATGCTGGACTCGAACCTCGGATTTTAACCCCGGTCTTAAGTACGAGCCACTAGACCGCTCGGCCATGACACTCCACATTAAAGGGGTACAATTATGTTTGTACAATGTATAATCATGTTTCCCGGCACATAGTCAAGGTTTGCCGCATACACTGAGTTTTTCGTCTCGTGAGGCAGATAAAATTCAAACAGGATACATTGTAGATATTTGTCTCTCATGGTCCTGCGAGGCAGAAAATGTAGCAAGTACTACATGTACGCAGCTACTGTACATCATGTACACATGCTGAGTAATGCGGAGTTCACATTATCACGGAAAAATCACATCCGTGTGCGATGCTGCACTGCTTTGTATGAGGATCGGGTCACTGGTCTTTTCAAAATGGAAAATTCTAATTTCCATTTTGGCCGAGTGTTAATTGGAAAGGTCAATCGCATCGAGGTCAAAGTTCAACAAGTTTGAACTTTAATTCAGTTCAGCGCTCTGAGTGTTGCTAGCACAGATGCATGCAAGACAATTTTTCCACCATACGGTAATGTAAATACAAAATTTGGATGGGACAATTAATTTCTTTGCAAAAGAACGTATTAAATAGCTGCCATCTTGTAGGGCAGTTTCTTGGTTCCTTGAGGACATGCATGGTTGCACATTTTGGGAGCACTCGTATTGTTGACAATTTAAATAACAAAAGTTGCCACACAAGATAGCAGCTATTTGATATAGTCTATAAAGGAAATTGATTTCAACCAGTATTTGTATATTACAATGTATGTAGGTTGCTTAATGTCCAACAATATCAATACTCAAAGTTAATTTGTAATTTCTGTGGACAGGTTCGTGTTCATACAAGAATTAAAAATGTACATGTAGTACCGCTACGTGTTGCATATTAGACATCTGCTGTACATGTAGTTTACTGAAGCTAAATGGTAATAGTTATTGTACAAATACTGTGCACCTGTCGTGTCCCGGAGATAGTGACAGGTGGAAATGTGTGTCACGGTAATGCTAGCTATTTTGAAAATGTCAGCCGCAGGTTTCTGAAACAATTTATACTTTTATCAATCAAAAATCCTATATTAAGCTGTTTAAGATTTTAGTGGGTTCACGAGTCAACCAAGAAACAATTTCATAGAATATTTAATAGAATTATATAATATTGGATGGCTTTGAGGGTGGTTTGGGTCATCGAACCTCCCCCCGGCTACGCTACCTGTGCCCTTGGGCAAGGCACTCGACCACACTTGCTCCATCCTTCGAAAGGGATGTAAAGCCGTTGGTCCGGTGTGTTAGGTAATGGTAACGCACTTTAAAGATCCCAGAGCATTCTTTCGTGAAGAGCAAGGGAATTCCCCGGTGTCTCTGGCCATTTTTAATTTCTAATTCTTCATGGGTTTACTCACACTTGTGAGTGACAGTGCAATGAGCACTATTGAGGAATCCTTGGTATGAATACCAGAAAGAAATAATAATATCACTTAATTCAGCAAAGGGGCGACCCACCGGTAAGATTTTGCCAGACGACCACCGAAATTTTGGCTAAAAGACATCGATTGGACACCAAATTTCTGTACCCAAAGGTTCCAAAAATGGTTCCACACCTAATAAAGAGGGTTCTAAACCTAATAAAAATGGTTCTCGATTTTAAAAAGATGGTTTTTGACCTAAAAAAAAAGTTTTTTGACTTCCAAAATATTGGGGCTACGCCAAATTGTCGCCCTAACCGACCGCGTCGCCCTTATATGACTCTCTACACAAAAAGTGTCGCCCCATTGGATAAAATAGAGAAATAATATGAGAATATACCGCACAAGTCATGAAAATACAGAACGAGCCGAAGGCACTATATTCTCATATCACCCGAAAATACATCCAATATTATTATTGTTAGGTAATATTAAGCTAAAATTGGGCCATGAAGGTCATACTATGAACGGACACTGTGCATGCTCTCCCACGGTCTGGGTAACATTTTACTGTGTCAAAAAGTCTGAATGCGGACAGCAGTAAAATGTAGCCATTTTTCATTTGACCATTATCTCGGTAAGACCTCCCAAAAAACAAGTCCAATGCGAACACGGCTTAAGCTTGTCCCACGCAGGTTCAATCAAATTGATAAGCAAACCAATTTTTTATTTTGTTTTGAAAGCCCTTAATAATATAAGTAAAAATTGCCAAGGCTACTTGGTCTATACTAAAACAAGTGAACTGTTTTCCTGCACTTTATAGCGATGAACGTTTCAGATTACATGTTAATGTATAGACCCAGTAACCCTGGCAACTGATGTCGCACTTTAGTGACGTCTTTTAAGTGACATCACACTTTGATGTCTTTTGCAGGATTCTCCCAGAAGCAAACGTTCTCACATTTCATGAGTACCTAATTTTCTGGGGATCATTTTGTGGGATGTCTGGGACCTGGAGAAAAATTACTGAAGTGGAACAGCCTTGAAAGCGTTTCAGAGTAAACAGCCAGGGAAAATTTCATGGGGCTCCTAAGGAGCTAGCTGAAAAAATGTGCTTACTGAAGCAGAAAACTTCTGCTTACATTATAGCTATTTCACTGCCATGGCGTGCTTAAAGGTACACACCGGCCTACTGTTTACATGATTTAGTGATGTAGCAGCATTGACAATACTTTTTTGATGGTCGTTGTGAAAAAAGATCATCAAGATATCCCGTAATTTACTAAAGAAGTCCAAAATTAACAAAAACGGTCAAAAGACGGGTTATACGCTTTACCAGCCGTTTGCAACTACGCGCGAGCCTCACGACTTTGTCACAAACGATTCGCTCTTCTCCTGCTCAGGATATTTCCGTTTTCTTTTGAGGAGTTGGCATCATGTTTTTTCTTTACGAACGTACACCGAAGCAACACGCCCGTGTGTGTGTGCACTCAGGCGCTATTTGCCGTGCTGTGTGGGGCAAATATCCTACACTCCACGGTAGCCTGCCGTAGCACGCACTCGCTCCCGTTCTCCGGACTCTCGAAACAAACAATTATGTTCAAATTTTCATACTTATGTTTAAACAGCTAGAATCCCTCCTTCCACCTTTTTTTTGTTTTTCTGTTTATCATGGAGGTGTTTTTCACAAAAAATCGACAGGCTTTTGCTTAAAACGTAAAGCAGTTCCGACCCTCTTCCCCGAAATTCTGAAACGCTCGAGGTCACTTGGCTTGTTTATCAACAGGGTTTTGACGTCATCCTGAGAAACATACAAAACGGTCTGTGCAGTATTGAATGGAAAATACACGAAGTGAATGTTTATCATGCTTTTAAACGTGAAAAACACTTCATGTAAAATGACAACAATCTACTATTACCTGTTTTGTGAAAAAACGATGAAATTGTGGCTCACAATGAAGCTCTTTTGAAGTAAATACTGGTGCATTGCGACGGGTGGTTTTGTCACGGAACGAACGGCATTCACAGCGGTCTGTATATACAGCATAGTACGGTCCCCTGCGGGCGTCGTTTCCACGTGTTTGAACATCGGCCGTACAAGTTATAGAATGAGCGACTCATTTTTCTCTCTCTTGGTAATAGAAAAGAAAATCTTTCTGCTCTTTTGTTTTCATAGTGTCTGGTAAAACATACAACCACGCAGCTACTGGGCATATCTCTGGCTTTTTGGACCAACAAAATTCTTCAAAAAACACCATCTAACAGAGACGGTTTTCCAATTTTTTTGCATGTAAATGTATGGAGCTAACAATCGTGTTGACTTCTCTTTCTCAGGATTGCGTCACGGGGTCACGCGCATATCATGAATACCTAATGAGCGTTTCAGAAATCGCAAAAATCTCATTTTTCGAAAAGCGCACTTTTGCTTGCAAATTATCCACTTAAAACCGACAATTAAAAAATAATAAAAATCCACGTCGGCAAGAGGGATGTTTGGACTATCGAAAAAAGCCTAAATGCTGGATTTTCGTCAAGGGGGATTCTTCCTCTTTAACTTTGTTTCATACATGTACCTGTATAAATAGTCTCTCTTTTGTCAATTACTTAAAAATATTGGGGGGAAATCAGAGTTGAATTTGGTGCAGTTCTGCAGTATTAAACAAACTTTTATACGGCTGGAAATACAACTAACCCACAAGACCACGTGACTTTTCGGAACCAGAATATGGTTCCAAAAAGTCACGTTACCTTGAATTTTTCAAAAGTGCTCAAAAACGGCCAAATTTGACGGCGTCTTTTCAGGATATATCTAATGTACTCTCGAAGGCTCTTCAGAATAATGTATGGGTCTATTTCGAGCCCAAAATAGCCCAACAAAGCCGGTGTGTTCCTTTAAGCATGCGTGTGCTTGGAAATGGGCATTGTTTTGTCACTGGTGTTTAGCAAATTCTTCCTCTGAAGCTTGCGAATGTTTAGCAGTGCTTATCGTTACGGTCTCCATGTAATATTTTTCTATTTCTTTCTTGACAATTTCCCAGGTATTAGATGTGATTTTTCAACACCATGTCCATGGAAAATTTATGCAACTCCCCTCTCGAGTTCAACGCCTGGTGGTCAAAATGAAACGGACAGTAATGGTATGTACATGTCTCTTAAAGATAGTATTGGTAAACTGTTGCAAATTGTTTTATCCCCCTGTGTGATTGAAGATATGCATGATTAAAATCAACCTGAGCGAACACCAACTCCGTACTTCGTCTAACCTTTGAGAAAACAGCAAAAAAAGGGTTTGCAGTCATTTCGCCCCAAAACCACTTCGCCCTGAACCATTTCACCCTGAACCACGGCCTGTGCACGAAGTGGTTTTGGGGCGAAGTAGCATTTGGGCGATGTAGTGTTTGGACGAAGTGATTTGGGGTGAAATGGCACTCGGGCGAAATGGTTTTGAGGCGAATTGAATTTTCGTCTCATGAGATGAAAACTAATTGTTTTACTCATTTCTCAAAGACTACAGCACTTCAGAAAAAAACATTTCAGGGGAAGTTTTCTACGGTCATCATGTTTATATTGTGTAAGTTAGGCGTAAATCTGTGAACATTTCTGATTTTCGAGACACCAATCATATATACTGCCTTTAAATGGGAAGGGGTTTTTACATGTAGCGGATGTTGTGCAAGATAGTATTATAGTATAAACATCTATTAGCTGTTGGCACCAACTTAATGGCTTTTCACACTAGGCCTCGCTCATGAGTTATTAATTTTTCAACCCTGCTTTCATCAACCCTGTTTTATTTTACACTTCTTTTGGGCAAAGCAAGCTTATTTTGCCCAGAGGTGAGATCAACTCGGCGATGAGAACAAAAAATTCACACTTTATAATTGCACAGCGTCAACCAGGGGCGAGTATTTGTTGTGTGTTAAAAATACATGGGTTTTTTTTTGCATTAATACCTGAAAGAAGATCTTGAATGAGACAAATTTTGGCTGCTCATCAACAAATTTCGCAAAGCAGCGTTTGCCCTTAACTTTTTTCCCAACTGGCCAAACAGGGCCAGTTGGCTTTTAAAAGTCTTCACTGGTTCGTCGGCATTTCAAGTGGCCGGTTCTTTTTACACACAGTCGACCTTTAATGTTTGCAATAACTACATTTAAGTGAATAAATTAGGAAAATTTGGTAGTCATGAGGTTCTCCCCAGTACAATTTATATTTTAACTGGACAGCCGGACCATTTGGGGAGGCTTTCCAACTGGCCCGAGATGATTTCAACTGTCATTTGGCCAACGGGCCAGTGCTAATTCGAATGCTGCAAAGCATTTTACTTCACAAAATACGTATAAATGAATAATCTTCATGCATTGCCACACAGTTTTGTGATCTTTATTATAATCATATGTAAAAAATCAAGAACAGAGAGTAGGCAGGGTGATGGCATGTGAAACTGCGATGTGTTACATATGTTAATGCACCCAAAATGGAATGGGGGAGGGGGAAAACTCAACCCTGATAATTTCACACTCGTGTTGAAAATGTTGAGCAGAGTTGAGTTCTCGGGGTGTCTGAATGGTGAAGTTTTGCGATTAGAAAACAATTTGCCACAACACTCCAAAGGTACACAGTGTGGGAGTTTCAAGGAGGCCATTGCCTTCGTTGCCCCCTGGTTTTGGTCTTGCTGCCCTTTTGCAGTCTTCCCATAGACTTTTTAATATTTTCCAATGGTAGTGCCCAGGCCAGGGCTTCCAAACATAAAAATGGCAGTGCCCTACATGTAGGCCTTAAGCGATTGCATTCCTACCCTGGGTACATGTGGACCTGTTTTGGTCTACGTGGTCAGAGTCTGAACAAAGTCTGCCATACATGTACCGGTAGACTTTTAGAAAGTGCACTACATATATGCACATTATTTACCTGTATATCCCAAGTCACTAAAAAACATTATTGACAAAAAGAACATTTTTAATTTGTCCCCTTGGCCAGTGACATATACAGGGTGGATAAATAAAAAAAAAAAAAAAATATTGCTAATTGTAACTAAAGTAGGGCACATATGAATCAAAGGGAGATACCATCTGTTAGGGTTGAATCTCCTCTTTAAAATGACAACCTGGGACCAATTTCATGGCGCTGCTAAGCACAAATTTGCTTAGCACAGGATTGATTTCAGAATTTGTTTTAGACTTGCGTCGGGGAAATTGAATGTTAAGTAAGGTTGTTTTTGCCCTTACCCGACGTATTTATTAACACTGTATACTCAGTGCTTTCCCGAGACACTATGAAAAACTTCATAGCGTGCTCGGGTGGGACTCGAACCCACGACCTCCTGCATACAAGGCAGACGTCTTAACCACTCGACCACCGAGCTAGCCGGTGTTGAATGGCCGGTTCGAATCATTTCGCAACGGGGATTGCAATTAGTCAGAATTTGTTTTAGACTTGCGTCGGGGAAATTGAATGTTAACAGGATTGATTTGCTTTATAAAATGGATTACAGGCCAAACTTGTGTTCTTCGCACAGTATGAGAATACCTTTCAATACAGTATCACTTACGATTTTGGCTGGTAATCCATTTTTGCAAAATAAAGAAAACAAATCCTGTGCTAAGCAAATTTTTGTGCTTAGCAGCGCCATGAGATTGGCCCCTGATCATGTCATTATGTTTTCGGTTGACTGAGCAGTGACCAATGTTATGCAAGGGTCTAGTTAGGGATTTGCTTCACTTTCTTTAATGGCGTCCAGTGGCCTAAACCATGGCATAGCCTGTCGGATGATCAAGTACACATGTATCCATGGTGGCCATGGTTTAGGCCACTGGATGCTATTTTAGCAAGTGGCGCAAATCCCCAACGCAGAGGCGGATAATGCCTCATTAAAATACAGGAATACAATGGAATTCAGGGGGTCCGACCCCCTGAAATCCATTGTACTCCTGTATTTTAATGAGGCTGGATCATCACTGCAACTAGACCCTTGCATAACATTGATCACTGCTCAGTCAACCGAAAACAACAACAACATGATCAGGGTGTCATTTTAAAGAGGAGATTCCACCCTAACAGAGGATATCTTCTTTGATTCATATGTGCCCTACTCTAGTTACAATTAGCAATAATATCTCGTTTTTTTTTTTAGTTTTTTTTTTATCCACCCTGTATATTAAACAATTTGCCAATTGTTGAATTGTAATCAAGAAACCATGAGTGCATTGTTTCTTGCAGGGGAAAAGAGAAATTCATTTCTTAGAATGGCAAATTCTAATACTTCAGGAAATTGTTTTTCGGTGAACATGAAGCAAAATTTGTTTGTTAAATTGTCGGTTCAAGGAAGTAAGCTTGAGTGATTTTTTTAAAAACAGTATTTTTAGTTCCAAGGTTTATTTATGAAAAATGCAGTGGACCATGACAGTCTGATCTGAAATGTTTTACATTGTACAATGGAAGTTGGCTGTGAACGACAAGTTAATTTCCTAGTGTTATGGAACAACATTGTACAGTTATTTCTGGCAAATAGTCTTCATGGAAAGAATGAGGTGGAATTTATAAATGAATGTTGTGGTCAAACTTACAAAGAGGTCAAAACTTCCTAGAAATAAATTATTCCACGTCTGTAATAATACCTCCCGGAAATTGCCCATTAAAGCCCTTTAGAAAATTCACCATGCATGTTCCAATCACTGCCAAACATGGATGAATAAATGTTGGCACAAAAGGAGAAATGTTTTCATTCATCACGAGTTGCATCATTTGCAGTATCAAAGAAGTGAAGCCTTACCAAATAATGGTACCGGTATGTTACATTGTATGTTGATTTGTAGACATAATCACCATCCACATGGTATGCCAGGAAACTGACTGCATTCTTTCCTAGAGCCCATACAACCAAAGGGAATTATTTTCTCCGATTAGCAAAATGTTTACCCCTTCCGTGAAATGTATGTTTGTCAAACAATCACGCACCTAAGGGTTTGGTTTCTTAGTACTGTTTTTGATGAGGAACAGGTGATGAACAGATATAGATCTTTATGACAAAGGAACATTTTTCCATGTGGCCCACGTAGGTGAAAATAGACTGTGACGTTTAGGTTGCCAGGGCAGCTGAGTCTAAACATTTGCTGGTAATCTAGTGTTCATTGCTACGGTATTAAAACACATGGAAACATTTTGCTGGTTTTAGTGTAAACCAAGTAACCTTGACAACACACAAAGGGTGACATTTTCACTTTAGTACTCCTAGTGTTTAGGAGTTAATTGAAGCTTTACATTGTGGATATCTGACAAAGAACAAAGTTTAGTGAGCCAGTGCAAGTCTTTAATGCTTAGCGTACATCGACATTGCAACTGGAAGCAACATGGTGTTTTCGGCAACTGGAAGCAACTCGCAGCAACTCGCAGCAACTGGGAGCAACTGATCAGTTGCTTAAAAAGGTTGATCAATGTACGCGCACTTAATTGCAACTACTGGCAACTGGGAAAAATCATGTATTACTTTCTGGCAACTAGTTGTACCCAGCTGCGGTCAGTTGCTCGATGTAGGCGTACATGCAACTACATGTAGTTGCTGTCAGTTGCTTGCGTGCATCTGATCACGTGCGCGCACATCGACAGCAACTGCAAGCAACAGTTTCTTCCAGTTGCGAGGTCAATGTACTCTGGGCTTTACCGAATTGCTGTGTCGATGTGCGCGCTCTGGAAATGTAGACATGGCTGGATGCTCCCAGTTGCCGCTAGTTGCGCAACTGATCACTTACGTTGCTTCCAGTTGCCATGTAAATGTACGCTAGGCATAATTTAACAGTGTTTCTTTAAAGGATTAATTAAATTAACAGCTTACTTGAACCATTCAAAATGTTGACTGGTAAAACATTTCATTGGCATCCGGCTTCAATAAAATACAGGAATACGAAGGAAAATCAGGGGTATGAACCCCCTGAGTTCCACATAATCCTACATTTTAATGATGTTAGATGTCGATGAGTTACTGCTTTTTACTGTATTAGTTAACAGAAACTGTCGGAAGTGGTTGTTGCTATGCGTCATTTATTTTTAGTTAGCCTCAGAGTAACGAAAAATGTTTTGCGTTTGTCCCAAGATCATGACAAAAAACAGCAGCACTTAAAGGCCCTGTAGATGATCTGTACGGTAGATGCGAACCAAAAATAAGTAAATCGTTTGCAAACGATATAAATAATTTCATCTTTACGGATTATTTTCTGGTAAAATTATATCATTTTGAGCGGAAACCTTTCATTGGGTAGTTGCTATTAATTCAATCTTTACTTTCAGAACTTTCCCCTGCAAACTCGTCGATTACTTTTTGGGGTCATTGCAAATGATACACTGGGCCTTCAAATAGGACCCTTTCACAGGAGGTCAAATTGCTTGTCTTCCAGGAGAACAATAGAGCCATGTGGGGAAACGCACGTGTCTGCTAGCAGAAAAGCATGTGGCTCTATTGTTCTCTCCCGTTCTGGAAGACGAGCAATAGTTACCTGTGACCTTTTGACCCCCTATACCTAACACGGCTGATCTACAGTTTTCTGGCTCCTCTCAAACCTGTATTCATCAGTGCTTGGACGTGCTTTTTATTACATGTTTAATGCAGTTGTTTTTATTATACAGTACCAATACTGGTATATTTCTCGTCCTAAATTATTTACAAGCCAACAGATGGTCAGGGTTGAGAATTAGAGAAATCATCAATTAAAGATGAGTTGGCATGGGTTTCAATGGCAATTAAAAACCTTGGGGGAGGTTAGAGAAATGGGGGCATCCGGGCAGAATGATTTCTGTTGCAGGTGTTTCACATGTAGGCCGGTTTTTTACAGCATGGAGCGGCACACATTTTGAGGAGATTAAAGCCTAAAGGAGTAGTGTCCTGTGTATGCACAAAAATGTTTAAAATGCAGCCTTCGCCATCAAGATTTACTGCCAAGGCAATTTATTTATTTATTATTATATTTTGGGGGGTGGGAGAGGTGTTGAAGGGAGGGGTGTTTCTTATATTTTCATACTGTTATCTTGTCCGAGAAGACCATAATAATGCACATTTCTGGTGCTAAAAAGGTGTCTGTATAGACTATAAAATTCAACCGAGATACATACACTGTTTTCAGTTGAAGCACAGTCGGATTCCTTTTAGTATAAAAAAAGGTCTAAAAACAATTTCTGAAAGAGCTGAAATTTGTTTTGCTCGTAGCAGAAAAAAAGTCAACTTTTGCTTGTTAAAGTTTGTAGGGTCTTTCATTGTGCTGCACTTTTGAGTGAACCAAAATCACAGTTGTCAAATAGGAAGTTAAACAAGTTGACACATTTTCGTCGCTGTTTTGGTGGCATCGTGTATTGGTTGTCTGTCATTTACAAACTCACAAGCAATGTTGTGAGTGGGAACCACCTGTGAATGTGACATGATTTGATGGAAATCCGTGTGTCAAAGTGCAGCTTTCCAAGTTGGCTACATATGTACGCATTAATACTGTGGCCCTCGCATAGTGTAAACATACACTGTCACAGAGCCTAGAAAGGACTTTTCCTACCAAATGGTCACGCACCTAAAATACATCATGCTTGACTTAATTGGCAGCTTGCACCGAGCTACTTGTGTATATTCGCCGAAGACAGCGATTCAATGATGACCAAAGTTAACAAAAATACAGTGATCTTTTAATTGTTGATTTAAAAAGCACAGTCATAAATATGTAAAGATATATTTAGTAGTACTCTCAATTTAGACGAGAAAACAGGTTTTTAGATATCATTTTATTATCTTTAAACTAATCCCTTGTGCTTTCCCCACCACAGTAACCACCACCACCACCCCCACCTATAAGGGAACAATACCCCTGCTCATCAGTCCACAGTATGCAGAAAGTGGTCCGCAATGTTCACTTCATATCTCCTACTCCACATACAGCAGTGATGTTGAGACCCTCAGAGTAGTTCTCATCTTCGACAACCGGAATGTAACAATTTTGGAGAAGACAAAAAATCAGCAGAATCAGTGAGTAGTATGGATGTATCATTGTGCGGGTTTTTGTATTCAAATAGGGGACGTTTAACAATAGGAACAAAAGTCCACGATTGCCAATGCAAGGACAGGGGCGGATCCAGGAATTCTTCCAGGAGGGGGTTTTGCCACCAGGGAGGGGTTTTGCCCGTCATATTTTTATGTCTGCTTGTTTCGGACAGGCGGACACGCAAAAAATGCATTACATTATATTTTTTGGTGTCTGAGCAGGGGGGGGGGGTTTGACCCCCAAAACCCCCCCTATGGATCCGCGCCTGAAGGACGTCCGCGATTTGGAATTGTGTACAAAATAAATGAGAGAAGTCGCCAAAACTACATGTATAAGTCCAAACAAAAGAAGAACAATAGGCTGTCTGGTGGGAGGTTAATACAAGACCACGCGAACGTGTTTCTACTCAGCACTGTTATACAAATAATGAATGTTTATGAGTTAAATGGTACGAATATTTTCATGAGTTGAAAGATGGAATGTTCCATTCAACGAGGCGGAGCAATGGAAACAGACGCGCCATGCAATGGAAACGTATTGAAAAAAAATGCACGGTTGGTGACGTAGCATTAAATAGTTAAATTATTTAACGCCATGTGACCTGCTGTCGTCCAATAAAATGACACGGATCTACTTGGGCGTTATATAATACCATTTCAGAAATGCTTTGGTATCTTTATCCATCCAACAGAAACGAAATCCAATAAAAACTCTTATTTGCCAGTGCACCAACATCAAATTGAAACCTGCTTAGACACATGTGTTATTTTGGCTGTACAAAAAGCTGCTAATGCCTTTTTAGTGCACTGGCGAGTCGATCCAACTGCTGCACCGTAAAGTGTGACGTCGGTTGCCATGGTACATGTAATTGGGTCTAAACATTCGCTGGTAATTTAATATGCCTCTGCTAAAATGAAGGAAACGGGTTCACTGGTTTTAGTATAGACCCAATAATCATGGCAACACACAAAGGGTGACATTTTCACTTTAGTGCTCTATAATAACAGCCAAGGTAATTGATAAAAGGCATGGTCAAAAGGCATTTTTTAAAAGCGTTTAATGCTGATGCCCGAAGTAGAAACACGCTCATCGTATTAGATTATTTCAATATACATGTGTCACAACTTTAACTCAAACTGAATACCGTAGAATGTTTGAGCGTGATCCAAAACTGGTAAACACTGGATACAATTTTAAAATTTCTTAAATTAATCAAAATAATACCTCGAACAGTAAAGAACTGTCCATATTTTACAATCGTTACAAAAATTAACATAATAAATTTGACTGGTCACACTGTGTCATCACATTTTCAAGAAATAGTTGAAAATGCACGTAAAAAATTGTAGTTTTTGTCAATTTCATTGATCGTCCGTCCCTCACGCATAAAAACAACGTCTGCATAAAACCGTAAAGTCAATTTCAACATTTGTAAAACTGGGTCTGTGTATTAACATCAGTAGCAGGTAAACATACAGGTTCACTTTACATGTAGTTTTCATTTGTTGTATTGTCTGAAAGGCATTTGTCTCTTGATTTCCTAAGGGAATTGGATCACGCTCGTTTCTCAACATGAGTCATGTTTACAGGAAAGAAGTTTTGATTCATATGTAGTTGCTTCGCCGTTCTACATGTAGTTTCTCAGTTGAACTAAAAGTGTCACGTCATCCACTTTAAAGCGGGCCTCCTACGAATTGGTACAATTATCGGAGACTGCCTATAGACTCTACACACAATCGGTCTACATGTAATCGTACCCAATCGTAGCTAAATTCGTGGCAAAAATCGCACAGTGGGAGGCCCGCTAATAAGCAATCATTAATCGAGAGTTCTATGTATAAGGTACATGTACAGTATATAAAATGAAAAGTTTGTAAGATAATCATATTGTTTTTGCCTTAAAAACTATACTTTGTGTGTCTTTAACCACTTGACGCCTGAGGCCGTGTAAACATGCCAAGGAGGACTTGTAAACACGTCTAGGGGAAATTCATTTGTTACTGCGTTTGACATCTACACTCGCAGTAATTTCCGAGGGAAATGGCCAAAAACATTTCATAACAAAGCTACATGTACATTGGGATATACTATGAGAGTGCATCTTCATTTAACAATACTTTACCGTGGATGGTTGTTTTCCATCCTCCATGCTTCAACTAAAAATAAACTTGCGCCTACATGTACGTACACCAATGCAGTGTTCGAATTAGCACTGGTCCGTTGGCCAATTGAAATTGTTTTGGGCCAGTTAGAAAGCCTCCCCAAATGGTCCGGCTGGCCAGTTGAATTAAAACAGACCCATGCCGTAACTGACACATTGTTTTTAAAAAATGCATTAGGTAGGGTATTATCATACAGTGCCTCCTTTTAGAGAAAATTGAAGGGAAAATCTACCAAATTTTCCTTGTTTATTCGCTCACATGTGGTTAATTCAAACAACTGGGACCAATTTCATGGCGTTTCTCAGCACGAAAATTTGCTAAGCACAGGATTTATTTGCTTTATAAAATGGATTACAAGCCAAAATTATACACCAACTTGTGTTCTTCGCAAGAGTAGAAGAATACCTTTCAATACACATCACTTATGATTTTGGCTGGCAATCCATTTTTACCAAATAAAGCAAACAAATCCTGTGCTAAGCAACGCCATGAAATTGGCCCCTGGTTGTGAGTTAATAAAAAATAAAAAAAATAAAAAAAATAAAAATTTGAACCAGGCCACTTGAAATGCTGATGGGCCAGTAAAGACTTAAGCCAACTGGCCCTGTTGGCCAATTGGGAAAAACGTTAAAGGCAAACACTGCAATGTTTGAAAAAATCCCTGAGTTACTAACTGGTTAAAATCAAACCTAAATATACCCCAAACCTTATAAATCTTGGAGCACCCTTGAATAAAATAATCCCAATGTTGTTGGGCATGCCCTGGGGGAAGTGAACTCCACATTCACAATCGAACTTCACCAAATGTCACTTGTCAGTTGAAAAATATTACAACCACGATATCACAAAGCGTGAAATCAAATAAGCCAGTTTCCTGTAATTGCACAATGCAGTTGTGCAGTGACAGAAATGCTGAATGACAATGTCAAATAATAAACAGCGATCTGAAAAGGTCACCAATGACTTCTCTGCATTAAAGTGGTAGTCTATTTACTTTAAAGCGTTGATGCACTGATTTTCATCAGGCCTTTTTGTTATTTTGGTGTTTTTCTTGCCTGAGCTGTTGAAAAGAGCACTAAGGATTTTGCTCAGGCGTGTCTTGGTGACAAGGACCCAAGCCATACATTTACTTTGTTTAATTGATGAACATGACTGGGTTGTTTTAAATTTAACATGAAGAGCATCCAAATTTTAAGTGACCTGAAATGACCATACCTCTACAGATTTTGAACCAGTATACACCATACCTTTTGAGAAGTGGCAATCTTTAAGAGTACTTTTCAGCAGGTTCATTATTTGTTTTAGTTAACAAATTTGGTGTGATGCATGGGACAGTTTTCTGTTGATAAAAAAAGAGCCAAGTTACTGTGTGAGACACGCATATTAAAACAACCATTCCATAATGAGATTTGTGGCTGCACATATGCACGTAAGCTTGGTAATGCCCAAGACACCACATTTCGTGAACCATGTAAAATAACTAATAAAAAAGGCCAGGGTCATCGCTATTTCAAAAAAAGGAAATGACAGGCCCAGTTATTGCTGAGCAGACTGTTAAAGAGCATAAATTTGAATTTTCCTGTTATTTTGAAACACCCAGACTGTGAAATGTTTGTTTAAAATTCTTTGGAGAACAATGCTGTAACCCGTCATAATATTCGTCTGTGCAATCTTAACGTGTATACGTTACTGTGACTTCTACCAGTTGGAAATTTTTTTTGTATTTGGGCAATTGTTTACCCACAGCGCCTTGTTACTTTTACATACGTGTACATTAAGAAACCATCTCCACTGACTTAATTACAACCCTGTGTGAATGGTTTGTGTGGCCGGCCTCTCCATCTCAGTCTGTCAATGCCAATGGCACCACCCTGTTTAATAAACTTCAGCCTGAAGACTGTGAATTAAAGTCCCATAAACCATAGATAAGGCTAAATGAAAAAAGAAGAAGAAAATGATTTAACCCCTCCTTCCAAAAAACGTTGAGCAAGAACACGGCTGTATAAACGTTTTCAATGTGATAAATTGTGCAATTTTCCACTTTTTTCAACAAAAAAAAGAAGAAAATCCTACATGTAATTTTCTCTGATGAGCTTCTTTGTCGGAAAAAGTTAATCGTTTAAGCATTGATGGTTTATTTGAAGTAGCTCATTCAGCACCAGAAGCTAATTAAGCTAGGCAAGGAGTAGTAATTGGCTTGTGGTTCCATCATTTGTCTTCTATGAGTGCTTCCTTTTTTTGGTTACCTCTGTTTACCATTTTTGGACTTTCTCCTTGACTGTTGGTACAGAGCCAAGGGTAATTAGTTTCATTAATCTACAAGCATCAATTTGGTTTATAAGGGTATGTTCAGACGCAGGGCTACTTTTTAGTTAGCCCCAATCCAATTAATGCACCTAGTGGGGGTTAACTGGAGCTAAAGTAATTTAGTCCAAAATGCCCTCCCGTTCAAACGGTGATGATAACTCCGGAGCTACAGTTTCAGAGGAGCTAAAATGTAGTCAAATTTGACAGCATATTGGCCAGATGCCACAGAGCGAGGTCAGTTGCATTCAGTCAGTAAATAACGGTGGAGCTAAAGGCTCACACTATGAGAAATCTCCGGGTTGTACACGGGTCTGACACGGCACTGACCCGTGTAAAGCGTTCGACCCGTGTTGAAACTAACCCACCTCAGAAGGTGGGTTGAGAGCTCTCGACCTGTGTAGAGAAGTTCGACATGTGTTGAAAACCACAGTCTGAATGTCTCTGGGTTAAGTTTGGACCCGTGAAGATTTGGGAGCACGGCAGCATCGCACTGTATGTAAATGTTGTTTTACAACGAACCAATTGCAAGCTTGGGTTTCTCAGTGCAGTTCGTGTACATACAGTATGTCTGTGTTGCGTTTAGTAGTGTGAAAATGCAGCCGATTGGACCCATGTTGAAATTTTTAAAAGTCTACTAGTGTGAAAAAGCCTTAAGTCATAAAAAAAAACCCGCTGTGCTAAAAGTGGGGCTAGCTCCACAAATTTTGGGGGCTAAATTTGGGGAGGGCTAGCCCCAGAGCTACATGTAGCCCTACATGTAAATTGCAGTTCTAATGACGAGAGTTTGGGGTGGAGCTAGCTAGATCCAGAGGTAGCTCTAGAGATAGCCCCTCGTCTGAACGACCTAAAAGACAGGTCATGTCAATATTATTGATTCTAGCAGTACAGTGGTACAAATGTACTGTTTGGGATTCCAGCTGTCAAAGTCTTGACCAAGTGCATATTTGTAAGTTTACAAACCTTTTTCATACAGTGCAAAGTATCCCTTTGTTCGCATATTGTAGAAAGCTAATAGAGATCTGAAGAAAAAAATTGAAAAGAACAATTTTATAATTAGCCATTATAATGTTTGAATAACAAATCAAAATTCATGCACATAAAAACTATTTATTGAGCCAGGTGGTAATACAATGTATTATTGAAATATGTTTGTTATATTTAGATTAAAGGTAGTATACATGATTGGTAAACCATTACAAATAGTTTCATCCTCCTGTGTGATTGAAGGTATGTATGATTAAAACCAACCTGAGCAAATATCGACGTCTAACTTTTGAGAAATCAGTCAAAAAAAGGTTTATAGTCACGTCGCCCCAAAACCACTTCGCCCTAGCTGAACCACAGCCTGTGCTTGAAGTGGGCGAAGTGGCATTTGGGCGAGGTAATGTTTGGACACGGTGGTTTTGGGTCGAAATGGCCTTTGGGTAAAGTGCTTCAGGGTGAAGTTGTCCAGGGAGAGGTGGTTTTGGGGTGAAACGAATTAACGTCTCGCGAGACGAAAAATAATTGTTTTGCTCATTTCTCAAAGACTTTGGCACTTCAGACAAAACCATTTCAGGGGAAGTTTTCTACCGTCATCGTGTTTATATTGTGTAAGTTATGTGTAAATCTGTGAACATTTCTGATTCCTCGAGATAACAATCATGTATTCTACATGTGTGTGGGTAATTCCTGAAATTACTAGCATAGACAGACCTAGAAGTCCCAAAAATGTGATGTTCAAGGGTTTGCTGCTTATTATGTTACAACTTTCAGCTTGCAATTCCCCCGCCCACCA
Organism: Henricia sp. BOLD:AAB3569; assembly: GCA_037783545.1. NCBI lineage: Eukaryota > Metazoa > Echinodermata > Asteroidea > Spinulosida > Echinasteridae > Henricia > Henricia sp. BOLD:AAB3569. Next base: position 825,311 of record JBBELK010000284.1, read on the forward strand.
ATGTTACATGTAGGGGAAATAAAAGATTACCATTGTTAGCCATACAATCATCAGCTGTGTTATTAAATAGCAGATCATCATAAACCGGTTTTAGTACGTTTGGTTTGTGTGTGCGTGTAGCGTGTCTTGCGTTTGAAGTGAAGAGAAACAGTACCTTGACTGTGACAATTTCTGCTATGGTACCATTCCTAACTTGTGTCCAAAAGTACAACATGTATGTAAATGAGAGATGCCAACAACTGTGTATGCTATTATTAAGAAGGTATACCCCAGGCAATAGTTGGTTCTGGCTTAATGAAATTCTTTATTTTTATTCCTTTTCCCTCTTCCTGCGTGCCAGGTGGCTTGGCGATGTCTTACATCTAGGCCAATTAAGGAATCCCTTCCGTATTGTCTTTGAGGCTGAGCTTAGGGAGGGCGGCAGTATGGGTGGCTCTGCTATTGACTCACTCGAGATGAAGAATTGCTCACCAGGTTAGTCACTTGTTCAGTCAAAATTGAAGACATTACAGAAAGTATTGTAAGTGTATAACAAGATAATGGCCATGAAATAAGGCTCTGTCTAAAGATGGTGTAAATAAAAAGGTCATTACATAAATTAGGGGTTAAATGTTTGTGTCCCTAGCTGTTACATATTCAGGACACAAATCTCAAGAAGCGGTGATTACATGAAGTACGATTCATAAAACAAATATTTAAAGAAAGTTATTAATGATACTTGTCGGGTAGAAAATTTGTGCTGACGAAAAATAAAGGTTGAGTTACCGGTAGCATAAACTGAAATTGATTTTAGTTAGACTGCCCTGTCTCAACAGTTTGCTGTTGGAATCTTTCATCAGTGCTGCTGGGTATTTATAATGTCATTGCACTCAAAGAACACTACAGGATCAATATTGTGATCAATATAGTGCTCCTTACATTGCTACTTATACTGGTGTTTGTTTTTTCTTGAAATGATGCTGTAGTGAAGTTTCACTATAATTTGACATTAAAAGCATTTCAAATTGAACAAATAATTGTGGTAGAATCCCAAGGACACTCAAAATACCGAATCTGTATTCGGGTAACGTTTTCACTACAAGCGACTTTGACAATTGCAGGGTTACCCAAAAGGTGACTTGAAAAAGGCGAATTAGACCCGGGTCTGATTCGCCTTTTTTAATTCACCTTTTGCATTTACACTTAGCACCTACCCGGCTTCAACTCACCTTTTTGGAAATTGCGGAGTTCGGTTCGGCAAATGCGAATCGAGTGTAAAAGGGTACAGTGAAATTTCAATTTTATAGTCAAACTCGGCTGATTAAAAAATCTGCAAACAAAAGGCAAGAATGGTTTCCTGTCGGTTTACTTTGTAACAATAAAATTAACTATGTTTACCCCAGCTAAAACTCTTATATTATTCAACAGGTGGATTTTCAGGATATTGTCATCAGGACCCACTTTAGTAGTCGGCAACAAGAAAGTGTTTAAGAGAGTGATTAATATGTTGATTAAAAGCAGGAAATTAAACTGAGCTCCGAAAAGCAATTGAGATTCTAGCTCGGACCAAAAATTCACGCAAAGTGTGATCGTTGGCGCTCAGTTACTCCTAATTGCAGCTGGTCTTGCAGTTGTGTAAACGCAGACTGTTTGTGCTGGAACAAGTACATGTATCCTAGTCTGAGATTTACAAGAGAACTGGTGTGTGTAAATATATAAACAAAAAAATCTGTGGTTTCACGAAAGGCTGTTCAAATATTATACACCTGCTCATCAAATGCTATGTAAATGCAGGGGTGGATTTCAATTTGGCTGTTGGTTAAAGGTGGCATGTATCTCAAAAATTATTACCAACATTTGATAAAGAATGTGTACAGAGCATTATGCTAATGATTGAACTTGAATTTCCCCACGATTATGAAGGGTCTAGAAAATTTTGAAATATGTGCTTTCTCCTCCAATCTAAGGCACTTTAGGTGTTTTTAAAAAAAAGTTTCAGGAGAGGGCTTAAATTTGGTCTATGTTCGGCACTCCACAGGCACTTTCCATTTTCTACCTTTTATCACAACATTAGGTCACCTCTTAAGGGTGGGGATGAAACCCCCTCAACCCTCCCCCCTCCAGATCCGCCACTGAAATAAAAATTCAAGAAAAAGTACAAAGCGTTAATTATTTGCTTATAAATACTCAGCAATCTAGGAGCCTTTGGCATTGTTCAGACATGCTTAATTTTGCAAGTTGAACGTCTGTGCAACCTTTTGGTTAACATGGTGTATTAATGCTATTAAAAATGGCATCAGACCAGTCTTTATCTCACTGCTGAAACGTAAATTAATCCACCTCAGAGGGCGAGTTTCGTCCGAAACAAAAATGGTTGCAAATATTACATGTAGTACACATCTGGTTTTAGCCAGAGAGGTTTACCTGGAGTTACGTAAAAAAAAAATAACCATTCTGCTCTTTAAAAATAAGCGGGCGCATTCCGTTTTGGCAAACACTGCTATGCAGCAAAGCCCCAGAGTATTGTATCAAGTTAAGCTGGAAAATGTCTCACAGATGTACCGGTAGTACAAAAGGTGTTAAATGTGCATCTGCCCAGTGATACGTCTGGGTTTCAAATCCCACTGAGGACCTTAAGATTTTTCTCTCATCCTATATTTTTGGTTGCTTCATTTCCATGGTGATTGAGCACCACACCAAATCGGAATTTTTACTTTGCTTTCGTGATGCAGCCTTGATAGAAAAGCTGGGATCTTTTCGGAATATACCACATGTACAGATCCCTACCATCTGATTGGGAGCATTGAATTAGCTAGACCATGCATGCCTGTTCTGACTATACCCTGGGCATAGTCTTTGCCATGCCTCGGGCATAGTCAGTTTTATATTAGCGCATACCGGGTACATGTAGCATAGCTTTGCAGGAACTGTGCAGTGCGTGTACTTTGTAAATATTTTGTAAACATTTTTAAAACAGCGTGGTAAGCTGGTAATGGCGAAATCTCAAAGTCATTTTGATCTCGTATATGATGAATTAAGTCCTCATAAAGCGGCTAACAGCAAAAAGAGAAAGTGTCAGATGAAATAAGCTTTGCGGTAGATATCGACCTTGCATGGACTACAAATTTTATTAAGGTCTACTGTTAACCAATCAAATGACAAAAATCAATAACATTAAGTATATAAAACAAATATTGACTGCTTTTTATTCGGGTCATGGTTAAAATTATAGGCCCTCGGTGATCCCAAAGCCATAACTATGCCCCTCGGCTTCAGCCTCGGGGCATAGTAAGGCTTCGAGATCATCTTTGGCCTATAATCTTAACCATGCTCCCCTCATTGCAGTCAGTATTTGTATAAAAATAGCAATTAAACTTTTTTAAAAATATTGACGCTCAAATCCGCCTAAAATCGGACAGTGCAACTTTAATTATTACATGTACATGTACATGTAGTACAGTGGTTATTATATCCAGTAAAATATCAGTTTTTAAACAAGCATGTAGAAAAATCAAAAATTTAGGGATGACTTTAATTGCCACGACTCCAAACTACACTGTACATGTAGATAGACCACTGAAATTGACTTGCTGTATCAGGTGTCACTGTTCAAGGTCAATTTCAATGGCATTTCTGGCTTGAGTGCTTAATTGCTGGGGATTTTGTGAAGGTAGACAAGTTTAGGCAAGATCAAAACAACTGCCATTAGGGCCTTTTGTGTATGTATTCACAAATTAGTCATGCTTACTGCTCAAGCCTATTGAGACATTTACAACCAGCTGAGCCTGTAATGACTGTACAGATGCCGCGTCATGCAGTCTGTCACAATCATACTCTAGCGCCTTCTAATAAGGCTTACGAAAAGGCGTTCTTAAAGGAATTAAGGGACAAAAAGGAATTAAAGTTGTCGACAAATTTAATATCACCGATGCATTGCCCGGTGCATAAACCTTCATGAGAATCAGAGAATCTTGTTTTCAACGTCGCAACCCAATTATGATGATAAACTCTGCAACTACCGTATTGCAATTATATATGCTGCGCCATATTTGGCATTTTGAATGACGTCAACCATGCAACGATTGCATGGATGACGTCAAGATTGAGGCCTTGTTTCCCGACTCCCATATGCCGTGAAGTATGTAAAAATCTGTTGTGTCCTGACTCACGCCCTCTCAGTTCCGAGCGCCGAACTGCAAAAGACGGCGACTTACATGTACATGAAGCGTACAGAGTTAGGCAACCCTTTGCAAGTGTTGTCCCTTCCTTTAAAGGCATACATGTATATTGTTGTCAGTTTGACATTTGCAGTATGCTTGATTGCAATAAAAACTGCTGTACATGTACATATGTACTTGATAGGCAGGATGACTTTTGCTTTGGGGAATCAGGTTGTCATCGCAGTTCTTTTCTCGCCTTCCACCTTTGTGGTTCTAATCCTGTTGAATTACATGTAGTATGTGGATTGGGTTCGATCAGTCCCTGCTTGATTCATTCTTCTGTTTTTTCACACTTTGTGTCTGTGCTTAAGCACCTTCTTGGTGGCTACATACAGAGCAATGACTAAAGTTATAAATTGGCAAATCTTCAGCACGAAGATTCCAAAGTCTTCCAAAGTCAAACTGTTGAAATTTGTCACACTGAAGCTCAAAATGTCATCTTAACAAATATTGTGATTCCTATAAACGCAGATATTTTTATCAAAGTTTCAATGCGATTATATCCACCAGTTGAATTGCACAGTGTGAAACCGTACAGAAGAACGAATGCTATAGACCTTTATCATGGTGCGTTCATCTTTGTCTTGTTCCCCATAGTACGTGTTGGGCACGATCAGTGCGTCTGCGTGACCACACGATAGCGCGTGTAATCTACCATTGTTTTACTGTCTGCGCCGTGCTTTTCTTGATTGTGCTATGTACGTGTGTTCCATTGTGATGCACACAATGACTTTTTTAAACACGGGACCACATTTTTTTCTGCAAGCTTCGCTTTGGTTACGTTGATTTAGAAGAAAAGGGAAGATGGCCGCACCACAATAAAGGTCTATTAAATAGTGTAAACTACATACATTAGTACATTTATCATTTACTTACAGTCGAGCGGTATTTCATATACCGTAGTTTGCTACCTTTGCTTTCTGTTGTTTGCAAATCTCATGCTCTAGATTTTTAATTTTATACCAGAGGAGAAAAAAAGTCGATCCACAAATCAATATTTATTCGTTAACCAATATATTATTTGGTCAATAGGGTTTCACCAGTAAATCCATCATCCAATATATTCAAAGGTCAGTGTTTGCATTATGTACATATTTCTCTTCATAAAGAATCAATATATCTAGAAGGACAACGATATGCACTTGTGCTGCCCACTTGATCTCAGAAAACCCATTTTCTTTCGTGAATTTGCAGATGCTACAGACTCGCTCCATACTTTACAATTAATTGCTTTATCCTTGTGCCTGCTTAGAATACCAACTGTCTAAGTTGGTTTTCTTCCCTCCTAATTTTCAGGGTATAGCCATTTCCGAATGCCCTTGATTTCATGCCTAATTCAATTTGAGCATTGACGTAGCATTCTGTTTACTTTGTAGGAGAGACCTGCTTTCAGTTACTTAGGCCTACATCTACATTTGAATTCTATTAAGTTGACTCTTTGTTCCCCCACGTCCTTTTCGGAGACGTCCTTCATTTTGATATGCAATCTAATGGGATTTATTTCGATATATGCTTTTCTCAAAATATTCTAAAAACTTGCTCAGTAGGAATCCATTATAACCGCATGCTTGAAATCGATGCACGCGCCGACCAGAGACAGAACATCTTTTTTCTTCTTCTGGAAAAGGTAGCTGGTGGGCATTTTCACGTAACGTCAGTTATCATGGTTACCGTGAAAATGCCCTAATAATGACCCAGCGAGCTACATGTGATGTGTCATACAGTATTAAGATGCAGAATATACCATGAAAATGCCCTGCTGGTTTTACACTACCTATAAAACCCGAGGCCAATTTCATAAAGTTGTTCAGCTGAAAAATTTGCTTATTACAAAATTTCCGTCAGTCTGATATAATGTGTATTACAATTGATGACTGGTGTTCTGCTACTCTTGAGAAGAATACAATTTGACATACAATTTTGAAATTTTTCTTTTTCAATTCAAATGACATTATTTCAGTAAATCTTTCAATTAAAGTTTCAAAATATCACACTTATCATCAGATAAAGGTGTTGGTTGATTCACAGGACCATAGGCTACATGGTTTATATTCTGAAGCCCAGTATTTATAAAAAATCGACTCCAGAATTGTCATGACCGACCAGGTCACTGTGTCCCATTTTCATGGAATGACCCATATTAAAAACAAATTAATATTCAGTTTGTCAGCAAATCGATCTCTGTTTTTACTAATTCCTGCATCTAATTCCTGCCTCCAATTTTGCACCGTATCAGATAACACATTAAAATTTCAATTAATACCACAGGGTCACAAATTTAAAATTCTTATCTGTGCTTCGACATGCCTTTGCCAAACCTTAAGGGATTTATCATGACTATGAATTCATTAGATTTCACAGTGATAAGCTTGGTGTTAAGTAATTGAAATAGTACTTGCGAAACCATGATATGTTTCCCAATTTTATTCATTGTTGGTGGTTTAACAGAGTTCAGTGAATATATTATTAGTCTTTAAGGTATAGACCCTTTGCACGAGCGGCCATATTTGTGAGGCATGTTTTCTTATTTTTTACCTGTCATCGCATGGGCTGAAAAACCGCAGCATACATATTCTAGATATTATTGAAGTATGCTTAAAATCATTAAATGAATGTACCGGTACGATATCGAAACTACAATTGTTTTGGTTAATTTTAAATGTTCAAACCATTAACCTACATTCTGCAAAAGTTCAGAGCCAAAAACAACCTTAAAAATCATAAAATGAGGTGATTTTTTTGTGTGAATCATTTAAGACTAGAAGAGGATCTACTGTAGCAGTCAAAAAGTATCATTTTACATTGTTGACTACATGCATTAGGCCACTAGAACATCCAAGCCGGGGCGATTTTTCACCCCCAAGTTTTTTCACACTTGTCTTTCTCTAACCACACACATTTTGCTGGGGGCGAGACCACCCCAGGGATCGGCACCATCGTTTCCCACTTGAACAAGTCGGTCCCCTGGGCGAGCGCTTATCATTCCCTCCATTTGCTTTTGTATTTCGCCATCCCCCAAAATGTGGCAATTAATTTCTGAATTTGCTCATCCCCCCACATTTGTCCTTCAGCTGACTTCTTTTCCTGCAACATAGCCGATGTATAAGCTAATAAAAGTGATATTACTAGGCAATGTTCTCCAAAGACATGAAAGATCAGAATCGCACATGAACGTGTTGACAAAAATTCCAGCATATACTGTAGCATAGATGTAAAAAGATGTGTGGCATTCATGTTGCGCTTAGTTATGGTCGTTGTGAAATTGATCGAAACAGTAGCATGCGCTTTCAATTGACCCTCGCCATTGTTCACACCCGGACAAACTCGCCCCACACCATTTCACAGGGAATGTGTCTTGCTCCAGGGCCAAAATTTTCAACCCTGGTCCCGAGTAGTGCTGAACTCGCCCCGAGGAAAGAGCAATTTTGGGGGTGGCTCAGAAGTGGTGCGACAGTGAGAATTGGTAAATAAGTGGTAAATTGGTAAAGTGGTAAATAAGGCTTATTTTCACCCCCGCATCACCCCAGGGCTATCCCTGAGATTTGGTCTCGTGGAAAAATGCCTATAATGTGCTATAACTAGATTAGAGACTATTCACATTCTCAAATTTGAATGAAATCAGTGTTCTCAAACATTATCTCTGTGGGTTTTCCCCATACACGGTGGTGTGTGGGGCTTTCCTCCCACATCTAAAACTGAGAATTTCTTCCTGTTCCATAGTACTTCGTGGCCATGCTGAAGAACCTCCTAAGGTGGCTACAGGGCAACGACTTAAGTCGGCTAATCTCAGCAACCAGATCCCCTTAGGGGATCATACAAATATATATCTGTGTTGTTGACACAGCAGGTCTGTTTCACGCATTTTGAAGCAGTTCTTCACCTCCGGTATGGATCAAATAATGTTTGTTTGTATAATGCAGTTATCTTTGTATTATTCTGAGCTAATAACAACTGCTTGAGTGTGTATAAATGTCTGTCACAGCACGCCTCATGCAATTCATGGCCATCTGATGACCGCCTTTATTTCCGTTTTCCCCACACATTACTGTGGCCGAGCGGTTTAGGTCATTGACTCGCAATCATAGGTGAAAACTTGGGGTTGCAGGTTCGAACCTCCCCACGGCTATGGTACCTGTGCCCTTGGGCAAGGCACTCAACCACACTTGCTCCATCCTTCGGAAGGGATGTAAAGCCGTTGGTCCAGTGTGTTAGGTAATGGAAACGCACTCTAAAGATCCCAGAGCATTCTTTCGTAAAGAGCAAGGGGGATCATCCCCGGTGTCTCTGGCCATTTATAATTCTAATTAGAATTCTTCATGGGTTTCCTCACGCTTGCGAGTGACAGTGCAAATGAGCACTATTGAGGAATCCTTGGTATGAATACCAGAAAGAAATAATAATAATAATAATAATCTGGTTTATTCTGACATATGTTTCAGCTTGAGTGCTCAATCCACTACGGCCCAATTTGCTCCTTTAGTCGGTTGTTTTTCATGCTCTAAATGTCAAGGCAAAACACTGCATAAACGGCACCTTTAGGGTTGCACACAAGTAGAGCTCCCATAGGAACCAATGCTAAATGCCAAATTTTCAAAAATCATACTCACAACTCTCTCAGCTTCTCAGGACAACAACCCAAATACTCATTGAAGTCTCATCTTTTCAATTCTGTTCAATTTTATGGGGGTAATCCGTCACTTTTATTCCCTAATTTCCACTTGAAACAAAACTACTCCTGCAACAGTGAAAATTGCTAATCAGCAGCATCCATTTTGGAACAAAGGCACATACGCTACTGGGCAAAATAGGGCCACTTTTAGGAGCTACAGTGTCTAAAATGTTTATAGTTGGAAGAAAAAATACCCCACATCGCGACGATGGCCACATTTTACTCTTTCAGCTTGCAACTCTCTCTAATAAAGAAGAATTTGAGGGCATACAAAATATTCATGAGCTCGGCGCATGGATCTCTGCCTATTTACTTGGGTGCCCCTTTAGGCAGGGAATGAAGCTATTAGACAACTAGAACGTGATCTACATTTTTCACAGAGAGAGAGGAATTTCTGGCAGATTTTTTTTGTTCATATTTGGCAGACCCAACACGTTTTGCACTTGTTGGGATTTAAAGGCCCATTATATCATTTGAGATGACCCAAAATTGTACTTGAGTTGACAAAAAGCTTGCTAAAAGTGTTGGTAGCAATGGTAACAAACACCACATGAATATAAATTACATGAATATAAATTACACATGGTAGGCGCGAGGTAGAGGACTTGATTATTTTCCATAGACTCATGTGTACCAGGAAATGTCAAGACCTAGGGGCTGTGTCACGGTTTGAGCATGCGCAAAATCCTTTAAATTGAGGATTGCTATTCTTGTTCATTCTTGCTGAAACACCACCCACATATGTTTTCCTATAGGTATAGGGCTTTTGGAGTCAGAATTTGCATGGTTGCTAAGGACTTTATGCCTTAACGGAAGTACAACCTTCTACGCCATTTTTCTCTGAAGCGCTCCTTAAAAAATTGTGCTATTGGTCATCACGGAAATGGTCATAACTTGGTCAATCTTTGACGGATTGACACAATGTCTGTGGTTTCGTGAAGCTTATAATATACTCTATCTGATTAAGTCATTAGTTCCATTTTCATTTTGTTATGCAAGAGCCTACTTTTGGTGGAGTGGCTCACATTTCATCTTATCCTCATCTTATAACTACAGTACCATGGATGCTTTTAAGGATCTGCAAGAAGGAACTTTTTATGGTTTTAGTAACATTTAAATTAAATTTAAAGATAACGGTGCACTTGTTAGCTACAGATGAAAATATTGTGTACTTTCAAATACATGGATGTTACAGATAAGTGTAACCATAGAGTACTACTGCAAATTCAAAAGTGATGCGTGCTGTTCATCTGATGTGGATCTTTAAACGTGCATTATTTGTTGCAAACACTTTTTGATATGTGTGAGTGTGCGCGTCAAGATTGTTTGAAGATAAATTTGTTATCCCACTTAGGCTTGTGGGATGACTAATGGGGTCTTTTTTAATCTGGAAGTCTGTTTTGCAATCAATTTATTTTCCTACAAATGTTTTTATCTTCTCTCAAAATAAATAACTTGTTTGAGGAAGATAAGTTAAGCCCAAAAGAATAACAGATAGTGTGACAATGTATCGCCTTGTGTCAAAAACAATGTCAAAAACAATGTCTAGAGCTTGTTGTCACACTATCTATTGCCCTTTTGGGCTTAAGATAAAGTCGTTTCTTTTTTGGGAGAAGATAAAAATATTTGCGAGAAAATATCTCCATCACCAAAAGGAGAAGAGAAAGACACATTATGTGGACTTTGACCCCGTTCTCACTGGAGAAATCGCTTCATTCGACGATGATTCGACGAAGAGATTTCCTGATGTGAACGCACGCATCTTCATTCGACGATGATTAGAATCGCTTCATTCGATAAAGGAAATAGCTTCATTCGACGAAGAGATCGCTTCATTCGGCGAAGCAAATTTATAATGTGAACGGCTCCCTTCGTTCGACAAAGCGATTTGGCGGGCCTGTTGCACAAGCACGTTGTGCGTCGAGCGTTGTTTTTGACGCGCCGCTGGAAAACCACACAGCGTGTCTAGACGCTTGAAGCTCAGCGCTTGATGCGCGACGCACATGTACGACCTCGCACAGCTTCATTCCATCTTCGTTAGCAGTCCCTTTTCGTTCGATCTTCGTTAAGTGATATATGAACGCACGCTTCATTAACTAACGATGATGAATTAATCTTCATCGAACGAAGCGATTTCTCTAGTGAGAACGAGGTCTTTGTTGGCACTAACATTTGGAAAGAAAATTCTGCAAACCTATCATAAAACACTGCCAAATTACTAGAATTTTTGTAATTTCTAAAACCATTAGCATTCACAATGGTCAGGTATTCTATGGAATTGCCTAAATATTGGAAATTAATTCCTCCAAAGGTTAGGGTTAGTAATGCGATTCCAATTCCTAGCTTGGAATTTATTAGCTTTTTGTTTGTACATTAACATTTGCACTATAGCTGGCACACCAGGATGTGCAGTTTAGAAAGTCTTCATTCTATGCTGTTGTTGCTACCCGGTGCATGTCAATGCCTCGTAATCAACAGTCTGGTTGCATTATGTAATTCTTTCCTATCGTAAATTGATGCTATTCATGTAAAACTTGCATAAGGATAATTCTAATCCACCCAGAGAGGATTTCCCCAAGCCTAATGACCACTAAAACCGTGTCCGTATTGGACTAATTTTGGTAAAATTGTGACAAAATTTAATCCAATGTGGACGGCCGAAAAATTACTGTCGATTGTAATTTTTACGCTCCATTGCTGTAATTCTGACGGGGCGAGCCGATCGTCTCAGAAGAATTACATTGTAGATTTTACACCGCTGGAAAGTCCCGTGCGGACGGGCATTGTAATATAAAACCAATAAAACACACATTGTGGTCATGTAACTTCTGTGTGGACCTGAATGATGAGGTGACATATTTCATGGAGGTTTTACGTGGCAGGGGACATTCTGTGGGCCAAAAATAAATCCACGTACGGACGCACGGAAGAATTACTACGATGGAATGTTAACAGTGACTCGCTGTAACGTTTTACAAAAATTAGTCCAATGCAGACACAGCTTGCATGTATGAGAATCACTTTTTATGGATCCCATACTTCATTATAGTGACTTTCCAATTTTGTTTTATTGTTGTTGATTAAACACAATCACGTCCATTTTGTCTCCCTGCCAGACAACATTTTCTCCAGGACATGTACACTACACACTCGAGGTTCAATCAGTCATTGTCAGTAAAGTTGTTGAAGCAGTGATGCAAATAGCATCTGAGCAAAATCAATCACAAGCGTGTGGCAAAGGGAAAATGTAAGCTGGGGCCTTGGGGGTAATCCCGGTAATTACTTGTGATTACTGGGCAGACAAATTGGGTTGCTGTGAAAATTGCATGTTGCCAAATTGTGTTTAAAAATAACATTTTGTGCTTCAGTTTAATCTCATCACCAGAAATTTTAAAGCAATTATCTTGGAAACTGCTTTCTGGCACGTCGGGAGCTAGTGTGCTCCATAATGCAGTTCACAAAAATAGCTCACTGATGTTTGGAGCTGTGCAGTAGATTCTTTTTTTTAGAAATCACTAAATGTAACCTTAGCAATGACGTCAATGATGTCAAAGTCACACAATTTAACAGCTAATTCCAGAACCGTTACTACATGGCAGAAAGTTGTCCCATTTTCATTAAATGACCCATTTTCCTTTGGTCTCTGTGGTGTGCTGTTTGTAATTTTAACATAAAATAAAAAAATGACTTAGAATTTAAAAGTTATCTTTAATAAATTTGTGCCTCCACATGTTTGCCTATCCTCCTTGCTTTATTTAAAGCCCTATGAGTGAATGCAGTGTGATGCCGTGATGAGTGCGTTCAACCATTATTGATTGTGACGGCTTCACACCAAAGTCTCTCGCGAGACCAACAGTCTTCCTAATGTTCCCCCTCCTTATTCAATCATCTTCTCCTTCACACCTTCCACCTCAGACCTCCCCGCCCAGAGCTGCCCGGCCACTTATTTCCACTGTGACAACTTGGCTTGCGTGCATCCGGATGACACGTGCAATTTCCACAAGGACTGTCTATTTGGAGAGGATGATAGTCCTAATGAGTGTGGTATGTATCTTTCTTAGTGCCAGTGGGGTGTTATGGCCGAGTGGTCTAGCGCGTCGAACTCAAGTTCCTGTGCCAGTACTAGAATGTGGGTTCGATTCCGGGCCATGACGGGTTGTGGCACTTGTGATCTTGAGCAAGACACTTAATCACAATTGTTCCGTACTTCGGAAGGGATGTAAAGCCGTTGCTCCAGTGTGTTACATGTAACGCACTTTAAAGATCCCAGAGCATTCTTTCGTGAAGAGCAAGGGGAGGAATTCCCCGGTGTCTCTGGCCGTTTCTAATTCGACTTAGAAGTTGATAGTTATTCGAATATCTATGTTAATTGATCCCATTCCTGTAATTGGCAGTTCTTCCGCTGTTGAATGTGGTGAATAAATAAATAAATTATAGTCGAGACATTTTCGAAGACCTGAAGAGCACCTTTAGAAACCATCCAAATTGTGGTCACAAAGAAACGATCTTGGATGTTTGAAGGCCCATTGTATCATTTGCAATGACCCAATTTTGTTTTTCATGAGTTGACAAGAAAAACCTTACTCAAGGTGTTGATAGCAATGGTAACAAACACCACATGAATTTATTTCCATCCAAAATGGTATTTCATGTTGGAAATTGAAGGTGGTTTTCTAAAAAAGTCCCATGCACAGGACTTTTTTTACCATTCACTTGTACACAAAATCCATATATAGATTTTCAAGGTTTTCTGAAGCATTGATGCATCTATGTAGCTAAAATTTATTCAGGCTAGTTTACCAACATTCTTCCTTAGATATGTTAGTCTTATTCCACGAATCTGTAAAAAGTTTTATCTTGCAAATGATACATAGGGCCTTTAAGTTGGATGTTGTCAAGTCTTTGAAATGAGCCCACCTTTAAAGGCACATGTACATGTAGTATCATTTGCAATGACCTGAAATTTTACTTCATTAGCAAAGAAAAACTCGACCAAAAGTCCTAATGTTGGTAGCAATGGTAACAAACGACCCACACTGCAAAAACTCTGGTGTTAAATTTCTGACACCAACCTGGTGTAAAATGTGATGTGATTCTACATTCGCTTCAAAATTGTCAGACTGGGTCGCGCACACGCTGCGCTGTGCTGTCACAAAGGATGTGTACAGTGTATAGATGTATCCAAAGGACATTGTACAAATCGTTTCACTCGATCGTTCTCAAGGATACCTTGAGAAAACTTACGCTAGCAGAAGATTTTGTCGTAGGTCCAGACCTCTGCGAAAATATCTCAAGGATTAAGAAAATTTCTCAAGGAATGCTCGTCACTCTCAAGAGCGTCCTTTCACACGATGGCACTTTTGTAAGATTTTCTCAAGCATAAGAAAATATCTCAAGTCTTGGGAGTTTTTTGGCCTCGTGTCAAAAGGTGTTTTTGAAGCCAGAGAGAGAGAGAGTTAATAATACACAAATAATAAATGCATTGGATTTATTCAATACAACCTGTTCATGGGTTGGGACAGAATGTTCTACTGAACAAGGCAAAGCTGACTTGGTTTCAAAACCACATTCACCATTCAGGTGTTATTCCCTATGGCGGTGCATGCTCCTTTGAGGATGGATGGTGTGGTTGGGAGAATGTTCTACACAATGACTTCAACTGGACCAGACATCACGGCAGTACGGCTTCAACCAATACAGGGCCAAGTGTGGATCACACATTGGGCTCCAATCAGGGTAAGTGGGTGGGTGATCATTCTATTAAAAAAAGAAAGTGTTTCTCTTATATATTGTAAAACTTCTGGAGTTGTTTTCTTATAATTATCAGGATTCAGTATGGCATCCTGAATTGAACAACACCTTTACCTGCGCTGCGTTCCACTTACGCGAACGTTTCCAAACGTTGGGGCTAACGCTTTGCCCAATGTGGAACGGATTGTTTGCCAAAATACATTATCAAGATGGCGGTGTCCACTCCCCAGCAGTCGTAGCGATGTTGTATAATGTGGCTCAGCGCTGCTTTCAAAATTTTTGAGGAAATGTGACACGTTGCCTTTGATTGTGTATTGCCAGCGATAAAGAAAAAAACCACGAAGGGTGTGATTTATTTGTTATTTTCAAAACTGGAAACCATCGTCTGTCATCTTTCTTGTCGCCTGCGAACATTGTGAATAACACAAAAGTTTGTTGACCAACGTTGGTGGCATTTAAATTGTTTGCAAACCTTCGCGTATGTGGAACGCAGCCCTGTTTATTAAACGTGACAAGATAAAATCAATATTGTAATCTTGTGAATGCAAGTGTGACATTTTAAAACTTTTATTCATAAATACCTTAGCCAGTATATGATTGATTGAAAATTTCTGATAATTAAAACAAAGTGGGAAAGTGTGATTGCAACCTCATCCAGCTTTTTTTTATTTAAAGAGAGTGGCAAATCCAGTCTTGTTTCTGGGTGAGGAGTTGGTTTCTCGGTAATTTACTCGGGTAGCCCTTACCTTGATATGGACCTTGTACTGGGTGAATACGTGCCTTTACAGTTCCTCCACAATTCCCTGTGCGCAGTCGACGCACAGTGCATGATGGAACGTAATTCTAGTACACCGCACAGGAACGCTCAGTTTGATCGTGTACAAACGAATGGGATTTCGGAGGGAAGTGGAGCTCTCAGCTGCTTCAAACTCTTAAAATGTTGCGAATTTGTGTTTTTGGCACAAATGTTACCTGGTAGGAAAGAGCTCAGATACAGATTCAACGTACTGTATATCTGTTTTGAGATTATATCGGCGTCTAGGAGTTAAATACTGACTTGATTTAAATGACACGAGCTCGGTGTGCACGGTAGCGCGACGCCGGCTATCGTCAAGACTCCCCCACACTCATTGCGGCATGCACGCTCATACTATAGTGCCAACTACCGTGCCACCTACCGTGCACACCGACCTCGTGACAAAAAGGAATTGTGGGGGAACCGTTAAGGAATGCATTGCATAAAAAAACAAATCGATCAATTAAAAACAAACAATTTGTAAACTTGTACACTTTTCCAGGTTTTTATATGTACACTGAAGTAAGCTATATCAGGAAAGGCCATGAAGCATACATGAGGAGTGTCTGGTTCCCGCCACCACCCCCTGAGACGTATGATAAGACTTCACCTCACTATCAAACGTGTAAAGTAAGTAATGTTCCTAAAACAGACTGTCCATGAGGATAATTCAATCATGTCTGCCGAATCAGTTCTTTATTGTCTAAAGTGCTGATTGGTAAATGATGGGGAGAATTTTCCCAGGCAATTTTCCTTCTTGAGCAATGAAAATGCCAGGGAATTTATCCGGTAAGCGCCAATAGAAACACACACCGATCCGCACGAGTGCGCATACAGGGGAGAAAAGGTAAACATGTGATTGCACAATGACTGACCCAATGCACATGCTTGACCCCTGCATGTGACCTTTACCGGGCAAATCCACGAAGCGTGATGGAAGGCCAGCAAGCTTGGCTATTTTCTGGATAGAGCGGCTCAGTGGAAACTTTGCATTACCAGCTATTTACCGGCAAATGGGTTTACCGGTAACATTTCGAATCTTCAATAGAAACACGCTATATGTGATTTGTTTTCTTATTCTGCATTTGTAATGAGAGAGTTCACTCTCACTGGTTCTTTTCAGAATCACACATCTTCTCAAAAGATAAAGTTTACTTGTGCAATGTTTTTTACTCGTGCAATTTTGTACCAAACATGGCTGCAGGGCTGTGCGGTCAGCAGGGCCGTGCCGTCAGCAGGGTCGCGCCGTCAGCAGGGCCGCGCCGTCAGCAGGGCCGCGCCGTCAGCAGGGCCGCGCCGTCAGCAGGGCCGCGCCGTCAGCAGGGCCGCGCCGTCAGCAGGGCCGCGCCGTCAGCAGGGCCGCGCCGTCAGCAGGGCTGCGCCGTCAGCAGGGCTGCACCGTCAGCAGGGCCGCGCCGTCAGCAGGGCCGCGCCGTCAGCAGGGCCGCGCCGTCAGCAGGGCCGCGCCGTCAGCAGGGCCGCGCCGTCAGCAGGGCCGCGCCGTCAGCAGGGCTGCGCCGTCAGCAGGGCTGCGCCGTCAGCAGGGCCGCACCGTCAGCAGGGCCGCGCCGTCAGCAGGGCCGCGCCGCGCGGTCAGCAGGAATTGCGCAGTCAACAGGGCTTTGTGGCCGACGGGGTTGCATGTAATATTCCATGGCTCTGGTATCCTTGTGCTAGCTCCCTTCTCTGCGAACATTAAATGCTCTCTCCTCAATCATTTTGTTCCTACAGATCAGGTTCTTTTACCACATGTACGGAGACCACATCGGCAGCCTGAAACTTTATGCCTACCAGAATACTACACCGGAAACTACCAACGGGTTATTCACTGAGTACTCTGAAGACATTGACTTGTGGCAAAGTGTTGTTGCATACCTCCCTACAATAACTCAAAGGTATGATGCATTATACAATTAAGGAGTTCCAGAGCAAAACACTGTATAAACAATTTTATATTACAACTAAGCACTCACACGTAATGTTAAATTCCAATAAGTAAAACAGTTTTTTGTGGTATATAGCACTGTTTTTCAATAATCTTTTTTACAAATGTTTAGGACTAATGGTCGAGAATGTATTGACACCATTATATCAGTTTTTTTTAAAATGGCATTTACTGCATTTTGCGATGGAACTTTTCAATTGTTGCCTGCTGTGAAGGGGTCTGTGGTATTTTGTACACCCATTAGGGGTGAATGCAGGGATGCCAGTCTTCCGGTTATAGCCGGAATTCGTTTTTTAATAAACGGCCGGAAATATAAGAAAAATATATTTTCAATTCTTCAAGTCCAAAAAAAACATGGAAAATTTTCTCACTAATCAACGATGTCCGGATATGCCATGTATGTACATGTATGTACACGCACGTAGCACGTTTTCCCAATGATTTGCACACATGCAGTATATGCAGTATATGTCTCATTCACGGCTAAAGTATCGCGAAACCAGACTATCGATCAGAAGTACATAGAGGACGCTGTATCCATACAGCAGTGGTTAGATCACATACATACTGACATATCCATTGCATTTCACTCATACTGTCAATGTACATACTGTACAGTATACTGTGCTGGCGAGTCCATGTGCACACATACATGCAGTTATTATAATAGTGGATTTTTTTCCGGCCCTGAAGAGGTACATGTAAGAGCCACTGGCATCCCTGGGTGAATGGCACCCAAGGCGAAGCTGAGGATGCCATTTTCCCCCGAGGGTGTACAAAACCCATGGATCCCGTTCACAACAGGCAACAATTGTTTTGTTATACCACGGTAATTGATTACAGAATTCGTGATGCAAACAAACTAATTAAATGTTCCCTTTTTTCCCTTTGTGCTGATGCTGTCCTGTTGGAAAATAAAATTTCTGATCTCATCTTAAGAACGAGAAAGAAGGCAGTTGGTGGTTTTATACCCACATTTTACATCTTGTTTTTGTAAATTCAGGAAACATTCTTTAAATACTTTCCATCTTAAAGAGTGAGTACATAAAGTACAATTCATACAAAATAGTTTACAGGCCATTTTAATGATTTTTGTACAAAAAATAACATATCAGGTGTAATGGGGGAAACTAAATGTCACACTTTTGGACCCCTAATTTATAGAAAGACCCATACACTATGCTAAGGGTAGCATTTTATGAAGCCTGGTATTTATAAAAGAAATCAAATCCACAAGTGTCACAATGTAATGGGGGCAGTGTATCTCGTTTCATGGAATAATCCACTTCTGTTTTTGTGGATGTAACGTGCAGTTACTACCTCCAGTTTGAGAGTACCCGAGGCAGGAGACATGAAGGAGACATGGCAGTGGATGACATAACACTGAGTCGACAATGCTTCCAGTTAGATGATCTGGCCCAGGCTACCGTCACCCCTACGATGCCAGTTGGAATTACCGAAACACAGAGGTCAAAATCCACTGAATCAGGTCAGTGTGATATGTAGGATTGAAACAACCAAACATGAGATAAGAGGAATTTTATGTGTCACTCATTGGGATTTTAACCTAAGACCTCCGACATTCCGGGCAGATGCTCTACTAACTGAGCTATGAGGCCCAGTTGTATACTACTGGTACATGTACCTCAAGTCAACCTATAAACCCCATTTTTCTCTCGGTGTTGCCGAAGTTAGCACCAAGTTTGACTATGACAGATTTGATGGTGTTCCATTTAAAACCCTTAAAGTTGTTGCATTTTCAACTTTCATTTTCAAACATAATTCCAGTGTTTGTCTGAATTTCAAAAACATTAAATGACTAGACATGAACTTTCTGTTCTGTGTCTCCTTAAATTCAAAAGAATGTTTCAGTTTACTGCATATACTGCAGTATTTGCATATACTGCAAATACTGCACGATCAAATTAAAAAACAAATACAACATGGTTTTCTTGGAAGATAGTGAAAACTAACGAGTCCTCGGTGATGGATGATTGGCACTGTCTCCCTCGTCTGGCGCCTCCGTAGATAGTGAAAACTAACAACCCTGAGGTGTTGGATGATTGGCACTATCTCCCATTAAACCATGTTGTATTTGTATACTAACTTGCTTTGTCACATGAAGCGGTCTCTTCATCGGATGAAGCTATTTTGCTTTATTGAAAGAGGATATTATAATTTGTTAAATCATGGAGGAAGGAACAACCTCCATGGTTTAATGAAGAAGAAGAGTGCATTCACATCAGGAAATATCTACGTTGAATCATCATCGAACCTTCGTCGAACGAACAAGGTCTAAGTCAAGTCCCGAGTACAACTCGGTGACTCCAAATACCAATGACTAACTTGACTATCGCGATGCTTTGTAAATAAAATCAATACAGACACTTACTAGACATTCCCTTTAATTCTCTCTCCCCCCCCCCCCCCCCCCCCCCCCCCCTTCAGAAAGTGCCACTGAATGTGCATTACTTCACTCATTTCATTTCTAAATGCTGGTGGCATTTTTGTTTAAGTCATGCCCTAGCCTTGGTCTAGACAGCTGTATATTGGCCTAATTGGTTTACCTTTAATACCATTAGAAGGACATGCTTGGCAGACGTTAGGCCAATGAAATTAGATTACTATTTTCTCGTCAACCATTTATCAAATTTTGGTGAGGGATTTTTTTCATTATTCATTATTTAGTCAAGGAAAAATACAACCTTTACACATACACGAACTGCCATTTAGAAACTGATTATTAAGGCTCTAAACTCACCCACAAATGGTTTGGTGCCAGTATCAATTCCATTGAGTTAAACCAGGTAGCTTGTGTTTGAAGGAACAAGTTGAGATGACAAAGTAATGGGAATTGACAAAGGAGATGTCTGGTTATGAAAGAGCAATATATTTGAATATAAACACAAAAGCTGCAAAACACAGATCGCGACTGCACAACTCAAATGAAAACTTTTTACTTGGGAGTATTTTGCATCTGATTTTTACCCTTTTTGTGCAAAATAATGAAATTTTGGCATAATAAAAAAATTTGGTGCGGGGACAAAATCACATGCGGGCGCTGACGAGAAACTAGTAATCTAATTTCATTGGCCTCATGGGCAAATTACATTAATTGGGATGTACCCAGGACTACATTGTGGCTGATGTTTTTAAATTGGATTATTTTAGCTTGGCCGAAAGTATTTGCTGAAATGTGTTCGCTGTCAATGGTGGTGAAAATCTCTGGGGACTCTCTCGGCATTAAGTGCTAATCAGAAAAGGCCTGCTAGATGATGTGTGGATTTTCCACTCTACATGTATGCCACTGAAAACTTTGTCTTGCAGTAGAAACAGGCCTGCTGTAATAAATGAATTTAATAATTTGCATGAATAGGTTATTAGATACCGTAGTCTTTCGCAACGAGAATTCATAACTAAAGGTAGAGTGAATAGGTACAGTGTAATGTTACAATCTGCACAGACTGCTCACTGAAGCATGTCTACAGAACAAATGGGCACTTTTTTCTTTCACTTGGTGTTACAATTTTTTGTGGGAAACTTGTACCTGCAGAGAGATTTTAAAAGGGTCTCAGGTTTTCCTGCTTTAGTTATCCTTTGTGGGTTTACATTAGGGTCTTTCTATAAATTAGGGGTCCAAAAGTGTGACATTTGGTGTCCCCCGTTACACCTGATATGTGTTATTTTTCGTACAAAAATAATTAAAATGGCTTTTAAACCATTTTGTATGAATTGTACTTTATGTACTCACTCTTTAAGATAGAAAGTATTTAAAGAATGTGTCCTGAATTTACAAAAACAAGATGTAAAATGTAACGGGGGACACCAAAGCTGGACCCCTAATTTATAGAAAGACCCATTATCGTTTTTCATTAAACTTACTATTAACTTACTATTAACTGCTTCATATCTGAAATATGAACTTTGTAACAGAATTATACTGTGGGTAAACCAACCTGTGTGGAACGTCTTTGGCATTGTACTGTCTTTCTAATTGCAGTGAGCCCTCTACCAACTCGGGTTCCCCCTGAAGCAATGACGTTCCATTTTAGTACATGTGGTGGTACGGGCTCAGAGGGTCCCCGTCAGAGCCAGTGTAATGTGGCCTATCGTCATGATAACATCTCTGTCACAGTTTTGGACGGGATGCAGAACTGGGTGGTGCCTGTCACAAAAACTTACAGGTAGGCTTGTGAATTCCCATTCTCTAAGTCCACCAATTAGAAAGGCATACAAGAATAAGCTTCCAAAGTTTGAGGGAAAAAAATGTAATATCGTCCTCTTTGGTATTTGAACCCGAGACCTCTTGCACACTAGACAGATGCCTCATGTTACCCTACTTTTGTTTTAATTGCCTGTCCTGTTACGTAGAGGTTTGTAAACATTTTCAACACAACTTTTCTGCTACATTAAGCACACGTTTTTTAGCTAGTGCTAGAAAAGGCACAGGCTCGTCAGCAATGCGCGCGCTAATTTCGTGCACTGAAATACGCAGCTCTATAGCAAAGGCATGGAGCTGCATATTTCGTAGCACGAAGTTGGCGCAAGCGCATTGCTGACGAGCCTCTGCCTTTAAGCAGCACCATGAAATTGGCCCCAGGTCACATATTTCAGTACTTCAAAGATAAATGCTAGTATAAAAAAACATGCCAGACTCTCTTAAAATTGGTGTGACTTCAAAATAAATTAACACAGAAATGCCATGCAGAGCTAGAGTTTCACTGTCTGGGTATGACGTCTGGCCACCACACATGAGCTATGATTGAAGTGGAAGCTTTTCTCTTAAAGGCCCAATATACATTTGGGTCATTCTATAAATTAGGGGTCCAAAACTGTGACATTTAGTGTCCCCCGTTACACCTGATATATGTGTTATTTTTCGTACAAAAATCATTAAAATGACTTTTAAACCATTTTGTATGAATTGTACTTATGTACTCACTCTTTGAGATGGAAAGTATTTAAAGAATGTGTCCTGAATTTACAAAAACAAGATGTAAAATATAACGGGGGATACCAACATTGGACCCCTAATATATAGAAAGACCCATTTGCAAGATTAAACCTTTTACAGATTCCGTAAAAAAGGGCATAGCAGACAATTGCAGACAATTTTTTCAACCATTCGTTCAACACAAAAACCATGCATGGATTTTTCTGAAGTATTACTGCATCTATGTGGCTGAAACTTCTACAAGGCAGTTCAACATTACTCTTTAGTTATGCGATGCTGTTGTTCCTGTTTACCAATGTAATCTGTCTTTAATATCTTGCCTTCTTCCTCCCTCCAGCCTAAGAGCAATGGGAGCAGGCGGGGGGACCGGTGTGGAGAACACGATCTCCTCCAGAGGCGCTCAAGTAGAAGCCAGCTTCCATTTGTCGGCCGGAGAGCACCTCTTGATTCTAGTCGGCCAGAAAGGCGAAGATGCTTGCCATGACATGGATGGGGTAAGAGATCTGGATGATTTTTCATAAAATGAGGTATGAATATTAAATGTAGGCCGATAATGTGCACTGCATGAAAAATACTTACGTTAAACTTAGGTTAAATACCTCAGTCTCATGAGTACTGTACGTGGCCGAGTAGTTTTAAATCAATGCACTCTTACTGCCCACTTTTATGTTCCCACAGCAATCGCGTTCACACCTGAATTTCAACTGACCTAGGGTAATACAATGACGGGGATACAATCAGAATTGTATAAACTGGGGCGAGCTACCATGACCATAGGGTAATTTCGGAAATTCAAATTTACACTTTGGGGGCTTTGGGGGCTTGTACAGTGTAATGCTTCACGTATTCAAGTTGTTTAATTTTAAACACATGTTTTTTAAGCATCATTGATGGAAGTGTAATTCCTGAAAAAGTGATTGCAATGCCATTCTCAGTAAGTGTGTAGGGTCCCCAAAACCCTCGGTTTCGGACATACTCAATGAGTACGTCCGAAACCGAGATATTTTTAGATGTACCATGCATATTGAGAATGGCATTACAATCAGATTTCTAGGAATTACACTTCCATCAATGATGCTTGAAAAACATGTGTTTAAAATCAAACAACTTGAATACGTAAAGCATTACAAGCCCTCAAAGTCTCTAAAGTGTAAATTTGAATTTCCGGAATTGCCCCATATTCAAAAGGGGCATATTTTCATTGATGAAGAGAAATCACTGGGGCGTCACTAAAGCATATCGACAAGACACGCAGCTGCCATGTGAATCCCGAAAAGTGACGTAAATTTAGCGATTTATTGCGCAACTCAAAAAAATGTTTGTGGTCGCGTCGACTTCGCGCCGAGGTAAAATTATGAATTAGGTTGAAACTGATTTGAGTTGCTACTTATTCCTCAAATTACAATAAGCCAGTGGTAGCAAGCTAAATGACTTCATATTTTCTGGATGTAGACATTAATTTCACTAACCACACTTAGACCTATACTGTCATTCTATTCTGATTCGTTCTGACCCGTTACAGACAGATTTTGGTGCCAGCGGTACTTGCAAGGCTGAACTGACAGATGTTGAAAGGCAACGATTTGGTCTGGAAGGGAAACTGGCTGGGGGTGGTGGAGGCGGAGGAGGGGCAACATTTATTGCCAAAGTAAGTTGCATCCCGGTTAATTGTTTCTACACTGCTAAAAAAATTAAAAAATCCCAAATAATGTTTTTCTGCTTTATTTTGGTGTGTTTTGTACAGTATTATGACATTTCTGATTAGTGATTACATAAACTCACCAGATGTGCCTTTTAAAGGTAGTCTACTTGTTTGGTAATTACCCTCCAAAAAAAATCTGAATTATTATCTTTAAGCTTACTTGTTATCAAGATGGTGGTAATCATCCAGTGAAATTATTTCGTCTGAAGTGCCCCCATTCATGAGAAAAATGACAAAATTGTTGTTCATTCATGCACAAAAACCGTATTGTAAGTATTTCTGCATTTTTAATACAAAACCGTTAGTATTACTGCATCTATGAGGCTGAAATTTTGACAATGTAGTTTTCTCGAACTATGCTTTCAATTACCAGTGGAAATCATGCCGTTTTTAAGTATACTACCTTTAAAGGCAGTATACATGATTGGTATCTCGAAAATCAGAAATGTTCACAGATTTACGCCTAACTTACACAATATAAACATGATGACCGTAGAAAACTTCCCCTGAAATGGTTTTGTCTAAAGTGCTATAGTCTTTTTCGTCTCATGAGACGAAAATTCAATTCGCCCCAAAACCATTTCGCCCCAAAACCATTTCGCCCAAGTGCCATTTCACCCCCAAACCACTTTGCCCGAGTGCCATTTCGCCCCAAATCACTTAGTCCAAACGCCATTTCGCCCCAAATCACTTAGTCCAAACACTACATCCCCTAAATGCTACTTCGCCCCAAGACCACTTCGTGCACAGGCCGTGGTCCAGGGCGAATTGGTTTAGGGCGAAGTGGTTTTGGGGCGAAATAACTGCAAACCCTTTTTTGACTGTTTTAGACGAAGTACGGAGCTGGTGGTGGGCTATCAGTCCTATCTTCAAAAGGATATTCAAGGCTTTATTGGGTCAGTACATGTTACACTCTATTCATGGAAGTGTGTGCATGATTGTCATTTCAGTGGAATGAGACTACGGGAGAGTACACACCATTGCTAGTAGCTGGTGGTGGCGGTGGTCTATCCTTCAGCGCCGGTCCATCCTCAGAGGGAGTCCATGGTTCGGTAGTTACTCCTGGATCTGGGTTCTCGGGTGCTCAAGGCTCCACTTACGATGTGTCAGGTACAGTGTATACTCATGACGTTGTTCTTATTTTTGAGACATACATAACGAGTGTGTGTACACATCTCACTTAGGCCTAACGAAGATTGAATGAAGAGCAATACCGTTCACATTAAGCAACCACTAACTAAATTCGCATAAAGCCAGGCCTCGAAATTCGTGTTCAAAAGGGCACGGCAATAATTGCCTTGCCTTTTCCAACATTTTAAGGGCATCACGGCAAATCTAATAGTAATACTAATAGTACTTAGGGGTCGTCCATAAAGTACGTACGCATGAAATGCCGACTTTTTAGACCCTCCCTCCCCCCCTGTACGCATGGCGTACGCAGTGGCTCCAACCCCCCCTCCCCCCTGTACGCATACGCATTCTATATATACCTCAGCATTGGTAAAAATGGTTCAGTACTACACTGTACATGTATAGTGCTATGTACTACTACGTGTAGTACGCTTCGCATGTCGCCACCTAAGTCTGAAATAAATGACAAAATGTATAGATTTCTTTTGCATTTTGTTTTGTTTCCTTAAAATGACACATCAAGCATCATTCAACTGGGGATTTAATGGGAAAAACCTAATTTGAGGAGTGAGAAAAATGTGAGATGTGTGAGAAAAATGTGTAGCCTGTCTAATATATTTCGTACATAAGGTCTGAAACCATGGTCAACTTGTCCATCCTTTCCCGATTTACTAAAAAGACATTTTCGGTTTGCGTACATACGCATTGGCTTGGACCACCCCTCCCCCTGTACGCATGGAGTACGCAATGTCAACAACCCCCCCTCCCCCCCTCCGTGCGTACGTACTTTATGGATGGCCCCATAGAACAAATGCCATATAAAGAGAGTCTATCCACAATGGAAAAGCACGGCAATTAAGAAAATACCTCTGCAATGGTTGTTATCTTCTCAAGACAAAATAAATACATCAGGTATTTTAAGGAGATAGGGTTGACATTCGCGACGAAACGCAGTGCGGCCGCCATTTTGTGTGCTACGCAGGCCCAATGACCACAGTTGTATCACGAACGGCAAGCTAATGTTCGTGCATCTTTGTCTTTGGCCGTATTCTGCAATCGAAATGTAAGTACTTACATGTACTTCATCATAGTCGACCGCAAGTGCACACACGTGCTGTATACCGAACCCATGACCGAACCGCTAACGGATACCAATGAAGCTCGCTCAACATACATGTACAATTTCGCACGGAAACCAGGGTGAAAAGTTCGATTGAGCGACTACAGTAAACTATCGACTAGAGTCTTCCCGAGCGACGGGAATTTTCTGTTGTTCGAGGAACTTTCGTCGAACTGTGCGTGTACTTTTTGAGCATGCTAAATCTCGGCGCGGTTTAGCAAAAATTGCATACGGTTTCGTTGCATTTTTAAACACCGGTGGAAAAGCTAGTTTTGTCTCTGAAATGAGTCACTAAAAGTGGAAAATGTGACTTTTTATATGCGTGTTTCAATGAAGGGCACCGACAACAGTTGAATAAAAAGGGCACGGCAATTTATTGTCGTGAAATATTCATGATTTTGAGGGCATCGCGGCAATGGCACAGGGCATTTGTCGTCGGTTATTTCGAGGCCTGTAAAGCTGTACGACACCCCTATCCCATTACATGTTAAATTGCTTCCTTGAATGAAAAAGTACACATTACAAATTTGCTTTGTCGAATTAAGTGACTTCTTCATTGAATGAAACTGTTTAGCTTCATTGAAAGACGAGATTCTAATTTTTGTTGGATGAAGAGGGTCTGAGACCTTTTGAAATGGAAAGCACATATTCAGAGTCGACAGCCTTGCACATGTATCTTGGAACACACTGAGTAAAGGGCCAGTACTACAGGGATGTCGTATCATGAAATATGTGCTTTCTTATGCTACGTTTACACCATGTCCCCGGCAGTCCCGTCGCCCCGGTTTGGCCAAAACGTGGTGTGCCGTGGAACTTTTATTGTCTTTGTATTACTTTGGCTCGACTTGGCCCTAGTTGGGCCGGTGTGTTGCGTTCTACCACGGTGCGTTACGTCCCGGTACGGAAAGCGTGGCGTGCCGGTTCTGGGATGGCGCGCTACGTTTCAAGCACCGTTCCACTATGGATGGGTCCACGTCCCAGGCCGGCCTGCTAAGTTCTGATGCGGTGCCTCACGTCTGTCACGTTTGTTGTCCCGGCCCAATACGTTCCCGACGGTGTGCTAGGGTCTGCTGCGGCGCCCTGCGACTGAATGTGGCAGCTGTCCCGTTTCACGCCCCGGTGGTTTCCCGGTGAGCCCCGGTGGGTATAAATAATGCGTTCCACACCTTCATTTTCACTTCGTCCTGGAGTGCTGCCGCAGCAACATCATCCGCATCGTCATCGTCATCGTCATCGTGAGGCACCGGCCGCGATCAGAGGTCCCCGGCACCCCACGGTGCCACACCCCGGTGAGTCAAGGCAAACTGCGGTCCGTCACACCCTGTGACGGAAGCCCCGTCCCACTGCGGCCCAGGACGATTCTCATTAGTGCCGGGACTGCCGGGCCAAAATTTGACAGAGCTGCTCACTGGCCGGTCACCGGTCGGTGGCAAGGGTGAGCTACGGTCATTCACGTTTCGCCACCTTGTTCTCCTACGCTCCCCGACGTCCATCCCGGTGCCTCCACGGTGCTCCTCTACCGGGGCGCCGGGACTGCCGGGGACATGGTGTAAACTAAGCATTACCTTTGAACAACGAAATGACCGGCCTTAGAACAAAAATTTTTCATATTGTCTCGGGAAAGCACTGTGCATACAGTGTTAACAATTACGTCGGGTAAGGGCAAAACAAACCCTAATTAACATTGTTTCCCCAAAACACGCTAAATCAATTTCTGAAATGGTACAAACTTGTATTTTTCTCTTCATTTTTGGTTGAGGGCACTCAGGCCATGTTGGCCGTGATCATAATAAATAACCCTGCAAGTTGTGACATCCCCTAATGGACCAACATCCAGTAAACTCTTTGTGGCACCGGACAAACATGTCCGCATGTTTTTGTTCGTAAATGTCGTACGCACACCTTGTAATCAGTTCAAATTGAGCACGTCCTTGCGAGAACATTGTGTTTTTTTTTACTTGATCCACAATGAAGCCCACAGTTGTAATGAAGAGGTTAAAATGCATTTGTTTATGTATGTTACAAAACACAGGTGCAGGAGGTGGCTGGAATGGCTCTCAGAGAGTCAACGGGTCTCAAGTCAGTGGCATGTCGTTCCTACAAGGGGGAAGGGGAGGCGTGGAGTGCCCCCAAGCCCACATAACAGCTGATTGGAGGACACATGGAGGATTTGGAGGAGGCGGCGGGGGTTGTACATCGGGTGGTGGAGGTGGCGGATACACAGGTATGCTTAAAATTTGTATGCAAAACTTAAAAATATCAAAAAGCAAGAGCCGCCAAAATATTATGACTTATTTAAAGATTACAGGAAAACGTTTATCGTTATCTTTGTGTGATTGATGGTACATGCTTGATAAAAACCAACCTATGTATAAGTCAGTTCAATTGATAGCTTTACGGTGATGTCATGCCTTCCACCATTTTGGGTGTCATTTGACAATCATGACCCACGTGGTGCGAGCGCATTGGTTGCACTTACCTCTGTTGCTTAACCTTGCTTTAGTTGTTGCGGCATGCCTGTTGTATCGAGAAAGATAAAAATGTATTTCTTCAGGCTAAATTGTGATCAAGTAATTAAAACATTTTCGTTTTTTACAAGCCGGGTACCCTGTCAAGCTAAATTCTTCTGCCGTGTCGAATTCAATTTGCTGAGCCAGATGGTTTCAAAAAAAAAATAAAGTTGATGCAAATGGTGGATTAATTGTAAATTCTGTACGGGATAGTGAATACAGTCAAACTCTGTTGATAAGAGGTTCCTGGGTCTTTGCAGATTACCTTGTATTTTATAACAGGAACCTTGTATTATCATAAATGAAAACAATGGAGACCTGGTTATAAGCAGAATGCTGCCTTAACAGTGCTTTTCTTGAGTTTATAAAAACAAAAATTAAAATCCAAAATTCACTAAAATATTTTGACAGCCTTTTTCTACTTAACATGCTATTTAACATGTGTAATAGGTGGGAATGCCCCATTGGTTAAAGATCTCTATGGCAATGGTCAGGGAGGGACGTCCTACATACAGCCATCTGGATTGGATGTCAAAACAAAATCAGGTAAGACAAACTTATTTCTTCTGCAGCCGATTTCACGAAACTTTACGCAATTGCGCAAGTCCAACCTATTCACTATAGAAATCATTTGTTGTGGTGCTCCGGCGGGATGCCCAGATAGCTCAGTTGGTAGAGCAGTTGGCCATGTATGCCAAGGACCTGGGTTCCAATCCCAGTCGGGGCATTGCAATTTTCTTGTGTTTCTAAATTCATCTCCAATTGTCAACTCTATCATATATATATCTTCAATATAATAAAGTATGTCAAATGTTCATTTAACCTCGTAATAAATCTTCCGAACTTCTCAAAATCCTTCAAAAGCTAGGGTTCTGAAAGATTGCAGAATGTCAGGGTGCCCCTATTTACTGTATGCTGCATTATTGATGATGTTTTCACTCTGTGATTAACGATTTCAACATTTTGTAAATAGGAGCTAATTCTGGAGGTGGTGAAGTGCTGATAAGAGCTGTCATCGTCTGCCCGGCTGGGATGATGATTGGTGAAAATGGCAGGTGCATCGGTATGCCATTCATATTTAGTTTTTTATACAATGTGTATTATAATGATCAAATCCTTCCAAATCCTTCTCAAATCATTGCAATTATCTTACAAAAAATATAATTGTACTTTTTGGTAGACTCAAGTAAAAACATTTTCAAGTCCGAGTCGAGTCGAGTCAAGTTATTTCTGTCAGTGACTGGAGTCCAAGTCAAGTCATTTGTAACAGTGACTCAAGTGTGTTTGATTAGTCCCTGTGCATATATTGCAGCACAGTGCTGTATACTCCCCAGGAAGCTGAGAAGGATTAAGGAATGATACTACTGAGCCCAATGACCAGGGTTAATAATGCAGAAAACGCATTGAGAAATCCGGCGGATCTGTAATGCGCTATAAGAGCTACCAATTATTATTATTATTATTAATTTGAGGCTGGGGACTGGAGTCAAGTCAAGTCAGTAAAAATGTAGATTCGAATCCCGAGTCTTAAGTCCGAGTCATTGCAGCAAGGATGATGTAATTCCTCCTGCATTAAGCTTTATTAGTTCCACTTTGCTAATGACTGGTGGGTAAGTCCCAAAATTAGGGGTCCAAAAATGTGACATGCTTTTTAAGATTTCCAAGTGTTTTTAGTGATTGAATGTGGTTTCCCAGTAAAAAATAATTATTTTTATTTCAACAAATGCCACCTAAATTTAATGTTTGTGTGTAGATATGGCACCAAGGTTAATGCAAACTCATTCTACAGCCAATTTTCATTGGCGTAGGTAACCCGGGACACCAAACTCCTATTCAATACCATGGAACACATTATAAGCCTTTATGGTCTTTTGTTTTGAATATTTTACAGGAATCGGACAACAAAATATTCAAAAAAATGATGCTGTTCCCTATAAACACAGGCCACAGTCCATTACTGAGAATTTGTGATCATGAGTGGTGATTTTCGAAGCAGAGAGTGTCGTACGTAACTGGGGCACCAACAATTTTGGACCCCTAATTTTGGGAATTACCCTAATGTAAAGTGGCCAATGTGTTGTGTTTGTGCCCCCATTTGGTTTTAACAGTTCAACATTCTATGCATATTGAGGCCAGGGTCACATTGGGGCTTTCCACAGTAGGGCTATTTCACAATAAGTGGTAATTTGAGTAAATTACAGTATAACCCATCCTGGATAACTTTATCAGTGCAAATACATGTTATGAGTGATTTTATATGATGGGTAATATGAAGGACAAGCTACAAAACTATTTTTACATAATTCTACGAGTTATTCGTTTTGAATTTCTCTATTTACATGCACTTTTAACACCATTTTGGAGTCTCATTTCAAGTTTTACATTAGTTTAAGTGGAATCATTTGTTGATGATGCATTATTGTGGTGAATTTGGTGATCAATCATGGATATATAGTGTTCAACAATATTGTGAAACTTGGGTTGGTGTAATTCGGTCGAAAAATGTTAATTTTATGAACATTTCAAAATAAAGTGGATTTCCCGTTAAATAAAATATGGTAATGTCCTCTCCAGGACAAAGCATTCATGACAATGGAATAGTTTGGAAATATGTACTCACAAGTATGTTTGTATCATCTACAGGACACATTTGATGGAGTAAATGTGACAATTTGATCGTGGGAGAGATTTGAGTAAATATTATCAAGATCATATTCAGGGTTGTGGAAAATCCGTTAAACATTTGTCCTCTCCAGGACAGCAGTTAATTGTAATATAACATGTCAACCATGATTGAAATATTTTATGTTATGTTTGTAAAATTAACAGTACCATTCCTTCTAACAGGACATTGCATGGCATTACCATTTCAACATTTCGTCTGACCATTATATTGTGATATTCTGTGTTTAACAAAATGTCCTCTCCAGACAACCCATTACAAATCATTATTTCATTGGAACTGAAAAATAAACATGTTAATCATAATGCCACGCTCTGATATTTTAGGAATTATTAGTATACATCCTGAAGTTTTTAGATCAACAGAGTTTTTGTGAGTTGGACAAGTTTGAAATTTTACCCCCATTTGCCAGTGAGACTGAAAGTGTACACTTATTGTGAAATAGCCCAGTAATGGGGTACATTTCTGTAATATACAAGATCTTTCCCTGGGGCGAGAACAGTAGTGGGAAGATTGGCAGGGGCAAGTTCTCACTTGTTAAAGTAAAGGACAAGGTGCCGGGGCGAGATTCAGAACAAGTGTGAATCGACACAGGGTTGAACTCAGGGGGGCGGTGAGTCACCCCGTGGCGGCCTCAGGGCGACATCGCCATGGAAAAAAGGCTTAATCACCCGTCACCCCACCCATACTCCTTGCCCTAAAACATTTTTTTTAAATGATTTGTAGGAATTTCCAATGATCTGCCACTGGCTGCCATTGTTGGTGGGATTGTTCCTCTTATTCTGGGTTCCTGCATCTTGGTCACCGTAGCTGTTGGTAAGTCCCATGGATTTGAACAAATACAGAAGAACAGAACAGCTGCAGGGCCCATAAGTTTACACTGTTTCAAAATGTGTAAAAAAAATTAAAAGGAATAACATGTAATGTAGATCCACAAACTGGTATAACCAAAACATGAGAAAAAAATTGTTGGTCCTCATCGGGATTTGAATCGGAGACCTCTGACTCTCTGGCTCTACCAGCTGAGCTATGAGGTACAGTGGTATACTCCCTCTGGTTTTCGCTATGAACCATATTTCTCTTGGTGTTGCATGGGTGTGTGCAACTGAGCAAAGTATCGCACGCAATATCCTAATAAAACGACCAAACATGAGAGGAAAATTATGTGGGATATGAAATTGGGGTATCACTGGTTATCAATGGAAAAATTTTCAAATCAGTGCGAAAAAAATACATACTGGTATAGTACCTCTATCAAATATTATAACACCTCGCCCACAGATTCTGTATCGTGGTTGGTCGAGAGCGTGTCACGTGACGTTGGCTATTTTTGCTATCTTTGTACAAGTGCTCCAAAAAGACTATACCATGCATTCCGAAAAGTACTATACCCCTAGCAACTCCCGCGCGCGGATCCCGGTCGTGTGTGTGTGGGCGCAACACGCCTGCGTTACGTGTAACGCGCGCGATCGAACAAAAACAACTTCACGCACAGCTAGCAGTTGTACGAATGCGGTGTTGACACTGTAGGAAAGTTAATGCAAACAAAAATTGATGAAACTGATTTCATTTTTATTTAAGCTTAAATTGGGCAGAATCTGTGGGAGAGGTGTTATAAAACAAATATTGACTGCTTTATCTCGTGGTATAGTAAAACTAGCCTCCCTCGGTGACCCACGGAGCATTCTATTTTCCCTCGGCTTCGCCTCGGGAAAATAGAATGCTCCGTGGGTCACCTCGGGAGGCTAGTTTTACTATACCACTCGAAGCAGTCAATATTTGTATACTATACAACAGATCCAACTTATACTATACATATACAACAAAATTAAAATGCATGTACCCATCGGCTCTGAATTTTACCTTAAAAATTCCAGTAATTGTTTTATTATTTAAATTTTCTTCATTTACAGTTTACTGCAGGAAACGAACATACCATAAAGCTACATGTAGTACAGATAGAAGAGACACAGCAGACTACCAGCTGAACCTATTGAGGCATAACGCTTCAACAGATTTCAATCCGTGTTACCAGCTAGGGGATGGCTCATTAACTGTGAAAGACCTGAACGAACTACCTAGAGAGAACCTCAAGCTGATTAGGTTAGAGTTTATGCAGATGGGTTGGGAGAATTTGAACTTCTCAGATGTTGATATCCATTTGAGTCTTTCCACGGTAAAGGGGGAATTTTGGCAACACAGACCATATTTTCCAGAAAATACCTTTGTCTGGTCTCAAAATAAAATAAATAAGTTACAAATAGTGTGACAACATGCCTTTCTAAAAACCCTGTGTACAAATGTTCAATATACGCTCGTAACCGGAACGGCCTAAAATGTAACACAAGTGTTCGTCACGGTTACGAGCGTATATTGGAAATTTGTACACAGGGTTTTTAGAAAGACACTACTTGTAACCCTTTTTGGGCCTAAGTTATTTCTTCAGAACAACTTAAACTTATTTCTTTTATTTTGAGACCAGACAAAGGTATTTCCTAAAATATATGGTCTGTGTTGCCAAAATGCCCCCACTGTGGAAAGACCCATTTGTATTGGACTTGGTATTCATATGTTTCTACTGCATAAATGAACAGTGGACTCTCAGATATGCCGAAGAAAATTTTGGAGACCAAGAAATTTCCTGAAAAAAATTTGACATGTCAAAATAAAACTAATATTTGCAATTATTTTACCAACACCAGCCGAGTGTTCATTTAGGAGCATCTGCAGCCATTATAGTCGTGACTTTAAAAACTGATAAATTTCTTGAAAAGTTAATATTTTGTATGTTAAAATGATGATGCATTTTTACTGATAAGCAAAATTTTGCAACTTGATCCAAAATCTTGTTTTACTTTGGGAAAAATCTTCCCAAAACGTATGCTCTTAAAGGACGTGTAAAATAGGGTTTTTATTAAATATAATAATAGTAGAGGGTGTGTTTTACACATTTTGGTCAACTTCAGAAAATTTAATTGTTCCGTTTTGCTGTAATTGCAAGTTTTCTATTTTTATGCTAATGAGAATTTCCATATTCATGAGCAAATCCGTGATGTCATCTCAGGACAACAGAGGAAATCTACATTGACTTGTGTACAAAAGTTTCTGTCATTTTCAGTGACTTCTTGATGTTATGATCTGTAACAGTTTACTGAGTTTGTTTAGTATGTCATTTGCAACAATCTAAGTTTGTTTGGGTCAGAAATGGATCAGTGGGCTTTCTTTGTTTTTCAACTGGGGGTTCACTCCATGACTAGCAATAAACAGCGCCCTCATCCGTCAAGACAATTTTGAAGTAGAGAAAAGGTCACTTCTTTCTAAATTGAAAACAAATTTCAGTTTGCCTATTTTTCTGCAACACTTTGATCTTCTGATTCGTGTATAAAAACAAATGGTTGATAATTTTCACTTCACTAAACCTTTAAGCAATAATTTACACGTTTACCTTTTATACAGAATCAGTTTTATGATTTTTAACCAAGACTTCTTTTGGCTAACAGGGCATTAGGGCAAGGAGCATTCGGTGAAGTCTACCATGGGCATTTTCAACCAGATGAAAACAGTGAACCATTTGAAGTTGCGGTGAAGGTACGTAAACTCTCTCCAAGACATACCAAGTTGGCTGGTATTGAGTGACCACAATTGTATTCATTCTACAATGTGTACTGCGACAAATGGCATCTTGTGTGTGTGTCTGATTTGTGACGTGAGTGCAACTAGATGCCTAAAAACTTTCCAACAAGTTTGACAAATCACACACTTAAATTAATCCGCAGCCTTGGCATACTTTTAATGTACATGTAGTCTGAAATTTTGTACATTTGTATGGCACTTAATGCAGTCCTATAAAAATTTTTTAAAAAGGTAAAAAACATGGCTGTGATTTTTAAATCCCCATACATAGGATGAAAGAAAACTCATATAGTCTTCATTGAGATTCGAACCCAATACTTCTCACACTTCGGGCAGTTGCTCTACCAGCTGAGCCCAATTTTTCCCTCAGTGTTGCCTGGGTAATATTGGTATGATGCCAAATCACCCCATCTTCCTTTCGCAAGGGTCTTTCCTGCACTCGTACCTCGCTTGCCAAGAACCCTTGCTGCATCGACTGGGTCTGAGCTGTATTGAGGAATATATATGAATATTGATTAGCCAGTGACAGTGATCGCAACTGACCAATCACGCGCAGCGCATGTTTCTCGGTCATCGCATGCAGTGCCGATAGGCCCGATATATACTAAAGCGCACGTGCACGTAGCACGTAGCACGTAGCGCGACATTCAAAATGCATCATAGCTAGGATGCTGTTGCAAACAGCAAGAGCCAATCACGCGCCTCGCTCCGTTTAGTGGTAGCGTCCACTTTTACTAGGGGGTGGGGTCCAATGTTTAAATAAACAGTCATTGTAAAGGCGTTTTTTAATAGGCCTATCTTTATTCAGAGATTCTGCGTTTAGCTTTTAGCGAAATATAGTAAGTCTTCCTTCAGTTACGAACATTTATACTGCGTGCAAGATAAAATGATATACATGTACATAAAAAGATCTCCCCCACACAAATTGTGGTAATTGCGGCTACGATGTCGCGAGATAAACAACACGCGAGATGATTGTTCGAAACGGCTCATTAAAAGGTCAAAAGATACAGGTCAAAAGATATCTTGTCTCTCATTGGTTGAACAGCCCTAGGCCTGTAATACAGCTCAGACCCAGTCGATGCAGCAAGGGTTCTTGGCAAGCGAGGTATGAGTGCAGGAAAGACCCTTGCGAAAGGAAGATGAATCACCCTAGAAATGGTGAGTAGGCACCATACCAAATATTTTGTTCAATAAATTTGGAAAAGGTTGGGTCTTGAAAAGGTACATGTGTAACAGGACCCAAATAGATACTGTATTGTTTACAGGATACATGTACTAATAGACCTTTATCACGGTGCGTCCATCTTTGTCTTGTTCCCCACTGCATAGTACGTGTACGTGTCGGGCATGATCAGTGCGTGTGCGTGTCTGCGCGATAGCGCGTGCAGTCTTCCGTTGTTGTTTTGAGAGAATCACTGTCCGCGCTGCGCGTTTTCTTAATCGCACCACGCGCATGTCATTGTGATGCACACAATGGACATTTTCAACACGGGGCGAAACTATTTTATTTCGGCAAGCCTTGCTTTGGTTACGTTCATTATAATGGGGAAAAGGGAAGATGGCCACACCGTGATAAAGGTCTATAACCTAATTTCATTGATATAGTAATCACAAGGCTGATTAGACACCATACCAGATTGTCCAATTGCGCACCCATGCAACAGA
Source organism: Henricia sp. BOLD:AAB3569 (assembly GCA_037783545.1). Classification (NCBI taxonomy): domain Eukaryota; kingdom Metazoa; phylum Echinodermata; class Asteroidea; order Spinulosida; family Echinasteridae; genus Henricia; species Henricia sp. BOLD:AAB3569. The sequence goes on from JBBELK010000284.1 coordinate 862,072, forward strand.
AAAATAGGGTTTATAGGGAAAACCTGACAGAGAATACCACTGTGCCTTACAGCTCAGCTGGTAGAGCATCTGCCCGGTGAGTCGGAGCTCTCGGGTTCGAATCCCGATAAGTCCCTTACGATTTTTCTCTCATAATTGAGTTTATCATCATAATTGGGTTGCCGACATTGAAAACAAGATTCTCTCATTCTCATGAAGGTTTATGCACCGGGCAATGCATCGGTAATATTAAATTTGTCGACAACTTCAAACAAGTGTTGTCCCTTAATTCCTTTAAAAACTCCCTTTCGTAAGCCTTATTAGAAGGCGCTAGAGTATGATTGTGACAGACTGCATGACGCGGCATCTGTACAGTCATTACAGGCTCAGCTGGTTGTAAATGTCTCAATAGGCTTGAGCAGTAAGCATGACTAATTTGTGAATACATACATATTGGTAGTATTCACTTTGTGTACAGTAGTACCCCCTCCAAAATTTAGTTTACCATTTGAATATTGCCCCTTTCCCCAACAGACTCTTCCTGCACGATGCACTGAACAAGACGAGTCTGATTTCCTAATGGAAGCTCTGATCATGGGTAACTTTGAGCATGCCAACATCGTCTCATTGAAGGGAGTGTGTTTCACCCAGTCACCACGGTTCATCTTGCTGGAGTTCATGGCTGGTGGAGAATTCAAGCAGTTCCTTAGAGATTCCAGGCCAAGACGGGTTAGTTGGGCTGTTTTACCACTGATTTTGGACAGAGTAGTCCTCGCATTTCGCATATGAGCGTGATCCAAAACTGGTAAACACTGGATGAAAATTTCAAAATTTCCTAAATTAATCAAATTAATACCTCGAACAGTAAAGAAATATTTTACAATCATATTACAAAAATTAACAGAAAAATTTTGGCTGGGCACACTGTGCCATCACATTTTCAAGAAATAGTTGAAAATGCATTTTAAAAATTGTAGTTTTTGTCAATTTTATTGATTTTCCGTCCCTCACGCATAAAAACAACCTCTGCATAACACTGAGGGTAATTGTTCTATATAGCCTGGTATTTAAAAAAAATCAACTCCAGAAGTGTTATTACATAAGGGAAAACAATTTCTTAAACAGGGCCAGCCATCCCCACTGGACATGTCCGACCTACTCCTAGCAGCCTACGACGTGACCAAAGGCTGTGAATACCTGGAGTCACGTCGGTTCATCCACAGGGACATAGCTGCTAGGAACATCCTGCTGAGTAGCAAGGAGAAAGGCCGTACAGCCAAGATTGGAGACTTTGGCATGGCAAGGGACATCTATAGGTAAATGCTTTTTTTCTTATGGTCTGTGTTCATTGGTTGCTGTTCTAACAACAGTTCTAGCAAGCATCCAAAAATGGGTTGAGAGAACAATATTGTGGAAATTTGGACCCCGACCTTTGACACAAAAGATAAGCTGTTGGTCCAGTGGGTTAAAAAGATCCCTGAGCACTCTTTCGTGAAGAGTAAGGGGATTACCAAGTGTCTCAGCTGCTAAATTCCATAAACTAATTTTAAAAATAAATATCCCCCACAAATGACCAAGCAAGGCACTTAGGATGCTCGCATCATTGCTTTTGGTCATTGGATTCAATTACATCATTCCTGGCTTTCCAACTCCCTAGAGAGCATGCAGCTGTGGCTGCCTGTTAGGCGCTCATGGGCTAATCAAACAACTGACCTTCATAACCCTTACAAGTACCCATTCGCCATTTATGGCAAAGTGTCTCACTCAAAAGCATACCACCATGGCATAGACTGGATTTGAACCCACAACCTGTACTAACAGGTCTTGAGTACAATACTAATAATAATACTAGTGGATTCTTATATAGCGCACATGTCCACCCTGCGGGGTGCTCCTGGCGCTGTTACCAATATTACCGCTGCCGTCAGGGAATCACCAGAACCATTTTCCTTCAACTAGGTGGCTGCTGGTCAGGCGCACAACCCTATCAGCAGTTAGATTGTGGCATTCCCCTTAACAGCTTCCCAAATATCGCTTAGGTTGACGAGGCAACTGGGATTAAGTGCCTTGCCCAGGGACACAGACACATTGCTCATAGTGGGGCTCGAACCCACAACCACTGATTGGGAGTCCCGCTTCATACCCACTAGACCACACGTGCTCCCAGACCGCTCAGGTGTGTATTACTACAGGCCTCATTTAGTTTCCATGCTTTTTGCTTTTCTTTTTTCAGAGCTGACTATTACAGGAAGGGAGGCCAGGCCATGCTGCCAGTCAAATGGATGCCTCCAGAGGCATTCCTAGATGGGATATTTACTTCAAAAACAGATGTTTGGTGAGACTTAAAGCAGACTTTGGGCATAAACAGTACATTTTTAAATTTGTCTCCTTCAGATGGATTGTTGCGCGGATTCCTTCAAAGTTTAATTGAAGGACGTTGTGGTTTTGTTGTCTTAACATAAGTCCATCGGGCATACATGATAAACCTGTTGAAAATAAAATTCAGTCTTTTCAAGCAAAGGCAGAATATCATGATTTTAGGGCAAAGTTTATGGGATGATGTACAAATTGGTAGTCTATTCTCATACATGCAGTTTAGAAGTCCACATATTCTACATGTTGTTGCTGTGTGGTGCAAGCCAGTGCCCAGCAACCAACAGTCTTTTTGCCTTATGCCATTCTCTGCTACCATGAACACAGTATTGATTCTGTATTTTACACCTGTCGCGTGACCCTAGTCACATTACATAGCAACAACAATATAGTCTGGTCATTTGGATACTAAGTGTACTGATGATGTGAAGTACATCATCAGTACACCAGATGCTATTCATGTGAAACAAGCAAGAAACTAATGTTGGCATTTGTACAAACTTTGTGCATCATCATTGAAAGTAGCAGTGGTTTCCATTCACTAGACATTTTTAATAATTTCGACAGTCTTTTTTTTCAGAAGTTTATGTGCTGTCGCCTAAATCTCAATCACATTTGTTTGTATTCGCCGGTTAGGTCCTTTGGAGTATTGCTATGGGAGATCATGTCGCTTGGCTACATGCCTTATCCAGGCCTTAGCAACCAGGAGGTCATACACTTCACCACCCAGGGTCAGCGAATGAACGCTCCACGGAACTGCCCTAAACCCATGTAAGAGTGGATTCCTCTCGGCCTTTTTGCGCATAAATGCAACTGCTTCAGGAAAAAAGTGGCATAGAGGGAATTTGGAGTGAACCGACGCACTGAATCATCTTGGGCGGAAAGTGTTTTAGTGATTTTGTGATTTTGAGTGCGTCGTTTTACTCCAAATTCCCTCCACGCCACTTTCCCCCCCAAAGTGTCAAATTTACAAGCGGAAATGTTCAATGTGAATCCACCCTGAGTAATTTTAGGTCTTACAGTTTCAAAGGTCGCGTTCCAGATTCCACTGTACACCACAAGTGGGATTAAAACCTTCCGTCTTTTGCCGACTTTCAGACTAGGTGTCGATTTCACAAAGATTTGCAACGCGTTTTAAGTATCAAATCCATTGCAACTCGCCGAACCCATGACAAATGTACAAAGTGTTCGGCGAGTTGCGATGGATTTGGTACTTACGACGCGTCGCACATCATTGTGAAATCAACCCCAGATGTTTGTAAAGCTTGATTTATATTTTATAGTTGAAAGAATTGTTTTTCTCTTGTCGACTTTATCATATTTTGTCATTGTCATATTTTATCATTCCATTCCATTCCCTTGGGCAAGTTTGATTGATGACTATAGACCTTTATCACGGTGCGGCCATCTTTCCTTTTCTCCTATTCAAATGAACGTAACCAAAGCGAGGCTTGCAGAAAAAATAGTTTGGTCCCGTTTTGAAATTGTTCATTGTGTGCATCACAATGGCACAGGCGTTGCGCAATCAAGAGAGTGCGCTGCGTCACAGTGATCCTCAACGGAAGATTACACAAGCTATCGCGCGGTCGCGCAGATGAACTGATCGTACCCGACACGTACTAAGGGGAACAAGACAAAGATGGACGCACCGTGATAAAGGTCTATAGTTAATTATACATGTAGTTTTTCACCCGAACACACTGTAGTCAACGATAGTTGCGCCTAATCAACCATTTGCAACCAGCCCATACAACACGGTTGCACCGGTCACTGGTATCAATTCATCATTGAGTTGGTGCAGCGTTTTGCATGGAACCTATTGACTAACCATGGGCATTAACACTTGAACGTTGTGCATGTGTCTTGCCAGGATGACCTTTAACCAGTGTTTAACTCCAGTCATTAATCAAACTTACTCACAGTGTGAACATTGTTTAAGTTTCTAACACATTTACACAACTGTTGCACCATGTTGTGTTACAGACAAGAGTTGATGTACCATTGCTGGAAACAAGACCCAGATGAGAGACCAAACTTCAGTCACATTATGGAGTACATTGCTGGCTGCCTTCAGGTATAGGCCGTATTCCTGAACGCGTAAGGGGCGCTGTCAAGTGGCCCGCGCCCATCGTGCGTTATGTTCAAACACACAATGCGCTACGCGCGCATGCCTTCCAAACATTTGCTTTTCATGGAAATCTATGCCCGCGCTAAGGGCCCGCGCTCCACGTACGCAACTTTCGCGTACGCAACTTTCCCCTACATACAGACGTGTGATTCCCCTCATTTTCCACTGGCTATGGCAATTTTCCCCTAAATCACCTAGTTCGAGCACTCTCACGCGTTCAGGAATACGGCCTATTAAAAACCATATACACGATGGGCCCAAAATTTTAATCAACCATTTGACCGAAAAAAACAAAACAACCTTACTCAAATGAAAGATAGAAGTGGTTCCCACTGTTCAATGCAATGATTCCATCCGAGATGATATCTTTTTGTAAGAAGACAATGATTGAAAATAAATGTATATAAATGTGTCTACACTTTTTTCTACAACCTAAGGGCACCCTCATGTGAACGAAACCCGCCCTCTGACTACTGTGGTATTGTGGCTCTGTTTTTTTACACATTAAGTCCCCATATCGTGCTGCATATGTAAGGATTTCTTGGACCTTAATATCCAAGAAATTATAATTTTCTTTTCAGAATGCTGAAATTATGAATGCTCCCCTACCTCAAGACCTGCTCGATGAAAGACACCCCTCCGTCATGAGGCCCCGTAATTCCAAGACCTCCCCCGTCCTTAAAGTGCACCGATCCAGTGCCGCACCCGCCCACACTACAAGTGGGGCACATGCCACTCCTGAAATGGGGGTGTTTATTCCAGATGATGAAGATGGTGATGCATACCTCACTCCTGATTGGATCCTGGGAGGACGAATGAAAGACCATCTCCTATTGGATGACGGGAATGTCAACAATTCCGCGGGGTGTCTTGGGGCTCACGGAGGCACCCCAAACTACGAACCAGACAGTGAATCGGTCAATAAATTGAAAAACAAGCAGAAAGGCAGATGGATGTGCCCAGACTCGGATACCGCATTTGACCCACCTATAAATCAGGATAAAAATGCGTACGAAGTTACAAATTTATTGGATAAAGGAGAAGTAGAAGTCGTCGCTGAAACGTCTTTCATAAAACCATCACCGTCAAAACACTTACCCAAACTGGATTTCAGCAAATTGCCTAAAAATCCGTTTCAAAATTCAAATCCAGACAATGTCCAGGACTTGAAAACTGATGATACGTCATTCAAAACGCTTCAGAATTCAAGGATGCCGCAATCGCGCAAACCTAACAAACCAGCTCAGCATTCTGCACACGATTCAGTCCCCAATGGAACTTTAGCAGCGGATCGTGATGATGCGTGCTGCAGTAACCCAACAGAGGAACAAACACCAGACCCAGAATCTCAACCAAACAGCCCCCGTGGAGGCGGCGAACAATCCCCTACATCCTTCTCCCCAAGAATTCTCAACCGATTCAGACTTCCGACATTTTCCCGCCACAGCAGTTTTGAGATGGGCGCACCACAGTCCCAAGCCCCTCACACATCACCCCCTAATGCTTCTCTACCGATGCTGAATAGAATGCAGAGTTTACCGGTCAGTCCCAACCCTTATATAATGACGGCGCTGTCTAGTCAGCCTGATCTCGCCAGGAGCACTCCGGATACTAGCAGTGTCATTATTGGTACTGCAGGCGTGATTGGTGCACAGTCGCAGGCTGGTCGCGAAGATGGTGAGACAAATGATGCTGTTGTTTAAATTGTCAAGACATGAAACACTACGTTGTGCATTAAAGCAGCGTGTTCAGATTTGTCCAGAAAATGAATTTCGTTTAAATTACTATCCATGGGAAGAAACAGGAAATTTGCAATCTCCAATTTGGATTTGGAAGCAAAACGGTTGGTATAATTACTGCACTGTTTTATGGAACCAGATAAATTAGTTTACAAAACATCGGTGGTTTTTTGACGATATCCTTCAAAATATACGGATTGATTTTTCCACAAAATGATTGGCTGAAGAATACCTGGGGCGCGTTCAATAGCACAATACGTACGCTGGTATTGGGTATTTTCCTATACCTTCACCGTTGAAGGTATTGTCAGTATGCATACGTATTGCGCTATTATACGCGCCCCTGAAACTGGATAGTTTCATTCAAGTTGGCGGAGACTGTCAGAATCATGTTCCAACGTGTTATCTCAGTGGGGTCACTCTCCAATGAACTTTAACCCATGTGCATTCTCACTTTTGGGGGCACACGTGCCTGCTTATGAAGGCAAATAACAACCCCGTAACCTGCAAAATTTGAATTTGATCACAAAAACGGTGCGGGAAACTAATCAAAGAATATCTTGACAGCATTTTTAATTCCTAAAGTGGTATCCGGACGTCTCATTCACGGCAATATCTACATCATATATAGCTCTTCATTTAGAAAAGAAAACGGGAGAGGGTCCATTGGGGGAGCGTGCATTCTGAAGGGAGACTTACTGGCTCATTCACGATTCCACGTGGGCCCACTTTCGAAGCCAAAAAAAAAAAACCTACATGTATCTTGCAAAATTTGGAACGCCAGCATACAGAGTGACCACCCGGGCTTGTTCTACTCTAGTTGGATTGTTTGATTTTATTTAGCACTGTCTGATGCTGATTGTCTTGTCGTCAGAGCTAAATATGAGTCTTAAAACAATCGCCAACTAGTTTGATGCCGACAGGCATAGCTCAGTTTAGTCCTTAAATAGCGAGTCGCCGACTGTTCTGTGTCGTCGCAAAGTTAACCTGAGGGCGGCTACATGTATATTCATCGTGGTAATTAACACTAATCTCTTGTCATTGGAGAACTTATGAAAACACCATACATGTAAGTGCCTGAAATAACCCTTTTCTCATTTCATGATTAAAACGCAAGGTTTACCCACAAGTATTCAGCAAGATGCGTATAAAAAGTACTTTTCTTCATTCTATTTCTCAGTCTGTTTGACTGTGATCAACATATCAAAAACGTAAAGTTCAGATATTTGTAGTGTTTTAGCGAAGTCCATGTCAATATATCGACGAAAAATTTAAACGTGTTGTATTCATAAGCTAATTATTATTCATCAAATTCCTGAAATTCAAAGATCAGAATCTTCAAACCAAAGCAACAGTGTAGAATTTATTAATGTGACTATTTTTGTTGTTAATGTCTTTAAAGGCCTTGGCTTGGCTGACCGATAATTTTACTTCATGAGTTGACAAGAAAAACATTAATGAAATTATTGACGGCAATTGTGGGGAAAACGCCACTTGTGGGGAAAACGCCACATGATTATGACAAAGCTTAATGGATTCATCAGAAAGAAAAAGGAATATATTGTATTTATTATTTAAATGTACATGTACCTCTGTAGGACTTGTGCGAAGATGAGTAATATGATGAAGGTGTGTGGACGAAATATCTCTTGCAGCTTAAAATTGTTCAAACATTCCAATCGCTCGTACCCAATGCTCTCTAAACAGTGCCCAATTTCAAGAAACTGTTTAAGCAAATTGTTTGCATTAAGCATAGTACAGAAATTTGCTTGAACTCGAACGTATTACACAAGGCAAGATTATGCTTAGCACACAATCGAAGTGCTCGCAACATTATCGATTGCTTCATTTTATGTTTTTTCGTGTGTTGATCGTCTGCCTCAACCAAGTGTCTGAAAATTTTCAGAAACTATCATCAGTAGTGTATTCATTATGGCTTGGTGATCACTGCCACAGAAAACTCTTATGCCTAGCGTACATCGCAACTGTGTGCGTAGCGCGCACATTGACAGCAACTTAGTTGCGCAACTAGCGGCAACTGGGAACATCCAGATTTAAGAGCGCGCACATTGACCTTGGAACAGGAAGCAACTGTTGCTTGCAGTTGCTGTTGATGTGCGTGCACATATTCAGAAACACTCGTGCAACTGACAGCAACTAGTTGCAACTACGTGTACATAGATGTAACTGATGACCGCAACTGGGTACAACTAGTTGCCAGAAAGTAGAACATGAGCAACTTGCAGCAACTGGAATTTTTCCAGTTGCCAGTAGTTGTAAATACGCGCACATCAACCTTTTTAAGCAACTGATCAGTTGCCACTTGTTGCTTCCAGTTGCAATGTCGATGTACGCTAGGCTTTACCTATTGCTGTGTCTTTGACCCCTTCAATGTCAATTTCTTTTTAAAAAATTTAGCTTGAGTAGAAAATGTGTGCTTACAGGTTTTATGAAATTTGGCCTAGGGTGCAGGTAAAGGCTAATGCATTTTGCAAAATTTTGAGAGAAGGAAACCCATGGCATTTTGAGTAGTTTAGCTTGAATGACCTGCATGTGGTTCAGATAACCTGGAAGTAATCATAAGCTTTGAGAGCGTGGAACGGATTTTACCAATATAATACATTTCAGGGTTGACACTGGATTTAAAAAAAAGCGACGTTTCATCACACTTGAAAATGTTCATCCCTGTGCCAACCCTGTCATTGGTTTCAACTCGGCTACCATGCTCTGGACCAGAGTTGATATTTTTCGGCCCAGATAGAAACTGTCACCCTGGGTTGAAAATGGTAATGTGAAATGAGCATACACTATTTCAGAGGGCACTGGGTATGAGTGAAAACATTCCAAGATGATAAAATCTGATTTGCCTTCTATAATAAAATCATTTCAAATGAATTGAAATATCTCAAACTATATTGAAAATCTTTTTATACCCGTTTGGGGAATTTGTCTTTTGTATAGAGTAACGAGGATTAATCTATCTGCTTTTGTATTGGAGGTGAAATTTATATTGTGAAATCGTTCAAGTATGTATATCATTTCATTTATAAATATATATAATATGCAATTTTCTATTTGTAAAGAATTAATTTAATTTTGTGGAGTAAAATACCTATATATGCACTTAAAATGAATCTGTGTATAATAATCAGAATAAAGAAATGGAAATTGGGTTTATAAAAAAGGTTATAGGGTAGTATGCGCAATAAGTAACAAAAGTCCAAGTTATCACAAATAACCACCGTAGACATGTAATCATTCACTAAAATTAGACAAAAGTTTTCAGTAGTTTTAGAGAAAAATAAAGTGCAATTCTGTCACATTTTAGGTTATTATTGGACAACAAAAACATTTACAAATCGGGTTTTGCTGCACTGGCGTACATGTATCACAATAATGGCCTTGTTTTCTGTTTTTTCCTCCTTGTAAGATCCACGATTACAAACGTTTGAAAAAGTTGTTTTGATAAGCTTTATACAAAAAAACGGCCAATATTTTGCAAATTAGCTACCACGGTGCAGTAAAATTTCACATCATTTTTGTGAAGCATTGTAAATTTCTTCTGTACCAATTTTCTGGGCTTGTGACATTGGGTCTGCTAGACATGTTATTTAACTTTTACGAAATTGAATTTGGCATAATGACGGATGTGCTTTCCTTTTTAATCTACACCATTCAGATGCATATGTTTGTTTGTATAACTTCTAGCAAAAACCTATCATGTATACTGCCTTTTAATGATGTTAATTTAATGGTTGAGTGGGCAGATTCTTTATTCACACTGAATGCCTAAAGACCTTGCAACTGGAAGCAACTCAACTGATCAGTTGCTGTCTGTGTGCATAGTGCGCACATCGACGGCAACTGATTAGTTGCACAACTAGCGGCAACTGGGAGCATCCAACTATGTCTACATTTCCATAGCACACACATCGACCGGCAACTCAGTAAAGTCTATAGTACATTGACTGTGCAACTGGAAGTAACTGTTGCTTGCAGTTGCCATTGATGCGCACGCACGTGATAGTTGCAAGTACGTGTACATTGACGCAACTGACTGCAACTACAATGTAGTTGCCAGAAAGTACATGAGCAACTCGTGGCAACTGGGATTTTTCCAGTTGCCTGTAGTTGCAAGTGTGCATACATGTACATCAACCTTTTTAAGCAACTGATCTGTTGCCGCGAGTTGCTTCTATTTGCCGGAAATGCCAGTTGCCACTAGTTACTTCCAGTTGATGTACGCTAGGCTTTATTGGGAAAATATAATTGTTTGTTTTAATGCTGCATATTATTTTAGCTTAATGCAATTAATTAAGAAATGGCATTTATTACTTTATTTTGTCAGGCAATTTCAATTTATTATGCAATAATATCTAAAACAAAGTTGGTTGACTAATTTGTAGTTTTTCTTATAAACAAGGAATAGTCACGGCCTTATTTTATAAAACTAAAAATTTTGTTTGGCTATGCAAAGTAATAAACATACTACAGAACCAGCCTTTTCACAACATTTGATACAGCTCAATTTATTGTACTGTTCACACCATACAACATGGCAACATTATTATGTACATCTCCAAAAATCTTTGAATACACCATTATACAAAAATAGCTACATTCTCAATACTACTGTACGTATTTTAATAATATTCTACACACTGTTTGAAAAGAACTGGCACTACACTCTGTATTAAGAACTTGCTATTTCACTGAAAAAAGATAATTTGATGCCGTAATTTGCCATTCAAAATCAAAACACTTTTCATCACGCTCAAAATGTACAAATAAATTAGGCCATTCACTGCGTACACTATTAAGAAAATGAATACCATACCTGTACAAAAATATTGAAATATCACGGCAATAAAATATTCATGATTTCAAACCTTATGGATAAAATATCAAGAACAGTGGAATATTTTTGGCAAGGATATTTGTTTGGAGCATGCATACACAGCACACATTAAAAAATTGACAATTTCTGTTAAAAAATAGCTAGGGCTATGGTAAAATTTGAATTCATGTTTTGAAAATTTGGCATCCGAATTAGTTACATGCTTGCTTAATTGTTTACTCTCAAATAGTAATTGTACATGATTAACTAATCAGTTACTAGTGGTGCAAAATAGTAACATCACTTGCAAGTAATGATCGTTTTCAGAGACAACAAAAATGCTGTAATTATTTTTTCTGAATCCTTCAGTCGATTTCACAAAAAAGTGCACAGCTTACGCAATAACAAATAAAAAGTTGCAAAAGCGGGCTAACGCAGTTGTGTATAAAGGTTTTATGAAATCAGCTGCGATAATTTCTGCAACCAACCGCGAGTAGTTACTTGTCAAGTACTCAAGTGGAGGAATTACCAGGAAGTTACTATACATAATGGGTTATAAGCCGTTTTGGTTGCAGTAAAATAATTCTACTGATCAAAATGAAAGTACATGTACAGCAAACTTCACTCAAGAAAGAATATGCATTTGGTGTTGAAAGTCGTCATAGCAGAAAAGCTGAGGAAACATTTTGCTATACTTTAAAAGTTACAGCTTTTCAAAGAAACAAAGGTCGAGTTCGGGCGTTCTGTTCTTGACACGGGTAACTAGTTCTCAGTGGATAGGTGTTGTGTGATGGGTGGTCATGTTCCTGTCGTTCGCATGTCAAGAACATTGTTCGCGTGTCATAAACAGACCACCCAAACTTGATCAAAAGCACTTAAAGTCATTCCAACATCACATCAAACTAAAATCCGGGAGTTCATTTCACACAAAAAATGTACATGGTAGGAAAAGATAGTTCTGTACATCCCATTTTAAGTCCTACAGTGGGACTTAGGAACCACTGAATGCATGTTAGGATGTTTGTGAAAAGGAACCACTGAATGCATGTTAGGATGTTTGTGAAAAGGAACCACTGAATTACACAAAAAGAAAATGAAAGACATTCCTAAGAAAATGAAAACATTTAAACATGATTCATGATAATGTGTAAAGCGCCACGAGTATCCCACAGGATAGATATGTGCGCTATATAAGATGCCATTATCATTAAATAATTCAAAATTTACGTTCAGTGATCGAGAGCATTTGGAATACCATGTTGCTCTGAATAGCTTATTTCAGAATACAGTTTTACTTTGTGAAGGGAAGCTTCACCCAAATAATTTGAATAAATAGTTAGAAAATTTTGACTGCTTTTTTTTTTTTTAGCACATTATGCCAGTGCATACTATGGCAGTGCTTAGCACCAGCAGCTCCACTCAAAAAAATTGTTTCATGATTCTGGAGGGATTCTTTTCTTGGGATTGAGGTAAACAATTACTTGCCTGGATATAACTCCAAACAAGGCTCACTGTTCAAATTTTTCATAATGTGGCTTGAGCTAAAAATGGAAAGTTTCATTAAAAATACTTCCAGCTGATAAAAATGATGCAAAACATCTCACACAAGAGGTAATATTTCAATATTTGTCATAGTTAAAAACTGTCAAACCCAGATTCTGTAAAAGTAAAAACATTTTCGGCTCTAAAAACACAGAAGAAAAAGCATCCTTGTGGAAAGCAATGAGCGCAAACCCATACGTTAAAAACAGTTTTTTTAAAAATTGCACAATTCTGAAGGGTTTTGACACTCGGCTCATGTCGGCGGCGGACCGTCGGTGAATCTCAACATAGGCTGCAGTGATCGGGCAAAGTTATTGGTTAGCGTGCAGCTGTAGTCTTCCTCCGTCATGGGAATGAGACACGCCACGCCTAGCAAGAGTAGCATAAGTAGGTGGAGGGGTAATGCTGCCCGGAGTGCTCGGGAGATGAAGGGTGATCGGCGACGGCGGGTTGGGGTGGTAGCTAGGGCTCTGTGGGCAATGGGGAAAAGGAAAGGTTACATTTTCTTGTAGTAGTGATTATCTTGGCATCATAGGTCACATTTCTACTATTCTGCAAAACTTTCATGTGCTGCAGCCGATTTCACGAAACTTACGCAGTTGCGTAAGCCCACTTGCGCAACGTTTTATTGTGTAAGTTGTGCAACAATTTAGCGATAATAACACGCAAGCTATGGGGCTTGCGCCATTTTTCAAAAGTTGTGCAAGCTGCGCACTCTTTCGTGAAATCGGCTGCTGATCATTCCAATAAAATGGTACTAAAAACAGCCGCAGCTTTCTGAATAAATTCATGATTTCAAAGTTTCATGTCATTCCTGTTATTGCTATTGAGATTTCTATCCCACTACATGTGTTGGTTTTATTCGAGCAGCCTCATTTAAATATTTATGAATCTTACATAGCCACTAAAACCAAGAGCCACAAATTTGGCAGTGGAAATCAGGGCCAATTTCATGACACTGTTTAGGAAAAAATACTGCCTAACAAATGTTTGTCCTCGACAAAAATAAGTGGATTACCATTCTAAAATTAGAGTTACATGTATATGCGTGAACACACCAGCATCACGTATGGCGTGCAAAATTTGCATTTAAAGATATCTCTATTTCTGGACGTGCCAAGTTAACGTTTCATCTTGAAATAGACATATTTACATTTCTAACAGAGGTATATCTCTATTTAAAATATATCTCTATTCCGGGATGAAATGTTAACTTGGCACTTCAAGAAATAGACATATTTCTAAATGTTAACTTTGCACGGCATACGCGATGCTCGACGCTTGACATTTGACGCATGTGTGTGTGTCCAGGCCTTAACCCTTGGGCAAGGTACTTTGCCACGCATTGCCTCTCTCCACCCAAGAGCAAAATGGGTACCTGAGAGGGTAGCGAAGGTTGATGTGTTTGATTAGCTGTTGGGCGCCTAAGGCAGCCGGGGCTGTATACTACCCAGGGAGCTGAGATGGTATATGGAGTGATTTAATGGAGCCCTATGATCAGGGTGATGATAATGTAGGCGCCTTGATCGGGATTTCCCCGGATAAGTGCGCGGTATAAATCCATATATTATCATTATCATTATCATTAACCGAATCCTGTACTCACGCTATGCCTGCTGCATCCACCTCATCCTCTGGCACCGTGTTAGTAGCAGCATCAGCATAATGCCTCATGGTGTAGACGGGTGCCCCTGAGCGAAGCATCGGTGTGCTACCAAACTCACCCATCATATCACCCATGGCTTGTAATGGGAACGCTGCTCGCTGTGCAATAAGACTGGAGTCCTCAGGCTGAAACATTACAAGATTAGAAATGTGGGCATCTGCACGTTAAGAAAAAGGTTCACGGTTCGAATCCCGGTGAAGCCAAGTCGTTTTTCACTACATGTATCCAGGTTTCCCATCCAAACTCATTACTTTAGCAATGGACATTTCAGATTACCAGTGAATGTTTGGACCCAATTACCCTGGCAACCGTCGTCTCACTTTAGTAGTCTATTGAGCTCGTGCCAATGACGTCATTTTGGGAGTCAAACAATGCCGCGTCGTTGTGGAAGCAATGTGCGTGCGTGTTGTGCGTGTCCATAGCGCGCGTAACGCGCTATACTGAGGCTCCCATTGGTGAATTAAACCGCGTTGCGCCCACCAGAGACACACACAGCGCGCACGCACATCGCTTACACAATGACTCAGCATAATTTGACTCCCAAAATGGCGTAATCGCACATGTTCGAAAGGGGTCAATACTAAGCAACAACAGAAATGCAAATTTTCGTCAGAAACAAGTTTAATTAAAATTTCAAAAATTATTTTTTTAAATTAACTTAGTTACACATGAAAAGCTTCTGTGTGCTGAAATTTTCCTCTGCCAGATTGACTGCATTTTTTTTGGTTTTTAATCAAAAAGTTTAGAAATTGTTAGGTTTTGTTTTGTTTTGTGTTGCTCGGTATACAACTCTATCATTTAACCCTCCCCATACCTTATCAATCTCAAACTGTGTAGGATCTATGGTAGTCTCCAGTAGCTCCAGGTTCTCCTCACATCTCCTTAACAGTACAGTGATCTTGCGTGCTATGAGATGCAGCTTATCACGTGTTGCCTTGCAGTCCTCAGACTCCACATCCACGAGGAGTTGATCAGCAGTCTCCTTCAGTGAAGTCACTTTGGGCTGGGAAGACTCAAGTTCTCGCTTGAATTTCTTTAAGAAATAGTAAATAGTACAGTCAAACCTTGGGACTTTGCATTTTACCCTGTTATAAACAGGAACCTTGTATTATCAGGAATAAAATCAATGAACAAGTGACGGGGGTATTTTGGCAACACAGACCATATTTTCCGGAAAATACCTTTGTCTGGTTTCAAAATAAAAGAAATAAGTTTCAGTTGTTCTGAAGAGATAACTTAGGCCCAAAAAGAGTTACAAATAGTGTGACAACATGCCTTTCTAAAAACCCTGTGTACAAATTTCCAATATACGCTCGTAACCGGGACGGCCTAAAATGTAACAAGTGTCCGTCCCGGTTACGAGCGTATATTGGAAATTTGTACACAGGTTTTTTAAAATGGCATGTTGTCACACTATTTGTAACCCTTTTTGGCCAAAGTTATCTCTTCAGAACAACTTAAACCTATTTCTTTTATTTTGAGACCAGACAAAGGTATTTCATTGAAAATATGGTCTGTGTTGCCAAAATGCCCCCTTTGCTGTGGAAAGACCCAATTGCAAGCAGAATGTTGTTTTAACAGTGCTTTTCATATTAAAGTTGGACTGTAGTCAGCTCTTGTTTACTGACGTCTAAACAGTCCGCATCATGTACACAGTCATTTCTATAAATTTAGTTCCGAGCCTTGCTTAAAAAGGCCCATTGAATCAGAGAACAAATGCCACGTTTTTTTTCTGTCCAAAAGGGTACGTTTTTGCCAGAACCTAAAGACCCTATGTATCATTCGCAAGATACAACTTTTTGCAGATTCGTGGAATAAGAGTGTACATTTCTGAGGAAGAATGTTGGTAAACTAGCCTGAAGAAATGTTAGCTACTTAGATGCATCAATGCTTCAGAAAACCTTGAAAATCTATATATGGATTTTGTGTACAAGTGAATGTTAAAAAAGTCCCATGCACGGGGCTTTTTTAGAAATATGTAATACCATTTTTGACAGAAATAAATTCATCAAAACTTTGAGTAAGGTTTTTCTTGTCAACTCATGAAAAACAAAATAGGGTCATTGCAAATGATACAATGGGCCTTTAACACCTGAAGGTGGATTAAAAAAAAAGTGAACATGCTCATTTGTTTAGTACTCACTAAACACAAAAACCATGCATGAATTTTAAAAGTGTTCTGAAACTTTGCTACATCTATAGAGCCAAAATTTCTGCAGACTAGTTGAATATTCTTCCCTGAAGTCATCTGCAAATGATCCAGTGGGCTTTTAAGAGTGTTATAATGTTTCCAAAACTGCTATCCAAATGTTTTTTACAACTGTCGAAAGCAAGATAGGAGACTCCACAAAAATCAAATTATTTTAATCATGTTCTTTGATAAATCCTGCATAACTACATTTACAAAATAATTTGCCTTTCTATATTGCATTTAACACACACTAAACCCGTCTCGTTGCACTCTTATTCCACTAATCTGTAAAAAGTTTTATCTTGCAAATAATACATAGGCCTTTAAGGCACAGTGGTATACTCTCTCAAGTTCTCCGTAGGTGGAGTGATGTAATTCATGAAAAAGTGCCTTGCCCTAGAACATCCAACTCACCATGAAGATCCTATACTGATGATGCAGCCTATTCTCATCCGCACTCAGATCAATGGGTTCATTCTTTACGATCATAGCCTCAATGCCATCCAGCCATACCATGAGATCGGCCGTGGTCTGGTGGAACTCCTCGCATTGCATAATGGCTAGCTGTAGTTCCTTCTGCCAATCGGCTGCGCGGCCACACACGTGGTCCCAACGCTGGTTCATGGTGCTGAGCTCATCGCGTAGGGACTGTGAGTACCTGCTGTCTGGGCGGAGGAACTGCTGACTGCATAGGTTGATGGAGAGGGCAATGGCCTTGCGGGCATTCAGGCCTAGGATGAACTCCTGAAATATAAAGGATTTCCAATCAGTACGAATGAGTGATTATTATTTTTTTAGGGATAGGGCCATTCCCTCGTTACGTGTGTGACATTTTGAAGCATTTTTGACCTGTATTATATTAAATATTTTTTCCGTTGCTGAATACTTTTGCATTAATATAGCATGGTAGTCAGCTACAGGGGGCACCTTATATAATAGTACAGCATTTGTCTCAAATTTATCTGAAAGTTCCTTTTTACAGGAAAAAAAACTGTTTCCAGACATTTTTTCCCTGTAAAAAGAAATTTTCAAATAAATTTAAGACAAATGCTGTACTATTGTATACAGTTCAAAAAGCCACACGTGTACCGAGAGAATGGCCCGGTGATGACCCAGGGACCGCCGGGGTGAATAAATTTGATTCAAATATGGACAGTTGTTTTTCACTGCATCCAGACTTCCTAAAATAATTCACCCCGGCAATCCTGGGTCAAAAAAAAAATCCCTCATTCATACTTAATAAATGGGGCAAGACGCGCAAGGGCTTGGGTTGTATCTTAAGTGATCTCTGGGAGGGGTGGTTATCTTATTGAAGGGTTTATCCCACTATAGGTCTTGTTAATATCGCGTAATACCAATCAACAAGTATACATTGTTTAATTAAAACTGAGGTGGTCGGGTTTAACCCATTGGGTAGTTTGACACAAACTGACCCCAAGATGTAGGTAATTTGCACTGTAATCCCATCCACAATCCTCACCCTATGTCTCCTGATCATGCCTTCGAGGTCACCAGTTGGTGAATCAGTCTCCTGAGTGCCTAGTAGTGTCTCAGCCTCATCCAGCCAGGAGTTGAGATTGTTGAGATCAAGACGGAATTGGTGCCACTGCTTGTAGTTTTGGTTCAAGCGAGCATTCTTGTCCAGGATGTTTGATCGAAGCATCTCCCATCGGTTCAAGACGGCTGTTGAATTGGGAAACACAATGAAAGCAAATGTCCAAAGCCTGGTTTGATGATGGATGTTGGCATATTAAGGTTTTTCTCTTCAGTTTATGCACTGACTTGAATCTCAGACGAAACTCATTTCATGTCTTCTGTGCATCTCACCCAAAGCATTCCTGCTTTTTCCCCCAGTTTTGGTCAGGGCTGGAAAAAATCCATGGCTACTATTGTGACTGTAGTATGTGTTCACATCGAGATGTGCTTTCTCCACCATGCCCAGAAAAACCATAACCACTGTCTTTATCACCTTTAAAGCTGGGTAGAAATCTCCCTTCACTTTAATGGTTTTCAACAGTATTCCTTTCTTTATATAGTCCTTTATGTACTAAGAAATTTTATTCAGAATTTCATCATGAAAAAGTCAGAAAATGTCAGTCTTTTCCCAGACTCTTTTTACGCGAAACTGAAAACGAATGGTCACGTCAATCAACTTGAGCTTTGTGTGTGTGACGTCATAGAGAGGAGACTCAGAGCGGCTCTACCGACTATGGTCGTGTACCTACATGTAGCTCCTCGCACAAACTCGTTGTATGCACGCACAGAACCGACAAGGCACGAAGCTGGCATTTTATTGATATCAAAAATAAATTCAGTGTAACAACCACTGAGAAAATACACTTTGAAAACTTTTACAGAAAAATAACGACTGGTGGTTTATGCTATGCAGAAAGCATGCAACTTGCTTTGCGAAATAGTTACTGTCTCCTCGCTATGACGTAGCGGGGTCAATGCATATCATTATGACGTCATCACCCCGTTTTTCATTTTGGCCTGTTGCCGGTTGACGAACACGGTCTAGTTTGTCATTTTTCTCTCTAATATAAAAGTCAGCAATAAAGAAAAAAAACGCAATTTTATCAAGTAACATCCGTTTTATAAAATAACTTTCTTCCTCGCCAAGTAGCTTCAAGCTTTCAGCCCGGTTAAAAGATTAACAATTTCTGATATGGTATGACATATTGTAACGGTCACTTGTTTGAGGGCCAGGAATTGAAACAATACGTTACATGTGTCATTACATGAGTATATCAAAACTAACTCACTCTATCAGCAACAAGAAATGACATATTGGCAGTTTTTATTTGTGCTGCTCATGAAACTAATGCATGATAAACAAATGAGACATCATTGTGAGGGAAATGGACAGGCTTTCCAATGATATAACATGCAATGCTGATAATACAGTAACAACAAAGATATGATTGACCAGCCAATATTTCCAAACTTTTAAAGGGTTTATTATCATTATTTTGGCTTTGAGGGCTGTTAAACAGTATTCATACAAGAGATTACTTTACAGACCTGTAATTTGTTCAGTGAGCGCTGGGTCTTCCTCTGGCATTCTCATGGCTAATCTCTTGAGAACATCAACACTCAAACGACAGTCATCAACCAATGAATCCTGGGAAGAAATTATAATAACTTCTAAAAACCGACTTGTACTTGCCCAGTAACTTGACCAGACCTTTATGCTCAGCATTTATTTCACAAAATAAAAGACATTGTGCTAAACAAGTACAACTCGTACATTATTTTAGAACAACAAATATAATCTCGACTCCCCCAAAAAAACAAAAAAAATTAATTAATTAATTAAATTCGAAAATGGTAACTTTTTATGTTCTTACTTTTTATCTTTTGTTTCGTTTCCAAACCATTATGCATAATACTAAACGGCATTAATTGCATTTTCTTTGGTCGTGGCATCTGAAAAACAGTGTACCATATTTAAACCGACACTGTAGCCTATGCTAAATAGTGGTACAGTGAAATTTTGATGGATCGAGCCTCAAAAGAGTTGTCTAAAATTATGACTTTCAGTTCATTTTTGCACAGTTTGCTCTACTTTTGATGGAAATGGAATCTTGCTTTGGGTTAACAAAAGGTTGAGTTAAGACACACAAATCTAACCGCCGGTACCGCTCAAGAACAGCTCACTTAGTGCAGGAGGTATCGCTAAAAACCATGGAATTTCCATTCTATTTCTTTTGGTGACGATTTTAGTTATGGTCACCAACACTGGGCCCAGACTAAGCGACATGAAGCTTATTTCTCAAGAATGGGTCACATACATGTATACTTACATATCCA
This sequence comes from Henricia sp. BOLD:AAB3569, assembly GCA_037783545.1. Lineage (NCBI taxonomy): Eukaryota > Metazoa > Echinodermata > Asteroidea > Spinulosida > Echinasteridae > Henricia > Henricia sp. BOLD:AAB3569. Next base: position 882,340 of record JBBELK010000284.1, read on the forward strand.
TCCTTTTCATCCTCAATCTCCGGTCCAGTGGGTGTCCGACACCTGATAGCATTCTCAGTAGCTTCCATCTTCATGATACAATCATCAACGGCTTGCTGAATGTGCTGATTCTCAACCTTGCCCTTCCTGAAATGATCGGTGTCCTCCGCGGCCGAGGTGTCAAGTAAATGTTCATTATTGGATTCATCAAACGTTGTGTCCCAGTCCAGCGAAATAGCGCTGGCTGGCGTGACGCGCCCCGAGGCGTAGTTCTCGTGGACCGGGGACGGGGAGGGCGATCGCGACGCGGACCGCGAGTTACTTCTTGATCTCAAGGCCAAGTGTTCTCTCTGGCTGGACCGACTTGACCGTGACCGAGCGCTGGTGGTACTTGCCAAGGATCGATGTGAGCTTATTAATGATGGACTGTCGTGCTCGGGGGTCATATCTTCACTGTCCTCTCCTGATTCAGTGCTGGCCATGTCGTACTGCTAAGTGAAAATGCAAAATTTGAAAACTTTAAAAATTTCCATGAAGTAAATTTTCACGGTTGAAGTTTAGAGGGAAAAGCTACCGTGCTTCGTGGTATTTCCAACTTTACTACAAAAACGTAATTTCTTAATTTTTTAAAATAATTTTTTTATAGTTGCAGAATTTTGGGAATCTGGAAAAAGAAAAGAGAAAGGTCATGGGTTCACTATGAGTTTTTAGAATGTCTCAGGAAAAAGCAATCATTTAGTATACAGTGCATATTTACCCAGTGCATACATGTACATACCCAGATAAAATGCTGTTGTTGAATTTCCCTTTGTCATGTTTTTATACTGGTCCACATATTGCAAAATATTCAAGCAACAAATTTAAAGATTTCTGTATGCTGCTTTGCTACGGTACACAGTGCTTTTATGGACATTCCTACTGTTGCATCATTTGGCAAATCAGTTTGCAAAACACAAATCAATACGGGGACTGCATGGCCACAGGAATAAATGAGAAATTTGTACTTCAGTTTGTCAATAATTATCCATAGCAGGTTCATTTGTACAAATTAATATTATCAATGTGATTAAATGGGATTATATGATGTATGTTCCCGAGGCAACATTGAATACAAACACAAAGTCTTCGCTCACAGCCTATTTAAATTTTCTTCACTAAAATACAAAGCAAATATCACAAGGCTAAATTAACAGGAAGTTCACAAAGAACAAAACTAATTGTCACAAATCTATCACAGGTACATTTTTTTAGTCAGTATTATGGCCGTTTAGTCAATATTATGGCCATATTTTTGTCAGTATTCAGTCAGTATCATACGGCTGATACTCATCCCCAGTTTCTATGGCATGAAGCGGCTAGGAGCATTGTACATGTAACTACATGTAGTGTTGGGAGAAATGCAAGATATTAAAATCTGAATATTCGGATTTTTTAAAACCGAAAATTCCATCCTTTGAATGACATCATGCCTAAATGAACGAATTGGTGCAAACCCAGGGTGACTTGGGGAAGCTAATTGAACACCAGTTAAACTTCATGCCCAGATCAAATAGCAATGTAAAATGTCATTATGAGCAATGCCAGCATGATTAGTGGTGTTAGAGAATTCATGAAATTAAACACATCCATGCAGCTCAGTAGTTGAATATCAGCTATACATGAACAAACAAAACTGTTTGAGATCAAATGCAAAACAGCTACGTCTAAAACAGAAAAACATATCACACTGGTAACACATGCATAATCCGGGCATTTCACAATACATCCGCCACTAAAGCTTTTGACATAGAAAGGCTACATTCAATGTGCGTGCACGCGTGCACGTGCATCAGGGGAAAAACGTTGACACAAGCATTGCCAGATGTGTGATGAAGCATATTATTTTGTTTATTTCCTGAGAAAAGAGCAGAGATTGATCTTTTTTTCTTCGCTAATTTAGGCTTCCTAAATAAACCAATTTCTAAATCAGGTATTCATTTTCAAATCAATTCTGAACTGTTTGTGCCCTCTCCGACAGAAACGCTTGGTGGCACTCTTATTGAGAAATGCCCGAATTAAACAAAATGCTGCAAACTGTTAGACATATCATGACGCATGCACTAACTATTTCAAGAAATAAAATACAATATGCACGAGCAGTTTTGTCTAAAATATCTGCAAGCTCACAATTTCCGACAGAATTCTACATAATCAATTAATCACTGTGACTAGCCCGATTTACAATGTAACATGATTTCCCAATTATCCAAAGTTCGAAAGCCAATCGGGCCCGGCACATCTAGTACAAGAAGGAATGCATGCAAAACCCTATGGACACCTACCACCAGGCCACACAATGCCGACTATCAACTTGACAACGCATAAAGCTTTAACATGTGACACTTGGGTTTCTAATTTTAGTACCTACTAGTTGACGTATTAATTAATTCAAATGATTTCTTCTAAACAAAATAGTTAACGTTATCAACACCATCACCTGTTTAAATACGTGTTCCATCCACTATGTACAGAAACAGCTGCTATAGTTACAAGGGAAACACCCACACAAACAGAGAAAATATACAAAACATGCCACACAACACAGACATACACACAGCTTGACAAGTGGAATCACCATTGCGACCTCTGACCTCTTGCCCAATCAAACTCACCTTATGAACGGTGAGGTAATCATATGGAATACAGGAGGAATTCCTGCTCCTCTGGTTGAAACAAAATAAGCAAGAGTTTGGAAATGCCAAAGAAAGAGGGAGAATAGAAGAAAAGGAACTATGCTTTCCGTGACGTAGAACATCCGGGAATGTTTTGGTGTCACCGGTCACACGCCCAATAGACGCACATGAACATGCGTAAAAAATACTCACCAGCGTATTTTCATTCAAGAATGCCGCACGCAGGCGCGCGTTGCGATACAATCACATTTTTTGAGCTTGTACTCAGCTTGTAAAAACTAAAGTGTTTTTACTTGATCACGATTTAGCCTGAAGAAAGACATTTTTATCTTTCTTGATACAACAGTCATAGCGCAACAAAACAGAGGTAAGTGCAACCAATGCGCATTTCTTGCTCTTTTTGCCGGTAATCACTCGAGCCACGTAGGTCATGAAAAATGACACCCAAAATGGTGGATGGAAGGCGTGACGTCACTGGAAAGCAAATAGTCTGGAGATATTGATGATTACCAATTCATCATCAGAGGAAACAAAATTATTTAAGAGAATGGATACTTTGGCCGACCACTCAATGCTTAGAGCCAATTACCATGGCAACTGACATCACAATTCACAAATAATACATCTAATATAATTTGGAGGGTAGCATTGTTCAATAAAACATGGCAAACAGATTATAAAGACTGGGGCTTAGATCACACGGTACAACATAACTAAATAACGATACTTGAACCTGATCTCTCCTTTTTGTTTAATTAAATGACAATCTAACCTAATTAATGAAACCTAACACTAAGCCTATCTACATGTACATGTACGTATGTATACATGGGTAGTTAGTAAATTGGCAAAAACACTGATTGACAAATCAAGCTAATCTTTCAATTAACGGGACACACCGGCTTACTGTTTACATAATGTAGCGATCAAGCATCCTTGACAATAATTTGTCGATGCAAAAAACAATTATCAAAATGTCAAGTCGCGATGTATTATGTCGCGATGTATCATGTGTTTTTAAATAAAGGTGGCGTTCGATATGGGTCGACACGTGTTTAACCTCGTTTCCTTGTTTTCCCCGACTCTTTACACCTTGTATGATCCCTCAGGTCAGCACTGACTCGAGGAAGCAACTCAAACGCAACTTGTTGGTGTCTTTAGCGCCCTCAATAGGCCAAAATGCTGTTTTTTCTTCGGATATTTTCTATCGCCGCAAACGAAGACACGAAATCTGAGAGATTCGCTCACCCAGAAACCCTTCTTATGAAATCTGTTGGCAGATTTGTGTACAAATACGGTATGTACATAGTGTTCGTAGGACATTATTTTCCAACAAAAAGAGAAACTCGCACTTCGCGCTGGTTTCTACGGCTAAAACTAACTCCAAAACCACGTGATTTATCGGAACCAGATTCTGGTTCCGATAAATCACGTGACCTTTATTTTTTGAAAAATGCTAAAAAACGGCAACATTTGGTGGTTTCTTTTCAGGTTCTCTTCAGTCTATTTCGGAAAGACTTTCAGAATCATGTATGGGTCTATTTCGAGCCCAAAATAACCCAACAAAGCCGGTATGTCCCTTTAATCTTGCACTGAAACATGTTAATAACATGCTGAAGAAAGGATTTATGCAGGATGGAAAAAAACCATCAACAAATGGGTGTTATTTATATATATATATGGGTCTGTCCACAGTAATGGGGTACATTTGAAAGGTAAGTCAATAATTCCTTTCAGATGTCTTTAGTTTATCTCAGAATTAAAGAAATGTCCTTGTTTTGTTCTCAGGAGATAACTTTTGCCCAAAAAGGTAAACAATTTCTGCCACAACATACATTTTTGGAAAGCTTGTGTACAAATTTTCCTATTACGTAGGTAACGTGGACAGACCATTTTGTGACATTTTTTTCCGTCTTTGTTACACGCGTAATAGGAAAATTTGTGCACGGGGTTTTCAGAAATGTATGTTGTAGGACTATTTTTCTTACTCCTTGGTGAAAAAGTTATTTCCTCAGTTTAGCTTGATAATTTAAAGATAAAATTAAGACATTTGAAGTGAACACGGACCTAAGATCTTGAATGTTACAGAAATGTACCCCATTACTGTGGACAGACCCATATATATGTTGGAAAAGGGCAGTTGATTCCCAATGGAATTCATACAAAAGTTGAACCATCTTGGTTTGTTGTGAAACCTACTGCTGAATTATTTGTAGTTGACCGCGTGTGCGTGTAGTGCATTTTGTGAACAAACGTAACATGCACCATCGTGAAGAGAAACAGCACCTCGACATGTTGACTATAATTTCCGGCTATAGTACTATTCCAAACCAGTGCCCCAAAGTATGTAAACGAGGTGCCCAAATCCATGCAAAAGTGGTCCAAAAATATGCTAATAATGACAAGTATTTGGTCCTAACTGTAGCTCTATGAACACAGGTTAGAAAAACTGCCCACAAATGGCAAAAAATTAGGTAGAACGTTAATGCATGAAGGAAGCCAACACAACTTCTGTTAAAACAGTAATGCAATTAAGAGTTCATGCATACCTTGACATTTATTCCTAGCTTATAAACATCTAGCCTCAGGCCTCCTGTTTATAACCTGATCCATGCTAAGTTTTTAACAACTCTATCGACAAAACTCCTGCAGAACATTCAAAAATTATGCGGGGTTATTGACTCAACACACAAGAAACTGGGATGTTACCGGTTATTGAACCAGGTTGATCGGGTCATTTCACGACAAGTGACTTGATTCTTGTAGAATCATTAGATTTGGAAGCTCAAGTTCAGTCTTTTGATGTGACACTCGAGTCCAGTAGAAAATAATTTGCATAAAAATGATTTGAGTCAGACTCGAAAACAAAACGTGGAAAACAAATGTGGACAGAGAGGATCGGACACCAAAGACATCACACCACAGTTACTTCATTCTGCAGTGAAGACCTAAGAACTAAAAGTAGACAAACCTCACATAATTATATGCATATTCACTTTTTCACTTTGCAATGACTCAAAAACGAAAAGTCCAAGTAATATCAGAAAATAACCACCCTCAATAAAAGTACAGAAAATCAGCAATTAGCAATCATTCACTGAAATTAGAGCACCAAATTGTCGGTCATTTAAGAGGAAGTGTGATTCTCATTTTAGGTTTACTGTTGGATGAAAAGAGCTTTGCACCACTCATCAGTATGTGCATCAGCGACATAAGTAATAAAAAAAAGAAGCCTTATTTCTGAGTTGGCGGCCTCCAATGTCGATACATTCCTGGAGACTGTGGCGAAAAGTTAGTGCTGCAGCCCAAAGCTTCTATAAAAAAATGCAGGATCATTTTGCACAAGTCATCAAAAGGTGAAAAGAGACTCTGACATAGACAAGTGACATAGAAAATTTGACATTGGGGGACGCTAAGTCGAAAGTGGCAATTTTTTTTTCTTCCAAATTTCGGGTTAAAACAAGACAACTGGGGCAAACAAGAGCAAACCAAAGGAGCATAATACTAATTCGCTTTGCTTCTGTCCCGTTTGCATCCTTTTCACCTCAATACGTCGTTGCACAAGATGGACGAATGCACAGAAAGGCAAGGTGAAGACAAGGCAAACAAGGAGAATATCAGGCAAATGCCATACGAAAAGCAAGAGGAATGTAAGGCGATTGTTCGCTTTGACACGAACATTTTAATGACTTGACACCGGAATATGTGTAAACACGTTCTGGCAATGTACAGTCAGAGGGGTGGTTAACGAGTTAAAACGTCAGCTTTGCCGCTGTCTTCAACGGTTGACATGTAAACACATCCCCAGCCCACCATCAATTTGTTAACACCATGTTTTGAACGTGAACTTGACGGCTGTGGACGGCCTGTCATTGTTGCAAATCTCACTCCGTGGCGGCCGCCTCGGAGTGTTGCAAAGTATGATCTTTTTGTGGAAAGATTCATATAATGAATGTAGAAATGACTCTCAAGAGTCGGTACATGCTTGACCTGGCTAATCACCCTTGCCTTCTTAAAAAATTTGTTAAACAGTTTCAAACATTGCGTCTGCCACATGAACACAGAAAAACACAGATGTAAGACGAACGGACAGGAATGTAGAAGAAAGCTGAGACAAATTCAAGGTGAATGTTAAATCAAATCTATATGGATTTTTTTCTTCTCTACTTTTAATGGGAGCCAGGCATAAAAGCAGCCCAACAGTGAGTAGATAGACCAACCAACCTGTGCCATGGATAGCCTCTCCAGTTTGCGTTGAAACCGCTGCACTGTGTCAAACACCTCGACTGAGAACCGTTGCAGCTCGTCCATCTCTTCCTGTATGAGGGCGCTGTCCACTGGGTCGGAGCGTTGCATCAGGACCTGGGCATGCTCTGCAATCTCATGCAGTCGTGATTGGTTGAGATCGATCTCATGGTGAAAGGCCTGCAGCAAATATGCACAGTGTAAACAATGTGAACATTTGGAAAAGAGTGAAATAACTGAGTAATGACACTTCCTGACCTTTTCACTGCATTTTTACTTGGTCATTGTCAGTTTTTAAAGCCCCAATACAACATTTGCAGTTACCCAAATTTGTCCTAACCAGTTGACAAGAAAATCCGACCACATGATTTTTTCCCCGTGTAAAATGGTACCTTTGTCGAAGAAATTGCCAACTAATGGGGCTTTTAAAAAAAATGTCAGCAGAGACTATATTTACCTTTCATTTAACACAAAAACCTTTTCTAATGTATTACTGTATCTATATTGCTGAAATTTATAGAAGGCATTTTATCAACATTATCCTTTGGTTATGTAATGCTGTTCCTTTTTTTGAAAGTTTTCTGATCATGCCTTTAACGTTTTACTGTGATTTCCTTATACTGGTAAATGTACAGGAAGAGAGGATTAACCGGATCCCTTACGATTAAACTGTATCACTGAAATAAGGCTATTTGAACACGTCTTATAGCCTGAATACAGGATTTACAATGTCCCAAAATTTAAATCAACCATTTGTTTCAAGCGAAATTAGTTGGATGTCACCACTGATATCCATTAAAATTAGAAACGGATGCCAATCGCACATAACCGCGCCTTCTCATCACCATAGTTTTGGGCACCTTCATTTGCATAGTTTTGGGCACCATTTGCATATTTCTGGGCACCATTTGCATGGTTTTGGGCACTTACCCAATGAATTACACGTAAAACCTTCCACATGCGCACTTTCTCAATGTTTGTGACGATCGCGCATGTTATGTTCAAACCCAAAACACGCTACACGCGTTCCAAACCTCCTGAAACCGGTTACGGTGATGTGCCATTCAATATAACACAGTCATTTCTTATGTAGCTGTTAATAGAAATCTGTGGATGTCGAACAGTCTGGGCCAAGTTTTTGCGACCATAACCAGAAATCAGCAGTGGATTCAGACCCATTAAAATGTGAGTAATATAAAGGACATTCTGGGCAGTTTCAAGGATATCGTCAAAAACCCACCAATGTTTTGTAAACTAATTTATCTGTTCCATAAAGCAGTGCAGTGATCACACCAACATTTTTGCTTCTACATCCAAACTGGAGATTCAAAATATACTGTTTTCTTCCCATGGATAGTATTTTGGGATGGTATTTTTATATGATTCTTAGGTAGGAACAAAATAAATTTTCTAGATAAATCTTAACAAGCTCCTTTAAAAAAATGAAAATCCTCACACTTTCGGACTTAATTACGTACATAATTACATATTTAATAATGAAAAGAATCAACTCACACTCATTTGTTTAATTTTGACAGCTATATCTGATTCTGAGAAGTGTTCGACATTGGTAAGCTGAAGGTCCATCTCAGTCAGCCACATCGACATGCTTGCCTTGCAGCCATCAAATTCCTCTTTCTGGCCCTGGGCATACCTCAGGCGTCGCAAGATGGACGAACAGCGTCGCGCCAGGTCATCCCATCGACTATTGGCCTCGTGGACCATGGCCTTGAGTTGAAAGGCATTGTCCGTGCGGCCTTCGCGCGCCAAACGGCGGTATTGTTTGTTGATGATCTCCAGCTGGGCGAGGTTTTCATGGATTTTCCGCTGGAACATCTGTTGTTAAGACGGGCAACGAACAAAATATTCAACTTATAAAGACCAAGAGATGATTCAAGTGCTTCGTGGGAATTATACTTTGTACCCCACAATCAAAACAAAGCAGGCGAAGACATACAAGGTGCTGTATCAGCCAGGGGCCAACTTCATAAAGCCTCATATGATGCTTAAGGGTCGTCATGGTGCAGTAATTATAAAGCTGAATATTTACGGTACACCGCATACATTCAGAATCTCTCTCTTTCAGGAGATGTGTGATTCTGAAAAGATAAAGCCCGTTAGCACTCGTTTTCTAATAAAGCAGCACTCTCTCCATTTCACAAAACTCATTCTCTGTGTAAACACCTTGCAGACCAAACCGCATGCTAACCTATACTTTTGTTTGCTAACGCAACACCATCATTTTATTTTCTTCGCCATACTCAATATCCCATTTAGCAGCAGGCAAGGGCCTTCTGACAATCATCCCAAAATAGATGCATTATCAATGATGGTACTTGAAAATTTCGACGTTGACATAAGCAGACGATGAATGCGCTCGAAAAACAGTGTTGCTGTCCAATCTCTTCACATGCTAAGAACACCAAGCTTTATGAAATACGTTCTTGCTTGAGCAAATGTTTGTGCTCTATGCTAAAACATCCGCTTAAGCATAACATGTTTTAAGACATTGATTTAGGACTTGACAATGTTTCCTGGTGGTTTAAACAAAATAGTCAAACCAGAAGGGATCTGAAAAAGAAAAAAACGTTGCTCACATCAAACTTTTTGATCTCCTCCTTGATGACAGCAAACGGTGGGCTGGTGGTATGTGGGTTGGCTGCTAGACGTTCACTGTTGGTCAACCACTCATCAAAACGTGTGTAGTCATCAATGAACTTCTGCCATAGTCTCCAAGTCTCCTCAATCCTGAAGAGAACACAAAAGTAACATTCGTAATCTGTTCTAAGAAATTGAGTCGGATGTCGCACAGCCTGGGACAGGTGGTAAATCCAGGCTCAGTAGGGAGGTTTCGTACCGTCACGGATACCGATACAGATACGGATACGTCATGACTCTATGCGTTTCTCGTGACGCGTAACCATAGTACACATGTTTTCATACGTGTGAATAACGGGTATCGGCCTCCATACGCATAAAAACAGATACCGGTTATGCAGATTTTTCGCTTTTTTCGAGATGGAGTAATAATAAGTTGTATGCATTTTGTTTCTTTGTGATGTATCTTCCATGAGTACCGATCGAATTTAATGAGTCATGCCCACGTGAAAGTGAGGAAAATCAGCTGAAAACAAAGCCAAGCGCAGAGCAGATTTAGCAGATCGTATTCGTCAGTGCGAAACCCAGTTCAGTTATCATATCCATATTCGTAACCGTATTCGTCAACTTGCGAAACCTCCCTAATAAAATTATCAACACACAATAGAAATTCCTGGCATTACTCGGATACTGCCTGGAATTTCCGGGTACCGGGTGGAATTTCCGTTGTATTTTCGTATCTTAATGAGCTTGGATCCACTCTTATAGTTATGGTCGCCAAAACTTGGCTCAGACTGAGCGACATCCGTGCAACATCCATGCATTGAAATGGCGCTCAGTCTGTGCAGCATTTCTCTATCTAAAATGTGTCACACTAATACATTCAACATTAACCGACGGCTACAGTTTGATAATGTTCAACCCTTTTGGCATAAACACAGGCTAGTTGAATATTTGGAACCACCGCCAAAAGGTATGGTCTACCCAATCACTGACTGTATCCTGCCATGAGGCTGGATTAACAGTTTTATTTCACAGGTTATGCATTTTGCCTTTGAAAACGCAGCGCTAGGAGAATTTGGTGTGAAATGATGTACTGAAAAGAACAGAATCAACTTGGGCGTCAACCATTTTTGTGATTCTGTGATTTTTTAGTGCATCTCTGTACACCAAATTTCCCTTTGCTCTGCGTTTTCGTTAGGAAAAGTGCATCAATTTATGGCCGCAACATGTGAAAAAAAAAGGTTAATATGAATTCAAATAGATTAGACACTTCTTGCTTCAATTTATCTAACCACCTTTATTAATTTCCTCCTGGTCCAAGTTTTGTGCCCAATGTGTAGGGGGCTTTAATATCAAAACTGTTCATATTCAAAATGTTTAAGTGCTAACAGCAAAAGAGAACATTTCAAGGGTGCAGGGGTAATCATGACACCACCTTGACCACCCCAAGTGGTAGAAAGAGTTTTAAGAAGTGGATTTTCTGTTTGCTTACTTCATTTTTCTCTCTAGCGATGACGAGCAGATTGCCCGCCAGCGTTGATCCAGGGTCCTAGCAGCAGTCTGTATAGCCTCATTATCTGCATCTGATGAACAGGCATCAGTGTCATGTAGTAGCATCTCACATAGGTTGAGTACTGATGCAACGCCGCTGCTGTGACGCTCAATGTCCTTTTGGATTTCCTAAAATTAATTCAAATGAAAATGACTATAAATTCTTCTGAAAGTATTCTCCTCACAGCATACTGCTCACAAAAAATTTGACTAAAATGGAAAATTCTCAAAACTAGTTCGGTCTTGAATTCCTTTTCCTGTTTATTAACAGTAGAAAGATGAAAATGTCCCTGAACTGCAAAGCCAAACTATGCTTGAGATAATGATGCAACAATAGCCGTTTCCAAGTACGCCCATGCTTAAAGGCACAGGCTCGTCAGCAATGCGCGCACGCCAAAATCGTGCCACGAATTACGCAGCTCCATAGCAAAGGCATGGAGCTGCGTATTTCGTGGCACAAATTTGGCACGCGCGCATTGCTGACGAGCCTGTGCCTTTAAGCACGTCATCATAAAATAGTGCTTAAGCAGAGCACAATCGTCTGCTACAGTGAGAACGTTTTTTTAGCTTATGCTTAAGAAGCCATTGGCTGTACCTGTTGAGTCTGTAGCTTTGCCTGTATCTCGATGATATCACAGGTATCATACATGATGGGTGTGCTGAGCTGCTTCTCCATCCGTGTCAGCCAGTGTCGAAGGTTACCCATATTCTGGTCTAGCTCCTGGACTGCTGTCAGGGTGCCTTGAAGCTTCCTCACTCTACAAATCAAGAGAGATCATGAAGTCAGCACGAGGCAGATGGTGAAATTTGAAAAGGTATTAAAAGCCAACCAAACTAGAGATGAAACAAAATTAAAATAAGATGGGCCTTATCAGGATTCGAACCCAAGACCTCTGACCCACTGGGCAGATACCAGCTAAGCTATGTGATATACTTTCAATTTTTTTTTTCTCTCGGTCTTGCATGGGAGCACAACTGAGCAAAGTAACAAATGCAATATTTGATATGGTACCTATTGAAATGAAACAACCAAACTTATAGGCCGAGTCCGAATTATATGCAATGCTGTAACCGAACAGACAAAACGAACAGGATTTTACCGAACTTGGCACTTCCGGACTGAACCGAACATTTCACTCAGTTCGGCTGTTCGGGAGTGGTTCACTTCATAGCGATACTGGCACTACAAACAATCGTTGGAAAATGAATCACACTGGCTAGAAAAAAAAAACAATCTCACGATGGTACCGTGCATACACGTGGTACAAATAACAAAATGCATGCACACCGCAAGTTCCAGTAGCACCGTGCCCCGGCCGCGGATTCCATTTAGTTTCCTGCTGGACTTTGTTACAGCACTAATTATATTGCTACGTCTTGAAATTGTGCACGAGTTTATGGGAAATGATCAAGCTGTGTTCCCATTGACGTTTCTATTCTGGTACATCGACCTGCTGAAACATTCCTCCACATAATCTTGTGTATTTCCGTTAGAATTCATCTTCCATGCCCTTGCCCGTGCAACCAAGCTGTAAACTTTCCCTGTGCAAGCCCATTGTTTACTGCAGTGCTTAGTAACTTTTACAGGGTGAAATTGAATTAAATACAGCCCTGTAAAACTACATTGTACCATGCATGGCTGCATTTTGTAAGTGGAAGGTTATTTACACATCCTCGGCCTGTAAGGGGTACATCTTGTTTGCAGTAACTTGATGTGGATGCTAGTTCTCCATGTGTCCCCCACTAGACTTAACTTTTATTTCTAACTTGCTTATTTTTGCTAAAAAGGGCATTGAAGATGAACAAAGAGGATTTTGAGATACAATTGTGGTAGTAGCATAGCAAAACATGTTTAAAACTAGTTTTTATGGAAACTCCCCCAGGTCATACATGTAAATAATTGTGCCTTGTCATCTTTCTCCCACCGTAACTTTAGTATTCATGAATAAGTCATTATTTTTAGGGATTATGACCCAGGGACCGCTGGGGTGAATGAATTTGATACAAATGTGGACAAATGTCCATATGAGTTTGGGAAATCTGGATGCAGTGAAAAGCAACTTGGCTCCACCGGGATTCAAACCACAGACCTTCTGCTTAACGTGCAGACGCCCTACCAATTGAGCTACATGTATGAAGCCAACTGGTGGTCTCAAATCACGGTAATATTCAGTGAGGTATAGGAATAAATTTAATATCATGGAAAGCCCATTATTCACTGTTTATTCTTATTTATATAAAAAAAAAATTAACAAAATAAATCTGGGGCTATTCCTCATTTTGCCATTTAGGTCAAAGATTGCCTGGATAAACAAAAACCCAAAGTACATGTAGCTTTTGTCAAGTACACATAGTGAAAGGGTACCTTAGTAATGCACCTATCAATTGTTCCCCCCCCCCTATCCCCGACCACCCCCCTATCCCCGACCCCCCCCCCCCCCCCCCCCCCCCCCCCCCCCCCCCCCCCCCGCGCTACCCCACCCCTAGGTGGGAGTTTGGTCACATTTTTCATGCCCCAGGCCCATTATCTGTGCATTTTTGCGAATTTTTTGCACCCGAGGGTGGGGATTTTTGTCACCTAAATGTTGCCCCTGGGGTGGGGATTTTGTCACGCAAAAAGTGACAATCCCCACCTCTTAGGTGGGGTAGCCCGGGAGGGAGGGGGGGGGGGGGGGGGGGGGGGGGGAACAATTGATAGGCGCATAAAATCTAGAGACACTAGCTGTAGTCCCTCACAAAAAACAAGACAATGTATACTCTTTAATCTTGACAAAATAGGGAGCTCACAGTGCCAGTTCAAAATCAATATAACTGATATGTCTGCTGGACCTTCTTATGACGTCATTGACTAAGATTTTTCCTCAAAATGCACTTCACTTCTTCCCTGTGGGTTAAAGCATGCGAGAATTGCATGTGCTAATGTATTCTTTGCAATTATCACGTTTCAAATTCATTCAGTGAAAAGTGGTGAGGCAGATGTGGATGCAATAGGCATTGAGAAGTCAGAATTATTCTGCATGAGCTCCTCATGGGGACTGGGGTGCATGCAGGCAAGTCCATCTGCATAGAGTGTAGAAGAATCATTTTTTTAAATCTGAGATTACGTTCGTCGCCTTATCATCAGTTTTTCCTGGATTTGACTCCGGAGCCATTTTTTTTTTAATAAAGAGGAGGGTCTTTCTATAAATTAGGGGTCCAAAAGTGTGACATTTAGGCTGTTTAGGCGTACTGCAGTTCTCGCTACTCCGGAGTAATGCATGCGCATTGCACTCTGGTCACATTAGTTATCAAGTTTCAGTTATCAAGTTGACATGTTGAGCAAATTCAACAAAAATCTCACTGAAAAAAATGAAAAAACACCAAACAAACATGCTTTTCAGCATGAAAAGCTTGCAATCCACAGATTCCATAATCTAATCCTGAGACCATCTTGATCAACACACTATTAAATACATGTACAAGTGCCATTGCTCAATTCAAGTAAATTCAGTTTTCCACAGTGGAAATTAGACAGTCATTACCAAGAGCACACGCCTGAAGCAGAATGACAGTAAAGTGGTGACAAAATGCAATAAGGCACTAATCCAATAGTCCCAATGAAATAGGCCTACATTTCAATACCAGCTCTCACGAAAGGGTGAGTATTTTGCATGGCCAAGCCCTGAAGGACGGCAAACATTTTGATGAGCACAAATATATTTTGGTGTTGTGTGCCCCTGTTGAAAAGGCACCCTGCATACAAGTCGGAAGTAGTCAGTTTTTCATCAAAAAATGTTTCAAAACTTGGAGATGTCTTTGACCAACAAAAGTATCCAGAAAAACACTAGCAAAGGCACATACCTGGATGGAAAATCACTCACAAATTCAATATCTTCACCACAAATAATATCCAGGTCAGTAAGATTTTGGAGGTGCAGGTTTAGTTCCATTACATTTAGAAGCAGTTGCAAAAATAGCTACATAGCAGCACAGAAAACAAAGCCAGTCATTGCACAGACAATAGTACCAATGCTAAATGCACTGAAATTTCATTCATGGAATTGGCCAGCTTGGACCATTTCCTGTTCAACACAACTCACGGAATGAGCCCAATATCTAACGACAACATGCGCTTGATAACTTCCTTCCTTTAATTTCATCGCTTTCGAGTCAAAATATATACTAACATTTATATTTTAAGTACGTAATTGAGGAAAATGCAAAGTAATCCGAAACTTTTGACACTATTCTACATTTTGTTCAGTTTAAATGGTAATATGATTGGGAAATGGGTCTTTCCATGGTAAAGGAGGCATTTTGGCAACAGACCATATTTTTCAGAAAAAACCTTTAGGCGCGTTCCCATTGGACTTCTTTTTACGCGCCCTCGCGGGAACTTTCCGCGACTCCCTGTAAACATTCCTTCCTGTAAATCTCCCGTGCGTTCCTACTACCATATATTTTACACGACGCGAGCGGAAAATTTAGCTATTTGGCTGGCCATGTGTGGTCAATTGAGGGCGTAGTTTACATAACCTTTGACCTAACAGGATGTTCGACGTGCCATGCGATACGTACACATTGGCGCGAAATTATTAATTGTGTGCATGCTGTATGTGTACGTGCGCACGTACGTTAAAACCCTTCAGACTGTCAGAAAAATATGGCGAGTTCTGCCTAGACAAGTTATAAGAATTCAGCGGCTACCAAAGGAAAAGCAACAAGGAAAAAAACACGTGCGTACGTACGTACGTACGGGTGCACACAAGTAAATAGTGCTCCCATAGGAACCAATGCTAAATGCCCCATTTTCAAAAATCATTTAAAAATACTCACAACTCTCTCAGCTTCTCAGGACAACAACCAGAATACTCATTGAAGTCTCATCTTTTCAATTATGTTCAATTTTATGAGGGTAATCCGTCACTTTTATTCCCTAATTTGCACTTGAAACAAAACTATCCCTGCAACAGTGAAAATTGCTAAACAGACCAGCGTCCATTTTGGAACAAAGGCACATACGCTACTGGGCAAAATAGGGCCACTTTTAGGAGCTACAGTGTCTAAAATGTTTGTAGTTGGAAGAAAAAATACCCCACATCGCGGCGATAGTCATATTCTACACAAGACCACACTCGTTCAGCTCGCAATTCTCTCTAACATAAAGGAATTTGAGGGCATACAAAATATTCATGAGCTCGGCGCACGGATCTCTGCTATTTACTTGGGTGCACCCGTACATGGCATGTACAGTACATAATAACGGAACAAGAATTTTCGCGCAATGTGTGGTGGGATTGCACAATGCAGGAAGTGACCTCATCCATTTGGCATTTTACACAGCGGTAGCGGTAGTTCTACAGGGCGGCGCTGTTCCCATTGGACTTTTCGAGGGCCCTGTAAAACTCCCGCGGCTGAGCGGAAAGTTTCCGCGGACTATTTTACCCTGTAAGTTTTACATCGTGGTTGCGGTAACTTTACAGGGACGCTTGTTCTCCGTGCGTCCCCATTGGACTAAATTTTGCTACTCTCCCGCACAACCACGGGAGTTTAACCAAAAATAGTCCAATGGGAACACCACTTTTGTCTGGTTTTAAAATAAAAGAAATAAGTTTCAGTTGTTCTGAAGAGATAACTTAGGCCCAAAAAGGGTTACAAATAGTGTGACAACATGCCTTTCTATAAAACCCTGTGTACAAATTTCCAATATACGCTCGTAACCGGGACGACCTAAAATGTAACACAAGTGTCCGTCTCGGTTACGAGCGTATATTAGAAAAGGTGACTTGAAAAAGGCGAATCAGACCCTGGTCTGATCTGCCTTTTTCAATTCACTTTTTGCGTTTACACTTAAGCGCCTATCTGGGTTCAACTCCCCTTTTTGGAAATTGCGGAGTTTGATTTGGCAAAGGCAAATCGAGTGTAAACGGGCCTAAAGTATAGTGTATTTATCAAAAGGAATGCTAATATATACAATAGAAAAAGCATTAATTACCTTGGCAAGATAACAGTGTCGATAAGCACGGCTGTTGACATTGAATTAGCTCATATCAAAGTTGGCACAGTGAGAGAACAAAACATGACGAATCCTGTTGATATCGCATAAGTTACAAAATGGCCAGAATGCACAATGTCTTGCAAATCCTAATGACACCAAATTACAGATGGACTTCTGTATACGAGCTGAAGACAACAGGTCCTTCACAAGAAAACATGCAGCACCTTATCTGCAGTGCATGAAGAACATGTTCACTTTTCAAACGTCAACTGATGTCTGACTAACATGTTTGCTATTAAGGACGCTCTTCCAATAACAAGTCCAGCATTCTGCAATTCACTGTTTCAAATAAATCCATCTGTAGTTACTGGCAGAACAAGGTCTCTGTTCTCCGATCAGTCAATATATTTTTTTCTGTTTCAAGTAAAACCTCAGGTAAAAGCTCAATTTCCGACAGTTTAGAGTTCAACATGGTAACCTCTTTTGTTATGCATGTCCCTTTGATGGAATAGATTCTTTAATAATTTGAGTTAACAAAATTTGAGTAATAAATCGAGTTTGACACGTTGATATTTTAATGCATTATTCAAATAATCAGCTTCAAAAGAAAAGTGAACAAATCTGCTGAAACACCCAAGTACGTCATCACAGACAACGCAACCTCCAAAAACAGTATAGACTAGAATGACCTCACCAAGGTAAACGAGCGAGAGACCAAGATACATGTAATTTGCATGTAGCTTTTGATTCCATTGATGTCAGTTCAATCTGAAAGAAGGTTTTAGTGCTGCACTTTATCTCCATGAATGGTTTTAATGAAATCAATTTACATGTAGCTGGTGCACGTCAAGCATAGCAGTTCCATGTCACATGTTGACAACCAGTGTGTGCTCTGGATGAACTTCTCCGTAAAATTGTGTGAATGCTCGGACTCGCTGAGTTTTACCATTATGAGCACCCACCCACAATGACAGACAAACTGAACCAAATTGGTTTTTCTTTTGCAGCATCAAAGGCCCAATCAACCATGTAATGTGACCGAAGTAAAGAAAACCTTAAATGACACACACTGCTACTCTTGACGTTCAACTGCACGAAACTCTTCACTTTTCGCACAGAGGGTCCCAATCAATCAACGACAAAAGACAACATTTGGTTGTTTGACAATCAATATTTCACTTCAGCACCCCACAGAGTAACTCAAAACTCCCGCAGGGTAACATTCAGATGAAGAATCGCAGCAACATCAAATCTGCAGTTGAGTGGAAATTATTCCGCTGAAGACATTTTTATCCCATTCTGCAAGCAAATGAATCATGATGAAGCACGAACACTCTCTAACAAAAACTCCAAACCTGCCAAGCCAGTCATATATCCAGTCTGCACATAAAATGTCCCTGAAGTAATATTTCCAATTGTCCTTGGAGAATGAAACAATTAACACAAACTTCACATCATGCCAACTGAATCCAGGCAAAATACTTTACATGTCTTCACTGAGCCAGGTACCAATGTACATGTACTTGCCCCCAAGCTATGCCAAATCCCATTGCTAGGATACCAGAACCCTCAGGGGATCAGGGTCAATTACTGTAGGTGGCATTTACATCATGATGCTATATGGGTTCAGGGCCAAGGGGCTGGGGTCAGCATCTTGGAAAGTACACAAAACTAGTAGTACAAAGTACTAGAGCCATTGGTGAAGTGTTTGTTTGTTTGGCCAGGTCGAAGTTGTTTTGGATTATGAATTGATAAAATGGCTTATTAGGCTTAGAAAAATTGCACGCTAAACTGGACGGAAATGAGGAAATATTACTGATTACAAAATGTAAGACTTTCTGGCAAAAGGAAATTGAACTCGGCATGTAGCTGGCTTGAGATTTAAAGCCTAGTTTGGGGTAGGGTTGAACACCGCAATTGTGGGATTGAACCCTGCAGTTGTCAAGGTCGCTTGTAGTGTAAACGCTACCTGAATACAGATTCGGCAATTTGAGTGTCCTTGGGGCGATGCCCGCTGTGTAATAGATTTAATTGACCAATCTGGCACTATATAGTGCGCTGCAGTTACAATTAGTGGTGACTTTTGCAGTTTCTGAGGGCGAGTTGAAGCCGACTTGGGGTGTAGTGTAAACGCGGCAAATGTTCAGTTTTGCGGTCGCAATAAAAATGCTGGATCTGTATCCACCTTTGCCGGTTCGAGTGTAAACACGGTGACACCATGGAGGTAGGAATAGACACTAGCACTAGATACAAGACCTTTCTCCAGTTACAAGAAGCCTCATAAATTCTATCTGAAATCATGCCCTACATATTTCATGTCCAATTGAGAAACATGAGACAGTTTATTAACACCAGGCAGGTTTAATACCTCTGGTTGTTTATGGCCCAAGCTGACTTGTGTATACATGGGGGTCCGTTGCTATGAAAACAGCACAACTGAAATCATGCAACAATCAAACTAGTACCAGTACATACATGTAGATCCAGAAAACATTTACGCCCAACTCAGGAGACTGACCAATTCATAGTTCTGAGATTTCCCAATTAACCCCGCCTACTAAGTTACCGTTGCTATGCCTCACAAGCCATTGCAAAATTGGTGACACATAATGCGGGCAACAATAAGGACTCAGCGCTTAAATCTTTATCCATACAACAGCCATGGCAAGGTTAAGCAACAGAGGTAATAGTGCAACCAATGCGCCTATTTTTTTTGCTTGTTTTGCCGGTAATCACTCGAGCAATAGGATGATTGCTTAATCAGGAGGACAACCCACCTATGCTCAATCCAGAAAGCAAAAATTGTTTAAATCATGCTTGAATTCCCCCTTGCAAAAATATAATGTAATTAGGGCACCAAACCTTTATCAAAAATTTAAATCTTAGGAATGTTTGAACTATACAGCTGCCAATATATTATGCATTTTCTATCTGGCAAACATTTGATTGGAATTCTACCAGCTGATGCTGTTTGACAGGGGTCACAATCCAAATGGCAGTGTCCAACATGACCGCTTGTCAAGTAGGCCCTACATGTGTGGAAAGGCTGATCAGAAATGTCACTCGAACAGACACACATACATACAAAGAGACGGTAATTTTTAGCAGCTTGCAATTGTTTGTGTATTAACTTTTATAATGTGGATATATGCTTGGTCCCTGATTTTAAAGCTACAGTTTACAGAAATCAATTTACTGAAACCAATGAAGACGAACAGAGCACACTATTTGAAATGTTGAGTTCACACTTATCGGATTATTTCAGAATATACACTCACACGGTGCTACTTATGCAAACCACGTACACAAAATTACTATTTCAATTCCACTTTCCAATGTCCAGTAAGTGCACACAGAATTCGTGTATCTGTCCATTTTCACACCCAAGAAGACTTGGATGGAATTTCAGCATTTCAACAGCCAATGCCAGGGGGCGCTCTTGACATTATCGCCAAAACCCAGTTGCCACGTTCTCGATTGTGGCAGTGGACGTGGGAGACGACTTGACGCATGCACAAAGCCTCAGCATCGACGTCATCACGTCGCAATCCACATAGTCGACGTGACAATCTAAAACTCTCTATTGACACCTAGACTATAGCATTGGTTTGTACTCACCTTGCCCCAACCAGATCCATAAGATGTTCCCAGCGATCAGCTAGCTTGGCTAGCTTGTACTCGATATCACTGGCTCTGGCTTCATTGCTGGCTGTGATCAGTCGATCTCCTAACTCCAAAAGCTGCTCCTTACTCTGCTTGGCAGATTCTATCTCTTCCTGATAAGCCTGGGTTTTAGAAGAAGGAAACACAAATTTACATAATTTGCATTAGGGTAGATCCCGTCAAACCTTGGCTTGCTGATGTGCGGGGTGTCCGGTGAGTCAGA
Source organism: Henricia sp. BOLD:AAB3569 (assembly GCA_037783545.1). Lineage (NCBI taxonomy): Eukaryota > Metazoa > Echinodermata > Asteroidea > Spinulosida > Echinasteridae > Henricia > Henricia sp. BOLD:AAB3569. The sequence continues at coordinate 903,251 of JBBELK010000284.1, forward strand.
AAAAAACCCAAAACGGTCTTTCTGTTTCGCAAATACCATAAATCAATGATTTATTTACCAGACATGCTCAGTAACCATGTCAACATGACTGCATTGTCAAACAAAAAATATCTAGGCAGGTTTTGGAGATAACAATTTACGAAACAAAAAGGGCGTTGCTCCCCCTCCTCCCCCCCACTCACCCTGTACTACATGCAAAGATATAATCATTCTTCAATCTCCCACAATGGGCAGGGAGTGGGCTGCAATATAAGCATCTTAAGTCTAAGACACATATGTCATAACTGAATTACGGTGTCTTAAATTCTGTGTGTCTCAAGATACAAGTTATGACACACCAATTTTTATTGCAGGGCAAAATGATCTATCATGTCTCAGTTAAGACATCTTACGAGTTAAGACATCTTACGAGTTAAGACATCTTACGAGTTAAGACATCTTACGAGTTAAGACATCTTACGAGTTAAGACATCTTACGAGTTAAGACATCTTACGAGTTAAGACATCTTACGAGTTAAGACATCTTACGAGTTAAGACATCTTACGAGTTAAGACATCTTACGAGTTTTAACTCGTCTTAAAAGACATCTTACGAGTTAAGACATCTTACGAGTTTTAACTCGTCTTAAAAGACATCTTACGAGTTAAGACATCTTAACTTTCTTTATTGCAATCTTCCCCTTGAGGATTTTGAGGATTTCAGAGTATTTTGGATTGCAATAAAGAAAGGTAATAACTGTGACAAACAAAACTGAGAATGACTTCTATTTTCTTTTTTGCTACACAAATTGCACTTATCAAAATGTGTTGACACAGATAGTCCATATACTTAGTTTAATAATACACATGTATACCAGTAAAAATAACAAACACTACCTGTTGAACTTGAAACACATGATGCCCTACTTTTTGAAAGGGATGATAAGCCGTAGTCTTAAAGGTCTACATTTCCTATCTAAATACTACACAAAGCACATGTATGCACATATAAGAAAACAAGCCACGAGTACTTAATCTGCAAGATATTCTTATCAAGCACTTCACTTTTTCATAGCTGACATGAAGATGAGTTTAATCTGAAACTCAATTTAGACAAACTTAATAGGCTACCCGGCTCTTTTTAATTTACTTCAGAGGCTAATTTTTATGGTTCTGTGCATTTTCAGTCTGTGTATCTGTAGGCCTACCCTACACATATACATAGATCTAGACCTACAAGATGGATACATAATGCATGCCCAACAGACCGAAAACAACCATATGGAAAGGTGCTTTATGATTTGTTCAGTTTTGAGAACTGCTCAATTTCATTTGATAAATCTTGTCTATAATGTTATAATGTAAGTTTAATTCCTCTTTAGCTTAAGGGATGCAAAATGGGAGGGGCATGAAAGGTGGAGGGGAGGGCATGAAAGGGGGTGGGGCATGAAAAGGGAGTGGGGCATGAAAAGGGAGTGGGGCATGAAAAGGGAGTGGGGCATGAAAAGGGAGTGGGGCATGAAAAGGGAGTGGGGCCCCAAAAGGGAGTGGGGCCCCAAAAAGGGAGTGGGGCCCCAAAAAGGGAGTGGGGCATGAAGGGGGGTAGGGCCCGAAAGGGGAGGGGCGTGATGAAAGGGGTGCAAGAGGAAGAACACGAAAGGGGAGGGCACGAGGAGGCATGAAGGAATTGCACACAAATGGGCATGAAGAGGGGGTGGTGCAAGGGAGTGTACTTGACCCCTATGCTCCCAAAAAAGGTTAGGAGAAAGAAATTAAAAAAGAGAATGGGGTCGGAGTAGGAAAAACAAAACACAAGTTTTCATTTTAAAAAGTATTCAATGAGACCCTTGTTTTACTGTTGAATGTTTGTCAATCTTTAGTGCAAGTGGTTTGCCCCCACCTCCTTGGAAAGAGCTATATTGCACAATCCTATAACATTTTTTCATGGCTAGCACATGAACCCGAATGCCTAAAAATCACACTGGGTCAGATGCCTTGCAGATACAAGATTCAAAAGTGTCTCTCTCTGCTGGACTTAATTTTGTAATTTCACCATAACCACAGTAGTTTAAAGGCAATTCCGGAAATTCAAATTTACACTTCACAGACTTTGAGGGCTTGTAATGCTTCACGTATTCAAGTTGTTTGATTTTAAACACATTTTCAAGCATCGTTGATGGAAGTGTAATTCCTGTGAAAAAGTGATTGCAATGCCATTCTTATTAAGTGTGTAGGGTCTCCAAAACCCTCGGTTCCGGACGTACTCAATGAGTACGTCCGATGTACCATGCATATTGAGAATGGCATTACGATCACTTTTTCAGGAATTACACTTCCATCAATGATGCTTGAAGAACATGTGTTTAAAATCAAACAACTTGAATACGTGAAGCATTACAAGCCCTCAAAGTCTCTGAAGTGTAAATTTGGATTTCCTGAACTGCCCTTAACCAAAACAAAGTCCAAAGGGGACACCACTTCAGTTCATGCTTTGAGTGTTCACCCCAACACACAGGAATTCCTCATTTTTCCAATGACAGTACAGTGACATCTCCAGCCACAAAATAACCTTGATCACACATCTTCAAAGAAAATGTATTCTCATAACTGCCATACCACGCATACTATTGACTGACCTTTGCAGCTCAGAGTACAAACGAACCATTGATTTAAACAAACACATGCTGAAGTATCCACCTGGTGCAAACTTGGCAAAGTCACCTGAAGCTCAACTTGTCAATGTTATCAGCTCACAAGACACCAACAACAAGCAAGTGTTGACCCAAATCACACAGGGCTAAACAAGCCAAAAGTGTCCAATATGAGTCTGTTTTCAATACTGGAGAGACCTTTTCCTCCAGGATTATATCTCTGTACAATGTCATTCATCTTCTTTTAAAACAAAAGAAATATCTTAAGATGGATCTAAAGAGATAACTTCAGCTAAAGAACGGCAACGAATAGTGACTCAACATACCTGCCTGAAAGACATGTGTGCAAATTTCCAATATACCGTGTGTATTAAACAAGGACACCAAAAAATGTCACAAAGTATGTGTCCTATGTTACATACGTTAAATAGGAAATTTGTACACAGGTTTTTTAGAAAGGTATGTTGTCGCACTATTTGTTGCTTAAGTTATCTCCTTAGATCTGTCTTAAGATATTTCTTTTGTTTTGAGAGAAGATAACTGGCATTGCACAGAGATATGATCCTGGTGAAAAAGTCTCTCCAGTATTGAAAACAGACTTATTATGCGAGTTTACTGGGGGGAGAATCAGGTCGCATTGTGAAAAATATGCCAAATTCATTTCAAATAATTTGTCGCAAGCCTGAGAGCACTGTGAGAGATGTCAAGCATGAAGTTCAAAATTGTATGCATGAAGTACCGACTGTGTTTTCCAACCAGCACAGATCTGGATTATACATTTGCATAAATTTATTAGGGACTGCAACCGAATATTTTTGATTACAATTTTGGTACACAGCCGAGATGCCTACATGCATACCACAGGAAATTTGACTTTATTGAGCTTAAGAGGCAACTCCTAGCGACATTCTAAATTGGTGACAATATGTAGCTTAATGCTACATATTCTGGACCATTTTTAAAACAGAAAAATACAACTCAATTTGACATTGAAACATGACATTGACATTGAAACTGATTTGAAACCCATATGTCCCATATTTCAATGTTTTACCCTGGTAAGTGTCCCTTCTAAAGCACTTTTAATTGACCAGTATTGCAGCACAACACTTCTTCATATGCAATGAAAGCTATTGTTATATCTAATCTATGCAAATATTTAGAGAAAACATACAATGTCAAACAATACAAAATACACATTTCAACTTGTGCCACTTATAATGTATACATGTATGTAAAAAAATAACGGCAACTACTGTTACAGTAAAAAATAAAAATTACTTAATAAAATTTTATCAGAGAATTGTACACTACGCTAGTTTTGGGCAATTACATTAACACTTACATAGGGCATCAGTTCATGAGCTAGATAATTCAACTGCAATAAATGGCGAAAAAAGTCCAGCAGCACTAACTCAAAAAAGCGAATATGTCCACCTCATTAGGGACAGCAGACTGTGCATGCATTTTCCCACAGTCAGGATCAGTATATGGCTGTGTGGCCACAGTGACACTTGCACAACGTCTGAGCACTACACTGTAGGAAATTCAATCTCCTATTTGGTAATGCCAGGGGCGCCCATAGGGATTGCCAGTTCAATACCCCTTTACACATGGCTGCAGATTGGCCAGTGTTTTTGTAAGGAGTGCAAGATTACAAACTGTATGTATAATTTGATTACGAATTATTTACCAGATAGAACAGTGATTGACCACGAAGCTTACCTAAACAGTAATGTTGGAGGCAAATAGAGGATTAAATAATTTTTGTTTGTTTGTCGTCTGCATGGTGATATTTGGAAAAAAGTTTAGTGGGTTGGCATTTGGAAGGTCACTTACCCCAATTTAAAATATCCCATGCACAATATGTGCCATAATTGAGGTGTTTCTAGTGTGCATAAACTGCATGTTACGTGTATTACACATTGTGGCAATAGGGATACCCGGACCATTAGAAATGATACGCGTACGGGAAACGTATGCGGCTCGGGAAAATCGGGTGGTTGAATCACGATTTTGCGTGGGTATTAATCTGAAACAACACAAGTAATTCACATCAATATGCTCGTGTACACAGGCGCTCATTTCTTGAATAAACACGCAAAATTGTGATACAACCACCCGATTTCCCGAGCCGCATATGTTTCCCGTACGTGTATCATTTCTAATGGTCCCTATTGTCTCGTCCCTGCAAACAAATGTGCGCGTTATTTTGTGTCCACCAACAGCAGCGCGCATTTTGATTCCAAACATAATTACGCATGTGTCTATTCGCAGTAACGACAGTGTGAAATCCATATATGCAAAACGTGCAGTTTATGCGCTACCACATAAGTTATGGCGGCCTATTATATAAAATGAGGAAATTGATTGGTCTATACTTGTGCACATGTGGTCTAGTGGGTATACAGCCGTGCTCGTGATCAAAGGGTTATGGGTCCGAGCCCCACTTGTGCCAACGTGTTTGTGTCCGTGGGTAAGACACTTATAATCCCAATTGCCTTGTCAACCCACGCGATATTTGGGGAGCTGTTAGGGGGAATGCCACAATCTAACTGCTGATAGGATTGTGGGCCTTGGCCAGGTAGCCACCTTGTTAAAGCAAAATGGTTCTGGTGATTTCCTGATGGCAGCGATAATGTTAATGGCAACAGCACCAGGAGTACCCTAGGGTAGACATGTGTGCTATACAAGTGTCCACCATTACATTATTACATTATTACTTCAAGATACGCTTCCCTTTTGTTATCGTGCACCAACCACCACCCCCCCCCCCCCCCCCCCCTCACCCCCCTCCTACCCCAACGCCAGAATGGCAATATTTCACAACCAAACAGTTTCATTATCAAAATCTCCATTTTCACAGGGAACCCTCATCGATCAGCTGAATGGAATCAGTAACATGAAACCAAATGAATGGAACTGAATGAAAGATTGGCAGCCTTTCATCAGGCACCTGGCCTAGTAAATATTAAAAAGGGTTGATGAATTATGGTAGATTCTACAAATAACACAAAATGGGTTGTAAATTTCAATTGTTGAGTTCCATGGATGATCGCCAGCAGCATATCGTTTAGTAAGGATATTTCCAGCCAATGAATGTACACTGACCTACTTTTACATTGCATAATTTCAGTGAATTGTAGGCTTTATCATTCCATCGCAATCTTCATCTTGGAAAATGGAAGATGGCTGCACCGTGATAAAATCTAGTGAGATCAAATTTGATGTTCAGTGATGAGAGTATGCGCAACAGTCCTGAGAAAAATAGCCTGTGACATGCAGTAATGTTGCGCTGCTTTTTTATTTGCCACAGAAAAGGCCACCTTGTGTTGTTGATGTTACAAAGTTGAAGTGTCCCTGGTATTTTGACTAAGACCATTCGTTCGACTAACATTATTAAAACTTTGATAGTTAATGAAGTGATCATATGCATTTCACGAATAAAGATCGGCACCGTTCACATCAGGGGCGGATTGCAATAAAATCAACTTAGCCACTGGTCTAAGACCGATGTTTTATAGCCGACTATCCGACTTAGCCGGTCTCAGCTTAAGTGGTGTTCCCATTGGACTAATTTTGGTAAAACTCCCGTGGTTGTGCGGGAGAGTAACAAAATTTAGTCCAATCGGGACGCACGGAGAATTAGCGTCCCTGTAAAGCTACCACGACCACGATGTAAAACTTACAGGGTGAGAGAGGCCGCAGAAACTTTCCGCTCAGCCGCGGGAGTTTTACAGGGCCATCGAAAAGTCCAATGGGAACAGTTTCGCCCTGTAAAATGAACACGACCCTGCAGTAAACTATGGGCCTGCACGGCAAAGGTTTACTGCAAGGTCGCGGTAGCTTTCTGCGTGGTCACTGAAAACAATTGCAAATGGGAATGCATGGAAAGATTACATGAAGGAATGTTACCGAAGGTCGCGGTAACTTCCCGCGAGGCAGCGGAAAAGAAAGTCCAATGGGAACATGCCTATAGACACCTCTTTAGCCCATTGCAATAAACCAGTCTAACTGAAGTACGGCTGCACCAGCCGAAAACACACACATCTTAACGGAAAGTGACGCAGCCGGCTATCCTTGCATGATTTCAAGCCAAACAAACGTCCTCACGAAGCCACTTGATGACGCGTGTGTAGTGCAGTTTTTGCAGAGAAACTGACCGCGAAAGTAATCCAATAGCACTATAAAGGCTCTATAAATGCAAGATTAGGAGATGTAGCGCGGTGTCTAAAATTTATAGCCTGCTCGCCGCGGGCTTAAATTTTAAGACTGGTCTAACTTTAAGACAACGATATTGCAACCGGGCTATAATTGTAGACCGGTCTTAGTGGACGCCGCGTTAACCGGCTAAGCCTATAGACCGGTCTTAGACCGCATATTGCAATCTGCCCCTGGTCTTACACATTGCATGTAACAAAGATTGAACAACAATCAGTATCATTCACATCAAGTGTTTGTTAAACCGAACAAAGCTACAATGTAACATAGGCCTACACATTACAGAATTGCTCCACTGAATTTTGATTCAACAAATTCTGCTTTATCTAACAAAGTGATGTTGATCCATGTCTAGTCTTTGTGAAATCTTCACCAAATGAATCAATTTCCCTAATGTGAATAGGGTTTAAATCTGAAGCTCTAACAGTAAGAGTCCAAGTGCAAAATAACCAGTCAGGTATAGACCTTTATCACGGTGCGTCCATCTTTGTCTTGTTCCCCATAGTACATGTCGGGCACGATCAGTGCGTCTGCGCACGTCCCAACAAACCAAAACATGCCCGGCATAATGTGCACGCCATGATGTTTAACATTAAAATTTGGTTTGGGAATGAGGTTGCATGCCAAATCATCTTTGAATTTTGTGACCTTTGGCACCATTACCAAACCAAATTAATCCAAAACAGGATTTAAAAATTAACTCATCAAGCTCAGTCTGTTATTCGTACTGGAGAACTGCAGGTAGAGAGCGTGATCCAATTAATTTGTCCCTCATGCGCGAGGGATGGAAAACAAGATACAAATGCCTTTCCTTAGTAAACAACAAAGGAAAACTAAAGTGAACCTGTTTGTTTACCTTCTACTGATGTTAATACACACACCCAGTTTATCACATGTTGAAATTGACTTGCGTAAGGGACAGATAGTCAATAAAATTGACCAAAAAAGGCAATTTTGTACATGCATTTTTAACTTTCTTGAAAATGTGATGGCACAGTGTGCCCAGTCAAATTTATTCTGTTAATTTTTGTAATATGATTGTAAAATATGGACTTTTCTTTACAGATCGAGGTATTATTTTGATTAATTTAAGAAATCTTAAAATATTCATCCAGTGTTTACCAGTTTTGGATCACGCTCTACACTTATAGACAAAAGAGAGAATGGTGAAATGTAAAAACTCACCTCTCCTAATTTGACTAAGAGGTCCTCAATACTGTGCTCTCCATTCTGCGCAATCTTCACCTCCATCTGTGTCAGCCAATCACAGAACTCCTTATATCTGTCCGTGAACACGACCCACTCATTAAGCCGGTCCATGATTCGTCGACGGTGCTGCTGCGTTTGGTGTCTGACCTCCTCCCATTGTTTACTAAGCAAGGCGATGCGTTCGCTCAGGACCGCCATATCGTCCGGACTGATGGTGGGCTGGAGTTGGCTTTCTAATTGCCGGAGTTTGTCCAATCGGCTAGTTCCGGTGGCCTCAAATGAATTTTCAATCTCCTTGCATTTTTCCAAGGTTCTCTGAAGCTCTTCGTATTCCTGAGGTAGGGGTTGATTTAGGATCTTGCGGTTGTTACTGAGCCAAACGTGCATTTCATCTATCGAGTGGTCGCTGGTGTCCCATTCTGCAATGACTTCATCCAAATGCTGGATGTTTTTACGGAGACTGGTGGTCACGTGATGCCAACTGTTCTGAATCTCCGTTAGTTCGGACTTGAGTTTTTGAGCCGACTGGCGGTCTGAGTTTCTGAGGAGGGTTTTCCCGGCATCGTTGAGGGATAAATAAAGGGTTTCCTGGAACTCCACTGACTTCTGTGTGCCCTGCATCAAAGACACAACCACATAATTCAACCTATGCAGCTATTTATCATTATATACCTCATGCGTAGATTCCTGTCATCTGATTGGTTAAAAGTGGGGGCATTGAATCGGCTAGACCCGGCGCGTATATGCCCACCGGGCAATAGTCTTTGCCATGCCCCGGGCATAGTCATTTAGCGGGTTCCGGACGCGCGCATTACATGTGTTACTGTTAGCATAGCTGTGCACCAACTATGCAGCTGGGCGCTTTACGTCACGTAAACATTCATCAGGATGGTAATGGCGGAATCTCGACGTCATTTTGTCGTCTGTCGCAGATGATGAAGTCATTTAAAGTAAGAGAGTGGCCTACAGTGAAAACTGTCGGGTGAAATGTGCTACTAAAGTGCCAGGTGATTATGCTACAAATGTTTGCTGTAAATATACAACTTTTCCGCCGTAGACCAGCTTCCGAAATCGAAACTCGAAGGACCACTGTCATGACTGTATGATGTATCGTTACTTTTAACCAACCAGATGACAAAAATCTACACATTCGGTATACAAAAACAAATATTGACTGCTGTTTATTCGGGTCAACTCGTGGTTAAGATTATAGGCCCTCAGTGATCTCGAAGCCATGACTATGCCCCTCGGCTTCCGCCTCGGGGCATAGTCATGGCTTCGAGATCACCTTGGGCCTATAATCTTAACCATGCCCCTCATTGCAGTCAATATTTGTATACTAGTGCCTAAAAGATATAACACGTTGCTTTCCGAAATTATCCTATGCTTACAATGATTGAAATTTGTTTAAAGTGATTACGCCTTTTTCTGGCGAAATGAGCCGGATGTCGTGTGGTCTGGACCAAGTTTTTCTGACTAGTTCTAGAAATGAGCGGCTGATCCAGGCCATTAACAAACGAAACAGAAATTCTGGGAGGTATTCAACAATTCCAGTCGGTACCCATTATATTTTTACATTCTAATGGGCCTGGATCCGCTGTTGATTTCTGGTTATTGTCACAAAAATTTGGCTTAAGCCCGCCGCACACCTTTGCGATTTACCGGCCAATCGGACTCCGGACCATCGGATCCGAAAAAATCAAACAAGTTTGATTTGCTCCGGTCTATGGCATACGGTCAGACCAGCCCGAATTGTTTCAGCACACACCTTTCCGGTAAGTGGTCCGATGATCCGATTATCCGGTAAATCGCAAAGGTGTGTGGCGGGCTTTAGCTGCAACATCCATCTCTTTTCACCAGATTGGGTCACATATGGTGGCAGTTTTAGTCCCTTAAATTCCAATAGACCGTGTAAGTCTTAACATTGAGACGATCTTCTTTGAATTATCACTTTACCGTACAGCGTTTGTAAGCGCCCAAACACCAATAAATGGAAAAGGTACCTTAAAATCTATCGATTCAATAAAATGAAGAAAATGTTGTCTCAGTTTGGCACAAACAAATAAAAATCAAAATCAAACAAATTATGCCTAAGTTATAACTGTTGGCATCTCTAAAATCCTAAGGGGAGGATATCTGTTCCAATACCTTTGACTGGTCAGCGAGGCTGCGTATCCTCCGCAGTGGAGCAGTGGTGATATCATAGGCTTTAACCTCCTCTTCTATTTCATCTATCCATTCCTGCATCTTACTCAACATCTGGTAGTAGGAGTTCCATGCCCTGAATACAATACAAGCACAGCAGCAGCATTACAGTTAAAACCAGGGCCCAATTGCATGGCACTGCTTATTCTGTTCATTAATTTTTAGTTGTTGGTCGTTCTTTTTGTTTAATTTTGTTTATTGATTTTTTGTTTTGAATGCTTTAAATGCTTTAAAATGTATACAGAACTTTTACTTATAGTTAGTTATGTTAATGGATCCCATTCCTGTAATTGGCGGTCCTTCCACCGTTGGATGTGGTAAATAAATAAATAAATAAATATAAATAAATAAATAAATAAATAAATAAATAAGCTCAATTTGAGCTTGGCTATATCAATAACTGTTCAGAGGTACATTTTCCTTAAGATAGTGATGCAACAATGGCCGTTTCCAAGCACGCAGATGCTTAAACAAGTAGCAGCCATCAAAAATAATGGTAGAGTTAGGACATTTTCTGCTACACTATTAAAGCACGCCTTTTCTGTTAATGATTAAGCAGTGCTATGAAATTGTCACCAGGCCACCCAAGACTAAAGGTGCTATTTCCAGAGGTCCCTTTTTCATCAGTTGCGTGTCTGCTGTGCTCTTCCGTCTGTATTGGTCTAAGGAGCAATTCAGACCTAAAACGCAACGCATGCACAAAACCGAGGAAAATGTACAGAAGGCGCCTTAAAACTGACAGACTGCAGGCCCTAGATCTACATGGATTGTTATGTACATGCCACTTTCCAGTCGCAAACTAGCTGAAAATTGCGAGTGATAATTTAAAAAAAAAATTGTACCCAAAACGGACCTTTGTTCGTGCAGTACAGAACCAGCCTAGAACTGACAGTTTTTCATTGTTTTCTCAGATCGTAGATGAGGTACTGAGGTGACTTAGACAGGTTGGTTATCATATAACCCCTGTGGTGACAATGCCTTTTTTAGCAGTTTTCCCAATCATTCTTTAAATCCCTAACCTGATGTTCTTGTCGATGTCATCTTTCTTGACCGCTGCCCGGCGTACAACACTCTGCCATTGCTCACTCAGCTGGTTGAGTTGAAGCTGAAACTCCTCTGAGTCATCTAAGTCACCTTCCTCTATCATTCGCTGACCGTCGCTGATGATGGAGAACAGGATCTGCTGTCGGTTAAACAGGTCCGACTCAAACACCTACAAAAAAAGAAGAAAAGAAAAAAGAAATAAATTAAAATTATACTCCGAGAGATGTAACATACACTATTTACAATAAGTAATGGATATCGTGGGGTGTACACATATATTTTATTGAGGGTATGCATTCCGCTTGAATGATTTTGTATACGATTAGACAAATGTATCTGCTTGAGAGACGCACCTTGTCACAGGAATAGGTGAAAACAGTCATTTAAAACAAACAAAAAATCAAAAATTTACAACATACCAATTTCCTTAACTTATTGTGAGTAGTGTATTCCCAGTTTACTTCTTCACAACAGCTAATGCATTTGGTGATACTCAATACTCTGATACCACCAATAGACCGACATCCAGAAATATCTGTCCTGGCAAATCAACGTACTTTTTAAAAAACTCGTCCGCGTGTTTTCGTTAAAAAATTATGCATACACTCATTGCGATATGTTTAAAACATTGAGCTTGTGTTTAACTAAAAGCTCAAGTGTTTTTCACTTGATTCACAATGAAGCCCGAAGAAAGACATTTTATCTCAATATTCAGTGCAACCACCATAGACCCTTTTGCAAATAGTTAGAAAAAAGATTGAACTGCATTGTGGGAAGGTTCTCTGATCACTATCCTTCCCACAATGCAGTTATCGCTCATGTTCACTCAAGCCTTAGGTTCACTCAAACCAACATACGTTTCAAACTTTGTGCAAATTAAATAATTTGCTCGCTGGAAATTATTTAGAAACATTCTATATCAAATAAGTGTTGAAAAGTTGAATTAGGATGCCAACCTGAATGAGAATTACAATTTTAAAATACTACACGTACATCAGTTGGTCACTATTATGATACAATTGCAGATTCACCTTAAACGGCCCCTGAAATGGTGTTTTTAACAACGAAATCTGTGCTATGGAACTAGTCCATTAATTTACAATCATAAAAACACTACTTGAAAGTTGTTTGGGGGTTAAAATCAAGGTTTTTAATTTTTATGCTAATGAAAATTTACATATATGCATGAGCAAAGTGGTGATGTCACATTAGGAAAACACAGAAAAATCTCATTCAACTGTGCACAAAAGATTCCACAATTTTCTCCAACTTGCTGAAACTTTTGTAACCCATGACGGTTTAGGTTTGTTTTACATGTTTGTTGCCTGTTGCAAACCATGAAAAAACTAAGGCTGGAAACTGCAGCATTTTTCCACAATTCCAGTTTGAAGTCTTATGTTTTTTCTTTGCTTTTCTGCTGTGTGTTCCTAAAGTGACATGCCCCAAACAGAATCCTCTTTCTGTGAGTTTATGTGAAGAAATTTTCACAGTTGAAAAATGAACAGTAGTATTGTCTTTCTAGACAAGTAATTCTTCATATGCAACAAAAACTGTGCATAAAGTGATTGAGCATTTCAGGGGCCCTTTAAGAGTCAAAACTACCAAAATTCTATCGCATGAAGGCCCAGACAGAATTTCACAAAGTATTTGGTTCTATTCCTACAACGAATCCGAGTTATGGTCCGTTTTTGGAACATTATGACACAATCAGGCTTTAACGGAAAGACAATTTGAACCAAAATATCCAGATCTGAATGCTAACCTCATACACCCTCTGTTGTTCCTGCAGCTGAGAGTAGCTGCCTGCAATAACCACAGCTAAGCTCTTCTCAGTCTCTGCAATAAACCCACTCCACGCTGCGCATTTCTGCGCAAAGCTCTGTTGTTGCAGCAGGACCCCCTGCAGACGACGGTACTTCTCACATGCCCGGCCATAGAGGGAGTTCCACTGGTTATTGACGGAGGAGAGGTCGGCAGCGTTGCGGCGGTTCAGGCTTAGCCGGTAACCACACTCGTTCATTGAGTTCAGCTCTGGCTGGCGCTCGCTAAAGTTGACCATTACAGTCTGCGTAACATATAGTGAGGAAAACAATGTTCATAAAAATGTCTATTTCCCATTGCACTGGCAACATAAAGCTGGCCTGAAAAAATTTCATAGTGAAAGAGTTAAAGAAATAACACTTCAAATGTCGTAAAATGCAAATGAAGAGTTTATTTCCAAAAGTTATCACAATGATAAGCACAATGTTATCACCTTTCAGTATCCCTAAGCCAGCTTTGACAAACTGGATGTATTTAAATACAAGTTAAGAAATAAAAAAGTGAAGAATAAAATCCCAGGAACATGCGTTTTACCGTTTCTTTAAAATGAAGAAGATTTTGCTATTTTTGAAATGGATACGTTAGATTTTAGAAATAGCCCTTGGAGACTTCAAAAATTAAGGGACAACATTGGATGCCAAATTTGTCCACAAATTTGAAATTTACGGTATAAACCATGCGACACTTAAAGTGCCCTCATATAAAGTGCCCTCAATTAAAATCATGCCTGCCGTTGTGCGTACACTATTTATTTATGAGAAAAATCTTCATAGCGTGCTCGGATGGGACTCGAACCCATGACCTGCATACTAGGCAGACATCTTAACAAACGAGCTGACCAGTGTTGAGCAGCCGGTTCAAAACATTTAGCAGAGGGTACCGCAACTGATGAGAGAATGTGATTTGGCCTCCGTCGGGAGAATGAATATTATTTAGGGTCTGTTTTCCCTTAGGGTTTGGAACTCCCTCTTGATTCATGTACTGACCTTAAGCTGTGCCATGCGATCTCGTATGGAGTTTTCATCAGCTGAGCGATTCGGGTCATCCATGTCAATAACGTCAGTGATGTCTTCAAGCCAGGAGAGAAGCTTTTGGATTCTGTCTCGGAATTGTTTCTGCATCTTGAGGTCCTTTTCCTGAACCTTAATGAAGCGTTTCAAAGATTTGCATAGGCTGTCTTGTTTCTGCAGAAGAACAGGGGGAAAATGCATGTCACTGCTGATAATAAAGGTAATAGAGTAAAGAATTAGAAAATATGAGAAAAAAAAGTGGGAAAAAATGAGAAAAAAAAATGAGCATGATGAGACGTAATTCTATTACACTGCACAGAAGCGTTAAGTTTGATCGTATACAAATAAATGGAATTTCGCAGAGGTGTGGAGCTCACGGCCGCTTTAAACTGATAAAACTTTGGCGAATTTGTGTTTTTGACACAAGTGTTACTTGGTAAGATAGAGATCAGATACAGATATGATTCAACCTACTGTATATCTGTGCTGAGATTATATCGGCTTCTGGGGTGAAATACTGACTTGTCATGGACTTGGTGCACACGCTAGACGCGGCACGATGGGGCATGGACGCCTTGCCCACTGAGCGAGAGAAGCAATGCATGGTAAAGTGCCTTGCTCAAACAAACATGCATTATGGATAGACCAGGGGCCAATTTCATAAAGCTGTTTAGCAAAAACATTTACTTAATCACAAAATTGTTTGCTTTATAAAATGGGTTGGTGGTCAAAATGTTATGTCAACTTGTGTTCTTAGCAAGAATAGCAGATATTCTTGTGAAAAACACAAATTGACATGCAATTTTGACTATTGACCCATTTTTATAAAGCAAACATTTCTGCTAAACAGCTTTATGAAATTGGCCCCAGACCAGACCTTTTTCATAAAAGTTAAAAACATTCTTAAGTGGATTTAGGAAGAAATAAATCTAATTTTTCCTATTTTTAAAAACACGAGTTTAATAAGAATGTTTACTGAGGAATGTTTCTGAGTGGGCTTTATGAAATAGGACCCAGGATTCAAACTCATGACCTTCAGAACTAACCAGGGTCTTCAATATGATCCACTACACCACTCCGCCATGACACTTTATATTAATTTTTATTCAAATACATTTTTTTAAAAACTTGATGACATGCAATTTGTTAGATGTTGGCGAAAGATATGTTACCAGTGATAAAACTCTCCTCCTTGAGGCTATATTGTTTGCTGTGGTACCATCCATGTGTCTGGTCAGTTGGTCCACTAAGGTACGTAAGGAGTCAATCTCGTGGTAGGATTTCAGCTCATCCAGTAGTTTCTGTAAACAGAAAATGGGATAGCTATTGTACAAAAGTACAACGGCAACTGTGATGAGGTCAAGTATTGTTGGCAAGTTATCCTTCCATTGAAGTTGTATTCCATAGACCAATCCATGTAGGAAGCATTAATGTACATTTCTCCGATATTGTGTATTCTCTGTGTAGATGACCTTAATGGGTAAAAGTCAGTGGTTTACACAAGGTCAATTTCTTTGTGCAATTTGGAATTTGTTTCTTTTCAATTAAAAAAAAAATTGATGAAAAATTCTGGAAACTTTTTCTGTTCAATATTTTGGCACAGAAGTGTCTAAATAACCCATACAATGCGCTTTAGTCAAAATTAGGTGATAATGCACAAGCTGATTCATTCTGTGTATTCTCTGTGTAGATGACCTTAATGGGTAAAAGTCAGTGGTTTACACAAGGTCAATTTCTTTGTGCAATTTGGAATTTGTTTCTTTTCAATTAAAAAAAAAATTGATGAAAAATTCTGGAAACTTTTTCTGTTCAATATTTTGGCACAGAAGTGTCTAAATAACCCATACAATGCGCTTTAGTCAAAATTAGGTGATAATGCACAAGCTGATTCATTCTGAAGAAAACTTAGATGGTTCATGCATATCGTTATCCCCATAATCTAATTGCCCAAGTGATATTTTCTAGTGCTGATAAAAAAAATTTAAACATGTTTTTTAGTCGCATTTTTAAGTTAAGCAATTATTCTTCTGACCAGGCAAAAACCCCTCAATACAGTGAGTGTGTGAACTGGCATTGATGGGTCAGCAGGCGCCCTCATGAAGAGCGGATTTTGGAAAAATCTAAGATTGTCCTAAATATGACTAACACAATTATAGGTTATGAGGGTGAATGATATATGGAGTTTATACAAAACAGTGCCAACATTCTCTTTATCATGTTTTTTATTCTATTATAAGATGAAAAACAGAACAAAATGTGTTGTGCATCTGGTCGGGTGGTTTGGCAGAACAAGACCACCACCATGACCACCACCACTGCACTAACCTTGCAAGTGGCAATTTTCCCCTCTATTTCCGACACCCTGTCTATCGCACCATCCGCCTCCGTGTCGGACTCCTCGTGGACAGCAGTCGCATTCTCACATACAGTCTCTTTCTCATTCAGCCAGGACTCAATCCCATCATGCTGGTCTTCAAATTGCTGCCATAGTAGCCAGGATTTCTCATAGAGTGCAATGGAGTCCCTCACCTGATAGTCCACTGTGTTCCACCTGTGTGTACATGCCAAGGAATAATATGAACCTAACGTTAGATTCAAACCCGAGACTGTTGAAACAACATTCTACTTAAGCCGTGTCCGCATTGGACTTGTTTTTTGGGAGGTTTTACCGAGACGATGGTAAAATGAAAAATTGCTAAATTTTACTGCTGTTCGCATTTGCACTTTTTGACACACTAAACATTTACCAAGACTGTATGAGAGCATGCGCAGCGCCCTTCGCAGTTTGACCTTCATGGCCCGGATGTATGCTTCCAGAGTGCTTCTACCGACTCGTTGTGTCCGCATTGGACTTTTCGTCTCAGGAAAAGTTCTCTGGTCAATTTTCCTGGGCAGAAGTTTGCCTCGGGAAAAGTTACTGAGAGGAAAACGTCCTAGGCTGTTCGCAAAAAAAGTCCAATGCGGATAGGTCTATACTCTGTACTTGTACAGGAATTCCACGACTGCAGATATCCCCATTTTGTTAAATGTATGTGGCTATCGTCAAATAAAACTGGGATGATCTTCACTTGTGAATACATACCCTGGCATCTTTTCATCAATGCACAACAAAACACAATGGACAGTGGCTTTACATGGTATTCAAAGGATAGAGTAAGTGTAGTTTGGTATTGAACCGAAAACCTGGGGTAATTTTACACAAAGTTTGCAAGACTTCTCACCCACAGCAGGGCAATTCCGGAAATTAAAATTTACACTTCAGAGACTTTGAGGGCTTGTAACGCTTCATGTATTCAAGTTGTTTGATTTGAAACACATGTTTTTCAAGCATCATTAATGGAAGTGAATTCCTGAAAGAGTGATTGCAATGCCATTCTCAGTAAGTGTGTAGGGTCCCTAAAACCCTCGGTTTCGGTCGTACTCAATCTGAAACCGAGATATTTTTGGATGTACCGCGCATATTGAGAATTACATTACAATAAGTTTTTCAGGAATTACACTTCTATTAATGATGCTTGAAGAATATGTGTTTAAAATCAAACAACTTGAATACGTGAAGCATTACAAGCCCTCGAAGTCTCTGAAGTGTAAATTTTAATTTCCGGAATTGCCCAGCACTCATATTTCTTCATCCATGTGGGAGAAAAAATGTAAATAAACTAGTTAAAATGAAGGAAAAAAACATGAAATGGACTCAATCAGGATTTTTAAAAATTGATATAACAATGCATATCTAAAGAGTTTGTTATTACTCATCAGATATGCTTGATTATGGGTCATTCTATAAATTTGGGGTCCACTTTTTCTGTCCCCGTTACATCTGACATCTTGTAAAATGTTGTATTTTGTAAATTCAGGACATATTCTTTAAATGCCTTCTATTTCAAAGAGTGATTACATAAAATACAATTCATAAAAATATGGTTTGAAGGCATTTTTAATGATACTTGTATGGCAAATAGCAGTATGTCAGGTGTAACGGGGACAGAAAAATGTCACACGTTGGACCCCAAATTTATAGAATGACCCTTATATCATATACTGTAGAGAAAAAAAGGTTAAAAAAAAATTTTTGGAACTTTTGAGTCGTTTTTTGTGAGCATTGTACTTTCGTATCAATTCATCTGAGCAATGATTGATAATGGGCCCATACCTCGTGGTGACGTCATTGACTGTTCTGTCCAGCGATTCACTAATAGAGGGTTTACAGACCAGTCCTAACTGGTCAGCCAACTTGCATAGATTGGTCAGCTGCACTCGGTGGCTCTTGAACTCTGCCTGTACATCCTGCAAAATCAAATGGGACAAATTTAACTGTTATTACTGAGTTGTCAAGGTCTGTGACGTAATTAAATGAAAGCCAGAGGCATGTTCAACAGCACAATACCGTAATACATATGGCAGCGTTGGTATGCTGCAACCGAAACGGCTTGTTGAACGAATGCATCCCAAAACGTACGATCGAAACATAGCCACTGCAGACAACGCGGTTTGCAAAGCACTACGGTTGCACGCTAAACGCGAAGATTCTGATAATTAAATTGCAAATCAAAGCTGCTAACTCAGCTGGCAGTGGTCTTCCACAGTCGAAGAATAAACACTTTGAAATTCTGCTACGCACGCCGCGTATTGAAGCAAAATATTTACTTGAAACCTCAAGGTCGTAGCCGCAATTTGTCCGCCCGCCATCTTGGTATAGAAAGCGTACCACGCAGTGTTTTAGCCAGGAATTGAGAAAGTGGGAGTGCAAATTGAAAAAGTGGGAGTGCAACTTTGTAAAGTAAAAAAAAAAGTGTCCGAAGCAGCGCGAAGTCACTGCCGGAGTCCAGCGCCCGCTTAAGGGTCCTGGAAGCTCTGGCTATTGTAGATGACAGGGTTCTCCCCAAGTTGATTGAAAATGTGTGGGGGCCCAATTCTGTAACGACTCGATAACCTGCGAAGCCACGGCGTGGTGTCCGGGGCCCACTTAAGGGCCCCGGGAAAATTTGTGACTTTACAACAAGTTTTCTAGTGCATTTAGTCTGGGGTCTTGAACTAAGCTACATGTAAACAATTTTGTTTTAAACAAAAACTTTAAAAGACTAGGACTAATACATAAAGCATTGGTGAGTGCAGATTTGATGGAAAAACTCGACAATTTTGAGTGAAATTTTTTAATATTTTGTGTGGAAACACTTCCTAAAAAAATTTCAGTCTGCCTCATGTTTTGCACACAAGGTTTGAAGCCATGATCAACTACATGAACGTACATGTACTAAATTCCTTTCCATACCGCACATTATCCATGGGAGTTGACGATATTTTCCATAAAAATGTAGATCAAGCTGGTTGCTGCGATGCACGAAAAAAACGATCACAAAAATTACGACCGACAACCCAGCTATGTCATGTATGTGCAGGGGATTTCTCATGCAGGGGATTTCTCATGCAGGGGATTTCCCTTTCAGAGTAAGAGGCCAACTCGTGTTGTAAAACGCATGCTGATTGGCTGATAAAAATAGTATGACCTGTTGGTAGTAAATTCTGGCCAATGATGTTCAAGTTAACAAAACAGTGATCAGCATGAGTTGGACTGGTTACCGCCCCACTAAAGCCAAGAATCTTATGGTCCGGAAACCAGACTAGGCACGTTCTGGCGCCAGGAGGACCAGCTGGGCCGTCTGTACCGTATCGAGAGCTGTTTTTGGTCGGCCGTACCGTACGTGCAAATCAGAATGAATTAATTGTTTGCCATGAATTCTCTGTGGTTCTTTTTTCACTAGAGAAAATTTATGTATGGTAAATTTATTAACTACTAAAGATAGTTTCAATTAATCAGCTTTACGATGGTACCAATTTTACATGTACAACTTTTCCATCCTCGATATCGAAACACTTTGCCCGTGATTTCATCACAACCGGCCGTGCTAACACGGCTTGCACGGCTCGCTAGCTAACACGTTGGTACCACGTTCGAGTTGGGATGCAATATGTATTGGAAATACCGTGCGTTCGGTTGCGTTCAGGGTTTTCGGTATGCCGGTATGGCCAATACCGGCGTACGTATTGTACTATTGAGCACGCCCCAGGTTTGTCTATGTTGCCAGTGAACTGCTGGCAACGGCTTTCCAACCAGAAGTAGTCAATTCTCAAGCAGCTGTGGGCGAAATGAGTCGGATGCTGCATGGTCTGGACCAAGTTTTCGTGACCATAACCACAAAACAGTGGTGGATCTAGGCCCAATAAAATCCAAAAATACAATCGACATTCTTGACAATACCAGCATACCGCCTGGAATTTTTGGGTACCACCTACAATTTGCATTGTATTTTCTTATTTTAATGATCCTGTATGAGCTCATTTCTAAAACTGGTTGTTGATTTCTAAAACTTGTCGCAAAAACTTGGCTAAGACTGCACGACGTCCAACTCATTGCACCAGAATGGGTCACATATTGCATTGGGCCAAGTATAACTTGACCAAAATCAAGAACATTGTGCGACTAATGGTGCGACCAATGATTGGATTTAGTCATCTTGGAAAACAGAACAAAACAAAACAACAAAAATAAGCCCGATGATACAAACAATTTCTTTTCCACAAACCTTTAACCTGTCAAGTTGATGCCTGAGAGATTCAACCGTTCCCGATGCCAAGCCAACACGACTGATGGAATACTCAGCTTTTCCCAGTGAATCAGAGACGGCCTGAAGACACTCGTGGTATATATGCCACTGCTCCAGGGCAGTGATAAGCACGGCACGCACCTCGCGGAGCAGGCCAGTTAGGGAATTGCGTAAGTGTTCAAGGTCTTGGGTCGTGGGGAGGATGGTGTCTGTGTTGGCTAGGCTGAGACCTTTCTCCTGGATGTCGGATATGTCGGATTGCTTGGCATCGATTGAATCTTCAATGGTCTGCAAATTGAAGTAAAAAAATTGAATTGAAAAATAAATTGAGTGTAAGAAAGGCAAATTGTCAAAAATGAATGCTTTGTGCTAGTTATGAAACTTTTTTTCAAGGAATTGAGCAGTAAATATAATAGTTTTAAAAGTTAAAAAACAAAATTAAAAACAAAATTATATTTGGGATTTTTCTCTCATCCCAAGTTTTGTTGTTTCATTTCAATGGTGATTAGGCACCATACCAGATATAGAATTAGTGTAAGAAGGGCAAATTTTTGTCAAAAAATGAATATTTTATGCAAGTTACATGTACAGCAAAAAATAATGGAGCAGAAAATAATAGAACAATCTTCTGAAGATGTAAGTTATGACACATTAGGTGTCTTAAATTTTATGTGTCTTAGAGCGTAAGTTATGAGATACATTCTTTTATTACAAGACAAAATCTATGATAATTACAGTTTCTATCATGTCTGTCATTATCAATGCCATCAACGAATAACCAGAACCATTTCATTTGAACTAGGTGGCTGCAAGGTGCACAACCACATCAGTATTAGATTGTGGCATTCCCCCCCCCCCCCCCCCCCCAACAGCTCCCAAATATCGCTCAGGGTAATGGCAATTAAGCTTAAGTGCCTTGCCCACGGATACAAACATGTTGGCACTGGATCGATCACACAACCTCTTGTTAATGAGCACGGTTATGTACCCACTAGACCACACATGCTCCCTCGTCCTTGCATGTCAGAGTTAATATTACGTCTTAAAAGTTAAGACTTCTTACTTTAAGACATTTTAACTTTCTTTATTGCAACCAACCCATGGGCCAAAGAAATAAAAGGCAAGTAAAGTGACTGCTGTTGACCTAAACATGGCTATGCCAATAGGAATCCTACTGACCTGGCACATCTTGACTGCTTCCTTAACACTCGTCTCATGGCCAACCTTCCCTTGACATTTCCCGAGCATGGCTTCCTGTTTGTCAAACCACGCCTCTAAATCCTGGACCTGTTTCTCATACTCCGACCATTCCTTCTTCAGCAAGTCTAAGTGTTTGACCTCCTCAGCGACGGTCACATTCAGCGTCTGCCAGTATTTGTTCATGATCCCAAGGCGCTCGGCGAAGTCGGTCTTGTCATCGCGTCTAGACTCGAGGTCGTGGCTCATCTGGAGGATGGACTGGTTGACGAATTCAACGGTCAGGAGTTTGGTGGATAGCTCGATCTTGTAGCCCTGTTAATGAAGACAGATTTTTAGAAAGCAGATGTGACGACCAAAGTGTGACGTCGGTTGCCATGGTAATGGGCTAGGTTAAAGGCTAAAGCATCCATTGAAAAAGCACAGACACACAATTCAGTTTGTTGAAAACAGTGATCTTGTAGATAAGGCACTGATCGACCAATCAGTTTGGAACAACTTTCACAATTGTTCTGCTTCAGTGATCTTCTGCATGTCCAAAAAGGATCCGTTTGAGCAAAGTGATTCCTGCAATAACGAAATGTGACATTTTCCGTTTCTGGAAGAATCCTGCAGTTAAGGGCTCTCAAAACAGCTCAAAGGCAATTTTATTGGGTTATAAACCTGATAAATTATAGATTACCTGCATCTGTGCATCTCCCGAACACCCCGATTAGTACAGGAGTTCATGGAGTCACTTCAGACAGGGTGGTGCATTCTGCCTCATCAGCCCTTACTGATGCTGGTATATGCAGTCAGCCTTGCCACAGAGGACTTGCAGGGCTTTGGTCAGAGTATAACTCCTGTTTTTATTTTGTTTAACCATATGTATTGAAACAGAAAATTACTTAACAGACAATGGATATTTAATTTTAAGCGACACTATGAAATTGTGGTCCTCAAGAAAAGCAATGACCACGATTGCCAGAAAATGCAAATTTTTACCCTGTATTTTTGTATAGCAGTCTCCACATCTGCTGAGTTGGTGTATATCTCATTCTCGTGTTGGTCTATGACACAATCCAAGGCATCCATCCATATCATCAGCTCATTCAAGGCTTGTCGGGAGGGCAGTAACTCCATCTGGGGATAAGATGATGTTGCAACGCGTTAGTTTAGGGCCATTTGAAACATTACCGACAGGACATTTACAGTAAGACTTCAGGCATGGTAGAAATCAATGTACAAATTATTTGCGGCAGCACCATGTGAAATATCTCCTTTGAAGATGGTTTTAAAAAGAATCGGTACGTGTGAACTTGATGTTTCAAACAGTGCACCCTGTTCGTCTTCAGATGTGTCAGACTCGTGATGATACAGGGCTTAAGTACTGGATGGAAAGATTGGTGGAACAATGTGTGCACTGAAGTGGAAGGCACATGCTGACGAGCCTGTGCCTTTAATGCTGGTACAGATTAAAACAAATATTTTATTCTGTTCTTTAAAGTTGTTGTACTATTAAAACAGTCTAACGTCAGCTATAGTGATCTCGCATTTGCCCCTTCATTTAGCGGTAATTAGACAAAAGATGAAACATTACGGGCAGGAAAGGATGTGACATGGTTTTTGAGGGACTTTTGGAAAATGGAAAACTGAGTATGACAGAGCACCTTAATACCACTTACATGGAAACCAAACAGTCGCTGTAACATGTCAGTGCAAAAAACTTCCCAATATTTTATCGAATTAGCTAAGAAAACTTTGATTATTTAAAAATAGGTTTTGGTGGTTGTCGTCAGCCTACACTGAGTCGAAACCCATTTCCCGATTACCATGAAATGAACATGGGTCATTCTATAAATTTGGGGTCCAATTTTTCTGTCCCCTGTTACGTCTGACATCTTGTAAAATGTTGTAGTTTGTAAATTCAGGACATATTCTTTAAATGCCTTATATTTCAAGGAGTGATTACATAAAGTACAATTCATAAAAATATGTTTTGAAGGCATTTTTAATAATACTTGTATGGCAAATGGCAGTATGTCAGGTGTAACAGGGACAGGAAAATGTCACATGTTGGACCCCAAATTTATAGAATGACCCACATGCAATGCACGTGAACATTGGATAAACAGTCTCCCGAGTCGCATTGGTCTTCACTTTTGTTCATCCAAGCCATCTTAGTTTGGATTGTCTTTGTAGTCTCTGACCCATCTCTCCCTCCATTCTTTTCTTTTTGTCCCAGCATGTATCAGTAATCTCATCTATATATTTTCACATACGGGTAATTCCCTAAATTAGGGGTCTAAAAGTGTGACATGCTTTTTAAGATTTCCAAGTGTTTTTAATGATTGAAAGTGTTTTCCCAGTAAAAAATAATTATTGTTATTTCAACAAATGCCACTTAAATTTAATGTTTGTGTGTAGATATGGCACCAAGGTTAATGAAAACTCATTCTGCAGCCAATTTTCATTGGCGTAGGTAACCCGGGACACCAAACTCCTATTCAATACCATGGAACGAATTATAAGCCTTTATGGTCTTTTGTTTTGAAGATTTTTCAGGAATCAGAGAATAAAATATTTAAGAAAATTATGCTGCCCCCTATGATCACAGGCCACAGTCCATTACTGAGAATTTGTGATCACGAGTGGTGATTTTTGAAGCAGAGTGTCGTACGTAACTGGGACACCAAAAAATTTTGGACCCCTAATTTGGGGAATTACCCATATTCTGGTCCTCTCCTTTTCCTCTCATACGCTCCTTCATACAATATTTTTGTTGACCTTTTGGTATTTATTCCATTTTGACTGTAATAAGTTTGTTTTGATCGTTTTTGTCTTGGCTGAATAAATAATAAATGCAATGTCCACATATTTTTATTAAAAAAAAAAAATTATATACCACATCCAACAGCGGAGGGACCGCCAATTACAGGAATGGGAGCAAGTGTGGTTGAGTGCCTTGCTCAAGGGCACAGGTGCCACAACCCGTCACGGCCAGGAATCGAACCTACATTCTAGTACTAGCACAGGAACTTAAGTTCGACGCACTAGACCGCTCGGCCATAACACCCCATATGTATGCACCCTCACGAGTCCCCGCTGTGCTACTCACCTGCATTAGATGTAGCTCCTCCTGTACATGAGGTAGTTCAGTCTGCAGCTCACTCCACTGGCTTTCAATCAATCGTAGCTTTTCTGTGATTGGCTGTGTGTTTAGTTTCTTAACCTTAAGCAGCTGGTTACCGTGACTACACACGGACTCCTTCAGTGTGGTTTGGCGGTCTACCTCTTTACGGAACACCTATGTGAAGATTTTTCAAAATGTTATTGCCGTTATAAGCAACAAAAAAATACATAAATAAATAAAATATTTGTGGTTAAAAGAGCATGTCCAGATAATTTTTTGAGCACCTCCATTTTCCCCCATGGTTGTCGAGAGTTTTATTTGTCATGTTTTTCTCATTAACATTCTGAAATTTCGCAGTCTCAATCGGAATATTTTCAAGGATATCATCAAAGATGTTTTTTAAAACTAATTTATCTGGTTGCATAAAGCAGTGTAGTAATTACACTAACTTTTTTGCTTCCACATCCAAACTGAAGATTGCAAATTTCCTGTTTTCTTCCCATGGACAGTCTCTTGGAGAGGCATTTTATGATTGTTAGGTTAGAATGAAATAGATCTTCTGGAAAAATCTGGACAAGCTCCTTTAACTACTTTTTGAATAAGGAGCACTTTTTCTATCCAACTGGTGAGCAGCCTTCATTGAAAATTTGTTGTCAAAATGAACACGTTAGGGTGAATATTTGATGTCTAAGCTACCTAAATCTGTGAAACCCCCAAATCGATTTCAAGTTCATTTTTTCACATATTATACTGTAAATTCAAGTGCCAATTACATGATTTTGTCATTTAGGAGACGCTCCTAATTTTGCAGTCGCAAGTTACAAATAATACAAAAACTGATAATTGTAAACCGATTACCAACCAGCAGAACCAAAGGTTTTACAAAGACTTGTAATGCATCGTAAGTGCTCAAATTCATTGCAACTCTTTGTAAGTTTGCATTTGCATTTCACAAAACAGTTGCGATGGGTACACATTGCAACTTGTGGGCAGAATGTTACACGGTGCTATACAATCTTTCGGCAGAACCTTTGCAAAGTTTTGATTACCTATTTGGCACGGGTACAACAGTTGTTAGGCTTGGTTGCAATAATTTCTTTGTGAAATCAACTTCTTGAATATAAACTCACTGAAAAATCAGTGGCATTAATTAGTACATTTGAAAAATACTGTTAGGATCTGAACACAAGGCTACTAATTCTACAGCAAGTCACAAATGTTAAATAGTAATCTTTTTATTTCATAACTCACCATGAATTTTTCCAAATGTGCAACAATCGGCCCCATTTGTTGAGTTTCATGCTCTTTCCTGCCCAGCTCAACAAGTTCTCGATTGGCATGGATCAACCAGGGCAGAAACTGGAATGACTCCTGGTCGAAGGCCTTCCACTCCTGGAGAAGGCTGTTCAACACGGCCAGTTCCTGGCTGACCCTGGACTGTACTGTGGCCCATTTCTCAGACAGGTCTAAAAGCCGGTTCTCCAGCCGGATGGATGAAACGCTTTTCAGCAGAACGTGGCCCCGATTGAGTAGTTGTTGTAATGCTGGTTTGCGATCACTGAGGAGGTTTGTCATGGCCTTGAGAGATAAAAAAGGAAATTTACGAACTTAGTTGTGAGACACATTTAGAAGTGTCTGTTTGGTCAGCAATAAAAAGATAAACTCAGATACGTACGATTGTTGTTTTCTAATGATCTCAATATCACATATCGGTGCCCAAGGGTTAAACTCATCACAATTTGACAAAAGAGATACAATGAAAAATTGAGTGTGCATAATGAGAAAAGCTGGGTTTGCAGGGAAAACCTAATTATGTCAAACTTGCTGAATGCACATAAGACTACCATATACAGTTGTAGTCAGAAGTTTACATACAACTGTGTTAAAACTGGTGTGTTAAAACTGGTGTGCTTAAACTTGCGTTGTCACAATGTTTGTAACAGTCTTTACTAAAGTCGTGATTTTGTGGAATTCCTCACGTGCTTGCAGTACTTAAAACATAGCTTGCACACCTTTGAATGGTTCGGGTAGTCCTGTTTACCATTTTGGGTGATGATGGTAGTGGTGTACATGTATGTAAACTTCTGACTTCAACTGTAGCTACAGCTCATTTGAATAGCTTGTGAGGACTTGCAAAAGCCTCCACTGCAACACTAGCAGAGAGTGATAGTGTTTCAACTGCAAGCACTGGCATTAAACATTTTGCGTTGGGCAATGCCATTAACCATTATCTTGGCTATTTCTACTGTAGACGTAATGCTAGTTGTTTAGTGCACTACGTGCGAGTGCGCGGCAGTTGGAATAACGCACGCCATTAAAAAAAATTATTATCGGCCGTTTCTACTGCCAAAATACGGTTGCATGCACTGGCAAAAACCTTCAATAAGCAGGTTTCAATTTGACGCTGATGCACCAGCAAACAACCTTTTAAAGCTATTTCTAATGGAAGGATAACAGTACCGATGTGTTTCCAAAACAGTTATCAAGCTTAGTAGAAACTTGCTAAACAGCCCACCTGATACTTGTGTATTCCTTTCTGCACACCCTCCTGCGTAGCATCATCAATACTACTTGGCAGCTGTGCTTCCACATGTCCCAGCCAGTTCCTCAACTCCTCCAAGCCCTTCTCCAGTTGATCCCAATCAGTCACCAGTCTCTCTAACATCTGACCTCTCAGTGTAGCCTTGGCTTGAATAGCATGGCTGCGCTGGTCAAGCACTGCCCGCTCCCGAGTGAATAGCTCTTGAGTGTAGCGGTCAGCCTTCTGTGCGATGGATTCGATGGTTAAGTGGTGGGTGCCTAAGTCACTGAAGAACTCCTGTGGAAGGGGCAAAATGGAAATATTCTCTTGAGACGAAAACTAATTGTTTTACTCATTTCTCACAGACTATAGCTCTACAGACAAAACCATTTCAGGTGAGGTTTTCTCCGGTCATCATGTTTATATTGTGTAAGTAAGGCGTAAATCTGTGAACATTTCTGATTTTCGAGATTACCAATGATGTATACTGCCTTTAAACCTGACCATTGGTTGAATCAGTGATTATGTCATAAACATGTTTCTGACATAACGATTCAATGGGATTTGAACCCAAGACCACTGAATCTCCACAGAGGGCTACACCAGCTGACCTATGAGGCTCAGTAGTAGTAGTAGTACTCTCTGTGGTTTCCCTGAGAACTTTCTCCTATTGTGGCATGTATGCAGAACTGGGCAAAGTATCATTAACTAGTAATTTGATGTACGAGTCTGTCCACAATACTGGGAGACTTTGGCGATCAGGAACATATCTTTAAGTTGTTCCGAGGAAATAACTTCAGAATGGCGAACATACCTTTCTTTTATTAAAACACTACATACAAATTTTTCCATATAACGTACATTTAACAAGGACACATCCTTGACATCATAATGTGCGTGACAAGGACACCAAAAAATGAGGTGTATTTTGTTCACACATGTGGTTAAGTGTTAGTGTGCAGGTGATGCGTATTACCACTGACTGGTATTCCGCTAGTGTTGAAATAAAAGTTTTGTTTTGCATACAAATACACATGAAATGCAAATGACAATGTGTGAGAAAGTATGTTCTATAAAAGTTTGTGAAACCTCTCTGGCCTACTCACTTTGTGTTTGTCAAGTTGTTCCCTGAGGTTACGAGAGTCGGTTGCTGTCACGTCATCTCGGCTTAACTTCTGTTCTGCTGTGTCTAGAAATTCCATGTAGTCTTGCAGGATCTTGTGGTACTGTTCCTGCATTGGAAACAATGATTATTGTTGACAAAACTCAAACATCCTTGTCATAATGTGACAAAAATGGATGCACCGTGATACTTTTAACCTACCTTTAAACCCTTTCTACTGACTGCAGAATTCTTACCTGAAGTATCTTGGCCTTATTGAGATGTATCCTCCTGGTCCCAGCTTGATGATACACATCTTCCCAGCCCGTCTGCAGCGCGGTGACCTCACTGCCAACAGCTAGGTTCTGTGGGTCATAGCTCATCAACTCCTAGATCCTTTCACGTTGCATAATTCTTACCTGAAGTATCTTGGCCTTATTGAGATGTCTCCTCCTGGTCCCAGCCTGTCGATACACATCTTCCCAGCCCGTCTGCAGCGCTCTGACCTCGCTGCCAACAGCTAGGTTCTGTGGGTCATAGCTCATCAACTCCTAGATCCTTTCACGTTGCATAATTCTTACCTGAAGTATCTTAGCCTTATTGAGATGTCTCCTCCTGGTGCCAGCCTGTCGATACACATCTTCCCAGCCTGTCTGCAGCGCGCTGACCTCACTGCCAACAGCTAGGTTCTGTGGGTCATAGCTCATCAACTCCTAGATCCTTTCACGTTGCATAATTCTTACCTGAAGTATCTTAGCCTTATTGAGATGTCTCCTCCTGGTGCCAGCCTGTCGATACACATCTTCCCAGCCTGTCTGCAGCGCGCTGACCTCACTGCCAACAGCTAGGTTCTGTGGGTCATAGCTCATCAACTCCTAGATCCTTTCACGTTGCATAATTCTTACCTGAAGTATCTTAGCCTTATTGAGATGTCTCCTCCTGGTGCCAGCCTGTCGATACACATCTTCCCAGCCCGTCTGCAGCGCGCTGACCTCACTGCCAACAGCTAGGCTCTGTGCATCAAAGCTCATCAACTCCTAGATCCCTTTAGTTGCATAATTCTTACCTGAAGTATCTTGGCCTTATTGAGATGTCTCCTCCTGGTGCCAGCCTGACGGTACACATCTTCCCAGCCCGTCTGCAGCGCGCTGACCTCACTGCCAACAGCTAGGCTCTGTGCATCAAAGCTCATCAACTCCTAGATCCCTTCACGTTGCATAATTCTTACCTGAAGTATCTTGGCCTTATTGAGATGTCTCCTCCTGGTGCCAGCCTGTCGATACACATCTTCCCAGCCCGTCTGCAGCGCGCTGACCTCACTGCCAACAGCTAGGTTCTGTGGGTCATAGCTCATCAACTCTTCACCCTTTTCAACCACTTCACGTAGCCGGACCTCGTTCTGTAGGATTTCGTTCTCAAGTTGCTGGGAAAAAGACGGAGTCACAAGTTACTTTAAATGACATTTGCTTAGTAGCTTCAGCTGTATTTCGAAGATAGCTCAGACTGTTTACAAATAGTCCCAAATACTCTACTAGGCAGCCACGGTATTCTATAGATCCGAACCTCAAGTTCTTCTAATATCACAAAGCAAACACCGTACCACCGGACGTCATTTTGATTTATGCTGTATAATAGACTGGTAAACTGTGCTCACCATTAATCTCCACAGATACGCACATACATCGTTGGTACATTTAATTGAAAAGATCTTGATGTACTGGGACAAATCTAAGGCTGTTACCCAAGTGCGTGATATTACCTCACTGGTTTTAGTGTGGGAAGAAAAATAACACGGCCGAGTTACTTTAATGGACCAATGACATACCACATCTGCTTGATGAATATTTATGAGGTATGGTAATACAAGTCATCCCACCAGAAGGATAACCCTAACAGTCTTGAATCCTTCAATTTCTACATTTTGTAGGGTTAGAGCCAAACACATATTGGTTTTTTTCATAACGTACCTGATTGTGACTGATCTGGTCCTCCAATGGTACTCTAGCTTCCAATTCATCCTGGCTTGTTAATCTCTTCTTGACATCACTCAACCAATTCTGGAAGACTTGGACATCATTCTGTGAGCAAACGGAAAGTGGAAAAGTGGGGTGTTCAGATAGAGAGCCATCGGTTTAATTTTAAGTCTTTTTCCTACCATGTTGATATACTGAATATCAAAAGAGACTAATCAAGATATTTTTCTTTTTATTTTTGTATGCATCTATGTTAAAACATTTATGATTGATGACAACTACTCCTTTATATCAATTTCACCTATCATTAACATGAAATTGAGCACGACATGCTTGAGTGCCTCTATTTGGGAACTGCCCAATTTGACCTTTCTGCTGAAAATAGGAAAAAAATATTAAGTTTCTTTTGACTTTCAGTATATGTTGCCCTCTTAGGATTTGACAGAAATATTTACCAAGCCCAAGAACAAGAGAATGTGGGCTCACCCCCCCCCCCCCCCCCCACTTCCCTCCCCCACCCCCCAAAACAAAAATAAATAAATAAAATAGAAAAAAGGACCACATTGGCACAGATGCACAGTGGTATTTGCTGTAAAAACCTTGCTTTGAGTTTTCTGCATATTATTTTTTTCCCCGAAAGTTGGGGGAAGCGCCTTATACATGGGTGCACATTATATACACAAGTTTTTACGGGACTCTTCCTATGCCGACCTGGAATGCTTTTTGTCTTGCGTTTTTCTCCTGCAACTCCATTTCCCTCTGCTGCGCTTCAGTCTCCAGCGTTGACATGCGAGCATTGAGGTCACTCAATGTCTGTCGTATCAGTTGCCTGTTCTGTTCATTGGTTTCCAGTATTACTGTCTGGCAGTGCTCATTCATGACCTCTAGCTGGTCCTGGAAGGAGTGCATCTCGGATTGAAGAGCCTGTTAACAATTTAAGAAATTTATAAATAAAAAAAACATTGCTGAACCAAGCATGAAGAGAAGACAAAGTTTCATAGCATACATTATTCTCGACAAAATTTTTGTTTGTTTTACTTTAAAAAGGAAAAACATAGGTTGAGAGGAAAATCTAATGGTCCTTAGTGGAACTTGAACCTGAGACTTCAGAATTTCCAGGCAGATGCTCTACCACCCGAGCCTCATGCCCTGCTGAGCACTGATGCGCCTTCACTTTCCGAGGCCAACATGCTCCATTCACTTTAAAATAAATTTCAACAAAGTTGACAGTGGTGCCTCTCCAGTGGCCCTTGAAATTCTGACAAAATCAAGTGACAATTCCATTATTTTTAAAAAGTCGAGGCCTGCACAAGACTCATTATGTACCCAATGCCAGTATCGTCCCAAGCAATCTAAAAATGTGCACAATCTTTGAAGATGTAGCCAGGCATTTTCTATGAAGGGAGGGGAGCCAGCTAATTTGCTTACTGACCTTTTTTTCTTTTGCTGGGTGTGCAAAACAAATTTGCCTACACTGCCAGCACCATAAACTGAAAATACAGTGCTCAAATATTACACTATATGACAGTCAACAAAGCAGAGGAGAACAAAAATTGTGTAAGGTGCCATGCAAAAGCCCTTGTGGTCACAATATTGGCCCTTAATTTTCCAACCAAAGCCTTGACAATTTAATTCCCTACGAAAAGGTTGAATGTAATAGAAACCCACAACCGACTGCTCAAAGACATGGATATTGTCACTTTCGCCTTAACCCTGGGGGAAATTTTAAGCAACGAAATCCATGTGGAGCTTGAAAATCAGGACCAAATCCCCACATGAGATCTTGGGTAGCAATTTATAGGTGGCAGCGCTGTAGGACTCGACTCTAGTCCCGATTTTCAAGGACTTGGACTCGGCCAGTCCGGACTTGAACTCGGGTGTCAAGGATTCAGAGATTTGGTCCAACCGAGGCCAGTGGAAAAAAAATACATCTATAATAAGATACATTATACAAAAAGTATATTATTACAAGAGCATATTATTACAATCATTTCAAACTTTTTTAAAACTCGTGTCAGGGTTCAAAGTTATTGCAATGAAATTGAAAATATGAAATAAATCATTTTAACTGCTCGAAATATATTCCACCTCCAAAAGAAATAATTTTCCCAGCCTAAAGCAAATGTACGAGTTGCCAAAGATCATCATGATCATAGGCACGACGATTGACACTTGACAATTAATGCACTTATTAACTGAAACAGGGACTCGAACTCGGCCTGTTGAGGACTCGGTCTCGGCCTGCTGAGGACTCGGATGTATGCTGGACTCGGACTCAGACACCAAGGACATGGACTTGGACTCGACTACAGCCCCGACAGGTGGATAAGCAAATGCTTAACTTTTCACCATAATTAAAAGAGATTGATAATTGAAAGGTAATTCCTAGGTTATAATAAGGTAATGACAAAACGTACAGTGTAGTCATCCAGCTGAGTCTGTGTGTCTTTCTGCCAGTTGGATGAGAAGACTTTAAGCTGCATATTGTCCAGCCAACCTGAGACATTCTGAAGGGCTGACTGATAAGCTGTCTGGAATTCATAGGCTTGCTCGAGTCTCGTCTGTTGGTCATCAACCTGCAGACAAATTATAAAATGGTCAAATTATACATGATGTAAACCCGTGGCCGGTGAGACTAGCAAACAGAAAAATGACCAGCTGTGTATGAGTATTAGGCTTGTGCGACTCCAGCATTTTCGGAGTCGACTCCGATTCCAAATAAGAATCGCGATTCCATTCAGAATCAATTCCATTCTTCGCAGGAAAACATTAAATATACTGAGCATGTTCAATCGGTAATTGAGCATGTTTATGTACATATACATCGACGATACTACTTATTGTGCCGACACCGACCCAATTATTGGCACCGAGTGGCACTAAACGTCCCCAAAATGGTGTCGGCCTGTACCACACACACTTTCTTAATAATGTGGAAATGATACTAGACTAAATAATCTTACAAAAGTTGGGGGTTTGCCTTCGGAATTGCTAGGTAATTTCTAGAATCAGCAAGCTATCACTGGGAATCGAATCTAGATGAAAGGG
Source organism: Henricia sp. BOLD:AAB3569 (assembly GCA_037783545.1). Lineage (NCBI taxonomy): Eukaryota > Metazoa > Echinodermata > Asteroidea > Spinulosida > Echinasteridae > Henricia > Henricia sp. BOLD:AAB3569. The sequence continues at coordinate 936,949 of JBBELK010000284.1, forward strand.
AATCAATTTCTACTGGGAGTCGATTCCTCAAAAATCTGGAATCGCGATTCCGATTCCGATTCCTATAAAGTGGAATTGATTCTACTCGATTCCGGCGTAGAATCACCCAAGCCTCATGGCTACATGTATGTGATGCTTACAACTCGATCGTAATTGACCTTTTGTGTGTAACATTTGCATAATGGCTGGCACCCCGTATTCTTCACTTTCAAATGGAGGTGCAGCTTATAAACTCGCATAAAACACTATGGTGCACGCCATTGCCTAGTAACCAACAGTCTGGTTGCTTTATGCCATTCTCTCCAACGGTGAACATGGTATTGACTCTGTACTTCACACCTGCCGCGTGCATTAGGTTTGGTCAAGTGGATACTTAGTATGCATGTGAAAGGAAGTACATCAGTACACCAGTACACCAGACTATTTGTGTGAAACACGCTAAAGGCTAATTAATGTACGTATATGTAGCAGTGCAGTACCATCTGTGCTGAACATCATACCGGTACAATCAACCACCAACTGAACTGAGCAACAATGCAAAAAGTTTCTCCATTTTTTTTATTGGGAAAAAAAAACCAGTCAATCTGTGAGTGGGAATTTTCAGCACACATTTTCTGCTTTGTGCAGTCATGCTTATTTAAGCCATTATGTGAATATTTCGATGTCAACTTAATTACAAAAGACATTTTCAAATTTTGATTAAACTGAAAATTTGCGTTTCTTTTGTTGCTCGGTGTAGTTCACAATGTCCCATAAAACAGAAAATTTGGCAAAACCCTCTCTTTTTATGAGAAAGGAGAGAGGAAAAAAGAAGAACCAAAAAACAAGCAGAAATAGTCTCCCACCACGTACTACGTACAACTCATCCCAGCAAATGCCATTGCACTTTTCACACAGCAGACTTCTATTTGTTTGAGAGCAAATGAAGAGAACGCTGCTATTGTCATGCTTCACTACCCTCGGTGATTAACATTTATGAGGCAATTTGTCTTTCTATACTAAGAGCCTTGACTTTGACCACATATTATGATGATCAAAAGAGACAAAAGGTGCAATGGAAAGGTAACACATGACCTCGTCATCCGATATCTGACTGTGCATATTTAGAGGTGATGTTACTGACTGACTTGACTGTTTATTTGTTAAAATATATTGGCAGTGTTGACCCCAAATTGAGTTCATATTTGTACATGTACACTTATTGGCCACCTTTTCACATTATGAACGTCTGACCCGTGTTGAAATCTACACGGTTTCAACCCGTCAAGTCGGCTACGTAAAGCACTCTGACACGGGTTAGTGCCGTGTTGAAATGTAGTGTAAAATGTTAACACGTTTCGGACCTGTGTACAACCTGGAGATTTTTTAGTGTGAAATGGACATTTTTATGTAAATGTTTTTATCCAAAATTACTTCGAATGGCATTTGATTGCATTAGTTCATGTTTGAAAACATGAGTGACCATTCAGAATTGAAAAAACAAAATGTATGCACATGAATCAAACTACACGAAGCCCTTTGGTTTGAGATCGGTGGACAAAAATTATAGCTATGGTATGTTAAAGATTATTCATGAAACATCTGTGGCTTGCAACTGTCGTCCACATATTCCACTAATTTTTGACATTGCCAGCGGATGTAGGAAATTATTTTGAAGGCAAACTTTTAATTAGGGACGAGTGATAATGGCTATCACTCGTCCAGGCCACATAAATACCTTTTCATGTAAATCAGTAAAACTCGTCAATTTGCTTGCTGTCTTGCCATATTTTACATTGTATTTTTGTATGCATCGCGTTGTTCGTTCAAACTGCTAGCTGTGCGTCAAGTTGTTTTTGTTCGATCGCGCACATTATGCATAATGCAGGCGCGTTGTACGAGCACAAAAACGAGTACGTTGTACCTTTTGCTTTCGGGCACGTGCAGTTTCTGTGTGCATGCGCGTGTACCATACGCGCTGACTACCGTAGGGCGCGGGCACAAACGCGGGCCAGGCAAGAAAGTGTTTACATTGTAAGACTGGCTGGCCGGTCTTTATCGACCGTTTAAGACTGGACACGTGACGTGCTCTCAGCCAATAGGGATGCATAAACCGTCTCTAGAAGGTATTTATGAATTCTCGTTTAAATGTGCCTTAAACCATATGTGCATGACCCAAACTGGAAATTATTTCTCAGACCTCATAAAACCTTCAAATATTTGTTTCCATTCAGATCTGGAAGAAAGGAACTCAAGTGGCGGAGGTCAAGTAAGAATACCACAATAATGCAGCAAACATTTGAAGTACGGTTCAAAATACTGTCGCCCTCGCCAATTTCAATCAGTGATGACTCACTTCATTCCAAAACCTTAAGCTCTCTCTGAAGACCAGGGGCCAATTTCATGGCGTTGCTTAGCACAAAAATTTGCTTAGCACAGGATTTGTTTGCTTTATTTTGTAAAAGTGGATTGCCAGCCAAAATCGTAAGTGATGTGTATTGAAAGGTATTCTCCTACTCTTGCGAAGAACACAAGTTGGTGTATAATTTTGGCTTGTAATCCATTTTATAAAGCAAACAAATCCTGTGCTAAGCAAATTTTCGTGCTAAGCAACGCCATGAAATTGGCCCCCGGGCCCAATTTCATGGAACCGGTTAGCACAAAAATTTGTTTAGCACAGATTTTCTTTGCTCTGTAAAATGAGTTACCAGCAAAAATTGTATGTCAAATTGTATTTTTAGGAACAGGAGCAAAATATCAGTAAAAACACATCACATACGATTTTTGCTGGCAACCCAGTTTTGCAAAATAAAGCAAAGAAATTCTGTGCTAAACAAATGTTTGTGCTAACGGGTTCCATGAAATTGAGCCCTGATAAGTCATCAGCCAAAATACCAGTAGCAACATTAACCTAATTAGAGATACATGTACTGCTTATCGCTAAATAAGATAAACTTGTGTATCTGTATCTGTATCTGTATCGTCAACTGCACAACTGCCATCAGCTCGTTCTGGCCTTCCGATAGATTATACATATGTACTCCGGAGTATAGGCATATTTATCCGGAGGCACACCGCAAATAAAACTAGATTTCTAGATCATCTACATGTACTCTTTCATTTCCACTGCTTAGATGACATTTTGAGCAGATTCCGGGCTAAGACAACATTTGCCGCGAGCAGGAAAAACAACATGCTTTTTACTGTGTCCTTGTTAAAATGAGTTTTCCTTGTGTCCTTGTTAAAATACAGGTATGGGCCTGCCCAAGATAGGTTGCCAATTTAACAATTTAATCAAGGAAATTTTCAATGATCGGTCAAAAGTATTTTTAAATTCAATGCAACTATTAAGCTACATGTAATATTGACATTTTAGACCTAAGTATCATGCCTAAATTTACATACAGTAATAGCATTGTGAAATGAAATCTATTACGAAGGAAAAAACACCTGGATCTAAATATTTTATTTCGTTGGTGAAATATTATTTACAGAGTAGTGATAGTAATATGCACAGGAAAATATTGATTCCTCTCATTCAACAGTTGACATTTTGGAGTGCTTACTATTTATTCAGTTGTCGGGGGCAAAAAAATAGGGTCAAATGGTGTCTGGAAGTAACATGGAAACCAATTTCTCAACTTCATGGAATGACCCTTCTGCAAATGAATCACCGGAATTTACCTGATTTTGCATATTTTCCCAGCACTGATTAAGGGCTTTCAAAGATGCATCCATGTTTTGATCATGTCCCTCTGAGGCATCGGGCAGGTCAAAGGTCAACGTTCTCCTCATTGGGGGATGCATACCATTGGTTTCCTGTGGAAAATTAAAAACAATCACTGTGACATGGTGGGATGGGATTCAAAATTTCATAAAATAAGCCAAAACATCAAATTCACAATTTGTGTAATCACAAACAAATTTCAATAACAATTGGAGAATGTCTGTGTGACCGAAAAGGGCCTTCCAAATCACTTGTTCTCTAGAGAAGCGTACATATTATGGGGCACTACGGCTGAGCGGTGTAGCGTGTTAAATCCAAGACTATAGTAAATCCACAGGTCGTGGGTTCGAATCCCATTCCGGCTTGTCCATGGTTCGTGTGCTCTTGGACAAGGCACTTTGCCATGAATTGCCTCTCTCCACCCAGGAGGAAATGGGTACCTGTGAGGGTAGAGAAAGCTGATGTGTTTGATTAGTCACTGTGCGCATATTGCAGCACGGGACTGTATACTCCCCAGGGAGCTGAGGATTACATTGTGGTAATCCTCACATTACATTGCGCGTGTGGTCTAGTGGGTATGAAGCGGGACTCCCAATCAGAGGTTGGGGGTTCGAACCCCACTTCGACCAACGTGTCTGTGTCCCTGGGCAAGGCACTTAATCCCAGTTGCCTCGTCAACCCAAGCGATATATGGGAAGCTGTTAAGGGGAATGCCACAATCTAACTGCTGATAGGGTTGTGCGCCTGACCAGCAGCCACCTAGTTGAAGCGAAATGGTTCTGGTGATTCCCTGATGGCAGCGGTAATAATGGTAACAGCGCCTTGAGCACCCTGCAGGTTGGATATGTGCGCTATACAAATCTAATCATTATCATTATTATATTACTAAGCCCATTGAACCGGGGGTAATAATGCAGAAAGCGCATTGAGAGATCCAAACACGCGCTATGAAAGTACATGTACATGTATGTTCTTTGGAAAAGCACTCATTAGTATAGACCGTATCAAATAGCTGCCATCTTGTAGGGCAATTTTGACATTTAAATTGGTCAACAATGTAAGCACAAAATTTGCAACCAAATGTATCCTCACTGAAAAAATAAACTGCCCTACAAGATGGCAGCTATTCGATACGGCTTATATAGTGCATATATACATTGTACTTTGTTGTGTATGGGCAACTTAAATTCCATTTGGCGTCATATGGCCTGATGCAATAAGTACCTAATTTGAAATATTACTTCTTTTCTATTTTTAAAATTTCCGAACAGAAATTGAAGCAGGATTATCAACCGCATTAAATAACAGTGCATGTTGCAGTCAAGATCTTGTCAAAACCTTTTGAACACAAACATGTGAAACAGGAGAAACCAAAGTACAACACCCACACACTATTTTGAGAAATCTCCACACATCAAGTAGTGTCACAATTAGAGTGCTTTGACATTTATGTTATACCTCAGTTTTTTGTCTCAAGGTCTGGAAAGGTCTTATTGAGATTTTTAATACAGGATGTACATGTATGCCACCCGACAAGAAAAACCCGACTAAAAGTCTTGATAGCAATGGTAACAAAGATCACATGATTGTTTTCATGTGTAAATTGGTAAGGTGTTTTGTTTTTTAAATTCAGCACAAAAACCATGCACAGATTTTTCAGGTTTTCTGAGGTATTACTGCATCTACATGTGGCTGAAATTTCAACAAGGCAGTATATCAACATTATTCTTTAGTTACGCGATGTTGTTGTTCCTGTTTTTAAAAGCTTTCCAATCACGTAATCTGTCTTTAAGATGAGTAATAGAGTTGGACCAGAAGATGGCAATACGGTAGCCAAGCAAAAACCAATATCCAACTCCAAGTAGGTTATGTTTTGTTCCAAGAAGGCTCAACTACTTTCAAGAATCCAATTGAAAAGATGCCATCCTGTTCCAACCTTCCCCCTCTCCAAGCTATCGGATTGTGTGATATTTCCCACCCTGTGCTGTGAATAATTCGTCCCGTTGCCAGCAGGCAGACGTAATGCAGGCCACTTGCTACGACTGAATGTCATAACAGACACACCACTATATTTGCAGTATATTAACCAAGAGCGTGGTGATGGGGCAGTGAGGTATGATGGAATCCGTGGCCCGCTTGCTTCCCTGATATTACATTAACTTCTAGACCTGCCCTCCTGACATTCACATCACCTTGGGGAATAGCAAAACCACTGTTGGGAATTACATGTGAGAGCTGGATAGGTACATGTACTGATTCTTTCAGCAAAATTTACACAAACATGGTAATTTTTCAGACTGGAGTACATTGGGGTACACTGACATTTTGACCGTGAAACTGACCTTGTGGATAATGTGCCAATGACAGGACCTTTCCTGAAATTTAGTCTTCTGCATGTTGACTTAAAAACATCTATTAAAGTTTCATGAGTTTAATATTCTTTGTTCAGCAGTGATACACGTAATGATTTATACAATGTATGTATTGTAATGCACTTGATCAATCATCTCTGCAGGTATCTACTTGTAACTTTTTACATTTTTTCACTTTTTGTCCGACACTATCGCAGGTGACCCCATTCCCATCTCTCTTACCATTTTTTCGTGATGATTCACCCTTAGTTTCGACCAATCTGAAACAAGGTTTAGGGTGAATGTCTGTGTGCAAACTTTACTTTTGGGTTAGTCATGGCCAATGCTGAAGTAATAACGCTCGTGTCTCAAATGGATGATTTTTGTTTATTTTTTGAATGTTTAAAACATTAAATTTCAATTGCTTATAATGTGACACGAGGGAAATCCCCTTCTCTTTGTGATGAAATGCTTGAACTTTTCATGACACACTGGACGGCTTTACATTCTATCCAAACGATAGAGAAATTGTGGTTAAATGCCTTGCTCAAGAGCACAAGTACCTGCAGTGGTTTCACATCAATAATGTTTCCAGTTGAGGTTTGCTCCACAACAGAACTCTATATTAAAATACAGACTGTCACAGCAAGTAAAAAGCCACATTTATCAGAAAAATCACTTTTTGTCAATGAACTGAAAAGCTACATAAAGAAATACCTGAGGTCTGGCATACTCCAGAGATGCCAATAGCTGTTGTTTCCTCTCAGCTTCTTGCGCCGAGATCTCCCGCCATTTGGCCTTCATCTCGGACAGCTCTGGGTCCGAGTCTTCCGTGCCGTTGACCACCGCATCCTCGTCAGTGGGGGCGCCGTTTGACTGGCTGTGTCGCCGCGCACCACGACGGGCCACCGATTTAAGTAGTTGATGGTGGGCAGATAGCTCCTCTTCCAATCTCTGTGGGAATAAGGAGGCCATACATGATAAAAATACAGTATGCAAATTAGTTTTGAAATCAGGATTGGTTTCGACTGTTCTAGAGCAAACCTGTTTATACACCTTGTTAACCGAAAAGTTGCAGAGAAATGAGTTCAACAAGTGATTTAAACAAATTTAACAGCCTGTCTGAATGATCAGACTGATAAAAATCCATTGGTCTGAAACAAATTTCCCCCCACCCCCCCAAAAAAAACCCCAACAATAACACGTAAATTTGACGCATGTCGCTTTGAAAAAAACAAACAATTTTAACCTTAAACTGTGTTCCACGGTTAATGTTCCACGGTTAAGAGAAACTGGGTATATACTCCTAAAGTGAAAACATCACCATTTGTGTGTTGCCAAGGTTACTGCATCTACACTATTGGTGAGAAATTGTAAGATATTTTACTTCTCATCCTAACCATACATAATTACACATTCATTTGGCTAATATCTACATTGTACATGTAGGTTGATTACAGAAGTAATAGTACAGTTTTTAAATGACTGCATACTGTGTTTCAACTTACCCCGTACCATGTTTCAACTTACCCCATAGGTAGGGTAAGTCGGAACAGCTGACATGGTCATGTTCAAGGTGGATTATACGAGAAACCATCAACTAGTCCTAGCATTTTACAGGCTCCATTTGTAGCCCACACATGTATGCTTAAAGTGGTATAGTTGTTTTTTTCTTTAATAAATTCTGCTACATGTAGTGTTTTATAGATGATTTTGTAAAAACAATTCCAACTAACCCCACGCTCCCCCTAGTCTATTGGTGATCCTCTAGATTAAAGTTTGTAATGTGAAAAGAATCCTTGGATTAAATTTGAAGATTTATTCTAGGTTATTTGTATAGCTCTACCCATGTGGGCTGGGTAGTGTGAAAATGGCTACCGATTTTAAACGGCTCTTTTTTTCCCTTATTAAAAAAAAAAGTCCCATGAAGTATGGATACAGATAAAACGCAGGAACAAGCAAATAAAGTGCCTCCTACAAACCATACAATGGCAGTCCAGAGGCCCACTCAAAGCCTACATGTCTATCTGACCTTTTTATTTCGCATTTGTTCTGTAAATTATTCAAAAATGCCGATAGAATGCGCTAAGGTCTATAAACAGTCATTTATTGACAGATATCTTTTAATGGTTGTCTAGATCACTCAAGTTGTCTATTGAGCAGGAAGTATACAAAAATGCATTTATTATTACATGTACTTCACAGGTCAGGATCAAAATTCAAAGATCAAATGTGTGTGAACTATATTGACTGTGGCAGAGGAAGAAAATTTCAAGCACTTGAAAATAAACTATAAAAAATGGTTTAAAATATGTTTGGTTTTCCCCTTGAAATGAAATTAGCTTATACCTGTGTACATGTCAACCTACATGTAAACAAAATTGCTAGAAATTGCTTCTTCGTATTTAAAGTTTAGGCCAGTTCTTTTATTACGGATTAAAGCAACCATTTTCTCAAAAAATAAATTGATCTGTCTTAAATTCTCGGTGTCGGTACCATGTCACATGCGGTAAAGGACTGGAGGGAAAATACGTGTGTGCCCACGGTGACAAGCGAAGGAACAAAGCTGTTGTCCATACAACATGAACACGTATCTACATGTAAGCACCAAACGAATTTGTTTTCACTCCAGTCACAGTGCTATGCCCGTATACAAAGGCATATGACACCGGGTCAAAAAAGTGCCAACATGTGCGACCACGAGAATTTAAAAATTGTTTTTCTAATTTCCCTGGAATAAAGGCTTAACATCAAAGAATTTATCAAGCGATTCTGCCACTCAGCCAAAAAAGTATTCATACTCTTTCAATGTCTTTCTTCATGAAAATTATCCCCGAGCAGAGAATTTACCCTCAATATTTTTTTATTGAACGTACAGACACTGTACATGTACTTTGCAGAGAAGCTGTATGCCTTTATGGACTGCAGTACATTAATTTGGAAAAAAAGCCACCACAATTAAAATATTTGTGGGAGCTACCTAATTAGCCACCTAATAACCTCTCTCTCACCACACACAAGGATGTGTGGTTAAATTTTAACAGACGGCCATATGCCTGAAGCCACAGTAGTCCGGATTATGCTGATTTTGAAATTTGCCTCAGTGCAGGAATTACAGCAAGAGCCGTCTTATTTCGGATGGAGCAGATAATGAATTTTATTTAGGGCATTTAATTTGTCCGACTTCTTTCAAGACGTTGTCCAATGCTCAGTACTAGAGAGGCAAAATGAAACTCGAAATATGGTCAACTTATGGGCCAAATAAGGTTAACATATGGGCCAAATTATCTACATGTAGCTGTTTTGACATTTTATGGCATAGCTACATGTAGCTAAGGGTACAGGCTTAAAAATAGAGGAAAGTGAAATGTGATTGAGATTGATATATGAAAACGTAAAGTCATTGCAGGTGCAACGTGGCTCAGCGAAATGTGTGCTGTTTGGAGCCAACTGTTAATTTATTTAAAATGCGTAATCATGTCAGTAAAAAAAGATTGAAGAAATTCTAGAACATTCTGGTTACATGTACAATGTGCTATGGTTTTCTACGGTCAGTTATGGTTGGTGATGGGAAAAATAAAAATTGGAACATTTTGAAAGTTTAAAAATCAAGAGAAAAAAGAAAAAAAAATGGAGAAAAAATACCGAATCACAAGGGTTTATCCCTGAACACCACAGTATTGTCTAAGGATTTACTACAGTGTGTAGGGATAATCACAGATAAAAAAGTGGGCTTCCTGTACACCCTCCCCCCAACCATGGAAGTGATTACTAGACATAACGTAAGCCTCCAAAAGGGTTACTACTATACGTTCAGTGAATGACAACGTGCTTAAATCTAAAACCTCTGTACAAATTTCCTATTAATGTACCGGTACATAACAAGGACAAACATTCCTGTGACATTTTTGTCTATCTTTTTGCAGGTTACAAACAAATTGTATTTATAAGCTTACTTACAAATTTGTCAGAAAACATCTGCAAATAAGTAGATATTTAAATATACATGATTTGTAATTTTGTATGTTAAGTACATGTAACATAAGCTACAATCAGTTGTTAATGGTCTAATCGAACTAGTAAAAATGTAGACCCACTGGTACTATAAATCTCATTTTGGTTGAGCGAGCTCAAAAATAGAGAAAAGTGCTGCTTTATGCTGGAATTTTTTTGTAAATATCACAAGGATGAAATCAGCGGGCCATAACAGAGTAGGTTGACCGTAACTTGACCACAAATGATTGAGCAATGAAACGTGTTTTCCCCTCAAATGGCAGGTGGCCTACAACATGGGGGGTTGGGGGTGGGGGCGGGGGGGGGGGGGGGGGGGGGGGAGTGGGTTCTATATGTACATGTAGCTACCAAATACTTCAAGGTACATGTATATATATGTATATATATCGCATCACAGCAAAGAATACATGTTAGTGAATAGAGAACAAGTTTATATCCAAGCAAATAAAAATAATGGCGTTTGGAGAAAAGGGTTGTAGATACATACAAATACTAGACATACATAAGCCTCTAAAAGGATTACTACTATATGTTCAGTGTATGACAACGTGCTTAAATCTAAAACCTCTGTACAAATTTCCCATTAATGTACCGGTACATAACAAGGACAGACATTCCTGTGACATTTTTGTCTGTCTTTTTGCACGTTACAAACAAATTGTATTTATAAGCTTACTTACAAATTTGTCAGAAAACATCTGCAAATAAGTAGATATTTAAATGTACATGATTTGTAATTTTGTATGTCAAGTACCGGTACATGTAACATAAGCTACAATCAGTTGTTAATGGTCCAATCGAACTAGTAAAAATGTAGACCCACTGGTACTATAAATCTCATTTTGGTTGAGCGAGCTCAAAAATAGAGAAAAGTGCTGCTTTATGATGGAATTTTTTTGTAAATATCACAAGGATGAAATCAGCGGGCCATAACAGAGTAGGTTGACCGTAACTTGACCACAAACGATTGAGCAATGAAACGTGTTTTCCCCTCAAATGGCAGGTGGCCTACAACATGGGGGGTTGGGGGTGGGGGGTGAGTGGGTTCTATATGTACATGTAGCTACCAAATACTTCAAGGTACATGTATATGTATATATATCGCATCACAGCAAAGAATACATGTTAGTGAATAGAGAACAAGTTTATATCCAAGCAAATAAAAATAATGGCGTTTGGAGAAAAGGGTTGTAGATACATACAAATACTAGACATAACGTAAGCCTCTAAAAGGATTACTACTATATGTTCAGTGTATGACAACGTGCTTAAATTTAAAACCTCTGTACAAATTTCCCATTAATGTACCGGTACATAACAAGGACAGACATTCCTGTGACATTTTTGTCTGTCTTTTTGCAGGTTACAAACAAATTGTATTTATAAGCTTACTTACAAGGATGAAATCAGCGGGCCATAACAGAGTAGGTTGACCGTAACTTGACCACAAACGATTGAGCAATGAAACGTGTTTTCCCCTCAAATGGCAGGTGGCCTACAACATGGGGGGTTGGGGGTGGGGGCAGGGGGAGGGGGGGGGGGGGGGGGGGTGAGTGGGTTCTATATGTACATGTAGCTACCAAATACTTCAAGGTACATGTATATATGTATATATATCGCATCACAGCAAAGAATACATGTTAGTGAATAGAGAACAAGTTTCCAAGGCTTTTCAGAGCACATCTATACTTTCATGGCGATGTATAGCACCATACTAGTATAGCACACATCCAGCAGGATGCTCATGGCAATATTGCCATTATTATTGCTGCCATCAGGAAATCATCAGAATTATCTCACTTCATCTACAGTACATGTAGTTGGCTGCCTGGCCATAGCACAAAACCCAACAGCAATTATATTGTGATATTCCCTCTCAGGAATAAACTGCACTAAAATTGAGGGGTACCGTGGCCGAGCGGTTTGGGTCATTGATTCGCCATCATAGGTTAAAACTTGGGGTTGCGGGTTCGAATCCGGTTGCAGTGTGTTGAGAGCTCTCGATCCGTGAAGAGAAGTTCGACACATGTTGAAAACCACAGTCTGAACGCCTTTGGGTTAAGTTTCGACCGTGTAGATTTGGGAGCACAGCAGCATCGCACTGTAGTAATGCTGCAATGTGGGGGATTTTTAATGTAATTGTGTATGTCAAGTACATGTAACATAAGCTACAACCAGTTTTTAATGGTCCAGTCGAACTGGTAAAAATGTACATGTAGACCCACTGGTACTATAAATCTCATTTTGGTTGAGCGAGCTCAAAAATAGAGAAAAGTGCTGCTTTATGATGGAATTTTTTTGTAAATATCACAAGGATGAAATCAGCGGGCCATAACAGATTAGGTGGACCGTAACTTGACCACAAACGACATGTACATGTAGCTACCAAATACTAAAAGGTACATGTATATATGTATATATATCGCATCACAGCAAAGAATACATGTTAGTGAATAGAGAACAAGTTTCCAAGGCTTTTCAGAGCACATCTATACTTTCATGGCGATGTATAGCACCATACTAGTATAGCACACATCCAGCAGGATGCTCGTGGCAATATTGCCATTATTATATTGCTGCCATCAGGAAATCATCAGAATTATCTCACTTCATCTACATGTAGTTGGCTGCCTGGCCATAGCACACAACCCAACAGCAATTATATTGTGATATTCCCTCCAAGGAATAAACTGCACTAATATTACATTCTATAACGCACGTGTATCTAAAGGCCTTTTCACACTATTAAAAATCTCTGTGTTGTACACGGGTCTAACATGTGTTAACTTTTTACACTACAACATTTCAACACAGCACTGAGCCATGTAGAGCACTCAACCTGTGTTGAAACTAACCCACCTCGGGAACTAACCCACCTCGGGAGGTGGGTTGAGAGCTATCATGTTATTCGTGACGAGAAGTTTGACACATGTTGAAAACCACAGTCTGAACGCCTCTGGCTTAAGTTTCGACCGTGTAGATTTGGGAGCACAGCAGCATCGCACTGTAGTAATGCTGCAATGTGGGGGATTTTCCGAAGTTGACGACCGGCCGTGTGTGTAGTGTGAACTGATCGCACAATACACATTAGAAACATTACACGTGTAAAAAAAATGCCGGTGTTGCATTTAGTAGGGTGAAAACGTAGCTGATTTGACCCGTGTTGAAATTTTGAAAAGTATACATGTAGTAGATTTCTACACAGGTCGGATGTTCATAGTGTGAAAAGGCCTTTACAGGAGGTTTTGCCGAGACAACGGTAAAATTAAAAATGGCTTAATTTTACTGCTGTCCACATTTGGACTGTTTCGACACGGGAACATTTTACCGAGACTGTGGGTGAGCATGCGCAGTGTCCCTTCTCAGTATTACCTTCACGGCTCGGACGTACGCTTCTAGCACTTTTACCGGCTCGATGTGTCCGCATTGGACTTATTGTCTCGGGAAAAGTTACCTGGTAAATTTAGGTAACGCTGTACTCGGGAAAAGTTACCGAGAGGAAAATTTCCTTGGCTGTCTGCACTGAATTAAAAATAGGAAAAATACCCATATCATCTTGGTAAGTTTGACCATGAAGCAAGGAACAGTGCTCTATGGTTTGACCAAAAAATGGCTATGCAATGCGGACATGCCTTAAGTTTTACAAAGTTTTACTTAATGAAAATAATTATTTGGGCCAAAAATAAATCCATGTGGCGGACACACAGAAGAATACAATGTTCCACGATGGAATGTTAACAGTGACTCAGTCACAGCATGCTCACAGTGACTTTTTACGAAAATTAGCCCATACATACTGTACATGTAGTTGGTTCTGAATGGCCTAGGAAGACTAAATTCTGACACAGATTTCAGGGACCTTGGAGACCAACTAACAAGGAAAGCCTTGCTCTTGATGTATCACCTTTCTCTTGATCTTTGCAACACCTGCTCTGAGGTTGAATAAATAAGCTAATCCTGATTATGCTCTAGTTACAACAACATTACCAGGTTGAACATTGTCAAGGATCTATATGACCTGATAGGGTCAGGGTCGTTTCTCAAAGGCATGCTTTGGATTTGCCTCAAGTTAAAAGTTTTGTTACATGTGGGTTACAAAAGTAAAATCTGTTAGGCCCGATAAAAAAATTTGTTAGATTATCATCCCCGCGCGCATCACTTTTGGCGAAATTCCAGAATTTTTTTATTTCTTTTATTCGTTAATTTTTCCTCCGAAGTTTTCCGATCGAAGCAGAAATGTACCGAATTCGATCGTGCTTCAAATCGCAGACCTTTTTATTCGTAAATTTCCCTCAATTTTTCGATTTAAGCTGAATTTTACCGAATTTGATCGTCTCAAAAAAAACAACTGATGAGCGAAAACTAAAATGGTCGCATTGGCGCCTAAAAATGCTCACATGTAACCAGTGATTAAATTCTTATCGCCATTGGCGACCACAAAATTCGCACCTTAGTCGCCCAAGGTGGGCATCAGGGATGTTTACGGGCGGTACAATCTAGTGTTCTGCTCTTTTTTAATATACTTGCGGCATGCAAACGGCGATCACTTCATTAATTTTTCCATTTCGCCACGTGCAACCATGGAGGAAGGAAACATACTCCATTGTGCTGGTGCAACACACGGCCACAGCTTGGGCCTGCATTGTGTCCAACGCAGCTTGTGTGCAATACACGCATCAGGGGCCAATTTCATGGCGCTGCTTAAGGCCAATGAAATTAGATCATTAGTTTCTCGTCAGCGCCCGCATGTGATTTTGACCCCGCTTCAAAAAATGTCATTATTCATTATTTTGCAAAAAAACGGAGGAAATCCGACTCAAACTACTCCCAAGCGAAGTTTCTGTTTCAGTTGCGCGGTCAATGTTGTGCAGCTAGCTTCGCAAAATGTATCACAGAATGCAGTATACCAACCGTACAGCATATCAGCGCTACCCCTGCACCCAGTGGGTACCTGCGAAAACCGTTCGTTGCAGGTCGAGTTCGGGCGGTCTGTTCTTTAACACGGGTAGCTCGTTCGCATTCTCGACGGATAGATGATGTGTGATCCTGTTCCAAGTGCAGTGTTCTCGGGTCGCGTTCCCGCCGTTCGGGCGCGAGAACACTGTTTGCGTGTCAATAACAGATCGACCGCCCGAATTCGACATACGGTATTTGTGACCTTTGTACATGGAACTCGGGTTGTATATTTTTGCCGTGGTCACGAGGTTGGACCGATCAATTCCATTTGTTCTGGCGCGCATTCGCATGCATATTTTTGTGTCTTTTGCAGTTTTGTGTGGATTTTTCCCGCTATAGAATATGTTTTCCCTGGCGGTTTATCATGAAGACAGGTGTGTGGTTAAATAGAAAATTGTGGACATCGGGGATGTGAGCGATTCATGTTTTTATTCAACTTTTCGACGAACTGAAGGCCGGTTTGGTCGATGGCATTGACGAAGCAACGGAGTGGTTTCGCAATCGGAACTGTGCATTGGTTGACACTATACAGAAACAGTGACAGCAGCGTCCACGGATTTTGGAACACGTGCATCTAGAGAAGGTTTTTATAGGTAGGAACTGTACCGATCTTATGGAATGCACACCCTCTTTGGGGGCCGTAAAGGCCTGCCATATTAAAACGTATTGCTCTTTCAAAACTCCTTTGTCATTTCCCATGACTTTTGCCATCTCAAGTTCTTCCTTCAAACACAAGCTATAACTCCATGGAACTGGGGGCGGTCGAGTTGGCATATGGGTTCTTTCCTCGCCTTTCACCTCTGGGGTCCCGTGTTCGAATCCGGGGCGTGTATGTGGATTGGGTTTGCAGTCCCTACTTGACCGCGTGGGTTTTCCACTGGGGCATTTCTCTGGGGGTTTTCCTCCCACTTCTAAAACTCCAACTCCTTCTTCGTCATCTCAAGTTGATAATATAGTATAGTTAAAGCTAAAACCGTATATTTGATGGCATAAAGGGCCTTAGTTGCCGAAGATGCCATAAAATATACAATGTAACAACAACCATGGAACTGATACTGGCACTAACTTAGTGGGCGACAGTACTTTTAGAGCCTAAATCAGTTTCAAAATAGGAGTTAGTATATATGTATAACGGGTTACATTTTTCATTGATAAGAAATAATGAATAATGAAAAAAAAACCTCATCAAAATTTGAAAAGTGGTTGACGAGAAACTAGTAATCTAATTTTATTGGCCTAAGCGCTAGCTGAAAACGTGTGCTTACTGTAGCATAAAAAGTGTGCTAACTTTAAGGCTATTTCACGGCCGCGGCGTGCTTAAGCATGCGCGTGCTTGGAAACGGGCATTGTTGCGTCACGAGTGTTTAGCAAATTTGCCTCTGAAGCTAGCAAACGTTTGCCAGTGCTTAAGGTTACGGTCTCCATGAAATAGCCGGAGCCTCCGTTAGCACAAAATCGGCTGCTAAACAGCTCCATGAAATTGGCCCCTGGTATCCGACTGCGGCCCCAGACTGGCTCGGCCCCAAACTCGGCCCCAGACCAACTCGGCCCCTATTGCACTGTGTACAAACTCGGCCCCAGACCAACTCGGCCCCCATTGCCTTGTGTACAAACTCGGCCCCAGACTGACTCGGCCCTAATTGCCTTGTGATTTCTGGACAACACTTTATAAAAAATTTATAAAAAAAAAATAAAATGAGCCCTCCCTCATCACTTTTTTGAGCTTAATAGGATGATAAGCTAACAATTTTTTTTATCAGGCCTTAGCCCTGTTGTGGGTGATTATGAAAATAAAAATGGTGCTCATAGGCATTACAGGAGTATGCATAGTTCCGATATTACCCAGTTAACCCCGCCCCTTAGATATTGTTGCTACATGTATGTGCTCACAAGCCATCGCAAAAAAATGTTTTGGGGTTGACACTTACCGTACCACACACTGAGCGAAGGGCTAGTAATGCAGGGATGACATATATTCATAAAAATGCGCTTTCCTATCTTTGAACAGCGAATCGCCCGACATTGAAACACAAATTCACCCGGTCACTGGCTCATACAACATACAAACTGTATGGGCAGAAAATCGCGTGATTGTGTGATGATTGCATCACTTTGACCTATGTGGGCGCCGTCTGCTAGCGCTGTTGTGATTGGTCGCGGGTTTGGCTTGATTGACAGGTCGGAACTATGCATTGATGTACATGCACAGCCTACAGCAGAATGTTTAAAAAAACAAATACATATATGTATTTTTCAAACATTTATGTTTATGGGTGCTGGAAATAAACAAGAAAAAGATGTGGTTCCTTATAGTTTTATGACCATACTCTAAACGAAAGATGTCTGGTGTGAAAAGCCCTATCATATGCATTTACCGGAAATGAGTAATTCTCCACGGGTTGTCTTTAGGCCTGTCCGCATTGGACTTTTTTGGGAAAACTTACTGAGACGATGTGTACTTTTCCCATATTAAGTCCAATGCGGACAGCCCAGGACGTTTTCCTATCAGGAACCTTTCCCGAGTCCAGCGTTTACTTTTTCTGGCCAACTGCTGCCCAGGAAAAGTTCCCCCCCCCGAGACGGAAGGTCCAATGCGGACACAGCGAGTCGGTAAAAGCGCTCTGGAAGCGTACGTCCGGGCCGTGAAGGTCAAACTGCGAAGGGACACTGCGCATGCTCTCCCACGGTCTCGGTAAAACTTTACTGTGTCAAAAAGTCCAAATGCGGACAGCAGTAAAATTCAGTCATTTTTCAAGTCCAATGCAGACACGGCTTTTGAGGAAGACTTGAAAATTTAACAGTATGTTTAAATCTGTGCTACAATTTACTACTTAAAAGTATGTATGTTATCACAAGGGGTTGTTTTGTAAATTACATTTTACAAGCACTATCTGTAGAGTTTTCTGTTTCATCAACAAATTATTTGATATGCAGATTACAGAACATTGCTTTTTGTTTGATATGGTGTCTGCACACAGATAAATGTACTGTTCATTGACACTACATTGTACATTAAAAAGAGCTTTAAGCCCAAAACGTGATGTAGAATTAGTTAAAAATGTACACGTACCTTGTCATTTTCAGTTAAACAAAATATTAATTGGCTTTCTATTTGCTATCTACATGTACGTAGAAATCAATGTTGGCTATTTTTTAAAGAGGGTAAAGGGTTGAAATTTAAATTCATCACCATAAGCTACATGATTTGCCCTACCAAGTACTATTTCGTAAATTATTATTCCTGGAGCACATCTCTGGGTCTGTACGTTAAGCAGGTCTTGTGCATGGAGAACCATAAATTAACCTTTGTTTCATCTCTTACAGTGACTAGGTGTCTTGCTTCATCATCTCATGAATTATTCATCCAAGAAATAAGGGATAAAAACAACCCTTGGACTGTACTCTGGGTCAAGAAAATATTCACTAGCCTATGTGGGCAATGCAAGCTAATGGTTTGTAATAAGGGGGAAAAAGGAAAGAATTGGGAAGTTGATCATGGCTTCAGACCTATAGTGTGCAAAACATATGAGACAAGCTGAAAAAAAATTCCTCACAAAGTCTTAAAAATCTTCCCACTCAAAATTTTGGGTTTTGCCATCAATCAAATCTGCAGATTCCAATGCTAGACGAGTCATTTTAAAGAAAAAAATGCTGATCAACTTCCCGACTCTTACTGGGAAAAATTGTGTTTTACAGTCATAAAATTCATTACATCACTTTATCAAGCAGCAATATTTACGCCATGGAAAAATCTTCAGGAAAGAATTAACAAGTCAGACAGGCTCGTCAGCAATGCGCGCCCGCCAAATGTGTGCCACGCAATACGCAGCTCCATAGCAAAGGCATGGAGCTGCGTGTTTCGAGCACGAATTTGGCGGGCACGCATTGCTGACGAGCCTGTGCCTTTAATTAATGCCTCATGTACAAATCATGAGACTGGCTGAACTATTTTTTCACTCCTTCAAGTAGAATCTTTGTATTTTTTTGTTTTATTTACATGTAGATCTGCAGAAAGAATTGATTAGTTAAACATGGCTTCAGACCTTGTGTTCAAAACATATGAGACTTGCTGAAAACAAAATTAAGTGAATCTGAAATTTCTCTTTTTTTAAAAATCTTTTTTAAAGATACCATACACATTCGCCAGTTACTCCATGCACTAAGTCTATGGAGCATGACATAAAATGTTCGAGGAAAAACCGATTTTCTAATTGCTAAAAAAATTTACCCTCTCTGGGGCATTATCATGCCATATTAGGAAGAATTAGTGGCGAATGTGTATGGTATTTATACCCTCATCCTAGTCTTACCATATCTGCACTTGCTGATGGCTGATAAGTCATTCCAAGGAAGAAATACTGATGTCCAACTTGTACACTCTCACCAAGTGAGCTTTGTGCCAATTTAATAACAAAAAGAATCTAAGAAACTTTTAACTTGCAAGGCCATCACTAAGCCAGCTTAGACAGCCCTGCAGTTGGTCCATTCAGAATAGACAGTAAAGAAAAATCGGAACAAAAGACAATTCAGTGCTAAAAACCACACTCATGACTTTGTTTTCCTGTAAATATGATGTAACTTTAGGTATGTTAGGTAACCTTCTTCCTTTATTCCTGTATGTATGGATAAAGTCTCGGATAGAGTTTCGTAACCAGAAATTACTCAACCTTATGTAAAAGATTATAGGTTCAGACTCAAATTATTATTATTTTAAAAATTAAATTGCAAGTAAAATTTTGTTTATTTGTCATTGTTTGTTATCCTTCATTAAACAAAAATAAATACTCTGGCGAAAAGAATTGAGTAAATTATGACAGACCTTGTGTACAAAACATATGAGACAGGCTGACAATTTTAAAAGTGTTTCCTCACAAAATCTTAATTTTCTCACTTCAAATTTGGGTTTTCCATCAAATCTGCACTTACCGATGATTGATAAGTCTTTTTAAAGAAGGAAATTTCTGATCAACTGCTCAACTCTTACCATTCTGGCCCATACAAATTAAAAATTGTGACATTCGAAATTCACCAAAATCGTAAATCGTACCACAAGGACTGGAAATATTTTAGCACCCGACCATCACTTGATGACTTGTGTACAGAACACATGAGGCTGGCTGAAACAATTCCAAATTGTTTTCTTATAAAACCTTTAAAATACACCCCTGCAAATCGGATCTGCTGGCACTTTAATATTGATGGCTGATAAGCGAAGGTTATAGGGATAATACTCACACATTCACGGTGACTCGTTTTCAATCTTTTGATTTTAGAAGGTGAAAACATGATGAACTCTAAAGTCTTCGAGATAAGGCTCTTCAAAACAGGATAAGCAACGCGTGTTGTACACTTAATGCAACGATGACACTACACGTAGCATGTTGCTAATCGTTAACGACATGCAGTTTTACAGAATTCCATTAAACATATTCCTTGTTGTCATCACAAGTGTCGACGAATTGAAGTCCTCGGCTGATTCACATGCAGGCAATTTATTAAACGTGATACTCCAGTGACTGCCTATTTTGTGCATGGCTTGCAGAGCAGTGAAGAAGATCAAATTGATTTAACACATTGACATTGCACATGCGTTAAGTAACGATTTGAAGACACGGGCAATAAGGCTATCTTGTTTCATCACGGCAGACATGAAGAAATCCAAGACAAATCAGGATTTTTCAAAAACAATCTTCTATTAAGTACACTGAACTGCTAGTGCTATGACATATTGATGCGCATACACAGCGAGCATAGGGTGAACCCAACACACGTAAACATCAAATACGTTGGCAGTCTGCAGGCAGCTCTTTCAAATCCAGTTCCAATTTCCTTCGACAGCAGATGGTCATAATGTCCATTTGTGTAATTTATCAACTAGATAAAGCATTTCTGCTTTTATTATTTCTGTCCATGTGTATGAACCACTGTCTAATCCACACAAGCGCACTGACACAGCAAGATGCACCCACATGACCGCACCACAATGAAGTAATTGACTGTGCAATGCACCAACAGATCCACATCAGTGAACTCTGACCCTACTGAATATTTATATTTCTCTGAATGAGTTGCTGGTAACAAAGACACCTGTGTGAGGGCAGTATGATGATGAATAGGAATCATTGGAATTAAGAGCAGCTGCTCTCAAAGTAAACAATTGACTACACATACCAACAAATACTGAATCTATGGTTCAAGGGATCTGGATTTTGTCAATTCTTTCCATTTGAAAAATCAGAAACTTTGCACTCAATATAATGATATTTTTTTTCTGGAAAAAAGGAATTTTATTTTTAATATTCAGCATCACCAAGATGCTCTTTATGGAAATTGTTTTCCTTTCTATTTTGAGACAAATTAAAACATTGAAGAGAATCTATTTTAGGAAAGCCAAAGCAGCAAGAAAAAGCAAACATTTGTGGAACATTTTATGTAAAAGAAAACTCAATAATAGTAAATTTGATTTACATATGCTATTTGAACTTCAAGTTTAGGAAATTTGATTGATTATTTGTAATGACAAAACTGGAATGGGTGTTTAAAGGGCTGTGACATGCTAAACAACTTTGTGCCTAAGCTTTGCTTCAATTAATGACGGATTACTTGTTCAGCAAAACATACTATTGTTCGTTTGGATGTAAAATCAATAAAAGGTGGCCTTTTTCAACTTTGAAGATTTCACTGCAATAAATCACAGACAGAGGGCGCTGTTTTGAGTGCATCACATAAGGAAGACAGAAGGGAAAAGTTAAGAAAAAACATAAGAATTCAAGTTGGACTTGTGGCAAATTGCTGCACTTTCTACCCCCATATTTGTCATGGCTTACAGCAGGCAACATGTAAAACAAACTCAAACAGCCATGGATTACAAAAAGTTTCAGGAAAATTGAGAAAAAAGTAGAATCTTTAGTGCACAGTTGAATGTGATTTTCCTGTGTTTGCCTCTTGTGACATAGTGACCTTGGTCATGAATATGCATATTTACATTAGCATAAAAACTAAAAACCTTTGTTTTAACCCTCAAAGCAAGCTCCAAATAGGATTTTTATGACTTTAACTGAGTAGAGTGGTTTTAAAGCATAGATTTCATTGATAAAAATCCTAAATAAGGAGCCCTTTAATTTAACACCAGCTACTCATTCCAAACCACTGCAGTGTTTGTTTAAAAGATTGTTACTATAATATAGGATAAGAAGACCAATTTATCAAAGTTTCCATATTCCTTCTTTATTATAAAAAAACACTTCTCTGGCTAAAACTGGAATGCGTTTTTATCCAAAACTGTTTATACATTCGCAAGTCTGTTCTTTGCTGCTATATCAACCATCCAGTGAGGTTTAAATTACCAATTTAGCAGCAAAAGGCCAAACCAGTCTGACACTATTTTTATATGACT
This sequence comes from Henricia sp. BOLD:AAB3569, assembly GCA_037783545.1. Lineage (NCBI taxonomy): Eukaryota > Metazoa > Echinodermata > Asteroidea > Spinulosida > Echinasteridae > Henricia > Henricia sp. BOLD:AAB3569. The sequence goes on from JBBELK010000284.1 coordinate 959,372, forward strand.
GCAGCCGATTTCACAAAAAAATTTGTAGCTTGCAAAATGTTTGAAAATGGCATAAGCCCCATAGGCTTACGTGTAATTATCACAGGAATGTTTCACAGCTTATGCAATAAAAAGTTGCGCAAGCGGGCTTACGCAGTGCATAAGGATTTGTGAAATCGAACTGTTCATACGTACATGAATGTGCTAGCCTAAAATTGCTCAGCACACAAGTTCAGCCAGTTTTTTAACAAAGTTAACACTGTCTGAATATGCCAGAGTAAAAACAATTCATGGTGAAATTAACCAGGTGTACCTGTAGACAATACATCTTTTATGGGGGCACTTTGGCCTCATTAAATAGCCTGAAAGGACACCACAGGCAAGTCATATCTTGAGGTTATTAACCAGCCAAAACCTCTACAGTACTTCTACAAATTGGCTATCAAGTTGCTATAAACTGGCATGGGGTGGGGTATCACTCGCATGAGATGCCAGGTGTCTTGGGTCACACCCGGTCAAGGGAAAACCAAGGCCTCATGGAATCAAATAATAATTAAAAGAAAATTGTCCAAGGTTTGAGATGTGATATTTTCTAGACAGATGATGTTTCATGCATGTTTGTTACTGTTAAAATGATTGAGCCTACAAACAATGATATTAGTTTCCACAATGGAGATACAGATACACCCTGGATAAAACTTTGTTAAAAGGGGGGGGGGGGGGGATTTGTGTGTGTGGGTGGTGGTGGGGGGAGCATCGTCCATTTAAACTGAATGCTTTACACATAGTTTCAACAATAACTGTGAGAGGGGATCGAGGGGATAGGGGTTGGTGGGGAGGGGGTTGAGGAGAGCATCGTCCATTTAAACTGAATGCTTTAGATATCGTGATTGCAGAAAAACAATCTTATCCCTGATGTATGTACATGTACTCATAGTCTATGGAAAGATGAGGGAGTATAAAATGTTTCATTATTGGCTCCATTAGTTTCGCCTATAGGGCTCCAGATGGAAGAAAGGTGGAATCAATGTACAGACATTAAAGGCACAGGCTCGTCAGCAATGCGCGCGCACGCAAAATTCGTGCCACGAAATACGCAGCTACATGCCATTGCTATGGAGCTGCGTACTTCGTGGCACGAATTTGGCGCAAGTGCACTGCTGATGAGCCTGTGCCTTCAAGTGCATTATACTGCACAGTTGTGTAGAATATGTAAATGTACTGGTATGTGTATTTTGTACATCTGGCCTACTTGATTATAGGTGCATAAAGACTGGTGAGACGAGAAATTTGACACGTGTTCCATTTTGTTTTCAATATACTGTACGTACTCAAAAACTATACTCAGTAGTTGTACTGGTATGCTCACTCAGGACATATGGACCTTCCTCCATAATTAGGGCTGCCATTCCACTTCAACCAAAAACTAGTCACTTTTTGTATGCCTTGAAACTTGCGACACTGATGCAGCCACAACCACGTCTGCAGCCAAATTATTGGGACACAATTTCAAAATGGCTGGCCTGCTATTGGTCTTATACTCATAACCATATTGAAAGCCAGTGGGGTACCGTGGCCGAGTGGTTTGGGTCATTGACTCGCAATCATAGGTGAAAACTTGGGGTTCCGGGTTTTAACCTCCCCCCGGCTGTGGTACCTGTGCCCTTGAGCAAGGCACTCAACCACACTTGCTCCATCCTTAGGAAGGGATGTAAAGCCGTTGATCCAGTGTATTAGGTATTGGTAATGTACTTTAAAGATCCCAGAGCATTCTTTCGTGAAGAGCAAGGGGATTCCCCGGTGTCTCTGGCCATTTCTAATTCTTCATGGGTTTCCTCACGCTTGCGAGTGACAGTGCAATGAGCACTTTAGAGGAATCCTTGGTATGAATACCAGAAAGAAATAATATTAATAATTTGACACAACCTTCCTATGCACCAGACTTATCAGTGTTGGGTCCCTAGACTTTCACATTACGTGACAAAACTGGCTTTGTAATTATGATTGTACATATACTCTATTGTGATAACAAAATTTCTTTAGCCATAATAACATTGTTTAACTTTATCATAGGTCCAAAATCACAAATTATCATGTGGACCCAGATATCAACTTTGAAGATATGCTAAGCATTATTTTGTTTAAATCCTGCCCATTAAAAACATACATGTAGCATACAAAGCTTGTCCATGCATAACTTATTGCTTCTAGCATGGATAATTAGTAGCGAGGCTGATCACACAATAGGCAACACTCCCTTGAATTAAAATGATGCAGCAATCCATTTTAAAATATGACACATGGGTGCCCAGCTCTGTACATGTATGCAATCAGGCAAATCCCATCAGAAGAATGCCATGCACATTTTCAATAGTTTATTCATTGCAACTGTAAAAATCTTTTACAATACTACTTTTGGCACTGTACAATTGTTACAGAAAAATCATCTTAGCTTATCACCACTACCATCCTCAGTTTAAGTAACTTGTGATAAGCCTATATTTTACTGCATACGTTCACAGAATGTAACCCACAAATTGCCCTTTTTGTCTTTGTTTTTAACTTATACAAGCTCTTTTCTATGAGACAGTGAAGAAAATGCAGCAAGAAACCACAGAGCACTTCAACACTCCCCCACTAACCCTCCCCCAAAAAATAGTAACAAAAAATAAAAATAAAAAATAAAACAAATATTTTATTTCAGTTAATTCAAATTATTTTATGGCTAGCGCAGACAACAGAACATCACACTTTCAAAGCAGTTATAAACAACCAATATCATAGCGCATGTGCAGTGTTGAAACGCCGGAATCACCCTTGTATCTGCTAGCGTCCCAAGTCAAGTCATGCCGTGTCATGTCATGTCGTGTCAAATCATTGTCAATCCAGTTGGTCTTAAGTCAATAGAATACTAAAGTGTGACAGCAATTGCCAGGTTACTCTGATCACTTTCAGTAAGATTTTTTTTTTTTTAACAGCACATTATAGGGGTTTCACACTATGCTGTCGTCCGGGTTAAATCGGGGTTAAATTTTTTGTTAACCCAGGTAATTTGAAGCATTCACACTACACTTCTCGGGGTTAGAAATTCTCCGGGTTAACTGCCTCAAAACCCCACTTAACCTAGGTAATTTCTAACCCTGCTCGCGAGGTGGGTTAGTCCACCAATCTCGGGGTTAACGGTGGCCTTGAGGCGGTTCTCTGGGTTATCTTCAAAAGTGTGAATCCTTCCCGGTTTTTTTTTTAACCCGGGTACGTTGGTTGAATTTTATCGGGTTGGCGTAGTGGTTCTTTCCTCGCCTTTCACCTCTGACGTCCCGGGTTCGAATCCGGGGCATGTATGTGGATTGGGTTTGCAGTCCCTACTTGACCGCGTGGGTTTTCCCCTGGGATTTCTTTGGGGGTTTTCCTCCCACTTCTAAAAACTGTAACTCCTTCTTCGTCGTCTCTAGTTGATAATAAAGTATAGTTAAAGCTAAACCCGTATAGTTAATGGCATAAAGGGCCTTAGTTGCCGAAGATGCCATAAATTACAACAACCACAAACTTTCCATAGGGAGAAAACATAAAATATACAATCTCCAACAATTAGCAAATAGGTTGTAATCACTGCACTGTTTTAATATGGGACTGGCCAAATTAGTTTAAAAACATTGGTGGTTTTTTGACGAGATCCTTAAAATATAAGGATTGAGAGCGGGAAATTTGAGAATGGTCATGAGAAAAATTGACATAGACAGCCGAGGTGTGTAGTGGTTTGCCATGGTAATTGGCTCTAAACATCATGGACAAAAAGTACCATTGCAAAAGCACAGGGACACGGTTCAGAGACTTTTAGTGCAGAGCCATTGCCTTGGCAACTAACAAAATGTGATGTATTCACTTCGGCAGTCTATTGCATAAAAATCTCAACACCCATGGAAAAAATGGGTGGATCAAAAATGTGATCTTGCATATATATACTAGCAAGTAACCACGTAGGGCTATTTCTCCTGGAAGGATAATGGTACTAAAGTGTTTTGGAAATAGTTATCATGCTTAGGAGAAACACGCTCTATAGCCGTGTCCGCATTGGACTTGTTTTTTTGAAGGTTTTACCGAGAAGATGGTAAAATGAAAAATGGCTAAATTTTACTGCTGTCCACATTTGGACTTTGACACAGTAACATTTTACTGAGACTGTGGGAGAGCATGCGCAGTGTCCCATCGCAGTTTGAAACTTTGACCTTCACGTCCGGACTTACGCTTCCAGAGCGCTTTTACGGACTCGCTGTGTCCGCATTGGCCTTTTCGTCTCGGGAAAAGTTCCCTGGTCAATTTTCCTGGGCAGAGGTTGGCCAGGAAAAGTAACCGCTGGACTCAGAAAAAGTTACTGAGAGGAAAACGTCCTAGGCTGTCCGCATTGGACCTAAAATGGTTAAGTACCCATCGTCTCGGTACATTTTCCCCAAAAAAAGTCCAATGCGGACAGGCTTTTATTCGAACAAAGTAAGTCTGTGCCAAATATTTGAATATTTGAATATTCGATCGAAAATCAAATATTCTAATTTGTTTTTTCAAATTCGAATATTTGAACAAAATGGGAGATAAGAAGTTTTATGATAATTTGGGTTTGAAGAGAACCGAATTCACAGTCACCGTAATGGTTGGGTATCCGGATACCCTCAAAATCAAAGCAAACATCTCAAATTTCAAACTCGGAAGTTAGGGCATGTGTTTTCCGCCACCGGCGGCCAGACCACCACAGGTTTGGGGCATTTTCTTTTGGGAACAAATACACGATCGAAAATTCAAATTTAAAAATCAAATATTTGAATACTAAATTATTCTAATTGACTCAGGCTTAGAACAAAGCAATTTCCCCATATGAATGGTTTCTATATTAAGAAAGTATAACTCACCTGTTGCAGGTCCATTTGCCTCTGTAATGCCTCTGATCCCACATCAACAGGGACCATCTCCCCCTCCCTGTCTATCCCAGCCATTGCATCCCCATCACCACGATGCGCATCAAACCACTCCTGCAGCCGCTGCACGTCGCTCTGGTACTCCTCAGCCATCTGCTCCGTGTTACGTCGCATCTTCAGCAGTTCCTGTTTGTCCATCAAGTCTCTCTTCAGTGTGTCCATGCGGGTGTGCAGGAGAGCTGTCAGGGATGAGATGGTCTCGCCCTCGCGGGATGGCAATCGGGTGTCCTGGATGTCCTGGATTATGCCTTGGAGGTCTTGGAGTTTTTGGAGTTTGCGGCTTAGCTCTAGTTGATGGTTCTGGTTCAAATGAATGCAAACCACACGTAAATGAGACTGGGCCGGTATTTACAAAACTCAACCTAAGCAGCCTGTATACAATGTCCCAAAATTTGAATCAACCATTTGATCGGAAAAACCTTGCTCAAATGGAAGATAGAAGTGGTTCCAACTGTCCAATGCAGTGATTTCATCTTTTTATAAGAAGATAATTAAAGATGAATTTTTAAAAAATGTGTGTGCACATACATTTTTTTAACAAGGGTGAAAGAAACTGTGCCCCTGACTATCGTGGTATTATGGCTCCGCTGTCTGTACAACTATGGAACCAGCCTAAATAAAACAGTGGCTTCGCACAATGGACATAGTTTTGCATTGTTTTCTCGGAACGTAGGTGAACTACTGAGCTGACTTTATACACAGGTTGGTTTTTATCATACACATCTTAAAGGCCTATTGTAGCATTTGTAATGACCCAATTTTGTTTTTCATGAGTTGACAAGAAAAACCTTACTTAAAGTGTTGATAGCAATAGTAACAAACACCACATAATTTATTTCCGTCCAAAATGGTATTTCATGCTGGAAATTGACAACTTAAGGTGGTTTTCTAAAAAAGTCCTGTCCACGGGACTTTTTTACTATTCACTTTATACTGTACACAAAATCCATATAGATTTTCAAGGTTTTCTGAAGCATTGATGCATCTAAGTAGCTAAAAATTCTTCAGGCTAGTTTACCAACATTCTTCCTTAGATAAGTTTTATCTTGCAAATGATACATAGGTTTTTAACCACTTGATGCCGGAAGACGTGTAAACACACCAAGAATTCTGCATCGGTGTAGCGGAGGACGAGTAAACATGTTTAGGAGAAATTCATTTGTTATTGCGTTTGACGTTTAAACAGCTAAGGAATCTTTTTTAAATTTGTTTATGGGGGTGAGGAGAAAAACAGTGTATAACAAAGCTACATTGCAGTGTACAATGACAGTACATCAACGTAACATTACATTGCCACATATATGATCAATGAGTTCAACTAAAAATAACTCCGCGACTACGTACAGCAATGTTTGAAATAATCCCGGCGTTAACTAGTTAAGTTCAGTAATGCCCCAGACAGCTTCTCCCCAAAACCCATTACTTTATAGGTATTATGTAGTTGCTGAGTTCATATCTTTATTTCTCTGCCTTTAAAGCATTGAATCTAACCTGGTTAAGCACCAACTGTTGTTGAATGGCGACCACACTGGGTTCCTGCCTGGATGCTGCCTCCTCCTCCTCCTCCAGGTTTTGTGTGAAGTTATCCAGCCACGTCTCCAGCTGATGGAGCTCATTCTTGCAAGATGTCAGCTGGCTCTTAATTTCCTCTTGCTCTTCTTTCTTCATCTTTGAATCAAGAAATGCATCATAATAAATATCAGGTAAAATCGTGGTAAAATCACCGCAATTCTGCAGAAGAATTACAACAGGGATGCATGGAGATTTGAAGCCTCAATACATTAAATACAATAAATTTTACTTCACGAGTTGACAAGAAAACCCGACTAAAAGTGTTACTAGCAATGGTAACAAACACCACATGATTTTTTCCTGTGTAATTACCATTCATTCAACACAAAAACCATGCATCAATTTTTATGGTTTTATGAAGTAATGCATGTGGCTGAAATTTCCACAAGGCAGTTTATCAACTTTATTCTTTAGTTATGTAATGCTGTTGTTCCTGTTTTTAAAAGTTCTCCAATCATGTAATTTCTTTTGAAATACAGGTCTCATAAACCATTGAGCATAAAGTGCTGACAATCCTACATTTCATGGCTCCCAATACAAGTTATATCAGCGTACCTCACAGATTTCTATTAACAGCTAGATAAGAAACGACTGTGTTATTGAATGGCACATCACCGTAACCGGTTTCAGGCAGTTTGGAACGCGTTTTGTGTTCGAACATAACACGCGCGATCGTCACAAACATTGAGAGAGTGCACATGTGGGAGGTTTTACGTGTAATTGAATGGGGAAGTGCCCAATACCATGCAAATGAGGTGTTCAAAATTATGCAAATGATGCCCAAAACTATGCAAATGAAGGTGCCCAAAACTATGCTTGGTGCCCAAAACTATGCTAATGAGAAGGAGCGGTTAAGCGCGTCCCTGCTCCGTTTCTGTTCTAGTTTTTAATGGAGTTCTGTGGCGTACCTGTAGTTGGTTGAGTTTATCTAAGCTGTCCATTAGCAGATTCCCTGTCCTCTCACTGAGTGAAGCCAGTGTTGCTAAGATGGCATCTCGATTACTGGCATTGGTTCGCGAGACAAGCTTGTCACCTTTATCTCTCACGTCATCAATGTTGGATTGCAGTGCTTCAACTTCGTCCAAAATGTGCTGAAAATCAAGTTCGGAAATATCAAAAGTACCTAAACAGAAACTAGAAGTATGTCTGTTGATAACAGAGCATATGGCTTTCCGCTTTTCTTTTTTTGTATGTTTGTATGCATGTAAAACTGCATGCTGTATAATACTACATGTACACTTTGTACAATGTAAATACATACCGTACATGTACATATACATGCACAGTGACAAGATTCCAAAAATCATAATAAATCAACAAATCACGCATGTCATATGCATGTTAATGACCAGGTCCAGTCACCTGCTAGGTTTCAAGGTCATACGACCAATGGAGGAAGTAAACAACCTAGGTTAATGTATACTTGAGGAACTCTTATTTGATTACGTCATCGTGACGTCACAATATTTAGCTGATAATACACATTGCACCAAGTCAAACGACCTTGGCTAATGTATGCTGCACAAGCGCGCTTATTTGATGACGTCATCGTAACGCCACCAAATTTTGCTGACAATATGCATTAGAGCAAGTCACAACAAACCTAAAACACAAAATTTGACCTCCATCGGTCTTTTCGTTCTCTAGATATAGCCGTTAGAAGAACGCATGTTCAACCGAGTGTAATTTGACACCTGGTGACGTCATCAAACTTTTGAAGGTATGGGCATGTTTACTGACCCTCAGTGAACATATGCACAAATTTTGGGCCAATTTGCAAAAACTTCGCCGCAAACATCTCTTCAAAATAAGTTTTGGCCATTTTTCAACTCGCCGCTAGAGGGCGCTCTTTTGTGTGACGACTTAACTTTTAGTATTTTTGTAATGCCCAAGGGGTCCCGAGACTAACAACGTTGACCCAATCTCAGTATCTGCTACCAGTTTTAAATGACAACGCAGCCTCGTTTTCGACCAATAGGAAGCAAGATTCAAGGTCATTGTCTCTGCATGAAATTTAGACATTGGATAGTCATGACCATTGCCGAAACAAAAATGTTTGTATCTCAAACGGTTGAATTTTTACAGATTTTTGAATTGTTAAGGCATTAAATTTCAGACACATGTAATCTGACCCCTGGTGACGTCATCAAGATTTAACCTCTTTGGTATAGTACTTTAGTATGGGTTCCTTATTGTGACCAAGTTTGATGATGATCCAAGCTTTGCAAGCGACGCTTCTAGCAGCGAGATAGACTATGTGCTTTGTCTATGGGAAATGGGGTAGTGCAGATGTATGCATATTGTACATGCTTATGTACACTCGTATATACTGCACTGTGTGTATGCTGTGGTATAGGTTGCCAGATTCAAAAATTCATAACAAATCAACAAATGACGTCACACTAATGTAACTTGGTATGTTATATGTTAATGACCAAGTCTACGTCCCTGCTAGGTTTCAAGGTCATACGCCCATTAGAGGAAGTGAACGACCTTGGCTAATGTATGCTGCACAAACGGGCTTATTTGATGACGTCATCGTTACGCCACCACATTTTGCTGCTAATATGCATTAGACCAAGTCACAACAAACCTAAAACACAAAATTTGACCTCCATCGGCCTTTTCGTTCTCTAGATATAACCGTTAGAAGAAGGCATGTTCAACTGAGTGTAATTTGACACCGGGTGACGTCATCAAACTTTTGAACAAATGCACCAATTTTGGGCCAATTTGCAAAAACTTCGCCACAGACATCTCTTCAAAATAGGTTTTGGCCATTTTTCAACTTGCCGCTAGAGGGCGCTCTTTCGTGTCACGACTTAATTTTTGGTATTTTTGGAATGCCCAAGAGGTCTTGAGACTAACACTTTTGACCCGATCTCTGTATCTGCTACCAGTTTTAAATGACAGGGCAGCCTCGTTTTCGACCAATAGGAAGCAAGATTCAAGGTCAATGTCTGTGTATGAAATTTAGACCTTGGATAGTCATGACCATTGCCGAAGGAATAAAGTTTGTATCTCAAACGGTTGAATTTGTACAGAAGTTTCAATATTGAAGGCCATATATTTCAAACGCTTGTAATCTGACACCTGATGACGTCATCAAAATGTAAATACATCTGTGCAGTACTTCATTATGAGGTGATTGTTGTGACCAAGTTTGATGAGGATCCGAGCTTTGCAAGTGACCATTTTGCCAGGCCGAAAGACCATGCGCTTTGTCTATGGGGTTTTGGGAGAAGAATAAAAAAAGCAAAACTAGAAGTATGTCTGTTGATAACAGAGCATATGGCTTTCCGCTTTTTGTATTGTTTATGTTTGTATGCATGTAAAACTGCATGCTGTATAATACTACATGTACACTCTGTACACTCTGCTACCAGTTTTAAATGACAAGGCAGCCTCGTTTTCGACCAAGAGGAAGCAAGATTCAAGGTCAATGTCTGTGCATACAATTTAGACCTTGGATAGTCATGACCAGTATCGAAGGAAACAAGTTCGTATCTCAAACGGTCGAATTTTTACAGATTTTTGAATTTGTAAGGCATTAAATTTCAGGCGCATGTAATCTGACACCTGGTGACGTCATCAATATGTAACATCTTTGGTAAAGTACTTTACTATTGTGACCAGGTTTGATGATGATCCAAGCTTTGCAAGCGACCCTTAGACCAGCGATACAGACTGTGGTTTGTCTATGGGACTTGGGGATAGTGTATGCATGTTTATGTACACTCATATATACTGCACTGTGTGTATGCTGTAGTATAGGTTGCTAGATTAAAACATTAATAACAAATCAACAAATGACGTCACACTAATGTAACTTGGTATGTTATATGTTAATGACCAAGTCTACGTCCCTGCAAGGTTTCAAGGTCATACGACCAATAGAGGAAGTGAACGACCTTGGCTAATGTATGCTGAACAAACGCGCTTATTTGATGACGTCATCTTTACGCTACCAAATTTTGCTGATAATATACATTAGATTAAGTCACAACAATACTAAAACACAAAATTTGACCTCCATCGGCCTTTTCGTTCTCTAGATATAGCCGTTAGAAGAACGCATGTTCAACTGAGTGTAATTTGACACCTGGTGACGTCATCAAACTTTTGAAGGTATGGGCATGTTCACTGACCCTCAGTGAACATATGCACCAATTTTGGGCCAATTTGCAAAAACTTCGCCACAGACATCTCTTCAAAATAGGTTTTGGCCATTTTTCAACTTGCCGCTAGAGGGCGCTCTTTCGTGTCACGACTTAACTTTTGGTATTTTTGGAATGCCCAAGTGGTCTTGAGACTAACACTTTTGACCCGATCTCTGTATCTGCTACCAGTTTTAAATGACAGGCCAGCCTCGTTTTCGACCAATAGGAAGCAAGATTCAAGGTCAATGTCTGTGTATGAAATTTAGACCTTGGATAGTCATGACCATTGCCGAAACAAAAATGTTTGTATCTCAAACGGTTGAATTTTTACAGATTTTTGAATTTTTAAGGCATTAAATTTCAGACACATGTAATCTGACCCCTGGTGACGTCATCAAGATGTAACCTCTTTGGTATAGTACTTTAGTATTGGTTCCTTATTGTGACCAAGTTTGATGATGATCCAAGCTTTGCAAGCGACCCTTCTAGCAGTGAGATAGACTAGGTGCTTTGTCTATGGGAAATGGGGTAGTGCAGATGTATGCATATTGTACATGCTTATGTACACTCGTATATACTGCACTGTGTGTATGCTGTGGTATAGGTTGCCAGATTTAAAAAATCATAACAAATCAACAAATGACGTCACACTAATGTAACTTGGTATGTTATATATTAATGACCAAGTCTACGTCCCTGCCAAGTTTCAAGGTCATACGACCATTAGAGAAAGTGAACGACCTTGGCGAATGTATGCTGCACAAACAGGCTTATTTGATGACGTCATCGTTACGCCACCAAATTTTGCTGCTAATATGCATTAGACCAAGTCACAACAAACGTAAAACACAAAATTTGACCTCCATCGGCCTTTTCGTTCTCTAGATATAACCGTTAGAAGAACGCATGTTCAACTGCGTGTAATTTGACACCTGGTGACGTCATCAAACTTTTGAAGGTATGGGCGTGTTCACTGACCCTCAGTGAACATATGCACCAATTTTGGGCCAATTTTCAAAAACTTCGCCACAGACATCTCTTCAAAATAGGTTTTGGCCATTTTTCAACTTGCCGCTAGAGGGCGCTCTTTCGTGTCACGACCTAACTTTTGGTATTTTTGGAATGCCCAAGGGGTCTTGAGACTAACACTTTTGACCCGATCTCTGTATCTGCTATCAGTTTTAAATGACAGGGCAGCCTCGTTTTCGACCAATAGGAAGCAAGATTCAAGGTCAATGTCTGTGTATGAAATTTAGACCTTGGATAGTCATGACCATTGCCGAAAGAATAAAGTTTGTATCTCAAACGGTTGAATTTTTACAGAAGTTTCAATTTGAAGGCCATATATTTCAAACGCTTGTAATCTGACACCTGATGACGTCATCAAAATGTAAACACATTTGTGCAGTACTTCACTATGAGGTGATTGTTGTGACCAAGTTTGATGATGATCCGAGCTTTGCAAGTGACCGTTTTGCCAGGCCGAAAGACCATGCGCTTTGTCTATGGGGTTTTGGGAGAAGAATAAAAAAAGCTAAAAACTAGAGGTATGTCTGTTGATAACAGAGCATATGGCTTTCCGCTTTTCTTTTTTTGTATGTTTGTATGCATGTAAAACTGCATGCTGTATAATACTACATGTACACTTTGTACAATATAAATACATACCGTACATATACATGTACAGTATGCACAGTGACAAGATTCAAAAATTCATAATAAATCAACAAATCATGCATGTCATACTAATGTAACTTGGTATGTTACATGTTAATGACCAGGTCCAGGCACCTGATAGTTTTCAAGGTCATACGACCAATGGAGAAAGTAAACGACCTTGGTTAATGTATACTTGAGGAACTCTTATTTGATTACGTCATCGTGACGTCACAATATTTAGCTGATAATATACATTTGACCAATTCAAAATACGTTTTGGTCTTTTTTCAACTCGTCACTAGAGGGCGCTGTTTCGTGTGACGACTTAACTTTTTGTATTTTTTGAATGCCCAAGGGGTCCTGAGACTAACACCGTTGACACGATCTCGGCATCGCTTACCAGTTTTAAATGACAAGGCAGCCTCGTTTTCGACCAATAGGAAACAAGATTCAAGGTCAAGGTCAATGTCTCTGCATGAAATTTAGACCTTGGATAGTCATGACCTGCCGAAAGAATAAAGATTGTATCTCAAACGGTTGAATTTTTACAGATTTTTCAATTTGTAAAGCATTAAATTTCAGACACATGTAATCTGACACCTGGTGACGTCATCAAGATCTAACCTCTTTGGTATAGTACTTTACTATGGGTTCCTTATTGTGACTAAGTTTGATGATGATCCAAGCTTTGCAAGCGACTCTTCTAGCACCGAGACAGACTGTGTGCTTTGTCTATGGGATAGTGCAGATGTAATCATATTGTACATGCTTATGTACACTCGTATACATGTACAGTGTATATACTGCACTGTGTGTATGCTGTAGTATAGGTTGCCAGATTCAAAAATTCATAACAAATCAACAAATGACGTCACACTAATGTAACTTGGTATGTTATATGTTAATGACCAAGTCTACGTCCCTGCTCGGTTTCAAGGTCATACGACCATTAGAGGAAGTGAACGACCTTGGCTAATGTATGCTGTACAAACGGGCTTATTTCATGACGTCATCGTTACGCCACCAATTTTTGCTGCTAATATGCGTTAGACCAAGTCACAACAAACCTAAAACACAAAATTTGACCTCCATCGGCCTTTTCGTTCTCTAGATATAACCGTTAGAAGAACGCATGTTCAACTGAGTGTAATTTGACACCTGGTGACGTCATCAAACTTTTGAAGGTATGGGCGTGTTCACTGACCCTCAGTGAACATATGCACCAATTTTGGGCCAATTTGCAAAAACTTCGCCACAGACATCTCTTCAAAATAGGTTTTGGCCATTTTTCAACTTGCCGCTAGAGGGCGCTCTTTTGTGTCACGACTTAACTTTTGGTATTTTTGGAATGCCCAAGAGGTCTTGAGACTAACACTTTTGACCCGATCTCTGTATCTGCTACCAGTTTTAAATGACAGGGCAGCCTCGTTTTCGACCAATAGGAAGCAAGATTCAAGGTCAATGTCTGTGTATGAAATTTAGACCTTGGATAGTCATGACCATTGCCGAAAGAATAAAGTTTGTATCTCAAACGGTTGAATTTTTACAGAAGTTTCAATTTGAAGGCCATATATTTCAAACGCTTGTAATCTGACACCTGATGACGTCATCAAAATGTAAACACATTTGTGCAGTACCTCATTATGAGGTGATTGTTGTGACCAAGTTTGATGATGATCCGAGCTTTGCAAGTGACCATTTTGCCAGGCCGAAAGACCATGCGCTTTGTCTATGAGGTTTTGGGAGAAGAATAAAAAAAGCTAAAAAAAAAAAAAAAAAAAAAAAAAAAAAAAAAAAAAATCAGAACAGTTTCAAAGGCTTTCCGCAGGAGTGCGGAAAGCCAAAAAAAAAAAAAAAAAAAAAAAATCAGAACAGTTTCAAAGGCTTTCCGCAGGAGTGCGGAAAGCCAAAAAAACTAGAGGTATGTCTGTTGATAACAGAGCATATGGCTTTCCGCTTTTCTTTTTTTGTATGTTTGTATGCATGTAAAACTGCATGCTGTATAATACTACATGTGGGCTATTTCACAATAAGTGGTCATTTGAGTAAATTACAGTCTAACCCATCCTGGATAACTTTATCAGTGCAAATACATGTTATGAGTGATTTTATATGATGGGTAATGTGAAGGACAAGCTACAGAACTATTTTTACATAATTCTACGAGTTATTCGTTTTGAATTTCTCTATTTACATGCACTTTTAACACCATTTTGGAGTCTCATTTCAAGTTTTACATTAGTTTAAGTGGAATCATTTGTTGATGATGCATTATTGTGGTGAATTTGGTGATCAATCATGGATATATAGTGTTCAACAATATTGTGAAACTTGGGTTGGTGTAATTCGGTCGAAAAATGTTAATGTTATGAACATTTCAAAATAAAGTGGATTTCCCGTTAAATAAAATATGGTAATGTCCTCTCCAGGACAAGGTATTCATGACAATGGAATAGTTTGGAAATATGTACTCACAAGTATGTTTGTATCATCTACAGGACACATTTGATGGAGTAAATATGACAATTTGATCGTGGGAGAGATTTGAGTAAATATTATCAAGATCATATTCAGGGTTGTGGAAAATCCGTTAAAAATTTGTCCTCTCCAGGACAGCAGTTAATTGTAATATAACATGTCAACCATGATTGAAATATTTTATGTTATGTTTGTAAAATTAACAGTACCATTCCTTCTAACAGGACATTGCATGGCATTACCATTTCAACATTTAGTCTGGCCATTATATTGTGATATTCTGTGTTTAACAAAATGTCCTCTCCAGACAACCCATTGCAAATCATTACTTCATTGGAAAAAAATAAACATGTTAATCATAATGCCACGCTCTGATATTTTAGGAATTATTAGTATACATCCTGAAGTTTTTAGATCAACAGAGTTTTTGTGAGTTGGACAAGTTTGAAATTTGACCCCCATTTGCCAGTGAGACTGAAAGTGTACACTTATTGTGAAATAGCCCATGTACACTTTGTACTATATAAATACATACCGTACATATACATGTACAGTATGCACAGTGACAAGATTCAAAAATTCATAATAAATCAACAAATCATGCATGTCATACTAATGTAACTTGGTATGTTACATGTTAATGACCAGGTCCAGGCACCTGATAGTTTTAAGGTCATACGACCAATGGAGAAAGTAAACGACCCTGGTTAATGTATACTTGAGGAACTCTTATTTGATTACGTCATCGTGACGTCACAATATTTAGCTGATAATATACATTTGACCAATTCAAAATACGTTTTGGTCTTTTTTCAACTCGTCACTAGAGGGCGCTGTTTCGTGTGACGACTTAACTTTTTGTATTTTTTGAATGCCCAAGGGGTCCTGAGACTAACACCGTTGACACGATCTCGGCATCGCTTACCAGTTTTAAATGACAAGGCAGCCTCGTTTTCGACCAATAGGAAACAAGATTCAAGGTCAATGTCTCTGCATGAAATTTAGACCTTGGATAGTCATGACCAGTGCCGAAAGAATAAAGATTGTATCTCAAACGGTTGAATTTTTACAGATTTTTCAATTTGTAAGGCATTAAATTTCAGACACATGTAATCTGACACCTGGTGACGTCATCAAGATCTAACCTCTTTGGTATAGTACTTTACTATGGGTTCCTTATTGTGACTAAGTTTGATGATGATCCAAGCTTTGCAAGCGACTCTTCTAGCACCGAGACAGACTGTGTGCTTTGTCTATGGGATAGTGCAGATGTATGCATATTGTACATGCTTATGTACACTCGTATGTATGTATATACTGCACTGTGTGTATGCTGTAGTATAGGTTGCCAGATTCAAAAATTCATAACAAATCAACAAATGCCGTCACACTAATGTAACTTGGTATGTTACATGTCAATGACCAAGTCTACGTCCCTGCTAGGTTTCAAGGTCATATGCCCATTAGAGGAAGTGAACGACCTTGGCTAATGTATGCTGCACAAACGGGCTTATTTGATGACGTCATCGTTACGCCACCAAATTTTGCTGCTAATATGCATTAGACCAAGTCACAACAAACCTAAAACACAAAATTTGACCTCCATCGGCCTTTTCGTTCTCTAGATATAACCGTTAGAAGAACGCATGTTCAACTGAGTGTAATTTGACACCTGGTGACGTCATCAAAATGTTGAAGGTATGGGCGTGTTCACTGACCCTCAGTGAACATATGCACCAATTTTGGGCCAATTTGCAAAAACTTCGCCACAGACATCTCTTCAAAATAGGTTTTGGCCATTTTTCAACTTGCCGCTAGAGGGCGCTCTTTCGTGTCACGACTTAACTTTTGGTATTTTTGGAATGCCCAAGAGGTCTTGAGACTAACACTTTTGACCCGATCTCTGTATCTGCTACCAGTTTTAAATGACAGGGCAGCCTCGTTTTCGACCAATAGGAAGCAAGATTCAAGGTCAATGTCTGTGTATGAAATTTAGACCTTGGATAGTCATGACCATTGCCGAAGGAATAAAGTTTGTATCTCAAACGGTTGAATTTGTACAGAAGTTTCAATATTGAAGGCCATATATTTCAAACGCTTGTAATCTGACACCTGATGACGTCATCAAAATGTAAATACATCTGTGCAGTACTTCATTATGAGGTGATTGTTGTGACCAAGTTTGATGAGGATCCGAGCTTTGCAAGTGACCATTTTGCCAGGCCGAAAGACCATGCGCTTTGTCTATGGGGTTTTGGGAGAAGAATAAAAAAAGCAAACTAGAGGTATGTCTGTTGATAACAGAGCATATGGCTTTCCGCTTTTCTTTTTTTGTATGTTTGTATGCATGTAAAACTCTACGTACCTGCTAAAACACAAAATTTGACCTCCATCGGCCTTTTCGTTCTCTAGATATAACCGTTAGAAGAACGCATGTTCAACCGAGTGTAATTTGACACCTGGTGACGTCATCAAACTTTTGAAGGTATGGACATGTTCACTGACCCTCAGTGAACATATGCACCAATTTTAGGCCAATCAGTGAACATATGCACCAATTTTGGGCCAATTAGCAAAAACTTCGCCGCAAACATCTCTTCAAAATACGTTTTGGCAATTTTTCAACTCGCCGCTAGAGGGCGCTCTTTCGTGTGACGACTTAACTTTGGGTATTTTTGTAATGCCCAAGGGGTCCCGAGACTAACAACGTTGACCCAATCTCGGTATCTGCTACCAGTTTTAAATGACAACGCAGCCTCGTTTTCGACCAATAGGAAGCAAGATTCAAGGTCAATGTCTGTGTATGAAATTTAGACCTTGGATAGTCATGACCATTGCCGAAGGAATAAAATTTGTATCTGAAACGGTTGAATTGTTACAAATTTTTGAATATGTAAGGCATTACATTTCAAACGCTTGTAATTTGATACCTGGTGACGTCATCAAGATGTAACCTCTTTGGTATAGTACTTTACTATGGGTTCCTTATTGTGACCAAGTTTGAAGATGATCCAAGCTTTGCAAGCGACTCTTCTACCAGCGAGACAGACTATGTGCTTTGTCTATGGGATATGGGGTATGCGGGTTGTATGCATATTGTACATGCTTATGTACACTCATATATACTGCACTGTGTGTATGCTGTAGTATAGGTTGCCAGATTCAAAAATTCATAACAAATCAACAAATGACGTCACACTAATGTAACTTGGTATGTTATATGTTAATGACCAAGTCTACGTCCCTGCTTGGTTTCAAGGTCATACGACCATTAGAAGAAGTGAACGACCTTGGCTAATGTATGCTGTACAAACGGGCTTATTTGATGACGTCATCGTTACGCCACCAAATTTTGCTGCTAATATGCGTTAGACCAAGTCACAGCAAACCTGAAACAAAATATTTGACCTTCATCGGCCGTTTCGTTCTCTAGATATAGCTGTTAAAAGGATGCACGTTCAAGCGAGTGTAATTTGACACCTGGTGACGTCATCAAACTTTTGAAAGTATGGGCATATTCACTGACCCTCAGTGAACATATGCACCAGTTTTGGGCCAATTTGCAAAAACTTCGCCACAGACATCTCTTCAAAATGCGTTTTGGCCAATTTGCAACTTGCCGCTAGAGGGCGCTGTTTCGTGTGACGACTTAACTTTTGGTATTTTTGTAATGCCCAAGGGGTCCCGAGACTAACAACGTTGACCCAATCTCGGTATCTGCTACCAGTTTTAAATGACAGGGCAGCCTCGTTTTCGACCAATAGGAAGCAAGATTCAAGGTCAATGTCTTAGTATGAAATTTAGACCTTGGATAGTCATGATCATTGCCGAAGGAATAAAGTATGTATCTCAAACGGTTGAATTTTAACAGATTTTTGAATATGTAAGGCATTAAATTTAAAACGCTTGTAATTGGACACCTGATGACGTCATCAAGATGTAACCTCTTTGGTATAGTACTTTACTATGGGTTCCTTATTGTGACAAAGTTTGAAGATGATCCAAGCTTTGCAAGCCACCCTTCTACCAGTGAGACAGACTATGTGCTTTGTCTATGGGATATGGCGTAGTGCAGATGTATGCATATTGTACATGCTTATGTATACTCATAATATACTGCACAGTGTATTTAAAAATTCATAACAAATCAACAAATGCCGTCACACTAATGTAACTTGGTATGTTACATGTCAATGACCAAGTCTACGTCCCTGCTAGGTTTCAAGGTCATACGCCCATTAGAGGAAGTGAACGACCTTGGCTAATGTATGCTGCACAAACGGGCTTATTTGATGACGTCATCGTTACGCCACCAAATTTTGCTGCTAATATGCATTAGACCAAGTCACAACAAACCTAAAACACACAATTTGACCTCCATCGGCCTTTTCGTTCTCTAGATATAACCGTTATAAGAACGCATGTTCAACTGAGTGTAATTTGACACCTGGTGACGTCATCAAACTTTTGAAGGTATGGGCATGTTCACTGACCCTCAGTGAACATATGCACGAATTTTGGGCCAATTTGCAAAAACTTCGCCACAGACATCTCTTCAAAATAGGTTTTGGCCATTTTTCAACTTGCCGCTAGAGGGCGCTCTTTCGTGTCACGACTTAACTTTTGGTATGTTTGGAATGCCCAAGAGGTCTTGAGACTAACACTTTTGACCCGATCTCTGTATCTGCTACCAGTTTTAAATGACAGGGCAGCCTCGTTTTCGACCAATAGGAAGCAAGATTCAAGGTCAATGTCTGTGTATGAAATTTAGACCTTGGATAGTCATGACCATTGCCGAAAGAATAAAGTTTGTATCTCAAACGGTTGAATTTTTACAGAAGTTTCAATTTGAAGGCCATATATTTCAAACGTTTGTAATCTGACACCTGATGACGTCATCAAAATGTAAACACATTTGTGCAGTACTTCATTATGAGGTGATTGTTGTGACCAAGTTTGATGATGATCCGAGCTTTGCAAGTGACCATTTTGCCAGGCCGAAAGACCATGCGCTTTGTCTATGGGGTTTTGGGAGAAGAATAAAAAAAGCTAAACTAGAGGTATGTCTGTTGATAACAGAGCATATGGCTTTCCGCTTTTCTTTTTTTGTATGTTTGTATGCATGGAAAACTGCATGCTGTATAATACTAGTACTACATGTACACTTTGTACAATGTAAATGCATACCGTACATGTACATGCAGTGTTCATAATAAATCAACAAAATATGCATGTCATACTAATGTAACTTGGTATGTTACATGTTAATGACCAGATCTACGTACCTGCTAGGTTTCAAGGTCATACGACCAATACAGGAAGTGAACGACCTTGGCTAATTTATGCTGCACAAACGCGCTTATTTGTTGACGTCATCGTGACGTCACAAGATTTTGCTGAAAATATGCATTGGAACAAGTCACAACAAGCCTAAAACACAAAATTTGACCTCTATCGGCCTTTTCGTTCTCTAGATATAGCTTTTAAAAGAATGCATGTTCAACCGAGTGTAATTTGACACCTGGTGACGTCATCAAACTTTTGAAGGTATGTTCACTGAACCTCAGCGAACATATTCACCAATTTTGGGCCAATTTCAAAAAACTTCGCCACAGACATCTGTTCAAAACGCGTTTTGGCCATTTTTCAACTTGCCGCTAGAGGGCGCTCTTTCGTGTCACGACTTAACTTTTTGTATTTTTTGAATGCCCAAGGGGTCTTGAGACTAACAACGTTGACCCAATCTCGGTATCTGCTACCAGTTTTAAATGACGACGCAGCCTCGTTTTCGACCAATAGGAAGCAAGATTCAAGGTCATTGTCTCTGCATGAAATTTAGACATTGGATAGTCATGACCATTGCCGAAACAAAAATGTTTGTATCTCAAACGGTTGAATTTTTACAGATTTTTGAATTTTTAAGGCATTAAATTTCAGACACATGTAATCTGACACCTGGTGACGTCATCAAAATGTAACCTCTTTGGTATAGTACTTTACTGTGGGTTCCTTATTGTGACCAAGTTTGATGATGATCCAAGCTTTGCAAGTGACCCTTCTAGCAGCGAGATAGACTATGTGCTTTGTCTATGGGATGTGGGGTAGTGCAGATGTATGTACACTCGTATATACTGCACTGTGTGTATGCTGTAGTATAGGTTGCCAGATTCAAAAATTCATAATAAATGAACAAAACATGCATGTCATACTAATGTAACTTGGTATGTTACATGTTAATGACCAGGTCCAGGCACCTGATAGTTTTCAAGGTCATACGACCAATGGAGAAAGTAAACGACCTTGGTTAATGTATACTTGAGGAACTCTTATTTGATTACGTCATCGTGACGTCACAATATTTAGCTGATAATATACATTTGACCAATTCAAAATACGTTTTGGTCTTTTTTCAACTCGTCACTAGAGGGCGCTGTTTCGTGTGACGACTTAACTTTTTGTATTTTTTGAATGCCCAAGGGGTCCTGAGACTAACACCGTTGACACGATCTCGGCATCGCTTACCAGTTTTAAATGACAAGGCAGCCTCGTTTTCGACCAATAGGAAACAAGATTCAAGGTCAATGTCTCTGCATGAAATTTAGACCTTGGATAGTCATGACCAGTGCCGAAAGAATAAAGATTGTATCTCAAACGGTTGAATTTTTACAGATTTTTCAATTTGTAAGGCATTAAATTTCAGACACATGTAATCTGACACCTGGTGACGTCATCAAGATCTAACCTCTTTGGTATAGTACTTTACTATGGGTTCCTTATTGTGACTAAGTTTGATGATGATCCAAGCTTTGCAAGCGACTCTTCTAGCACCGAGACAGACTGTGTGCTTTGTCTATGGGATATTGCAGATGTATGCATATTGTACATGCTTATGTACACTCGTATATACTGCACTGTGTGTATGCTGTAGTATAGGTTGCCAGATTTAAAAATTCATAACAAATCAACAAATGCCGTCACACTAATGTAACTTGGTATGTTACATGTCAATGACCAAGTCTACGTCCCTGCTAGGTTTCAAGGTCATATGCCCATTAGAGGAAGTGAACGACCTTGGCTAATGTATGCTGCACAAACGGGCTTATTTGATGACGTCATCGTTACGCCACCAAATTTTGCTGCTAATATGCGTTAGACCAAGTCACAACAAACCTAAAACACAAAATTTGACCTCCATCGGCCTTTTCGTTCTCTAGATATAACCGTTAGAAGAACGCATGTTCAACTGAGTGTAATTTGACACCTGGTGACGTCATCAAACTTTTGAAGGTATGGGCGTGTTCACTGACCCTCAGTGAACATATGCACCAATTTTGGGCCAATTTGCAAAAACTTCGCCACAGACATCTCTTCAAAATAGGTTTTGGCCATTTTTCAACTTGCCGCTAGAGGGCGCTCTTTCGTGTCACGACTTAACTTTTGGTATTTTTGGAATGCCCAAGAGGTCTTGAGACTAACACTTTTGACCCGATCTCTGTATCTGCTACCAGTTTTAAATGACAGGGCAGCCTCGTTTTCGACCAATAGGAAGCAAGATTCAAGGTCAATGTCTGTGTATGAAATTTAGACCTTGGATAGTCATGACCATTGCCGAAAGAATAAAGTTTGTATCTCAAACGGTTGAATTTTTACAGAAGTTTCAATTTGAAGGCCATATATTTCAAACGCTTGTAATCTGACACCTGATGACGTCATCAAAATGTAAACACATTTGTGCAGTACTTCATTATGAGGTGATTGTTGTGACCAAGTTTGATGATGATCCGAGCTTTGCAAGTGACCATTTTGCCAGGCCGAAAGACCATGCGCTTTGTCTATGAGGTTTTGGGAGAAGAATAAAAAAAGCTAAAAAAAAAAAAAAAAAAAAAAAAAAAAAAAAAAAAAATCAGAACAGTTTCAAAGGCTTTCCGCAGGAGTGCGGAAAGCCAAAAAAAAAAAAAAAAAAAAAAAATCAGAACAGTTTCAAAGGCTTTCCGCAGGAGTGCGGAAAGCCAAAAAAACTAGAGGTATGTCTGTTGATAACAGAGCATATGGCTTTCCGCTTTTCTTTTTTTGTATGTTTGTATGCATGTAAAACTGCATGCTGTATAATACTACATGTGGGCTATTTCACAATAAGTGGTCATTTGAGTAAATTACAGTCTAACCCATCCTGGATAACTTTATCAGTGCAAATACATGTTATGAGTGATTTTATATGATGGGTAATGTGAAGGACAAGCTACAGAACTATTTTTACATAATTCTACGAGTTATTCGTTTTGAATTTCTCTATTTACATGCACTTTTAACACCATTTTGGAGTCTCATTTCAAGTTTTACATTAGTTTAAGTGGAATCATTTGTTGATGATGCATTATTGTGGTGAATTTGGTGATCAATCATGGATATATAGTGTTCAACAATATTGTGAAACTTGGGTTGGTGTAATTCGGTCGAAAAATGTTAATGTTATGAACATTTCAAAATAAAGTGGATTTCCCGTTAAATAAAATATGGTAATGTCCTCTCCAGGACAAGGTATTCATGACAATGGAATAGTTTGGAAATATGTACTCACAAGTATGTTTGTATCATCTACAGGACACATTTGATGGAGTAAATATGACAATTTGATCGTGGGAGAGATTTGAGTAAATATTATCAAGATCATATTCAGGGTTGTGGAAAATCCGTTAAAAATTTGTCCTCTCCAGGACAGCAGTTAATTGTAATATAACATGTCAACCATGATTGAAATATTTTATGTTATGTTTGTAAAATTAACAGTACCATTCCTTCTAACAGGACATTGCATGGCATTACCATTTCAACATTTAGTCTGGCCATTATATTGTGATATTCTGTGTTTAACAAAATGTCCTCTCCAGACAACCCATTGCAAATCATTACTTCATTGGAAAAAAATAAACATGTTAATCATAATGCCACGCTCTGATATTTTAGGAATTATTAGTATACATCCTGAAGTTTTTAGATCAACAGAGTTTTTGTGAGTTGGACAAGTTTGAAATTTGACCCCCATTTGCCAGTGAGACTGAAAGTGTACACTTATTGTGAAATAGCCCATGTACACTTTGTACTATATAAATACATACCGTACATATACATGTACAGTATGCACAGTGACAAGATTCAAAAATTCATAATAAATCAACAAATCATGCATGTCATACTAATGTAACTTGGTATGTTACATGTTAATGACCAGGTCCAGGCACCTGATAGTTTTAAGGTCATACGACCAATGGAGAAAGTAAACGACCCTGGTTAATGTATACTTGAGGAACTCTTATTTGATTACGTCATCGTGACGTCACAATATTTAGCTGATAATATACATTTGACCAATTCAAAATACGTTTTGGTCTTTTTTCAACTCGTCACTAGAGGGCGCTGTTTCGTGTGACGACTTAACTTTTTGTATTTTTTGAATGCCCAAGGGGTCCTGAGACTAACACCGTTGACACGATCTCGGCATCGCTTACCAGTTTTAAATGACAAGGCAGCCTCGTTTTCGACCAATAGGAAACAAGATTCAAGGTCAATGTCTCTGCATGAAATTTAGACCTTGGATAGTCATGACCAGTGCCGAAAGAATAAAGATTGTATCTCAAACGGTTGAATTTTTACAGATTTTTCAATTTGTAAGGCATTAAATTTCAGACACATGTAATCTGACACCTGGTGACGTCATCAAGATCTAACCTCTTTGGTATAGTACTTTACTATGGGTTCCTTATTGTGACTAAGTTTGATGATGATCCAAGCTTTGCAAGCGACTCTTCTAGCACCGAGACAGACTGTGTGCTTTGTCTATGGGATAGTGCAGATGTATGCATATTGTACATGCTTATGTACACTCGTATGTATGTATATACTGCACTGTGTGTATGCTGTAGTATAGGTTGCCAGATTCAAAAATTCATAACAAATCAACAAATGCCGTCACACTAATGTAACTTGGTATGTTACATGTCAATGACCAAGTCTACGTCCCTGCTAGGTTTCAAGGTCATATGCCCATTAGAGGAAGTGAACGACCTTGGCTAATGTATGCTGCACAAACGGGCTTATTTGATGACGTCATCGTTACGCCACCAAATTTTGCTGCTAATATGCATTAGACCAAGTCACAACAAACCTAAAACACAAAATTTGACCTCCATCGGCCTTTTCGTTCTCTAGATATAACCGTTAGAAGAACGCATGTTCAACTGAGTGTAATTTGACACCTGGTGACGTCATCAAAATGTTGAAGGTATGGGCGTGTTCACTGACCCTCAGTGAACATATGCACCAATTTTGGGCCAATTTGCAAAAACTTCGCCACAGACATCTCTTCAAAATAGGTTTTGGCCATTTTTCAACTTGCCGCTAGAGGGCGCTCTTTCGTGTCACGACTTAACTTTTGGTATTTTTGGAATGCCCAAGAGGTCTTGAGACTAACACTTTTGACCCGATCTCTGTATCTGCTACCAGTTTTAAATGACAGGGCAGCCTCGTTTTCGACCAATAGGAAGCAAGATTCAAGGTCAATGTCTGTGTATGAAATTTAGACCTTGGATAGTCATGACCATTGCCGAAAGAATAAAGTTTGTATCTCAAACGGTTGAATTTTTACAGAAGTTTCAATTTGAAGGCCATATATTTCAAACGCTTGTAATCTGACACCTGATGACGTCATCAAAATGTAAACACATTTGTGCAGTACTTCATTATGAGGTGATTGTTGTGACCAAGTTTGATGATGATCCGAGCTTTGCAAGTGACCATTTTGCCAGGCCGAAAGACCATGCGCTTTGTCTATGAGGTTTTGGGAGAAGAATAAAAAAAGCTAAAAAAAAAAAAAAAAAATCAGAACAGTTTCAAAGGCTTTCCGCAGGAGTGCGGAAAGCCAATAAGAACAGTTTCAAAGGCTTTCCGCAGGAGTGCGGAAAGCCAATAATGTCCATTACGCATCATACTGCATGGTTTTACTTTGTGAATGACAGATATAAAATTTCCAATTAATTCTTTTGACTTTGAGGTTTGTATATTATTCATGAAAGGCTTTATAGGACCCGTTCTCACTAGAGAAATTGCTTCATTCGACGATGATTCAACGATGATTCGACGTAGAGTTTTCCTGCCTCTTCATTCGACGATGATTAGAATTGCTTCATTTGATGAAGCAAATAGCTTCATTCGATGAAGACATCACATCATTCGATGAAGAAATCGTTTTATTCGATGAAGCAAATTTGTAATGAGAATGCTCCCTTCGTTCGACGAAGCAATTTAGCAGGCCTGGTTGCACAAGTGCGTTGTGTGTCAAGCGCCAAGCAAGCGTTGTTTTTGACGCGCCACTGGAAAACCACACAGCGCGTCTAGACGCGCATGTATGACCTCCCACAGCTTAATTCGATCTTTGTTAGCGGTCGCCTATAATGTGTACGGTACCGCTCTTCATTTGATTTTCATTCTATCTTCGTTAAGTGATATGTGAACGCACGCTTCATTAACTAACGATGATTAACTAATCTTCGTCGAACAAAGTGATTTATCGAGTGAGAACGGGGTCTAAGGCCGAAAATTCATGTATGTGTCCTGCCTTGTGCATAGCATGTCCTGCGTGATTCGTAAATATCAGTCGTTCAAAAGCAACGCTGACATAACCATGTGTTTGTACTGCGCACTGCACTATCCGTGCTGCGTTGTCCATTTAAATTTAATATGCTCGAGAATGTGATTGGAACGGATGACGCACACACTACGCATAGGTTTGTGTGTGAAATTCACTAAAACATGGCCTGAAATATGCTCCTTCAAACAGTTTTCAAGGTAGTAATAGAGTGAGAGGCTACTTAGACAAATCCTACTTTGTATGAGGTAAGAAAAATAACAGTCTAAACAATGGTATTGTCCCACCAACATACCAAAGTCAATCCAACTTGAGACAACTTGAATTTTCTATCTGGTCGCATCCTGTGCAGGGCTTTCAATACAGAAATGCGTACACATGGATTTTCAAAATACGCATCACGCATATACACCAATCCGAGAGCTGAGTACTCCTTTTCTTTATATCCGCCATAGCTGGGGGGGTTTCATTGAATGAACTGCACATTTTGTGCTGTTGCTAAGGTGTTGCAAATTGTCACTTCGAACAAGTTGCACTGGAAGCCCCCCAGCTATGGTGGGAAGTAGACCTTAGTTACCGCGTTGGTCTATCTATACGCACAGCGCAGTACGCGTGACGCATGACAGTTACATGGATTTTCAGGCTAATGTTATCTGTTTTGGTGTGTGTTGTTGTCAAAGCAAATTTTAATTTTAACGTTATGTTCTCTAAGAAAACAATCTTAAAGTTACCCCAAGAGTAGCTATTCCTTGGTCCAAGTCCTCCTGCTCAATTCCCTTGAGCTGCTGCTCTGCCGACTCCAGACGGATATTCAGTTGAGACAGAGCATTATGATAGTCCTCCTGACGAGCTAGGGCTTCACGCAGCAATCTCTGCTTCTCATCCATCTGAGATGCAACATAAAGATGCAAGATAATGAAAATTAATCACAAAATTGTAGCACTTCTGAGAAACTGTGTCATTAGGGGAATCCTGGCTTAACAACTAAATAATAGAACATAATGGACGAAACAAAAGACATTTATTTTAGCTAGTTCATTGCAAATTGAAAAAGAATAATTTCCTGCAGACAACCACCTTAGACAACAAATTTCCAAATTACACCTAAACTCTTTTTAAAGCCCACATTTGGGACTTTGCATTCTACAATTAAATCACAATACTGACCGTACTTGGCTAAAAACAAAGACAACCTATACCTAAATTGTAAAATGTTGGCATCCCTGCTAGTTCGCAAGATGCAGCAGTGCTATCAGCTAACAAAAAGTGCCAAACTTGTCTGTGCATGCCAGAACGGCATTCAAGAAGAATATTTAAAAAAACATTCTTTTGTAGGTAGATCTCGATCTTGGTTCTGAAGTCTGCATGCTCTAGTGCACCCGTGTATGCAGGATAAGATTTGCAATCAAACATTTGGTTTTCAAGAATGCAAACATTTCAATTTCAAGATCTTTGGTTTCTCTCGACCCTACTTGAATTACAATGTGACATGTATATACCTTATGCTGTGATTTGTGATAAATTTCACGATGGTTTTCTTAAATGCTACGTTAGATCATGAAGTATACTCTTTCATGAATTTACCAAACTAAGAACAGTGTTCTCACCTTCTGTTGGAGATTGTCCCAAGATCTGTTCAGCTCATCAATTCTACCGTCACCTCCCTGAGCAGACGGTGAAGCATCTCTGCCATTAGTGGTCTTGTCCCACCTGGCTTTGCTTGGTAATTTGGCAGGAGTTGGGGCTCTAACTGCCTTTGGAGTACGAGGGCTGAGGGATCTTACTGGAGAAAATTTGTCAGGCTTTTTGTGTGAACCCAGAGGTACCTCATCATCTGGCTGTCGCGCAGGATAATAAACATCCTCTGATGAAGATGAGGGTGCATCTGGTGTGTAGAAGAGGTCTGAGTCTGTATCAGGTGTCGCAAGTTGCTCCGAAGGCAGTGTTTGTGATGGTGCAGCTTCGATTGGAATACTTGGATGAAAGTCAACCGGTGACATATGTGACTTCTGTTGAGCAGGTTTTGAAGAATCAGTTTCTCTTGCTTTCTTTGAAGATCTAGGGCTCCAAGCAAGCTCGGTGGGTTGTTTAACGTGCCTTCTTTCTGGTGACGCTGGAGTGGATGGCTTCTTTTTTGATTTGGAAGATGTTCTGTGAGCGTCTGGTGACACTGAAGTTGGTTTGATGTCAGCAGCAAATCTGACTGTCTTGGCGGGCGATGTTGATTTCCGTGTTGGCTGTAAAGTTGGTTCTTCAGGTTGTTGCCTTAATCCGTCTGTTGAAGTGATGTTCTCAGACAACGGCAAATGTGGCTCATGCTGCTTAGCTGTTTTGTCTTTTGGAATTCTCTCCGGTTCTTCAGGTGCATAATCAGTTTCATCTAAACTGGTTTCTGTCTCATCTTTGGGTGTTGCTACTCCACGGGGAGTTAAACCAAGCACCTTGGAAATGTATCCAAGTGCTGAAAGATCTGGAGCAGTCTTGCTTGGCCGGACTGGTTCCTCCATAGCTAACTCTTGACTGTTGGAGCGTGATCTGGAAGGAGATCCTGTTTCAGGAGTATAAAATCCAGGTGATGATTCTCCGCTCATTGGTTCATCTTCCTGCAGACAAACTGAGTCACTGACTGCAGTTGGGTAAGCAACCTTAACCTTTCCTGTTTCATTGTCGTGGATTCTCATCGGTCTGTTGTCTACATCCTCAATATATGCTACGTTGTTCTCGTAAAGGTCACGCACATTTTGCGCTGGGATGGCTTGTACTGCTTGCCCGGTTTTGGGATCGACGACAATCAGTGGTTTTTGTTGTGGTACGGCCCTTACACCAGTAGCCATTGGCAATGTCTGTGGATCAGCTTCCTCCAGGATTTCGTAGTCTCCAGAAATTGGTGGTTGAGAACCTCCACTGGGGGCGTCTCCTTGACTTCCATCAAGTGGGCTGAAGGCAGAACCCAGAGGTCTCAGAACGTATGCAGGTCCTTTCTCAGTGATAATCTGTTGCATCACAGGTTCATCATCTTTCGAAACCGCTTTATCTGTGTCATCCGATTGCCCTTTCTGTTCAGAATCAGCAGTGGCTAAACTCTCTGCAAATGGTTTCTCCATATTTTCCATATCTGCTGACAAATTTTTTTTAAGAGGCATAGAACTTGGCTTTGTAGGGTATGCTATTTGATCACATCTCTGTACAGGATCGTGTACTCGAACAGGTTGAGCGGTATCATCTGGAATGCAGACTGTTAATCTGTCTTTCAGATCATTCAAATCCTGGGCTGGAGTAGCAACAAGAGTTTTTCCAGTGTGAGGCTCAGTGACAACAAGAGGATCAGCTGGCAGTAAACTCCTAGAACCAGTTACAACAGGCCGTTGGAAAGGTTCAGTGGTAGATGAGATAACAAAATTTGCAGATGGTGGACCTGCTCCTTCACCCGGTGCACTGCCTTGGAATCCATTCACAGGAATGTTGGTATCATCCAACGGTGTTAGCAAAAAAACAGGTCCTTGATCAGAAAGCAGCTGCTGAATTTCATCAGATTGAGGCCGAGAAAGATCGTCAAGCAGTTCTTTTTGTTGTATGGGGGTAGCACCCTTCTTCTTTGATTTCTTGTCTTTGCGTCTTTTGGCTTTTGATTTCTTTGGTTCATCGGCTTGGCTTGGCTGTTGTGGTATCGCAATCTGGCTTTGTTCAAGAGAAGGGTCATGAACCATTATTTCCTGGCCGCTCTGATCTGGAATGGTGGCAGTAACTTGGAGCAATTCATTCAAACTCTGTGCTGGTCTTGCAACAAGAGTCTGGCCTGTTGTTGGGTCATAAATTCTCAATGGTTTCGTCTGTGGAACAGTCCTAGAGCCAGTTACAACTGGTTGTTCTTTTGGCACCGTCTTCGTTGATAGCAGGAAATCCGAAGTTGGGCCTTGTCCACTGTCCACAGTATCCCTATCATGGCCACTTGGGTATTTAGCCAGATGCTCCTCTTCTGGTTCAAGAAGGTAAAGAGGTCCTTTATCTGAGAGTAGCTGCTCAAATTCTTTGGCCTCGTTTATTTTTGCTTGGGAAGGCATTACTTCATCAAAGTTTGGTTCTGCACCTGAAGAAATTTCTTTTTCGTCATTTGCATATTTTGGTTCAAGCTCCCCATCTCTTCCAGCAGGAACTGCAATGTAATCCTTTTTGTTACAAGGATCATGGACATTAATTGCTTGCACAGTATCATCTGGAATGGAAGCAGTCATTTCCTTTGTTAAGTCATTCAAATTCTCAGCTGGTCTTGCAACAAGAGTTTGTCCACTTTTGGGATCTTCGACTGTGAGAGATTTTGTTTTGGGTGCATCTCTTGCCCCTGTTATGATTGGTGGTTCTTGGGGCCTTGTCTCCTTAGATATGATGAAATCTGCTGATCTTGCTTCCTTATCTTCACCACTGGCTTCTTCACCGTTAGTTGCCGAACTTGCATCACTGTCAACTGGTTTCAAGACATACAATGGCCCCTTTTCAGTTATTAACTGCTTTGTTTCTTCACTTGGAGAGGTTCTGTGCAGTGGGTCTGCTGTTTCGTGCTCCATGGGTTCTGTTGCACCCTTTCGTTTTTGTTTTTTAGGTTTCTTCTTCTTGCCCGTCTTCTTAGGTATTGCAGCTGCTGCTTCTTCTGTTGCCAGTGCATAGGGAAGAGCTATTTGGTCTTGTCCTGTACGAGGGTCATGGATGTGAATGGGTTTGTTGGTTTCATCAGAAATACAAGCAGTCATTTCATTTGAGAGATCTCTGAGGCTCTGTGCAGGTTTTGTGACAAGACGCTGGCCGGTTCCAGGATCATCTATGACAAATGGTTTGTATGCTGCTGTTGCTCGTGCTGCAGTAATAACTGGGGATGATGTTGGCTGTGCATCTGCCGTAACAACAAAATCTACAGGAGGAAGTCCCTCCCCACCACCAGATCCACTTTTGGCTGTATCTCGTATTGCAAGGACTCCACGATCTTCTGGCATCAAAACATAAACTGGTCCTTGATCTGAAACCAATTGCATCATTTCATCTGAAGCAGCAGTCACCAACGCATCTGATTCAGTTTCTTGGATTGGCTCCACATGTGTAGGAACAGCAATCCAGTCCTCCTGCTTATGTGGATTATGAATGCAAACTGGTTGGCTGGCCTCATCTGGAATACAGACTGTCAGTTCGTCGCTCAGCTCTCTTAGGTTCTCTGCTGGCCTAGCTACTAAAGTTTCCCCATGAACTGGATCATAAACAACGAAAGATGAAGACTCCGGGATTTCACGTGCCCCAGTTACAGCAGGTGGCTGCTGTTGTGGCGTTGTACTTGGAGATATTATAAAATCTGCAGATTGTGGGTCCATACCACCATCTGGTGCATTGCCTTGCAGACTTTGTAATGGACTGCTAGCTCCTTTAGCAACTGGTCTCAGAACATAAACTGGGCCTTGCTCAGTGATCAACTGACAGATGTTTTCAGTTTCTTTGGAGGACTTGGTATCAGGTTTGGAATCCTCGTCTCTTATTGGTCTTTCAACTGAAGGCTTTTTCTCAACCAAAGTGCAATCAGATCCAACAGGGTAACTTATCTGCATCTGTGAATCAAGAGTTTTTGAGACTGTTCCTGTTTCTGTTTCTTGTGGATATGTGGAGAATGAGACATCATCCATAGCAACATCTGAATCTCTGGGTGCTGACGGAAATTCTTTAAGTCCAGACTGAGTTGGGAATTCGGACTTTCCTTCCAAATCCATCATTTCTTCATCTGCAATCTCGGCCGGCAAGGCAACATACATTTGTTTGTTTACAGGGTCAAAGATTTCCAGGGCTTTATCGTCAGTGCCAGTGGGTGCATAGGCACTTAATGATTGCCTTAAGTCATTCAATGATTGTGCAGGTTGTGCGGTCATCATTTTCCCACTTTTTGGATCTTCAACTGTGAATGGCTCTATGTCAGCAAGAGGTCTGGCTCCTACAACCTTTGGTAACTGTTCATATGGCATCTTTTGTACTACAAGGTAATCAGGTGGTGCTAAGCCAACGTTGTCACCACTGTCACCTGATGTTTTTAAAGATGAAATATCTACAGGTGTAAGAGTAAAAGCAGGACCTTTGTCTGTTACAAGCTGACTTAAGATAGGAGTGTCTTCTTTGATAGTGTCATCATCTTTAACCTGACTCTTTTGAGGAGGCTTCCTGCAAGGTATCCTGCCAACTTTAGCACTGGTTGACTCAGTAGGCTTAGGATGAATGCCTTTTTCAACAGGCTGTTGTGCATCTGGAAGCAAATCTCTGCTTGGAGACCCTGGCATTTTGGGCATCTTTTGGACCTCCAGGGATTCTGTTGGTTTCAAGCCGAAGTCGTCATCTGGAATCAAGTCACTGTATGGAGACAATGGTATTTTTGGTATCTTTTGGACCTCGAGGGAATCAGGTGGTGCTGAGGCAAAGTCATCACCAGGTGTGCTGCTACGTTTAGCTAACATCTCCATGGCTGGTTCAAGCTCCCCATCTCTTCCAGCAGGAACTGCAATGTAATCCTTTTTGTTACAAGGATCATGGACATTAAATGCTTGCACAGTATCATCTGGAATGGAAGCAGTCATTTCCTTTGTTAAGTCATTTAAATTCTCAGCTGGTCTTGCAACAAGAGTTTGTCCACTTTTGGGATCTTCGACTGTGAGAGATTTTGTTTTGGGTGCATCTCTTGCCCCCGTTATGATTGGTGGTTCTTGGGGCCTTGTCTCCTTAGATATGATGAAATCTGCTGATCTTGCTTCCTTATCTTCACCACTGCCTTCTTCACCGTTAGTTGCCGAACTTGCATCACTGTCAACTGGTTTCAAGACATACAATGGCCCCTTTTCAGTTATTAACTGCTTTGTTTCTTCACTTGGAGAGGTTCTGTGTAGTGGGTCTGCTGTTTCGTGTTCCATGGGTTCTGTTGCACCCTTTCGTTTTTGTTTTTTAGGTTTCTTCTTCTTGCCCGTCTTCTTAGGTATTGCAGCTGCTGCTTCTTCTGTTGCCAGTGCATAGGGAAGAGCTATTTGGTCTTGTCCTGTACGAGGGTCATGGATGTGAATGGGTTTGTTGGTTTCATCAGAAATACAAGCAGTCATTTCATTTGAGAGATCTCTGAGGCTCTGTGCAGGTTTTGTGACAAGACGCTGGCCGGTTCCAGGATCATCTACGACAAATGGTTTGTATGCTGCTGTTGCTCGTGCTGCAGTAATAACTGGGGATGATGTTGGCTGTGCATCTGCCGTAACAACAAAATCTACAGGAGGAAGTCTCTCCCCACCACCAGATCCACTTTTGGCTGCATCTCGTATTGCACTGACTCCACGATCTTCTGGCATCAAAACATAAACTGGTCCTTGATCTGAAACCAATTGCATCATTTCATCTGAAGCAGCAGTCACCAATTCATCTGATTCAGTTTCTTGGATTGGCTCCACTTGTGTAGGAACAGCAATCCAGTCCTCCTGCTTATGTGGATTATGAATGCAAACTGGTTGGCTGGCCTCATCTGGAATACAG
Organism: Henricia sp. BOLD:AAB3569; assembly: GCA_037783545.1. Taxonomy (NCBI): domain Eukaryota; kingdom Metazoa; phylum Echinodermata; class Asteroidea; order Spinulosida; family Echinasteridae; genus Henricia; species Henricia sp. BOLD:AAB3569. Next base: position 993,358 of record JBBELK010000284.1, read on the forward strand.
ACTGTCAGTTCGTCGCTCAGCTCTCTTAGGTTCTCTGCTGGCCTAGCTACCAAAGTTTCCCCATGAACTGGATCATGAACAACGAAAGATGAAGACTCCGGGATTTCACGTGCCCCAGTTACAGCAGGTGGCTGCTGTTGTGGCGTTGTACTTGGAGATATGATAAAATCTGCAGATTGTGGGTCCATACCACCATCTGGTGCATTGCCTTGCAGACCTTGTAATGGACTGCTAGCTCCTTTAGCAACTGGTCTCAGAACATAAACTGGGCCTTGCTCAGTGATCAACTGACAGATGTTTTCAGTTTCTTTGGAGGACTTGGTATCAGGTTTGGAATCCTCGTCTCTTATTGGTCTTTCAACTGAAGGCTTTTTCTCAACCAAAGTGCAATCAGATCCAACAGGGTAACTTATCTGCATCTGTGAATCAAGAGTTTTTGAGACGGTTCCTGTTTCTGTTTCTTGTGGATATGTGGAGAATGAGACATCATCCATAGCAACATCTGAATCTCTGGGTGCTGACGGAAATTCTTTAAGTCCAGACTGAGTTGGGAATTCGGACTTTCCTTCCAAATCCATCATTTCTTCATCTGCAATCTCGGCCGGCAAGGCAACATACATTTGTTTGTTTACAGGGTCAAAGATTTCCAGGGCTTTATCGTCAGTGCCAGTGGGTGCATAGGCACTTAATAATTGCCTTAAGTCATTCAATGATTGTGCAGGTTGTGCGGTCATCATTTTCCCACTTTCTGGATCTTCAACTGTGAATGGCTCTATGTCAGCAAGAGGTCTGGCTCCTACAACCTTTGGTAACTGTTCATATGGCATATTTTGTACTACAAGGTAATCAGGTGGTGCTAAGCCAACGTTGTCACCACTGTCACCTGATGTTTTTAAAGATGAAATATCTACAGGTGTAAGAGTAAAAGCAGGACCTTTGTCTGTTACAAGCTGACTTAAGATAGGAGTGTCTTTTTTGATAGTGTCATCATCTTTAACTTGACTCTTTTGAGGAGGCTTCCTGCAAGGTATCCTGCCAACTTCAGCACTGGTTGACTCAGTAGGCTTAGGATGAATGCCTTTTTCAACAGGCTGTTGTGCATCTGGAAGCAAATCTCTGCTTGGAGACCCCCGCATTTTGGGCATCTTTTGGACCTCCAGGGATTCTGTTAATTTTAAGCCGAAGTCGTCATCTGGAAGCAAGTCACTGTTTGGAGACAATGGTATTTTTGGTATCTTTTGGACCTCGAGGGAATCAGGTGGTGCTGAGGCAAAGTTATCATCAGGTGTGCTGCTACGTTTAGCTAACATCTCCATGGCTGGTTCAAGCTCCCCATCTCTTCCAGCAGGAACTGCAATGTAATCCTTTTTGTTACAAGGATCATGGACATTAATTGCTTGCACAGTATCATCTGGAATGGAAGCAGTCATTTCCTTTGTTAAGTCATTCAAATTCTCAGCTGGTCTTGCAACAAGAGTTTGTCCACTTTTGGGATCTTCGACTGTGAGAGATTTTGTTTTGGGTGCATCTCTTGCCCCTGTTATGATTGGTGGTTCTTGGGGCCTTGTCTCCTTAGATATGATGAAATCTGCTGATCTTGCTTCCTTATCTTCACCACTGGCTTCTTCACCGTTAGTTGCCGAACTTGCATCACTGTCAACTGGTTTCAAGACATACAATGGCCCCTTTTCAGTTATTAACTGCTTTGTTTCTTCACTTGGAGAGGTTCTGTGCAGTGGGTCTGCTGTTTCGTGCTCCATGGGTTCTGTTGCACCCTTTCGTTTTTGTTTTTTAGGTTTCTTCTTCTTGCCCGTCTTCTTAGGTATTGCAGCTGCTGCTTCTTCTGTTGCCAGTGCATAGGGAAGAGCTATTTGGTCTTGTCCTGTACGAGGGTCATGGATGTGAATGGGTTTGTTGGTTTCATCAGAAATACAAGCAGTCATTTCATTTGAGAGATCTCTGAGGCTCTGTGCAGGTTTTGTGACAAGACGCTGGCCGGTTCCAGGATCATCTATGACAAATGGTTTGTATGCTGCTGTTGCTCGTGCTGCAGTAATAACTGGGGATGATGTTGGCTGTGCATCTGCCGTAACAACAAAATCTACAGGAGGAAGTCTCTCCCCACCACCAGATCCACTTTTGGCTGTATCTCGTATTGCAAGGACTCCACGATCTTCTGGAATCAAAACATAAACTGGTCCTTGATCTGAAACCAATTGCGTCATTTCATCTAAAGCAGCAGTCACCAACGCATCTGATTCAGTTTCTTGGATTGGCTCTACTTGTGTAGGAACAGCAATCCAGTCCTCCTGCTTATGTGGATTATGAATGCAAACTGGTTGGCTGGCCTCATCTGGAATACAGACTGTCAGTTCGTCGCTCAGCTCTCTTAGGTTCTCTGCTGGCCTAGCTACCAAAGTTTCCCCATGAACTGGATCATAAACAACGAAAGATGAAGACTCCGGGATTTCACGTGCCCCAGTTACAGCAGGTGGCTGCTGTTGTGGCGTTGTACTTGGAGATATGATAAAATCTGCAGATTGTGGGTCCATACCACCATCTGGTGCATTGCCTTGCAGACCTTGTAATGGACTGCTAGCTCCTTTAGCAACTGGTCTTAGAACATAAACTGGGCCTTGCTCAGTGATCAACTGACAGATGTTTTCAGTTTCTTTGGAGGACTTGGTATCAGGTTTGGAATCCTCGTCTCTTATTGGTCTTTCAACTGAAGGCTTTTTTTCAACCAAAGTGCAATCAGATCCAACAGGGTAACTTATCTGCATCTGTGAATCAAGAGTTTCTGACACTGTTCCTGTTTCTGTTGGATCTGTGGAGAATGAGACATCATCCATAGCAACATCTGAATCTCTGGGTGCTGACGGAAATTCTTTAAGTCCAGACTGAGTTGGGAATTCGGACTTTCCTTCCAAATCCATCATTTCTTCATCTGCAAACTCGGCCGGCAAGGCAACATACATTTGTTTGTTTACAGGGTCAAAGATTTCCAGGGCTTTATCTTCAGTGCCAGTGGGTGCATAGGCACTTAATGATTGCCTTAAGTCATTCAATGATTGTGCAGGTTGTGCGGTCATCATTTTCCCACTTTCTGGATCTTCAACTGTGAATGGCTCTATGTCAGCAAGAGGTCTGGCTCCTACAACCTTTGGTAACTGTTCATATGGCATCTTTTGTACTACAAGGTAATCAGGTGGTGCTAAGCCAACGCTGTCACCACTGTCACCTGATGTTTCTAAAGATGAAATATCTACAGGTGTAAGAGTAAAAGCAGGACCTTTGTCTGTTACAAGCTGACTTAAGATAGGATTGTCTTCTTTGATAGTGTCATAATCTTTAACTCGACTCTTTTGAGGAGGCTTCCTGCAAGGTTTCCTGCCAACTTTAGCACTGGTTGACTCAGTAGGCTTAGGATGAATGCCCTTTTCAACAGGCTGTTGTGCATCTGGAAGCAAATCTCTGCTTGGAGACCCTGGCATTTTGGGCATCTTTTGGCCTTCAAGGGATTCTGTTGGTTCCAAGCCGAAGTCGTCATCAGGTGTGCTGCTATGTTTACCTAATGTCTCCAAGGGCATTTCGTCTTCAGGTGTAGGAGTAAAATTAAGACCTTTATCTGTTACAAGATGACTTGAGATAGGAGTGTCTTCCTTGATAGTATCATCTTCTTTTGCTTGAGTCTTTTGAGGCGGCTTTCTTAAAGACTTCCTGCCGACTTTAGCACCGGTGGACTTAGGAGGCTCAGGATGAATACCTTTCTCAACAGGCTGTTGTGCATCCGGTATCGAGTCACTGATTGGAGACCATGGCCTTTTAGTGCCCCTTGGCATATCGACATTTTGATTCACAGTAGAATCCTCACTCTGTAGAGATTCCACTGGTTGTGCAACTAAGACCTGACCAGTTTTTGGGTGGTAAATTTTGACTGGCTTGTCCTCAGAATCATCTATGACGGCCGTTACTTCCCTTCTCAGCTGGCTGGGATCATCAGCTGGAACTGCTTCCAGTATATTTCCAGTTTTAGGGTCTTTGATTGTCAGAGGTTTGACTGGGGAACTTGGCCAAGGTCGGACGGAGACTGGAGTAGGTAGGGAAGATTCCTCCCCTTTATGAGTTATGATGTAACCGCCACCACCTGGTGCCAAGCCAAGTTCTCCATCCCCAGGACTTATATCTGACGTTCCCTCCGAACTTTCAACAGGTCTGAGAATATAAACTGGGCCATCATTTGTGACCAGTTGTTGTTTGGCAGGCTGCTCAACTTCAGGCTTGTCGGCAGCTGGTTTCCCTTCTAGAGGAACTGACTCATCCATAGGCACTGTTCCTTCATACGGATAGTGGATCATAAGTATGGTTCTTTCAGCATTATCTAAGTACACTGTGGTTTCTGTTTCAAGTTCTCTTGGATCTTCACAAGGCAAAGCCACCATAAGTTGACCAGACGAAGGATCTTTTGTTTTTAGTGGGTGCCGTGGTACTTGGGAAGTTGGTCTGCGGGAGACAGTCGTGGGGACTTTGTCCAATTCAGAAAATTCTGACAGTTGGACAGGTACATCTGAACCAAGAGGATGTTTATCATCAGTTTTGCCTGGACTACTTACATCAGGTATTGGCAATTCTGAAATTGGCCTCAAGACATAGGCTGGCCCAATTTCAGTAACCACTTGAGTGGTCAATGGCCGTCTTTCAGTAGGGTCTCTTAGCTCACTGTCAAGATTCAAAGCACTTTTTTCAGGAAGTGTCTCTGGGAAATAGGCAGACCAAATTTTATCCACAACGTTTTCCTGATCTACTAATTCCTCAACAGGCATGCCAGGTTTTGTGGAAACAGTTACGGTTGGATGAGCGATTTCAACCTTGTTGGATTTGGGGTAGTGAATGATCATTGGCGAGGTTTTAACATCTTCACAGAATGCCACAATGTCTGATTGTAACTCATCTGGCTTTGTAGCTGGATATGCTGTCATTTCCACACCCGTCCTGGGATCATGTAACTTTATAGGTTCAGTACACGGGATCTCTTTCGTTCCTGTAACATCAGGCAAGGATTCTGGGTAAGCCTCCTCAGAAATGACAAACTGAGGTTGTACAATGACATGGCCACCATCTGGTGCATCCCCATTTTGTCCAGATAGAGGAGAGGGGACACCACTGCCTATTTTGCTAGGTCTGACAACATAAGCGGGTCCTTTGGAAGTGACAACTTGTGTAATCATAGGTTTTTCTACTTTTCCTTGGTTTTCCGACTGGCTGATAGGCACTGACAATGTGTCTTCAGTTTCCATATCTTTAGCCAAGAGAGAGTTCAGATTTGTTCTCCAAGGCTGCTGTTTAGCAGGGGATATGCTTTCAGCTGCCACTTCTTCGGACACCATGGGGACTTCGTTGACTGGGCAAGCCTCTAGAGCCTTATTTCCACTTGGCGCAAGAATTACAGCTCTTCCTGATTCAGGAATATAAGCAGTTAACTTGTTCTGCAATTGCGAGGGTTCCGAGACCGGTTCTGCGATCAAGAGCTGCCCAGTTTGTGGGTCTTCAATAATGAGTGGTTTGTCTACGACGGGTACTAATTCAGATCCAAGGACAACTGGCAAGGTTTCTGGTTGAGATTCATTCAGCATTATGTAATCTGCTGGAGGCATTTGGTCAGAAATACTCCCGCCAGGTGCACTACCAACTATGCCAGATACGGGACTTAGAGCACCTAAACTGGAATCGCTGTCTTCCAGAGGTTTCAGAACGAAGGCCAGGCCCTTGTCTGTGACAACTTGTTTCTGGAAAGTTGGCTCTCCTGTTTGTTGAGGTTGTGGTAACATGCTCTGTGCTTTCTGTGAGAGCTGGTCCTCTTGACAAACAGGTTTAGAAGACATCTCTTGAGTTTCCTCTCTAGGACGGGCCTCCAAAGCTTCATCCTTGTTTGGATTCAGAATGGTTACTTTTCCGGATTCCTGTATATAGGCTGTGGTTTGGTTCTCAAGTTCATGTGGGTCCTTAACAGGCTCAGCAAGCATGAACTCTCCAGACCTTGGATCCTGAAGCACAAGTGGCTTTTCAGGTTCTGGAACTAACGTAACACCAGTGATTGTCGGCAATTTATCAGGGTGTAATTCCCGTACAACAACATAATCAGGTGTGGGTAGGGGTTGTCCGACACCCCCACCCGGTGTATAAGCTGCTACTCCAGTTAAAGGGCTAGACCCTGTCGCCAAGTCTGCGTTTTCAGGAAGACGTCGCAAAACATATGCTAATCCTTTATCTGTGAGAACGTGTGGTGTCATCCTGGCATCTACTGCTCTGAACGATTGTTCGCTTGAGCTTGGCAAAACCTGATCACCCAGTCCTGGACTTCTCTCAGGAGTTGAGGATGCTTCCTCAAGAGGTTGATCTTCCAAATCAGAAACATCTTCCCCATCAATGTCTTCTCCCATCTTAGACTGCTCATCAGCATCTTGGGACATTGGAAAGAGTTCAGGAAGCATGGAGGGGCTTCCTCGACGCATGAGCTGAGCCTGAACACCAAACTGTGGTCTTGCAATGAGCTGTAGGGGAGCATTCACCTTGGCATACGAAGCGTGGCGAGCAGCCATTCTGGTGCCGGCTTCCTCTCGCAGTTTCTCTGTCTTTTCATTGAGCTGAAGAATGTCATTTTCATAGGACTGAATTTCAGCTGCTAAAGCCTGAAATGAAAAAAGGAATTCACACTAATGATCTTTAATGTTTTACAATCTCAATCTTGAATAGATTAGTTTTGATTTTTCTTTGGAGTGAATTTGCTTACTCCTAATTAACTAAAAAAGAAAAAGAAAGGCGATCAGCATGGTTGTGCATGCTACCAGGTCTGCTGTTTCCGAAACCAGCCCCACTTGTAATCATCCAGTAATAGATATCAAGACACAACCAAGACCATTCCAGTCTTTTCCAAAGCATTATCACAAAGACACATATTTGGCTGGCATTGCCAGCCAAATATGTGTAAACCTTTGATACAGAGGCCAATAGACCGTATTCCTGAACGCGGTGATTTGGGGGAAACAAGGTGATTTGGGGGAAAATGTCCATAGATGACAGTAGAAAAGTGGGGGTATGTGGGGAAAAGTCGCTTACGCGGAGCGCGCAGACCTGCGTCGCGCGCACAGATTTCCATTCAAAATAAATGTTTGGAAGACGTGTGCGCGTAGCGCGTTTTGTGTTCGAACATAACGCACGATGGGCGCAGACCAGGCGCGGACCACTTGACAGCGCCCTCCACGTTCAGGAATACGGCCTATTCAACAACTGTTTTACCAATTTACACAAAAATCAAAAGAGTATGGGTATCAAACTTTCAGCATTTTGTGTTTCAAACCAAGCATACGGACCAACATGTCCCGAAACAGAAAGGTGGCAAATGGGAAAAATCAGAGATTCCACTCGTAGCAGGAAAGAGTCTGTGTAACTTGAACTAGTGGCCCAATGCACAAAAACAATTTCCACTGTATAGCAGGATGCTTGTTGCATGTTTCGGGACACTTTGGCTACTGGCTTGATGTTTTAAAGACAGCATACTGAAGGATTGCTACCTGAACTATTTATGGTTTTCGTGATATCGAGTAAAAAGGTTGCCGAGTTGGCATCTGCCCCATAGGTTTACGCACACTTCACTGGCAATGTTATAGTCATCCAATCCAATACACCTTTGCAAAATAACTTCTCAGTGCTACGGACACAGTGATTACCAAGGCTACACTGTGTCTAAAGCCCGGTTCATACTTCACGTGAAAGCGAACGCGAATCTCATGTCAAACAAGTTCGCGGCGAACATTCGCGCGAGTTGAAACTAGTTCAACTTTTTGCAAATTTACTCATTTCGCTGCGCGAAACATTCGCTGTGACGTCAAAGTAGCATTCACATTCGCTTTCGCATGAAGTATGAATCCGGCTTAAGTCTGACTAACATCGTGTTCAGCAAGCTGCCTCTTGATTTCCTCCATGGTGGTAGGCTCAATGGGTGATGCCATCTTATCCTGAGCAGCTTGAATCTTGGTAACCAACACCTCCAATTGGGTATCATACTCCTCCTGAAGGAAACCGAGAAGTAAATTCTTACGAATAATATTGAATGAACAAATTCTGATAATCCTGGTCCTGTCTGAACAAAAAGAAATCCACTCCTATAAAGTACTAAGGTGAAAATGCCACCCTTTGTGTTGCCAACGTTACTATGTCTACACTAAAAACAGTTAACTGTTTCTCTGCACTTTAGCAATGGACGTTTCGGATTACCAGCAAATGTTCAGAGCCAATTACCCTGGTAAAAATGTCCTAAGGCAAAGCCATGGGTTCCCCATGGGGTTTTGGACAAAACTCATGGTGGTGACTAAAAACACCATGATGATCCATGGGAACACCATGTTGAACACCATGGGAACCCCATTAGAACCCCATGGCAAGTGGCCAAAACCCTAAGGGAAATCGCCTTGGGACATTTTTGCAGATTTACACGCTAAAAATTACTATGAGGCCACCAAGGTTCGTCCTCTAACTCATGCTCCATTAATTTAGCGTTACGGATCAAAATTCAACAATCTATGACAAAAAAACCCAATGTATTTACTAAAAGATTAAAGTGCATTCCCAAAACTTGGTAGTAACATTTTCCATTGCCGTAAACTATGTTTATACATATTAATTATAACTCAACCAATAATACAGAAAGGAAATATTTTATTCACTGTCTACCGAGGCCAAAAGTTGGCCATGCACAAGCAAAAGTTCAGCTCATGCGAAAACCAATTGCACAAACACACAGAAAACCATATTTCGGCGATAATGTGAATGTGGCCTTATTGCACTGTTCCTTAAAGATAGATGACATGATTGGAAAACTTTCAAAAACAGGAACAACAGCATCACATAACTAAATATAATGATAAACTGCCATCTAGAAATTTCAGCTACATAGATGCAGCAATAATTTAGAAAACCATTAAATTCCAAGGAAGGTTTTTGTGTTGAAGGTATGGTAAAAAGGTCTGCACATTTTTTTTTTTTTAAAGCACCTTCAGTTGGTAATTTCTTCCACAAATGTACCATTTTACACGGGAATAATCATGTGGTGTTTGTTTACCATTGCTATCAACACTTTTAGTCGGGTTTTCCTTGTCAACTTTTGAAGTAAAATGTTGGGTTACTGCAAATGTTGGGGCTTTAACAACTAGGGGCTGTCCATAAAGTACGTACGCACGGAGGGGCGAGGGGGGGTTGTTGACATTGCGTACACCATGCATACAGGGGGGGAGGGGGGGTCCAAGCCAATGCGTATGTACGCAAACCGAAATTGTTTTTTTAGTAAATCGGGAAAGGATGGACAAGTTGACCATGGCTTCAGACCTTATGTACGAAACATATTAGACAGGCCACACATTTTTCTCACACATCTCACATTTTTCTCACTCCTCATATTAGGTTTTCCCATTAAATCCCCAGTTGAATGATGCTTGATGTGTCATTTTAAGTAAACAAAACAAAATGCAAAAGAAATCTATACATTTTGTCATTTATTTCAGACTTAGGTGGCGACATGCGAATCGTACTATGTAGTATATAGCACTATACATGTAGTACTGAACCATTTTTACCAATGCTGAGGTATATATGGAATGCGTATGCGTACAGGGGGGGGGGGGGGGGAGGGGGGGGGGGGGGGGGGGTGGGGGGGAGGGGGGTTGGAGCCACTGCGTACGCCATGCGTACAGGGGGGAGGGAGGGTCTAAAAAGTTGGCATTTTATGCGTACGTACTTTATGGACGACCCCCTACCTGCTGAACAACAGCAACTTTGAGTTTCTCTCTGTGGTCATCCGCAATCTGGTGAAGCTGCTCCAACTCAGTGGCAAGTTCCTTCAGCTGTGGATAAGGAACTTGTTCTGCTATTTGAGGTTCCACCAAAGAGACGGGTGTGACTTTGGTGGGTGTGGCGCTGGAAGGCTGGGTGGGCAGTGTGGGTTTGGCTAACACCAAGAAAGCATGCTGGATGTTGAGGGTTTCAACTTTTGCCTCACACCTTTCAAGAGCTGAGAGTAAATCCTTTATAAAACAAAGTGATGAAAACAAATTCATTTAATTGTAGAAACTTGTTTTTATTAGAATATGGTTTTATATATCACCCAGAATTTGATGTGAATAGAGTTGTAGAAGGTTCAAATTTAACGTCCGCAAGCCCGCCGCACACGAGAGCTATGTGCTGAGCCAAAATTCATTCGTGGCCGATGGCGTAAGGAGATAGCTCTCGTGTGCGGGCAACTTTCGTGAGCATTTGGTCACTCGTGCCACTTGAGGCAAATACCTAACGTGTTTGATAATTTTGGCCTTGCATGCCAAAAGTCTCATCGTGTGCGCTGAAATGAAAGGCAAGTGCTTACGACTCATAGACTGGATTCACGGTTCACAACGTTTAACCCACTGGTAAAACCACTCTAACACACGCCAAAATAATTGTGCGGAGTGCCAACCAGTCTTTTTGTAGTTGGTAAAGAACGCATGCGCGGTGTCCTGACACTGCAAAATGGCTGCGCACAGTGAGTTGGTGAACGATGTAACTTTGGAAGATCAATTGGTCGATTTATGGACACCGCGCACGAGAGCTATCTCCTTATGCCATCGGCCACGAATAAATTTTGGCTCAGCACATAGCTCTCGTGTGCGGCGGGCTTTAAGTTTCTAATGTTCACTAGCTTTAAGATGAAATGGTAAAACGAAAGGGTAAATGTAATTCGAAGGGCTTCCTGTATTACGATAGACAAATTAATACAGAAATACAGCATATCCAAACTTTAAAAGGAATCTTTTGATTACTTTAAATTCAGTAACCCCTACGTAGATGACAACAATGTATCTTCATGGAATACTGTGAAACCTTGAACCTCAAGCTAATTTGCTTGAAGACCAACTCTATTTTGCCATGCTATTTGCACAACCGCCGACGTTGAGGGCTGCGTAGGAATCTACGCAGTCTCGAGTATACCAACCCGTCGGGTGGACGTGTGTGTGATCGCTCGGGATAATCAATGGTTTTGAATTATCATCCATTAGCTGATATATTTCGAGGAAAATGAAAGTGCAGCAGTGTGTTACCTAGCGTCGAGTTTGGGATGTTTTGTAAGGCGAAATCAGGTAACCAGAGTAATTTATAGGCATTTAAACATTTGCGAGGTGTGGGCAGCACCGCGCACCAGTATCATTACGCAGCTTCAAGCAATCGCCGTTACCGCACGCATGGTTGGCACTACGTTGGGTAAGCCTACACGTACGTACATAGTCAAATTGGCTCTTTCTCAACAATGGTAGAGCGCGCTCCAGTAATTCCCTTTGAATTTTCGCGTGCCTTAAGCAATGCACCCCTCATTGGGCTTGCGTGTGTATTATAGGCTATAGTGCCAATATGCTGTGTGCGGGTTATGCTGCCTCGTCGTGTTTTATGTACCGGACAAGTTTCCAACTACATGTACTCGTTTGCTGAATGTGCTGAAGATGGACATGATTTACGCCTTAGTTGAGGTACGAATTGCTTCAATGCTTTATATGTCATAAGATATTATTCAGTTTTGGTAAAACATCCGTCAGGCCCATAAATATGGCGAATTAGGCCTAGTAGTCTCAGGCTCGTATTTTATAGGTATCACCCGTGTGGCGACGGGGGCCCAGTCATTCGACAGGTATACAGGTATACAGCCAAATATTTTGTACGTATACAAATGCATACGACTCTTTAATTAAGTTTGGGCTACTAAGCCCACCATGCACAAGTACGCATTATAACAATTAAAAAAAAAAAAAAAAAACCAAACAAAAAGGGCTAAGGGCAGTTTAACACACGCGTCTCCGAAACCGTGCTTTTCTCCGCCTTTTCATGGAGCCAGGCGGCCAAGGTACAGCGTGGGTCGGAGAAGGCATGGGCAGGTGAAATGTTTTCGATAATTGGCGTTTACACAAACAGTTTCCGAAATTTCAACTTTCTTTGTTGCTTTTTTCGTGCTCCCTATAGGAAACGGCGGATGCCAAGGATGGTTGGCAAGACATCGACCAATTGCAAGGTCTGGAAGACCGCTGGAGGGAGAATTTGTTCACCTTGGCGTCCTATGGATCTATATGGAGGACAACGCCGAGATCTGGACCGAATGCTCCAACGGGTAAACAAGGCTCAGGGTGCAATGCTAGCATGTTTATAAACGGGGCACGCCCTTGAATCATGGGAATTAAAATACCAGTTTGGCAGGTTCGTTAGATGATAGAGGGCGGGCCTCTTTCAAGATTCGTAGTTCGGAAAGTGCCCTCACAATTCTTGTTTTGTTATTGCTCGAGCATGTATAGCGAGCGCAATATAACAATAAAAAAGGAGTCAGCCTAGCACTTGGGAAATCTGGTTCTGGCCTTTTGTTTCAAGGTACCTGTGTTAGCGCCCTCATAGGTAATGGAACAGGCCCTAAGTGGCAAGTGAATGGACTCTTGCTTACTAAATGTATGAAGTGGAGGACGGGCCCCCAAACGCGCAGTTTAAGCGCATCTTTTGTTAGGCAATTTACGAAGCACGGGTTGGGCTTCCGAGTATCAAGGCCTAGATCGTATTTCTATGGACCAGGACTGGTCCCTGAGTACATGTGGGCTATTTCACAGTGGGTGGTCATTTGAGTAGATTACAGTTTAACCCATCCTGGATAACTTTATCAGTGCATATACATGTTATGAGTGATTTTATATGACGGGTAATATGAAGGACAAGCTACAGAACTATTTTTACATAATTCTACGAGTTATTCGTTTTTAATTTCTCTATTTACATGCACTTTTAACACCATTTTGGAGTCTCATTTCAAGTTTTGCATTAGTTTAAGTGCAATCATTTGTTGATGATGCATTATTGTGGTGATCATTTGGTGATCAATCATGGATATATAGTGTTCAACAATATTGTGAAACTTGGGTTGGTGTAATTCGGTCAACAAAAAAAAAAAAAAAAAAAAAAAAAAAAAAAAAACAAACAAACAAACAAAATATGGTAATGTCCTCTCCAGGTCAAGGTATTCCACACAATGGAATAGTTTGGAGATATGTACTCACAAAGATGTTTGTATCATCACATGACACATTTGATGGAGTAAATATGACAATTTGATCGTGGAAGAGATTTGAGTAAATTTTATCAAGATCATATTCAGGGTTCTGGAAAATCCGTTAAACATTTGTCCTCTCCAGGACAGCATTCAATTGTAATATAACATGTCAACCATGATTGAAATATTTCGTTGTTAGGTTTGTAAAATTAACAGTACCATTCCTTCTAACAGGACAGTGCATGGCATTACCATTTCAACATTTAGTCTGGCCATTATATTGTGATATTCTGTGTTTAACAAAATGTCCTCTCCAGACAACCAATTACAAATTATTATTTCAGTAAAAAAAAAAAAAAAAACAAAAAAAAACAAAAACACGTTAATCATAATGCCACGCTCTGATATTTTTTTGAATTATTAGTATACATCCTGAAGTTTTTAGATCAACAAACTTTTGTGAGTTGGACAAGTTTGAAATTTTACCCCGATTTGCCAGTGAGACTGAAAGTGTACACTTATTGTGAAATAGCCCATGTCTCAATTTCCAGTTCCTTCGAGGAGACAGAGCATGGGCCTCTGAACGCTATGCTCTTGTTCGTGAGCACGTCAATTATACTGAATGATAGATATGTGTCGCCATTAGGCAGCAAGCATAGATGCACTGGGGGTTTGGCTTGACAATACTTAAAGTTTCGTCATAACCCCAGTCAGAATCTGTATAGGCCGAGGACGGGCCTCTAAAGGGCAAGTTCAAAGTACCCATAGATTACATGTGTACTTGCCGAGATCGGGCCTCTGAATACTAAGTGGTAATACATATTCCACATGTACTCGGTACTAGACAGAGGACGGACCGAGTAAATATTGCCCACGTACTCTATATACTAGATAGAGGGCGGGCCTCCCAATGCCAAGTTTAATATGCTCATAGCTTGCATGTGTACTAGGCAGAGGAGGGCCTCTAAATGCCAAGTTGAGATGCCAAGTTCTGATGTGACGCTAATTTTGGCATGGGTACCCTTTACTAGACAGCCGACCTCTGAATTAGCGTATCCCTATTAATATGCGCTCTTATTTGGTATTGGTACATAAGGGCGTGTACATAGGCAGAGGACGGGTCTCTGAATTCAAAATTTCAATAAAAATCAATTTTATGAATGCCAAATTTTAATGTGCCCATGTTTTCTATGTGTATAGATACAGGTACTAGGCACAGACGGGTCCCTGTATGTCAAGTGTAATATACCCATAAATGGCGTGTGTGCTAGAGGACGGGCCTCGGGACACCAAGCTTAAAGTCGCATTGCCCGTGTTTCGGTGAAAGGATTAAAAATAAAAATTAATTTACACAAGCGAACGAATTTATAAAGCTTACGTGTCTCTGTAACGGAAAATATCAAAAACTTAAGTTTCCGACGGCGGGAGTTGGAGATGCAGGCCTTTTTCTTGAAACGTGCTTTTCATGTTGTGCATGTGCGCGTGCGCTCGTATGTACATGGTGTGTGTGCAATGTGCACATGTGCGCGCACATGTGCATTTGCGTCATGGCCCTGTCGATTGGGTGACCTGCCAGCCATTTGGTCGTTTCTTGTTTTTGATCGACTGGCGTTGGTCCTTGACGGATTTTTTACGTTCTTGGTGCCAAGTGGGGGCTGATAACTTTTTCTATTCGGGAAAGTTACCTATTTTACCCTAAAAAAAAAAAAAAGGCAGTGCAACTTTGATGAGCATTTATATTGCAGGTGCGATACACAGAGGGCGGGCCTCTGTATGAATGTACCCTTGATTTGCATGTGTACTCGGTACCAGGCTGAGGGCGTGCCTCTGAATGCCAGGCTTATGGTACATGTGCAATGTAACCATATTTTGCGTATTACAATCGGGTCACGGTCTTAGATGAGAGACATTCTATGATTTGAAGCAAAAAAGCCCCTTTTCCCCTTGTCCAATCAAAATGTTTTATATATGAGTGGGACGGGAATTTTATGTAGTTTATTCATAAGTGCGAGTTGAATCTGTGTGTCACAGAGAACGACTGTGCCGTTCAATTCAGTGAGACAACCTACTGAAAAATGATCAGTAATCGTGTTGACCTCCATTGACTTTGCCGATTTTGAGGTTCAACACCTGTTCTTTGAGTGAAAAAAGCCCCTTTTCCCCGTGCATCATATATTTTATGAAATAATAACCAAACTAAAGGTAATACTCTGTACTTTGAAATGCATAGCGAGTTGGGGAGAAACATAGACGTACTTTTTTTATGTACTCACAAAAGTTCGCAGTGAGGGGCTGTTTTCCGTGTCATTTTCCTGCGCTGAGCGTAGGGTCACGGAGCTCAGCGAGCAGATGCGCGCCAGTTCATGGTGCAAATGTACTTGGCAGAGGACGGGCCTCTGAATGCTATGTTTATGGTGCAATGTACTTGCCAGAGGACGGGCCTCTGAATGCTATGTTTATGGTACAAATGTACTTGGCAGAGGACGGGCCTCTGAATGCTATGTTTATGGTGCAATGTACTTGGCAGAGGACGGGCCTCTGAGTGCTATGTTTATAGTGCAATATACTTGGCAGAGGACGGGCCTCTGAATGCTATGTTTAAGGTACAAATGTACTTGCCAGAGGACGGGCCTCTAAACGCTATGTTTATGGTGCAATGTACTTGGCAGAGGACGGGCCTCTGAATGCTATGTTTGTGGTACAAACGTACTTGGCAGAGGACGGGCCTCTGAGTGCTATGTTTAAGGTACAAATGTACTTGCCAGAGGACGGGCCTCTGAACGCTATGTTTATGGTGCAATGTACTTGGCAGAGGACGGGCCTCTGAATGCTATGTTTGTGGTACAAATGTACTTGGCAGAGGACGGGCCTCTGAATGCTATGTTTATGGTGCAATGTACTTGGCAGAGGACGGGCCTCTGAATGCTATATGTTTATGGTACAAATGTACTTGGCAGAGGACGGGCCTCTGAGTGCTATGTTTATGGTGCAATGTACTTGGCAGAGGACGGGCCTCTGAATGCTATATGTTTATGGTACAAATGTACTTGGCAGAGGACGGGCCTCTGAATGCCATGTTTGTGGTACAATGTGCTTCTATTTCGCATACTCTGTATTTGGCAGAAGACGGGCCTCTGAATGCCATGTTTGGGGTACAGTGTACTTCTATTTCGCATATATGTACTCTGTACCCGGCAGAGGGCGGGCCTCTGTATGCCATGTTGATGGGCCTTCGCTAGCACGCTGATTTTAATGTGGTCCAGGGGCACCTCTTTGTGCCATTTTGTGAATCCCAAAGTTCAAGTACCCCGTTCGCAAAGTTTTGCTAAAAATAAAAAAAAAAAAAAAAAAAAAAAAAACCAACCAGTACCATTGAGTACCAGTGGTATTTGAAAATGCTGGAGAGTCATCTGTGTGAGAGATTTTGATCAATCTTTGATCCCATCGCTACGCACGCAGCGAAGCGGAAACGAGGCACCTCCCAGTGGGTAATTTTCAATGGCAAACCAAGTGGCTTGCCAGTCCCCTTTACACCCACCCCGCCTGAGGTTCTCTCTGGTAGACTACAGGTAGATTTATAGGCGCTCGGATTCAGAGATCCAACTTTTTTGTAGCCGGCACATTAAGCAATGATCCTGGTGCTTTGGGACGATATCTTAGCAGAGTCACCCAATAGGGACGAAGTTCATGGTTGGCTTCATCATGGAATTAGTCTGTATAATTTTTTCCAGTCGTTTCATGGCAGATACAGGGGCAGGAATTGCTGTTTATAATTGCCCACCGAAAGGTATTTTAAATGCGCTCATTTGTCAAGATTATGTCGCCCTTTTCATAGACACAATCACCAGGCGGTGGATAGAGGGCTCTATATACGTTGTGGGTAGGGTCAAGGAAGTACAGCCGCCGAAATGTGTGACTGCCTTGACAGTCTGCTTCTATATCAATGAAGGGACCTAATCTTTGGCGCAAGGACACACCCTTCAGTTTGGTACCTTTAGGCAATGTTGTCAGACCCATAACCAAAGGCGATATTTTCTCAAGTACCGACAACAGCCAGGGATACAAGCAAATCTTCTTGACCAAGGAGTCCAGAACCTTTTCCGGCTTCGAGTGGGTTTGGTTTAAAAAATAAAAAAAACAGTGCATAAGTTTACTCATCCATTGGCTTTTGTCTTCCTGCATGGCTTAAGAACAGAGGTATACATACAGAAATATGGATAGACGACCGTTTCATTGGCAAGTGCCATCCCAGCGATGGAGGGCAAAAGTATACGAAGGTTTAAAACACTTCACTCGTGTTTGTTTTATTGCGGTGTGAACAGGACATGCATGGGGACGGTTCCTACATCAGAGCTCTAAGGGCCGTTTACGTCGTACGCTACATACAGTTAAAGCTCGGCTTGTTCAGCAACTTAAAGAAAAGTCATCGGCAGCCATCGAACAGCATGGTGCATCTCGGGTTCGGCATCTGCTCCAAACCCTATCATTTCCGATTCCTGAGCATAAAAAGGTATCATTCGCTGAGGTACGAGAGACAAATTTTGCGGGAGGATAAAATGCTCTAAAAACAGATGCAACGTTTTGTGGGCAAAGGCCAAAGTTTTGCTCTGGTGTTTGTTTGTTTCTGAGGGAATGCTCCTCCTTCATATCTACACTTGATATGATCTCGTGCCTACGCCTCTGTCACCACAAGTGCGGGAGGAGATTCTATTTTGGAGGTTTGTCGATAGCTTCTCGCAGCTGATCCCTTGAAGTCAAGGCCGCCACCTTGCTATCGCATTGCACTGTCCGCAGACGCATCTGGCTATAAATAGGGCGGTAACCTAGTCTTACCAGACGGTAGTGTAAGTTTCTGAGATTACTGGTCTGCAGACATTTTGGGACACACGGGTATGTGTCGCAAGGAGGCCCTTGATCTATATTTTGTGTGGCTCTCAGTCTTTGATTCGCTATGGAACTTGATGGTGGATGTGGTTGGAGATTCCAGAAATGTGGTGGATGCTTGGACTGGCCTCCGAGCTAGGTCTAAACCGCTTTCAAAAATGTTGAAGTTTAAATTTTTGCTTTGCCCTCTCCTTGGAGGCAAATTTTTCGCTCAAGTTGACCTAGGTCCCATCTGGTAGTCCCACAGGTTTTCACCTTTGATTTGATGGCACTTTCGTCAAATGTCCCGGCGCGCAGGAACGGGTCTCCACTCAAGTTCTTCCTTTCGCCTGTCAGAGGCAGGTCAAGCAGGGGTTTTTAGAATACCCGTCTTCTACGGGATATGTCCCGAATTTTTCAAGGGCTGGGGTTTGAGCTCTGGGCCTTCCAGTGCTACTTCCCACGTATTGTCACCCCCCCGAATGGATAGCGCTTACGCTAAGCGTCACCATGTTCTCCTTGTGTCTGACTCAATGTTCAGAGAATTCAAAGGATTCGGCTGGCCCAAGGCATTGAGCGTGCAAATGTTAGCCAACGGAGGCACAACAATGGCCCCGTTATGTAGACATCTGGTGGTATCTTGCAGGGCTTTTCAGCCGGAGGTGGCTGTTCTGCGCGGAGGCATAAATGATTTCAGCCGATTGACCGACCCTTCGCAGGGTGTACTTGACGTGGTAAGGGTTTTTCGCGCTGTTGCCCAACTGATCAGGGAGAAAATTCCCAATATGCATATTTGTTCTTTCCTCAAGGTGCCAAACCAAGATGGTGGACATCAATCGCTCAGTCGCCGTAGTCAACTCATTATTGAAAGAGGTCTGTCATGAATGCTAGCTGGCAGTTTTTTCTCGAACGATTACATCGTGGAGCAGGATCTTGCGGACATTGTGCACCTATCGATGATGGGATATCTAAGCTCCAGCGCAGGCTGCGGCTGTTTTTAGATCCGTTTCGGACTTGCCCTCGGGAATTGCGATACAATGCTAAATTTCTTCTTCAATCATGCCCTCCCCTTCTTCACGAGAGCGTTTTGGTATCTTTTTGAAGATGATCAGTGCGGCAACCAGGCTGACAAAACTAGGAAACGAGTTGGATACGGAGGGATATGGAGTGCAAAAGAGCAGACTTATTTGCAGCATTAGACCGATTTCTGCGGGAGCATCAAAGCAAATGATGCTGTACTGAAGGGGAGGATCGGGAGTCAGTGACATCACTTGACATCATATGCTTTTTGATCGATCGTGACTCAGAAGGTCGCACGCAGATTCACGGCTTAGGGTGAAAACATTTGGGTAAGCACGGGATCTGCGGCCGATTTCACGAATCCTTACGCACTGCGTAAGTCCGCTTGCGCAACATTTTATTGCGTAGGCTGCGCAACATTCCTGTGAAAATTACACGCAAGCTATAGGGCTTGCGCCATTTTGCAAAAGTTGCGCAGGCTGCGCACTCTTTCGTGAAATCGGCCGCCGCTCTTGTGGGTGCCCGCTTATATTAGCGGCATGCACCGTGGACTCTTATGTTGGGCAGATAAGGGCATACTTTAACTCATTCGGTAAGACCGAAGTCTGGCGAGTGGGATAAAAGTTCGCAAACCCTTGCATCTCTCACCAAGTTCGTAGATACATGAACGCAATGCAGCTGGAGCAGGCTGAGTCTCACATTACTTCAAAGCAGGCAATTCCATTGTTTTCTGATAAGTTACGATGGTCGGTGAAAGAGATAACTGACCGATCCTGGAGACTTGGCAAAGGCGAAGGTCTTTTCCCCTAGCGCTACGTGGTACAACGAGACTTGGCCCTTTTCCTCTGCCTATAATGGGCCGGAGACAGAGCTGGTGACCTAGGAGGAATCGGAACCTGAAAAATAACAAGGATCGAAGGAGGCGATTTTTTATTCAACCACACTATTGGCAAGACGGTAAGTGAGGGTGTCTCATCATTGATAATGATTCCAAAGTTGCAGGACCAAGGAAAGATGGATCCAGTCGGCGCAGTTCAAAGTCTGGTTGATCTTTCGCCCCTTGGCGGCCAATCGCAGAGTCCTCGTAAACAAACCCTTCGCCTGTTAACGGACCGAATTCACGGCTGAAGATGTATTTTGCCGCAACAGACAACCCTGAAAACCAGCTTTTGAGAGCGCACAACAGCCGTGCCATGGGTAGCAACCACACTGCGGCTCCTGGATGCATCGGACGAGCAGGTGATGGACCACTGCCAATGGGCGTCGCGGAAGACGTACAAGCACTATACCCAGGTTGAGAGAGTTATGAGGCGTCAGAGCACGGTCCAGGTATTACGCGACGCCGTCTCCACAGCTGAACAAAGTCCAATGGCAGATATCGTCGGACAATTCTATAGGCGTCTGAACTCGGGCCTCGGGGCCCGCGTAGCTTTCCCGCCATCTACATGCAGCTGATATGTCTAAAAATGCCATCACCTACTAACAAAACTACCCATTTTGTTTTTTAATCAATTTTATAGGCAGCGACAGCTTGAGAAAAGAAAAGAGAAGAAAATAAAATGAAAGAAAGGCAGCAAGACAACTAGTCCAGTTTTTCTTTCCTTTCTATCTGATTCAGTCTCCCGCTTTCGTTTGAGGTTTGGGTAAGGATTGGGGTGTATTTGGGCAGGTTTGGGGGTTCTCGGCGGCCTAAGAGGGCAGGTTTTGGCGAAATCCATCTAACCCATATCTAAACCCTATAGATGCCGGAGTCGGACGGAAACAAAGGCGTTGTGCAAATAGGTTACTATTTGCACAACCGCCGACGTTGAGGGCTGCGTAGGAATCTACGCAGTCTCGAGTATACCAAGGTGGCAGGTGGGGAGTATTTGAACGAGAAGGAACGAGTCGGCAGAGGACGGTATACGGTTGTATGTCTCAACGGTGGTAAGATAATAGTTTGGCCTCGGCGGCCAGCTTCTGGTGAGTATTATTATATATATACCTTTTTTTTCCCCGCCCACCCGACCTCCTTCCTCATTGCTGAGCTTTCCTATGGCTTCGGTTTCTATGCTCAATCCATCTAACCCATATCTAAACCCTATAGATGCCGGAGTCGGACGGAAACAAAGGCGTTGTGCAAATAGGTTACTGTCAAAGTGTGCACGGAAAGTTGACCTCCAGTTGAAATATTCACAAAACCAAACATAGGTGCACATAACTATCTGTCCAATTCTCTTTAGCCTCCTATTGACTCTCACAGACGCCATCTTTGTATGAAAAATACAACTGCGTATTATTCGTATCGTGTGTTGCCTCTGAAAATTGAAACGACACGGTTTTACTCACACAAAAATCTTCGCGATGTTTACGTCGCCATTTTGGATCTGGCGCTGAACCATCTCTCAACAAAGATTCCACAGATCTCGATCAGGATATGCGCAAAGTGAACAAGTTCACCGTGTATCTGCGCAGATCTGAATCTGGATCCGTCCGAAACAAACACGCCCTTAGTCCGACGCCTTTGACATGACGACTTTGCAGATTTAAATCAAGTTAAGCTAACCTTGGGTATAGCTTGGTAATCTTAGATGGGAACTGAACTCTTTTTGCGTTAAAGGGGCTTTTGAGTTATCAGATTTTGACTTGATTTCACTCGAAATGGATATCCTACCCACCTCCTGTGCCTTCATCTGCTGATACAGGCCCTTAGTCTCCAGTTCAGGTGCAAACATGGCCGCTTTAGCTTGAGACATAGTCGCCGCTAGCTCCTGCACCTCACATCCATGTTCCTCCCATTTCTCAGCAGCCTCCTCAAGAACTGCTTTCCGTTCTTCAGCGATACCTTCAGTGTCGTTGGCTTTTTCTGTCAGGGCAGCTGCATTCTGAGATAGGTCTTCGATGTCACAGATGTGGGAGAGGGCAGCAGTGGTCGACTTTAATGTGTCTAGTTTCTTTGTGATGTCTGGTACATCAGCCAGCACATTCTAATTTTGAAAAGATAATTACAATTGTAAGAACACATGTTTTATTAAAATTGGACAGTTATGCAATCAAACACAGGGTGAGAGAAAAATCACACGGTCCCATTGGAATTTGAACTCGAGGCCTCTAACACACAGGGCACGTGCCTGACCAGGGGCCAATTTCATAAAGCTGTTTAGCAAAAAAATGTGCTTAATCAAAAATTTGTTAGCTTTATAAAAATGGGTTAACAGTCAAAATTGTAAGTCAACTTGTGTTCTTAGCAAGAATAGCAGATATTCTTGTGAAGAACACAAGTTGACACGCAATTTTGACTGTTAACCCATTTTTATAAAGATAACAAATTTTTTATTAAGCAAATTTTTTTGCTAAACAGCTTTATGAAATTGGCCCCAGTTGAGGTATGAGGCGTAGTGGTATACTACCACAGGTTTTTCTCGGGAACCCAACTAGGATTTTATGTGTAATTAAAATAAAGAAAATATGACTGAACTGAGATTCAAAGTCCTGGTTCAGCACACCTCACTCAACCAACCGAGCTATTTAGCCCAACGTTGGCGTTTTTTAACACAGCCTTTCTCCAAAGCAAAGTGACAAGGTAAACCAAATACAGACATAAAATAACACCCAGTTGGAAAAAACAAAATAGAACAAAAGGGTCATTCCATTGTAATGCACTGTATCAATCATCTCTGCAGGTGGGCAACTTTTGAATCAGTATTACTGCTAAACAAAGAATATTATACCTCTGAAAATGTTATAAGTTTTAGTTAATGAGTGGGGGATTAAATTTCAGGAAAGGTCATTTTAAGATCACGTGATCCACAAGGTCAAATTCGAGGTCATAGCAAAGGTCAAGGGTCAATGCACTCCAACATAATTCAATCCCAAAAATAATGGCAAATTTGGAATCCTTGACTAATCCGCTTTCCAACAACACCAATGTTGTGAAGATTAGCTCAGTAGTTCTTGAGATATGAGGATTCAAAATGCACGTCCATGCCGCTTTTAGCAAAAAATTCCAAAATTCGGGGAGCCGTATCTCCGAAATCACCGGTCCGATTAATCTAAATTTTGATATTTGGTGCTGTGGGATCCCAATTAACAAGTATACCAAGTTTCATCAAAATCCGTGAGGGTCAGGTTTAACCCATTGGGTGATTTTACATGGATGACCCAAAAACAAAATAAAGCACAAATTAATTCACGGATGGGACATCAAAGATTGGTTCGCTGTCATATTTCTGACAAGAAACGCTATAATAAATCATTCCACAAACCTTGTGACAGTCTAACTGTGACTGGATAACCTGCGGACTCGTCACATCCAGGATTGGTTCAGTCACATTACTGCTGTCGTCTACCCACGATGCAATACACTCAAAGGCTTCGTGATATTCATCCCACAGCGCCACAGACTCTGCCAGTTCAATGTCTTTTTGTGATGCTGCATGATCGATATCTGCCAGTTGCTGCTGGAGGTTGGACACTGTGTCGTGGACATGTTGTTTCTCAGAGGGCTGGTTGGTTTGGTTGGCCAGTCCCTGGGTTTGGTGTTGGATGACATCTAGGACTGCTTTGGCTTCTTGTAGGTTTTCATAGGCTTCCTGTTGTCAAATACAAGAAAATTAATTGTTTAAAAAGAGGGCTATTTCACAGTAATCGCGACATGGGTTTCAAAATTCAGTGCAGGCTGACGACAACCACAAAGTTTCCTCCATGAGTGCACGATTTCTTGACCCAGCAACCTTGTTTGCATAGGGGTCATTCCTTGAAGACGGGACAGTGTCCCCCTTACGTCGTGATACTTCTGAAGTTGATTTTTTATAACTACCGGACTTCAGAGAACGATTACCCTCGGCATATAAAGAATATATGACCTCATGAATCGAACACCACCTTTATCTGTTGATACTACCCAAAACATAATGAGAATGATTCAATAAACTAGTGTGATCTTCTAAATGCAAGTGTGACATTTTAAAACTTTTAGCTCAAAATGAAACAAAATTCGCTCATAATGTAATTTGAATCGATAAAGTCCACGTTCTACAGCTGGGTAAAATCAGCACCTACCTTTTCTAGATCGCAACTTGTCAAAAAGACTTGAAATGTAATCGCGAGAGTTGAAAAATGCCTTGGATTCCCCCTTACGTAGTGAAACAAATTTCTTGAATATTTTCAAGACTATGCTACCAAGACATGTCTAACCGTTTGTAAATTATTTTAAATATTCTACATTATTTAGAAATTGCACCGAAATTTCTTTAAACAATTTTGTTAACTTGAAAAGGCCATTTTTACAAATGCATCAAAATGTCAAACTTTGGCTCCTATTTTTATGGAAATATCCACATGCAAATGTCATGAAACAAAATAGAAACGTGACTGCGACAATATTTGTCCCGTATGTAATACAGGGAAAATTTGCTAATAAGATGAAATATCGGGAAGTCTTCTGCCCTGACATGTACAACAACTTTTTGGTTGTTTGAAATGGGCAAACTTACTTCCACTTTACAACTTTTTGGTTTCCATATAAAGTGGTATTATGATGCTCTGTCATGTTCATTAGAATAGAGTTTTCCATTTTCCAAATGCCTCTCAAAAGATACTGCTTCTAACAAAAAGAGCATACACATTACAAGTTTGCTTCAGTGAATGAAACAATCTCTTTGTTGAGTGAGTGAGCGAGTGAGTTTTGGGTTTAGCGCCGTGCCGGCATAAGTGGCCATATTCACGGCGGGAATATGTAAATATATAAAACAATAGCTAGTAATGAAAAATAATCATGTGAACTGTGGAGAAAATACAAACTTGGAGTCAGAAGGAACGATTATCACGTAGGAAAAGAATGAGAGACATTTCAAAAGGATTGAAGAACCAATGTATAGAAGTATTGCGGTAGACTGATTCTGGGCAGTTTTCCAGGAGAATCCCATGGGATGCGGGCTATGGAGGATCCCCCAGACATGGCACTCTCTTTGTTGAATGAAACTATTTGGCTTTGGATTATAATCTTCAGTGAATTTAGAAAATTGTTCCATCAAATCTTCGTCAATCAAATTGATTTCCGAAATGTGAACCAGGTTTTGGACAACGTAATGTTGATCAGTCTTATGACTTTTTCTGAATGCAAAAGCGACCTAAGAAATGCATAGGGGGCAGTTGGTACTACGGGCATCCCAAACTATTTTGTCCAAGACTGTAGCGGTAGAACAAACCTCAAGTGCTTTCTTTCCGTCAGGCACATCCGAGACAGTTTCTTGCACCACCTCTGTCGCTCCTTGTACAACATCCTCCACTCTCCTCAGGTTACCGTAGAAATCTTGCCTCAGTGTTTCTGCATCCACAAGGCTCTTCTCAACGGTTTCCATGATTTCAGAGAGTTGAGCTTGCTGGATATGCAGCTTTTCTATCTGATGAGCCACTTCTGGTGGAGGGGCAACTTGGAGGTCGTCGTACTTGGACTGTTGGGTGTCGGTGAGGGTTTCTGAAGCCTGATTCAGTGTACTGAGGTTGTTGGCTAGGTCCTGTTTAATCAGAAATCAGAGAGAGTAAAACTGCTTCTTGACAAACAAAAAAAGTATGGTGTATTTTGGGCATATTGAGTAGTGGTCTCATGCCCCAAACTGAAGGTCCTGTGGTAAGTGTACTCTTGGTGGGCCCTTTGGGCAAGGTTGCCATAAATTGCCTCTCTCCACCCAGGAGCAAATAATATGCCTGTGGGGGTAGTGAATATGTTTGATTATAACAGGCAGCCTGGGCTGTATGCTCTACAGCGAGTTGGGAAGTTTTAATGAAATGATATAATTGAGCCCTGTGACCAGGGGTAATGATGTGAGCTCCCTGAGCACCGTGCTTGGTGGATTTGTGTATAATGTAAGAATTCATCAATATTATCATTGAAGGTATATAGTATTGATATTGAGAGATGAATTTAGAAACACGAGAAAATTGCAGTGCCCCGACTGGGATTCAAACCCAGGTCCTTGGCTTACATGGCCAATCCGGCGGGATGCCCAGATAGCTCAGTTGGTAGAGCAATTGACCATGTAAGCCAAGGACCTAGGTTCGAATCCCAGTCGGGGCACTGCAATATTATTATATTATTCATGTGCCAAGTAGGTTGGCCAAGACAGGTAATGGTACCCATGTCCCACAAAGTTATCTTTGACTAACGAAGAAAAATTACAAAATATAGTCAAATGAAGAAAAAAAAAGAAGACATTTGACAACGCACCCTTTGTTCGTTCATCTTGTCCTGAACATCCTGCAGTTGTGGGCCTACACTCTGGACCAGCTTTGTCAGGTCATTCAGTAGTGTCTCCAGGTCAGTCAAAACAGCTTCAGTCTTTGTGGTAAAATCTTGCCTGTCGGTGAGTTCTTGTTGGAGGGATGACGTGGTTTCATCAGCTAAACACTGCAACCTGTTGCATCAACAACTACACGTGTGAAACTTTAAAGGAACACACCGGCTTTGTTGGGCTCGAAATAGACCCATACATTATTCTGAAGAGTAAATTAGATATATCCTGAAAAGATGCCGTCAAATTTGGCCGTTTTTGAGCACTTCAAATTCAAGATCACGTGACAATTTCGGAACCAAATTCTGGTTCCGAAAAGTCATGTGGTCTTGTGAGTTAGTTGTATTTCCAGCCGTATAAAAGTTTGTTACTGCAGAACTGCACCAAATTCAACTCTGATTTTCCCCCAATATTTATAAGTAATTGACAAAAGAGAGACTATTTATACAGGTATGAAACAAAGTTAAACATAAGTATGAAAATTCGAACATAATTGTTTGTTTCGAGAGTCCGGAGAACGGGAGCGAGCGCGTGCTACGGCAGGCTACCGTAGAGTGTAGGATATTTGCCCCGCGCAGCACGGCAAATAGCCTGAGTTGCTTCGGTGTACGTTCGTGAAGAAAAAACATGATGCCAACTCCTCAAAAGAAAAAGGAAATTCCTATTCGGTCATCCGGGCTGTCCAGTGAAATCGTGAGCAGAAAATTGGAGATATCCTGAGCAGGAGAAGAGCGAATCGTTTGTGACAAAGTCGTGAGGCTCGGGCGTAGTTGCAACGGCTGGTAAAGCGTATAACCCGTCTTTTGACCGTTTTTTTTAATTTTGCACTTCTTTAGTAAATTACGGGATATTTTGATGATCTTTTTTTACAACGACCATCAAAAAAGTATTGCCAATGCTGCTACATCACTAAATCATGTAAACAGTAGGCCGGTGTGTACCTTTAACCTTCTTCAAAGCCATTTTCATAGTTTTTTGGAATTTTTAAAGTTTAGGCTGCAATGTACATGTAAGTCACAATTTTTTCATGGGGCCCAATGTTTTGCAAAGAAATTTGCATTTCAAGATTAAAAATTTTCAACCCAGAAATTGCTTGCATGTTTGGCTATCTTTTGCAGTCAATAAAATGGATGAATAAAGCATATAAAATAGAAGTACATTCACAAACACTGGGACCAAAATATTAGGAAAAACTAATTAAAAAAAGACACTATATGTATGAGAAACTTTGCCGTAAAAACAAGGAAAAAAGCCAGAACAATGTGAAATTCTTGTTTCACTGCAGTTTTATGGTAGTTTCACAATTTAAAAGTAGGTGAAACTGTTTGCTGAACAGGGAAATTGAAATCACTGTGAAATTGAAATCACAGTGAAATTTGCATGAAATCCCCATGAATTTTTTGAGACTAGTCCTAAGCATGTTGTGGTTTTTAATCCCCTGAACAAGGATAATCCCTTAATGGATCTAATAAACTGTCCACAGGAATAATGGGCCATCTTATTAAGAGGTACTAAATTAGCCTTAATCTAATTGGCATCTCAGTAATCCTGTTTAAGTCCCCTCTTCCTGCACAGTGAAAGCACAGTGAAAGCACAGTGAAATTACACTGAAAATGACAATAACACTACTGACAGAAGCCCTGTAAAAATGCAGTGAAATGATTTTTCTGTGTTCTGGCTTTGCATAGTGTTTTCATGGCAAAGATTCTCAGAGTGAGAACAACAGAATCCGATCCCATTAGTGCATTTAGTTATTTGCATGTTAGTATACCTGTTGGGAAAGAATTGAGAAGTTGATCATTGCTTCAGACCTTGTGTACAAAACATATGAGACTGGCTGAAAAAATGTTTCCTCACAAAATTTTAAATTTTTCTCACTCTTAAATTATGGTTTTTTCATCTCAATCTGCACCTACCGATGCTTGATGAGTCACTTTAAAAAAAAAATAAAACAAATATGATCAACTTCTCAATTCCTACCTACCTGTTATGTTTTGCTTGTACATCAGCTATTTCTTGCCTTACTGGCTCAATGATGCTTGCATCATCCAGATCAAGCAGCAGCTGCTGACCTGCTTCCTGCAACCTGGCCACACTGGGGTGTCCTTCACTCAGCTTAACACTGCTTTCCTGAAAATAACATAATAACAATTTGTGAAAATCTTTGAGAAAAATCACACACCTTGACTTTTTGTAGAACATGGTAAAATGAGCCAGATGTTCGGGAGTCTGCATGGGCCAAGTTTTTTTCCAAAAAAAACATGCAAGCAGCTGATCCAGGATTATTAAAATACAAAAATACAATAGAAATTACAGGCGGCACCCGAAAATTCCAAGCAGTACCCAGGTGCTGTCAAGAATGTCCATTGTATTTTCGCATTTTAATGGCCTGGAACCGCCGCTGATCTCCGGTTATGGTCATGAAATCCTGGCTCCGACTGTGTGACATCCAACTCATTTCACCAGATTGGGTCACAAATAATTTGCATTCACGTGTTTTACTGTGAGGTCTAAAAATCCAAGTCTTGCAAAAAGATAAATGAAGGCATTTCTAAGTAAATGAAAGAGTGAAGTTACTAATAAGAGTGAATGTTACTAATACTCACTATTGATCACGTTCAAACGACATCACTTCCTACAAATTGCCACGTGCATCATGATTTTGAGCGTATTTTTTTGTGAAGCGCATCGGTTGCACCGTATTTCGAACAGATTTTGAGCAACATGCGTGCTCGTTTGGAACATGTTCCAGCGTGTGCGTACTTTATGGCGTTTAACACGCAGTAGCAATTTTTTCCTACGAATAGACTTGATAAATTAGTAAAAAAACAGAAAAGAGCTCACCTTTGCAGCATTAAGCTTTTCAACCAAGTCCTCATCCCCAACACTGTGTGATACCGCTACAGGCAGGCATCTCTCAGCCTCATTCATGATGTCTGTGACCTCCTGCAGAGCATACTGGTACCCCTGCCAGCTGGTAACCTGCCTCTGGACCCGCTCATTATCTCCTCCTGTCCTGTCGTGAATCCTGTCATTCAGGTCTTGTAGCTCCTGCAGACGGTTCTGGACAGCTGCTCTCCCTGCCTGGTTACCATGCTGGGTTAGTGTCGCGGCTTGGTGCTGCAGTGAGTCTAGGTGCTTGTTTTGGACTTGCATCACTTGCATTATTTCCTACAATGGCAAACAAACACCAAATGCCTTTTTGAAAAAGAAGTCTTTCAAAAAGAAAGTAAAGTCTTTCAATATGAAATGTTTTCAAGGTCTGCAACAGGTTTGTTTATGTTGCCAGCAAACTGCTGGCAGTCACTTCTTGGCCAGACGATGTTTTTAAGCCACTGTGAGCATAGCCTTTGTTAAAAGCTTCTTAGCAGTGTGTGTATTGTGAGCGCGCATGAGAGCATTAAGAGATGATGGTAGGTATACTGTGCAAAATAAAAAATTCCACCATGATTGTTACATACATGATTGAGTTGCTCATTATCCTTAGCCGAGGCCAAGCTACTGGGCCGCTGGTACGAGGCTCTCTCCTCCAGACTAGTGAGGGCGCTCTTTAGCTCCAGTGCGCCGGACTGGAAATCCTGCCAGTTGTTAACACCATCTTGAAGCGCTTCCTCGACATTTCTAGCTTGAGCAGTAGTACCAGTCAACTGGTCCATGAGACCACTAAGAATGGTCTTCATCTTGGTGGTGTCGTCATCGCTAAGTGATGGCGCGATTCGTTCTGCTAATTCTTGCAATTCGTCCAACTTGTTCTGGTAGATTGATTCCTTAGCAAACAAGAGCTGTTGGAAACACAACAAGATTTCACAGTGTAATCTGGGGCGCGTTCAATATCACAATACGTACGCCGGTATGGCCACGTTTAACGCAACCAAACGCACGGTGTTGCATCCCAACAATCCCAACGTGTTACGCTTTCCATACCAAGATGGCAGACGGACAGATTGCTGCTACGACCTTGAGGTTTCAAGTTAATATTTTGCTTCAACATTCGGCGTGCAGAGCAGAATTTCAAAGGGTTTATTCTTCGACTGTGGAAGACCACAGCCAGCTGAGTTAGCAGCTTTGATTTGCAATTTAATTGTCAGAATCTTCACGTTTATCATGCAGCCGTAGTGCTTTGCAAACCACGTTGTCTACAGTGGCCATGTTTGATTGTACGTTTTGGGATGCAGTTGTTCAACAAGCCAATTCGGTTGCAGCATACCGACGCTGCCATACGTTTTCAGGTGGTGTACAGCATAAATTGGGAATAATTTCAATTTTCACCTGCACATTTTGAACAGTATTTACTCCAGTCCAAACAATGGCCGGCCACTTTAGGTTTTTGCAGGCACAATCTTACATGGAATGGATTCTTAATTTCTTAATGGTGTACATTTACCTGCAAACTCCATTTTTATGAAGCCTTGTTTACCCACCTTGTGTTTCTGTAACTGATCATGACAGTCTTCATAATCCACTCCCCTATCTTCCTCCTCCAATCTCTCCTCAGCCGAATCCAGCCACTCCTGGACCATCTCCACTCCTCCTTCAAGATCCTCCCTGAGACTCGATGCTTCCTGGAGCCTCCTGGCCTTGTCCTTAGTGGCATGGAGTAGACCGGAGTGCAAGGCGTCTATCGTCTCTAGATCGGACTGGAGTTTGGCTGGGATGGGTTCTTGTAGCTCGGCGTGTTTAGCGTTGACGCTGATGATGAGGGCCTGTGCGTGTTGGAGCTGCTTGTCCAGTGTGGGCTGTAAGAGCTGATGTTAAGTTGAATAGTGTATGTGTCAAATTAAATATCAACATGAACGTACTAGATATCAACTTGAACATAAGTGAATGTCAACCTACATATAGTACATATTAAAAGCCTTATCGTCCCATTATTTTAACAGAAATGTGGACAAATGTCCATGAGTTTGGAAAATCTGGAATAACTTGGCTACGCCAGGATCCGAACCACAGGCCTGCTGCTTAACTTGCAGACACCCTACCAATTGAGCTATGAAGCCAACTGGTGGTCTCGAATCACGGTATTGCAGTTGTTTCTCACTGATTGGGATTGGCTATCACGTGAGCTTGGCAAGCCCTACAGAGGGTAAACCCTTTAATGAGATAACCACCCCTCCCAGTGATCATTTAAGGTCTTGACTTTATCACTGTTAGCCGAGGTCACACTATCACGTATTAAAAACCTAGCCGTAAGGGCCACGTAGGACCATTTTTTGTGATACGGGGTGGGACACTGCTATCTCATGTCTGTTACGGCATCTACGTGGCGCTTACTGCGAGGTAGAGCAGGAATTTCAAAAAGTTCGAAATTTTACC
This sequence comes from Henricia sp. BOLD:AAB3569, assembly GCA_037783545.1. Taxonomy (NCBI): domain Eukaryota; kingdom Metazoa; phylum Echinodermata; class Asteroidea; order Spinulosida; family Echinasteridae; genus Henricia; species Henricia sp. BOLD:AAB3569. The sequence goes on from JBBELK010000284.1 coordinate 1,024,924, forward strand.
ACGTAAATTCAGCCATGTCCACTGCCGTGGCACCTAATTAATGGCCACGGAGCTAACCCTGTGAGGGCCACGAAATACAAGGCAATATGTGGCAGTTACAGGGGATATCTGAGGACAGAAATCTGCAGTCTCTGTCTTTTTTATACTCTCATGGTGATGTTGCTTTCTTGAAGGTCAAGATGCGGAATGACCCCGGGCTGAGACCCCATTTTTATTTTTGTTGACTTTACACGACACTTTTACGTGTCTCTTATGGGACACGTAGCTCCCACGTGGCACTATGTGGCAGTACTTGGCCTATACGTTATACGCAGTTCTTACGTGATTCCTATGTGGCAGCCACGTGGCAACTACGTGTTGTTACGTGGCCGTTACATGGAAATTATGTGGCCTTATGAGGGTCTGACGTGCTAAGTACGTGTCTATCCCATTGCTCTATGTCAGCTATGTGGCTCCTATAAGGCCCGCAGTTTACAATGCTTTAACAGCCACGTACAAAAAGAAAAATGAACGGCTAGGCTTTACATGACAGTGTGACTCCGGCACAACAACAGTTAGTTTCACAGAATTATCTCACCTCATGTTTACTGATTTCTTCTTCTACCGCCTCAGCCTCCAGCCCCAATGCTCCATCCTCCCTCATCTCAGACTCAGCCTCCTCCAGCCAGGCCAAGCATCCCTGGACATCCCCTGCCAATATCTCCTTGTCCCTTAGTGTCGCCTCCAGGACTTGCCTGGTCTGCGTCAACTGCTCGACTGATGCAGTCAGGTCTTGCTTGAGCTTCTGGTTGGTTGCCACGATGACGGGACGGTCTGTTTCGTCGTCGGCTGTTTGGAGGATGTCTTGGCCTTGTGTGTCCAGGGTTGACAGGTCGGGTATTTGATCTTCAAGTTTTAGCAGGAGGGCCTGTCAATGATTTGTTTGAAATTAGGTCTTAATAGTTGCTACATCCATTTACTTAGTTCCAATAATTAACTTAACCCAATAGTCATCAAAGTTTCTGCAAACACACCCTCAATTAATATTCATAGCTTGACTCATCCTCTTTCAAACAGTGTTCAGCAAGGGTGGCTTTTTAATTCGAACTTAAAATCAACTCGGGGTCCGGCGAAAAATACAAGCTGGATCCTAATCGTAAAAACATCGACAGGGTCCCCGGGCCAAATTTGTGACGACACAGACGATGTTTATATCGGGCAGGCGCCAGCCGGGCGCCAGCCGGGCCCCGGCCGGGCTCCGATTAGACAGCGGTGGGGCCCCGGCCGGGTTCACGGGCGCCAGCCGGGCGCCGAGTGTGGCCCGGCCTGTAAGGTAGTATTTAGTACTGGCTGTTAATGGACTTCTGTAGTGGCTGTATTGACAAATTTCAAATTAGCACTGACAGCCTCTAATTGGATGCTGAACCATTGTATTACGTTATACGTCTTTTCATTTGTAAATTTTATCACAAAAGAAAGCACAAAGATCCTTGGTTTCGATGATGATGATTTGTAATAATACCTGGCACTTTTCAAGCTTGGCCTCTGTAACCATTCCCGGTTCATGGAGTGACACCAACTCAATGTTACACTGCTCCAGGCATTCTTCAGTCTCCTTCAGGTTTCTGGCATACGCTTGCCGCACCTCCAATGCATCGTCTAAGACACGACACCTTGACGCTGTCGCATTGAGTAGGTCCTTGTAAGCGTTGTCTAAATGCGTAACCTTATCACCGTGGTCGACCTGACCATTGGTCACCATGGCAGTGTGGTCGTCGTGGAGGCTGTCCATTTGGGGCTGGTGGTTTTGGATTTTAGCTTGGATTTCCTGCAAATTATAATTTATACACATACACATGCATAAAATATTAGTTCACTCCGGTTTGCCTCTGGAAATTTGTTCACTAGTTCACACAGGATTATTTTTGGTAAAAAATGCAAATTTTCCACAAATATACATGGCTACGGCCTGAAATCACACAAGCCAATAGTAGCTGGCTAAAATTACTTCCCATAGACTTGTGCATTTTATTTCCCAACAAAGCCATTAATTCAAATGCAGTCTAGCTATCTTACTTTTGCCTTGTTTAGCTGCTCTGTGGCCCTGTCCACATCATGACTGATGGGGTTGTCTAAGAGTTTGGCTAGAGTCTGTAGATCAGCTAGCTCTGCCTCTTGGTCTTTCAATATGGCTTTGAATACCTCCCTCTGGTTGATGGAGTCTACAAGCTGCTGCTGTTTACTGTGAGTTGCCTGCTTCACCCTAAGATACATGAAGCAAGAGTATTATTTCAATAGCGAGTTCCTCTGACCCACGTGGCTTGAGTGCTCACTCGTAAAACAAGTTAAAAAAATCATATTGGTTGCACTTATCTCACTTTACATTGCTGTTGGTTGTTGCGCCATGGCAAAGGTTACACTTAACATCAATTAATGTTGGACTGACACAATAATTCTCTTTATTCATATAATTACAGTCTCCTGCTGCAAGACTATCGAGCTCGCTATTTGGCACCAGCATGCTTGGTGGTCGATTGGTTAAGTCGTCTGCCAAGTGTGCAGGAGTCCCACCCGAGCAATTAAGCTATGAGACTTTAGCAAGAGCAACTAGTACATAGTGCATATACCACATCGTGTCAAGGCAAATTACATCCATTTAACAACTAGGAATATATCTTACTCTTGGCATTTTGTCTGTAGCCCCTGAATCTGTTCGTCCATGAGGATCTTGTGGGTGGATGACAGTTCAGGCAAGATGTCCGTAGACTGAGTGCGGAGAGAATCCACCAAGCTATTGTAGGTCTCTGACTCATCAGCGATGTCCTATGTACAACACAGGATAAGCAAGGTATATGAATGTTAGTGAACAACACTGGTGAAAATAGAATGGAAAAGGAAGACTTACTGGGGCATTAAATAAATGCCCTTTTATCAAAACTATGGGGTGAGTTGATCAATGTTTTTTGTCTGAAATCTGAGATACTACATTGAATTCCCACGAGGCCGGCACAAGGTATCATAGGCTGGCACAAGATGGCCGGCACAAGATGGCCGGCACAAGATGGCCGGCACAAGATGGCCGGCACAAGATGGGCGGCACAAAATAGCCGGCACAAGATGACCGGCACAAGATGGCCGGCACAAGATGGCCGGCACATTTACCGGAAAATAGCGGATAAGACCCGTTTCTACTGAGCACATTTTCCCGTCTTTTCTGGCATTATCCGGTAAATGGTTCCCAATAGAAACACACCTTATGACACTGCCTATTTGTACCTACCTGGTACTGCTCTCTCTGTTCTTTCATACTCTCTAACGGACACTGAAGAATGACTGGAGAGGAAGCTACCGTCTCACTGTCAGTCAGCCAGGAGTCTACCTTGGCCACGTCTGTCTCAAAACGTTTCATCCTAGCTAGGTGTTTGCCGAGTGAGTCCAGACGTAGGGATGCAGCATCTTCAAGATTACTGTAGCGTTGCTGGACATCTATTATTAAACAGAAAAGGTATTGGCTATTTTATCTTTTAAACAATCACGCAAGTTGAAACTACTTCAACTTTATGCGAATTTGCGGCACAACTATTGCTGTGTGACATCAATTTCACTTCATTTTCATAATTCAAAAGGAATAATTTCAGTAAAATAAGACTCACCTCTCAACTGACTGTGAAGCTTCGTACGTTGGTCATCATTGCAGCGAGGTAATAACATCTGGCCCTTGGACACAGCTTGGTGTATCTGTGGCCGATGGTGCTGTACTTGATCTTGCTCGGACTGTAGAAACAAATATCAAAAATCTTGAGAAGAAAAAAACCAGCTACTATATTTATAAAGACATCCAATATTATTATTATAAAACACCCGAATAAATCCCAGTCATTCGATTGGTGCATTGTTGGTCACGTGTTGTTGAATTATTCGGTATAACCTACGGGTTGTACAGTATTTTTTGATACCATACTCGTGCATGTGTGGCATGTGTGGCATGCATGTGCAATGCACTCACTTGATATTCATAAGCCAACACGCATGCATATGCCTGTGTTTTGGTGTGCCCGGTTTTGACGCACATCAGATTAGGACTCTAATGTATCTGAAATGCACGGTATCAGCAAAAGCTTCATTTTATATAATAATAGACTATGTAAGTCTCGCGGCAAAGGTCAAATCTGAGCTTCCGGGCACAACACGACTAAAACGCCTATTCCTATAACACGTTTTTTTGTATATAAATTTGTCTGTCCAATCTTAAGTATACAACCGACCCGAAAGTGATTCGGGCAACTAAAATGTTTTTTTACAATATATAATACATGCATAATTATCTCTAAAAACGATAAAAAATATTAAAATTTCGTGACCTTAATAAATTTCTCTGCTAGCATATTCTTCATCCAATTTGGAATGGATGACCCAAGTGTGGATTCATGTGAAAATGAATGCTTCGAACTTGGGCACTCTAAAAAAAAAAAGTCTGCAAGCTCTACTTTTGGTAGATGGCGTTTCGCCTATCGCTAGCGAGGTCTGTATGTACACTGTAGGCCTACGTACGTTGGCTGCTGTGCGTGTTGCATATCTTTTGCTGCATGTAGTTTACGATCTTCAAAGATTGACTTGTCGGCTCAGAAAAGATCATGAATTTTTACATTTCGATTGCTTATTTTTGATTATATACCCCACTTCATCAATTGGAATGCAAGATTTTATTTAGAGATACGCGTTTTGGGCCGTCTGAGTTTACAAAAACCTGCGTAAACAAAATAATCCAAGAATTTCGCTCGCGACGTGCGTTGAAGAGATGGGGTCTTGTGCTCGGAAATAACAGTGGTCTCGCGCGGTCTCGTATGTTCGCGAGGTCAACTTACATAGTCTATAAGTACTTCAATATGAAAGCAATCAACACACCTTTGCTTCAAACACCTGTTGGACTACGGCAGACACCTGTAAGCTGGGACATTCCTTCCTCAGGATCAAGGGCTCTTTCTCTTCCAGCCAATCCATACATGACTGGTATTGCTGCCAGAAGTTCTGTTTGGTCAAGAATGTCAGCACAAAATCAGGCGATATATTTCCCCTTACAATATCAAATGTTTTTTCTTAGACATTTTCCAACAAATGACGGCGCCTTTTTACACACACATTTTCAGGTCGTTTTGTGTGAGTTATGCATGTTTTCAATTTAGTAAAAAAATAAAAACACTGAATTTTTCCCTTCTATTTTTCCCTTAGAGGTTTTAGACAAAGGGGAACAATGGGGGAGGAGAGTATTCTCCGTCACATATTGTGCTCTAAATGTGGCTTTAAGCCCTTGCCATCAGGTGTAAAAATCATAATAAAGGTGATCTGGATAATTTTCTCGGTATGCCAAAACGAACTTAATCTGAATGAGCTTTTGGTCAAATCTATCCCATGGGAAGGAATAATAAATTTGGGGGTGCATGTGGTCTAGTGGGTATAAAGCAGGGGCTCACAATCGAAAGGTTCTGGGTTCAAGCCCGACTATGGCCAACATGTTTGTGTCTCTGGGCAAGACACTCAATCCCATTGCCTCTTCGACCCATGCGATAATTGAGGGGAATGTTACAATCTTAAGTGCTGATAAAATGTGAGCCACGGCCGGGCAGCACGCCTAGACGAAGCTAGGTGGTTTTAATGATTCCCTGATGGCAGCAGTAATAATGGCAACAGCGCTTTGATCCTCCGGTTATAAAGTGCTACTGATAAGAATAGCTATTATTACATGTAATTTCTGAAACTTCGCTTGAAAAATCATTAGCTTCATCATCGGAGAGCTAAACAAACACACTCTTTGCTGGACATCAACATTTCATCAAAATGGCAACTTTTTATTCCCAAGCCTCCCACTGGTGTTTTTTTTTTTTTTACCAAAAATGCACTGAGAAACTTAAAAAACAGCGGTGCAAGACTCGAGTCCGGACTCAAAAATATTTAAAACGTGTAAAATTATATTTTAAGAATGTGAAATAAATAATTTAAACCGCTTAAAATGATTTTGAGCACTCGAAATGAATTTCACCTCCCAAAGAAATGTTTTTCTCGGCCTATAGCAAACTAATGAGCTGCCACGGATGATAGGCACAATCACCGACACTTGACAGTAATGCACCTAAGATTGAAACAAGGACTCGGGACTCAGACTCAGCCTACTGAGGACTTAGACTCAAGGACTTAAACTCGGACTCGAAAAGTGTGGACTACGGCCCTGTTAAAAATGTTAAGTTAGTTTTCCCACATGAAAATGGCATGCACCAAAGACAATAATCTGAAAGCATACTCTTCTCTGAGCAATGCACGTCTGCAGCATTTTGCGTCGTTCTGAGGCATTCTGCTCCAGCGCTTCAAACTGAGCTCCAAGCTGTTGAATACAACGTTGGACGGTTTCTCTCTCCCGTTGGCCGAGTCCTTGGCACAGCTTATCAGTTTGGCTGCTGATCAGGAGGAACACAGCCTTCTTGCTGGCAATGTCTGAGCATAAGGCCTGGAACAATCATTGATCAATTACTTGTTAAAAATATAGAATGAGAAAAAAACATATGGGAACCATTCTGGTGAAATGAGTCGGATGTTACACAGTCTTGGCCAAGTTTCCTTGACCTTTAAAAAGCCCCAATGGGTATCATTTGCAGTTACCCAAAATTTTACTTCCCGAGTTGACAAGAAAAATCCAACTAAAAGTGTTGATACCAATAGTAACAAACACCACATGATTTTGTTTCCATGTAAAATGGTACCTTTGTGAGAGAAATTGCCAACTGAAGGTGGGATTCAAAAAAAGTTTAACCATTCATTTATACACAAAAACATGCATGGATTTTTCAGGTTTTACTGAAGTATTACTGCATCTATGGGGCATTTTTTTCAACATAGGCTTTTAATTACGAGTGGAAATAACGTCGTTTTTAATAGTTTACCAATCATGTACTTTATCTTTAAGGGTGGTAGGTACAAGCAAACAGGACAAAAAGGCCACCTACCTGGTTGGCATCAAGCAGCTCCTGAGCCACCTCCACCTCAGGCCCCATCGTATCCCCAACATCAACCTGCTCAGCCGTGGCCTTAAGCCACTGGCTTGATTCATCAGCTTGGTCCATGAAGGCATTGTAATCAGCCAGGGATTGCTGAAGGCTGAGGGCACGGCTACGGGATCGCTCGATCAGGTTGACCCATCTCTCTGTACTCTCACTGAAAGGAACAAAAACAAGAAGGAATGTAAGTTCAGATATAGTAATAAAAGCAATCTAACTTCGTTTCAACTCAAACTGTCTATCTCAGTTGTGTCTAAATGGTAGACAGTTTCGAGTACCAAACATGGCATCATGTAGACTGCCAAGGAGGAGCAGTCTACGTAGACCATTTCCAGTCGAACTCCAGTTAGACCCTCTAGTACAGTTTTTGGACAATTTCACATCTGTCTAAGTCCCCATCGTGACCTGCGTACGTTTAGGGCTCAATTGGCCTTACAAATATGCAAAGCGCATGGCTTGTTCATTGTCGTTGTTGGAGTACCAAAAAAAAAAAAATTTGAATGCCAATGCATAGTTCCGACCTGTCAATCAAGCCGAACCCGCGACCAATCACAACAGAGCTATCAGACGGCGCCCACAAAGGTCAAAGTGATGCAATCATCACAAACAATCCGCGATGTTCTGCCCATATATGTTGTATGCGCCAGTGACCGGGTGAATTTTGGTTTCAATGTCGGGCGATTCGCTGTTCAAAGGTAGGAAAGCGCATTTTTATGAAAGATATGTCATCCCTGCATTACTAGCCCTTCGCTCAGTGTGTGCTACGGTAACTGTCGACCTCAAAACATAAATACCTTTTGGTTTTCTTCAATGAATCTGTGCTTTCCATGCCGAGTCCCGTTGCTTTGTACGTAGTCTCGCCATTTTTTTGCGATGGCTTGTGAGCACATAGCAACAATATCCAAGGGGGCGGGGTTAACTGTACAATCTCGGAACTATGCATTAGGGAAGACACACAAATCTAACCGCCGGTTCCGACACCGCCGGTACCGGTGTCGGAACCAGCTGTTAGATTAATGTGTTTTCCCTTAGGTAAATTAGCCAAAATTAGAATGCAGCTCCGTATCTGAACACTCAGTATTTTGGTTAGTTCTATGTTCAGTTTTTTTTCCTGAATATGTTGCAAAACCAACATTAATGGTATAAGAACAGAGGACATAACTTTACCGCAGTCTCAAATTACTTTATTACTTTACATCGTAAATTGCGCTTTCTTATGTAACTTTTGTTTATTGTTCACAGCATGTAATTTGTGTGCTCTTGTTTTTTTGTTGTTGATGTATTGGCCGAATAAATAATAATAAAAATAATAATTTAAATACTAAATAAAAATCACTAAAGCATAAACAGTTTATTTACTCACTTTGCTTAAAATTCTAGTTTTCTTTAATACTTCTTGCTGTTATTTTTTATATAAACTCCTGATGTTTTACCTGAAGAATTCTTGCACTGCATTCCTGTCTTTGGGACTTGTTGAGCCTGAAACCTGCCTCGTGGACTCTCTCAATGAATCTAGTTCACTTCTCTCAGCTAACAGGGATTCAATTCGCTGTGATAATTAAAAACAAATTTCTTCAAATATCTAATTGTTTTGCATATTGGCTACTTGTGCAGAAAAGCTGCTTAAATTGTAACTGCTTTAACCACCTACAAAACAGATAAATTTGAAGTTATTTGCAGGTCATTGGAAGCTGTCATTGATAGGGTGTTGGACTTTCAAGTTAAGACAGCACTCTGACAACGCAATGAACGATGCACTGTATTAATGCCTTTGATCTGACAGACATTACACTGCATTGTTCTCTGGGAACCAACAGGACTTTGCATTAATTACAGTGAATTTTTGAAGAAACGCAGTTCTAGAAACCAGGACACACCAAACTCATTACACGAATGACAGATTCTTAACTTTCTAATTTTGCCCAATGTCTACCTAACTTAGGATTTTTTAATACTTGAGTGGAGCCAATGCGTACACCCAACCTTAAAACATATTTATTTATTTATTTATTTATTTTATTTATTTATTTATTTATTTATTCACCACATCCAACAGCGGAAGAACCGCCAATTACAGGAATGGGATCAATTAACATAGATATTCGAATAACTATCAACTTCTAAGTTGAATTAGAAACGGCCAGAGACACCGGGGAATCCCTCCCCTTGCTCTTCACGAAAGAATGCTCTGGGATCTTTAAAGTGCGTTACATGTAACACACTGGACCAACGGCTTTACATCCCTTCCGAAGGACGGAACAATTGTGATTAAGTGCCTTGCTCAAGAGCACAAGTGCCACAACCCGTCACGGCCCGGAATCGAACCCACATTCTAGTACTGGCACAGGAACTTGAGTTGGACGCGCTAGACCGCTCGGCCATAACACCCCACGTCTCGAAATATGCGTACAGGGGGGGGGGTGAGGTCTAAAAAGTTGGCATTTTGGATGGCCCCCGAGGTCTGAGCACCGAGTGAAATTCGGTGATTGTAGCTTATTGGCAACATGGTGGTTACTGTGGAGATTCATATCTTAACATTTTAAATAGGCTTCTTTGACATTAAACCATTTGTATATTCAGACATGGCAAGATTTAGTGAACCGAAACTCCACTTCTGAGTATCAAATTTATTCACATGAAACCAAAATGAGTAAGTTATGAGTTAGTGATAACTAACCTTGTATTTCTCCAGCTTCTCGGGACTGGGCATGAACTCATCTTTCTCCATGACTCCCATTTCTTTCTCAGCCTCATTCAAGACCTCTTCCGCTGCCACCTTTGCTTCCAAATAACGTTCGGCATCATCAAGTTCCACCATTTTAGAATCTGTCAGCTGCTCGGTGAGATCAGACAGTGCCTTGATGTTTTGGTCTAGGGAATTCAGGCCTGGATCAGGATGGTGGCAGAGGTGGGATTGCTCCTCCTGGATCTCAGAGAGCTCTGCATGCTTGGACTTGACGTCATCAGACAACTCCTAATGAAATGATGATTTATGTTATTAATAATTATCTTATTGTGATCAACTGAATAAATTTGGCATCTTCAAGTTCCGCTTGTCTAGAATCTATCAGCTGCTCGGTGAGATCAGATAGTCCCTTAATGTCTCGGTCTAGGGAATTCAGGTCTGGATCGGGATGGTGGCAAAATAAATTAGGTGTCTAAAAGTTTGTAATTTTGGTGTCCCCTGTTACACCTGACATGTGCCAAGTATCATTAGAATGGCCTTCGAATGTACTCACTCATATAAGGCATTTAAAGAATGTGTCCTGAATTTACAAAAATCAAGATATCCGATGTAACAGGGGACACAAAAAATAGACCCCTAATTTATAAAATGATCCTAATACAGGTAACAATGAAAGAAATCAATAAATGCAAGTCACGCAAATATACTGAACCACAAAAAAGACATCGCTTTTTCAAATGTTGATGAAACCTCATCAGAGATATGTCCTTTCTTCGTCATTTTGAGGGTGCTCAATTTGACAACATGTTGTACCATTACGCTGAAAGTTCACCCAAATACCCAGCTGAATATGTATTTTCAAAATGAAGCTTCCATTTATCCAGATTCAAATGACGTTTATTTTTCGGTTCAGTATATAAACCAAATCAAAGTTCTTGGATTACCTTGATGCGCTGTAGGTGTGACCTAGCCCTGGCAATGTCCACCTCAGCAGGTTTCAATCTCTCCATCTCCTCCATCCTCCTAGCCTTCCCAAGCCACTCTCTCAACCTCGCCTTCCGCCCCTCCAAGTCCTTCCATTGCCTGCTCAGTTCCTGCAGGATGGTGATGCGTGTCTCAATGGTCTCTGTGACGATGGTTAGTTGGTGATGGACATCGGCGGATAGCTGAGATGTGGACAGATCGGAGCTGCTGTCATCTAGATTCGCTTCAGCTGCTTGGACGAGCTGGCTGTGCATCACGGCTGTGTCTAATGAGCCCTGAACAAAGGAAAGAATTTTGGTTTTAATTTTCTGATGTTTTCAACGGGGGAAGAAGCATTCTCTGAACTGGAAAGGATCTTTCTGAATTTGAAGAAGGATCACTGAAGGATTCTGGGAAGCAGACGTTTAGAAAAGGGTAAATTTACATCGATCCTTTTAGCTAGTAAATGCTACGCATGACGCTTTCAGAAAAAGCGACGTGGAAAGAATTTTGAGTGAAACGATGAACCCCGAGCATAGATTGAAGAATTTGCAAAGCCTTGTGAATGGCCTTGTGAAAACCTCGACTACAACACTACTGTTAGGTTTTAAAAGAGCTTGACTAGATCACATTTTTGACCAGCCCATTTTTTCCATGGATGGTGAGATTTTGATACCATGTCATGTGTCATATTTTTCTCATTACCATTCTGAAATGTTGTGCCCTAAATCCGTATATTTCCAGGGATATCGTAAAAAAATTTATCCGGTTACATAAAGTAGTGCAGGGATTACACCAAATTTCCCGTTTTCTTCCCATGGATAGTATTTTGGGGAGGTATTTTATATGAATGTTAGGTTATAGCAAAATCAATTTTTTGGATTAATCTGGTCACGCTCCTTTAAAAACAGATGTACATGTAAACAGAACATGTGGCAGCACTTGAATGAGCGAGTCCAGATTTCATTTTGGAGTCCCCCATTTTTTCCATGGGTGTTGAGATTTTGATACCATATCATTCATCATATTTTTCTTATTATCATTCTGAAATTTCATGCTCTCAATCCGTACATTTTCATGGTTATCATTAAAAAACCACGGATGTTTTGTAAACTAATTTATCCATTCCATAAAGCAGTGCAGTAATCTCACCAACCTTTTTGCTTCCACATCCAAATTGGAGATTGCAAATGTTCTGTTTTCTTCCTATGGATAGTATTTTAAGGAGGTATTTTATATGACTGTTAGGTTAGAATGAAATCCATTTTCTGAAAAAATCTGAACAGGCTCCTTTAAGTATGAAGAAGTGCCAAAAGAGAATGGAGGTGACCTTGTGAAAGCTTGCTCATCCTACCTGCAGCTCCTTCAACTGATTCTGGGCATCTTTGAGGCTTTCTGTCTGGACCACAGGCTCCGCCCCATCACCCTCTACCTCGCCCCGCCTCCATTTCTCCTGTGCAACCTGTAACCATTCACCACACGTCTGCAATGTCTCCTTATAAACCTGATGCTGCCTAACAGCCTCCTGCATGCCAGTCTGCATGCTAATGGCCATTTGATTGACAGCCTCTAGCTCCTTCCTCAAGGCTCTAAGCTCCGCCTCTACATGCTGGGTTAGTATGGTGGTGGGAGTGGCCGGGGCTGGGCTTTTGAGGACAGCCCCGGCCTCGGAGGCGTGGTCTAGTTTGAGAGTGCATGCTGTGATTTGCCGCATAATTCCCTGTGGTTAGAGTCCAAAGAGTGCAAGAAACGGAAAGAGATGGGGCGATGGTTAGTTGAGCATGCCCCAATGGTTAGAAGAGGAAACTTCACCAGCAGGAATGGAGTTAAAGGCACAGGCTCGTCAGCAATGCGTGCGCGCCAAATTCGTGCCACGAAATATGCAGCTCCATGCATGTGCTATGGAGCTGCGTATTTCTTGGCACGAATTTGGTGTGTGCGCATTGCTGACGAGCCTGTGCCTTTAAAGGCCCATCTATCATTTGCAGATGAAACTTTTTATGAATTACTTCAACAAAAGCATTGCATATCTAAAGAAGAAAGTTAGCTAGCCCGCAGAAATTTCAGCTACATACATTTTGTAGATGCAGTAATGCTTCAGTTCCGAGCAAACTTGTTGTTACCCAATGCTAAACCATTTGAGTATAAACAGTTTTTTATTTTTATTTTTTTAACCACTTTCAGTTGTCGATTTTCCACAGAAATGTGGCATTTTGGCAGAAAACAATTCATATGGTATTTGTTACCATTGATATCAACACTTTGAGTAAAGTTTTCTTGTCAACTCATGAAGTAAAATGGTGGGTCATTGCAAATGATACAATGGGCCTTTAAGGTTGTAAATGCCACAAAACATGGGAAAAGGGGCCAGTAAAAATCTGTCAGTTAGCACTGCTAGGGACTTAACTTAAGCCTCACACCTTTGCGATTTACCGGATAGTCGGATCATCAGAAAGGTGTGCGCTGAAACAATTTGGGCTGGTCTGACCGTACACCATAGACCGGAGCAAATCAAACTTGTTTGATTTTTACTGATCCAATGGTCCGGTGTCCAATTATCCAATAAATTGCAAAGGTGTGCGGCAGGCTTTAGTGAAATGCCTAGTTACACATGTATCAGTCATGAATGTAAAGACAGTTTTTAGTGAATACCCCTAATTCAGGTTTTCCACAAGCATATTAAACAGAGCTGAGTAAAATTAATTTTAAAATACAATGGGCTCAAGCTGAAAGCAATACAGAGTCCCAAACTAAATATTTTTTTCAATTAAAATTAGCAAGCTAATTATTGAGGTTAGTAGTACTTTCAGTGCTTTTTAGGCCAGTTGTAAAGTGAATTTAGTTTTTAAAGTTTCCTACAAAAGGAGTAAGGGATGCAACAAGAGCAAACAACACCATATCGTGCAAAGAAATTGCTCATGCCACATTGAGATTCGTTAAACCTCTGTATTTCTGTATTAATTAGGAAAAGGTGCAATTTTAATGGTTTAAGAAACAGCATAGCAAATATAGTTTTGACTCGTGGGTATGCTAACTATTTTGGGTGGGAGGTACTAGATTAGAAGGCGGTGCAATTTAATACAAATTTTTTTGACATGAAATATTACTATGCCTCATAAATAGTCATAAGACAGTCACAGTATTTCATTGCTTCATTCTAGAAACAAAATCACAACCTTAGATTTAATTTGTCTCAGTGCAGCTAGGACTTTTAAAAATAAATGTACCAACAATGCATGCACTTTACGTACAAGTATACTACAGCTAAAATCAATGGGGCTCGATTTGCAATATTAACTGAGGAAATTTCAAAACACATGAAATACTGTGGCAGCCTGAGGCATGTTAAAACAAATACAACATGGTTTGTGGAGAAATAGTGAAAAATATTTATCCTTCGGTCTTGGACCGAGGTACAGCCAATGCCTCAATGTTTAGAGCCAGTTGCCAAGGAAACCGCCATCACACTCCCCATTTAGGGATTATGCACCTATCAATTGGACTCATAATTGGAAGGTTGTGGGTTCAAGCCCAACTATGGCCAACATATTTGTGTATCTGGGCATAGCACTTAACCCTAATTGCTTCATCGACCCGTGCGATAATTAGGGGAATGTTACAAAGTGCCTATAGGTTGTGCATCATGGCCAGGCAGCACACGCCTAGACGAAGCGAGATGATTATGACGATTCATCAGAATAATGGAAACAGTGCTTTGATACTTTGGTGATAAAGCGTTGTTATTATTATTATTTGCAAATAGTCCACTATTTAACCCCTTGCCACCGGATGACGGCTATAACCGCGGCCTTGCACTTGAACTTGCCTACAGAATACCATGTGTTGGACCAATTTCCAGCAAGATAAACCCGTCCGCATGGGGTTAGGAGTCTCAGCCTACCTGTAGTTGAGACAATCTCTGCTGGGTGTCCTCTAGAGTAGCCCCATCTGGCAGAGCTCCTTGTGCAGTGAGTTGCTGTGAGATGTCTAAGAGTGCTCGTTGAGCCTCCCGCAAGGCATCTTGGTACCCTTGGTGCTCCGTCACACTGCGGGCTAGAGACTCGGTCATACCCTTAGACAAGAAAAGGCAAAATCAAATTTCATTTCGGCTCCAGGCATAACAATAGGGAGGTTTTGCTCTGCATTTTACACGAGTACAATGATGTGCACAACTTGTTGAACACTTGGCATAGTTTAGATACTTTGTGATAAAAATTTTGATAAAAAAGATGGTTGGACTGACAGATTACGTTTTCTATACCAAGCAACTGAAGAAAAGCAATTTTTCACTTGAATCAAAATTTGGAAATTTATTTTGTAATTAAGTTGACATTTAAATATTTACATAACAGCTTCATTATGCATGACTGCACAAAGCTTCTGTGTGCTGAACATTCCCACTCTCAGACTGACTGATTTTTTCAATCAAAAAATAGAAAAAACATTATTTTGTTACTGGGTATATATACATATGAGCACATCGTCTTTTGGGCTTCACATTTCAACATATTAGCCACTCTTTGTATAAAAATCAGCGCATAAGCCACAGCTTAATCTGAAAACGAATTTTACTTCATTTTTGAAGTATAGCCATTATGTTTAATATGATTTCTACATCTGTAGCTCACCTTAGAACTAACGCAGAGAGCCTGGTAGCGAGTTCTGTGATCATCAACCGTCCCTTGGACATCCACAGGGCCTGTGTCCTGTTCAAGCACTCTGTGTGCTTTCTGGTCCATGTCATGGAGATTCTTGCCATAGGAAGCTATTTCACTCTCCAATGCCTGCAAACACAGAATAAATGAATGTGGTACAAGTTGTGTTCCATTTTATGCGAATTTATTTCGAGATAGATTTTCTTCATTCTTTCTCTAGTGAACACATAAACATGTGATTTTTCTTGTTTTACATAATCTATGATAGAGTTGTGCCTGGCAAACTACAGTTTGATTATTCTCTCATCCGATGTTTGGTTGTTTCATTTCAATGGTGATTAGGCACCATGACCAATACTGCATTCATTATTTTGCTCATCCATGCAACACTAAGAGAAAAATTGGGTTGTAGAGAAATCCTGAGGGAGAACACCACTGTGTCACTTAGGCTGCGTTCGGGCGTGCAGTTCTCGTTACTCGGGAGTAATGCGTGCGCATTGCACTCGGTCACATTACGCGAACGGCAATCCGCATGCGCGAATGGCAATCAGTCAAGATGGCCGTCTCTTGCTATCACTGCACAAAAAACGCTGTTTCACTGCTCACAAGAAACTGAAGAAAATACAGACCATAAGTCGTGAGAACCTTTGATGCCATCTAAAAAAAACGTTAGTGAGTTGTTGTTTCAGTTATCCAGTTGACACGTTGAGCAAATTCACCAAAAATCCCACCCATATTCCGCCATCTTCGTACAAATCACATGACACTCGTCAGGAGTAAGAGCACACTCCCCATTTGTTGGGGAGTAGCGAGAGCATACTCTCACTGACCTGAGTGTCGTTAATCTTGCCGTTCACTCGCGCAGGAGTATACTCGTGTTAACACGAGTATACGCCCGAACGCAGCCTCAAGGACCATATGATTTTCTTTTAAACCATGTTTCAACGTGAAACTTGTAACACACATAATTGGCTGTCGTAAAAATTGGAAATCCATAGACATTGGGGGTCTTAAAAGTGATTGGTCGATCAGTGCCGTGTTATCCACAAGTTCACTGTATTCATCAAACTTATGTTCTGATCAAGAATTGATATTTCAAGAAAATTGCATTTTTGAAAAAGTATAGACCGTATCGAATAGCTGCCATTTTGTGGGGCAGTTTCTTTGTTCCTTGAGGACATGCATGGTTGGACATATTGTGCTTACATTGTTGAACGGTTTAAGTAACAAAAGGTACCCCACGAATGGCGGCTATTCGTACGGTCTATGACTTGAACCCAGCCCTATATTTTAAACAGATAGAATCAGATGATACCTTGTGGCTTGTCAGCTGGCTTTTCTTCTCCCCAAGGTCACCTTTCCTCTCAGGCTCCCCAGCCAGAGCTTTCTCCATATCAACCAGCCAATCACTGAACATCTCCTCCGCCGTTTCATACTCGCTCCAACACCGGACGCGCTCTACTAGAGCCTTCCCAGCATCCTTCACACCTCGTATTAAACTGCTGAGTGAGTTTGCTAGCTGGGATAGTTGATCTTGGATGACCTGTTGGCCGTCGGTTGAGGTTTGGGGCAGGACGCGGTGACCCTGGTCTGTGGCACGGTGGACTGTGGATTCGTACTCAGTGAGGTGACTGCTTAATGTCTTTAGTGATTAGAAAACAAAATAAAATTGGTTTATTTTAATAAGGGTGGTCGGTCTTAAACTATATGGTTAAGACAGGCTAGGGACCTGGGCCCAATTTCATAGAGCTGCTTATTTAACAGCCTATTTTCTCTTAACAGAGCGTCAGGCTATTGCATGGACATCGTTAACGGTAAGCAACTGAAAACGTGCTTAACTGCAGAGCCAAACTTAGTGACGCAACAATACTCGTTTCTAAGTGCGCGCATGCTTACTAGCTCGTCTGCTACGGTAAGCACGCCGTTAATGCTTGCGCTTAAGCGGCTCTGTGAAATTGGTCCCTGGATGCCGATAATGACACTGAGCCAAAGGCGAAGGCCAATGTCAGCATCTAAATCAATCCCTAGCCGATCTTAAGTGTACTGTTCGAGACCAGCTGCCTATACTTTTATTACTATTCATAAATACCTTTTCGTGTAAATCAGTAAAACTCATAACAATTCTTTGACATGAAACTTGGCCGTTTCGCCATATTTCCAGCAGGTCGACATTTGTTTAAATAATTAAACCACCTTTAAGCTAATTCTACTCAAACTCAATGTAATCTGGGCCTCTACCCAACCCAAATTGTTGTGTGTATAAACCTACATGTAACCTTTTGAATATAACCCTCGTCGCCCTGTATGGGGCCCATCCATAGTCTACATACGCACAGAGGGGGAAAGGGGTGGGTGTGAGGGGTGGGTGTGGGGGGAGGGTGTGGGGGGAGGGTGTGGGTCCAAGCCATTAAATGGATGATGTCACAAATTGTGCCAAATTGTCCATATACATGGACAGGGGGAAGGGAGGAGGGAGGTCTAAAATGTCTGTATTTTGTGCGTACATACATTATGGACGGACCCATACTAGAAGCTATCAATCAGCCTATGTAAACCTCAACAGCTTGCAACCAATGGACCGATAAAAAAATAGCCCCAGGGTACAGTGCTTCCGGAGTCTCCCCTTTGAGTCCCTGTGTAATTTTATGTGCAGTGTATGTCAGAGGGTTATAATGTTAGAGATGAAAAATCCCTCGAGTATGTTTATGGAGGACTTCCCATCAAGCTATCAAGGTATGACATAATAGACCTTTATCACGGTGCAGCCATCTTCTCTTTTCCCCTATTAAAATGAACGTAACCAAAGCGAGGCTTGCCGAAATAAAATAGTTTGGCCCCGCGTTGAAAATGTTCATTGTGTGCATCACAATGACATGCGCGCAGTGCGATCAAGAAAACGCGCAGCGCGGACAGTGATTCTCTTAAAACAACAACAAAAGACTGCACGCGCTATCGCGCAGACACGCAGACGCACTGATCATGCCCGACACGTACACAAGACAAAGATGGATGCACCGTGATAAAGGTCTATTGAGAGCTACAGACCTCAACAGCAGCAAGTTTCTCATCAATGGATGGTCTGTCTCCAGAGAGATCCTTCAGGGGAGCAAGACGATGGTCTGCTGTCTCCAGGAGAGTCCTGGTTTCTCCCAAGGAGTGATTGAAGACTGTGTGCTGTTCCACTCTCTCCTGGTATAATCTGACTGTAACCTGTATACAGAAGCAGTTTGATATGGGTTTTAATTGAAGGTTTGTAACCTTTCAACTTTGTAACTTGTCAGTTTGGAAGAAAACATTGACTGAACCTTGCACATTAAATGAAAAGTACAGGGAATTTCTCTCAGGAGAGTCACCTATTTTTTGAAAGCATGGAAATTCCTAATTTATACTCGAAGGAGTAGTTGGTGTCATTCAGAAAGTGAAATGTTTTTCCTGTTCAGCCATAACTCAAAGTTATAAACAACAAAAAACAAAAACAAAAACACGCGCACACACAAAATCAACACAAGTACTTGAGCCTATGAAATATGGTAATTATTGCATTTGTCCATACAATCTTTAAATTGAATGTAAATGGGTCTTTCCACAGTAATGGGGTACATTTGAAAAATAGGTCAATAATTCCTTTCAGATGTCTTTAGTTTATCTCAAAATTAAAGAAATTTCCTTGTTCTGTTCTCAGGAGATAACTTTTGCCCAAAAAGGTAAGAAATTGCTGCCACAACATGCATTTTAAAATCTTGTGTACAAATTTTCCTAATACGTATGTAAACATGGACAGACCATTTTGTGACATTTTGTTTCTGTCTTTGTTAAATACGTAATAGGAAAATGTGTGCACAGGGTTTTCAGAAATGTATGTTGTAGGACTATTTTTCTTACTCCTTCGTCCAAAAGTTATTTCCTCAGTTTAGCTGGATAATTTAAAGATAAAATTAAGACATTTGAACTGAACTGGGACCTAAGATCTTGTATGTCACAGATATGTACCCCGTTGCTGTGGAAAGACCCACTTGCCTTTTCACAATGTTATATGGACTACATACCAAGTGCTTTTCTCGTAGTCAAAACATCTGCCCTGTATGCAGGAGGTTGTGAGTTTTTAGCCTGTTCGCGGGAATAGCGCTAGAATGTAGAACATATCGCATCGACACGGGCAAGATCAGTGGTAAAGTGGTTAAGACATTTTCCTAGTAAACACTAGACCCCACCTGTACACTATTGACTACTGCCTGGTAGCGAGACCTAGCCTGGGCTAGCTGTCCACTGACAGTAGGATCCATAGGGTTATTGTGCAAGATGGGTTCAGCACTAGTCACTGTGGCATTGAAGGATGTCTCAAGGCTGAGAATGTCATCACAGAGATCCTGGACAAATGAAAAGACAAATCTTATCGCCAACATGGCTCCTGCATGGTGGAAAAGGTCTGTATCATATACACTTCCAAAAACAGAAACCCAATTTTCTTAAAATATCAATTCTTAATGACAACAGACGTTTGTTGAAAACAGTAAACTTGTGCATAAACAAGGCACTTATTGACCAATCGCTTTCAAGACTGTTCCACTTTAGTAATTTCCTCTAAGTTTGACAAAGTGATTCCAGCAGTAATGAAATTAGACATTATCCGTTTTCGGAAGGATCCTGCTTTTATGGGCTCTTTGAAAGCCAATTTTGTTAGGTTTTCCACCCGATTGAAAATGCTTGGGATGAGCTGAACTCTGAATTTGCACATCTCCCAAACAGCCCCATTGAGCTCGTGCCAATGACGTCATTTTGGGAGTAAAACAATGCCGCGTCGTTGTGGAAGCAATGTGCGTGCGCGTTGTGTGTGTCCATAGCGCGTTACACGCGCTATGCTGAGGCTCCCATTGGTGAACTAAACCGCGTTGCGCCCACCAGAGAGACACACAACGCACACGCACATTGCTTCCACAATGACTTAGCATTATTTGACTCCCAAAATGGCATATTCGCACGTGTTCGAAAGGGGTCAATAAGTGTAGGAGATTATCAGGGAGACACTTCAGACAGTGTTGTGCACCCTTTCACAGTGGCTCTTACAGAGGCTGGTACAGTCAGTCTTGCCACAAGAGGTGTTCACACACGTTACTGACCGATAAAATGTTAGCCTTCTTGATATGTCAGTCAAAGTATAATATGCATTTCTTTTATTGAACCCTACATTATGTATGAAGAGCTTATTAAAGCCCCATTACATCATTTGCAGTGACCCAAAATTTGACCTCATGAGTTGAGAAAAAACAGACTAAAAGAGATGATATACATGTAGCAATAGTAAAAAAACACTACTTTATTTTTTTCCCATGTAAAATTGTATCTTTGTGTGAGAATTTAGTTTAAAATCGTTTGCAAAAACGGTTTACCATTCATTCAACACAAAACCCTTCTGTATCTATTAAAGCATCTATGTGGCTAAAGGCAGTTTGTCAATATCATTCTCTAGTTATGTAATGCTGTTGTTCTTAGAATTTGTAAAAAAAGTTTCATCTTTAAATGACATATTAGGCCTTTAAAAAACACCTTCAGATGTTAGTTTCTTACAGAAAGTACCACTCAGAAAGAAATAAATTCATGTGGTGTTTGTTACCATTGCTATCAACAACTTTTCGTCAACTCATGAAGCAAAATGTTGGGTCATTGCAAATGATACAATAGGCATTTAAGAAAACCTCAACTCTTCATATTTACCTGAGCTACTTCCAACTGCTCCTGTTTCTGGCCAACATCCTTCATCAACTCCGCTTCCTTACTAGCTTCCGTTTCCGCATCCTCCAGATGTCTGATCAGCCTTCCATACTCCTCCTCATACTGATCCCACTGACTGAGGGCGCCCTCTACTGACTTCTGCACATTGTAGGCCTCTTCAACCAGCTGGGACCAGTCTTGACCGGACTGATCCAGTTCCTGCCGGATTGTGGCACAGCCATCGGGTGAGGTTTCTGTGAGAAGCCGATTACCGAGGGACTGGGTTGGGCGTAGGAGCTTGTCCTCCATGGATGGCAGGTCTGATGTTGAAGCCTTTCAAAAATGAAAAGGTACATTTATCAAATCATTTTAAGATTAACTCAGTCACTTTGAAATTCTTTCAAGGTCCGTGACTAAACAAAAAGCAAGGTTTGTTTTGGGAATACAATGCATGACATTGTAACCCCCATGACCAGACTCTTGATCGCTAGATCATGTCATTTATTATACTACTTAGATATCTTGGTAAGTCAAACTTGGTTATAAAGCTTCAACTAGGAATCTCTTCCTGTAACTATGCTTCACTCAAAGCTATGCTACAAGATCAGTTTACAAATGTGAATGCAAATCTTACGTAAATGTAACGTCAAACACTTCGCAGTGAACATTTGCGCAAGTTCAAATTCCTGCAAATTTCTGGGCACAAAAACTTCACCGTTATGTCAAATTCGTGTGAAGTATGAACTGGGCTTTACTCAGATTTAACGCTTTTAAATCCCCTTGAGGTTTCAATTATCTCAATTTCACTGAAAATATACCTTTATTGTCTATATTCCTACAAATTAAAAATGAAGAGAGAATTTTCCAAGCATATCATCAAAGGCAACGTTAACGTCTTAAACTTAAAATAAGAATCATCCCAAAGAACAGATTTCACTTACCAATAAATTATCCAGTCTTTGTTGGAGTACATGCTTGCTGCCAGCGAGACTATTATTGTATAGGACACTGCGATTGGTTGATTCTAATGTATCTTGTAGAGCTTTGTGAAGGTCAATATATTCCTGATGGTTCTCTGCTCTCTGATAGGTTAAATCAACAGCCACCTTTGGAATAGCATGGGACCAAAAAAAACAAACCAATATTATTTTGAAACCTTTTATCTATTTGTGCAAGCCACCCTATGTTCTGTAAGTGACGGTTCTTTACTGTACAATGTGGTATACATTGTACAGTCAGTTAAAAGCTACAAAGATCTGTGTTCAAGGGCACACGCATTACGGATGGACTGAACCATTATTGGAAGTGTGACAATGATATCTTATATAGCGCACATATCTATCCTGCGGGATACTCATGGCACTTTACAATATCATTACCCTAGTCATTGGGCACAACTCCCCGGGGAGTATGCAACCCCTGCAGCCTGACACACAAGCTCTTAAAGGCTGCAAACCTTGCAGGTCTTCATTTACTCCTATGTGGAGAGGGGCAACTTATGGCAAAGTATATTGCCCAAGGGCACACATGCCATGGTCGCGGCTGGGAATCGAACCCACGATCGTGGAATTAGGCAAGCTATTGAATTCACTACACCAAACCGCTCGGCCAACGTTTGGTTTGAAGCACCATGCTGTTTTTCAAACCTGCTACCTTGGCATTTTGTTTTTAAAATTTAGACTAGCTAGTTCAGGGGCGCGTTCAATAGCACAATTAGTACGCCGGTATTGCATACCGAAAATGTTGAATGCAACCAAACGCACGGTATTCCCAATACGTATTGCATCCCAACAATCCCAACTCGAACGTGGTACGCTTTCCATACCAAGATGGCGGACGGATAAATTGTGACTACGGCCTCAGGGTTTCAAGTCAATATTTTGCTTCATAAGAATTCAACATTCAGCGCGTCGAGAAGAATTGCGAGGTGTTTATTCTTCGACTGTGGAAGACCACTACTGGTTGAGTTGGCAGTTTTTATTTGCAGTTTAATTGTCAGAATCTTTGCGTTAAGCGTGCAGCAAACAGCGTTGTCTACAGTAGCCATGTTTGATCGTACGTTTTGGGATGCAGTCGTTCAACAAGCCATTTCGGTTGCAGCATACCGACGCTGCCATACGTATTTCGGTATTGTGCTGTTGAAGACGTCTCTGATATATAGTGCATTCCATGTCTCCCAACATCTCAATGTGCTTTACAACTATTAGAAACCACCTAAAAATTGAGATACATAGGCGGGCGACAACTTCAGCAGCCAAGCCAAAAGCACCGGAAAGACTCCCCTTCTCTTTGCAAAATAAATGCTCGGGGATCATTTAAATGCATTAGACAACACACTGGGCCTACGGCTTTACATCACATTTGAAGGAAGTAGCAATTGGGGTTAAGCACCTTGCTCAAAGGTGAAAGTACCTCAAGTGTTTTCAAACTCACAACCTTAGAATGCTTCCATGTAGTTTGCAAGTCTGTGACCTAAACCAGTCAGTCACGGTTGTGATATAACTCTCTCTGACACAGTAACGTACCTGGGCAGCTTCCATCAACCCTTTGTGGCGTTGGACCATCTGCAAGGATTTCTCATTGATACTATCTTCCCCAGTCAGGGTCTGCAGCTCATTGGCACTGGATGAGATGGAATCTAGCGATTGCTTCACGCCAGCCACTTCATTTGCTAAGCTCTGCATTAAATACAGATGTCTGAGGTTAAGACAACTGTAGACAAGTTTTGTTTAGCGCTTGTACCGTGTGATACCCCATACTGATACAACCAATAACGATCAACATTCAATAGTTCTTACTTGTGATATTGCAATTGCACACCGAAATTGTTTAGGGCGGATTCACACTGAGCCTTTCCGCGTGTAAATGCAACGCGTATCGCTTCGAGAAAAAGTGGTGTGGAGAGAATTTGGAGTGAAATTACAGAATTAACCAGTTAACGTCAAAATATTTCAAAAATTGCTGTCTGTAGGCGCGGGTTTATTTTTAGTTGAAGCATGGAGGAAGGAAAGCAACTAAACTCAATAACCATGCACGGTAAAATATTGTTAGGTCTATACACTGTCATTGTACACCCCAAGGCCGCTTTGTTATAAACTGTTTTGCCCATTTTCCTCGTAAATAAGTCCGAGTGTAGACAGCAAAAGCAGTAACAAGTGAATTTCTCCTAAACGTGTTAAGTTCCTTCGCTACACCAATGCGGAAATCTTGGTGTGTTTAAACGTCCCCGTGAAGTGGTTAACTCTGATGGAAAGCATTTTTGGGAATTCTGTGGTTTTTAGTGCCTCATTTTACTCCATATTCCCTCCACACCACATATTTTCAAAGCGACGCATGTCGCATTTACCTGCAAAATAAACAATCTGTAAATACACCTTCTGTAAGCAATCTGTATCAATACATTTAGTGTTTTTAACTGAATGAAATTACACATATGCACGGCCTCCTAGTAACCTACACGTAAACTACACGGAAAAGTTGTGCGAATTACCATACGTACGCACATGAGAAATGCCATGTAAAGTTGCATCTTCCAAGATTAGGCCTCGGAGTACAGGTGAACATTTTGGTAGAAGGTAAATGTGACCCACTCTGCAAAAAAGGCCCTTAAGTCGTGCATGCTCGGTCGAGTTTGCATTTTGTTTTTGTCTTTAAATAAGCGTGGATCTGCCGCAGACTTCTTCTGCACGACTTGCGGGCCTTTCCTGCAAAGTGGGTCACAAATGTAATGAGTAATGAGTAATGAGTAATTTCATTCAAGTTATCAGCAAAACCTACTTTTGCAACAAATGCTAAAAACATTTACCTTGTATTTTTCCATCTGTTGTTCCTTGCGCCTCAGGTCCGGCATTAACTCTGGTTCTTGAACCAAGACAGCCTCTGCCTTCATGAGTTCCTCAGTCACCTCGGAGCACTGCTCATCGAATTCATCCCACAGTGCCAGGCACTGCTGTACCTCCTGGCTCTCCTGGAACATGCTGGACCCAAGTTCGTCCAGTCCCTCGTGAGCGTGTCTCGTGTCTAGTCTCAGGACCTCCTGCCCAGATGCGGCGGTGTTAGGAAGTGTCTTCTTGGTCCGGAGGTCTAAGACCTGAAGGAGATTCTGTCCGGCTGTTTTGGTCGTGGTCAGTTCCGACAGATTCTTGGATCGTTCTTGGAGGGTAGGCTTGTCACCGTCAAGGCTGGAGTTTTGTTGGAGGATTTCTTGGTTGGTGGTCAGCCAGGCGTTGAAGTCATTTAGTGCGTCTTGGTATTGGGCGTGATCCGTGACGTTGAGGGTGCTCTTCTTCAACAGGTCCTGAGGAAATGTAACGATATACAAATATAACATGGTTTGTGGGTGGATAGTCGATATTAGCTCTCTGAGGTAATGAAAGTTTGTCAACTTCTAATCAACCCAAAATGAACCATGTTATATTTGTTTTACCATACCTCATACATATTCTTCACTTCGGAATCACTGACAGCGAAAATGATAAGTAAAATATTGCCTGTTCTTCCATCTTTTCATTCGCCTTGTGTGCACGTTGTACTTGCACGGTGCTGTCGCGTATTCTGTGCACTGAACGTACTACACCTGGCTTCTCTGTAAAGCGCATGCATAGTAACCTATTCTAAAGAATACTTTGCAAAGGGTGTGCATAGTAGACTACTTACTGTGTGCGCTGGTAAACAGGAAAAACACCCACAGACATGTGATGGTGAATGAACCAGTCAGAACAGGACTCACATTTATGAATATGTATGAGGTATGGTGAAAATGCATTTTTGTACTATGCACGCATTGGCCAAACAATATCCCAGGGTGCTCAAAACATTACTACCGCTGATCACTGGGCTCCATTGCATCATTCCATTAAACCTCAACT
The DNA here is from genome assembly GCA_037783545.1 of Henricia sp. BOLD:AAB3569. Classification (NCBI taxonomy): domain Eukaryota; kingdom Metazoa; phylum Echinodermata; class Asteroidea; order Spinulosida; family Echinasteridae; genus Henricia; species Henricia sp. BOLD:AAB3569. The sequence goes on from JBBELK010000284.1 coordinate 1,050,830, forward strand.
CCACAGAAAGTATAAGTATGCCGTCTGACGGCCTGTTTAATGCTTGCAGGTTAATCAGACAGCCTTCCAGGTAACCATTTACTCCAGGGAGAGAGGCAATTTATTGTAGAGTGCCTGCCCTGAAGGACATACACCCACCTTGGACACGATCTCCATTTAAATCCACAACATGCAGAATTAAATAGGTCTTGAGTTTGACACAGCAGACTACATTTCTAAAATTCACTCCATTCTTCAAATGGGATCATGTAAAGCTTTAGGTCCACTTGTTTAATGCACTTAAAAGATTACAGGACATTGTTTGCAAGAGTTGAGGGCTATTAATTTCCCGGGGCACGTTTAATAGTGCAATACGTATGCATACCGACAATACCTTCAATGGTGAAGGTATAGTAAAATACCCAATACCAGCGTATGTATAGTGCTATCAAATGCGCCTCTGATGTTTCTGGTTTAACTGCTACAAAAGAAATATAAGTCAAAAGGAGATGTCATAGAGCTGCAGCACTGGTGCACTACCTATTCAAAGTTTGGAAACACCCAGAGAATTTAAGGTTTCTGCGAAGGAAACATTATTTTGTTGTTTATTTATAATAAACCAACCTATTAAAACAAATGTGACCCGCTCTGCAAAAAAGGGTCTTAAGTCGCGCTGGCTAGTATTCTTTTTGCGACCATAAAAAGAAATCCGCGGCAAATCTACGCTCAATAAAATACCAAAACACAATGGAAATTCCTGGCGGTGCCCAGATACCGCCTGGAATGTCTGTGTTCCCCCTGGAATGTCTGCGTTACGCCTGGAATTTCTTTTGTGTTTAGGTATTTTAATGAGCGTAGAAATGCCACAGATTTCTTTTTATAGTCGCAAAAAGAATACTAGCCAGCGCGACTTAAGCCTCTTTTTTGCAGAGCGGGTCACAAATGTACACCGTGTTTACACTGGTCCTGAGCTCAGGATCAAGATTGATAAGAATATGTCAGTGTTAATAACCGCAATGATCCTGAGTGCCACGTTTACATTCTGTAGTTGATCTCGAGCGCAGTGCCAGAAGTTGCAGTTAAAAGTCATGCTCTATGTGTGTATGTACTGATCAATGTGGGCATGGGTTGTGCATGTACAGTGTACAAGGTTACTTGAATTTCGTGAGCTTTTACCCCGGTACGGCTGTGGAGCAGATACGGCAGGATGCGATAAATATTAATTGCTTATCTAAACGCAAACTGATCCCGAGCTCGGGATCGAACCCTCCGCCAATGCAAACCTAAAATTTTGGGGTCTGATCCAGGGCCAATTTGGTCCCGAGAGCGTTTATACACTCAGTTTGTGATCCAGGGCTGATCCCAAGCTCGGGATCAAGTGTAAACAGGGTGGTAGACCAATCAATTCCAGGGTGATTCAACATTTTTAACCCTTTGCCACCGGATGATGGCTATAGCCGCGGCCTTGCACTTGAACTTGCCTACAGAATACCATGTGTTGGACCAATTTTCAGTAAGATAAACCTGTCCGCAAGGGGTTATTATTAATCAATTTGAAATGACAAAAAGAACAATTCCTGAAGCTATCCAAGGCTTTAATTCCTCAATAAATTAGGAAATGAAAAACATGATCTCAGTGAGTATTTAGGAACAGGAAAGCCGTACCTTGACAGTGATGATCAATCTCTGAAACCTGGAGGCCAGTCTAGTAGCTTCGCTGACGATGCCTACATTACCCATACTGCTATCCAGGAGGATTTGAGCCTGTCTGGACACGGCCTCTACAGTTTGCCGCTTGCTATGCACACAGTCTTGAAGAACCTGTGTACAGGATGTTGGGTGAATGACACAACTGGTGCTATTCAGGTGCAATGTTGGAAAGTTCTACAAGTATTTTTTGGGGGGTGGAGGGTACCCACTTATACCCAATAAAAGGGGAGGGGGGAGTCAATTCACAATAAAGGCGTCACCAAGAATTTGACGCAGAAAAGCTACTTTTGCTGTGCATCATAGGAAGAAAAACATTGATATGTGTTAAAGGGGCCATTCAAAATAATCAATGTTTAAAAATTTTGGTTTTTTTTTTCGTTTTTATTATTTTTTTTATATTTTTTTTCGGGGGAGTATTTTTCTTAATTGTTTTGACCCACCCAACCACCCCAAATTTTGATGTTTAATTCTTGAACAACACAACCCACAAACATACACCTATACGTACAACCGTTGCACAATCTACTCGCTTTCCTGAACAGTTAACGTTTTACATGTCCTACATTCAATAGTACATAAAAGTGTCACCGTTACACAACATCTACATGCACAATAACATCGAAGTGTGAACGGTTAGGCAACTAGTCCTGCACAAAATGCTGCATCAACTTAATACCTGATGGGTACCAGTGCCATTGTGCCCGTAAACGACTAACCATCGTACCGGTGCGTTCGGTTGTCCCCATATTCAACGATTTGTTAACGCGATCTCCAGGCATGCGGAGGAGCTGAGGTACGGTATTCATATGCAGCACGCGGCAGAAGGTATGCCCTCTTCTATTGTTTCCCCTTTGTCCCAAATCATGCTGGGTATAACGGTATCGAAACAATGTTCACTGAGGTCAAAGGAAACAAATACCTCTATATTTATGTCAGATGCTCTTGCCCAAGAGCACATACACCATGGATACACCAGAACATTAAATCATTGATCTAGTACCTTAAGTTCCTCCACCTGTCCCTGCTTAGTCTCCATTTCAGCCTGAAGCTCCAGACCACTCCCTAGTTGCTCCTCCATCCCCCTAACCCACGATTCCAGCTCAGCGCGACTTCCCTCATACGCCGCCCACTGTGAGGCGCACTCTGTCAGCCTGTCCTTGGAGTCTAGCAGGCTGGCAGTCAGTGCATCTAGCTCCTCCTGGTCACGCTGTATCTGCTGGGTGATAGACTCCTGTCCAGGAGCAGCTGTGAGTGGCAGGGTTCGGCTACAGCAGGACGTGACAGCCTCTAGCTTCTCAATGCCTGTTTCTTTGGAGGTTAGGAGCTCCTTGAAATAAGAACAGCAATGTTACAATATTTTTTTTTTATTTTTTTTATTTACCAAACCGACATCAACAATGGCAATGGCTGCACATCGGTAAAGGGAAGATAAAGAAGAAATGCAAAGTTTCAGAGATGTTTAGGAAACCTCACACAGGTGTGTTGGGGAGGAAAACAGTCCAATACATACTGGCCATTCAGGATTTGAACCCAAGCCACAGAGCAGAGAGGCAAGGTACCACTACTCCAACCTTATTTTGATAGGTTTTTTTAAAAGAGAATATTCTCAATTTATCTTTGTTTTTCCAGAAAAAAACTCATTAAGATATATCTGACCCTCGACCACAAAATCAGTAATATGGGTCAATTTTCAAATAATGAGATTTTGGGTTTTCATTAAGGGGCATTAAATAAGCTTTTCAATGATGTATGAATTTTAATGATAGGAAGAAAAAAATTGGCCTAGAAATGGACAAAAAAAGTCAAATTGTTTTTTAAGTATTGTTTTTAAAGTATTGTTTGGATGTTTCTGAGAGATTTTGTCATGCAATATGCTACACCCTCCTAATATAAGCAAGTTTTGGGGCATTTACAGTACAATTGTTTAAAAACAACACACTCTACAGAGCGTGAAATATACAAATTTTTCTAGCTTTTAATACTAAAATCTGAATCTCCATAATTTTGACCCATACAATGCAGCAGTTGCTATATGGGTCTTTCCACAGTAAAGAGGGCATTTTGGCAACACAGACCATATTTTCAATGAAATACCTTTGTCTGGTCTCAAAATAAAAGAAATAAGTTTTAGTTGTTCTGAAGAGATAACCGAGGCCCAAAAAGGGTTACAAATAGTGTGACAACATGCCTTTCTAAAAACCCTGTGTACACATTTCCAATATACGCTCGTAACCGGGACGGACACTTGTGTTACATTTTAGGTCGTCCCAGTTACGAGCGTATATTGAAAATTTGTACACTGGGATTTTAGAAAGGCATGTTGTCACACTATGTGTAACCCTTTTTGGGCCTAAGTTATCTCTTCAGAACAACTGAAACTTATTTCTTTTATTTTGAGACCAGACAAAGGTATTTTCTGGAAAATATGATCTGTGTTGCAAAAATGCCCCCTTTACTGTGGAAAGACTGATACATAAAAATACAGCCGTCCAACTGGTTTTGTGCTGGAAGGTCCACATACCGGTGTTGTAAACTGACCAAAATGTCTTTAAAATTGTCAAAACAGAGCTCTGTATGCTTTCCTCAGCTAACTGCTAATCTTTTGTTTCAAAACTCCCCCATTAACTCCACACATACCTCAAGAGCAGCAAGCTTGGCCTGCACTGCTTCGCTGTTGCCTGATGTATCAGTGACTGTAGCCAACTTGTTCTTAGCATCTCGAAGCCAGTTGGTAAACTCACGTTGGTTGTGTTGAAATGTCTTGTGCTCCAGCACGGATTGTGTGTGATTCTCAATGGCCAACTTGGGGGGGATAGAAAAATAAGGAAGTTATTTTTAAAACTTTTGCTTGTTGAAGTTTGTATGGTTTTTCATTGTGCGGCACCCTGACATTTAAAGGGCCTGTGACATGCTAAACAACTTTGTGCCTAAGCTTTGCTTCATAATGACGGATTACTTGTTCAGCAAGACATACTATTGTTCGTTTGGATGTAAAATCAATAAAAGGTGGCCTTTTTCAACTTTGAAGATTTCACTGCAATAAATCACAAACAGAGGGCGCTGTTTTGAGTGCATCACATAAGGAAGACAGAAGGGAAAAGTTAAGAAAAAACATAAGACTTCAAGTTGGACTTGTGGCAAATTGCTGCAGTTTCTACCCCCAGTTTTGTCATGGCTTACAGCAGGCAACATGTAAAACAAACTCAAACAGCCATGGAATTACAAAAGTTTCAGGAAAATTGAGAAAAAAAGTGGAATCTTTTGTGCACAGTTGAATGTGATTTTCCTGTGTTTGCCTCTTGTGACATAGTGACCTTGGTCATGAATATGCATATTTTCATTAGCATAAGAACTAAAAATCTTTGTTTTAACCCCCAAAGCAAGCTCCAAATATGATTTTTATGACTAACTGAGTAGAGTGGTTTTAAAGCACAGATTTCATTGATAAAAATCCTAAATAAGGGGCCCTTTAAGTGAAAGAAAATCATGGTTGTCCAATAAGAGTGTGGCCTGGGTACCTTGTTTTCATCCATGCTTGCTTGGTATTGATCAGTGAACATCTGCAGCTCTTTGCTGATTGGCTGAAGACCCTCTGGATTTCTTTCAAGAAGCTTCTGGGCACGCTCAGTTAGGGTATCAATGTCCTTCTGATGGGATGAAAGGTCTTGTTGGAGAGCCTGTCGATTATAAACAAATGGGTAATTACATGCAACCTTGTTGAATTTAATGGGTACCTTGTAGAATTTAATTTTGGGAGTAAAAATGAAGGCATCTCATTGGTGTTTCGCTGAGCGTCCGCATTTGAAAAGGCGCAACACGCGCTTACTGCATTGTGACGTGGTTTTATTTGTCTACCCAAAACAACACAGACAACGCATGTGTGCGTGGTGCACAGGAGCTCAATAGACTATTTCAACTACACAAAATTAGAAATAATTTCTATAACAACAAAACTTGGGGTGAGAGAAAATAAATCTATAGTCTTAACTCATTCGGTAGTTAAAACATCTGCTACTGAATGCAGGTGGTCGTGGACTCGAGTCCCACCCAAGCACACTATGAAGTTTTTAAAATGGTGCACAGTGTTGATAAATTACATTTGAAAAGGGCAAATAAATATAATTAAAAGACATATATATACACTCATGCTAGTTATGTTGTCTTTTTAAGAAAAATCACAAGCTGGTTTGTGAGACCAACACAATTTGTACAGACAAGAACCTGACCTTGCATCGTTCAAGCTGTACTTTCTTCTCTCCTAGTGTTGACTTCAGCTCAGCAGCAGTCCTTATTTGACCCTTGGTTTCTCCTAGCCAGCGAGATAATTTGTCACAGCAAGCTTCGTATCTGAAAACACAGTGCATACATTCATACATAAGGTAAGTTCAGACAATGCACTAAGAGCGGTCTAACTTTGGTTTTAATCCAAAACATCTATCTCAGTTGTGTATGAGGTGAGGTACCGTGGCCGAGTGGTTTGAGTCACTGACTGGCAATCACAGGTGAAAACTTGGGATTGCGGGTTCGAAACTCACCCCGGATAGGGTACCTGTGCCCTTAAGCAAGGCACTTAATCACACTTGCTTCATCCTTAGGAAGGGATGTAAAGCCGTTGGTCCAGTGTGAGGTATCGGTAATGCACTGTAAAGATCCCAGAGTGCATTCTTTCGTGAAGAGCAAGGGGATTCCCCGGTGTCTCTGGCCGTTTGTAATTCATCGTGGGTTTCCTCACGCTCGCGAGCGACAGTGTAATGGGCGCTTTTGAGGAATCCTCGGTTTCAGTACCAGAAAGAAATAATAATAATAATAATAGACCATTTATACTTTTAGAGCTATTAAATGTCAGTCAAAACATTGGACAGAAAGTCATCTGCATTGTTTGTAATTTTTTTAATGAAAAACAAAAAGTTTTTAATATCATGATAATTATCATCATTTTTCCATCAAAAAATAACTCAAATTTACACATAGAAATTGATCCTGTTTAATAAGCCTAACAAGGTACAAAGTACAATCATTTTGGAGAATTCATATAATTGACTATTTGAATTCAAGCCATTGAAAGAAAAACTATTAACACTAGGGCACAGAACTACACATACAGCTAGAACCGAACACTACCGAAACTCTTGAACCATGCCTTATCATTTGCATGGTTTTGGGCACCTCAGTTACTTCATTTATTGGCACTTGTTTGGAATTGGTACATGGACTGTTCAAATGGATAATAAGCTTACTTGTTCCAATCCCGCAGGCAGGACTCTAGCATCTCCTTAACTGTAATGGTGTCTTCAAGCAGACTGGCATAGTTTCCTCTCATGACTGCAATGCGTGCTTGGATGGCCTCTTGTCCAGTGGGGGAGGTCTGTGGCATGACTCGTTCAGCCTTACTGCAGGCTGAATTGAGGAGAGACTGGCCACGGTGTCGCATGGACATCAACTCCTGGTGGTCAACAAAATGATCAAATAATATGGGACAAGGTAAAAATCATAGGTGTATTCGAAACCCTGTTTGCGCATTGCCAGAACACAGAGTTTCAAATGCAGAGGACCAACACATGAACACCGTTTAAAAACAAGATTCTCACTCGTTACTCAGTGGGAAGTAGATGAAGAACACTCGGGAACAAAAATTACTGACAAGGAATGACAATCTACTGCTGGAAATAACACCCACTTGTAAAACCTTATTGCGATTTCTATGATTCATTAAGTTTTCCCAAGAGCGTGTCTCTTTAACTGACGCCCGGATTATTTTGGTAAAATATACAATTTTTTTTAAAAGGCAAATGTGATTGGCCAAAAGTTAAGACCAGGTTAAGCACCACAAATACCGACTCTTGACAGTCATTTATCTTCTCAACAAAAGATCATACTTTGCAACATTCCGAGTCAGCCTCCACAGAGCAAGATTTACTACACTGACAGGCCATCCACAGCCATCAAGTTCAAAACATGCTATGTACAAATGAATATTGGACAATGGACAGGTTTACACATTAACCGTGGAAGACAGTGGCAAAGCTGATGTTTTAACGTGTTTACACATCCTCCGGCATCAAGTGGTTAAGCACATCTAAGGTTACAATGCTACCTGCAGGTCCTGCAGCCTGGCGCTAATTTCAGTCTTCTCTCCTGCTACATTCCGACAGTTAGACAGCGACTCTCTCGCAGCTTGTAACCACTTGTAAAAGTCCTCTACCGCTGTCTGAAAGTTCTGCTGCTCGGTGACTGCCCTCTCTGCCTGACGCAGTTGATCCTGCAAAGGGATCATCATCATACATATGCAAATATTTCTAGATTTGTTTTTGACCCCCTGTTCCTCGTTTTATGATGAATTACCCATCCCATCATTGTCCGTTAGAAGGAATAGACCCTTTGCACGGCGGCCATGACAGGTGGCAGTGACATTGTTACCGTGTTTCTTGCACGAGTAGGCAATTTGTGGATCTATTGTCACATCATTTTAAATATGAAAATCTGTCCCCTGTCATGGCCGCCGGTACAAAAGCTCTATTGACCCCTTTGTTTATACCCCGTCAAATAGGACGGCTGAATATATGTTCTTTTTACCATCGAATGCAGTACACATGGCCTACCAATCTCTCACTCACATTTAGGCATAAATAATAAGTGGACAGCCCCAAAAATGATTGTAGGGCTATTTTGGCAAGGGCCACTTTCACTAGAATATAGGAATATTAAAGGCCCATTGTATCATTTGCAATGACCCAATTTTGTTTTTCATGAGTTGACAAGAAAAACCTTACTCAAAGTGTTGATAGCATTGGTAACAAACACCACATGAATTTATTTCCGTCCAAAATGGTATTTCATGCTGGAAATTGACAAGCGAAGGTGATTTCCTTACCATTCACTTGTACACAAAATCCATATATAGATTGTCAAGGTTTTCTATAGCATTGATGCATCTAAGTAGCTAAAATTTCTTCAGGCTAGTTTACCAACATGATACACTCTTATTCCACGAATCTGTAAAAACTTTTATCTTGCAAATGATACATTAGGCCTTTAAAAGGGCAGCCTGTAGCCTTTTTGGTTTTTATAAACTTCCTATCATGTGATAAGCCACCATACATATGAGCAACTGTATTAACTGTAAAACAAAAATACCATTTAATAACAACAGAGTGCTGGGACAGTTTGGAAAAGCACAGCAACCAAAGGGTTAAAATAATCATACTGATTTAACATTCAACTGGCCACTATAGCTACATACGAGCACAAAAGGCATTGATTTGGATGCAGCCATACCTTGAGATTCATGTGCAAAGTCTGGTACCCAGCGGTGAGTCTGGTTGATTCACTGCCAATGTGCACTGCTGTTGGGTTACTGGCTACCAGTTGCTGACCAAGAGATGTAACCTGGGCTCTGATTGGTTGCAATTCCTGGCTCTTTTCGCACAAAGCCTATCAAATTTAAGAACATACATGTACAATCTCATTGTCTGTAATGTACACCAAAGTCAGTTCTAGAGATGCAGATATGTTTTTTAAAAAGGAGATAAAACAGGGTGAGCTCCCCATAAAAATGCCACACACAATCATTAATATATTATCATGGGTGGTATTTTTGGGTCACCCTACACATGTAAGCATCTGCTGGTCAAACTGAGAATTGTTTGTGCAATAAACGAATACACCAATGTCAACCGCTGTCAGAAAATGCCCTCTCCGACAGAAACGCTTGGTGGTACTATGTATTGTGAAACACCCGAATTTTCTGGCTGGACCCACCTTCATTTTTTCCAGGTGCACCTGTTTATCCTCCAGCAGACCCTGCCCCTCTTCCCCCTCGTCCTTCAGCATGCCGTCTGCTTCCGTAATCCAGTCCCTCATCTCCTGGGATCTCTCCTCATAACTCATGGCCAGTTCGACGCTGTCATTCAGCCTCCTCTGGGCGCGCTGGGCCTGCTCCTTGAGAGCCTTGAGTTTGTCTCCTGCTGTCTGGAGTTGCTGGTTGATGCGGTCACGGCCAGCGGGTGCAGTGGTGGGACAGACGACTTCACCATGGTCCTTGGTGGATTGTAGTTGGGATTCACCGTCAGGAAGACTGGACAGAACAACCTACAATGGCAAAAATAACTACTATGGAACTTGACAGTAATTACAAAACATAGGTGAATTTTAGGAATAATGACCCAAGGACTGCAGGGGTGAATTATTTCTATAGAGTTTGGGAAATCCGGATGCACCATGATTCGAACTGCAGACCTTCTGCTTAACGTGCAGACACACTACCAATTGAACCATGAAGCCAACTGATGGTTTTGAAACAGTGTTTTTTCTCACCAATGCTATTGACAACCAACATATTGATGCTCATGTTAGATGTCATCGATGTCCTATTATTCTTCAGTTCATATGCAGCACGATATGTTACAGAGGGTACACCCGCACCCCCCTTCTTTCATTGTTCCCCCATTGTGTCTCAAACATCCAAGGTATTTTAAAGGAATTCCTTTTAGTTTTTAGGGGGTGGATTGGTGCGTTAACAAAAGGGAAGAGTGTGTTGAGGTATAGGAGCGTTAGGGGGTGTCCCTTAGTCACATATCGTGCTGGATATACTTCAGTTAGTAGTTCATGCATTCCAAAAAAAATTTAAAAAAACAACACTCATTAAAATGGGCTAAAATTTTCAAAAACCTTCATGAATAATCAGAAATTAAAGTTGGAGTCAATTCGCCACCAAGTGTGCTTACAACTGATGTGGGTCTTTAGTTTCCGTGGTAATGGGGGTACAATCATTTTCATACAATTGCCTTTATCTTGTCTCAAAATAAAAGAAACAAACTTAAACTTCAAGGAGATACTTAAGCCCAAAAGGGCGACAAATTGTGGGGTATTATGGCCGAGCGGTCTAGTGCGTCGAACTTAAGTTCCTGTGCCAGTACTAGAATGTAGGTTCGATTCCGGGCCGTGACGGGTTGTGGCACCTGTACCCTTGAGCAAGGCACTCGACCACACTTGCTCCCATTCCTGTAATTGGCGGTCCCTCCGCTGTTGGATGTGGTGAATAAATAAATAAATAAATCAATAAATAGTGTGACAACATACCTTTCTAATTTTAAGTCTCCCAAAAATAATTTCCGAAATTTGGCACTTTGTTACATTTTTGCCTTGCCCAGGTTAGATACTTTATATGGAAAAATTGTACTAGGATGTTTTAGAAGTTGGTGCATATTCTTGAGTATCCAGGTGTCACACTCACGTCAACATGAGTAAGCTACACAAATACAACCATTATTTTATTCAAACCCTCACCTGGAGTTGTTGTATCTTAGCTTCGTTGGTCTCTCTATCAGCAGCCAATCCTGAGCACTGGTCCAGCTCTAGCTGCTTGGCACTCAGCCAATCATTCACATCTAGCAGCTGATTGGCTAGTTGCTGATGACTTGACACCTGCTCCTCTCTTTGATGAACAGTGACCTATTGTACAAAGCAAGGGGGGAGGGGGAAATGTTTTCTTCACTTTTGCAAGCATTCAAATTTTAAGTCCATTTATGTCTTTCCTTGATATGTTTTCTTGAATAGATCACAACATCTGGTATGGTGTCTGACCACCATTGAAATGAAACAACCAAACTTGGGATGAGAGAAAAATCGTAAGGGCCTTATCGGGATTCGAACCTGATACCTCTGACTCACTAGGCAGATGCTCTACCAGCCGAGCTATAAGGCACAGTTGGTATACTCCCAGAGTAAGGGCTCTCATTTTGTTGTGTTTTTAACCTGAACAAACCTGTGTGGGATGGACCTCTGGAGTTGCATGTCTCCCAAACAAAAAGTGAAGGACCTCAAAGAAGCCATTTAGGCAGAGTGGCGCACCCTGCCTCAGCATCCCTTACGGAGGCAAGTGCAGTCAGCCTTGCTGCAAGATGTGTTCACACACGTTACTGACCGATAAAATGTTACAACTCTTCGCCTCCTTGATCTTTCGGTCAGAATAAAATTTGTTTTTATTTTTTAACCGTATATGAACACAAATGTACACTTTAAAACTGGACAACAATGCAAGTATGCCCTAAAAAAGATCACATGTAAGATCGTTCTAACTGAACCAACCTTAACCCGTCCACACAAGTCCTGATATTCATCTGTGATTTGTTCTGCCTTGGCTAAGACTTTAGGATCTGAGATACCGACTGCTGCTAGGCCTTTGGCTTGAGGGGTCAAACTGCCAACATCAACTTGATGGGAGCTGACATCATGATCCAATGACTGAAAAACAAGGAAGCAATTCATATTCACATTATAAAAAATAATAAAATGATTATGCACAACAGTCAGTTTTATATAGCACCAGAGTTTATCAATATTGAATAATTTTACACTTAAAAAATATTATGAATCAGGTTGTAACCAAGTCATTTTTTAAGTCGAGTCCAAAGTCCATTTTTTTTCCCGAAGTCAGGTCCCGAATCTCAAGTATATTTGTGGAAAGTTTAAGGGTCCACGAAACGCGTTTCAAAGTTTTTCTGGGTTTTTAATGAAAATGTGTTCAACTTTGTCAAGGAAACAGACCTGAACCATTCTACTAGTAACTGTGTCTTTCTGAGGAAAATTTGTAATGCACAACCACCCTTTGCCACATTTGGGAAAAGTCAAGATGTGGACCTCGGCCAAAAAATCAATAATAATAATCTCTCATTCTTATATGACATTTCACACAGAGTAATGCGTTTTACATACACTACTCACAATAAGTTAGGAATATTGGTATCATAGCTGCCAACATTTAAAAATTCCAATTAGTAATAAACCCAAAATGGCGAGCGCGTAGCGCGAAGCCCCTAACGGCAACATTTTGGATTCTAGATGCTCTGTGGTGCAATCTGAGGCCATTCCTGGCCACTTTCCTCTGAAATTTTTGAGCAGAATTTTGTTTAATTATAAGATTACATTTATTTGTTTAACATGACCTTCAACTAACCAATATCTCAAGAACAAAATAAAAGGATGCAACATAGGCCTACCTACAGAATCCGCGCATCACTTTCATTTAGGGTTCTGTAAGTGCAGTTTGGATTTGGTGTGCTTGACGATGTCATTACGGCCACCGTGTGCGATGGAGAGATCTCGCCGACAGACCTTACAAAATACATGCTGTTTGTCCCTTTTTGATGATGTGATGAAATCAAAAATCCCTTTCCGTATTTTTCACTGTAAAACTGACCCTTTTCGTTTGCCTTGGTAGTCATGACGATGTCGCTCACATAAATATACGTTTGAAAAATCTACGAACGTCAAAATGTTTTGGGCGCCATTTTGAATAGCGACCACACGCGCGCTGTTCCCATACACATACCGGTATATCAATGAACACACTGGTGCCCTGCAATAGTAGTATCGATACTGTACTAACCGAAAAACTAGTTTACGACACACACTCTGGTTCCAAGACGTTTTCAAGCATATTATAAACGGCCATATTACAAAATGCCCTGCAATACTATAGATACTACACTCACTGATTTTTCGGCGTTTTGGTTTTATTTGCAGTGAAAAAAACGTCAAGAATCGATACTACTAACCGATGTTTGTGCGTTTCGGTTTTGTTTGCATCGAAAACCAACATAAGTACAAGAGAATAAAATATTGATTCCCGTATTTTTCGATGTTGTAATTTTTTTTTTTAAATGATTGTTTTTACCTATTTCTGTGACAAGGTGTGTCTGTCATGCAAAAACAATTGGCTAATCATATACAAATCATTCAAGCGGAACACATATCCTCAATTAAATATCTGCGTACACCCCACAATATCCCTAATGTATTGCGAGTAGTGTAGTTAGAACTGTGGAATTTCCTTACCACCAGTTTTTCATACTGTGTTTTCTTCTCCTCCAGATACACACACGGCTTCTCCAGATTTGTAAGCGTCATCTCTGCAGTCATCAACCAATCAGAGAGCCTCTTGCATCCCTCATCATGAGCATCCCACATCTCTAACACCCCTTCCGATTGGTCCTTGGCCTCACTGCTCCTGGTGCCAAGTCCAATCAGGGCATTCGTCTGATCGGACAAAGCATGCTGGATGTTGTCTTGACCTGATGGTGCGGTCAATGTGAGGACAACGTCTGCTCTGGCTGAAGTATTGTCCAGTTTTTGATGACCAACTCTGAGATTCTGTTCCTGGTTCTGGAAAGGATAAGATAATGCAAAAAATTGAAATAAAATGGACGGATTTATTAAACAAAATAAATTCATTCACAAAAATGTTTGTGCTTGAACTATTTGTTTTTCTTACTCCTTAACCCTCACCATGTTGGATTTTGATCCATCAGCATAATTTACACTACCTTCTGACAGATGCGGCATAGGTAACGTTATTATCTGTGACATTTCACTTTTTTCTTAAGTTGTGTTTTCTTTTAATATACAATAGTGATATTGGCATAATTTTTTTATAGTTTTTTTACATAGTCCAATTAATAATTTTAAAAAAAAAGTTTTTAGGCATTACTATTAACAAATATTACATGCTGCTAAGTAAATAGATGAACTTTTCAAGTCTGCATGTACATTGTGACATATAATTTCATGAAAGCAAAATTCCCTGATTTTCCCACCCCCGAGTTTTTCCCGATGAATTTTCAAAATTCCAGAATAATTATTTTGACGTATTTAGACATGAAACAATAACATAAAAGACTGAGCACTTTCTCTTTTGGGCTAATCACAAATTCCCTGACCTTTCCTTGATTTAAGGCAATTTTCTCAAATCCCCCGACTTTTTCCCCGACTGAAAGATACTGATTACCGAGACTTCCCAGACTACCGAGGCCGAGTAGAAATGCACTGATAATTGACCGTTAATTTGTTAGTTGGTTAGTGGGTGACAATGAATACAAAACAGTTGTCCAGTAGAAACAACAAATTATAAAAAGATGGACCCAATTCTTTAGCCATACCTTGAGAGCTTGCAGCTGCTTTTTCAATTCTTCCTTGCGTGGTGTTATCTCTTGATTCATACTCAAGACCCTTTCTGCCTCGCCTAGCCATGTTTGTAGTTCATCCGTGCTCTGGTTGTACAGTTTGTGTTCATCCAAGGCTCTGCTTGAAGTCTCTAACGATACCTGACGACAGTGAATGATTTATAGGAGAGATTTTACCACCTTATCCGCATTGAACTAATTTTGGTAAAACTTACTGTCACTAATTAACAAATGTAATACTGTCACTAATTGACAAATAGAGACAGGGGAACCCAAGGGTTATCAAGAGATACTACAATCGTGCGAGTGACGGGGGATTAACATCAGTTATGGTAATGCATACTTACATTGGCCGAGTTTCTCAGGCCATGGTATCTAACAGAGATGCTTTCAATGCTAGTATCCAGCAACTGCTGCGCACCGTGCGTCAGTTCATTCAGCTGGGGCTCATGTTTGATTATATCTTCTAGTAGATTCTACAAGAAAACATGAAAAGATAAGAAATGCTCAGTTTTAGAGGTGTTAGGAAACCCTACAAACATATGGGGAAAACCACAGGATCAAACGGACTGAAAAATGCATTTACACATTCTGGCCTGAAAGAGAGTCGAACCTGGACCACCGAGGTGGAAGGGGTGGCAATGTCAACTTGATTCCACTTTGTCTTAAGCCGTATCCAGGGATGCCAGTGGCTCTTACCTTCAGGGCCAGGAAAAAAATCCACTATCATAACTACATGTACATGTATTTGTGCACATGGACTCGCCAGCACAGTATACTGCACAGTATACTGTACAGTGTACATTGACAGTATGAGTGCAATGCAATGGATATGTCATTATGTATGTGATCTAACCACTGCTGTATGGATACAGCGCCCTCTATGTACTTCTGATCGATAGTCTGGTTTCGCGATACTTTAGCCGTGAATTATTATGGCCGGGATACAGACATATACTGCATGCGTGCAAATCAATGGGAAAACGTGCTACGTGCGTGTACATACATGTACATAGGCTGTACATACATGACATACATGGCATATCCGGACATCGTTGATTAGTAAGTGAGAACATTTTCCAAATTGTTTTGGACTTGAAGAGTTAAAAATATATTCTCCTGATATTTCCGGCAGTTTACTTTTCCAGCCTGGAAAAAAGGCTTTGCCGGATTTCTTTTTTCAAAATAAGATGCCAGTCTTCCGGCTGGAAGACTGGCATCATTCGTGTCTACATAGGACTAATTTTTGTAAAAAAGTTACCACAAGCCACTATTAGCATTTCATCATGATAATTCTTCTGGATGTCTGCAATTTTTTTTTTGGCCCATAGAATGTCATTGGCCATGTAAAACCTTGGTAAAACTTATAGTAATGTGTCACCTCATCATTCAGGTCCACACCAAAGTTACATGACCTCAACATGTGTTTATCATGGTTTTACAATATGATGCCCATTCGCATGGGGCTTTCTAGTGACGCAAAATTGACAGTGTCATTTTTTCGCCACCCAGCTCGCGGAACAGTGGCTGAGCATAAAACCAGGCCTCGAAATTCATTTTCAAAAGGGCACGACAATTTTCCCTAAGTAAAGGGCACCTGAATGAAGAAATGGAAAATTTGTGTTAGAACTTTTTAAGGGCAACACAGCAAAAGCATAGGGCACCGATGGCAATTTCAAGGCTATTTCAAGGCCTGTATAACTAACGAGACTTAACAATTTTGGGTGTTCCGCATTTACCATACGCATTGGACTTAATTTAAACAATTTAATTTAAACAGGTTAGAAACCATCTTCATAAGCTTTAGCTTCAGTGCTTATATAAAATTCTGTCGACAATAAGTGCAAAAAGAAACGTTTTTGATCAAACCTGGCATTTTTGACAAGCCTCCTTCTTTCCGGACACGTCTGCCTGCAGCTGGCATGAATCATTCAATTCAACTTCCGTCTCAGCCAACCACTTCTCAAATTCATCCCTCTTTCTGTCACAGTCTTTCCTCTGCTGCAGACTCAGGGCCAGCTTAGCCTCCGATTCAGCTACCTTGGCCAGTGCTTTCTCCCATCTCTCATCGAGTTCTGCAGTTTGCTGGTCCAGTCTGGATTGCCCGGTGGCTGAAGTGGAGGCTACAGCCTTCTGGGTGCAGTCCTGCAGCTCATTAAGCTTGGCTTGACCAGATGGCCGTTGCTCTTGCAGCTCCTTAAAAAAACAAAAATCCATCAAAAGTCACATTATCATCAAATTCATTTGTAAAAAAATCTTTCATATGAATATTTGTAACACTGCTATAAGTGCGTTTCCAGAGGACATGCTAAAACTCTTAGCGTGCTCGGGTGGGACTTGAACCCACAACCTCATGCATACTAGGCAGACGTCTATAATTTTATTATTGTTATTTTAAAAAGGTGGCTTCCACGGCAAGCATCACTATATTTCACAGAGAAAGTTTAAACAATGTATTGTGTGTTGAAATACATGACTGCACCTGCGAAGTTAGCCATCTGTAACTGTTGTAGCATTCCTTCCTAGCTTATCCTTGATGCTGGTATAGAAATGCAACAATTAGTGTCTTTCTACCGAGCACGATTACCATTTCAGGAATGCTTCAGTACCGTTTTCCTCTAAAGTGCGTTATCCTGTAAAAACGGCCTTAAAGGCCCTATGTATGATTCGCAAAATACAACTTTTTGCAAATTCGTGGAATAAGAGTGTAAAATATTTTTTTAGCTACATAGATGCATCAGTGCTTTAGAAAACCTTGCAAATCTATATATGAATTTTGTGTACAAGTGGATGGTAAAAAAAGTCCAGAGCACAGGACATTTTTAGAAATCCACCTTCGGTTGTAATTTTCCAACATTTTTGACGGAAATAAATTTTTGACGGAAATAAATTTATGTGGTGTTACCTTTGCTATCAACACTTTGAGTAAGGTTTTTCCTGTCAACTCTTGTAAAACAAAATTGGGTCATCACAAATGATACAATGGGCCTTTAAACATTTTTTTGCCAGTGCACTTTAGGCAATAGAAACAGCCGATAATGCGTTATTAGTGGGCCCCTAATTTCAACTGCCACACAATTTACTGGTTTATCATCTTACTCTGTTAAGGATCATTTCAAGTCAACTTTGGATTTGTCCAACATACTTTAAGACACTGCATCTTGGCTGTAAGCTCTCCTGCATCCGATGGCGTCACGATGGTTTGACTGAGCCCATCCTCTACAGCCTTAATGACGCCTGACATGTCATGGACGGCCTCTTCCCAAGATTGGTGAGCGAGAACGGCTTCTTCCTGATCACAACAGATGGCCTGCAAGCGCAGCACGATCACACAAGTTACAATTTACTACAATTACTGAATAATGACGCAAAAGACAATGACCCAAAAGACCATTAATAAGTTATGTATATGCAAGTGGGTCTTTCCACAGTAAAGGGGGCATTTTGGCAACACAGACAATATTTTTGAGAAATTTCCAATATACGCTCGTAACCAGGACGGCCTAAAATGTAACACAAGTGTCCGTCCCGGTTACGAGCGTACATTGGAAATTTGTACACATGTTTTTTAGAAAGGCATGTTGTTACACTATTTGTAACCCTTTTTGGGACTAAGTTATCTCATCAGAACAACTGAAACTTATTTCTTTTATTTTTAAACCAGACAAAGGTATTTTCTGGAAAATATGGTCTGTGTTGCCAAAATGCCCCCTTTACCGTGAAAAGACTCAAATGTGAACTTGACATCATAAACTATGCGGTACGAAGAAAAAAAAAGAGTCAATTATACTCTGAATGAAAGAGCAAAGAGGCTGGGAGTTGTAACATTTTATTGGTCAGTAATGTGTATGACCACCTCTTGTGGCAAGGTTGACTGCACCAGTCTCTGTAAGAGCTGCATGTATAGTGAGGCAGGGTGTACCACTCTGCCTGAAGTGCTTCCCAGAGCTCCTGCACTTCTCGGGCTGTTTGAGAGACGCATAGAACCAGTGGTCAGCTCATTCCACGCAGGCTTACTCGGGTTGAAACCCAACAAAATGGGTTTTCTGAGAGTCCATTACTACAAGATTCTCTCAGAAACAGGAAATGTCACATTTCATTGTTGTGGGAATCACTTTGTTCAAACAGGTCAACTTGGTGATGGACTAAATAGAGAGGTTTCGCCAAGGTGAGGAATACGGTTACGAACACGGATATGATAACGGTAACCGTTCACTGAACGAGGTTTTGCACTGTGTAAATGTACGTGTACATATCTGCTAAATCTGCTCTGCGCTTGGCTTAGTTTTCAACAGATTTTCCTCACTTTCACTTGGGCATCACACATTAAATTTGATCTATATTCACGGATTATACATCAAAAAGAAACAAAATGCATACAACTTATTAATCCATCACGGATAAAGCGAAAAATCTGCATATAACCAGTATCCG
Source organism: Henricia sp. BOLD:AAB3569 (assembly GCA_037783545.1). NCBI lineage: Eukaryota > Metazoa > Echinodermata > Asteroidea > Spinulosida > Echinasteridae > Henricia > Henricia sp. BOLD:AAB3569. The sequence goes on from JBBELK010000284.1 coordinate 1,069,912, forward strand.
TTTTTATGCTACGCGTATGAAGGCCGATAATCGTAGTCAACTCGTATGAAAACATGTGTACTTCGGTTACGCGTCACACGAAGCGCGTTAAGTCATGACGTATCCGTATCGGTATTCGTGACGGTGCAAAAACTCTCTAATAACTGAAGTGGAACAGTCTTGAAAGCAATTCCAAAGTGATCAGTCGATCAGTGCCTTGTTACCCACAAGTTCACTGTACTCAACAAACTTCTGTGCCCATCAAGAATTGATATTTTAATTGGGATGGAATTAGTTTTTATTTTGGGAGAGTACAGTTTCAGTTTGGGGGAATTCAAGGCATAATTATACCCCTGAAACATCAAATTTGCACTTGCTTTTGTAAGAACTGCCCCAAAGGTCTCAAGGCCTCACTAGACATCTAGAGGTTGTTCCATACTTACACTGACTCTATCCAATAGGTCTTGATACTGTTGATGTACGTTATCGGCTTGTGTTTCTACTTGCTCAGTGACGTCGGGGGCATCCCGGGCATTGTTAGCTGCCAGAGACTGTGACATTTGGTGGAAGTTTTGGATTCTGTCCGATTGGTTCTCCATCTCTGCTTTCAGCAGCTGTGGAAGAAAAATATAGTTCTAATAATGAATGTGCATTTGTGAACACAAAATGGTCAAAAATGTCATTGGTATTTTTATTGTACAGCTTTGAGGCAAAAATCTCTAAACAAAAAAATTCAGAGCTGTCAATGTTCCAGGATTTTCGAAAAGACACCTGGGAAAATAGGTTGATTTTCCGATTTCCAAAAAAATCTCGGAGGTTGTTAATTGACAATCCAGGATAGTTTTTATCAGTGTCAGGAATCACAAGATCGGCCATTTTTCAGCTAGTATGTTGCAAAATCTGTAGGACTCCTTTTTTGGGAGAAAAACATTGAAGGTATGACTCCTGACCTTAACTTCCTCCAGTTGTGATGCCTTCTCAGGGAGATCCTCTTGCAGCTCAGAAGCCCTGCCAACGGATTCATCCCACCTCTGCAACCACTGGTCCAGGTCGGTCAGATCCAGTTCATACTGCTTCCATGCTTGCAGCCTGTCCTTTAGAATGGCTTTGCACTGGTTCAAACCGGCCACGACCCGATTCCACTGGCCTTGCAGCAGCTGGATCCTAGCAACCATGGATGTTTTGCCATTGGATGTTGTTAGTGGAGTGAGGGTGTCGTGGGCTTGTGTCGCCGAGTCTAGGTGGGATTGTACTTTGTCCTGTTTGGCTAACAAGTTCTGTGAAAGTAAATATGCAAATAAGAGGTGTTTCAAAATAATATGAAATACCAGAGTTACAAAATTTAAATTGACATGAAATAACCATATCTCTGTAAATGATGTGTCAATTTTGATGAATTTTTGGAGCCAACAGATGCTTCAACCATCAGTACTTACAAAAGAAAAATAAGCAAATGACAAGTCATTTTTTTATTATTTTACAATTTTTAATCAGTTCCAAGTTAATTCCTGTGATCAAGCGACCTGTATTTCCAAACTAGTGTCCATTTCATTTATCGCTTCGCTCGGTTAAACACCTTATCAAGATGAATGACAATTTTTCCCAATGATGACTTCCATCATGTACCAGCAGGGGGAAATAGACTACTCCGAGTCCTATAGACCATGTGACCTTTGCTTACATCTAAAGCCAAATCTTGCCTGCTGTTGTGCGCACACATCATGATTTGCCTATGGGTCTTTCTATAAATTAGAGGTCCAAAAGTGTGCAGGGCTCAAATTTCACGGCGGCCACGACGGCCATGGCCGCCGATGCCCCTCTTACTGACCTTGATGCCCCTCAAAAATTTGGCCCTTTCACGGCCAAAAATGCCCTTCCTTTTTTCGCCGATGGCCGTCGTGCCCCTTTTTTGCATCAAGATAAAATGGGCGATAAACGACACTCGAAGTGTACCGCGGTACGCGTACGGCCACGGGTATAAACTCTGCCAAAATTCCTAGAAACTGAACGAACATCATGTCAACAAGCGAGAGCACAGGGCGCGCCATGTGACTCGACTATGGCACGCAGTCGGTCGTCAATGCATAGCGCATGTACGGTACACGTGTAACAGTACATGTACTGCATGCACTGATAAGCCACACAGCTCATACATGTACATCGTCTATGGTGGGTACCAGCGCATGGAAGGAAAAAAGTACATGAGCCGGCATTTGCATTATGCTTTCACTGGTATTCGTCAGGTACATGTACTGGGTATACCGCCCAGTTTTACCGGCGTGGCGAAAACGTTTTGTCCAAACAAACTCGGCCCCAATTGCCTTGTGTACAAACTCGGCCCCAGACCAACTCGGCCCCAATTTCTTTGTGTATAAACTCGGCCCCAAACCGACTCGGCCCCAATTTATCTGTGTATAAACTCGGCCCCAGACCAACTCGGCCCCAATTCCTTTGTGTATAAACTTTGCTACCAGACCTACTCGACTCCAAACAAACATTTGTTTTCATTGTTTTTTTCCTTGTGGCCTTGTTGCCCTTTTTCAAAACTAAAGTTGGCCTTAGTGCCCCGCCTTGTGGCCTCGGTGCCCTTTCTAATTTGCCTTCATGCAAGGCCAAAGTGGCCTTGCCCTAAAAACTGCGAAATTTGAGGCCTGAGTGTGACATTTGGTGTCCCCCCGTTACACCTGATATGTGTTATTTTTCGTACATAAATCATTAAAATGGCTTTTAAACCATTTTGTATGAATTGTACTTTATGTACTCACCCTTTGAGATGGAAAGTATTTAAAGAATGTGTCCTGAATTTACAAAAACAAGATGTAAAATGTAACGGGGGACACCAACATTGGACCCCTAATTTAGAGAAAGACTCATATGTGATGATTGCGCGTGTTATGTTCGAATACAAAGCATGCTACATGCGCACACGTTCCAAAAGTACCCAAACCATTTACGGTGGTGATGTGCCATTCAATAACACAGTCGTTTTTTATCTAGGTTTTAATGGAGTCTGAGCCGGCGATTCATTATCCAAATTTATGCACAGTAAGAGGTTGTGCACAGCTATAGCCATACCCCCAATGGTTTGATGCCTGACGTGACGTCAGAGGTCACACCGTCTATATCAGATCGCCTAATACCAAAACGAAATCCAATTTATCCCTAAAGGAGAAAATATACCTAAGGAACAAAGAAAAGGATAGTAAAAGCAAAAATGAATATTCAAAAATTTTGTTTTAAGTTGCAAGCCTAAATATGATACTACGGCCCTATCCAATCCGTCTACCTAGACTCCTGTGCCATCTCAAGCCAAAGCCAATGAAAATCGGATATGGGTCATTTTATAAATTTGGGGTCCAACGTGTGACATTTTCCTGTCCCTGTTACACCTGACATATTGCCATTTGCCATACAAGTATTATTAAAAATGCCTTAAAAACATATTTTTATGAATTGTACTTTATGTAATTACTCCTTGAAATAGAAGGCATTTAAAGAATATGTCCTGAATATTCTACAACATTTTACAAGATGTCAGACGTAACAGGGGACAGAAAAATTGGACCCCAAATTTATAGAATGACCCATATGGCCTACCTCCGATGTTTGTAATTTCTCTTGGCAGGCGTTCTGATCGCCCGATGGATCACCACATGTTGTCAGTGCCTCCTCAGCCTGCTGAAGGAATGTTTCTGCTTCATCGGTCGTCTTCAAGAACTCTTCGTGTTGCAATATTCCTTGGTTAACCTGGTCAGTTGCTTCCTGTAAAGTTCAAGGATTTTTCTCATTTAAAACTTATTCTATTTGGTACAAACTTTCTTTTGTTGCACTGAGCCCTTAGATCTCCACCCAGGAGCAAATGGGTGACGGTAGTTAAAGTGTTGTGTGTTTGATTGGCTCATGAATGCCTAACAGGCACAGCTGGGGCTGCATACTTGTTCATATTTTTATTGTTAAATGCAAGTGCATTTTTGATGTTCATTTTAGAAAGATGATATAGCCTATTTGGGAATGAAGGAAATGGACATCCGAAGTTTGAAGTGCACTTGGGCATATCTGTTTCCAGCAGCCGATTTCACGAATCCTTACGCACTGCGTAAGCCCGCTTGCGCAACTTTTTATTGCATACGCTGCGCAACATTCCTGTGATTATAATTTCACGCAAGCCTATGGGGCTTATGCCATTTTCAAAAATACGCAGGTCTATGCCTTTGCTATGGAGCTGCGTATTTCGTGGCACGAATTTGGCGAGCGCGCATTACTCACGAGCCTATGCCTTTAATTCTCATGACAGCACACAATACAAACAATTTGATGCTGTCTATTTATTTTTTATGAAAGTCATGGATGAAATTTGCTTGTGATATTGGATAAATTGGGCAAATTTGGAAGAATTTTGTCCTATAGTGCACGTAGGATGGACCACAAAACCCAAAACTGCCAGCCTTGCCATGAAATATAGTAGTAAATACTGCATCCATGCAATTAGCAAACATGATCAACTCATCCTACCTTAACTCTTGCTTGAATGCGAGTGTATTCCTGCTGTAGCCGAGAAGCACAATCCAATGGTATCTTAGTGCCACATTGTGAGTGCACTCTATCTGCCTTCAGGTCAACTGATGTCAAAATAGCTCTCTCCTTATCTAACCGCTGTGCCAAAGCCTGTACGAGAGTCAGAGGTTAACTACAATGGCAAAGACGTCATGACTCACTACTACATGTCCACAGTAATGGGGTACATTTGAAAAGTAAGTCAATAATTCCTTTCAGATGTCTTTAGTTTATCTCAGAATTAAAGAAATGTCCTTGTTTTGTTCTCAGGAGATAACTTTTGCCCAAAAAGGTAAAAAATTTCTGCCACAACATACATTTTTGAAAAGCTTGTGTACAAATTTTCCTATTACGTAGGTAACGTGGACAGACCATTTTGTGACATTTTTTTCCGTCTTTGTTACACGCGTAATAGGAAAATTTGTGCACGGGGTTTTCAGAAATGTATGTTGTAGGATTATTTTTCTTACTCCTTGGTGAAAAAGTTATTTCCTCGGTTTAGCTTGATAATTTAAAGATAAAATTAAGACATTTGAAGTGAACACGGACCTAAGATCTTGAATGTTACAGAAATGTACCCCATTACTGTGGACAGACCCACATACATTGTGTGTAAATTATTGTTTTGTCCTGTTAACATGGCTCATGTTAAACATTCTACCTATCCCATTATCCCCATCCCAAACCCCCTCCCCCGCCCGTGCCACACCGCACCCCAAGCCCCATCCCCACCCCATCCCTTCCCCCACCCTTGTCCCCACCCCCTTGTCCCCAAACCCTTTCCCCACACCCATCTCCCACCCCCGTCTCCCACTTGTGGGGTGTTACAGCCTCGTGGTCTAGTGCATCAAACTCAAGTTCTTGTGCCAGATACTGTAACGTGGGTTTCAATCCTGACCACGACAGGTAGTGACACTTGTGCCCTTGAGCAAGGCACTTTCGCAAAAAAAAAGGGGCAGAGTTGTCTCGAGTGAGTGAGTGAGTGAGTTTGTGGTTTAACGCCATGCCGGCATCAGAGGCCATATTCATGGCGGGATTATGTTAATATATAAAAATGCTTGGTTTTGATTAAAATTAATAAAATCATGGAGTTGTCTCGATACGAACTAGTTACCCCTTCCAGCCCCACTCGTATCGTAAAGAGACTGGTTAATCCTGTCTTGTTTCGGTGTGAGGGGCTGATTTCTCTGCACTTGACCTTGGTAGCCCTTACCTTGAGTGCCCTGTGGGCCTTGTCATGGGCGACACAAAGAAAGAAAAAATTCCCGCCCCTATCCCCATCCCATAATTCTGCCCATAAATACCCTAAATATCTTAATGTACGAACAAAATTTCAGTATCTAATTTACACCCGTTTCATACTGGTGCACCAGAGTCGCGTCGAACTAAATTATCCCAGAAATTTGAATTAAGTTCGACGTATGAAACAGTTTGGAGCGACTTGGTTTCAGACGTCAATCTTTAGTGTGCGCACGGCTCGCATTAGGAACGCCGGTTTGAAACCATATTTTAATCGGAGAGACAATACAATTAGTTCGGCGCGACTCTGGTGCACCTGTATGAAACGGGTATAAGACCACTTATACTGATGCTACATGGACACCGCTGTATATTGTGCACCAACTTGGCGGAATGAGGATGACCCACCTGTAAATTCTTCAGTTGAGCCTTCCTCTCCTCCACAGTTGAGCAAGGCACCAATTCAGCCTCCAGCAATCTCTCAGCGTCTCCATGCTCTCCCGCAATGGCATCGGCTGTCTCCTTGAAGTCTCGACATTCAAGCAAGCAGGACTCTAAGGCTCTCTCAGCCTCGTCCAGAGAGAGGCAGAGATGGCTCAGTTGGTCTTGTGTTGCTCGAGTGTCCTGAGTGATGAGTGATTGTTGGTGATCGGAGAGCAGGGGAAGCAGTTTGTTCAATTTGGCACTGACTGATGAGAGCCGAGATTCATGCCTGGGAATTGAGTTGCTCTTTAGCTCCTGAATACAAGATATTTTTACATTTAAAAAAAATTTGGCAACATCTTTCAAATTCAGTGAAAGTTATGGCGTGGTTTGGGTCGAGTGGTTTGGGTCACTGACTCACAACATCCGGGTTAACACTTGGGGTTGCGGGTTTGATACCCGGCCGTGGTACCTGTACACTTGAGCAAGGCAATTAAACACACTTGCTCCATCCTTCAGAAGAGAAGCCGTTGGTCCAGTGTGTTGTGTTACACTTAAAAGATCCCAGAGGCAATGTTTTGCGTAAAGTAAGGGGATTCCCCGTTGTCTTTGGCCGTTGGCTGCTAATGGCGCCACCCATTATATAAACTTCATGCAATTCAGCCTACGGGCGGCAAATTTAAGTTCATTAACCCCATTAAATAATATATAAAAAATTAAAAAAATCATTCTTTAAGAGTCAGAACTAATGCAACAGCCTGGACTTAGAAAAAGGAGCTTTATGTCAGGTGGTGTTAAAAGGAGATATTACTGCACACCATTAAGCACACAAATACCAATATACCCTCGTGTGGTTACAACAGAAATAAAACTGCATGGTTATTAGACCACTGGCCATGCCCAGCTATCTCTGTGTACAAGATGCACCCCTAACTGTGGTGAAAAAAGTGGGTTTTACGCACATGTTTTTAAATACAGTACATTATTCCATGTTCCACTCATGCTAGATAGATAAATGAAATTGATAAATGATTCCAAGAGCCTTAGATTTCAAGCCAAACCAACCTTGATGTCATCAAGTCGTTTCTCCAGTGTCTCCGGTTCTCCCTGAATGCTGGCCAAGTTGTTCAGGTCATCTTCATCAGATTTAATCTCCTCTGCAACCTCCCTGAGGGAAGCCTGGCATCGGATCAGCAAGGCGTCCTTTAAAGTCTCCTGCACCTGATAGCAAAGATGAACAGTGTTAGAGTTGGGCTGGATTTCACACTGATTTCAGTGCGATTTCAGTGTGTTAGAGTTGGGCTGGATTTCACACGTAAATTTGATGTGCGTTGCTTCAAGAAAAAGCAGTGTAGAAAAAATATGGAGTAAAAAAACGCACTGAAAACCACAGAATCAACTTGGGAGAAAAGTGTTTTTGTGATTATGTGATTTTCAGTACGTCGTTTAAAGGCGCTATGTATCATTTGCAAGATAAAACTTTTTACAGATTCGTGGAATAAGAGTGTAACATATCTAAGGAAGAATGTTGGTAAACTAGCCTGAATTTCTTTTAGCTACTTAGATGCATCAATGCTTCAGAAAACCTTGAAAATCTATATATGGATTTTGTGTACAAGTGAATTGTAAAAAGGTCCCGTGCACAGGACTTTTTTAGAAAACCACCTTCAGTTGTAAATTGAAATACCATTTTGGATGGAAATAAATTCATGTGGTGTTTGTTACCATTGCTATCAACACCTTGAGTAAGGTTTTTCTTGTCAACTCATGAAAAACAAAATTGGGTCATTGCAAATGATATAATGGGCCTTTAAGACTGGCCAAACTCACTTTTAATCCCATTCATAAATACCTTTTTGTGTAAATCAGTAAAACTTACCAAAATTAGCCTGTCTTTTTGCCATGTTTTGCATTTTTCCTTGAACGCGTTATTAGTTCAAACTGCTTGCTGTGCATCAATTTGTTTGTTTGATCGCGCGCGTTACGCGTAATGCAGACGTGTTGTATGCGCACCCACACGACCAGGTATATTTTGTCACAGTGCACATTTTGCTTTCGGGAGCGTGTTCTATATGCGCTTACTAGGGCGCGGGCACAAATGCAAACCAGCCGGCCGGTTATTATCACTGGTCTTTATCGTCCGTTTAAAACTGGCCATGTGACGTGCTCTCAGCCAATATGGATGCATAAACTGTCTAAGGTATTTATAATAATAATGAATATTTAAAGAACTCTGGATGCCGCAATAGGGCGACATTACGGGAAGCTTCCCCCAGGGGACCACCAAAATTTCGGCAAGAATCACTCAAATTGGCACCTTATTTTTTACCCGAAGCTTCCAAAAATGGTTCCAGACCTAAGAGAGACGGTTCTAGTCCTAATAGAGCGTGTCGCCCTAATATAGCTTTTTTACACACAAATTGTCGCCCTATCCTAGCATCCAGAGTTTTTTGTATTGCGCCGGTATCCATCAGAAAGATGCTCAGAATGAAAGATAATGAAAGATAATGGAGGATGAATGTGGTTTTAACTATCCAGTGCAATGATTCTGCCTGAGAATAAGAAAATGATATAAGAAAACTGAGGATGAATTTATATAAAGGTCTTGACTATATCCCTGCTATAACTTACTTGATGACATTTGTGTGTCAAATCAGAACACTTGCTCCCCAACCCTTCCACATCAGCCTGGAGGTGGGGTGCATTGGACTTTGGAAACTTCTCCAAAAGCTCTTGAAGATCACCGACTAGAGCTTCAAGGTCAGTCCCTACAACAGTCACGTCACTTGATACAGTCTGGAAAGAAAAAAGGGGCAAGAATTACCTGGCAGTTCGAAGCAACAATCATGCCAAAACTAGAATGCAAACTGCACCTTCAATAATAAAAAATAATCTATGTACAGAAGCGTATTGATTCTCTTCATAATGATGAACTTAAAACTGAAAAATTTCCTATCAGCACCCTCATAACCTAATAGACCGATCCAGTAAGCTCCGCCCATTTAGAAATTGCCGAGCAACATGCCACACGTGCCATGCACGTGTGCAGTAGAGTCGCGTGGCCGTGCCGTGCGTCAGCGTCTGCGCCCTGGTCAGCGCGTATTGAAACACGCACACGCACACAGAAACTGCACGCTTGAAAGCAAAATGTGCACTTAAGTATCCGGTCGTGGGCGTGCACGTACAACACGCCTGCAATACGCGTAATGCGCGCCATCGAACAAAAACATCTCGACACACATCTAGAACGAAGTGAATGCAAAACGTAGAGAAACGACAAGCTAATTTTGGTAAGTTTTTCACATTTACACAAAAACACATTTATGAAGGGATTAAGTAGGTTAGGATAGTCTTATACAATCCGTTTTAAACCCGCTAGCCTCCTCTGCGCTGATAAAAATGATGTTTATAGTGTTTTTGCGTCACTCGTGCTGCATTTGCCGTAGCTCTGTGCACAACATTTTGAGGACTCAGGTAACCAAAATGGAGATCCGCTTTTTGGTTACCTGAACCTGAGGCTGTGATTAGTCAATTCCAAAATGGGCGGAGCTTACTGGATAGGTCTATTGAATACGTCACATTTTGGCCAATTTTAGATTTTTGCCAAAATCCGCTCTTCATGGGAGGCGCCTGCTGACCCATCAATGCCAGTTCACGTATCACACACTCACTGTATAAAGTGGTTTTTCCCGGTCAAAAGAATAACTGCCTAACTCAAATATGTGATTTAGGCAGACAGTTTATATTTTGTTGTTTTTGTCTTTCTTCAATTTTTCTCAAAAATAGTAAATAAGACTATTAGGCAATAGTCTAAGCTCATTAAAACACCCCCCTTGCTGGCGAAACTTTATATCAAGTCCTGGTTCATGTAATTCAATATCTATACTCACTGGTCGGTTTTGCATTGGGTATCAAACTGCAATGGTGATGGAACGAACCACCAGCATTAATATCAATAGTTGAAGGGGTATGGAGGGGTACACATGTAAAATAATAATATGGACTTACACTGCACTTATCCAGAGAAACCCCAATAACTTCAGGCACCTACATTATCATAGGGCTTCATTAAATCACTCCATATACCATCTCAGCTCCCTGGGAGTATACAGCCTCGCTGCCTATTAGGTGCTCAATGGGTAATTAACCCAACAGCACTCACTGGTAATGAGTAGTGTGTCTTATTACTCCTTAAAGCTTTTTGGTAATGTTCCTTGTCTAGTCCAGTAACCAGAGTTATCCAATAGTCACCACCCTTACTGAACAAAAGATTTGAAAGAGGATGAGTCAAACTATGAGTACATGCCTATCAATTGAGGGTGTGTTTGCAGAAACTTGAATTTCACTGAGTTGAACATGGAAGAAATACAGGGCAGTTTTGGGCGCTGGGTTAAACACATGAACATCCATTACTCTCTCATATACCTATTTACTCCAGGGTAGAGAGAAGCAAAGTGTGGCAAAGTGTCTTGCCCAAAGAGTAGACACAGGTACTGTGGATGGACCGAACCGGGATTCGAACCCACTACCTTCAGAACTAACCAGGGTCTTGAATATGATCCGCTAAACCGCACCACCATGGCAGTCCACATGGATTACAGCCCAAATACCATCCCAACAATGAACTGTCCAAGCGTTCCTACCTGGCATTCTTTGATCTCAGCGACAATGCCTTCTTCAGAGAGACTCAGGTCTGAACATCTCATCAGCTGGTTCTCTAGGTCCTCCAGACGAGACCTCATCTCATGCACTCTTGACCTGAGATTGTCACGTCTGCTGGTAAACTCTCCCAAGGTGCTCTCGGCATTCGATGCCAACTAGATGCAATATAATGGAAAGTACAATTTCATGACAAAACTTGGGATTTAAGGAATATATATCGGTTATGAGATATTTTTTGTTAAATCTTTATTTTCATAATTCCAAAAGATTTGTTGATTGAAACAGAGTTGTCTAAATAATAACATTTTTAGTATGAAGGTCAAGTTAAACAGAAAATGTCCAAATACAAGTAGGTGAAGAAAAAACCAATGAAAACATATGTGACAAAAATGCACTTAATGAAACCTTGGTGGGGTGTTGGCATTCAAAATCAACCATGTTTTCACCAGAATGGTCTTGTCAGTATATTTTTTCAATATATACCTCCATCAAAAGCCATGCCTTGATGTAATGAAAATAGGGGGCAAGTCACTCCGGCCTTGATTTTGTCTGAATTTCAAAGGTCACCACGACCAACCTTTTTCCAAATGTTATGGGTACCGGTATACAAGCCTCATGAAATTTAAAAGATAGGGCATACTGGCCTCAGAAAGTACATTTTTTGCCATTGCGTGCACCGGCAAATAACCTTTTATTAAAGGCCATTTCTACTGAAAGGATGATGATTCCAAAGTGTTTTGGTAACAGTTATCATGCTCTGTAGAAACACGCTCTATGAACCTAGGTATATGAACCTAGGTATAATAATGCACCTATCACTTGTTTCCCCCTCCTCACCCATGGGTGCAAAACATGCCCGTCTTGATATCAGATGCACAGAAAATTTTATGCCTGGAAATAAAAAACGTGACCAAACCCCCACCTAAGGGGTGGGGCTGTAGGGGGTGGGGGGGGGAAAGAGGTGGGAGAAAATAAATAGGTGCATAAATGTCAACATTAATTTGGTTAAAAATTGAGATCATGGACGGAGTGAGGAAATGTCAAAATCTGACCTGTTTAGCTTGAGTCATGTTCGCTTCAACTCTCTGAATAGCTCCCTCAGCAATAGGCAATGCAGCGCCAGGGTTCATTGATCTCAGCTCTGCAATGGTTGTCGCTAGGACTGCAAGCTCAACTTCACGACTTGATACTCCCATCTGGGGATGAGCAAAATCAGAGGGGAAAAATATGACGTTTGGTTTTAACTCCTTGGAACTTCATATCACGTCCAAGCTGATTCAGTATCTGGCTTGCTGGCCAGCTTGGCTCCACCGGGATTCAAACCGCAGACCTTCTGCTTAACATGCAGACGCCTTTATCAATTGAGCTTTGAAGCCAACGGGTGGTCCCGAATCACAGTATTGCAGTTGTTCCTCACTGATTAAGATTGGCTATCACATGGGCAACATAATTTAATTTTCTTGTAAATCTGACTAATTTTCCTGACGGTCACAAATTTTTAGGGAGATGACGACGACAATAAAAATAAAAGGAAAGCATTTATAAGGCATACAGTATCTCACATGGTTGTGGCCACAAGGGAAGCAACAGAACCATTTCTCTTACACTAGGTACACAACCCTATCAGCACTTAGATTGTAGCATTTCCCCAAACAGCTCCCCATATATCGCTTAGGTCGAAGTGGCATAAAAGTTTCAGAGTCTTGCCCACAGACACAAACACTTTGGCACAAGTAGGGCTCAAACCCACAACCTCCAGATCATGAGCACTAGAACATTTCAATAATAAATTATTTAAACCGAGTTAGCCTTAATTTTCTTACATCTGACTAATTTTCCTGATGAAAGTCACACAATTAGAAGGAAATTCTTCGACAAAAATCGTAACCCACCTTAAACTGCTCCAACCTTGCCCTAGTCGACCCTTCATCTTCCATCTTAGATGGAACCTGCTCCAGCTCCGACACCTCCGCACCGAGCCAAGATGCCAGGGCCTCCTCTTTGATTCTCACCGCATCCCAGAGGTCAAGTTGCTTCCTCAGGCTAGCCTTGCGCTCATCCACCGCGTCTTGGGAAGATGAGAGGGCAGAAGGTAGTGCCTGGGATTCCTGGATGGATGGGGGAAGGGTGTGCTGGTCCTTGCTGGTCTGGGTTAGTGGGAGGGACTCGAGAACCGATGCCAAGTTGTCTGCCAGGGACTTAAGATGGGATGTTTGGTCTTGGAGAGATGACAAGTCCTCACTTGCAACCTGAAATGGTGTCAGTGATCAATGTGACAAAAAACATAAGACATATGACCATCTTTACCCCTTAATTGCAGTGAATTGCCACTTTTCCCTTAAAATCTAATTGTGTGTAAAGCACCAGAAACAGGGCTTAAAGGGAATTATATCCAAGAAACAATAGACCTATATTCGTATATTGCCATACGCAAAGACGTCATTCTTTGCCAAGTATTCGGACAAAATGGCAGCGCCCATAGTGTAGTTCGTATTCGCTTTTCAGTGGTTAATTCTTTTGTTCTTTGCATTAAAATAATTTATGAGTTTCACTTGTTGAGCACAAGGTCTTAAAATTCTCCTGGCCAACAGACAGTTAAGCCATGTTTCATGGGTTGTACACAATGGAATCTTGTTTAAGGGATTTTTCACCCCACTAGGTAAGAAAAGAAATTAATATTTTTAGGAAAAAAGATTAATGGAATGTTTAAGGGAAAGTGGCAATTCACTGCAATTTAAGGGGTGCATATGTTCACAGTGATTAATAATGACATCACAGTTGGCTCAATGGGTCCTTTTTAAAGTCTATCTACATGTAGAGCTTTATTTGCCAATTGAAATATTTTCCTATAAACACATCTAACTTCGCCCAAGATTGAAGAAATAACTTTAACTTGTTCCTAAAAGATAATTTAAAGGCCCATATTGAGTTGACAAGAAAAAACCTTACTCAAAGTGTTGATAGCAAAGGTAACAAACACCGCATTAATTTATTTCTGTCCAAAATGGTATTTCATGCTGAAAATTGACAACCGAAAGTTTTTTTCTAAAAAAGTCCCGTGCACGGGGCTTTTTTACCATTCACTTGTACACAAAATCCATATAGATTTTCAAGGTTTTCTGAAGCATTGATGCATCTAAGTAGCTAAAATTATTTCAGGCTAGTTTACCAACATTCTTCCTTAGATATGTTACACTCTTATTCCATAAATCTGTAAAAAGTTTTATCTTGCAAATGCTACATGGCCTTTAAGCCCCAGATCTAAAACGTCCACGTACAAATTTCCCAAACAACGTACGTAACAAGACAGACACTTGTGGGACATCTTGATCTGTCCTGTTACATAAGTAATTTGCATCTGATGAAGTAGTTGTTGCTACGAAAGCTTATGCATTTTTTGGGCTAAAAGTTAGCCTTATAAGTGTTACAATACATCTTTCATATCTGTTCACCTGACTAACACGTTCACCGGTTTGATAAGTAATTTGGAGGGTGGTTTTAGAAAGGTTTGTTGTCAGACTATCTTTTACCCTTTGGGGAACAAGTTAAAGGTATTTCTTCTATTTTGAAAGAAAACAAAAATATTTGTAGAAAGATGTTTTCTTATTATTACATGTTATATGAACTGAAAAAAGTCTGAAAATTATTGAAATGTCTGGAAAATGCATATCGTTTGATGCTACTACTGCCTTTCCCTCAGATTCAAAGGTCATGTTTCAGACAAAAATATGTCATGCCAGGTCTTTTTTTAAAGCCCCAATACAACATTTGCAATTACCCAAAATTTTACTTCATAAGTTGACAAGAAAAATCCGACTAAAAGCGTTGATAGCAATGGTAACAAACACCACAATTTTTCCTGTGTAAAATGGTACCTTTGTGGGAGAAAATGTGCCAACCGAAGATGCTTTTTGTTTAACTTGTCTGCAGACAATTTTTTTATCATTCATTCAACACACAAATATGCATGCATTTTTCAGATTTTCTGAAGTATTACTGCATCTATGTGGCTGAAATTTCTACAAGACAGCTTTCAACATTATTTTTTAGTTTTATATGTCATGCTGTTGTTCCTGTTTTTAAAAGTTTTCCAATCATGTAATATGTCTTTAATCTTACCTGATGCTGCTGGAGCAACTCTTCAGCTTCGTCTCTGTTGGAGCATTTGATTGGCTGCTCTATAACCACAGCAACCTTTTCCATGGCTTCCAGGACTGGCACTTTGCATCTGTCGAGTTCTGTCCACATGTTGGCAGCCATATCAAGATTCTGTATGGCATTACTGAGTCTATCTTGTAGAGTGCTGGCATGGTGGTCCAGGGTTTCCAAAGATGCTTGGATGGTGTCGTGTTGGGACGGGTTCGAATCTTGCAGGTGCTTCCCGAGATGAGAGAGGTCAGTAAACATGGGCTGTTTCTTGTCGAGCTGTGCTTGGGTTTGCTGTAATTGGGGAGGAAATTTAGTATAAAACCATATTAATTAAGAAAAATTGTTTTAATTTTGGCTGATTCAGCAAAATTTCAATAAAAGAAACATGAAAAAAAAACCACACTGACCATCTGGCGAGGCTTGCTTTGCCCATTGCAACAAAAGACTATGCCAGAGTTTGAAGATTATTTCAGCTTCGATATTAGTTTTCATGTCAACTTATTAAGAAAAAAAAATTACTTGTTTTTGAAGAAAATTCATGTTTCGTTTGTTCGTCGGAATATAAAGCTATGTTAGTCTGCTAGATGGAGAAAGTAGCATCTTGAGGAATAACTAGGTCAAGTTTTTTTTTGCAACAACCTTCAGACTGATAAAGTAGTTATTACTGTGAAAGTGCTCCTCAACTCCCCCCATCCCCCCACCCCCACCCCCACTCCCCCCCACCCCCACCCCCACCCCCACTCCCCCCAATAATAATAATAATATTATTTTTCTTTCTTTCTTGGTTTACTGTGTTGTCTATTTGTTCAGTAGATTCACCTGTAGAATAAATTTTGGTGGGTACAGGGTTTCACTTGTACCCTTTACCGTCTTTAGTCAGTTTGGTGTGATCCGAACGTAAATCAGCTGCTTACCTGATAAACTTCAAGGCACTCCTGTAAGTCAGCTAGTGTGACGATAGGTTTATCAGATGTCTTCTTATCAAGGTCTGCATCGATGCCATCAAGCCAATGAGACAGCACCCGCTGCTTCTGCCAAAACTCCTCTGTTGATTTTGCCGTTTCGGCCAGTCTGTCTCTCTGAGAGGAAATCCGGGATGCTAAGTCATCGTATCTGATCTTCAGACGTGCTATTTCTGCCTCAGCAAGCAAGGGCAGGGCCTCGGTTTTAACTAATCCACGCATTTGGACCACCACTTTAGCTCTTTGGGCCTGGTTGTCCAAATCTTGACTTCTGCTCTGCAACTCAGCTAAAACAGGCTTCAAAGACAGTAGCTTTTCAGACAATACCTCAAGCATAGTCTCAGACACCATTGGTTGATTTAAACCACTTTCTATTTCGCCCATTATATCAGCGAGAGTTTGACGTGCCTTGAGAAACTCAAGGAAGGAATTCAATGCGTTACATCGTGATGCTGCGCAGTTTTGGATGCCGTCATGTAGCATTGAGGCACCGGTCACTTTGCGCGAGATGGACAGCTCCTGCGTCGCGTCACACTTGCCGCAGATTGCTTCGACTCTCCCGGTCAGGTTCTCGACGTGTTTACCCTGTTCGACGATCCTGGCTTGTTGAATCTGATAAATAAGTGAGCATTACTTTTAATACATTACAGTACAAAATCCATCAAAGTGCAGCAGCCAATTTCACGAGAAAGTGCTTTTGAAAATGGCATAGGCCCCATAGCTTGCGTGTAATTATCACAGAAATGTTGCACAACTTACGCAATAAAAAGTTGCACAAGTGGGCTTACGCAGTGCATAAGGTTTCAAGAAATCGGCTGCTGGAATGAACAAAAGTCATGCTTGGGCCATTTCAGAAAATGGAAGGGAAAACTTCATTTTCTCAAAAGTAATATGGACTGCGTTGACATTTGTATACATCTAAGGCATCCTCTATTGAAATCATGCCTGCTGTTGTGCGTACGCATCATGCTTTGCTTAAAGGTACACACCGGCCTACTGTTTACATGATTTAGTGATGTAGCAGCATTGACAATACTTTTTTGATGGTCGTTGTGAAAAAAGATTATCAAAATATCCCATAATTTACTAAAGAAGTGCAAAATTAACAAAAACGGTCAAAAGACGGGTTATACGCTTTACCAGCCGTTGCAACTACGCGCGAGCCTCACGACTTTGTCACAAACGATTCGCTCTTCTCCTGCTCAGGATATCTCAAATTTTCTGCTCAGGATATCTCAAATTTTCTGCTCACGATTTCATTGGACAGCCCGGACGACCGAATAGGAATTTCCGTTTTCTTTTGAGGAGTTGGCATCATGTTTTTTCTTCACGAACGTACACCGGAGCAACACGCCCGTGTGTGTGTGCTATTTGCCGTGCTGCGCGGGGCAAATATCCTACACTCCACGGTAGCCTGCCGTAGCACGCACTCGCTCCCGTTCTCCGGACTCTCGAAACAAACAATTATGTTCGAATTTTCATACTTATGTTTAACTTTGTTTCATACCTGTATAAATAGTCTCTCTTTTGTCAATTACTTATAAATATTGGGGAAAAATCAGAGTTGAATTTTGTGCAGTTCTGCAGTAACAAACTTTTATACGGCTGGAAATACAACTAACTCACAAGACCACGTGACTTTTCGGAACCAGAATTTGGTTCCGAAAAGTCACGTGACCTTGAATTTTTCAAAAGTGCTAAAAAACGGCCAAATTTGACGGTGTCTTTTCAGGATATATCTAATTTACTCTCGAAGGCGCTTCAGAATAATGTATGGGTCTATTTCGAGCCCAAAATAGCCCAACAAAGCCAGTGTGTTCCTTTAAATTTGCTTAGGGAACGATGTCAAGGGTCACACAATTCCAAGCCAATCTGACCTTATTCCTATTCCAAATTTATGCATAGTATGGCGTGCGCAGAGCGATAGTAACACCACTATGTTTTGAGGCCTGCCATGACGTCAGAGGTCTATACTCAGGTATGCAAATGTGTCTTCAGATTTGTACACAAAAATATCATTCTTTGCCCAGTTTTTGGACAAAATGGCGGCGTCCATACTGCAAGACATCGCTGCAATTGCCATTCTTTGTGAAGTCGGTATCCATTTTTCGTTGTTCTTTGTATGCCAATAATGTATGAGTAGAACTTTTGTTTCTTGGGTATAATTCTCCTTCAAATGGATTTCACAATAACTTGCAAATGGTGTACCTGCGTGCTTGGGTTTTTAGAATTACGTACAACTATGTATACCTGAGCTTTTTCAAGTTGTTCTTCCACCTCATCCTCAAATATTTCCAGATATTCTAAGAAAACTCTCTCTTCTTCCTGAAGATGGCCAGTCAATCCATCCAGCTCTCCTACAAACTCCTGCCGTTCGTCCAAGATCCCGCTAATGGTCTCTGCTCCATGTTGGAATTCTGCATTGACTGCAGACAGCCTTGCATCTGTGGTGCGGACGTCTTCTCTGAGCCTGGAAAGGCCCTGGGGGTTGATGCAGTGTTGGTTCTGGATGGTTTGGTTTAATGCATGGAATCGGTCGATGGTGGGATGGAGTGAGTGTTGGTTGGCAATTAGGTCCTGTTTGGGAGAAGAGTGTCTGCCTGTTAATACATGTTCTTGATGATGGTCTTGAAAACTCAATCAAGTCAACAAGCATGCAACTGTGTCATTACAAACAAGAGGAAAATGCAAAAAATCTCCAACTTTGTACAATGGGACAGATGAGGAAACAAAAAATAGGAAATCAGCTGAGTCAAGGAATGGTATTGTATGATATATCGTCAGTGACACCACAAACTGACATTCAGTAGAACTTGAAAAGTTATCTCAAATATTTGTAAGTGTCAGTGAACGATTTTGGGCATCCATAGGGCATGACCTTTGACTGCAGGTTCCGGCGCTGCCCTCAAGATCAACGGCAGATGTAAACGTGGCACTCATTACAGTTAACACCAACACATTCAGTGCAAACACGGCAATATATCAAATCTCACGCTCCCACAGAATGAAAAGGAAAATGCATATCCGCCACGAAAGGGTTAAAAGAAAACACAATGAAACTGTGGGCCTACGAAACCTTGGCTACTTTCCCAATGTCTCCAAGAGATCAGAAAAGAAGGAAAAAGACAATCTACCTTGCTCATACAAAAAATAGGACTCGAAGAAATTGTTCAAATTTTTTTATTGAATTTGAATTTTTGTTATGTTTTCTACAGTAATTGATATAACAAGGCATGCAAGTCTTTCCACGGTAAAAGATAACTTAGGTTTTAAAAGGGTCTACAAATAGTGTGACAACGTGCCTTTCTAAAAACCCTGTGTACAAATTTCCAATATACGCTCGTAACCGGGACTGCTAAAATGTAACAAGTGTCCGTCCCGGTTACGAGCGTATATTTGAAATTTGTACACAGGGTTTTTGAAAGGCATGTTGTCAAACTATTTGTAACCCTTTTTGGGCCTAAGTTATCTCTTCAGAACAACTTAAACTTATTCCTTTTTATTTTGAGACCAGACAAAGGTATTTCCTCAAAAATATGGTCTGTGTTGCCAAAATGCCCCCTTTACTGTGGAAAGACCTAAATCTCGTGAGTTTATGTTATCAGTCATTTGATATGGCTGATTGTATCTGTAACTGTGCAAAAAAAGAGAAAAAAATTAAGGTAAAAAAAGAGAGAAGACAATAATCTACACTACTCACAAAAAAAACCTCTAAAATTTCTTTTTTTTTCGGCCACGACACTGTGTTTTCTACAGTAATTAATATAATAAAGCATATCTTAGGATTTTATGTCATCACTCATAAGATACACTTTATTATATTATTTACTGCGGAAAACATAAAAGAAATATAAGGCAAAAAAAGACATTTTGAAAAGCAGTGTAAAATGCTACCTTGAGAGCTTGAAGTTGCTCCTCCAGCTTAACTGTGCTTCCTGTGTACTCCACGCAGTGCCTCTCCTGGCCCTCTTCTAAGCCCTCCAGACCCCCGATCACTCTCCTTCGAGCCTCCCGGTATTCCTTCCACAACGCCTCTTTCTCTGCCAAGTCTCGTCTCAAACGCTCAGCCTCGAGCTGGACGGCTCTCCAGTGGTCATTCAATGCCATAACCTCTGGTTGAACGGTGGATTGGTGGGCGGTGAGCTGGGTGGACAGGTCTTGAATGCTGGTCAAGAGGGGTCTGTGCTCCTCGAGTGTTGCAGAGAGGGCCTGGTGATGAAAAAGTGAATTTAACAACAGTGTACAAACATGGTGATATATGACATTTTATATACCTCATGCATAGATTCCTGTCATCTGATTGGTTAAAAGTGGAGGCATTAAATCAGCTAGACCCCGCGCCTGTAGAATTCTGACTATGCCCCGGGCATAGTCTTTGCCATGCCCCGGGGCAGAGTCAGTTTAACAGGTTCCGAACGCATGCGTCGCGTGTGTAGCATAGTAGTGTACCAACTGTGCGTGATTCACGTAAACATTTCGCTCGGCCGATAATGGCGGAATCTCAAAGTCGTTTTGATTTCTCGTAGATAATGAAGTCCAAGGAAATAACAGAAACGGCCAACAGTGAAAATAGTGTCAGGCACTTTTAAGGAATCCTTGATTTCAGTACCACAAAGAAATAATAACAAAAATAATACCTCCTGGTCGGCAATGAGTCTCTGAACATCTTCTAGTGAGCCACAGTTCATGGGTGTAGTCTCGCAAACCAGCTGCTCCTTGGTTTGCTCCAGCCAAGGCTTGAGCTGCTTCACCTGGTGCTGGTACAGCTGCCATTTGGAAACTCCTTCAGTTAGTCTGGCATCCAGAACCTTGGCTCTGGTGCACAGATTGTCCCACTGGAGGTGGAGTCTAGTGTAGTTGGCCATCAGTGGTTGAGTTTCGGCTTGAGGTGTGTGTTTTGAGAGGTCTTGGAGAAGCTTCTGAAGGGACAGAAGGTCTTTGTCTTTGGCAAGGACTTCGGCTAGTAATGCCTGCAAAATATGGAATGAGAGAGGTATTATTATCCTTGACATTTTCCCTAAGGACCAAACGTTCCCTTAGTGTTGGATGTAAGCTAAACTAGACAAAGTAACAAACAAAATATTGGTATGCTGTGCAATCATAAAATGAATATGGGATACAAGAACCGTCATTCAGTATTCACTTGAATTTGAATGAAAACCTTTAACACACGAGACCGATACATATATGCTTCTACACAGCTGAGCTGGGCTATTCTCTCGTTACATGTGCGGCTTTTTGAACTGTATTATGTTAAATATTTGTTTCTGTTGCTGAATACTTTTGCATTAATATAGCATGGTAGTCATCTACAGGGGTCACCTTATATAATAGTACAGCATTTGTCTCAAAAATGTCTGTTACGTGTTTGACATTTATGTCGTCACATACGTAGCAGACATATTTTCCCCTGTAAAAAAGGAACTTTCAGATAAATTTGAGACAAATGTTGTACTATTACATAAGGTGCCCCCTGTAAATGACTACCATGCTTTATTAATGCAAACGTATTCAGCAACAGAAAAAATATTCAATATAATACAGTTTAAAAATGCTTCAAAATTGCACACACGTAACGGGAGAAATATCCAGCTATAGAGCGCAGTAAAGAGCCAAACAATTTTTTTTCTCTGAAAATGACAAATTCTGTATCCTGTTTAGGAATAGAGGTTCTTTTTGTTGCAGTACCCTTGAATATTTGTGAGCAGAAAGCGTTTCAAACAAAAGCAATTTTCTGTGATTTTTCAAATCAAATAAATTTTACGGACTGAATGTTTCTCTCTGTGTAGAGTTAGAAACAATAACAAATGCAATACAAATCATGATGAGAGAAAACAATTGGATGAAATAATAAACAATGAGATAAAAATTGCATGGACCTTATCGGGACCTGAGGCCTCTGACACAAAAGGCAGATAAAACCAACCTTAGCCTTCCTTAAAGTATCCTCAGGTGGTGAATCAGTATCCTTCTCCATATCATCCAGTTTGGAAGCTACCGTCGTTAACAATCCCTCAATTCTGGTTTCCTCTTCCTCCACTGTCTGCCACTGTCCTTCTAGATCTCTCAGATTGTCTGACAACTTGGCAATACGGTCTCGGAGAGATGCATTCCTTGATTCTAGTTTCTGCATCTCGTCTTGGAAGGTCTTTTTTATGTCATCAGTCGCTGATGCCTGAATTTGGCTGTTCTGGTTTCTCAGCGATAAGAGAAGAGGTCTCAATCTTGTCTGTTCTTCTTGTAAAGTCTTTGAAAGAGAAACCAGTTTAAATAAACATAATAATGATGATTGACAATTTAGGAGGACTCCAACATAGGGGTTTAGTTGGTAGAGAACTAGTACAGTGTGTATGTTAAACTAGAGGCTTGGACTTGAATGAACTGTTAGTACTTGAATTTTTAAATTACCAATTGGTGTTACATTGAGGCTTAAACCATTTTACTCAAGAGCTATACCACATTCAACCAACTTCTGGGGTTGACGGGCATAATCCTTGAATCTATATAAACGTTTTAAAAATTTTGTAAATAATATTAAAATTTGTTAAGAAAGAATTTATCATTAAGGATGAATTTATAGTTTGTTACACCATCACAAAAGTGTTTTTACTGTCGTGGGATATGCTTTTCTTTCTGAAATGAATAATGACTAAAGTAGCTGGGCTGCAGCCGACTTCACGAAACATTACACACTGCGTAAGCCCACTTGCGCAACGTTCAATTGCGTAAGTTGCGCAACATTTATGCGATAATTACACGCAAGCTATGGGGTCTATGCCAAAAGTGCGCAAACTATGCACTTTTTTGTGAAATAGGCTGCTGGAATATATTAAGTCACAAAATGTGACCCAACTTCATGGACAAACCCATTTGCAAACTAATGGTTCATCATAGACCAATCCGGTAACGAAAGTCTACTTCCCTGTATATCCGCCATAGCTGGGGGGCGTCCAATGCATAGGTTGTGCGTTTTGTGTTGCTGTTAGAACGAAAAGCGCTCATCCATTAGATGCACGAACGCGCCCCCTCCGCGCGTGCACGTGACGCGCCCGCCTTCGCGTACACACAACCCTACAAAGACGCGCAACTTGTTTGAAGTAAACAAATACAGCTTCAACAACAGCAAAAACATACCGTTCATTCAGTGGAAGCCCCACAGCTATGGCGGATGTACAGGGAAGGAGACCTTAGTTACCGGATTGGTGTATACCTTGACAGTGCTGAGTTTCTCTTGCACTGGTTTCAGACCCAGAAGAGTAATCTCTGTTTGGACTTCAGCATCACCTCTCTCAAGGAATGTCTCCAATTTCTGCTTGTCACTTTGGTAGGTTTCTAGTTGTGTAAGGCACTCCTATTAGCAGAAACAAAATTTCATGTGAAAAGATATTTCACTGGCAAAATTAAGAGGACTGTAGTCAAGTCCATCACAAATGTGACCCGTCACCACAAAATGAGCTGAAAGTCAGAATTTTCAAAAATTTGATATGGGTCTGTCCACAGTAATGGGGTACATTTGAAAAATAAGTCTAATAATTCCTTTCAGATGTCTTTAGTTTATCTCAGAATTAAAGAAATTTCCTTGTTTTGTTCTCAGGAGATAACTTTTGCCCAAAAAGGTAAGAAATTGAAAAGCTTGTGTACAAATTTTCCTATTACGTATGTAACGTGGACGGACCATTTTGTGACTTTTTTACCGTCTTTGTTACATGCGTAATAGGAAAATTTGTGCACGGGTTTTCACAAATGTATGTTGTAGGACTATTTTTCGTACTCCTTGGTGAAAAAGTTATTTCCTCAGTTTAGCTTGATAATTTAAAGATAAAATTAAGACATTTGAAGTGAACTGGAACCTAAGATCTTGAATGTTACAGAAATGTACCCCATTACTGTGGAAAGACCCATATTGGTATTTTTGAAGTTGGCAACAAAAAGAGCTTTCCAATGGTATATATAACACTGTAGGTAAGTTGTAGTGTTCAAACAAATCTTACAAATCTTCAAGCATTTCTTATGAGGCACAAAGAAAGCTATTCTAAAAATTGGTCTGAAAATAATGTTTTTAATTGTTGGATGATGCTAAAAAATTGGAATCAAATAGAATAAGAGTTACTCTTTCCAAATATTTCAAAACCCAAAATTGACCTCCCTTAAATTTTTGACTTTGAACCGTCGTTATAGGAAATAGCGGAGTGCGACTTTACGCTCATTTTGTCGTGACAGGTCACAAATACTCTCAAGTCCCTGGGTCATAATTCAAGTCATGAGTCATTCAAAATGAAAAATAAAGGCATTCTTTTGAGCGTGTCCATAATTGGACACGCTCACAGGATTATAGGAAGAGCTTTCAGTTTTCATTTGGTAAAAACCTAATCAGAATAGGACCTCCCATCCCAAATTATGAGCAGATTGCATTTTGAATGTATTCAGATTTGGATGGCCTTGAATATTTCTCTTTCAGCTATCTGTTTTTCACACAAAAATAACTTGACAGGGAAGAAAACATGTCTGGCCTTCTTCTAATATAAAATAATTCATTTTGAAAATTCTACTGTTATGAGCTATTTTGGGTTATACAGTTGAAGTCAGAAGTATACATGCATGTACACCACTACCATCATCACCCAAAATGGTAAACAGGACTACCCAAACCATTGCAAGGTGTGCAAGCTATGTTTTAAGTGCTGCAAGCACATGAGGAATTCCACAAAATCACGACTTTAGTAAAGACTGTTACAAAAATGTGACAACGCAAGTTTAAGCTCACCAGTTTTAAAACAGTTGTATGTAAACTTCTGACTACAACTGTATCTCCAGATAAGACCCATAACAAATAACTCATTTTGGTTGGATTGCATCCCAAAACAGCCTTTGCATGATTACCTTCAGGTGCTCAACTCTATGAGCCGATTTAGTCCGGACGTCCTTCCATAATCTGTCCAGTTCAGTTGCTTCATGACCAATCCTATCTGACATAGGAACAGCTGTTTGCTGCTGCTGCTGCTGTTGCTGCTGCTGCTGTTGCTGCTGCTGTAGCATATCACGGCCACTGTGTATAAGCTCCTTCATGTTGGGTTCTTGACCCATCAAGTCTTGGTCGAGAGTCTGTTGAGAGAACAAAGTAAAGAAAACAAAATATAATTTAGAGGTCAATAATAATAACTCACAAACCAAGGCATGGGCCCAAGTCTAATGCTATTTAAAAACTACCTAATGGCAGTGCTGGCTTAATATTCAGTGTCTCGATGGCCACTTTTGCAAGGTGTTGACCACTTTTGGTGAGCTATACGATAGCCAAACCTATTGAATGTTGATACTAATACCACTAGTATTGGCAATAGAGTGTCAATGCCCACAGACATCTACTGATTAAGCAAAATGTATCATAAATCTGTGTTTTTCTTCGTACTCGCGTCGCGATTATAAAATGTCCACCATGTTTTACTACCCACAACTTCCACACGGTTACTAGGCGACGTCATTACACCAAGCCTTACACCAGAGACCCTGCCGTGAGCTCAGGCAGTGGTGGCTGCCACCGGGGTACTCACGTGATACTAAAAGGATGCTCCGGTTTAAGTTGGTGTTACACGGTGTAAGCTTCTCAAACGCCCCCAATATAAATTTCAAAATGTTTACCTCCTGTTGTTGTAGTTGCTTTCTCAATACCTCAGAACCACTCCAATCCATTGGCTCCTTCATCTGCTCTCTCATCGCCCTCAACCACTCCACCTCTTTTCCAACCCTCTCAATGTACGAGAACATCATGGTCAAGGCAACAATCTCAACAGGAAACTGCTGGGCGTGCTCAAATGTGGCTTTGTGGCTGCGGACGAGGGCGGCCAACTGGCGTTCCGTGGCTAGCTTCAGTTGAGTGGGACAGTCAGGGGAGAGGGTACTGAACGTGGTGTTCAGCCAAGTGAACTCTTCAAGAGTTTCTGTTGCCATCTCGGATAGGAACTAAATATAATGAAATTGGGGTTTGTGTGACAAGTTTTAGGGTTAAATTTCCTGCCCTGTGAATGTATTTTGAGACTACTTTTACACCTAATCACATTTTAACCATTTTTTTCTTATATGTTTTTACGGACACTGCCTAACACAAGACTGAAATGACCATAAGGCGAGGGCTATTAAAAGATAGTTAAACTTTAAGAAAGACATACAAGTACTTCCATTACTGAACAACAACATAAAGGCAAAAAATTGCACCACTTTTTGATTGGAAAAAGCAGTAAATCTGAGAGTGGGAATTTTCAGCACACAGAAGCTTTATGCAGTCATGAACAATGTGAATATTTCAATGTCTAACTAATTACTAAAGAAATATAAATGTAAAGAGATATAAATGTAGTTATATACCGTATTTTGTTGATTTGTTAAACGCAACGAATCACTGAAATGTAGCATTTTAAACATAACAACTCGTCTATGTTTTAGCTGTGTATAAGTGCACTTAAAGGGATAAAATATAAACAGCATTCAGGAAAATATGATTCAGGTAACAAGTTCCAAAGTGCAGCCGCACAAGGAGAGGTTATTGTAAATTACCTCAAACTTCAAGCAGAGATTTGTGAAGTCCTCATGGTTGTCTGTAGTCTGAATAGAGCTCATGATGTGATTAGTGTCATTCACCCACTGGGACAGGGCTTCGTATCTGCAACAAACAACACCAGTCTTTTTTACAACCCCAAAGCCATCAGTCCTATTTCTCATGAGTCTTTCCACGGTAAAGGGGGCATTTTGGCAACACATACCATATTTTCCAGAAAATACCTTTGTCTGGTCTCAAAATAAAATAAATAAGTTTCAGTTGTTCTATAGAGATAACTTAGGCCCAAAAAAGGGTTACACATAGTGTGACAACATGCCTTTCTAAAAACCCTGTGTACAAATTTCCAATATACGCTCGTAACCGGGACGGCCTAAAATGTAACACAAGTGTACCTTTCCTTGTACTCCTTCCACATCCCCGGCAAATCCTGAAGCTTTTTTGCCAGCTCCAGGACCTCCTCGCCAGCCCTAGAGTGTCGCAGTCGCCCCTCCTGAATAGCTTGGGTCAGGGGTGATGGGTTGCGATCGGGGTCAAAGGTCATGAGCTGCTTCTGAAGGTCTTCTAGTGTGTGGATGCACTCAGCGCAAGACTCTAGAGGGCGCTGCTTGGGGAAGAAACTCTGCAAAATAAGATAACATTCGTTCTGAATTTAAAGGCGAGTTCAAATTGCTTTATATGCCACACAATTGGTACTTTCTTCAATTTCTATAAAGGAGCGTGTCCAGATCACATTACCCCCTTCCCCATTTTTCCTATGGGTGTTGAGATTTTGATACAATACCATTTGTCATATTCTTATTATCATTCAAGGATATCGGCAAAAAAACAGCGATGTTTTGTAAACTAATTTATCCGGTTACATAAAACACTGCAGTGATTACACCAACCTTTTGGCTTCCACCAAATTGGAGATTGCAAATTTCCTGTTTTTTTCCCATGGATGATATCTTGGGGAGGTATTTTATATGACTGTTAAGCCCAGGGGCCAATTTCATGGCGCTGCTAAGCACAAAAATTTGCTTAGCACAGGATTTATTTGCCTTATAAAATGGATTACAAGCCAAAAATATTCGCCAACTTGTGTTCTTCGCAAGAGTAGGAGAATACCTTTCAATACACATCACTTACGATTTTGGCTGGCAATCCATTTTTGCAAAATAAAGCAAACAAATCCTGTGCTAAGCAAATTTTTGTGCTTAGCAGCGCCATGAAATTGGCCCCTGGTCACACGAGGCAATTTTTACAAGCAACTTGGAGGCAACTACAGGCTACAGGAATGCTTGAGTAGCACAAAGACATTTTTGTGACAATGTATTGATATTACAAAGAAAATAATGTGAAATGTTTAATGCGAATGTATTTGCTTCTTGGAGATTGCTTGGAATGATTGCCTGTAAATTGCCTCGTGTGACCAGGGCTTTAGGTTAGAACAAAATCCATTTTCTAGAAAAATCTGAACAAGCTCCTTTAAAGCATAACCAACATTGTTAGTGAAATGTGCGTAAACCTGAGGCGGAGGCCAACTCAGCAACTTTTTCAACTGTTTTTTTTTAAATTGGACAACGGTAACGTGACACACTGAAATGACGTCTCGTATAGCTACTGTGCACGTGAGAACCTTGTTTTGTTCTTTTCGAAAATTCACAACGGGGTTCAGGGCGTTTTGGCATTGTGTTGAGAACAGTGATTTGGGTTTATCTTTCAGATCACATGAGAGATCACAAGTTGTCATCTAAATGAATAAGTAAAGAGCAAAATTGTGTGCAATGACACTACAGTGATTTATAGCAACCCAGGTAAAATGATACCCCAGGTAAAATTTTACCCAAGTGAAAACACCCAATCCAGTCAGTGTTAAACCACTCACCATATGTCTCTCCATGACATCATCTGGTGATTGTCCATCCTTGAGTGCTTGATGTTCCCCTGCTAATTCAGTCTCACCCTCTTGTAGTTTGGTGTAGAGCATCTCTTGAGCTTGTTGGAACTGCAACTCACAGGACTTCACTGGGGCTGCTTTCATCAGGGCCTGATCAAGCAAAAAAAAAAGAGTAGCCTTGAGGGGTCAATTTCACAGAACCTTGTGCACTTTTGAGAATTGCACTTATCAGGCAAATTTGCTGAAACATAAGTGTATACCAAAGATGATATAGCACTGTAGGTGCAAGATAGACCATTATACTGCGACTTCTGTAGTACATGTACATCAGGGCGCCATTTCCTGCTGTAACTATTCGCAATGCGAGTACCAATTTTTGTACAGGAGAAAACATTTAATTTAAAAATTTGCACATTCATGACACGGTATCATCACAGGTACTGTTTCTCGTCGCAACACAGATAACACTGCCAGAGGCATGTCTATAAAAAGACACAAGTCACAAGTTTTTGCTTTCTAAAATGGCTAAACATTGCATACTGCATGTTGTATACGCTTCAAAAAACAGAAAAGGAAACAAATTATATTCTGACCCAAAGATAGAGGGCGCTCAAAGTTGTGACCTTTTTAATCAGTCAATAATGTGAATGATCTCTTGTGGCAATGCTGACAGCACAAGCCTTCGACAGAGTCACTGAGGCAGGGTACGCCACTTTGCCAGAAAAATCAACTCTCCAGCCGACCTCCAATTTTGAACGTGTCTGACCTGATATTTATCCTGCAGAGCTACCACCCTGGCCTCAACTTGCCGTCTTTCTGCTGGTGACAGAGAATGCAGCAACTCCTGAGCTGTTGATAGGAATCTCGTCAGAGACTTAGGCTGACCGGACTCAAAGCACGCCTAGGAGATACCAAAAAAATCACTCTCAACTACCGGAAAAGGACTTACAGACAAGCACTCTTTGATTTTAACTTTTTTGAATATTAAAAACAGGGTGAATGGGTGTCACTAAAATAATTTTGCACAACAAATGATATAAAGGCTTTTCTCAGGCCAAGAGCCATTTTTGGAAATTGATATTTTCCCACAAATGCTTTTATCTTCTCTCAAAATAGAAGCAATATTAGTTTTCTAAGAAGATAACGTAATCCCACAAAGGTAACAGGTAGTCAGACAACATATCTTTCTAAAACCTCCCTGTACAAATTTCTCATGTAACGTACGTAACAAGACAGGCCAAGATGTGCCGCAAATGTCTGTCCTTGTTACGTACGTAATGGAAAATGCGTACAGGGAGGTTTTAGAAAAGTATGTTGTCACACTGTTACCCTTCTGAGGTATAAGTTGTCTTCTTGGAACAGGTTAAAGTTATTTCTTTAATTTTAAGAAAATATAAAGGTTTATACACACGCTCCATCTAATCTAAACTGTGCGTGCACAGTAGCATGCTCCCTGCTGTTGTCGAGCTGACCAATTAGCGCGCAGGATTCTGAACATGTCATTCCCGCCTTAAGCCTTATACTATTGTCGATAGCGTACCCACGCCATTCTTGCATTTTGCTCTGATGAGTGCAAGTCGAAAAGCTTTAGCATGTCTTTGTCGTTACTTAATTATATTTTCCAATTTTGCAGTACCAAACACTTATTCATAAAGGTTTGTAGGAAAATTTTACCTAGATTGCCAAAATAGGCTCTAGATTTCTAAAAGGTAATTAGAAATGGTAATAAACACAATACCTCAAAATGAGAGAAAAATCACTTGCCAGGGTCACATATGTTTAGAAGAGGTGTGTCAAACAGTATTTAAGTGTCCCAAAATTTGAACTTTACCAAATTTCTGAGGGAAGTAACACTATGAACATCTAACAATGGAAATTGGGCACACACCATTGTTACTAACAATGGGGTTACAATGAACATGTACATGTTTTTGCTCATAGTGTAAAGGTATTTATTGTGGACAAAATGTCCTCTTTGACAGAAACCAGAATACAATCTTCAAAATTAAAAAAATGTTGCATTGTGGCTGAAATTTTGAATTATCAAACGCACTGCTACTGTTGCACAGCTACTGTTGCACAGCTCACCTTGTGATTCTCAAGCTGTTTCCCGATTGGTCCTTTGTGTTCTTGCAGCTGTTTGCTTGCCTGTTGCAGCCAATCAGTGAGCTCGGATTCCCTCAGTTCAAATTCTTGCCACTCTTGCCTCTGCCCAGACAATCTTTCCTCCCAGTCATGGGCAACATTGATTACAGTCTGTGTATGTGGGGAAAAAAAATTGTTTGCATATAGGTTGGTATTGAATTGCAAAACAGAATACAGCACTATTGAATGTTGATACCTACATGTATGCCACTGCTATCAGTCATACTGCAGTATGGAGTACTATTATGTCAAATGGTAGGCAATAATGCAATTGCCAAGGCGGTGTCTGGGAGGCCTGTGCTCTTCCACGTCTCACGCCCCATCCCAACCCAACCCAACCCAAAATTTGAGTTTTTGAAAACTGCATGTGTAAGCAAATTTGGTATCAAAATAATAATTACACACTTAAATTTTGAATTTTTAAAACATTTTCTGAAAGATACTTTATTTTAAAAAATAATGTCAAAGTTCAAGGTCACAGGTCAAAGGACTTAGTTTTTATGAAACATAATATTGACTAGAGCATAATAATATTGACTAGAGCATGTAATTCTCATTATTTTGATACAAAATTTGCCTAAACTGAATAATCATGGACGGGTTTTATCACTTATTTTTACTAAAAATGCAGCATTTTTATAGAATATTTCAAATTTTTGATGTATTATCTGCACTGGCAACATGGAAGGCTGGATCAAGTTAAAAACTGGCATGCCTTCATTACTCATCAACACCTACAAGCACGGGAAATTTTATCAAAATTGGAAGACCTAAAATCAAAAGGTGTGTAATGACATGGACACACTTTTTGACCAGAGGCCTCTTCCTGGCACGTGCGCATCATGGATGATGTAGTGAGTCTGTGTCTCATATACCACTGAGCCGACCCGAAATCCACTTGCACTTACAGGATAGCTAATAATGATGTTCATTTTAGCAGTAATATGAAATGCGGAATTCCTTACAACAGTGGTATACAAGGAAAGATTTTACCAACACCAGATTTGTCTGTACTTACCCTGAAGCGGAGCTGAATATTGGCTGATGACGTCTCCAGTGTAGTAATATCGGTGGAGCCCTCGTTGTTCAGACTGATGAGATATTTGACTATTTGAGATTTCTCCTGCAGTTGCTGCTCAATATGCCGACCTTTAGAGAAATGAGCCTGTGGGTTTTTAAGAAAAAAATGCATTTCATAAAAAAAATTACACTTATTTTAAATGAGCAAAAAAAAAAACCCAAAGAAATCAAACCTTCAGTTTACGATACATGTTCTAGTAGGGAGGACAAAGTGAAAAATGAAGTTTCTGATATTTATCTGCAATATATTAATCTAAAAAACTCAAGTGAGATAAGACGTTTGGTGATCATTTTAAGAAAATCGGTTAAGCGGAACAAGAGTTACTTGAAATGAAATCTTGTTGCCTCGTGTACATCATACCTTTTGAGAATAAATCAGCAAAATTGGTGTAATGCATGGGACATTTTCTGGTTGACACGAAAAGCATTAAGCCCTGGTCACACCAGGCAATTTTTACAAGCAACTTGGAGGCAACTTTCATCACTACAGGAATGCTTGAGTAGCACAAGTACATTTTTGTGACAATGTATTGACATTACAAAGAAAATAATGTGAAATTTTTAATGCGAATGTATTTGCTTCTTGGAGATTGCTTGGAATGATTGCCTGTAAATTGCCTCGTGTGACCAGGGCTTTACACATGAGACACATATGTACATATATTTCCAAAATGACATCTGTGGGTGTACCTACATGTAAGCTCGGCAATGCCCAACACACAAGACATTTTATAACAACTGGTGGCATAACTGACAGTTATTGCTTAACAGTCTGTTAGTGGGCATGAACTTAAAATTTCATTTTATTTTGAAACACCCCATCACCTTATGACGTCTCAGCCGTTCTTCCACTGCCTTGGGATCTGACGGTTTCGACGCCCCCTCATCATAAGACTGCAGCATGACTTCAGCCGTCTCAACCCAACGCACTACATCCCCCAAGCCGTCTTCATACTGCCCCAATGCCTGTACCATCTCATTGGTGGCCTTAGAGCGAGTCGGTATGGAATCCCTAATCGTGGTCAGTCGGTCCTTGACCGTCCGTAATGTGTTGATCATGGCGGCCGTTTCATCCTTGGATCGGGTTTTGACCAGAGTCTGGGCTAGTTGGGACAGGTGCTTGAAGTTGAGCTCGTGGCCCGGGACTTGGCTACGAATTTCCTGCAATGAAGAACATTTGGGGTAGTTTGTTTTGCATTCAATTTGTATTTTTCAACTGAGCGAGAGTCCAAATTTTGGAGTTGATTTTTTTAATTTTATAAAAAGCAGGCTTCAGGGAATTATTACCCTCAGCATATAAACAGTATATGGCCTTGCACTGGAATTTATTAATTTTGTTAAGTTGGGAAAGCCATTTTTCAACTGCATCAATATGTCGCACTTTGGCTCCCGTTTTTATGAAACAACCCACAAACTGTTTGTCTCTACTTACATCAAGTTGTTGAACATATTCCTTGATGACATCATAGTGACATTCCACCGGCTGCAACACACACTGCTCAGCCTTGTCCAACCAGGCATTTAGAGATGCGACTCTCGATGTAAATTCTTTATGCTGCTTCTCGGATTCGTTGGATTTCATATAAATCTGCACAAATTTGATATGTAATAAAGTAAATATTAGCAAGTTGATGCTCATGGCACCGTGATACATTGAATGTTAATGTTAATTAAACCTAACTCTCTTGTGTGTATGTAAAATTGTATTGATTTTGTAAAATTGATAAGTTTAAAGTTAAAACATTAATAAAACGATTACTGAAACAGGGTGCAATTTACTTTATTCATTAATAAAAAAAAAGTAAATCTTTTCTGACAATTGGATAATAATTATTGCATTTTGATTGCACACATTACATACGAGTATTTTTATACTGTGCACTGCACATTATAATAGGTTCTATAGACCGTATCGAATAGCCGCCATTTCGTGGGGCACCCTTTGTTACTTAAACCGTTCAACAATGGAAGCACAATATGTGCAACCATGCATGTCCTCAAGGAACAAAGAAACTGCCCCACAAAATGGCGGCTATTCGATACGGTCTATAAGTGACATGTAAGTGTCCTTCTCCTAAATATCGAATAACATAGGTGGGTGGTGCCATTGGCAGCCAACGGCCAGAGACACTGGGTAATCTCCTTACTCTTCATGAAAGAGTGCTCTGGAAGTGCTTTATATCCCTTCAGAAGGATGGAGCAAGTGTGTTTAAGTGCCTTGCTCAAAGGCACAGGTACCACAGCCGGGTATCGAACCTCCAACAAGTTTTCATCCAAGTGTCGCAAGTCAACGACTAAAACCACTCAGCCATACACAATTGATCACGTTCACAGACGCCATCTTTGTAGGAAAAAATGCTACTGCGTATTAAACGCCATAAAGTACGCACACGCACACACTGGAACATGTTCCAAACACGCGTGCGTTTTGCTAAAAATTTGTTTAAAATACGGCGCAACCGATGCGCGTCACAAAAAATATGCTCAAAATCATGATGCACGTGGCAATTTGTAGGAAGTGACGTCATTTGAACGTGATCAATACAGGGTGTCCCAAAAAATGTCCAGGCCAAACCAGGCAACCCTAGATTCTAGGTTCAGTGGAAACTGATATAGGAATCTTCTCACATGAAAAATATTTTTAATTTTATCAAAATCAAGCTAAAATGGAGTAAGGCCAGTGACTGTCTCTTGACTGGGTAGCCAGTTCTTGTCAAATAACCAGATCTGGTTCCTGAACTAGGGTGTGAGTTTGCTGCACAAACAAAAACATACCTTCAGATTGTCTTGATTGATTCTGATAAAATAAACACTTTTTCATGTAAGAAGATTCCCTATGAGGATCCAAGGAAACCTTGATTCTGAGGTTGCCTCGTTTGGACAGGACATTTTTGGGGGGACACCCTGTATAGCATATGAAATATTTCAAAACATTTTCATTGCTGATGAGGGCCTCACGTATTGGTTGTCTGGTAATCCATTGCCATAACAATACAGTTCACCATATACTTAGCCCCATGAACTACCCTCCACTCAAAATTTCAGCATATTCCCTCGAGATTTAACCGATCAACCTCACCTTAGCCGGCTCAAATGTCTCCTTCCATCGTCTGTTAATGAGCAGTAGCTGCTGCTGAAGGCTTAGAGACACCGCCTCCTCACATGTCTCAATCAGGAAATTACCAGACTCATTCATGGCAGTGTGACGGTCCAACCACTCCGATAACTCACTGAAGTACTCCTGTGGACACATACATTGTATAGGATTTTATTTATTTATATATCTAGTACATCATCTTCTCTGCTTTTATACAATGCAGCTGGTGTTATTAATCCCCTCCTTGTGGTTCCACTCTTCCCATTGCCGTTTGCTCACCAAGAATGATCACCCTGATAAATGCTGCCACAGGAGCTATTCTGTGGTTGGAACAAGTCTATCTCGAGTCAAACTGCCTTTGAGTCCAAAACCAAGTCAAACTGCCTTCAAGTCCCAAATTGAGTCAAACTGCTTTCAAGTCAGGTGTAGGAGTTTGCAGTAGCACCATGTAAATATCTCTTTTGTAATGAGATGAACAGAGCACGTTGAGTTCAAACTCACTGGTTCTTTTCAGAACCACACAAAGAGATATTCCTAAGGTGCTACCGCAAACCAGTACACATGTTGATTTCCACCATGCATAGCCTTTAGTCTTACTTGCTTTCAAGTTCCAAGTCAAGTCAAGTCAAAACTGCCTTCGAGTCCCAAGTCGAGTCAAACTGCCTTCGAGTCCCAAATCAAGTCAAACTGCCTTTGAGTACCAAGTCAAGTCAAGTCAAACTGCCTTTGAGTCCCAAGTCAAGCCAAACTGCCTTCGAGTCCCAAGTCAATTTAAACTGCCTTTGTGACCCAAGTCAAGTCAAACTGCTTTGAGTCTCAAGTCAAGTCGTTTAATATCAATGCCAAGTCGAGTCAAGTTCAGCATGTTGGTCGGGTCAGGTCAAGTACTCACAGCAGTAAATATGTTAAAACTATTTCAAAATTAGTCTAAATGCCAGAACTTTTGGCCATGTTGTGCATGTAGGGTATTATTCTTGTTGTGACCTGACATAGGCCAAGATTAGGTTACTGCAGTTCCTAAAATACCATTTTGTCCCAAAATGACAACAATCATATACTGGCATTGAAAGTTTTATTACAAATAAACTTTAAAAATTTTTTGGCAGACTCGAGTCAAAAATGTTAAAGGCTGAGTTAAGTCAAGTCATTTCTGTCAGTGACCCGAGTCATTTGCAACACTGACTCAAGTCAAGTCAACAAAAATCTGACACAGTTTAAAACTGGCCAACTACACATTTATTCCCTTATTAAACATCAGACTGAGAGAAAAATAAATTATGGCCATTCTATTGAGTCTGCCATTTCTTGGCAAAAGAAACAATTGCAAGATATATTACCATCTTGGAGGTTTGATCTCCTCGCTGTAAGACCTTCTCAGCTTCCTCCAGCCATGGTTGAAACATCCCAATACTGTTGGTATAACACTGCCAGTGTTCAATCACACGCTCCAACATGGTTTGTACGCTGGATATCTCCACTGTCAGATTGCGCTTCTTCTGTTTCATGTCGTTTAGGAATCGACGCATCAACTCACGCTCTTTCTCTGTTAGAGACATATTACACGAATTACCAGATTTTGTTATATATACCGATGAAAAAAAAGCATTCAATTTGAGAGTGGGAATCTGGGAATTTTCAGCACACAGAAGCTTTGTGCCGTCATGCATAATAAAGCTGTCATGTGAATATTTTGATGTCAACTTAATTACAAAAGAAATTTTAAAAATTGGATTAAACTGAAAATTGGCGTTTCTTTTGTTGCTTGGTATAACCAAACTTGGTGTGAGAGAAAAATCGTAAGGGCCTTATCGGGATTCGAATCCGAGACCTCTGACTCACTAGGCAGACGCTCTACCATCTGAGCTATAAGGCACAGTTGGTATACTCCCTCAGCTTTCCCTATGGACCCAATTTTTCTCTCAGTGTTGCATGGTGGCGCAACTGGGCAAAGTAACGAACACAACATCTGGTATGGTGCCTAATCACCATTGAACTGAAACAACCAAACTTGGTGTGAGAGAAAAGTCATAAGGGCCTTATCAGAATTCAAACCCGAGAGCTCTGACTCACTAGGCAGACGCTCTACCATCTGAGCTACAAGGCACGTACAGTTGGTATACTCCCTCAAGTTTTCCCTATGGACCCAATTTATCTCTCAGTGTTGCATGGTGGCACAACTGGGCAAAGTAACGAACACAACATGCTGCTTGGTATAGTGTAACTAGAATGCTAATATGCAGTTTCAATCACGGAACCACCAATCACATCATGCTTGTCGCATGCATATTTGTCTTGTGTGCACCAATTGACCCCCTTCGAACACGTGCAAATACGCCATTTTGGGAGTCAAATAATGCTGAGTCATTGTAGAAGCGATATGCGTGCGTGCGCGCTGTGTGTGTCTCTGGTGGGCGTAACGAGGTTTAATTCACCAATGGAAGCCTTAGCATTGCGCGTTACGCACGCTATGGACACACACAACGCGCACGCACATTGCTTCCACAACGACGCGGCATTATTTGACTCCCAAAATGACGTCATTGGCACTAGCTCAATAGGGACTTATAGTCATATTAAATATGTGGACTTAGACATGATGACGTCATGTTAAGACTTTGTGCATGTGTCAAATCGTCTATCTCGTCCAATGCCAGAATTTTGAACACAACGACTATCGTGTTCTCTCTGAACACGATGTCATCACGTCTTCGTCGACACAGTCGATGTGACAATCTAAAAGTACCTATTATCACTCACTTAAAAATTCTTTTTAATGACAAAAAGTACTGTGTTGAAATGACGTCTTGCACCCATGTGTTATAAATGATCTTGATGACAGCTCAGCAACAAAGTTAAACAAGCCAGATCCTATCAGTGCACAGGAAATGTTTAGTTTGGCCATGATCACAGTAGCTATGGACAACACTGATGATCATGATGCAAAATCCAGCTCTTTTAAGCATGGAAGTTGCTGGATTAGCATTGTAATTTAAACAAGGTTAAGTCAAATTTATTTCTCACCCCCTAAAGATTAAACACACCAGAAGTCTCTCCAACATACCATTTGTGATGATTTTGCAGTACACCTCAGTTGCCATTTCCATTTGACGTAATGTCTCCTCATACTGCTCAAAGAACTGGTCTCCAATGATGAATGTCTGAGACAAAAGAGATGTTAGGAAAATGGGGAAAAAGTAAAATATAGAGAACAAAATAAAATAATATGTAAGTATACATGTACAAGCATACAACATGGGTAATTCCAAAAATTAGGGGTTCAAAAGTGTGACATGCTTTTTAAGATTTCCAAGTGTTTTTAGTAATTGAAAGTGGTTTCCCAGTAACAAATAATTGTTTTTATTTCAACAAATGCCACCTAAATTTAATGTTTGTGTGTAGATATGGCACCAAGGTTAATGCAAACTCATTCTACAGCCAATTTTCATTGGCGTAGGTAACCCGGGACACCAAACTCCTATTCAACACCATGGAACAAATTATAAGCCTTTATGGTCTTTTGTTTTGAATATTTTTCAGGAATCAGAGAACAAAATATTCAAGAAAATGATGCTGACCCCTATAATCACAGGCCACAGTCCATTACTGAGAATTTGTGATCATGAGTAGTGATTTTTGAAGCAGAGAGAGTCGTACGTAACTGGAACACCAAACATTTTGGAACCCTAATTTAGGGAATTACCCACATAACTTTTAAATTTTATTTTTAACCCCTTGAAATCCCATCCGGGCCAGTATATAGATTGAATTTTAAGGCTTTTTTTATCTAATTGTGCTCTCCCCCTCCTGTGTGGGGTTTAGTTCCCATAAACAAAAATCTTTTCAAAAATGGCAATCTGGTTTGAAATTGATGAAATTGTTGATGTGGTCAAGGAAATAAATTTTAAAAAAATAACAAATTTATATGTACATGTACCTTGTAGTTTTGCAGCAGTAACTGCACGCTTTCCTGACTGCCGTATTTGACCGTCCATGCCTGTAGTTGTTTCTCCGCCATGATAATGAAAGCTAAGAGATGATACTTCATTTCAAGGTACTGGAGTTTAGTCCCACGGTCCTGGGCCGCGGCTAGGACTCTCTCAAACCGCGTTGTCATGTCTTGGAAGATAGTGGGCGGGACGCCTTCACCGAGCGTGCTGCGACTTAACTTTAGGAAGGTTTGGTGGACCCTTGTGGCATCTTGAAAGTGTTCCTGAGGGTTTTAGAGATAGATTACAGGATTGGAAAACTGTTACAAACAGCGTCATCTCCATGTGTGATTGTAGGATAAAAACAACCTGTGAATAAGGGTTTCTCTATAAATTAAGAGTCCAAAATTGTGACATTTTGGTGTCCCCTGTTACACACAATGTGCCATTTGCCAAACAAGTTTCATTAAAATGGCCTTCAAACCATTTTGTTTTTATGAATTGTACTTTGTGTACTAGCTCTTTGAGATTTAAGAGGCATTAAAAGAATGTGTCCCGAATTCGCACAAAAAAAAATCAGATGTAACAGGGGACACAAAAACTCAGCTCAGTACTTCATCTACATGTATGTTACAAGAAAACCAATGAAAAACCAATAAAAAACTGTGGCTATGCTTCAAAAACAAATGTGCACATCCACTGTCTTATTTAGGCTGGTACCTTGGCTATAATACTGCATGGAAAATGGAGTTATAATACCACAGTTGTCGAGGACCTAAATTCATTGTCCCTGTAAAAATAATATGCGTGTGCATGCACATTTATATACATCTTAAATGTATTCTCAAAAATGTATCAACATGGGCAGAAGCATTGGACAGTTGGACCTACTTCTATTTGTTCAAATGGTATACATGTATTACATTTT
This sequence comes from Henricia sp. BOLD:AAB3569, assembly GCA_037783545.1. Taxonomy (NCBI): domain Eukaryota; kingdom Metazoa; phylum Echinodermata; class Asteroidea; order Spinulosida; family Echinasteridae; genus Henricia; species Henricia sp. BOLD:AAB3569. The sequence continues at coordinate 1,109,487 of JBBELK010000284.1, forward strand.
GGGCCATTGCAAATCCTGTATACGAGCTTTAATGAAAGAAGGATCATACGTTGAAAATGGAGTTTTCATCTTTTTGTGGAAGAGACCAACATTTTCCTTCAAATACTATTTTGTTGTACTTCACCTGGACACTGTCAATTTTTTGTTTTTTTAATTTGAATTAATAATGCCTGTGCATGTTTCCTGCAAATTCACGAAGCGTGATGAAGGCTAGAAAGCTTGGCTATTTTCTGGATAGAGCAATTCAATAGAAAATTTGCGTTAACCGCTATTTACCAGTAAATGGGTTTAAATGTACTGGTAAAATTCCAGGGGGCTGTATTTTTTCAAAACGACTTAAATCAGAAAATTTAAGTGTCCCGTTTAAATTCTAGACTTTAATCAAACCTAAAAGTTAGGTGCTATTCACAACGCATTTTTATTTAGTGCCCCGCTTAATTTCGAGACTCAAGTTTAAGTGTAGTCTGACCTGTCTCAAGTCAATTTATTGGTGGGCCGATCGTCTGCCATTGCAGTGTTTTTACGCCCAGCACGTTATCGAGAAACGAATATATGATTAATCAGAGAACCCCCTAAACAATTTAGACATTGGAAGATTACAGATTCCGATCTTTCTGATCTTAGAAAGCCTTGCGGCTACTTCATATCTGGCACAACCAATAGTGATACGTACGTATGTGCTCTACTAAGTCGGGCAGGTGCACATATGTGTGTATGATATGTGCATAAATTGTGCGCGTATGACAAACGCGCATAGTAATCGATATTTTTTAAACGTCCGCGCTGCTTCGATCGAAGAAACATTGTGATGTGACAGTGTTAAGCATGCGCTAATTTAAGTGACTGATTTAAGTGGACCACTAAAATAGGCAGAGCGTTCAAATCTTTTGTGAATACGAAGTTAAGTGCTCCACTCATCTTAGTGAGGTGCTTAGATTTAAGACAGATTTAAGTACCTCGCTTAGATTGAGTTTTGTGAATACCGGCTCAGATGTTCAATAGAAACACACTGCAGGAGTATAAAATGTAAACTGCAGGAAACTCACCTGATGTGTAATCAGTTTCCGCTTCATGCTACTATGCGTCTCTTCCTGCGATTGTAAGGGAGTAAGTTCCTCATCTAGAAGAGCCTCTGCCTTATTGAGCCAATCACCGCACGGCCCCAGCCCACCGGCAAGCCCCACCTCCAACGACTGCCTCCACTCCGTCTCCTTGGCAACCAGTTTGGACCAACGGGACTCGGTGACGTCGCACTGCTCTTCGGAGAGTAGCACGAGGAGTTTCTTCTTTCGCTTTTCCATGATTGCAGTCATCAACTGCTGCTGCTTCTTGTGTTCAACTTGGAATTCTGCATATTGCTGAAATTAATTAATTAATTATTTCATCGGTAAGCCTTTTGTATATTTATTTATTTATTCACCACATCCAACAGCGGAGGGACCGCCAATTACAGGAGTGGGAGCAAGTGTAGTTGAGTGCCTTGCTCAAGGGCACAGGTGACATAACCCGTCGCGACCCGGAATCGAACCTACATTCTAGTACTAGCACAGGAACTTAAGTTCAACGCACTAGACCGCTCGGCCATAACACCCATGCGCATTGATAGGGGTTTCCCCTGGTAAGTGCGTGGTATAAGCCCATAATGTCTATAACATTATCATATTATCATTCACATGAATAGCATCTGATGTACAGACATACTTCCTTTTACATACAAACTTAGTATCCGGAATACCAGACTAAATTTTTGTTGCTATGCAAAGTGACCGGGTGCACATGGCAGGTGTGAAGTACAGAATACCATAATCACAGTATGAGAGAATGGCATAAAACAACGAGACCATTAGTTACTTGAGTGATATGTCCAAACACAATCAAATCTGCACAACAATATTATTTGGACACTGGAGATGACCCTGTGTGACTTCATACTTGATTTTCTACAGTAAACACAAAAGGAACACAATAAAAAACTCAAACACATTTTTAAAAACAGCTGTACCTTCTGAATTCCAACTCCAGAGGAACGAATACTTCAAAATCCCCAGACAGATATGTCCATTATAATTCCAAGGATAACCAAAACAATCCAGTCTGCTTTGCAGACCGTGACGAAATGTGGACACAGCTCACAAGCATACTGCTAATGCACTATACTGCTGTAATAAAAATACTTGTCTAAGGTGCCAATTACAAAAGCTGCTTATCAAAAAAACTTGCTTAGCATGAGTCCATGCTAACCTCCATACACTGACACACAACAACAAGAGTTAATTTGATTTTAGCTTGGCAAAGACATTTGCTAATCATGTAAAGCATTTCAGTGCAGACAGCCCACATCAGTCCAAGAATTCTTAGCCTTTCTGAATGAGGTCACCATGTGTCTTCACACGTCTCATGGCATCTTCAATGTGCCATCTTCAAAACATTCATCAAGCTTTAAAGGTCATGTGCTAGACAGGAAAATGCTTGACTCAAGACGTATGATGGTGGCCTTTAGAACATGGTATGTTAACTCAAGGGAAAAAATGGAATTCTTTAGCTACATAAAAAGTGTATACCTCTCTTGGCTTATTTAAAAATTAAAAAGAATGCAACACCAAAATTAATTCCAAAGGGAAAAATTAAAAGTTTTTAATTTAAAAAAAAAATATTAAAAAAAAAATAAAATTTAAAATACAAATAAAAACAAAATTAAGTTGGGTAGATGGAAAATATATTTTTATGATTTTGCTCCAAGTTTCTTCAGCCAAACATATTAGAGTGGGATGACAGGTATTTTTTTTTTTTAAATCTCTTGTTAACACAATATTGAATAAGTAGACCTGTTAATACTGCATTCCAGCACTGTACAGTTAGTAACCCCAAATTAAACATATTTTTAGCCAATCTGTGAAAAAATTTTAAAGAAGCTGATTTCAACTGATTTTGGTAGGTGTGGGTGTGAACATTTACCAAAAAAAAGTGAGCTGGGATTGGGGGTGGGGAAATTGCGTTTTCGGGGGTCAAAGGTCATTGACCCCAAATTTTGCTCAAAGTATATCGTGTTTGGTCTCAAATTAAAGGAAATTTAATTTCAAACACTGGAAGTGATATTAATTTTACCATTTAATACTTCTGTAAAATGTTAAGCGTGATTGAAGATGTGGGCCTAGTGTGGACTTCGGCTCTATTTGAGAAGCACTGGTAGTCAGGGAATATTGCCGAAATCTGGGAACTAAATCCTTACCAAATTATTTCTTCACCAAATTGTTGTACCAAAGAGTTCTACACAGTGGTACATGAGTTATGTCTTTTAATTTAGTAAGTAGGTCAACAGAGGTCAAAAGGTCAATTTTAAAGGGAGTTTCGCTAAATTTGATAATCCTCGCCATCAAACAAAACTGTACGTGTAAATTAATAAAGTTTTACTATAACATGATATTATTCTGTCTCAACGTATTTTTTTCGCCATATAAATACAGGTTAATTTGATTATATTAGTAGAAAGGCTTTCTGCCACAACGTGGGAAATATGTGGGTCAATATAGCACCAAAATACTCCAACATAAAAAAACCCCTTACAGGCATGGAATTGAAGGGAATGACTTCTCTAATATAACTGCTGATGTCAGATATAGTTAATTTTATTATTCATTAATGTGTATAACTGTGGCAAGACTGGCTGCACCAGTCACCATATGAGCCGCTAAGGCAGGGTGGGCCACTCTGCCAGAATTGCCTCCCTGACAACCTGCACTTCTAGGGCTGTTTTTGAGATATGGGGTTCAAAAAGTCTGGTCAGGCCCATGCATGTTTAATCAGGATAAAAAACCTAACAAACTTGGCCATCTCGGTTCAGCCCGAAGCCATCTAAGCCAAGCTCAATGCCCTCCCAGTTATGCCCAAACCCCAAAACCCCAGCCCGAAGCCATCCCGGCCCACCCCGAAGTCATCCAGCCCCAGCCCAATGCCCTCCCAGCAAAAACCTGAAGTCCAAAAGCCCAGCCTAAAGCCCAAAAGCCCAGCCTGAAGCCACCCCAGCCCAGCACGAAGCAACCCCGGCCCAGCCCAAAGCTACCCCGGCTCAGCCCAAAGCCCTCAGGCCAAGTCTGAAGGCCACCCTAGTCCAGCCTGAAGCTGTGGGATGACTTCGGGCTGGGCCAGGATGGCTTTGGGCTGAACTTAACTGGGATGGCTTCGGGCAGAGCTGAGAATTAAGGATTTGGACAAGGTTGGGAGGGTTCCGGGCTGCACTGGGAAGTCTTTACGTTGGGTCAGGGTGCAGTGGCTTCGGGCTGGGCCTGGGGTGGCTTTAGGCTGGGCCGGAATGGCTTCAGGCTGGGCTCGGGGTATCTTCGGTTTGGGCTGGGATTGATTTGGGCTGGGCCGGGATGGCTTCGGGCTGGGCTGGGATGGCATATGGCTGGGGTTTTGGGGTTTGGGCTGAGCTTGGAGGGCATTATACTTGGCTGAGATGGCTTCGGGCTTGGCTGGAATGGCTTCAGGTTGGGCCGGGATGGCTTTAGACTGGGCCGGGATGGCTTCGGGCTGGGGTTTTGTGGTTTTTGGCTGAGCTGGGAGGGCATTGGGCTTGGCTAAGATGGCTTCAGGTTGGGCCGGGATGGCTTATTCAGACTGGGCCGGGATGGCTTCAGACTGTAATTTGTATTTCTTAGTGCATATTTGTACTTTACGTGCACTGAACTGTTCGACAGCAGCCTCAGAATAATGTGGTATATCTTCAAAGATACATATTCATGTGTCATGATAGAGTTCAAAGGTTTCCTAAATTGTGAATAGCGGGAAATACCCTGTTAACCAGCGCCACATCTTCAATCACGCTTAACTTTTTACAGACGTATTAAATGATGAAATTAATATCACTTTCAATGTTTAAAATTAAATTTCCTTTCATTTGAGACCAAACACGATATACTTTGAGCAAAATTTGGGGTCAATGACCTTTGACCCCCGAAAACGCAATTTCCCCACCCCCTATCCCAGCTCACTTTTTTTTGGTAAATATTGACACCCACACCTACCAAAATCAGTTGAAATCAGCTTCTTTAAAAAAATTTCACAGATGAACCTTACTTTAGGGATACTAAGTGACTAGTTATATGGATACAGGTTTAGCATGACTTTCTAGGTGGGGCAGGTAACCTAAATACCAAAGAAACTTTCTCCTACAGCCACAGTACACTTAATAGCGGGACATGTCTATGTTGACACTGCCCCCTTACCTTGTAGATCTCTGGCTTAGTGCGTTGTTTCTGCTTGGAGGCTGTGATCATCACCTCTCCCTTCACCAACCAATCTTCAATCTCTCGATGCATCTTGGTCTCTTCGTCTTCGCCCTTATTAGCCTTTGTCTGCAAGAATAATTAAATGGAAAAAGAAAATCACCTCGTTATATTCTGAGAAGAATAGATTATAGCTTATCGGGATTTTTTAGTTATCAGAGTTTGACTCATCAAGATACAAATACAGCCAAACTTTGTATTATCAGAAATTCTGTTATAAGCAGAATGTTGTATTAAAAGTGCTCTTATTATCCAGGTTTGACTGCAAAAGCAAGCCAATAAAATGAAGCAAATTTTGTTAATCGTAACATTAACTATTATCTTCAAGCAAACTTGAATCCGTGTTTCTGATTGGTAGATCCATGGCAACAACAGTGTGACTATGTACAACTTCCGACTTTTATGTCGCACTCTGCGTGATGCACCTTGGTTTTCCAAACGCACTGCATCCCCTACACGGAGCTAGCTGCATACTGCACGACTGTGAATTCAAACGTGACGCGTGTGCATTTGATGCGACTTGTTATGCGCACGATTCTCTGTATGTTGCACTTCTTGCCCTCACCCGTGCGTCAAGTTTGCGTGACTTCGGCCTTGTGGTATATGGGGTGCAGACGCACTACATAATGCCGTATTACACTCACGCTCGTGGGATAACTAATAATGTAATATAACATGTATGAACTAGCATTGGCCAGTTTGAGCCGTAATACATTGTACCATGGTAGAGTCGGGTGCCTAGTCTTGCTCACATGATGGCATCCTTGTAAAAACAATACATGTGGCACATGCATTTATATATTTATCTTCAATTATCGTTATCTTATAAAAAAGTATAAACTTCTGGTCAAATGGTTTATTAAAACTTTGAGGCATTGCAAATCATGTATATGAGCTTTAACACAAGGGCTACATGTAAACTGGGCTCAAAAAGAAACTTATAATTTTTCACATGGTCATATCTTAAAATAATTTCATTCAGAGATTAATGTTCAAAGCTGTTCAAGAATCAAAGCGCACAATGGTGAAGGCCAGATTCGAACTCAGCACCTGTGTGATGGGTGCTCTTGTTCCCCGGATCTCAATCCGATTGAACAACTGTGGGATGAGCTCGGGCGACGTGTTTCGGCAAGGGACAATCCGCCTGTTAATGCACAAACACATTTTTCAGTTCTGTCAGTTGGGCAACTACTTGTTTAGAGTAGAGTATTAAAGTAATCCGGTGTGTCATTTTGGTTCAATTTGATGGACAGGATTTTAAGATATGACCATGTTTCTTTTTGAGCCCAGTTTAGCAACACAAGGGCTAGCAACACAAGCTAGTTTATAAACAAGATTATATACCTCATGCGTAGATTACTGTCATCTGAATGGTTAAAAGTGGGGGCATTGAATCGACTAAACCCGGCACGTATATGCCCACCGGGCAATAGTCTTTGCCATGCCCCGGGCATAGTTATTTAGCGGGTTCTGGACGCGCGCAATACATGTGTTAGCATAGCTGTGCACCAACTATGCAGCCGGGCGCTTCACGTAAACATTCATCAGGACGGTAATGGCGGAATCTCGACGTCTGTCGTAGATGATGAAGTCCTTAAGAATATAAGAGAAGTGGCCTACAGTGAAAACTGTGTCAGGTGAAATGTGCTACTAAAGTGCCAGGTGATGATGCTACAAATGTTTGCTGTAAATATACAACTTTTCCGCCGTAGACCAGCTTCCGAAATCGAAACTCGAAGGACCACTGTCATGACTGTATGATGTATCGTTACTTTTAACCAACCAGATGACAAAAATCTACACATTCGGTATATAAAACAAATACATACCTGCCAACTTTGCCGAGTAAAAAATCGGACTGTAGTGAAACTTGCAACGGTCGAGTTGGTATAACGGTCGAGTTGGTATAACGGTCGAGTTGGTAAAACGGTCAAGTTGACCTAGCACTGCACCCGTTTTCATGTACACAACACATGCGGCGCGGGCGGGGAGTCAGGTAAAGTCGACCGTTTACAAACTCGACTCAAATACCACTTCGCCTAGCCCAGGTTGGACGTCGTTGTCTTCACTGCATTACGACCATATGTAGTATGCGGTAATAATAAGGAGTCCAACCTGGGCTACACTTCGCCCAAGCGGCATGGCATCACTCGTGGATTAGTCTTGGTTCAAAGACACCTTTCGTGGTGCGCGATCCGATTCATCATTCTTGCAGCACGCACGCACGTATATTATGTGATTCATTGTAACAGCGCTAAGAACGTCTTGAATTGGATACTACAGTTGTAGCAATATGCCTGGTCGCCGTGCACGGCCGCTGCATACTGTACGCACAGCCAGTGTGGCAGAAACTAGATACCAGGTTGTTTCTGGTACACCAGTACAGTCGGTGGATAAGTGCTGGACTCAGTCAGCGTCGGCCACGCGCAATGCATGGTGAATAGACCGTAAATTTTGTGTGCATGCGGTTCTGTGTACATGCGGTGCAATCAAAAATTACGGTATTCTCGCTAATTTGTTTTTCCTCTCATATTTTCAAAAATCGTACTGTTCCGATTAAACCGGACTAGTTGGCAGGTATGCAAATATTGACTGCTGTTTATTCGGGTCATGGTTAAGATTATAGGCCCTCGGTGATCTTGAAGCCATGACTATGCCCCTCGGCTTCCGCCTCGGGGCATAGTCATGGCTTCGAGATCACCTTGGGCCTATAATCTTAACCATGCCCCTCATTGCAGTCAATATTTGTATACTATTACATACCTTAGGCTTGGTCCCCGTTTCTGGGAATGCCTTGAAAAACTGGGAGACGTAAGTCATGATGGATTTCTCATCTGGCTTGTTCACATCAACATCTGTTAAAATAATTTCCAGCAAATAACAATTCAGGCAAATTGGGCAACTTAACCAACTGTCAGATGATTTCATGGAGAGAGCATTATTAACAGTAGTAAGCAATTGAAAGCATGACTTAACTGTAAAACCAGCTGTCTCCAAGCATACACATGCTTAAGCATGCGGACACCATGAAATAGTGCTGAAGACAAGCACAACCAGCGGCGTATCTAGAGTAGGGCAGGCAGGGCATGTGCCATGGGTGCCACTTTAAAGGGGCACTTTTTCTTTAGATGTATGATCTGTGTTTTTATCATTGTTAATCATTGTTATGAGGCGCAGTACCGCCTATTTGCATTTTAAGAGGGTGCAAGTGGGCGCACTTTGAGTGCTTGCCTTAGGTGCCATTTTCCTTAGATACGATGCTGAGCACAACTTGTCGGCTATAGTAGGCAGGTTTCTTTTTAGCTAATGCTTACTTGTTGGGTCCTTATGTGAGTGTTTGTCTGATCAGCCTGCACGGAAAATACATGTATATATCCTTTTTTTCACTAGGTGAATCCTTGTGCAAATTTTTTGTGTGCTTCTTTTTCTCAGAAAAGTTTTGCCACAAAACTGAAGAAAATTTGAAAGTAATACATACTACAAGACAGTAAAGAAAGTCAATGGGACAATTGCAGTTTCAATGCTGAAATATTCTTTGAAATTATAATCTTGACCTAAACCTTGGAATATAATATTATCAGTCACTGATTTTTCCCCCCTTTTTTATCAGTACCACTTCCCCCTCCCTCTAAAAAGGTCTTTGAAACCCACTACATGTAGAACTATCAGCAGGGCCAACTGAAACCATCAAATCAATTACATATTAGCAACTGCCTCATTGGTGAGTGTGCATTACAACTGATAGATACCTGGTAATAGTAACCGTAACCAATGGATGACGTGTCACCAATCAGAAACACGGATTCTAGTTTGCTTGACGATATCGGTAATTAACCAATTTTAAGGATGAATGGATAAAGGTACCAAAGCATTTCTGAAATGATAATCATGCTCCCTAGAAACACGCTCAAAGATCTTGACCTCACCTTGTGCATCTAGAAGCCTGAAAATACCCAGCTCCCTCTCAGCTACATCAAATGCTTCATCCAGGTTCTCTGTGTTTGTGCGTTGTGGCAGGAGTGACAGGTCTATCAGGTCCTCTCGTATGTTGTGGATCAGAACATTGAAGGCATGGCCATCCCTCCAGCTTGGTCCAAAGTCTTTGATTTCAAGACCAAGACCAGGCCTGTATGGAAGATATCAGTAAACAAGTACGGTAATAAGTATTGACATTTACTAATGAGCAGTAAAAATGCAGTAGCCACGAATAAGCTTCTATGGGGTATTCTCATATATGGGTGCACCCACTAATCAGTGCGTCAGCCTAATGCCGAGGTCACACATTCACGTAAAGCCCAGCTGTAAGGGCCACGTAGGGCCATTTTTGTGATATGGGGTGGGACATGGCTATCCCTTGACAGTTACGGCATCTACGTGGCAGTTACAGCGTCTGTGGCACTTACTACGGGGTAGAGCAGGAATTTCAAAAAGTTCAAAATTTTACCACGTAGTGTCGGCCCTGTCCACTGCCATGATGCCTACCTAACAGCCACGTGGCTACCCCCGTGAGGGCCACGTATATTATACATGGCATTACGTGGCAATTACAGGGGATCCCCTATTGCCATGTAAAGCCACGTAATCGCCACATAGTGCCTCGTATTATTGGCCCTGTGTTGGCGAAGTAGAACCCCTGCAGTGCCACGTGATTGCCATATAAGGGGCGATCTAGTGACAGAACCATGTGACCCCCTCTTTATAGGATTTTTAGTGACTTTACGCGACACTTTTACGTGTCTCTTACGGGACACATGGCTCCCACGTGGCACTATATAGCAGTACGTGGCCCTTACGTGTCTCCTATGTGGTATTACGTGGCGTTACATGGCCGTTACGTGGAAACCATACTACAGATTCTGAACCAGTGTACACCACACAATTTGAGAAATGACAATGTTATAAAGTACTTTTCAGCAGCGTCATTGTTTCAGCTAATAAAAATAAAAGTGACTAAATTGCATGGGACATTCTTCGGTTCAGGCAAAAAGCATTATGATGATAATGATAATGGCATCTTATATAGCGCACATGTACATACCTTATCACCCTGGTCATTGGGCACAACTCCCTGGGGAGTACGCAGCCCCGGCAGCCTGCCACGCAAGCGCTCAAAGGCTGCGACCCTTGCAGGTACCCATATACTCCTGTGTGGAGAGAGGCAACTTATGGCAAAGTGCCTTGCCCAAGGACACACGCATGTAAAATAGCCAATACTTATTGCTAATGAGCCTGTTACAGGCAATGCCATGAATTCAAAATTTCATGTTATTTTGAAACAAGGTTGAACATGGAAGTGGATTTGGATAACACAAATTATCTGCATTGTTCATGTATGAAGCATAACCCACCCAGCAGCTTTCGAAGCCTTCTGTGCCCACGCCAGCAGAGCCTTCTTGGCAGACACCTTGCCCTTCAGCTTAGACACAGCTCTGGCTGCTTTCTTAGCTGGTGGCGGCCCCAGATAGCTGCTACTACTACTGCTTCTGCTGCTGCTAGGTGATGCTGCTGCACCCAACTCTCGTCTGGTTGGTGTTGGTGATGCTTCACTGGCTAAGCTGTCGGTACTGCTTGACAAGCCGGATTCGTAGAGCTTTTCCAATGCCCCTGCATTTTGCTCAATCTGTTGGGAAGAGGTTTTGGAAAGAAAGAAAATCTGAGGTTAAGTGTTGCAAGTCAGAAATTGTTGCAATGAAATATCAGCAGGTCAAATCCCCAAAGAAAGGGATATTTGATTTCAGCCGATTTTTTAGTTAAAGGAGCGTGTTCAGAAAAACGGATTTTGTTTTGACCCGACAATCATGTAAAATACCTCCCAAAATACTATCCATGGAAAGAAAACAGGAAATTTGCAATCTCCAATTTAGATACTATGGGAGCTAAAAGGTTGGTAATTACTGCACTGCTATATATGGAACCAGATATATTAGTTTACAAAACAATATCCTTGAAAACATATGGATTTAGAATGTGAAATTTAAGAATGGTGATGAGTAAAATACAATATATGACAATTGGTATCATGTTCTAAAGACCCATGGGGAAAATGGGTGGGTAAAAAATGTGATCTAGACACGCTCTTTAAGTACAGTAGCACATGTTTTGCCGTTTTGCTATTAAAATCGTTGACAAGATGTGACATGTCATTTTCTTTTAAAGTTTAAATGCATTGGCAATTTGTTATTAAATATGATGATAATTCCAAACAAGTATTTTCTCTATATTTAACATGAGGTTTCTACTGAGTTGCTCTGTCTGGGAAAATAGCCGAGCTTGCGGCCTTTCAGCACGCTTCATGAAAGGTCATATGCAGGGGTCAAGCACAGGCAAAGGATCAGTCATTGTGCGGTCACATGTTTATGTTTTCTCCCCTGTATGGGCACTTGAGGAGAACGGTATGTGTTTCTATTGGCATTTACCAGATATCATTGGTATATATTTCCCTTCCTCGAGAAAGAAAACTGCCGGGAAACATTCTCGCCGCGATTTATCAGAAAAATAACGGAAAAGACCACAATTGTCCTTCTTTTCTGGTATATACGCTAAATGAATCTCAATAGAAACATGCCTAAAGGCTGCAAGCTGGCCCAATTGAATGGGGACAAGGGGTTCACGGTCAATTCTTAACAGTCTAAGGGCATTATCAAATTGCTGGATTGACCAAAATAAACAAGGTCGGAGTCTCAATTGCGCTTTCTGTGTAATGCTTTGTGCAAATCTAATTTGGAAAAGCAAGTATCTTGGTTATAAAATGAACCAATCAAATTTTGAAAACGTTGTACATGTACATTCTTGATGGTGCTTTTCCACTTATTTTTTGTGGACACCACAAATAAGCCTACAGTGACATGCTGTTTTCTTCCTCCATGCTTAAAGGGCCCCTTATTTAGGATTTTTATCACTGAAATCTATGCTTTAAAACCACTCTACTCAGTTAAAGTGATAAAAATCCTATTTGGAGCTTGCTTTGGGGGTTAAAACAAAGGTTTTTAGTTTTTATGCTAATGCAAATATGCATATTCATGACCAAGGTCACGATGTCACAAGAGGCAAACACACATTCAGGAAAATCACATTCACCTGTGCACAAAAGATTCCACTTTTTTCTCAATTTTCCTGAAACTTTTGTAATCCATGGCTGTTTGAGTTTGTTCTACATATGTTGCCTGCTGTAAGCCATGACAAAACTGGGGATAGAAACTGCAGCAATTTGCCACTAGTCCAACTTGAAGTCTTATGTTTTTTCTTAACTTTTCCCTTCTGTCTTCCTTATGTGATGCACTTAAAACAGCGCCGTCTGTCTGTGATTTATTGCAATGAAATATTCAAAGTTGAAAAAGGCCACCTTTTATTGATTTTACATCCAAACGAACAATAGTATGTCTTGCTGAACAAGTAATCCGTCATTATGAAGCAAAGCTTAGGCACAAAGTTGTTTAGCATGTCACAGGCCCTTTAAACTTTGGGGGAAAAATTATCATCAATTTTACTTAAGCTCCAAGTGCACCTGTGAAATAAGCACCCTAAAACCTGTTTTATGTCATATGAGACCTCATACCATTTCATTTAATTGACCTTCCAATATTACCCATTGAATTAACAAAAGTAGAATGATGTAGATCTATATAGCACACATATCGCATAGATCATGGCACTTCACATTATTACCCCCTGAAGCCAATTTCATAAAGCAGAAAAAATTGCTCAATACAAAATTTGTTTGCTTCTAAAAAATGGGTTAATATGGTACTCAAAATCTTATGTGATGTGTATTAAGCCCGGTATACACTGGCACTTTTTTCGGCCGACGCGACTTAACTCAACTGGAGCGAACTAGTTAGTGAAAGTCGTTAGGTGTATACCACTTAACGACTGTTTGATTTTTCAACAGTGTTGAAAAACTAGGCCGACTATCACCAACTCTAGCCGACAAGTTGAGTTGAGTTGAGTTGAGTTGAGTCGCGTTGAGTCTCGTTGGCCGAAAAAGTGCCAGTGTATACCAGGTTTTACATAACAATTGACTGGTATTTTGCTACTCTTGTCAAGAACACAAGTTGACATACAATTTTGACTATGAAACCATTTTTATCAAGCAAACAAATTTCGGATGAAGCAAATTTTTCTGCTAAACAACTTCCAAAAATTGGCCCTAGCTGGTCATTAATCTCTTAATAGCAACCTTAATTGAACCATATCTCACCTCTCTGGGCAGTATGGGACCTACAGCCTGGGTTGCCTGTTAGGTGTCCATAAACTATCAAAAACAACACCAACTTCAACTACCCTAGGCTCACAGGTACCCATTAACTCATTAACCTAGATGGAGAGAGGCTATTTGGGACAAGGTACATGTACCTTGCCCATGGCCACACACAGCCAGATTCCTACCCACAACCTGCAGATCTAGAAATCAACCAAGGTCTCGATATATAAACCAGACATGAGTTAGGCAAAATGAGTTAGCAAAATGCAGGTGCTTGTATATAAAACTGACACACTGATGGTATATTCTTGCTGCTGTTTCACGATAATACGAGTTTCACAAACAAAATGATTTGTTTGTGACAGACATACATGTATAATGTATCTATTTTATATGTACTTTTTAAATATAAAAATGGTACTACTGAATGTTAAATCCAGGGGAAAACATGAGGGAAAATATAGTCACTCATGACATAAAATGATCATATGAAAAAAATTATTATTATATAAAATGAAGCTTTTGCGGATACCGTGCATTTCTGTTACTGTGCAGCAGTATCAGAAAATACCAAAATACAAGAAAATACCAAACTCGCCTTCGGCTCGTTCAGTATTTTCATGACTCGTGCGGTATATTCTCATATCACCCTCAAAGCCATCCAATATATCATTGTCAAATGTGTAGGCGTAGGCGACATGTAACTAACATGCAAGCAGTTCCAACCAATAAGCAGTATAATGATACATTTTTGGCAGCACTTATGAACCATAGTTTTTCCCCAACTCCCAAGGGTGTAGTAAAATTGTATTAATTTTGGAGGATTGAGGAGTGTTAAGGCAACAAACATTACCGACTGCACGTTTTCTCTTCAGTACATGTAGCTGCGTTGTTTGCAGGCCTAACTAGACTGCTGGAAAACTGAAAATGTCATTGAAATTTGCATGAAACAGGTTGACCATCTGGACAGCTTGTGTATTGTAAATCCAATCTTATGAAGTGGGTGGCAAAACTTTAAAATTGCACGGATTAGTACACCAATCTCAATACTACTGTGCATTTTACATTGTGTCAGGAAATACAGCATTGTGAATGTCATTTTGCAAGTTGAAATGAAACAGTTTAACAGTTCCCTTTAATAGTTTCATTAACATTTCAATGGTAACAAAATTGTTTTTATACCAGCACCTTTAAAAATACTCCTCCGCAACTGAGCCACCCACTCACTGCTAAAATTAACAATCTTGCAGCAATGAGGAAGAAGAGCAAACAGTGTGCTTCCACTGCGAGAATCGGCATTAAACGGGGTTTTTTTGCCAATGCGTTGGTAAACACTTTTAACGGTTATCTTAGTCGTTTCTGCTACACACAAAATATCGGTATTTGGCATGCTACACAGTTGAAATGCTAGGCAATTGGAATATGCTCCACTAAAAAACATTGTCAGCTGTAATGCACTTAGTTTTTTCATTATTAGGAATCTTTTGACCATGACATATGGGGTTTCCGTGGCCTAGTGGTTTGGGTCATTGACTCGCAATCATGGGTGAAAACTTGGGGTTGCGGGTTCGAATCCGGCCACGGTACCTGTGCCCTTGGGCAAGGCACTCAACCACACTTGCTCCATCCTTCGGAAGGGATGTAAAGCCGTTGGTCCAGTGTGTTAGGTAATGGTAACGCACTCTAAAGATCCCAGAGCATTCTTTCGTGAAGAGCAAGGGGATATTGGTGTCTCTGGCCATTTCTAATTCTAATTCTTCATGGGTTTCCTCACGCTTGCGAGCGACTGTGCAATGAGCACTATAGAGGAATCCTTGGTATGAATACCAGAAAGAAATAATAATAATAATAATAATAATAATAATAATAATAATAATAATAATAATAATATGTGAGTTGATTAATTGGGGCAGGCAAATGTCAACAGAACACAAATATTTATACAAGGGAAGATTTTTCATTTTAGCCTTCAGGGATACTCTTGTATGTGGTTTGGCTAAATTAACATAAGAGAATTGTTTGTTTTATTCCAAACTATACATGTAGGTCGTATATTATCAGTTACTAATCACTATTGCTCAACAGTCGCACTGAATCCCACATCGTAATATAATTTCTTTTTAATAAACATATCATTCAAAAGGAAAGTGCAGTTAAGCATGTATTATGTTAAGCAGCCCTGCTAGATTAGGTCTGGGCATCATGCATGCTAGGTCAAGCGAACATTAATGAAATAGACCAACCTGTCATTTTATTTTACTGGCAGCCTGAAGGAACGGACTATCTGGCAATGTGCCAGGAGATTGTGTTTATGGAGCACTGGGCATGCATGTTTGTCTGAACATGAAGGTACAGACACAATGTGCGACCTACTTAGCAAATTTCAAATTGGCTTATGTTACGTCCATTTACAGAAGAGCAGTAATTTTGTTGATAGAATACATGTATCTAAAATTTATATTTCACAGTTTAAAAAACAGACTATAATAATGTGACATTTGAGTAATGTTTGCAAAATGCGCCTAATTTGGTTTGAAAAAAAATCAGCAATACTCTAAAATTTCAGGGACAAAATGTAAAATGCACAAGTACTGGAAGCATGTACAATACTATTAGGTCAAGTTGGATTAGCAGAACTTTCCTTTTGCCTCTGTGGCCCTGGTTCGAATCCTCTCTGGGCCAGTATGCAGGATTGCCATTTTTTTGGGTTTTCAGATTTTACTCTGTGTTTTTCATCCCATGAGGACACAAGGGGTTCTCTTTTGCATTATGAAATAAGTAGGTCACGGTTGATAAAGTTAAATTGCTTATTTCCTTGCAAAAATTTTCAGCCAGTAATCAACTACATCCTTAGAATTATGGTATGGGAATAGGACATTATTGGTTGCAAGAAAAAAAATATTTAAAAAAATAATGATAATTTTCGACAAGTGGTGATGGTGAGCAACATTCAACAACATTTTGTTCAACTGTAAGAGACAAGAGATGCAGAAATTCGTTTTTGTTCTGGGTTTGTTGTGCTTGCTTTTGTTTTTTGTTTTGTGTATTAAAAACAAGGGAAAACTACACTTTTTGGCTTTCATTAGTACAAGTCCACATGGGGTAATTTGGCTAAGTGGGCCAGATGTTGCATGGTTTGAATCTACAGCAAATTAATCCACTGTACAATGAATGTGCATTACTGCTATCACAAGTGCATCCCTTAGTCTTTACAAGGACATTATGTATGTAAATTATACTGGTATTTTTTTTTCTCTCATTCAATGTCCTACTTTTATTGATACAGTTGTCTGGTACATTTACATAATTATATATACCTTCTTTGGTTATTTGATTTCTGTAATAATACTGCGTTTATTCTTTGCTCAGTTGCACATCTATGCAATTACACCGAGAGAAATGCTGGCGGGTTCTTAGGGAAAACCTGTTCAAAGGAGTAGCCTATACCAGGGGTGAAACCCGTTCCGCGTTTCCGCGGAAAAGTCTTTGTCACAAACCACTGAGACAAAGCCTTCACCGCGGAAATGCAGAAAAAGTTTTATCCCTGCTATACTTGTAACATATTGTACCTCATGGCTCAGCTGGTAGAAGGGGAGGGGCGCGGGGGGTTGGAGTTACAGGGGTCGGGAACGGCACGACACATTTTGGGGGAGCAAAATTTGGGGCACATTAAATCACATTCCTTGCGCCCACACCGGACCATTAGATCAAAAAAACCCGAGTCTTTCGACACACCTGACAGACAATGCATTTTGTTACTTTTCCCTTTGGTTTCTTTCAGGACCAAATATATTTATATCTAAGTAAACTTCCACAAGTGAAAACTATTCCCAGTGCATGACCAGTCATGCACCATGCATGTGCGTATTTCACAGAACCCAAAAGCCAAATCATGGTGCATGTGTTCATTAGCATGGCACTTTGTCATTAAATGCTCCACCCGGATACAGTATACCGGTTCATGTACTGCCATGGTATGCAGTGAATGTGTAATACGTGTATGTATGAGTTTGCACTGATGAGCAGGGGTAGCAAGTTTAAACTCTTTGATACACAAAGCAGTCTTTAGCGACCACCCAAATCAATAAAAAAAAGAAAAACCAATCAGTGTATCAAAGGGTTAAACATGTGAAACACTGCGATATGGTGCGTCCATCTTTGTCTTGTTCCCCATATTACGTGTCGGACATAATCAGTGCGTCTGCACGACCGTGCTATAGCGCGTGTAATATACTGTTGTTTTGAGAGAATCACTGTCTGCGCTATGCGTTTTCTCGATCATGCTACACGTGTATCATTGTGATGCACACAATGAACAATTTCAACACGGGGCCAAACCATTTTTCCTGCAAGCCTCGCTTTGGTTACGTTGATTTTAACAGGGGAAAGGAACGATGGCCGCACCGTGATAAAGGTCTAATGATCAAACATTCAAATACATGTAAAGTATGTACAATTTGGATGGCAAAAGCATTTTTACATAACATAATACAAATCAACAAAAAACCATCCTTCAAACTCAGACAACCAAAACTACACGTACATGCAACCAATTTTATCCACCTTTTTTTTCCCCAGGTTTTCCATGCAGCCAATAGTGCAACATAATTTTCTGCCCTATAACATTTAAACAAAACTTAAATTTTTGCCAATGCAACTAGTGCTTTTTAAGACAGCAACAGTCCACTGACTCACCAACACTGCACTTCTGATCTGCAACCAAAAATTTCACACAAAATGCCAAATGTTAGTTTCTAATGCAGTTTCATTCACAGTAGAGGCCAAGTGGTAGTGTTTTAACTCTATCTAAATTGTTTTATTTTACTTATTGCATAAGAGACACATTGCAGAATATGGCGCATTATGTAGAGTACCGTAATGAAAAGCTGTATGTACATTGTACCACGGTCTATTGCCATGGATGAACAAGTAAGATCACAGAGTCAAGTTTGCTTGAAGACAAAATCTTATGAACCTAAATACACGTATGAGCCAAAGTTGATGATTTGACAAGTTTGTAAATTGCCCTTGTTCTGCAGCTGCCGTCACGAAATCTTGCACAACTGCGTAAGCCCACATGCACAACTTTTTATTACGCAAGTCAATTTCGAAAGTTGTACTACTAGCCACACTTGTAATACTGCATATGTACCGGTATGTTACATTTGATTTATGATTTACTATACAGCTAAATCACAGCAAAGTTCCATCTGACTTCACACAGCAGAAACAGCGGCGTAGCTGGACCAAATTTTGCCGACTGCTTCACGGAGTCGCTGGATTTGCCGACTGTACCATAAATTTGCCGAATAAAATAAATATTGGGGAGGTGTCAAACCACCACCCCTCGCACCCCTACCATGGTAATTCAGCATTTTAAGACACAAATTTTAGGTCGGATACGTAATCCCAAGACGCAGTGCGTGAGAATGCAAGGACATAAGGCAATGGTAGTAATGAATTCGGCAATACACTGCAAAGCTACAATGACCAGTATGATATACATGTAAGCACACGTGCAAGCGCTGATGCCACCGTAAGTGACCTCTACCCAAAAGCAACATGGCATGATGGGATAGCTGACCTGCGACTGGTTCCACAACGCTAGCAGCCTCATCATTTGACGAACATTGCAACCGCAGAAGAGGTGCACAGCAGCGACTTTTGACGTGGCTAGGGAGGCCACCAGACCGAACCAGGAGCCCCTCTCTAGCAGGTCTTTTATCTATATAGCGTGCAATTGAGCCATGCAATTTTTACAGGTTGGGTTATCATGAACAACACAAAAAATGTACAGCAGCATGACAGGGATTTTACAGGATAAACAGAAGCAAATAAATCAAACAATGTTGAACAAAAATTGAAAGCTCCAAATTAACTGCAGCCATAATTAACATGCAAGCAGCTGTACATGTAACTTGCAAGCAGTTTTAAGTTCGTCTAAATTAATAAACTGCAATACATGTAGGTGTCTGTGACTATGAGCAACTTTTGGACACATCAAAGACGATGTGCTCTTTGTTTATATCTATTAAAAGTGCCCTCTGTTGAAAATTGGTTGTCATTATGTGCATATATCCTGTTTTGCATAAATTTGGTTTGGTAATGATGCCAAAGGTCATATAATCCAAAGACACTTTGACATGCGACCTTATTCCTAAATCAAATTTATACAAAACTTGATGTGTGCACATAATGTTGGGTGTGTTTTGGTTTGCTGTGACATCAGAGGGTACATCGTGTACAGTTTTATTGTGACACAGTCACACAATGAACTCTTAACTAAAAAATCATGATAACTGTTTTTAAAACTCTGAGCTTATTTAAGCTTAATCCATAAAAATACATTGATATTTTGTTATAACAAACCTCATGAAATTTGTCCTACATGTACAGTGTATCAAGATCTCTTATGTACTTGTTAAAGCTTGACACCCTTTGTCCATGTTTCCTTTCAGAAATTGTCAACTTGGTGCAGGTACGGTACACAAAAAAGTCCACAGCACATTATTTTGTTAAAGCTTGTGTAAATGCCTGTTTAGGATTCATTGAATTCCATTATGATGTTGTTGAAACCCTTTAAATTACTGGTGAATCCAAACAATTCAGGAATAATAAAGAGATTGTCAGATTTTTAAAAAATAATTACGAACAACATTAAATACATTGTACATGTATTCGCTGCTGGAGTGTGACATCAACTTCCACCCAGGTTGCATTCACTGCTTTGACAACGGTTCACGCTACTTGTATGGCAACAGGTACATGTATAAGTGCATTCGTTTTAAATACAAGCCACAAGGGGAAAATTTTCCATGCATTTTTTTCTGTTACAACGATCACATAATAACAGGCAGACAGTGTATCGCCATAAGAGAAGGTATTATTAGCACACCAGTGAAAGTCATTATTGTCCATATTTTTTAATATTTTCTTCTAAAAGAATACTAATAGAATACACTGTACACAAACATAATGTTAGTAAAATGTGAGCGTGAACCAGTGCCCAAAGCAACGGTCCAGTGACCCGTATGTGACATCACGACTCTTGCCAGCGAATAAGCAATCTTTTCAACCAGTTTTGTTTTTTTATGAAAGAGGTCTCTAAAGGACTATTAGCTCCTTGCACAGTTGCGTTCAAAAAAGGGCTATCCATGAAAATGTGTTTTACAATGGACAACAACATCATAAAAGCCAACATCACAGCAAAAAACACAGTAACGACGCAAGGGAGTCATTGTTATTGCATGTTAAGCCTAACTGTTCAGCCAATATGGCAGTATTTGTGCAAGGAGCGAAAAATACAGTGTGCACCCCTCACAACTAATTAAATGTCCACCTCCATTGATCTGCACATACATACTGTAGATCATGCAGTCTGATGCCTATTCTTGGCAGTATAAACACACTGGTGTAACGTTTCCAGGTGTAACATTTCCCGGTGTACCAGAAATTTGTGCATGCTGGGCAACATTCAGTGCTAGCTTATTTACATGACCTGGTAGCGCAGAATGAGATCTGTGTGTGACCCAAATTTTACAGGCTTCCAGCCCTCTCAAGAAATACTGGCCAACAGCGGGCACTCGGCTTTTTATGCTCCAATAGAAACATGCTGGGCAACAATGAACCAGTTCATGGGTTGGGCAACAATGGGGGTGAGAAATGAGTGGTGCCAATCTTTACATTGTTGTCCTTGACGGGCAAATGAATAAAGATAGAAACCAAGTACATTGGCTATGCCATTCATGTGATGCCAGTTGCACATGTCCAGTAAATTTCTCGTTCTCGTCCAGTCTGTTCTCGTTACTGGTTCTTCTTGGAACTAACTTTTATTTTTAGTATTTTATAAACGGTGTACCTGCAATAGACCTGAAACATAATGACGTCACTGTACATGCTTTCCTATGGCCCTATATCGTCTTGTACCCTGAGACTCACCCATAATTTGCACGCATGTAAACAAACCATGACGTCGTTATGTTTCAGGTCCATTCTACAGTAATTAGCCCCTACTAGATTCAAGCTGGAATATACATAATTTTGAGCAGAATTACCAAACCACCTACATGCATGCATGCATGTTAATTGCAACTTGGAAAGGGATTTCCCCCCATGAGAGCATTACGAAGATAATTTTAAGCGTTATAGGAATATGTTATTTCTATCGTCAAATGAATCCCAGATCATCGGCATTGCATGTCACATTTCCAACCCCAGTTCTGATGAATTTAATGCACCATTTTTAGCTATTTCCAGCCACCATTCACTAGCATGAATTACAATGAAATTTGTAAGGAAAATAATTATCCCAAGATGACTTTCATCGCAAATCATATTAAATACCAAGATATTTAATCGCAAAAAAAAACATGGTTTGATGGAAAACATACGACAGTCAACTGGTCACAAACAAATCATGACAAAGTTTTATTTCAAATTTGTAACTTATCTCCTTTGCTCTGCCGAAAAAGAAAAAAATTGGAGCAAAGCCTGATAAGCCTTTTCAAAGTTACACTCGCACAATCCCCAACTCACCAGTTACATGTACCCTCTAATCTTTGGATAAACATGTATCATTCCTTAAACCTTCTCAACTCAATTGGTAACACAAATTGTAGCTCATTATGCTTGTCAGGGTTTACACAATTTGTCCACTACCCTGCACTACCTGATATACATACTGTACATGTACATGTACTTATAGGTACGATTTACTCCTGGGTGAAGAGAGGCTATTTACTGCAAAGTGCCTTGCCCAAGGCCTCGCCCAAGTTTTCGCCCGAAACCACGCCCAAAACCCAAGGCACCAATAAACCATGGCATATTTTCCTACCTCCATAATGGCAGCAACTCTTACCCAGAACCTACAGATTCAGCAAAGTCTTGAGGTTGATCCTGCAGGGTCATGTTACTTTTAAAACGGCAGCTGAGCAGAAAGTTTCTATGGCCTCTATCATGGCAGCGATAACTTGACAGAGAAGCCAGTTCTTTATGTATCCCAATTGGACTAAATTTTGTAAATCTTCTGCACAACCATGGAAGTTTAACCCAAAAAGTCCAATGGGAACACAACAGACAGGTACTGGGATTCCTTGCTAAATGTTGCAATTCAAGGTACAATAGCACAGATTCTAGTGAACACCAGTGCAGCCATGCTCCATTTTGATTCACATTGAGCTTTTTCGCGCGTAATTTCGATGCGCGTCGCTTTTAGAAAACGTATTTAACTGATTTTCAGTGCCTCTTTTCACTTTTGACGTGTCAAATTTACGCGTGAAAAGGCTGTGTGAATCTACTGTAACTAAAAGGTTGACTAGACCATCCATCCCTGACTATTACAATGGCACCATATGCCACCTTTATCAGTCACATGAAGGTCTTAAGCGGGCCCTCCCACTGTGCGATTTTTGCCATGAATTTCCAACGATTAGCTACGATTTGGTAAGGTTGTTTATAGAGTCTATACACAATCGTACCTAATCGTACCTAATTTGTGGCAAAAATCGCACAGTGGGAGGCCCGCTTTACTGTAATTTATGCTTGCACATGGCAGACCCACATGCATGTGTAACAACATTACACACTACAAAAACGGTCATGTACATGCAACATTTCTTCTTATGTGTACCAAGATCTGGGGTGGATTGCACACATTATGTGTCATAACTTGAATTTACGTGTCTTTAGTTTTACATGTCTCAAGATACAAGTACATGTATATGACACAGGTTTTTATTGCAAGGCAAATTTAATGTATGCATGTCTTATATATGACGTCTTAAGAATTACAATGTAAGACGTCTTAACTTTCTTTATTGCAATCAACCACTGGCTTACAGATGAGCACAACCCAAAATCCTAAGAAACAGCATTTTTCATGACTACTAATACCATATGTTTCTTAAATATGTTGTTCCCAACCCATAAAAAAAAATTAAAAAATCATTTTTGTTTTCCCCAATTATTTATTAGCGAATGAAACAGCTGCCTGATATGAATGATATAAATCTAAGACTTTGTTTCTTTGGGTTCATGCTTTGATACTACACTACTGGTTTCACAAGGCTTTAAAAAA
The DNA here is from genome assembly GCA_037783545.1 of Henricia sp. BOLD:AAB3569. NCBI lineage: Eukaryota > Metazoa > Echinodermata > Asteroidea > Spinulosida > Echinasteridae > Henricia > Henricia sp. BOLD:AAB3569. The sequence goes on from JBBELK010000284.1 coordinate 1,133,047, forward strand.
CTAAGCTGCCAACTACAAAAGCTTTTGCTAGAGCTGCAGTTTTCACTGTATGACCGATAAAATTGCACTTTATGTGGTCTTGCAAATGTGGCATTTTATGCTTCTGACAAATCAGCGTTTATCAGTTGCAGTACTCCTATGATTCGGACTAGCCATTCATCTCAGGCTTACTCGGTGGTCGAGTGGTTAAGGTGTCTGCTCTGGAATACAGGATGTCATGGGTTCAAGCCCCACACAAGTACATGTATGCTATGAACTTTTGCTGATCACCGTTTAGATTCTAAAGTTGTACCAGGAGCCATGGGTATGTTTAATTCTTATTTAAAGGGCCTGTGACATGCTAAACAACTTTGTGCCTAAGCTTTGCTTCATAATGACGGATTACTTGTTCAGCAAGACATACTATTGTTCGTTTGGATGTAAAATCAATAAAAGGTGGCCTTTTTTCAACTTTGAAGATTTCATTGCAATAAATCACAGACAGAGGGCGCTGTTTTGAGTGCATCACATAAGGAAGACAGAAGGGAAAAGTTAAGAAAAAACATAAGACTTCAAGTTGGACTTGCAGTTTCTACCCCCAGTTTTGTCATGGCTTACAGCAGTCAACATGTAAAACAAACTCAAACAGCCATGGATTACAAAAGTTTCAGGAAAATTGAGAAAAAAGTGGAATCTTTTGTGCACAGTTGAATGTGATTTTTCTGTGTTTGCATCTTGTGACATCGTGACCTTGGTCATGAATATGCATATTTTCATTAGCATAAAAACTAAAAACCTTTGTTTTAACCCCCAAAGCAAGCTTCAAATAAGATTTTTTTTTTTTTTTTTTTACTAAGTAGAGTGGTTTTAAAGCATATTTCATTGATAAAAATCCTAAATAAGGGGCCCTTTAAATGATGTGACAATGGAAAAACAAAGTACCTACTCATGCCTGATGCATGTAGACAAAGTGTTTGCCCCCTAAAGCTTAGCGTACATCGACCTTGCAACTGGAAGCAACTAGTGGCAACTGGCCGCGAGTTGCTCACTAGTTGTAGCCAGTTGCTGTCAGTTTCATCAACGTAGACGTACTCGCAACTAGTTGCTGTCAGTTGCACGAGTGCGTCTGATCACGTGGGCGCACATTAATTTGACAGCAACTGGAAGCAATAGTTGCTTCCAGTTGCAAGGTCGATGTATGCTAGGCTTTACCGAGTTGCCGTGTCGATGTGCACGCTCTGGAAATGTAGACCTGGCTGGATGCTCCCAGTTGATCAGTTGCTGTCGATGTGCGCGCAACGCACACATCAACAGCAATTGATCAGTTGAGTTGCTTCCAAGTGCAAGGTCAATGTACGCTGGTATTAGACAGCTGCTATGCAACAGCTCAAAGGCTTATACCACATCAGTTGAACTGTGGGGACAAAACAAAGACAAAACCTACCTGGTAATAGAGGATGATAGTCCACACAAGACCCAGGACAATAGGTGGCTTGCCATCTATGATATCTGAGGCATTGATGTTCACCAACTTGATCTACGCAAACACAGGATAAAAGAAAAATCATTTAGTATGGGTCCACATTTGGATTAAAACCTGTGACGTCCGACACACCAGGCAGGACTTTACCAGTCGAGCTGTGAGATCTAGTATAATACTACTTTTTATTAGGTTTCCTTTGGAAAAATTGGTGGTCGGTTTAGCATAGTGGTTCTTTTCCCGCCTTTCACCTCTGGTGTCCCAGGTCCAAATTTGAAAGAAATTAGGAAGTACAGTAAAATTTGGTTAACTTGTAAACATACCTTTTTCCCTTCAAGAAATCTCAAGCATGTGTTGACATTGCTGAGGAAGTGAACTCTCTTCATGTTCCGTCCCTTTTCAAATGGCTGTAATAAGCAACACACATACATGTACATGAATTTTAAAGGTTTTCTAAAGCATTGATACATGTACCGGTACCTTCAAACATGTAGCTGAAATTTCTACAGACTAGTTTAACAACATCCTTCTTTTAATAGATATGTTATGCCCATATTCTAGGAATCTGTAAAAAGTTTCATTTTGCAAATGATAAATGTGTGTCGTCTACTGGACGTTTAAACAGATTTTAAACTAACCAATCACACATTTATTCTCTAAAGACAGTCTTTTCACAAAATACTGGGGGTAAAGGACAACACCTGGGTTAAATCATGGTTAAATACAAGCAACCCTGTGCAATCCCAGAGATTGCCATTTCACAATGGAAAGTAAACCCGTGCTCAGGAACACAGTTGGAAATTGTATCCCCCAGGTATTAATTAAGGCACTTTCCTGGGGGAAAAGGGCTATAATGTGAGCAGGAATAGATTCTGCCCCTGGGTGATGAGCGACATGCACAAATGCCACAAAATTGCGCATTCAGCAAATTTTCTTGATACACATGTATACATACATTGTGTAGCTGACACTGTGTTGTATGGGTGTGTAATTCCCCAGGGTGTACACAAAACATTTTACATGTGCACCTTTGGGTATCCCCCAAAAGTTCAACATTTCTCTGGCTTAAACATGCAATACAGATCAGAAAGACCTGAAGATATATAAGAAGTTAAAAAATGATAAAAAATGCTCAGTTCAAAAGTCAAGTAACACCATGCATTCACAGACACCCCACATTCCAAGTACTCGCCCGGGGCGACACCACACAAACATGAGAATCCATGCTCCTGCCACTGCCACTGCCACTGCCACTCCCCCCCCCCCCCCCCCCCCCACCCCCCCCCCCCCCCCCCCCCCCCCCCCCAGCCCCCCAATCCACCAACCACCCCCACAAAAAAGGAGGATTATTAAAATTCAGCTTTAAGGTATGTTTAAGGTTTAATATGTTTCCACAGAGTACTAAAGTGAAAACGTCACCCTTTGTGCATTGCAGGAACATTCCTCTGTTATTTTAACCTGTGTTCCCATTTGCAATTTGTTTTCAGTGCCCATGCAGAAAGTTACCACGAGCCCGCAGTAAACTTTCCCTTTGCTAGCCCATTATTTACTGCAGGGTCATTTTACTTTTACAGGGCAAAATTCTTAACTAAACTATAGGCCCGTTTACACTCGATTCGCCTTTGCCGAATCGAACTACGCAATTTCCAAAAAGGAGAGTTAAAGCCGGGTAGGCGCTAAGTGTAAACACAAAAGGTGAATTGAAAAGGCGGATCAGACCCGGGTCTGATTCGCCTTTTTCAAGTCACCTTTGGGGTAGGATTGAACCCTGCAATTACGGGATTCACCGGCAATTACTGGCACCAGTTCGCAACACCTAACAACTCACGCATGCGCTGCAGTTACAATTAGTGGTGACTTTTGCGGTTTCTGAAGGTGAGTTGAAGCTGGATCGAGGTGTAGTGTAAACGCGGCAAATGTTCAGTTTTGTGGTCGCAATAAAAATGCTGGGTCTGTATCCACCTTTGCTGGTTCGAGTGTAAACACGGTGTAAAACTAGCTGTGACTGAAGTTTCCATGGCCTCTCTCGACGACCTTAAGTTTGACATGGTGGCTTTGGTAACTTGACAGGGATGGCAGTTCTCGGCGTGTCCCTACCAGTACTGGACTTAATTTTGTAATTCTACTGCACAACCACTGTACATACTGTAGTTAAATGTCCAATGGGAACACCACTTTAATCAAGTAGTCAACAATTGTGTTCACTAATGGCTATTGGCATTATCGAGTTAGTATAAATTAGGTCTTACTAGTTTCTCTCCAGACAGCACCTCCAGTAATGTAAGCAATACCACGCCATCCTTGAGGTCCTCACACAGGTCACTGACCTGTATCTTGGGTTCACGCTGAACATGCAGAAAAATGAACAAAATAAAAACATGAGTACAAATACTTGAATTTAAGTTGGAAAAAAAATGGGCAAGTGAATTGATGCCAAGTCAAGCATGACATTTACCACAGATAGAAGTAAGAATTTTGAACCTTTGCCAAAAATGTAAATGGCACATAATGTTTTTACAGAAGACTTTTGAAAGCTACATGTACATGTACATGTATACAAATATCCCCCAGAATAAGGTCAGGACTAAAGAAAAGACAAGTCAAGGAGGGGTCAAGGTGGTGTCAAAGCCAGGTCAAGGGAGGATCAGAGGTGGGTCTAAACAGGGTCAACAGACCTTTTCACACTATAACCCACAAGAAAGACAACATATCAAACCACTCTGCGTGAAGCATGATTGGATTAAATGAAGTACGTACTCGCTGCCATGCCGCACAAGGTGTTTGTTTGTGTTTGAGTACAAATGTACGTTGGATTCTCTGTACATGTAGCTTATATCGCACATGTTAAACATGTTTAAAAATAAATTAGCTGTGTACAGTTTTAACATGCATGGGTCAACCATGAGCTGCTTTCACATTGCATTTTATAATTCACTGTTAAATTACACTAGTAAAATAAATTTATACATTTCCCCATCTACATGTACTCTGCAGTATTTGCTCTACCGTAGGTTGGTACATGTAAGAATCTTAAGTTAAAAAATAGCATTTTAAAACCCCAATGAAATTCTTCATACATTGCAGGTATTCCTACCTTAGAAGCTCTGAGATGAGAGTTGACCCAGTTTGTGAATGTTTTCTTCTGAACTCTCTCTTGTTCATCTGTAAACAAAGCCAAACCAAAGATTAGTAATCAACTAAATATCTAAAGTTAGAAAAACATGGATGAAGAAATTTAAACACATGCAAACTGTACCACTTGTGGGGTACAATGTACAGAAGTTGTATTTACTGTAGATATGTACAAGCAAAAGGGTTTATCCCTCTGTAGGGCTTGCTAAGCTCACGTGATAGCCAATCCCAATCAGTGAGAAATAACTGACCTAATGTGATTTGAGACCACCAGTTGGCTTCATAGCTCAATTGGTAGGGCGTGCTTTTCACTGCATCCAGATTTCCCATTTGAACTCATGGACATCTGTTCACATTTGTATCGATGTTACATAATAAGCCTTTTTGAGGTATGGCGGATACTATACCTGTCGCTAGAGGGCGCACTGTCATTTGGGTAAACGCATCTAAAAATGGCAGACGGTTACCGTAGCGTGTACGTTGTTGTATTAAAATGCTTATCAAAACTTCATCTGTTTGATTGTTTAGAGATAACTTGACGACCAATATTGTACGTGGTTTTGGAAATAGGATAATTTTCTATTGTATGAGAACAACTTTTGGTCTGTTTGTGGCAGATTTTGATCGTTTTCGTTATTGTTTTGCCTAGCATACGTGAAAAACGTCGTACTTCAAAAAATGCTGATTCGTTCACGCACGTTTCTAAAGTCCGATAGGGTAAGAATTGATAATTTAACCATTAATATTTTGGAAAGAATTTACGAGTCGGACGTCACATAAACCCTCCTGCACTAAACGTATAAGACATCTCGGAAGATTTCTTAGTTTTTCCTCGTAAAATCTTCACTTTTTCCCCCTCCAAAATTTGTTCTTTTCATTTGCACTTTAGAAAATGTGACGGGCCGAGTATGGAATTCTTTCCAAGGTCTAAAACAATATGGTCAAGTTATCAATTCTTTCCCGTGGTTTCTGGAAGTTCACATGTAAAGTTCTTTGACAGTTTTGACATCTGTATTTTCAGATTTGCCACTGAATAAACTCAGTGTCGTGCGGCTTCAAGTTATCTTGTTTCACTTGGCCTTTTTATTTACACTCATTTGTCCATGGCCAAAACAAAATTTCATGTACTATAGCTGTATTTTTTAGTGTTTCACAACTTGCATAGTCAAGCTTTATGAATAATTAGGAATGAACACGATGGAGAATAGGAAATTTTCTTCAGAATGTTCAATGAGCAGTTCTCTTATATCAGAGTTGTTACTGTACCATAACATGGAAGCTTAAGATGGAGTGATTTTTAGAGCATCTATACATGCATAGTTAATGGTACTATCGAGTGGTAAATTCTTAAAAACGGTGATTAATTGAGAGCCTGTGTCGAGAAAACTACATACAAATAGTCTAACACTGATTATAAGAGCACTGTTAATACAAAGTAATGCTTATAACAAGGACAAATTTGGGTCCCAACTCTTTCTTCTTCTTTTTCAAGATTGGTAATACAAGATTTAACTATTAATAACAAGTTAATTTGGAAAAAGCTGCAATTTCTTCCAGGAATGATGATAATAAGGCACATTGTTGGTTTTCAGCCAGTCATGCACTCAGGATCTACTGCTTGTAAACTCAAACTGTCATTTGCATTATTCATCTGGACTATAATTAAAAGAGCCAAAAGAAACAAATTAAAACATAACACACTGATTGGTCTTTTGGGAAACAGTCATAGCGTAACTTAGCTAAAATATGTCCTACTAAGCTAAGGCTTTAGGCAAAAACATAGCACGTTATAGAGTAGACCAAGGCTTGCATAAATTATTAAGTTTCACTAGGCCTAGCCCAACTTTGCTCGGTTTCCTTTGCATGTGTCCATCATTTTGATATATGACCGTGCGCGCGTTGGACCGTAGGCCACGGGCTAGGCGCATCTTATGCCTTAATGCTGGGTTAAATCAGCCAGATTAACACATATCCTGTGCCGTAGATAAATGAGTATCTTTAACCCGTCCATTACCGTAATTAAGCACTAAAATGTCATTTTAAAAAGGCGGCTTTAGCCGTCAGTAAAAATGTAAACGTACACCCACCCGCACAAACGTACGTACAAGCGTCGGCCATTTTGGTTTTGTTTACCCAAATCAAAGGGCGCCCTCTATAAGGCAGCCATACTTCAAAAAGGCTTATCGTCAGGCATGAAGAAATGCCATTGAAACACTTAGGCCTAGTGGAAAATCACTACCAGATCATACGGGATGTAGGTGTTCAATGTTGTGGTCATTTGTTACAATGAACAAAGTGATACATTCTGATTTATAATGTAACACTTGGGAGGCCATAGTATTATTCAATATACAATGTACATTGTGGCAGAATCAACTTTCCACAAGTATAAAAAGTACTATGACTACATGTAGTATCCATAATTTAAACTGCATCATACTACTGGTAGAGGTCAGAGTACAAATTGTATTGTAAATTGTAAGAAATATAAAACAAAGTATACAAACTGTATATTATGTAAATATGTTTATGGTCTGTTTTGTTGACACCCAAAAGATTGAAGCCTGTTCAACTGCTTGTTTAAAGCATGTCAATAAAAATACAATAAAGGTTAAAAACCTGTTTTTATAACCAAAATGATGTACATGTAGTAACATCCAAGCAAAATGAAAAATTGTGGCAAGAGTTACGGTATACCAGGGGCCGATTTCACGAAGTGCTACGATCCTTCGTAAAACTGGTTGCGATGGAAAATCACCGTAACGTGCATCTCAAATACATGTGTAACGTGCAACTCAAGTTATGAGGGATCGTAGCGCTTTTTGAAATCGACCCCTAGATTCCCATGGGAAAATGATGACACTAATTGTAAGAACTCTGAATGCCGCAATAGGGCGACATTTCGGGAAGACTCTCCCCGGGGACCACCGAAATTTCGGCAAGAGTCACTCAAAATGACACCTTATTTTTTTACCCGAAGCTTCCAAAAATGGTTCCAGACCAAAGAGAAACAACTCTAGTCCTGATAAAAATGGTTTTTGACCTTTAAAAAATGTTTTTAAATATATATATATTATTAGGGCCACACCAAAATGTCGCCCTATTGAGCACGTCGCCCTAATATAGCTTTTTTACACACAAATTGTCGCCCTATCCTAGCATTCATAGTTTTTGCACATTACATTAAAGTCCTACAATTACCAAATTATATTATCTTGTATAATCACACAAAAATATTTTGGAAAGAACAGCGTTCCTCTATCCACTACGCTGTAGAGCATCACTGGTACGGTATATACATGTATACCGGTACATTATTATTATTATTATTATTATTTCTTTCTGGTATTCATACCAAGGATTCCTCAATAGTGCTCATTGCACTGTCACTCGTAAGCGTGAGGAAACCCATGAAGAATTAGAATTAGAAACACTATTATTAACACTACAATTCAATAGCAAATAAAAACATTACAGTATTAACTAGAATGCTTCCTGACTTTAACTGATACAAAATTTATTGTGCTTTGCAGGGAAAAAAATTACTCACTTATATTTTATTTTTATGATACATGTACATACATTAATTGTACAAGTAGACATACACGTAGGACATTCCAAAATGAAATACGTACATGTAGGGCCTACCCCGTGGAACAAACTACACATGTAACTGTAAGAGCACTACAAGTACTAAATACTTTTTATAGGCCCCCCAGTAGCAATTCCGAAGTTATTAATGAATTAAACAAATGTTTCGCGGTACTTAAAACTAGTAGTAGTAAACGTAGCCAAATTGTTCTGACGGGTGACTTTAACTTCCCTAATATAAAATGGCATGACGGTTTACCCCTGCCTCTTAACGCTGGTATCAATGAGCTCACTGATAATTTTGTGCAACTTATTGAAACAAATTTTCTTCACCAGCATGTTGAAGAGCCAACCCGAAGAACAGATACTGTAAGTAATATTTTAGACTTGCTTTTTACTTCTCACCCTAACACTGTGTCTAATGTCAATGTTATTCCTGGCATTAGTGATCATGATGGTATTTGTTTTACGATGCACTGTCAATCTAAAAGGATGAATTATAATCCCAGGGTCACGTACCAGTACCATAAGGCAAACTTCGATCAGTTTCGCGACGACTTAAATGATGCATTTCTTGTTAACACAATTGACGTTAACAATATTGAGAAGTCTTGGGATTCGTGGAAATCGAAAGTAATTAAAATTACTCAAGCCAATATTCCACGTAAAAAGCCGAATTCAAAACGTCATGTTCCCTGGATTAGTGCTGAAATCCGAGGCTTAATCAGGAAACGTAACAGACTATTCAAACGAGCTAAGAAATTAAATAACCCAGAGCACTGGGAGACGTACCGTGTCGCGAGACGCACCGTTAAAGCGAAGTTACGAAATAAACACTCCGAATATATTTTACAATGTGCTGGCGACATAAAACATAATCCAAAAAAGTTTTGGAATTATGTAAAAACTGTTAAAAATGATAGTCATTCAGTTAAATGCCTTAAACACAATGGCAACACAATCACTGATGACAAAGAAAAGGCCGAAATTTTAAATAAACAATTTTATTCTGTTTTTCGAACAAACACCTCACATACATCAGCGCCAGACATACACCGAAGTAACGTACTTGAGATGGAAAATATCACTTGTAATGCAGACGAGGTTTTTAAATTACTAAAAGAAATTGATCCGACCAAGGCACAGGGCCCAGATGACATTTCCCCAAGAATTCTTAAAGAAGGTGCGGAACAACTTGCTCCTTCTCTGTGTGCCCTGTTTAACTTGTCATTGTCAACAGGAGAGATCCCCGAAGACTGGCGCAAAGCTAATATATGTCCCGTCTTTAAAAAGGGGAATAAAGAAGATCGTCGTAACTATAGACCAATATCTCTCACCTCCATCACTTGCAAGATCCTTGAAAAAAATAGTTTATAGCCGTCTTACCAAACACCTTACTGACAACAACCTGCTTAACGATAATCAACATGGATTTAGAAAGAATCGTTCTTGTGAGACACAATTAATATGTGCAATCCATGATTGGGCTGGTTCTCTCGAAGCAGGCTCTGATGTGCACGTCGTCTTTTTAGACTTTTCTAAAGCATTCGATACGGTTCAACATAGTCTCCTTCGTACAAAGTTGGCCAGATACGGTATTAACAACCAGAACCTTAAATGGATAATGAACTTTTTAGAAACTAGAATGCAAAGAGTTGTTGTTAACGGCCAATATTCAGACTGGTGCCCTGTCATGTCGGGTGTACCACAAGGTACCATTCTAGGCCCTATTCTTTTTAATTGTTTTATTAATGATATAACTAAGGATATCCAGTCTGTTGTTCGTTTGTATGCAGATGACTGTATTTTGTATCGTGCCATTAATTCTATTGATGACTGTAAGGCTTTACAAAATGATCTTAATACTTTAAATAACTGGTCTGAGAAATGGATGCTTGACTTTAACATTGCTAAGTGTAAGATTATGAGAATGACGAAGAAGCAACATCCTTTGCATTATGACTATTTTATACGAAATGAACAGTTACTAGATACGGAGTGCGAGAAATACTTGGGTGTAATGATTAATAAAAATCTTAACTGGGCCGATCAGTGCAACGAAACGTACATTAAGTGTAATAAGATGCTAGGATTTATTAATAGATCTTTTGCAAATTGTTCTGGTCAAGTTAAAAAGCGTTTATTTGAATCACTTGTCCTTTCCAGGCATGATTTTTGCTGCACTACATGGGATCCGTACAGAATCACCCATTGCAACATGCTTGAAAAAATCCAAAAACGCGGTGCCAGAATAATTTGCAAGGATTGGCAATCCAGCTATGATGATTTGTTACGACGGCTTGATTGGACTACACTAGAAAATAGGCGAAGCTATTTCAGACTTGTTATGGCATATAAAATAATAAACTCCATGTATGACATTAGTGATATTCACAAATTTATTCCAGCAAGGAGAATTGCCAGAAATGATCATGCCATGAAAGTCCAAATTCCCTTCGCCAAAACTGACTACCTCATGAACTCCTACTTCGTTCGCACTGCTAGAGAATGGAACGCGATACCAAGCAACATAGCTCACAGTGCATCTCTTGGCATATTTAAATCGTCCCTTAACAAACATTTGTTATTAACCCTTAACCATAATTCTGTTTTTAATCCTCTTTGAAGTAATAATAGAGACGCGGACTCGTCAGCGGTGCGGTGCGCGCGCGCCAATTTCGTGTCGCGAGGTGCCGTGTCTTTGCCATGGAGCTGCGTATTTCGTAGCACGGTTTTGGCGCGCGCGCACTTATATTGCTGGTGAGCCTGTGCCTTTTAACTTCATGTTTTATCTTTATTTTGGGCCGTTTGTTTGTTTATTTGTTTTGTTTTGTTTTTCTTTGTTTTTAACCGTTCTCCATAACCAGTCTTATCTATGTGTGCCCTGGATTTTTAGTTTTAATCTCTTATTTATCTGTACTTAGTTTTAGTTTTCTTTGTCTGTTGTTTGTGTATGTGACTTGTCACTGCTACTTTTTATGTTAGTTTATATTTTACTGTTTATCGTTTTGATGTTGTTTTAAGTACATGTATAATTTTATTCAGTCTTGTTTTATTTATATACGGGGCAGTGGATTTTAATTTGGGCATTATTGCCTTTTCCACGACCCGTGGCGACTGTGCCAAAATAATAAAATAAAAATAAAAATAAATACCGGTACTGGTATAATCTATTACCGTACCCAAATTACTTTAAATCAAAAATATGGGTTAAGAGGAAAATCACACATTTCTATCAGTATTTGAACTTCACACCATCTGCGCTGCTGCACGCCGGGCAGATGCTCTACCAGAAGTTTGACTGATAAATTTTCCATTTTGTACTGATAAATTTTCCATAAACCATTTGTTTGTGGTTATTTCATTCCCATGGAGATGAGGCACCGCTCAGTGTGTTCATTTTACAGCTCCAGTACTTACCTATTAGCTGTCTGCGCAAGTATTCCGTCATTGTGGCAACCAGTTACTGATGTTGTTTGGAACCAGAAAATGCATTTTTCAATAGCCTATCCACTGCAAATTCCATAAACAAGTAAAATGTGTCTTCCACCGAAACAAAAACAAAATCCAAGGGTTCAGTTTCCTCCTGTACGTCCAATGCGACTCCACAAAACAGGGTGTGTGTGCTTCCCAATGTTGTCACATCACAAACATGGAGCATTCTAACGCTGGTGAAATACTACACCAATTGCCGCCAACTGTGGTCCTACACACACACACATTCTCAGACATTGTTTGGGTGCCCTTTCCCAGTCACCTCTCCTGACTTTGTGTTCCCCATGGCAAGCTCAACCAACTCTTTTCATGAGCTCAATTCAGACCCCCTGAAGCGTGCTTTTTGGCATTGTGGAGTAAGCTCTAATTCCAGGCACTTTACTTACATTATGTCAACCCTATAGCTCACAGACTATGAGACTGGTCTATAATGATTGGTGCCTGTGCATACTGTCTGGCCTTCACCAGCCCAGTTAATATTAGTTTTATTACCAGAACCAGATTTGATTTCAGTACCAGTGAAGGTGTATGGTATGGTGGTCTGAACATGGAGGTACATGTACATGTACATATGCCATGGAGAAAGATGGTCTGAGCATGGGCAAAGATATTTAAAACATGTTCTTGATGAGGCAGATTTTACCAATTGAGATGAAATAAGGCAAACAGTGACACAGAAATTCGAGAGTATAGTTTGCTAAAAGGTAAGTGTACTCTTCCTTCACAGACTATTCTACTTTTTGTTTTATTTTTTTGTGACTCTAATGGCTGGTATTCTCTGATATTTTCTGCACCAGGGCGGTATAAATTTATAAAACTCAAATCTGTCTTAAATCTAAGCACCTTGCTTATTTTAGTGGTCCACTTGAATCAGTCACTTAAAAATCAACAAATTAGCACATGCTTACTACCATGTCACAATGTCTCTGCTATCAAAGAAGTGAATACCGACCCAGACCATCATTCCCCCAAATATTTATATTTCATATAGAACTAATTTGAGGCTTGGATATAGCTAATGTATGCTATTGTCCATGCTTTTTCTTTCCAATTCTTGTGTACCAGTCGGCCTGTAACAAATGTCACCATTAATTGAACTAAAAGTAGATCTGAAAACTGTCAATTGCTGACATTTTGGACTACTAATAACTGTAAAAGTAATTTCTCGAAGATGTGTCATTCCATTACCATACCACAGCACAGCTTTTCTAAAATAGAAATCTCTAATGAATAATCGTTAGATTCCAATTAATAATAGTGTTTAAGTTGTTGGTTGCCTTTTCAGTAATGAAATGACATTTTGCATGGAATTGCACAAGACAAGATTTTTAAAATACATGTAGAATCAAAGTAACTACATGTACTGAAATAATCTAAACCACATTTTTGATGTGCACCCATCAGATGTCAATCTTGATTTTGATTAATTTCCCTATCTACCAGACCGTAGTATATTGCTATTGTTGCATGACTGCCAGACCATATCTCTTAAAAGATTTTTTATTGTATAATTTGTCCTTAGCTTTCGTTCTGGTATCTGATTTCTGACACCCAGCTGGCAGACAAGATGTACAATGTACCATTAGCTATTATTACCCTGACATTATCGTTCTGATCATTATTCTGATTAATAAAATAATTATGGTGTCTGGAATTGAGACACACATCAAACTTTTTCTTTGCTCTATTTTCTTTTTTTCTTTTTTTACAGTAAGAACTGAATTGGTAGGCCTAATTTTGACTTCATTGATGAATGACAACAATGGCCACACACTTGTACTTTTCATTTCTCGGAATAATCTTGACTTCATACATCTATATTTTGGACTACTATCCGTAGCCATTCTTTTCTATCCGTAGCCCTTCCTCACAACTGTGGATAGTAAATCAAAATGTCATTGTCCTGAATGTTTTTTCTTTTTACCAGTGGATAAATTGCATTGCTAAACAAAATAACAGTAGAAACATGGAAAAATTATATTCTCCTTTAGTTTTAAACTAGCTCAAATAAAATGGACAGCACCTAAAATGTTTCGTATGTACACTGTAATATAAAGTAAGCTAACTAAAACATCCTGCTAATTGAAACAAATACCGGGTACATTGCATGCATGTACATGTACCCTTGCAAAGTTGGCCTGAATACAAATGTGTATCTGTAAACAACAGATTTTACTATTTCAAACTCATATCTGTGCTAATTACTTCTAAATTTGACTTTTAAAACCTCAATACAACATTTGCAGTTACCGGTACCCAAAATTTTATTTCACGAGTTGATGGCCATGGAAGCAAACACCACATGATTTTTTTCCCCTGTGTAATAAAATGGTACATGTACCTTAATTTGTAGGAGAAATTGGCAACCGAAGGTTTTTTACAACGTTTTTACAATTCATTCAACACAAAAACCATGCACCAATTTTTTCAGGTTTTCTGAAGTATACTGCATCTACATTATGTGGCTGAAATTTATACAAGGCAGTTTATCAACATTATTCTTTAGTTTTGTAATGCTGCTGTAACTATTTTTAAAAGTTTTCCAATCATGTAATCTGTCTTTAAATGAGATTTCATATTCAATTTACTAATTCATCACTCATCATGATCATTTGCAGATCTGGAAACTGTGAAATACACAATTAAGAAACATGCTCTCTTTTTAAAAAGCCTAAAAACAAATTAAACTTAATTTCTGCAGAGTAATTAAATCATTTTCTCCAATGGCACAACTCAGATCAAATTCTATTGTATGTAGGCCATGTACAGCTCCCTCTACCAACTGCATAAACATGACCTACAGTACATGTATGTGGCATGTGGTTGTCAAGGTTACTGGTTTCTAGGGATACGGTTGTCAAACTGTACCAGCCAATGGATAAACCTGACTGACACCAAAAGGTCATTTAGCGGTTTGCTCACTCTACAATACCAAGCCATGTGCTTTTAACTGTGACTGGTGCCCACTAGTTGTTGCATACTGTTGTATGAACATGTTACTGCAATTATCTGCAAGCCTGAGGAAAATATGGTCATTGCTTTTGATCAATGATGGATGAACCATGAAAACCATTATCCAAAGAATGAACATAATTTTTACCTATGATGAATTTCAAACTCAAAGTTTTCTTGATTTTCTGTTCCTCTACTGCCATGACATTGGTTGAAACCTGTGACTTCCGCATGTAAAATATGTGTTAGGGGAAGGGCTCTTGCAGAAAAAAACCTTGCTGTGAAGTCTTGGTGTACATGTATTGTAATTTGTAAATCAAACCTCAAAGAAATAAAGCTTTAATTTTGAGTTTCAAAGTTAGGGCACATTTCCCCCAAATCACCTACAATCCTGGCCAAAACTCGCTGGGCCCCCCGGCCCCCGCTCAATGTTGTTTGATTTCCGCGCGGTCTGTGCTCCAGCGCGGAGTAATTCGAGCGCCCTCACGCATTAAGGAATACGGCCTATATTTGAGCTACGGTATCCATGTTTGATCAAATTTTCACGAGGTCAGCGCTAATTTAAACTTTTTCAGTTTATCTCGATACATGTTTGTCTGAGCCAATATGACCTTGAAAAATAAACAAACATTTCAGTCCCCCCAAATTATAAAATGCTTAATTTTACAGAGTAATTAGGCCTTTGTTCATTGTTAACGTGCATGTGCAGGTTGTTCATTTGTCTCATAATGCGGTCACTGAAGCGGATCAAATTAAGTGCCTTTCCACTGCAAAGTGCTTGCCTTGATCATCAGGCAACAGTCAAGGACAGTTCTGCTGTTATGTACATGTAGCTCTTCCAAATGAAAAGCATCCTCTATTGGCAATTTGTTGATCAAAAAAGTACAATTTATGCAATTTTTTTCTGACATATCATTCAAAAGCTTACATCTGCCATACCAAGAAAACTAATTTTGTTATAAAAAAATAATTCTTTAAGGTAAAATGAGACATATGCACACAGGCTGTACATGTATACCTTTAACGGATGGCTTATCAATGATATGCTGAGTTTTACCACTTTTGCTCCAAAATAAATACACTTGAATGCATCTGTGACTCAATAAAAGATGAGAACATTTGACCTGGATCACAATATCCCAGCAACAAGATTGGACATCACATATTTTATTATTTACACAAACTGTATAAACACCAATATTTTTTGCTAAATTTTCTGCTAGAATGAAGAACACTGTTAAGGGGCGTTCACACTATCGCGGAAAAATCACACTGTTCCATTGGTTTTCACACAAACTGGTTTGCCGCTTGTGCGCGGCCTATCGCGACGCGCAAAACGTTTTGAGCTGGGTCAAAGTTCAAATTTGTTGAACTTTGACCGCGGTCCGCTGACCTTTCCAACGCGCAGCCAATGAGGTAACAGTGAAGCCCTAGTTACCAGAGTGGAATTTTCTATTTTGGAATAATCGGCGATTGGGAGCTCATGCAATGCGGTGAGCGCAGCGCGAAAGTGTGATTTTTCCAGGATAGTGTTAACGCCCCTTAAGTCTGCTAGTCAGGCCTAGAAAAAAATAGAAGTGTTTCCTATTAGTATTACCCGGCGGCCCCAACCTAGAAAATCATGCAGAAAAAATTTTTGCTCAAAAAATCAATTAAAAATAAAAACTTATTGTGCCTACCTGAAACTTAAATTTTGTGTACATTGCTTTTATTTGTTTACCCCCTCAAAGCATGTAAAAGTTGCTCACTCTTGTGTATTTGCAATGTTGTAATGTGCAAGTGGTAAAAATTATACTGACCGTCATCCCACCCTAATATTTGCGTCCGAAAAAATTTAGAGAAAAAATATATTTTCCAGCTACCCACCCTGAAGTATTTTTTTTCTTGGCCTCATATTAAAAAGAACTTTAACATGTTTAAGCCCAAAACAGGATGCAAAATTTGTAAAAATGTGAAACAGAAAAATATCTGGCTCTAGTTTCTATTCATGTCTTTGTATTTCAACCAGGAACTTTTTGATACCATATGCTACATGTGTATAATGTATATGCGTAGGCTACTTGAAATACAAAACGTCATTTGTTTTACAGGCCTCTACCGGTAACATAACCTGAGCTAAAATAAATATTCCATATCAGATTTTGGCAATAAGAACAAAAACAGCATTACATTTAGAATAAAATTAACAAACTGCCTTGTAGACATTTCAGCCACATACATGTAGAATTAGATGCATACTGCAGAAAACCTTAAAAATCATGCATGGTATTTGTGTTGAATGAATGACCAGTACACAAATATTTGCAAATTATTATTTTTTTTTGAAAAGCACAACCAGCTGGCAATTTCTTCCACAAAGTACCATTTTACACTGCAAAAACAAAAATCATGTGGTGTTTGTAGTAGGATTTTTTTCTCAACTCGTGCATTGTAGCTTTAAACAGTTATTTCAAATGTGGCTATTTGCCGGTAATTGCTCTAAATGTAGAATATAAACAGCAACAAAAGTTCAAGATATTCATGCAAGTATGTAACATTACCAATTGAAATGTTAGTTCAATGCTAATATACGTAACTATGTGTACTATAATACCGTACCAATGGTATAATGTGTATGGATACAGCATATTTACCTTCTTCAATAGAAACATATGCATCATCATCTCCGTCAATTTCAATATAACCTTTGGACGAATATCTGCCCCTCCTGGACTTTCTGATGGAATGTTTGCGCCACATACAGCATTTCATCTCTCCCACATTGTCAACAGTCAATAAAATTCAGCAACACACCATCAAAGTGACAAGCTGAGGAATGACTGAATGCCAACTGAACTGTCAGCCTTATCCTCAAAGACAGAGCTAGAAATGTGTTTACTTTCTGCGAAATGTAAATAATACAAAAGTGGAAGCCATTGCCCTGTTTTGGGAGATACTTAATACACCACCTGACAACAGAGTATGCAAACATTCAAGTACTACTTGTAAAAGAGATGCCTTCCACCTGTGTAAATGCGATACCATAGGTGGGACCCACAGAGAGCTATTGTTTGGCAGTTCTTGATTCTGATTTTTAAAATTTATTTACCGTCTGGGTCAGGTTCATGGACTGTGACCAAGAAAAAAAAAGTGTGTGAAAGTACAAATGTTTTTAAGCATTCCAAACAATGGATGTGCACACGTGTACATTATGTACATGTAGGCGTAAGGCATGTTCCCATTGGACTTTCTTTTCCCTCTGCCTCACGGAAAGTTACCGTGACCTTCGGTAACATTCCTTCGTGTAATCTTCCCATGGGGAAAGCTACCGCGACCTTGCAGTAAACTTTTGCTGTGCAGGCCCATAGTTTACTGCAGGGTCGTGTTCATTTTACAGGGTGAAACTGTTCCCATTGGACTTTTCGAGGGCCCTGTAAAACTCCAGCGGCTGAGCGGAAAGTTTTCGCGGCCTCTCTTGCCCTGTATATTTTGCAGTAACTTTACAGGGACGCTAATTCTCCGTGCGTCCCCATTGGACTAAATTGTGTTACTCTCCTGCACAACCACGGGAGTTTTACCAAAATTAGTCCAATGGGAACACCACTATACAGTACTGACTAGCAAGTTACAACTTACAACCATCACACAGAAACATGCACAAAATTTAGTTTTAATAAATTTATTTCCAGCACCATTCAATTCAATAGCATTAACATTTAAATTTACCTTGAGGCAAAAGTCTTTTTGTAAAATATATTCTACAATTGTGTGGCAACCTGATGAAGGCCTACCAAATTTAGTATTTCAGTATATGTACATGTATCACATTTGTCCCAAATTAGCTCAGGTTGTTTACTGTCTGGTGAAACAGAGAATGCATATGTGTGTAATTAACTAGTCACAAGTGATCTTAACTTGGCTACCCCCAGGCCTCGTCAGTAGAATGTTACGTATACAGAATCAAGTTAAACTTGTTTTCTGAGAAAAAAAATCACATAACAGCTTTGTTGTAACGCATGAGTGCATTTAAGCTTCTGTGTGCACTGTTGACAATTTCCACTCAGATTGACTGCAGTTTGTTCTCAGTCAAAAAGTGGAGAATTTTTTTATTGTTTCTTTCGTTGACTGGTATACATTTAATCCATCCACATTTGTGGATAGAGTCCTATTCAGCTACAAACATTTTGTACACTGTGTGCAAACAATATTATGAATCGATCACATGCATGGGGTAAAATGCGAGTTAAGCATTAACTCTGGTACTGTGGTACAGAGTCAAGAAAGCAAGATGTATATTTTATTTAAAATGAAACCATACCAGATGTTTGTTTTTACTTGAAACTGGACAATTATAAAATTAACCCATGTATATCAAGCAACAACAAAAACCCGCAAATTTTCAGTTTAATCAAAATCTGAAAATTATTTTTGTAAGTTGACATTGAAAAATTCACTTAACAGCTTCATAAATGCATGACTGCCTTAAGCTTCTGTGTGCTGAAATGTCCCATTCTCAGATTTACTTTTTTTTCTCAATAAAAAAGTTATCCAAAATTGATATCCCCCAGCATGTGTCATCGTCTTGGCTCGTGCTGATGGTGCTCAGCTTGGTTTCGCCATCTTTTAAAATCGACACTGCTTTAAAGGGCCTGTGACATGCTAAACAACTTTGTGCCTAAGCTTTGCTTCATAATGATGGATTACTTGTTCAGCAAGACATACTATTGTTCGTTTGGATGTAAAATCAATAAAAGGTGGCCTTTTTCAACTTTGAAGATTTCACTGCAATAAATCACAGACAGAGGGCGCTGTTTTGAGTGCATCATATAAGGAAGACAGAAGGGAAAAGTTAAGAAAAAACATAAGACTTCAAGTTGGACTTGTGGCAAATTGCTGCAGTTTCTACCCCCAGTTTTGTCATGGCTTACAGCAGGCAACATGTAGAACAAACTCAAACAGACATGGATTACAAAAGTTTCAGGAAAATTGAGAAAAAAATGGAATCTTTTGTGCACAGTTGAATGTGATTTTCCTGTGTTTGCCTCTTGTGACATAGTGACCTTGGTCATGAATATGCATATTCGCATTAGCATAAAAACTAAAAACCTTTGTTTTAACCCCCAAAGCAAGCTCCAAATAGGATTTGTATGACTTTAACCGAGTAGAGAGGTTTTAAAGCATAGATTTCATTGATAAAAATCCTAAATAAGGGGCCCTTTAAGTGCTTCCACCAGTGTCTTGGTGATGTTGGTCTGGAATATGGATGGTCAGTGTACACAATGTAGTCCACTGCGAGTGTCCTGCATATTTCTTGGCTTTATTACAGGCCTTGTTGAGGACTGCATCGAAAACATCGAAATTGTTGCATTTGGCCCATCCTCTCCCTAACCAATTATTGTGGCCCTTTTAATACCGCCTTGTATGATTTTTTGAATATGTACCATATCTTGATATTCACTATCCTGGGGACAATGGTGAGCAAACATCACCTAAATGGGCTTTTGTTCTCAGAAACTGTCCGACTGTTAGTAGAACGACAAGATTTATGTTGGTAAATCATCTGTTGCCAAGATACAATACACTGGGTCTGTTCAAAGATCAACCGAATTGACTATTCTGACATGTGTAGTGTACAAACGATGCACCCAGATGCTTGCATAATTTATGTAGGATAAGTGGATTTTAGACTCATTATAAAACAATTTTGTTTGACACTTTACAAACAAATTTCATGTGTGTATTATGCATAATGTATGTACAGGTACTGTCAATTATTAATCTGCTTTTTAATATACATATTTTTTTTTCTCCATTTGGTGGTTTTTATGAACACTACCTCCCCCACCCCCACTGGACAACCAGCCTGCAAATGCCACACCACATATTACAATACAATATGTACAGCACATTTTGATACTGCATGCAGTGCAATGTAATTTTCACAAGGATGGGCAGGGTAATACTGTAAAAGAACATTGACTCCACATAAAGAACATCTGGCAAGCATCAATGTGTCCTGATGAGTTATTGTATGGTCACTACATGTATCTCAACCATGGAGGTAGGATGTTTCAACTACCGACTACCCTGCTCTTACAATGTACTGTACATTACATTTTATAAATTATTCAAATGGCGCACATGACACATTGGCATTTATACAGGTCTACGGTACGTTTACACGACACATGTGATTATCAGCACAACTGACATACATGTACAGGCACATGAATGAACTCCTACAAAATGTTATTTTTGTATACTGATGTAAGTCTACTTGTATACATTATCCCATAGCTCCATGATTATCCCGATAAATCTAAATAGTGTAGCCACTTCTCAATACATGTACTGAAAGTAAACAGATCTGGAAAAGTGGCAAAATTTGCTGTACCAAATTTACGTACTTTACTTACTTACATGTACAACAGCCAAATCCTGGTTTAGAAATAACAATTTTCTGCCTACCTATAAAAAAATGAAATTGCAATATATCTTGTGTCTATTAAACATCAAAACAAACCTAATTTGCCAACCACTGTCCATCCACTATGGCCGTATCATGAATATGGACATAAAGCTATTAAAAGACAAAGAAGACTCGGTCAAATCTTATTTAATCTTAGTAGGAGGTCCTTGGGCTTTGCAGATTTTGTTGTGATGTTATAACAAGAACCTTGTATTATCAGGAATGAAAATAATGAAGAACAAAGGATTGGGACCAGAATTTTTGTTCCCCACCACAATGCTCCTATACCGACTCTGGTCCAACACCTGTGGTTGGCCAACTGCCAAAAACGTGTCAATCGTAAATAATCATGACAAATATAGGCCATTTGCTTGGGCGGCCAGATAAACATTGGGTTCATGAATGCACATACTGGTATAATTATGTGGGATAACAGAGTTAGAAACTGTGATACAAATGTTCAGTTGTCCCCATTCAAATTTCTGAAACTGAATTTTTCAAAAGAGACCTTTGGATTTTTCATCTTCAAAAGCAGCCTGCTGATACACTGTGTTTAATAGTTCAAGGTCTCTTTTGCAGGTGTTGCATTCAATACTGGTACTTAATACTATTGTATGTTTTACAGCACATTGAAATCTCAAATACAGGACGTTTGATAAAAGTTTTTTGTATAATTTAATATTTTGGGGCCATTTGGCCATAAAGTTATTGGAAATGGCAAATTAAGTTAAACATGTCTCTTTAAACTCTCCAACAGTCTACTTATTCCCTGCCAAATCAGCACTTAACGATGCCCTGAAAAGTTATTTTATAAGGAAAAATGGAAAGAATTAGGACCATGGCTTTTGGAAAATGTGCAAAATATGGCCTAACATTTAAATGTCTTCTAAGAAAACCTTAAATGTGGGGTATTGTGGCCGAGTGGTTTGGGTAATTGACTCGAAATCATAGGTGAAAACTTGGGGTTGTGGGTTCGAACCTCCCCCCGGTGGCGGTACCTGTGCCCTTGAGCAAGGCACTCAACCACACTTGCTCTATCCCTCAAAAGGGATAACGGTAACGGTAATGCACTCTAAAGATCACAGAGCATTCTTTTGTGAAGAGCAAGGGGATTAATCTCCGGTGTCTCTGGCCATTTCTAATTCTTCATGGGTTTTACCTCATGCCTGCGAGTGACAGTGCAATGGGCACTTTTAAGGAATCCTTGGTATGAATACCAGAAAAAAATAATAAATAATAAAAATATTTTTTTAAACATTCCCACTCCTAAATTTGAGTTTTTCTATCAAATTTGCACATACATTGTACTGTCTTACTAATTCTTGATAAGTCATTTTAAAGAAAAATATTAATGATTAACTTTTTAATTCTTGCCGGAAATTCTTTACATTTGCATGGCCAACTTCTTCACCACCATTTATCTCGTAAAGGTCAAATTCTGCCAGAAACTAAACATAAACAAAATATTTTGCTTGAAATAGACCATAAATTTCCATGAATGGTTGAAACGCCACGAGCAACACTGAGAAATATCATTACCGGTAACTGCTTTCTAAACCTTTTGAAAATTAATAAATGAAAACCACTAATGCACTAACCTGCCAGGTGCTTTATGGTCGATTGAATCAGAATATCTGGCTGAGGTCTATTTCCTCTCCTAATAAGATCCATTGTGTGCGTATTCCAAATCCAGGCTCACATTTCGGGCTGCTTTATGGTGTGCGTATTCCAAAATCCGGGCTCACATTTCGGGCAGTAAATGAAACACATCCATGCCCTATGGTAGAAAATTACCACCAACTACGGCCAACGGGATGTCAGGGGAAATGTATCCCACAGTGAACTCAGTCCTCAATGCTTCAAGTGTACTATGTGTATGTGGTCCGACCAGCCTGCAGTAATCCTGCATGGTATCTATTGTGGGGTTCAGAAGCCACCAAAGGCATAATTTCCTTTGGCAGTGACTTCTCAAGGATGGGTTTGTTTATCCAATGAATTCTTGACCTGGGGATAAATTGAAATATATGAGAGAATGTCCAGTAAGTGGTATAAATGGCCAATGTAATTTGTGAGATGAAACAGGTGTGGCTATTACTTGTTTAGGCCCTAAGCATTAAATCATTGCAAGGAGATAAAATGTATTTTTAGGCATGGAGATGTGTACACAATGTATGTTCAGACAATAAAGTGGTCTAACTTCGGTTCAACCAAACACAGTCTAGGCATGGAGCTATAAAAGGTTTATAGCTCCATGGTCTAGGTACCTATCTCTGTGGTGTCTTGATGGTCTTGGCAAACGTAGACCATTTTTAGCACCAAAAATGGTTTACAGGCCCGATACAGATGATCTGTTTTTGGGCGATTCTGGGAATAAAACCATTATAAATCAAAAGCAGGACACCAACAAACTCATCCGAAGAAATGTCAGCTCAAATGTACCACGTTTTCCAAAAACATGAAAATCCATATATGCGTTTTGCCGGTTTTGACGGGGTGTTTCAAATATTCATTCTCAGTCGGTCGCTTACGGTACTCTATGGCTCGCGTCATGCACTATGTGGCGCGCCCATTTCGGACCACCCAGATGAGAAGTAAATCCTTTGAAAATGATCTAAATAATTTAATCTTCATGGATTATTTTCTGGTAAAATTATATCATCTTGGGCAGAAACATTTCATTGGATAGTTGCTACCACTACCAGTTCAATCTTTACTTTGAGGAAGGTTTTCCCTGTCAACTCGTTGATTAACTTAGTTTTGGGGTCATTGCAAATGATACAGTGGGCCTTTAATTCCTACAGCTTTTGAGTTTTCAGCATCTCTCTGGCTAGTACTATAAAGCGGTGTTCACATTATTGCAGTAAAATTGTTTTGCGAGCAACTGCACAACATGGTATTTTATTCTCATTTCTGTGAAGCGATTGACATGTGATCTTCCCACACGTTCTTCATAAAGGAAGAACGTGTCATTTTTAATCTATTAAACTGTAGTAAAAATTAAATAAAATGCGAAAATTTAGAATAATGCACAACTCCAGTTTGTACTTTACAAAAGAATGCACCTGATTGGCTCTAACGTGGTAGCTCAACCCTGGCTCAACCAATCGTGACAGCCCTTCTATAAAATGCTACAAACTGGCACCGTTCAAAAAGTCAAGTTTTCTTAGTTCATTTCATCTAAGCTCAATTAAATTAAAAATTATATTTGTCAAAAATTGCATCTTTCTTTGATCAAAAGCATGTAGGAAGATCACATGTCAAGCGCTTCACAGAAATGAGAATAAAATCCATGAACATTGTCATGTCCCCAGAGCCCCATAGGTTTGTGTGAAAATTCCCAGCTTCATTTGTCATCCAATCCGATGATGCCTTGAGAACTTCGATAAGGTTTATTCAATTATTGTACAGCAGGCCAGAATCTCATACATGCCTTTGGCCTGCAGCTTTCCAACCAAGTCCCCAGTGCCCCAGTAATAAACTGATGATGGTAAAGATTTAAAATTCTTAAAGCTCAGCATACTCTAAGTAATACACCAGATAAAATAAATACGGTAGATCATGGGTAGATCGAAATTTTTCCCTACCTCCATGCTTGCACAATCATGCAATGCAATGTTTACTTACTTGCTTGCCGTGCGATAATCACAGCTAGCCGGCCGCGATATTTTTTTCCGTACCACTGTTTAGCGAACATTGCTTCTGATTGGTTTAACCCCTATGCATATGTTGCATACTGATGTGTTTTGTCGATAACTACCTCAACATAACCCCACACCATACCACACTCTTTCCTCAATTAATAGTAACAAAAATTTAATACGACTCTGAGGAGATTCGATT
The DNA here is from genome assembly GCA_037783545.1 of Henricia sp. BOLD:AAB3569. Taxonomy (NCBI): domain Eukaryota; kingdom Metazoa; phylum Echinodermata; class Asteroidea; order Spinulosida; family Echinasteridae; genus Henricia; species Henricia sp. BOLD:AAB3569. The sequence goes on from JBBELK010000284.1 coordinate 1,157,964, forward strand.
CTGCCATCTCTCGATTGATAGCACTACGTCTTAACCACTAGACTACCAAACGACTCGACAAACTCCTGAATTTTCTTTCTTATATCCTTTTATTTAATAACTCTTGGAGGCGCTATATAGAAAATATGAATATTCATTTACAATGCACCAATCGATGAAGCCCCATAGCGAATATGTGGTACGGAAAAAAAATCGCTAGCCGGCCGCGGTACCGCCAGCATGCAGCGAGTGCGGTAGTCTTGGTGCAAGACGTATTTGCGTGATCTTTGTCACTAACCGCCGCGCGCTAACCACGACCACAGTAGTCGGGTATCTATGGGGGACCCCCCGTGCACCCCCCCCAGAACTAAACCAAACCAACTTTTTTAGGTGCATTTTATGGTCCTAAAACACATTTTTGATGTTAACAGTAAAAAAAACCCGATGCATTCGGGTTATTCAAAATGGCGGCCAAAATGGCCGCCAAAATGGTGCAAAATCATATATTGGCCAAATAATATGATTAAAGCACTTACAAAATGGCTAGTTATATGTTTTTGACCCTCGCAAATTCATTCCTGGGGTCCCTTTTTTTGTATCATGCTTCAAATTCAAAATGGCGGCCAATATGGAGGCCAATATGGCTGCCAAAAGTGGCCAACTGTGAGCAAAATGATATATAATGGACAAAAATAATGATAAACACATACATAAGCAAAAGTTATATATTTTTGACCCTTGCAAATTTATTTATGGGGTCCCCTTTTTTCTATCATGCTTCAAATTCAAAATGGCGGCCAATATGGAGGCCAAAAGTGCCCAATATGAGAAAAATTATATACATGTATAATGGACAAAAAAATACATGTACATTAAATGCAATCCCCAGAATTAACTTACAACCTTTTAGGGTGTCTTTTATGATCCTGAAGCATATCGGGGATACTAACAAGAAAAAAATGCTCTGGAGATGACCAAGATGGTGGCCAGTATGGCCGCTAATACATGTAATATGTCCAAAATGGAAAAGATCATATATTAGCCAAATATAATATGATAAAATCATTTATAAAATTGCTAGTTATATGCTTTTGACTGTTTTAAAAACATTTCTGGCATCTCCTATTCTTCTATCATATATCATGCTCTAAATTCAAAATTGGCGACCAATATGGCTACCAAAAGTGGCCAAATGTAAGAAAAATGATATACAATGACAAAAAAATAATGCATAAATTAAATGCAACCCCCTTCCGCTAAACTAACCTCACCAACTTTGTATGATGCCTTTTAGAGTCCTGAAACAGTTTTGGATGTTAACATTATTAAAATAAAATCTTCTAGAGACAAAGATGGTGGCCAATATGGCCGCCAAAAATGGTCTAAAATTAAAAGGATATCATAAGCCGAATAATTAGCATTTATAAATTGCTATTCATATGTTCTCGACCCTCATTTATTACAACCAATATATGGCTGCCAAAATATGTTAAATGAATGAATTCAATGACCCCCCCCCCCCCCCCCCCCCCCACACACACAACCCAATAACAACCTTTGGGGGCGTTGATCCACAAAAACTATTTGGATTTTAACAGAGAAAAACCTGCGGCACTCGAGATATCCAAGATGCCGGCCAATATGGCTGACAAATCATATCACCCATATGATGCAATACAAATTAATAAAATGGTTAGTTACTGGTATGTTCTCTACCCTCAACAATCATCTTTATGCTACCCTTTTTTACTTCAAATTCCATAACATGCGATCAGCATGGCGGCCAAATGAGAAAAATGTCTGCTGTGCTGGCTGGGCTAGTGCGTTTTCCCTTGCTCGCTTTTAAAAGGTATCCAATGAAACTGAAACTTCCCTTACTGTAGCATTGGCATATTGGATAGGTGTCTCCCCAGTACATGTCACCCAAGGGATGCATCTTTATGGAAATTTCGCACAGGACAACTGCCCATCCTAATCCCTCTATTGCTTGCTGGTTTCTATCATGTTCAGGAGTGTACGATTAAACTGCTCTATAAGCACATCCAAATTCGAATTGTATTGAGTTGTTCACATTTTGTGTACCCCAATAATTATGCCCTGCACTTCAATACCGTTGCTGTTTCTAGAATCGCTCTTTCCCACTTTAGACTCCCTCTTCACGAACAACAAACACCCCATTGTCTCATGATCCCATATCTGTGTCTCTCAGATCATATTTGTTGTGATCATGGAAAAACCATTTTGGTGGTCATACCAGCCTCATTTAACTTCAAACATGATAAGAATACCAAGATGACAACTGATAAGGGTGAACAACATCATTTAATTTATGTTTTATAATTTGTTTTTGGCCAATTAGATATCATTTTTCTTACATTCAGCTACACTTGACAGCCATATTGATCGCCGTCTGGAATTTAAAGCATGGTAGCACACCAGATAAACATTTGTGAGTAAAAAATATATATAACTAATCATTTAAATCATTATTTTGCTATAAATATATGACCTTTTCTATTTTGGAAAATTTTTAGTGACCATATTGGCCACCATCTTGGATATCGCCAGACAATTTTTTAATTAACATGTTTTGTGACCTCAAAGGTGCAACAGTTTTTATTTTATTTTTATCTTTATTATGTGTAATTTTTCTCATATTTGGCCACTTTTGGCAGCTACAGTGATCGCCATCTTCAAGCTGTGGGTTATTTTTGGCCCATTATATATCATTCTCCTCATATATGGCCACTTTTGGCAGCCATTTTGAATTTGGAGCATGGTAGAAAATCTTTAAAATAACATTTGCGAGGTTAAGAAACATAACTAGCAATTTTATAAATGATTGTCGTTATTTGGCTAATATACATGTATGATGATCTTTTTCATTTTGGACCATTTTTAGTGGCCATATTGGCCGCCATTTTAGATATCTCCAGAGCATTTCATTGTATTGTTAACATGCAAAATATGCTTTATGATCACAAAGGGCTCCCCGCAATAAGTTAGTGTGTGTTAGTTCTGGGTGGTTGCCTTTAATTATTTTTTGTCTATTATATATCTTTTTTTTTTTCTTCATATTTTGCCATATTGGCCGCCATATTGGCCGCCATATTGGCCGCCATATTTAACTTGCAGCATGATAGTAAAATAGGGGACCCCAGAAATAAATTTGTGAGGGTCAAAAACACGTACCTTTTGTTATGTGTTTATTATTATTTTTGTCCATTATATATCATTTTTCTCATATTTGGCCAATTTTGGCAGCCATATTGGCCTCCATATTGGCCGTCATTTTGAATTTGAAGCATGATAGAAAAAAGGGGACCCCATAAATAAATTTGCGAGGGTCAAAAACATATATCTTTTGTTATGTATGTGTTTATCATTATTTTTGTCCATTATATATCATTTTGCTCACAGTTGGCCACTTTTGGCAGCCATATTGGCCTCCATGCTGGCCGCCATTTTGAATTTGAAGCATGATACAAAAAAAGGGACCCCAGGAATGAATTTGCGAGGGTCAAAAACATATAACTAGCCATTTTGTAAGTGCTTTAATCATATTATTTGGCCAATATATGATTTTGCACCATTTTGGCGGCCATTTTGGCCGCCATTTTGAATAACCCGAATGCATCGGGTTTTTTTTACTGTTAACATCAAAAATGTGTTTTAGGACCATAAAATGCACCTAAAAAAGTTGGTTTGGTTTAGTTCTGGGGGGGGTGCACGGGGGGTCCCCCATAGATACCGGACTACAGACGTAGACCACGCGTGCGACCACCAACAATCGTCAAGAGAGGGCGCCATACACACTGTTGTTCTTGGCGATTGTCGGTGATGGTTAGCGCATTAGCCTCTGTCACACACTCAAGCGTGACCGACTAAAGCGGACAATTGTCAACATGGCGGCCGAACACCAACGCTAAACCCTTTGTTCCATTCGCCATATTGACATTTGTCCGCTCTCGGTCCTCAATGCGCAAGCGCACTGGTCACGCTTGAGTGATATGACATAGGCTAGCGGTCAGTGACAAATATCACGCAGCAGTATCGTCTTGCACCAAGACTACGCGTGCGGCCGCGTATTGTGACCCTGAGGGCGCTACACAAGAATAACGGTAACATAACAACCGGTAGCGGGTACGGTACAGTAGCCACGTGGACTTTGCGCGCCAACAGCATGCAACTCATCATATACAAATCGCACCATTTATCGCTCTAGATAGAACTTAGAACAGTGGTTGCAACGTACTTATTGTTGTCTTTGATTTATTTGTATTTTCGAGGGCCATGCCCTTTATTCTAGAAGAGTAAAATCTGTCAAATTTTAATTTCCTCGATTTTCAAATGATACAATGATTGGGAAACAGGTCAACTCGTCAACTTGTACGCAAGCCAACTCGTACGCGTGCCAACTCGTACGCAAGTTGGCCAACTCGTACACATGCAAACTCATACGCAGACCAACTGGTACGCAGACCAACGCGTACGCAGAACGCGTACGCGCACCAACGTGTACGCGCACCAACGCGTACGCGCACCAAAGCCATGAAAGGTGCAGAAAAACCACGAAAGGTGCAATTTGTTTGTTATTTTCCAAACTACAAACCATCGTCTGTCGTCTTTCATTTCATGGGCGCCATTTTAAAATGACTCAAAAGTCTGTTGGCTAACGTTGGGAACGTTGGTGGCGCACAATAATTTTGGTAAAATTCTCGCTGGATTTTCTTGAAAAGTAGGCATCATACGATACCCTACCTACATGTAGGCCTAACTGCCTAAAGCGTATCTCTTTTCAATGAAGTAAGGTAACAATAGGGTGAGTTACGGCTTCTATAACTGTGCAGTTTTAATGTACTTGTTGTCCGAGTTGTTCGCGAAAGGTCCATTGTGATGCCGCTGTGGCCAAGCCTGGAGCGCAGCGTAGTCTTGGCCACAGTATGGGGCTAATTGTCATTGGGCCTTTAAAATGAAATAAACTTGCACCCAGTCATTTTCATTAATTGTATTCTTATTTTATTGCAGAGTATTTCCATCTTAGAACCAACATCCCACTGGATAAGTAAGAGGCAAAAATGACAGAAGAAAATGTGACACATCTTGGAGGATGCCATTGTGGGGCAGTCCGATTTGAGGTGTCGGCTCCAAGGAACCTGAAAGTCTTTAACTGCAAGTAAGTATACTCAACCAAAAATGAAACGCAATTTTATTAAAATATCAGTTCTTGATCAGAACAGAAGTTTGTTGAATTCATTGAACTTGTGGATAACAAGGCACTGACCGACCATTCACTTTGGGATCGCTTTCCAGACTGTTCTGCATCAGCAATTTCGTCCAGGTTCAATGCAATGTGACATTTCCTGTTTGTGGGAAATCCTGTAGTTAAAGGTAGAATACATGATTGGTATCTGGAAAATCAGAAATGTTCACAGATTTACACATAACTTACACAATACAAACATTATGAAAGTAGAAAACTTCCCCTGAAATGGTTTTGTCTGAAGTGCTATACTAGTCTTTGAGAAATTAATTTTCGTCTCATGAGACGAGAATTCACTTTGCCCCAAAACCACTTCGCCTGGAAGCCACTTCGCCCAGAAGCCACTTTGCCCAAACACCACTTAATTCGCCAAAACACCACTTAAAGGAACACACCCGCTTTGTTGGGCTATTTTGGGCTCGAAATAGACCCATACATTATTCTGAAGCGCCTTCGAGAGTATATTAGATATATCCTGAAAAGACGGCGTCAAATTTGGCTGTTTTTGAGCACTTTTGAAAAATTCAAGGTCACGTGACTTTTCGGAAGCAAATTCTGGTCTTGAAAAGTCTCGTGGTCTTGTGAGTTAGTTGTATTTCCAGCCGTATAAAAGTTTGTTACTGCAGAACTGCACCAAATTCAACTCTGAATTCCCCCCAATGTTTATAAGTGATTGACAAAAGAGAGACTATTTATACAGGTATGAAACAAAGTTAAACATAAGTATGAAAATTCAAACATAATCGTTTGTTTCGAGAGTCCGGAGAACGGGAGCGAGCGAGTGCTACGGCAGGCTACCGTGGAGTGTAGGATATTTGCCCCGCGCAGCACGGCAAATATCCCGAGTGCACACACACACGGGCGTGTTGCTTCGGTGTACGTTCGTGAAGAAAAAACATGATGCCAACGGAAATTCCTATTCGGTCGTCCGGGCTGTCCAGTGAAATCGTGAGCAGAAAATTGGAGATATCCTGAGCAGAAGAAGAGCGAATCGTTTGTGACAAAGTCGTGAGGCTCGCGCGTATAGTTGCATCGGCTGGTAAAGCGTATAACCCGTCTTTTGATCGTTTTTGTTATTTTTTCGCACTTCTTTAGTAAATTACAGGAAAATTTTGATGATCTTTTTTCACAACGACCATCAAAAAAGTATTGTCAATGCTGCTACATCACTAAATCATGTAAACAGTAGGCCGGTGTGTACCTTTAATTCGCCCAAATGCCACTTCGCCCAAATTCCACTGCACCCCAAAACTACTTCGTGCACAGACCGTGGTTCAAGATGAAGTGGTTCAGGGCAAAAGTGGTTTTTGGGCGAAGTAACTGTAAAGCTTTTTTGAGCTGACTATTAGTTTTACTCCGGTTGGTTTTAATCATGCATATCTTCAATCACACGGGGGGGGGGGGGATAAAACTATTTGTAACGGTTTACCAATCATGTAGACTACCTTAAAGGGCCACAAGAGATTTTCATTCGCTTTACTGACCGATGAAATGTTACATCTCTCAGCTTTGTCAATCTTTTGAGTATAATTTGCGTTTTTTTTTTTTTAACCATCAACTTTTATTAAAAGCACGAAAACCAAATAAATGGATTAAGTGGAAGACGGTCATCTTAAAGCCCCAGTACATCATTTGCAGTTACCCAACAAGAAAAACCGGACTAAAAGTGTGGTGTAACAAACATCACCTGTTTTTTCCAATGTAAAATGGTGCCTTTGTGGGAGAAATTGCCAACTGAATGGAGGTGCTTGTCTATTCATTTAACACAAAAACCATGCATAGATTTTTATGGTTTTCTGAAACTCTTATCTAAGCTCCTAGAAAAAGTTTGGAAAGTCAAGTTTGACTGACGATTTCTCTCTTGTTGCAAAATAATTTTCCTTGAATTTTATATCATTGGAAAGCCCCGTTATTCCTCTTTACGATGTTCCGTCATTTATGATTAAGCAATTGGGGGATGTGCAGCACAGCTGAATATGTACGGGGGCGGGTGTAAAGTAAAATGTCACAAAATGCATTGCTATTGTCAAAAAGTGCATTGACACATTCCCATCCTCCAAACAAAAGGGGAATGCACTGCATGACAATAGCAGTGAATTTTGTGACATTTCACTTTCCACCCACCCCTGTATTCCGCTATACTGCACATCCCCAATTGATCAATCATAACAAATGACACATCACTGTATAGAGGAATAACGGGGCTTTCCAATGATACTAAATTCAAGGGAAATGATTTAGTAACAAGAGAGAAATCGTCAGTCAAACTTGACTTTCCAAACTTTTTTTGAGGAGTTTATGTGGCTGAAATTTCTACAATGTACATGTAGTTTATCAACATTATTCTTTGGTTAGGAGATGTTGTTGTTCCTGTTTTTAATAGTTTTCCAACCATGCAATCTGTCTTTGAATTAAATATTTGAATGACTGTTATATTTTGCAGTATGAATTACATTGGGTCCTGCACTGCAAAATCAAGAGGTGTACACAATCTCAGAGAAAGAAATTTCTAAAAATACAACTGATGTTCAATTTATCAAATTTTATCAAAAGAAACAAAAAAAGCAGGTACCTAATCTTTTCGGTACCTTTGACTAATATTGTGTTCCACCGTGTTTCTTTTACTAGCTGCAGTATATGTACCAAGAAACAGAACAGGCATTTTATCGTGCCCAACTCGTGCTTCAAATTGTTGCAGGTAACTTGGTAAAATAATCTTATTATCACAAATAACGTATTGTAGGATGCCAACCAGCAGAAATAAGTAGTTTATCTTCAGTCAACTCATTATGTACAGTTTTTCTGGTATTTTTTCGTATACATTAAACAAAGATTTTAAGGAAATTACCTCCTGGAATCAACACATAATGTAATTTTAAGATATACTTCCCACTTGTACTTTTGTCGCAAATGTTGCTTTTCTGTAGAAAAATCACGTTTTCTTCTTCAAAAATTGCCTTCAGTTAGTAGACAAAATAACCATTCACGCGCGCGCGCAGCGCCCTCTGTTGTTGCGCTTACGCACAGACCGCTCGCCGCGTCATTTTGTGCATTATCTCAGAAATGCAACATTTGCGACGGAAGTGTCAGTGGGAAGTATATCTTAGAATTGAATAAGCTATCGATTCCAATATATAAATTTACCCAAATCCGTGTTCAATGTATATTTTAAAAAAATGTAGGGAAACTTGCTGCTAAAAGTAGATTTTAGGTAACCCATCTAAAGGCAGAGGCTCGTCAATGCGCGCATGAGGCCAAACTCGTGCCACGAAATATGTAGCTCCATAGCAAAGGCATGGCAGCTGCATATTTCGTGGCACAAATTTGGCCTCACACGTGCGTTGACGAGCCTCTGCCTTTAAAGTTAGATTACGTGGCCGAGTGGTTAGAGCCATTGACTCGCAATCATGGGTGAAAACTTGGGGTTGCGGGTTCGAATCCGGCTGCGGTACCTGTGCCCTTGGGCAAGGCACTCAACCACACTTGCTTCATCCTTCGGAAGGGATGTAAAGCCGTTGGTCCAGTGTGTTAGGTAATGGTAACGCACTCTAAAGATCCCAGAGCATTCTTTCGTGAAGAGCAAGGGGATATTCCCCGGTGTCTCTGGCCATTTCTGATTTTAATTCTTCATGGGTTTCCTCACGCTTACGAGTGACAGTGCAATGAGCACTATTGAGGAATCCTTGGTATGAATACCAGAAAGAAATAATAATAATAATAACAAGGATTTATAGAACGCTGAATGCCGCAATGGGGCGACATTTCGGGAAGACTCTCCCCGGGGACCACCGAAATTTCGGCAAGAATCACTCAAAATGACACCTTATTTTTTTACCCAAAGCTTCCAAAAATGGTCGCAGACCAAAGAGAAACAGCTCCAGTCCCCATAAAAATGGTTCTCGACCTAAAAAAAATGGTTTTTGACCTAACAAAATTAATTTTAAACTCAAAAATATTAGGGCGACACCAAAATGTCGCCCTATTGAGCAGGTCGCCCTAATATACCTTTTTACACACGATTTGTCGCCCTAACCTACAATTCATAGTATTTTAAAAAACTGTTTCAGATGGCGTTATCTCCATGTGTGATTGGGGATGTTTGTGATAAAAAAAAACCAACCAAGTCGGCTCAGTATACATACCTTATCAATGTACTGAGAAAACAATAAAAAAGCTGTCCATGTTTTCAATAAATTGTGCGAAGCCTCTGTCCTACTTAGGCTGGTTCCCTGGCTATACTGAATGGAAAACAGAGCCATACTACCACGGTAGTCGGGGGCCTAGATTTGCTCACATGAGGCTGGCTTTAAAAAAAATATAGCCACACGCATTTATCTTAAATTCATCTTCAGTTATCGTTTTCTTATTTGGAATTATTGCATTGGACAGTTGGAACCACTTGAATCTCCTTTTGAGTAAGGTTTTTCTCGGTCAAACGGTCCAATAAAATTGTTTCAACATTAATTGTAAATCCTGTATAAGCTTTAAAAGTAAAAAATAAGGATTTTTGACATAAAAGCAATCTTGTTTTGTTTTATTTTTTAAAATTTTAAACAGGGAGAGGACAATTTGACATGTTACACATTCAACACCAAGGTTGCCCAGCATACATTTTGTAAGACCTGTGGAGTACAAAGCTTCTACACTCCCAGATCCAATCCAGATGGCAAAGGTATGTTGTTATACATTGCTAAGAAAAACTGACACATTTTACACGGACAAAATCATGGTGTTTGTTACACTTGCTACCAACATTGTACAGCACTGTGGTGCAGCGGTAGAGTGTCGGGCTTGCAACAGAGGGTCGTGGGTTCGAACTTTGAAGCGGTTGCAGGCTTTTCCATCGGTCCGGAAAACTTAGCTGTACATCGCCACCAGCGTCAGCTGGTGTTGCAGGCCCCGGCTACCCAATCGTTAATGGGTACCTGGTGGTGTGCTTGCACTGGGGAAGGAAACTGCAGACCTGAGCAATACTCGGCTCTATCGCCGGGTTAAACGCAGGCTCAAAAGCCAAGGAGTCGGGAGTTGAGCGCCCGCAGCAAAAAGCGGTTTTTCCTGTCAACTTGTGAAGTAAACTTTTAGGTAACTGCAAATGTTGTATTGGGCTTTAATAGAGAAATTTCAAATTGTCATCAAAAAACGAGGGTCTTGGTGCTTTCTTTTGTGATAAAATTTGAAAATGAAAAGGCGCGTGACTTAATACAATGGCTCAGCATCTGAAACAAGGATGCCAGTGCTAATTTGAAATTTGTCAATATGCAAACAAACCCACATAAAAAATTTTCGAGTTCAGTTTGGCAGCCGCTTTCACAAATCCTTGCTTGCGCAACTTTTTATTGCGTAAGCTGCGCAACATTTCTGTGATAATTACATGCAAGCCTATGGGGCTTATGCCATTTTCAAAAGTTGTGCAAGCTACGCACTTTTTCGTGAAATCGGCTGCTATTCACTGAAGTCCAACACTTTTTCCTTATGTATGTTGTGGTTAAATTTTGCAGTTAGAGAAAAACAAAATTGAATTAAAGATAGTATACATGATTAGTAAACTGTTACAAATAGTTTTATGATTGAAGATATGCATGATTAAAACCAACCCTAGCAAAAACCAGCTCCGTACTTCGTCTAACTTTTGAAAAACAGTCAAAAAAGGGTTTGCAGTTATTTCACCCCAAAACCACTTCGCCCTGAACCATTTCGCCCTGAACCACAGCCTGTGCACGAAGTGGTTTCAGGGGCAAAGTATAACATTTGGGTGATGATGTAGTGTTTGGACGAAGTAATTTTGGGCGAAATGGCACTCGGGCGAAGTGGTTTGGGGGCGAAATGGCACTTGGGCGAAATGGTTTTGGGGCGAATTGAATTTTCGTCTCATGAGACGAAAAATAATTGTTTTACTCATTTCTCAAAAACTATAGCACTTTAGACAAAACCATTTCAGGGGAAGTTATACGGTCATCATGTTTATGTTGTGTAAGTTAGGCGTAAATCTGTGAATATTTCTGATTTTCGAGATACCAATCATGTATTTGCCTTTAAATTCATGTGGTGTACTGTGTTTAGTAGCAATTGCTATCAATTAGAGTAAGTTTTTTCTTGTCTTGTTTTTTCCCCTTGGGTCATTGCAAATAATAGTGTTTTTTTTCTTTCCTTTGTCATGTCCTGTTCAGGAGTAGCACCCCACTGCTTGGATAAGGGAACAGTGGACAGTGTCACAGTGATAGACTTTGATGGAGTCAACTGGAGTCGGAGTATGGAGAAGAATGTTGGTAAATTCAAGGAGTTATCCAAGGATTAATCACAAAGATCGGGCCATGGTTGCAGCTCTAGGTCTTTATCTGAACTTGACTTCATTCTTAAATTTAAAATTTTGGCAAGATGCTGGTGATTAAAAATGAAATAAAAAATTACATGACTAAAATATTTTCCCACTGATGTTTATGTGCAGTAAACGAAAGGTCTTGTGCATTATTAACATGATAGTAATTGACATGATAATAATGGGGCTGATTTCACGGCGCTGTAATTAATTAAGCACAAACATTTGCTTAGTACATAATTTCTTTGCTTTGTAAAATGAGCCACAAGCCAAAATTGTATGTCAAAGTGTTCTTAGAAATAGTAGCAGAATATCCTGACGGCTGGCAACCCATTCTTGCAATATAAAGCAAAGAAATTCTGTGCTAAGCAAATGTTTGCGCTTAACAGCTCCATGAAATTGGCGTGTTTAAATCAATCAAGCAAGGCGTCAGCCATTTTTTTGTCTTTTGCAGTACTAGTAGTCTGTAGACTACTATTTGGTCTCTTACAATATAAAATAGTGCATTATTTGTATATATGGATTATTTTTCACATTGTACGTATGTAATTATGCAGATTTTTATTGTGATGTTGATGCTTTCCATTTATAAATAAAGTAATACTTATACACACATCCTGCAGAGTGGTTATATAATAGTCTTGGGCGTTTGGTGAATTCTTCTGCATGAGTTTCTATTGTCTAAATGATATGGGGCCAATTTCATGGCGCTGCTAAGCACAAAAATTTGCTTAGCACAGGATTTGTTTGCTTTATTTTGCAAAAATGGATTGCCAGCCAAAATCGTAAGTCATGAAGTGATGTGTATTGAAGATATTCTCCTACCCATGCAAAGAACACAAGTTGGCGTATAATTTTGGTTTGTAATCCATTTTATAAAGCAAATATAAAACCTGTGCTAAGCAAATTGTTGTGCTTAGCAGCGCCATGAAATTAGCCCCTGATCCTACACTTGGTAACAGTTAGGTCAGTAATGTTTTCTAGTGGCTTACTTTCTGAAACTCGAATAGAGCCTTTGCACGGCGGCCATGACAGGGGGCAGTCACATTGTTACCATGTGTCATGCATGAATAGGTGCTTTGTGGTTCTATTGTTACATCATTTAAATAAGAAAACCTGCCCCCTGTCATGGCCGCTGGTGCAGAAGCTCTATAGGCGGTTTGTCCAGCCCTGAGTCCTCGGCAGGCCGAGTCCGAGTCCATTGTTTTAAAGCGCATTACTTTCGAGCATATGTGGTCGTGCCAATGATCTCTGGCAGCTCGTAACTTTGCATTAAGGCCAAGAAAATAATTTCTTTGGCAGGTGAAATGCATTTCGAGCGTTATTATTAAATTTCATTTGATATGTTCGAAATATTTTTGGGCCCGAAATAATTTCTCAGCTCTCGCAGGCTTTCGTAATGATTAATGGGTTTTTCTCTTCACTGGACTCTGAAAGACTCGACCCAAATCCTGACTGTCCGAGTCTCTGGAAATCGGGACTCGAGTATACAGCGTTGGTTGAGTGTGCACCGGTAGACAAAAGTCTGAAAGAGTGAAACTACTGTAATTTAAATTATTATTTCTCTTAGGGTCGCTCAGTATTATATTGTTATGTTCATCAAAGTCTTGTTAAATCTGTCGACCATTCCTTCATACATGTACGTGGGATTACTGGCGGTCATCTCGGTTTTTGTAATGCAGAAGATTCGGCAAATTTTCCAAAGACCGTGTCTGTGGAACTCCGATCTGATCACTCGTCAAAGAAGAAATGGTTATAGACCGTATCGAATAGCCGCCATTTCGTGGGGCAGTTTCTTTGTTCCTTGAGGACATGCATGGTTGCACATGCATATCTTCAATCACACAGGTGGGTAAAACTATTTGTAACAGTTTACCAATCATGTCGTCAGATTTGATTACTTTCCCGTGCTCCGTTTCTGTCCAACTTTTGATATGTTGTTCAGCATTCTTGAAAGTGCAGGAAATTACAATAAAACAATTTGTTGCAATTTTTTACAGTTGGGGTATTTTTGGTGCTATATTGACCCGCCTATATGTTGTTTATTGAATGTTGTGGCCTCGATTCATGTTAGAACCGTACGATTTCTATTGCAATTAGTCCTACGTAAAATCGTAAATTGACTGGACTAGTTATATACAGGCCGGTTGAAACGAATTCTACGGAATACATACACGATATGGAATAAGAAAAAAAACTAAATAATAATAATCGATAATTCTAAATAAAGAATGGATCAAAGGGCGATAGTTAATACGGTTTATCACGCGGGAGTAGTCTCTGTGCTGTCGATCGGTTAGGCAATGCTTGGTAGAAAGTTGACTTGGGCAGGATAGACGTACGAGTGAGCGACGTGACGTGGCGAGTTTGGCCTCATTGACGACCTATTGGCTTATTATTCAGGGCGTAACATCTTCTAGCATTTAACATGCATGAGCATTGCCTAAAATTGTTATTTTTTTTATTAAAAAATTTGTCAATTATAATACTAATAGATAATGGCGGAAGGTGGTGAATTTAGACCCATTGACGAGGGGCAAGAGGATTTGTACGGAAATCAAGATGATGAATATAATTATATAGAAGAAGCGGATTTCGATACCAGCTACGATCGGCTTCCGCCGTTAGAGAAGAAGAGGCAGACTCGAGGCAGCCCGTTCAACGCAATAGACTTGGGAGTCTTGCTTTAAAATTAAAAAAGGATCGAGAGGTATACTTTTTACAGTGAAGTTAAAGGGCCTGTGACATCCTAAACAACTTTGTGCCTAAGTTTTGCTTCATAATGACAGATTACTTGTTCTGCAAGACATACTATTGTTCGTTTCGATGTAAAATCAATAAAAGGTGGCATTTTTCAACTTTGAAGATTTCATTGCAATAAATCACAGACAGAGGGCGCTGTTTTGAGTGCATCACATAAGGAAGACAGAAGGGAAAAGTTAAGAAAAAACATAAGACTTCAAGTTGGACTTGTGGCAAATTGCTGCAGTTTCTACCCCCAGTTTTGTCATGGCTTACAGCAGGCAACATGTAAAACAAACTCAAACAGCCATGGATTACAAAAGTTTCAGGAAAATTGAGAAAAAAGTGGAATCTTTTGTGCACAGTTCAATGCGATTTTCCTGTGTTTGCCTCTTGTGACGTCGTGACCTTGGTCATGAATATGCATATTTGCATTAGCATAAAAACTAAAAATCTTTGTTTTAACCCCCAAAGCAAGCTCCAAATGGGATGTTTATGACTTTAACTGAGTAAAGTGGTTTTAAAGCATAGATTTCATTGATAAAAATCCTAAATAAGGGGCCCTTTAAAGCTGAAAATAAAGTCCATCTAATAATACCAGATTATAGTAAATTTGAGTATAACAATTGTAGACTATACGTCAGATGGGGTGGAAAAGACATTGAGTTAACGAAAAGTAATAAATAATTTTATAAAATATCTACTCTCAAAGGCAGATATAGTTACGCTTTTATTCGTGATGAATTAAAATTATACAAAGTAAAAATTACTAAATAAGCTATAAACAACCCGAGCAAGTCGATCCAAGCCGATGACTCATTCTTTGGTACATTTGAAGAAGAGCAAAACAAAGAAAAGAAAAGGGAGGTAGTAGACGAATATTTGGAACAAACGGGTTTTTACCCAAGCCCGAGAATAAAATTTGTAGTTTACAAAGACAAAACAATCAGCGCAATTAAGGCTGCCTGGTGGCGAATTTAAATCATTAAACAGCTAGAATGCCCCCGTCCACATTGTTTAAGTTTTTCTGTTTATCATGGAGGTGTATGAGTCTACAACACCATCACAACTTGTTTTTCACACAAAAATGGACAGGCTTTTGCTTAAAACGTAAAGCAGTTCCGACCCTCTTCACCCGAAATTCTGAAACGCTCGAGGTCACTCGGCTTGTTTATCAACAGGGTTTTGACGTCATCCTGAGAAACATACAAAACGGCCTGTGCAGTATTGAATGGAAAATACACGAAGTGAATGTTTATCATGCCTGTTTTGTCCTTGTAATTCAAAATACAAACGTGAAAAACACTTCATGTAATACGACAACACTCTACTATTACCTGTTTTGTGAAAAAAACCTTGAAATTGTGGCTCACAATGAAGCTCTTTTGAAGTAAATACAGGTGCATTGCGACGGGTGGTTTTGTCACGGAACGAACGGCATTCACAGCGGTCTGTGTACAGCATAGGACGCGTCGGTTCACTGCGGGGGAAGTTCCCACGTGTTTAAACATCGCCTGGTACAATTTAGAATGAGCGACTCATTTTTCTCTCTCTTGGTAATAGAAAAGGAAAATCTTTCTGCTCTTTTTTTTCATAGTGTCTGGTAAAACATACAACTACGCAGCTAGCTACCGGGCATATCTCTGGCTTAATATTTGGACCAACAAAATTCTTCAAAAAACACCATCTAACAGAGACGGTTTTCCAAGTTTTTTGCGTGTAAACGTATGGAGCTAACAATCATGTTGACTTCTCTTTCTCAGGATTGCGTCACGGGGTCACGCGCATGAAAATCTCATTTTCGAAAAGCGCATTTTTGCTTGCAGTTTATCCACACAGGCTCGTCAGCAATGCGCGCCCGCCAAATTCGAGCTCGAAACACGCAGCTCCATGCCTTTGCTATGGAGCTGCGTGTTTCGAGCTCGAATTTGGCGGGCGCGCATTGCTGACGAGCCTGTGCCTTTAAAACCGACAATTAAAAAATAATAAAAATCCACGTCGGCAAGAGGGATGTTTGGACTATCGAAAAAAGCCTAAATGCTGGATTTTCGTCAAGGGGGATTCTTCCTCTTTAAATATTATTAAGTAACGACAAATTCATGCTAAAGCACTTGTCGACTTACAGACTCGGACCAAAGAGCAAGGAAGGCTAGGCTAGTGTTGGTCACGTACACCTTCACGGTCACGTTAGGTTTATATGTCTGTGGTCACGTTAAATCCAAAGGGCGCCCTCTAGGCTGGCTAAAACGGCTGTCGTATGGACGGCATATTTTCAATAATTTCCAAAACAAAATTTTGTATCCGGCTATGAAACGGATAGACTGGTTCCACGTCCTCATATTTACTTCCCCTTCGTATAAATATCCAGGAATTCCTGGAGGTTTATGCAAATTAACGATTGCGAAATTCACTCGTCGTTGAGCTAACTCTAAAAATAGATCATGCATATATTTAATACAACGACCAATCATGCGTGGTTATTGCTCGGCGTGTGCCTGTCCTTGTACAGCGGAAAGCAGCGTAGCGCACATGGACAGGAAGCCAGTCTATGAAACGGACAGATCGGCAGCCGATTTTAAGACTTGCGCAAATTTTTATTGCGCAAGCTGTGCAACAATCTTGGAAAAATTGCGCAAGCTGTACATTTGTTTTTTTGTGAAATATTTGCGCACAGTGTATTTTACTATTATTCTTTTAGAAAACAATATTTAAAAATAAGGATTATAATGACTTGAACTGGTTTGCTCATATCTACTCTCATAGCGATACGCTATACCATACCGCCTTATTTTGTGATGTTTGTAACAGAAAAACTTAACAGAAAATGTTCCCTTTGAGGCTCCTGTGCAAAACAAATGGAGAAACGCGTTGCCATGCAAGTAGCGTGAACCGTTGACAAAGAAGTGAGCGCGTCCGGTCCGCGCGGAAATTGACGTCACACTCTGCCATCGATATAAGTGGGTATACAATCGAATAAAATGCAATATAACTGCATTTTTCACTATGCACTTATTTATTTTATTTAAAATGTTGTCTCTGTATTATAATTGCAACATGTAAATTATGTTTTTGGAAAGAAATACAATTGTTAGAAAAATTCATACCCAAATAAAATTGCGCCCTCTGATCTCCTTTTGTTCCGCCATACTTCTAAAAGGCTAATTCCCAGGCGTTTGTCGTCAATTTGCTCAGAAAAGTTGACTTCTTTGGGAAAACCTAAAAGGTCAGAGGTCTCTGGTTTAAATCCCGATAAGGACCATGTGGTTTTTTTCCCCGTGTTTATTCGTTTGTTTGTTTTTGTTTTTTAATTTGTGTATAATTTTCAGCTCCTGTTGTGCCCTGACATGATTCATGCCTATTTTAATCAGTCCATGTTCATTTCATTTCTAGTTTTATTTGGAGTATGGTGAGGGAACTAGAAACAAATGTTTTCTTGCTTGTTCTTGCCAATCTTGTATATCAATTAAGGTTATAATTTTCTTAAAATAAGTTCAATCACACTTGAAAATTAACTTGAAATAAACTGTACAATAATTCCTTTACACGCATGTAATTATTTGAGTTTCTGCTCGGAGAACGGAATTTCGGGTTGTTATATAGTGTGGAACAATTGGCCGCCCATACCATAGAACATCGCGCGATCTCACGTTTGTTATCAAAAAACGTCGATGTGTGAAGTTGCCGCAAGGAATTACGACTTTTTAAACTTCAACAGTCATTAATTTGTTTCACCAAAATTTTCAGAATGTTTCAGTGATATTGTGGGCCCTTTCAGCTGATAAGAGCGTTCCATTTTATTCGGTTTATAATTAATTAACACAACAATACGCCATCATGTCTTCGATGTTGCGACAAAAAGCGACCAAACTGGTTCAGAGCGTGCAAGGCGGGACGGACCGATGGGTGTCATTGATCAAAAGCACGGCGTTCAGGGTGCTCACCGTTTTGGTGCTTGGAACTCTACAGCTGTGGCTTTCGCTGTTTCTTTATGGCAGTTTCTACTATGCTTATATGCCCACCGTCACGCATATCAGCCCGGTTTTTTTGCAGTTCAGGTTGTCAATTATTTCTTCATCATGATCCTGTTCGTGTTCTTTACGTATTTATTTCATTTTCATGATTTTGGTACATTTTTAGTTTCTTTCATACAAAAGTTTTTCCTTGAGATTCATTAAACTTTTCCCTCCTAATTTTGCGTTTTTATCATTGGTATTTTTTTCGTATACATTGAACAAAGATTTTAAGGAAATTACCTCCTGGAATCAACACATAATGTAATTTTAAGATATACTTCCCACTTGCACTTTTGTCGCAAATGTTGCTTTTCTGTAGAAAAATCACGTTTTCTTCTTCAAAAATTGCCTTCAGTTAGTGCACAAGATAACCATTCACACGTGCGCGCAGCGCCCTCTGTTGTCGCGCTTACGCACAGACTGCTCGCCACGTCATTCTGTGCATTACTTTATGCAGTAATTTTATCATTTATTTATCTCAGAAATGTATGCAACATTTGCGACGGAAGTGTCAGTGGGAAGTATATCTTAGAATTGAATAAGCTATCGATTCCAATATCGATTCAAAATCCGTGTTCAATGTATATGACATACTGGTTTATATAGTATGTCATAACAAGGAAAATCCTGTATGTCCATGCATGGTAATGAACACGTAAAATTGAAAAATGCTTTGCTGCCATTTAAAAATTTACCCACTGTTATTTATAATGATGCATAATTTAGGTCTACTAATTCAAAATGTTTTTAAAGGCACAGACGCGTCAGAAATGCGCGCGCCAAATTCGTGCCACGAAATACGCAGCTCCATGCCTTTGCTACACGGAGCTGCGTATTTCGTGGCTTTAATTAAAAATGCTTTGGTGCCATTGAAAAATTTACCCACTGTTATCAATGCATAATTTAGGCCTACTAATTCATAATGTTTTTAATCATTGTTTATCCATAGCCATTGCAGGGAGTTTGGTCCACATACAGAATGTCCCTTCCCCAACGTTAATACAAGCTTACTCAAGACTGCAGACATGGGGAGTGTAAGTTATAACAATTCATCGTTGTATTAAGCTGTGTGTAAATTAATTAACAATAAAGGGTTTATTGGGATTTGTGAGGATCAACCGGGTAGGCACTTGGAAATTTGTGACGTAATCGCCTGCGCATTGGGTACACTGATACCATTTTGTTCCCCTTATATTTTTAAGCTGCATGACGAAATAAACCACATCAAGTCTATCCTGCGCGAAAATGG
The DNA here is from genome assembly GCA_037783545.1 of Henricia sp. BOLD:AAB3569. Classification (NCBI taxonomy): domain Eukaryota; kingdom Metazoa; phylum Echinodermata; class Asteroidea; order Spinulosida; family Echinasteridae; genus Henricia; species Henricia sp. BOLD:AAB3569. The sequence continues at coordinate 1,177,526 of JBBELK010000284.1, forward strand.
CTACCCCGAATCTGTCATAAGCAAGCAAGTATCCCTCTCGCTCGCAAACCGCTCTAAACCGCGACCTCACAGACCGAACAAATGTCCTGTGTACCTCAAAGTACCGTGGATAGGAACAGTTTCATAAACGTTCGAGCAACAAGTGACAAAAGCCGTGACGCGCGCCTACTACACCGTTCAGCCACGTGTAATATTCACTGCGTGCAAGTTACTTCCGGCAGTCTGTAAAGACGTACTACCTACCACACAATTTAACAATGTTTTTTATGAGTTACGGTGCCGATGTGAAGCTTGGTACGTAGGACGTACGTCTCAAAGACTGGCGGATCGCATTAAACAGCATGTTCCATCCTCCATCCGCAGCAACTTGCCTGCTTCCCACAAACAGCCGTCGCGTGTCTGCAAGAACGATCGCAAAGCTGCCACACAGCCCAAATGCACATCTACTATAGGACAACACTTGCTTGATCAGCCCGTGTACTCGGAACAATACAGCAAACAGCAGTTCACGGTACTGGCCAAAGCACGCAGTATCATGCATCTCCACATGCTCGAAGCTACGTATATCCACTTCACTAAACCTGTGTTATGTCGCCAGAAAGAATTTGTCCACAAGCTACATGTAGTCTAACGGCGCATGAGCAGTAGTGTACTCCCTGCTGTTGCCAGCTAACCAATCAGCGCGTAGCATTCTAATCACGTCATCACCGCTCTTCGGCCTTATATTTACATCGATAGCGTACCCACGCCATTTCTTGCGTTTTGCTCTGATGAGTGCAAGTCGAAAAGCTTTAGCATGTCTTTGTCGTTACTTAATTATATTTTCCGATTTTGCAGTACCAAACACTTATTTTTTAATACCATTCAGTTTCACAACGCATTCTTGCCATGTGTGAAGTTGTGCACCATAAAAAATAAGCTCTAAAACATCACAACATTGTTCAATTCAAACTTTTTAAATACTAGATACTCGAAATAAAACATACTTTCCGAAGATATGCATTTTTAAAACAATTTTTAAAAATTTATATTGGGGCGCAGCAAGATGTTTGTTTAATAGTGAGATTTCTGGTCCAAAAAATGCAGTTCGTGTTGCCAGACAGACTTGTGAAATCGCCGACAGTTTGGGGAAATTATTGTTTGTGTTAGTGCAAAATTTCATTGAAGAAAACATTTAATTTTGTTGTTGTTTTTAGTCCACAAAAATGATTAACGGCTTGTTTTTGCAATGGCTCGATTAACGGCTCAGTTTTGGAGTGCGCTATCTTTATTCCAGACGTTGCGCGCCCTCACGTGTGCTACGTACTCCTGCTGCATTTAGCCTTTCGTGACAAAGCTTTAGTTTAGCGCAAAATGAGACAGCGTGTTGAAGTAAGACTGATCAGACTTGAAGAATTCATCGCTGGCGCTGTGGGGGCGCTTCACACTGAATTGCATTTTTTGAGCTCTTTTACATACATGGTTTTACTTAAAAATGCAAATCCCGGCTACTGCTTGCTTAATTTACGCGATGAATGTAGTTTTGGAATTTACGGGAAACAGTCTGAATTGTAAAGTGACATTTTTAATCAAAATCAAATTTTTTATTTTTCCCCCCAAGTCCCTACAACTAGGGCTTGGATTTCTCGACAATGGGAATAGATTGCTGTACCTCTAACCATTTTTGCTGAGGTCCTCTTCCAGTGTTATTGAATAATATTTGTTGAGATTGATCTTTTTTTTTTATTGTAATTGTTCTATCAGCTGTTGATGCGTGGCCAAAAATACAGAATTCATCTGGATCTGGAAATGCCGCGATCGCCAGTCAATGAAAATCAAGGTTAGTGAGGTTTATGGAACATTTTTGTAAAACTTCAGGACTAGAGACCATAACACATTATTAGGAGATTAGGACACTGTTAGTCCCAGCTGAATTTAAATGGAAATGGAAGGAAAAATTTCCTGCTAAAACTGTAAAGTCATTTGACTACTGGCCCTTGTTCTTGTCCCTAGTTTCTATGGCATGAGTGACTAGGAGCATTGCTACATATTATGTTCTCCTCGGGATGGGCATCTTGGGATCTCAGGGAATTTCCACTATGCGAAGCGACGTTACAATACCCTGAGGAAATCCACGCAAATCTGTGGAGTAACACGGCTGTTGCGTCTAGCAAACACACACCCGAGGCATTTTTATGTAGTTTAATCAATTTGGTCATGTTATGTCGAAAACAAACAATTGCTATACTTTCTAGAAATTGTATTGGGTTCTGTTCCTTACGACTGTCCCATTCCTACTAACATTCCTGGCGACAATCTTATTTACTCCGCAGCTTTTCAAATTAAAAACAGGGATGTATGCTGACGAATTAAATAGAACGGATTCCCCAGTATGCTTTAAATAGTAGCCAATCGCTGACGCGGACAACGGCCAGCATTACCGAGTACATGTAGCACACTGCATGCACGGTACTTACAATCTGCGTGCGTTACATTTGAATGCCTGCAATGCACTGCCAAGTTTCCGGATTGGTCCAGAAGAGGCGACAAGATTTCTGTCGCTTGTTCCCCAGCGAAATGGGGCCGGTTTCAACAGGGCCTCGGTACGCACGATCGGGGAGTGCGTTAAAGGGGTACTGTTTTAAGAGGATGCTGGATGGGATGCCAGTCCATCGCAGGCTTACCCCCAGCAGTTAGTTGGGGTCCCCCAATGCAACAGGTCGTTAGTGTCCATAGCATGGAGTGAGGAGCATTGCTACTCCCCCTGGATGGGATTCCAGTTCACTTCAGGTTTACATGTACATGCAGTTGGGTTTTCCCAATCGCTTCCCATTTCTAAACATGGGTGGAAATAAGCAGTACGGAGTAATACTAGTTTCGGCCTCCTGGTATACAGGACGCAAACAAATTTTTACTAACTCATTTACTTTGTCCGCAGGTATATTCATGGTTAAGCTGGATTTGTATGCCACCGGTGGTGAAATTGTTTCTTCGTCTTCCCGACCAGTAAGTTTGACAACAAACTACATTTATTTATCAATTTCCAGTCCCTTTGTTAAAATCCTCCGAAGAAATTCTTTGTTCCTCACAATTCTTTGTTCTTCCCAACATAACTTCATTTACTTTTGAAAACCATAATGATAAAACATTGTCATATTGTCCTTATCTGGATGTGAACCCGAGACCTCTGATGTCTTATGCAAGCATTCCACTAGCTAACCCATGGGTCACTTTTATGTGGCAGCTTGCGAAATAAAACCACAAAATATTTTTTACTTTGCCCACTTGCTCGTCCATAAAAAAGATGATAGTGGAAATGTTTTGTATAAAGGAATGCCCATAAAAGTTTAAATTAACCTTTTAAGGGCCCAAAATTGCCACTCATCCAAGTTGCCAGCTTTTTCAAACAAGATGTCGGCGTAGTATGCAGGAGGTCGTAGGTTCGAGTCCCGCCTGAGCACGCTATGAGGTTTTTAGCATGTTCTCAGGAAACACACTTTAGTATAGTGCATGCCGCGTCGTGAAAAGGCAAAATTACTTCCACTTAACATCGTTTGGACCGACGCAATAGTTCTTTACTTCAAGATTTTCAGTAGTCCAAAAAAATCCCAACAGTGGGAAGTTATAAGGCAAAATGTGTGATTTTGTTTTCAAAATTGTTCCCATCTGTGATTTTGTGTGTGAATCATTACATGTATCTTTCGAATGCTAGTATTACTTGGGCAAACTTCAATATTTCAAGTTGAAAGGTGTACTGTAAGTTAGGACATTGAGTAAACAGCTTTTGAATTTTCAATTTAATACCAACAGAAATTTGTCCTTGCAAATTTGTTATAGATTGAAATTATTCTAACATGCACTTGTCAGACATACACATGTACTGTTACCCTCATTGTGAATGCATGGAATGTCTGCAGGATGAATTATTACATTCACTGGTAGTTTGCAAAAGTAAACTAAGGTTTTTGCATTAGGGTAAAGGTGTTCAAATATTTCATTAAGCAGTTCACAGGAGTTCAAATGTTTTATTGTTTTGTTAAAAAGAACTTAGCATTTGTGGAAATATGCTGGTAGTTTTACTTTTTCCCCCCAAAATGAAATCGAATAATCAAACAACAGAATCAGCTTTCTACTAAAAGCTACTTTATATTTGATGAAATTGTTTGCTTAGAGCAAAAATCATTTGATCTTGATGAAAAGTCCAATTTTTATTTTCGCTTCCAGGCGATGATGCACTACCAGTCCAACCTTCTAAAAACTGCACAGATACTGTTCTTCATGCCGCTGCTACTGACGGGCTACAGTGAGGAAAAACAGACAATTGTTGTCAGCTTAATGGAAAACTTTTATGATAACCCAGTGAGTGTAATACTTTTTTTTTCTTGAAAAAGAAAATAGTAATTATTTTCTGTTCTTATATAGCGCATTTCACACACCGTCTCAATGCGCTTGATTACTCCAGGTCAATGGGCTCAGTAATATCATTCCTTAATAATGGTGGATTCGTATATAGTGCACATGTCCACCCTGCGGGGTGCTCCTGGCGCTGTTGCCATTATTGGCACTGCCATCAGGAAATCACCAGAACCATTTCGCTTCAACTAGGTGGCTTCTTGCCAGGCACTCAAGAATGTGGCATTCCCCGTAACAGCTCCCCAAATGTCACTTGAGTTGACGAGGCAATTGAGAGTAAGTGCCATGCCCAGGGACACAGACACGTTGGTCATAGAGGGGCTTGAACCCACAACCTCTGATTGGGAGTCCCGCTTCATACCCACTAGACCACACGCGCTCCATGGAGAGCATGCACGCAATTCTGAGCAGCTTACGTGCATAGAGACTAATCAAACACGTCAGTGTTCAGTGTGCAGGTACCCATTTTCTCCTGGGTCGAAAGAGGCAATTTGTGGCAAAGTGCCTTGCCCAAAGGCATGTGTACCATGGCCATGGACGGGCTGGTATGGGATTTGAACCCAAAACCTGTGGATTAACCAAATTCTCGGATTCAGTGCGCTTGCACAGTGTAGTCAACAGATTCGCTCTCGGAACAGGCAGCATACATTATAAATGAGTTGATACATGTACATATGTGGTTGGAAGATATAGTTTCACAAACAAAGGTGTCCAAAATACAAATGCCAAGATGCTGTAATGTTTCTTTTTGTATATAGACAGCAATCATGACAGCAGAACCTAAACTCTTTTCCCCTCTACTTTTCTTAGTTTATTCATCAAAATTTCTAAAATTTAACCACCACCCTTAATCCTCTTCCCAAAATTCATCTTCAACCTATCAAATAACTCCAACATCGTGACTGTTGCTCCATTAGCATTAGGCTTTTCAAAGCAACAACCATTTCACCAGATGAGATGCAACATTAATTTTTTTCTACAACTTTTCCACAACAAACACAATTACCTGTCACTTTTCTGAGGAAGTAAATATTGAAATCAAAATACCTGAAAAGGGATTTTTCAGTGCTACGCTGTTATGAAGCTGTTATGTAAAACCTTTTTGTGCAACTTAATGGCATAGGCTCGTCAGCAATGCACGCGCGCCAAATTCGTGCCACGAAATACGCAGCTCCATAGCAAAGGCATGAGCTGCGTATTTCGTGGCACGAATTTGGTGTGCGCGCATTGCTGACCAGCCTGTGCCTTTAATTCTATTTTATTTAATTTACCAAACCAATAACAGTTTCAATGCCAACTGAAGAAAATGCTCAGTTTCGGACATGTGATAAAAACCACACACAAATACGTTTATAAGGAAAGGTTACAGGATCAAGCAGGGACCTAGATATTGGCTCCAATGGGGTTCGAACCAAGGCCACAAAAGGCAAGGAAAGTACCACTACGTCAACCTTTTTTAGAGCATGTCACAAGTATTGCATTCTTTAAGTACTATTTTCTTGTCAATCTGTTTTCCAGTATAAACCAGTGGTTGGAGCCCACATTGAGCTTCAGGCCAGACAACTTCACATTTACTCGTCCGTCCTCAGGATTCAAGCTTACTTTACCGGTCTCAGGTAAGCAACAAATTTGCACCAATTGTTCTTGTCAAGGGCTGTTATGTACAAAAAAACAAAACATTTACGCTACAAAATGTGGACAAATGTCCATGAGTTTGGGAAATCTGGATGCAGTGAAAAACAACTTAGCTCCTCCGGGATTCGAACTGTGGACCTTCTGCTTAATGTGGAGACGCCCTACCAATTGAGCTATCAATGATACTGGTACATGTACACTGAACAAAATTATAAACGCCCCATGTGACACTTTGAAACTTTTACTAGCCTTAGGGGTTGCAAAATATATTAAATCATACAAAATTCATTTTGTTGTTCAATATGCTACAGATTACTGTCAGTTAGAATATCCAATTTGTACAATTATAAGACAATATCAGCTCATTTAGGGTCGCCCATTTCATGTTACATAAATAATTTACATGGGGCGTTTATATTTTTGCTCAGTGTAGTTTCAAAACATCAAAATGTTTCATCGAGACCTCCATTTACCTCAAACTCTGGATACCTTTTCAGCCATTCCCTTGTTTTGACTTAACGAGATTTTACTGTACTACGTAATAATTGGGGCAAGCCGGGCAGGGGTTTGGGTTGTATCTTAAGTGATTTCTGGGATGAGTGGTTATCTCATTGAAGGGTTTATCCCTGTATAGGGCTTGTTAAGCTCACGTGATAGCACATCCCAATCAGTGAGGAACAACTGCAGTACTGTGTTTCGAGACCTCCAGTTGGCTTCATTGGTAGGGTCATATTTCTTGTGCTTGTTGGATGGAAATAATGTATCAGTTGCACCTGTTTAGCAAAATGTCTTGTTTCTTGAGTGTAACTCTCCTAATGAGGGCAATCTCTGCATATGTGTAAATGTGTGCTCACTGCTGCCAGAACAGAGGTTGGGCCGCACAGCAAGGGGTCCACCATTTTAAAACCAAAATTACCATTTGAAAACGCTCACCCTGCATTACTGTGATATTTTGCAGGTATCTGATGTACCAGTGGCCGCTCAGCACCGCCGTAGTCTTCGTCTCCACATTCTTTCTCTTCCTCTCTCTCATCTCCGTGGTTTCATGGCAGCAGTGTGCCAGGGCATTCTCCTCCAGCCCGCAGGAGGAGATCGTGGTGCGCATTGAAGACGTGCATTCAATGTCGTACCAGGAGCGTCGTAAGGTGGTCAAAAAGCGCATGGCATCAGAACGGGCAGGTAACCTACTGACTAAGGTTTTATGTTTAACCCTTTGATGCACAAATTGTTTTGGGCGGTTGCTAATGACCGCCCTATGCACTAAAGGGTTATTTCAGTAATCGGTTTGCAGTTCTTTCAAGTGCCAGTTAAAGGAGCATGTCCAGATCACATTTTTGATCCCGATCCCCCTCCCCCATTTTCCCCATTTTCTCATTATCATTCTGAAATTTCGTGCTCTCAATCTGTATATTTTCGTCAAAAAACCACCGATGTTTTGTAAACATAAAACAGTGGAGTGATCACACCAACCTTTTTGCTTCCACATTGAAATTGGAGATTGCACATTTCCTGTTTTTGTCCATGAATAGTATTTTGGGGAAGTATTTTATAGGATTGTTAGGTTAGAACGAAATCCATAAACTGGAAAAATCTAAACAAGCTCTTTTAAACGGTTAACCCTACAGCCGACACCTTTATAAAGGGTGTCGCCGGTGTTTATGGATGTATGTGCATCTTTCCACAGTAAAGGGTGCATTTTGGCAACACAGACCATATTTTTAAGGAAATACCTTTGTCTGGTCTCAAAATAAAAGAAATAAGTTTAACTTGTTCTGAAGAGATAACCCAGGCCGAAAAAGGGTAACAAATATTGTGACAACATGCCTTTCTAAAAACCCTGTGTACAAATTTCCAATATACGCTTGTAACAGGGACGGACACTTGTGTTTAATTTTTTAGGCCGTCCCGGTTACGAGCGTATATTGGAAATTTGTACACGGGTTTTTTAGAAAGGCATGTTGTCACACTATTTGTAACCCTTTGTGGGCCTAAGTTTTCTTTTCAGAACAACTGGAACTTATTTCTTCTATTTTGAGACCAGACTTGTCAAGGTATTTTCTCGAAAATAGGGTCTGTGTTGCCAAAATGCCACACTCACCACACTGGGTCCCTAAAAATATCTTTGTCTCGGCGTAGCGCCACTATAAGTTCAAGTTATAAGTGCCCGTTGCTGCTATTAAGGGAAACTCAATCTCTCATCTACCACCTTTCTGTTACTGGATATGCTGGTCTCACTATGCTTGATGTTTCAAAGAAAAACAATTGATTGCTGAACTCCTGGTTTTCATGAAAATGAAAAGTAAGATTCGAATAGGTTTAGGCTCACTTCGCTGGCAATGTTTGTCGTGAACCCTATCCCATGAGCCCTTGCGAATGCACAGATATTATTGCTTTTTATGCCTATTTGAATCCGCCCATTCTAATTTACATTTCTACAACATTCACAGCACTGTTAAAGAACCGTCCCAAAAATGTGATTGTGGTGGGCCAGGAGAGCACGATTCCGGACGACCAAGATTCTCAGAGCTCTGGTATTAGCAGCGTGGACGCCACTGATGAACAGGCCTCCGCACTTATAGAAACCATCAAGGCATCGCATAGGGACAGATTGTCTGACGGGGGTTCGGAAGTCATGACTGGGAGAGAACGCGATGACAATGACGACGGAAGAGTCTCGTCAACGTCAGACGCAAAAGTTGGCAAGTCACAGTTGGAGGAATTGGCTGCAGAAAATCAAGGTAGTATTGACGAGATAGAAAATGGAGAAAAGGTAGATCAAGATTCTGAAAGTGAAGAAGATTTTGAGGATCAGTGTGAAATTTTTGAGGAAGCAGTTAACGGGCCTATTGTTCTTGACGGAGAAGAATTAAGGAAGCGCAAAAAAGAGCCGACAGAACTCTGAGAATTTTTTGTAGACTTCCAAAAGATCTAAATCCCAAATCGAGAGTGACTTCATGTTTTCATTTTTATATAGAATTTATAAATTTGGCATGCAGAACCATTTTAGAAGAAAAATTAGCATCCGTGTCTCTTGGGGGGAAGATGAATTTAAGCAACAACACTGGAGGTAATTTTTCACAAACATGGTTTTAGATGCCAAAAACCAAGCTTATGGATTCCAGGAAAATGACCTGACTGAGGGACACTTTCCTGAATGTGGCACTCTAGGGCTCTAGTTTTCATTTTAAGTTTTTGTTTTTAAGTGATGGAAACCGTCCGCAATGTTAAGATTGACTTACTGTAGTAGCGATGATTAAGTGGGATTTTAAAGGATTTTTTACAGGCACTGTCTGTATGCACTGTCTATGCATGCACGTACTCCTGATTGGCGAGACAGATGTTTCTATACTTTTTGTAGAAAGTACATCCACCTGCAGTGCGAAAATGCAAGGCTGTTTCGATTGTTGTTTTTAATTTCACTCCTTGGGTATAATTTATTACCTGGGCAATCAAGGTTTCGAATGGGCGGTAACATTTTGGACAGGCGCTTAGCTCTTTCGAGTGAATTTGATTGGGTGCTGTACCTGAGCAATTAGTGGAGGACACAGAATTCCATGTGAAGTGTTACTCCGATCCGTTAGCGGAAAGTCAACCAATAAACTTGATCTTGCCCTTTTACTTTTTAATCCATTTGATCACCCAAAAGTCACAATAATAGTCTGCTAATGAGAAAGATATTCAATGTTTATTTTTTTTATTTTAAATTGAACAAAGAAAGTTTGAATTTTGATTTAGACCTTTTCCCCACAATCCCACTTTTTTCTCAATTTTCCTGAAACTTTTGTAATCCATGGCTGTTTGAGTTTGTTTTACATGTTTCCTGTTGTAAGCCATGACAAAACTGGGGGTAGAAACTGCAGCAATTTGCCACAAGTCCAACTTGAAGTCTTATGTTTTTTCTTAACTTTTCCCTTCTGTCTTCCTTACGTGATGCACTCCGAACAGCGCCCTCTGTCTGTGATTTATTGCAATGAAATCTTCAAAGTTGAAAAAGGCCATCTTTTATTGATTTTACATTCAAACGAACAATAGTATGTCTTGCTGAACAAGTAATCCGTCATTATGAAGCAAAGCTTAGGCACAAAGTTGTTCAGGATGTCACAGGCCCTTTAAAGATTTTATAACCAAAAATATATCGATTGCATTCTTGATACTATGTGTACTTGTATAATGAACATTCATGAAATGGAGTTTGTTTTACATCTAAACCATAATGCAGCTTCAACGTTTTAACATGTTTAAAGTGTAGTGTGGAGTACATTGTACCCTAGACACATGAACTTGCAACCGCCTCACAGAATCCAAGGATTGCAGGCCAGGAAGTACATTTGGCAAAACAAGACCATACTTTCATACAAATGTGTTTATCTTGTCTCATAAAAGTAAAATAGGCCGTTCTCAGAAGATAATGTAAACCCAGAAGGGCAACAAATAGTGTGCCAACATGCAACTTATGTAAAATAAAACCAGACGGACACTGACATTTTTGTCTATCCGGGTTACATGCATTATATGCAACCTACTCTACGAAAATTAGTCGGATGCTGCACAACCTGGGCCGAGTTTTTGCGAGCAGGCCCTGTAGATGATCTGTTTTTGAGTAATTCTGGGAACAAGACCATTATAAATCCAAAACCCTATCTGAAGATGTTTCAGCTCCGTCAAATGTACCACGTTTTCCAAAAACATGAAAATCCATGTGCGTTTTGCCGGAGCTTGACGAGGAATTTCAAAATAATTGTTTGTGACTTATTCTAAATTGGTCTCTTCGTTCCCAGTCGGTCGCGTACATACGTACGTACATGTATGCACTCTGTAACTCGCGTCATACTGGTTGTGTGCGCGCGCGACCAGTCTAGTGTACATGCACATTGTAACCTACATGTACCTACGGAAAGCGTGCAAAGCCTGAATCGTGGAGCCTGTACACAGCGCCCATTTCATGATCAACCCACCCAGGGCGGGCTTCTAAGTAAATGGTTTGCAAAAGATTTAAATATAATTTGTTATCTTCATTGATTATTTTCTGATAACATTTTATCATCTCGGGCGGAAACATTGTTGCTACATGTGTACCAATTACTTTGAAGAAGGTTTTCCTAGTGAACTCTTTGATTTACATTTTAGATCATTGCAAATGATACAGTGGGCCTTTAACTAGAAATCATCTCATAAAAAATAAAAAAATTCAATTCTTTTTATATTTTTATGGATCCACCACTGATTTCTACATGTGGGCTGTGCAACATCCTACTCATTTTCATAGAGCTGCAGTCGATTTCACGAAACATTGCGCAGCTTACGCAACTTTTAACAAATGGCGCAAGCCCCATAGCTTGCGTGTTATCTTCGGAAGAATGTTGCACAACTTACGCAATAAAATGTTGTGCAAGTGGGCTTATGCAACTGCCTAAGTTTCGTGAAATCGGCTGCAGGTCACCTAAAGATGTTTATGGGACGGTTTTAAAAAGGTACATGTATGTTGTCATCCTATTTGTTAAACTGTTGGCATTCAAGTTATGTCCCTCGAACAACTTGAATTGTTTTCTTTTATTTTGAGATAAGATAAAAATTTTAAAATTACAGTCTTGGTTGTCAAATATACCCATTTACCAGTCATACCATGGTACTTTTACTCCTGAGCACAGTGCTTTTAAAACCACAATTGCTCCATCCTTGGATGTAAAAGATATGTACATGTACGGTTTGTTGTGTAATGCACTTAAAAGAAAACGACCTACATGTATACATACAGTAGCATACACATCGTTATTGTACTACGTACGCTCGCCATTCAAGTTTTCACATTTTTGTTACGGTATAGTACATCTACCATTCTCTATCTTTGTTTGGTTTATGTTGTTCAGACGTACATGTGATTTTGGGGCTAGTTGGGTCATTTTCTTGAATTCTGTGACCATGTCCCTTTCTCTATATTTTTCTTTGCTTTTTGGCGTCCAGAGCCCTTTTGGCCCTTTATTTTAGTTGTGACGTAGTAGGTATTTTTTTCCCACAAAAATGGCTATCGTTGTCTAATTCAAATTTTTAAAAAAGAAATTGGGGGAAAAACACGGTTGAATGTTTCGAGTAAAATGACTCCACTAGGTGGTGGTGTTGAAGCGATAATGTACATGTAATTGAACAGCATGCATGGTGAGTTTCCTTGCTCTATGGTGAAATGACCATTTTTATCTGGAGTACAAGTAGATGGTACTTCTCAGTCATTTTGATTTGAGGCATCCAAGTCAAAGTGGGCGGGGAAAAAACGGCTAAATTCATATAGCTTAAGCATACTTTTGCATGAAGTGTGAAATTTTAAAGTCAGCTCCCTTAAACTATATTGAAACAAAAATGAAAAAGCAACTGTGATTTTCAAATCAGGATTGCCTAGTAATGCATGTCACCTTGTTTTGTCTGTATTGTATAAGTTTAACACTCTAAATATTACTGTTGATTTTTACAAGAAATATTTTAAACGGGTCTTTCATGTATCTGTTTATTACCTTGTTTTGTAATTTTTTCTTTTTGCACTGAACATTTGAATGTCTTTTAGTCAGTTTAAGCAGCTGATTTTTAAGTACTTTATTTCTTCCAAGCACCTGAGTTTTAAATTAGTGTTCATTAAATTATCTTTCATTTTGCAGTATTACATGTATGTTAATTAAAATTTAACACTGAATAATTTTAGTGGGTTCTGAAGGATTAAGCATTCTTGCAAAGTTTAGCCTTTCATTTTCCAGGTTACCGAACTACATGTATAGTATACATAATTGTTACCATGTCGGCAGTTAAAATAGTCAGTCGGTTTTGACATACTTTATGATGTTACTTACCCTAATTGAAGATTGTCTAAATAAACTGATAATTTTACGGAAAGTCACCTTCCAATTAGTTCTTGTTTTGAGCATCTCCCGATTTTCGTCGAGTAAAAGTGACTGTATTCAGAAAAGGCAAAGAAACGGAACGTTACCTGTGAGAACATTTTGAAACGTTTGAAAATTAGTAATAAACAGGAACTAACAGGAAGATGTCTTTTCACATAAGTATCAGTTTTAGTTCGTTATGGTATTCATTTATCAGAATTCTAAACAGCATTAATCATGCTATATGTATGTGGCAGATTGGTGAATTGGTCTATTCTACACTGAGACCCAATGCACTTAGACACGCACCGTCTTGTCAAGCTGCTGTTGACAGCAGTCAGGTCTCGAACTTCACGACGACATCAATCTTTTCTTGGTTCTTTTAACCACAAAGCCCCTGGATATGACAGTAAAAGCTTCTGTTCATATCAACTTCATTGCTTGAAATCCACTTTTAAAAAAAAACCGAAAAAAAGAAAGCAGCGTCACCAAATAATTTTGGGATGCTAAACATACTCCTCTTTTTTTTTTGGCCAAAAGCAGTCAAGCATTCCCCAGTGTTTTGCAATCAAATGAATGGGTACATGTATTTAAGCCAACCAGCTAATGTTTGTACTTATTATGAGCCCTATTAGATAGACATCATCTCCCGGGGCATACCTGGTTAAACATGGTATGCTTACATTGTTGACCAGTTTCAAAACAAACATTTCCCTACAAGATTGATGGCAGCTATCCATTACCATACCCCAATCCACATACATTTGAACCTGGGCCAAAGCGAGGAAAGGTACCACTACACCAACCCGATTCTAATGTGTTGACCAGATACTCAATTAACAGGTGCTAAAAACAAGCCTTAATTTGTATAGTAGATGTAAATAGACTGCAAAGTATTATATTGGTGCTGTGGAAATATTTACATGTGATTTTTATAAAGTCGGTTCAAAGGACTATAAAATTATCGACTACCGGTATATAATTGTTTTGTGTTTTTGAAAATGTTTTCCTGGAGGGAGGTATCTAACAGAAGCAAAATTGGACAATCTACCAGTCTGTTGAGCACCGTTTTACAATAACATTTCTTTAATATATAGAATATTCTTTTGGTATTTTAGTCAATAGTTTGCAGCAGCTTTATTGGTATTCCCTACTTTTGTTTGCATTATTTGCAATACCTGCCATCAGAGACGATTATAGCACTGTTTTGATGGTAGCCTTTGTTCAAGGCCTCGCATCTGGTGGTGTTGCGCAGCAGAACGAGAGTGCCACCATGCGACGAGGACGGTAGCAAAATTCCAGCAGCCGATTTGACGAAAAATTTTGTAGTTTGCGCAAATTTTGAAAATGGCATTAGGCTTGCGTGTAATTATCACAGGAAAAGTTGTGCAAGTGACCTACGCAGTGTGTAAGGATTCATGAAATCGGCTGCAGGTCGCCAAAGGCATCCCAGCTCCCCCCGTCCTCGTGACACCACCATTTCAAATTCAAATTTCAAATTGTCATCGCAAATTAGGGTCTTTAAAGGCTCGTCAGCAATGTGCGTGCCAAATTCGTGCCACGAAATACGCAGCTCCAGACCTTTGCTATGCACGAATTTGGCGCGCATTGCAGACAAGCCTATGCCTTTAAGTGCTTTCTTTTGTGATAACATTTGCAAATGAAAAGACATGTGACGTAATACAATGGCTTAGCATCTGAAACGAGGCTGGCGGTGCTAATTTGGAATTTGTCAATAGGCCGTATTCCTGAACGTGGAGGGCGCTGTCAAGTGGTCCGCGCCCATCGTGCGTTATGTTTGAACACAAAACGCACTACGCGCACACGCCTTCTAAACGTTTATTTTGAATGGAAATCTGTGCGCGCGACACAGGTCTGCGCGCTCCGCGTACGCGACTTTTCCCCACGTACGTATGCACGTACCCCCACTTTTCTACAGTCGTCTATGGACATTTCCCCCCAAATCACCTTGTTCGAGCGCCCTCACGCGTTCAGGAATACGGTCTATTGCTTTAACCAAAAGTACGATTCACAAAATATCAGAAGTTAGAGAAACTTTTGTTGTTGTAAAGCTACGAATGCTTGGGTTTGTATTGTAAATACAACCGATATTAAAAATGTACAAATAAAGAAATTAACTCATATTTTCTAAATCTAGAGTGTGTGTATATTTGAAGGGAATAAACATCCATAACTTATCTTACGGTGTTGCCTTTATGTCATTGTGTATTTTGAGGAAAGTTGTATAACCCCTTGGCTGTGTGGTTATTTACTAATACTATCTTAGTCCATTGGTAATCAGAATCCATGTAAACTCACTGACGGCAAAAACACAGGAATTTGTACGCATTACACATGCTAATCAATAAGCATCTGGGCATTTCCATGGTTAGTAGTTACATTTTTAGCATATCAACATGCAAGCCTGTCAGTTTTCCATTTTGGTACCATCAATGCATCTTACTAATGACTATCGGATAGTAATAACTAAAATAATTTAGGCCCAGTTTGTGAATAGTAATAACAAATTTAATCTCGGTTAGCAATGTTACAAAAATAGGAAAAATGCATGTCTTCAAACAAAAAGTTAAATAACTATTTTTCCCGTATTAGGACGACCGTTTTGGGTAGAGTGCTTACAGAGACCACTAAAACCACAAAATTGTCGGAAAGAAACTCATGAATTGACACCCATTTTCTCGACCTTATTCTCTGAAAAAAAGTTTTGCGACCTAGACGAAAATGGTTAAGAACCTAATAAAGATGGTTTTTGAAGCACTTGGCGTTAGGACGACCGGCTATCGGTCGCCCTAATGCCGTCGGTCATGCTAATATGCCGTTTTTACCCATAACCGGTCGACCTAAATGCAAAAGAGTATGTTGTTCTCAGATTGGATACAACCCATATTTCTTTCATTGAATGTGTTTTTGTGTATGACAAGTCACAGCTACTTTCACCAGTTAATTTAAAGAACTATTGAAAAATCATGGTTACATGTAGTAACGTTACAGCTGTCCCACGCCTACAGAATTTGACATTTCCCAAATGAAAATGAATTTGTAGTACATTTTTCGAAAATTAATTCGACACTAAATGTTGCATACGCTAACATTTAGTCATTTTTTACACAAATATATAATTCAAAATTTTGTGGAAATGTCCACCTCTTCATGGAATTGCCCATCTATACAATATGCACCTCGGACCTATTTCCATGCTGCCCTCTACTTCCTGCAGAGCATACAGCCCTGGATGCCTGTTAAGCACCCATCATGCACAAATCAAACAACACCCTCAGTGTTTCCCCCAGAAAATTGTTAAAGCGTAGTGGTAAAATATATTCGAGATGACATACGTTGTCTGTTCACCTTCGCCATCTAATACTTTGATACTGCCATGATACAAACAGTGGATTTCTGGAGAGTTTACACTTCGTTCATTGTACATTTATCAGTTTCATTGTCTTTTTGTATCCATTTTAATCTCTGAGAGCTCAGAAAGCAATATTTTACAAGAATATTGTTGGTAGCTCTGCTGTGGAAGGGTAGTGGCTGATTGCTTAAGAGTAGTGGCACCACTACTCTATAACGCTTTGGGGGGAAACCCTGACCCTACACAGGTATCCATTTTCTCCTGGGCGGAGAGAGGCAATTAATGGCAAAGACCCTTACCTAAGGACACACCATGACACAGTCGGGATTCAAACCCCCAACCTGTAGAATTACATGTAAACAAGCTTCGATCACAATTCACAAGACAGCTCGGCCACAAACCTTGACAATAAGAACACTGTTTACACCTCAATCTGCTTATAACAACACTTGTAGGTCCAAATCCTTTATTCTGCATTCATAAAAACGCATCCTCATTGGCTGAGAACGCATCACGTGGCCGGTTTTAAACAAATAATAACTAGTGTTTAAAACTAGCTGGCTCGCGTTTCTGCCTGCGCCCTTGTAAGCATATGGAACTGGCACACGCACACAGAAACTGCACGCTCCCGACAGCAAAATTTGTACTGTGCATGCGACATCTACCTGGTCGTCTGCGTGCGCGTACACAACACGTCTGCATTATACACGTAACGCGCGCGATCGACGTACAGCTAGCAGTTTGAACTTACAAACAACAAAATGAAGCCTTCGGCTTGGGCCATCATCAGCGTCCAGGCCCCTATCTGGTTTTAAACGTATGTTTAAGACCATTCAAACCCACTTTTAATCCCTAATTGTATTCATTCCTGATAATACAAGGCTCCTGATAGTCTGAAAAATCCAATGACCTCTAAATAATGAGGTATGACTGTACTCCAATAGTCTTGATTACTTTCGTCATCCAAGCTTGAACACCAGTAAAGTTCAATCATAAACTGTTTTCCCAGGGAAGAGTATTGTGAACAGTTGATGATGCCTCGTAGTATCGCTCAGTAGTATTTGTTCTTTGCCTTGGAGTGATGCCTGGACATGAGTGAGATTAGATGGATGCAGCCAAGTGGTAGTGCAGCAGTATGGCCAAGTATTGCACCAGCCGCACATGGAATAGGCCATACCTAGGGGAAAAGGACAGGGAAAATGAAGATGTTGCACCCCAACTCCCCACCCGTCCAAACTATTGAATGATCCCAACTATACCTCAGACAGTTGGGAACCGTCCGAGGTTTAGTTGTACCTCAGACGGTTCCCAACCACACTTAAGCTTAGTTCAAACTTCACACAAAAGCGAAAATAAATAATTATGAACTTGACGTCATGCCAGGGGTTTTTGCACCACAAATGCGTAGAAAGTTGAAGCAGTTTCAACTTGCACAAATGTTCGCCACAAAAACGTTTGTGAGATTTACATCACATTCGCACTTACTTTTGCATGAAGCATGAACTGGGGAAAAAAAAATTGCTTAATCAAAAATTTGTTTGCTTTATAATGATGGGTCAGCAGTCAAAATCTTATGTGATTTGTACTACATATGACTGGTGTTCTGCTATTCTTGCGAAGAACACAAGTTGACATACAATTTTGACTATTTTTTTTATAAAGCAAACAAATTTTTGATTAAAGGCACAGGCTCGTCAGCAATGCGCGCCCGCCAAATTCGTGCTCGAAACACGCAGCTCTATGCCTTTGCTATGGAGCTGCGTATTGCGTAGCACACATTTGGCGGGCGCGCATTGCTGACGAGCCTGTGCCTTTAAGCAAATTTTTGATTTATCTGCTTTATGAAATTGGTCCCTGGCCTTAGGGACAGGTTTCAATCTGAACTCTACTTGAGAAAAAAATTGGACAAGTATGACAAACCTGCCAGGGTCTATCCCAATCCAGGGGTATGGTGAATGCTCCTAACCATGCTCCAATAAGACTTGCTACAGCAGTGTATTGAATGCAGGTCTCAAGTCCTGGCTGGGGTCTGCAACAAGGATCACACATATCAACATGGTCACTTTCTGGCTCTGTAATGTTTTGTCACATACATGTAAGTCCCTAAACAACCTGTACAAAACTTGGCTTTGCTCTTTTCATCAGAACACATGTCAGGGAATGATGACCATATGTGTGGCGGTCTGGGAAAACCCGTCGGAAGTCGCCACGTACATTTTGTAGTTATGGGCCGATTTACAAATATAATCACCCTGATGTCATTTTTGAGATTTTAGTTCAAAAGTGAAGTTATGGTCTTTAAATTCCCTCTCAAAATGTAATCTGCGAGTGTTTTAAAACCCAACACAATTATAAATAAGTAGAAAATGTTAATTTGAAGCCTGATTTCTCCGTTTGTGGGTTTTAGAATAAACCGTCTTCGAAAGGTCATAACTTTAGTTGTGGTTTGAATATTGAACTCATTTAAACTATTTTGAGATAAGTAAAGGGTGTATTATTTGATTAAATGCTCAACAAGAATTGTAAAATTTTGACCATGTGAGGGGTTTTCCTGGACCGCCACACATATGATAATGGAACCGTTTCCTTGTTTTCCCCATGATTCACAATGAAAAGGTTGGTATTTTGATTGTAATGATATTACCTACACAACCCAGGTATCCATTACCAAAACCTATGGTAAAAACCAATCATGTACTGTCTCACAAATTAAAGATATGAATTTAAGATTAAAAAGTTCCAAAGATGTCTAATTCTTAGAATAATTACCTTTAAATCCCACTTACAGAATTTGCAGTGTCCCAAAATTTCAATCAATCATATTCATTTGACCAGAAAAAATGTACTCAAAGATAGAATAAAAGTGGTTCCGACTGTCCAATACAATGATTCTGGTTTTTATTATACTCGTCCTCAGTCACATATAGAGATAACGCCGTCTGTGAGTCTTGTAATATGTCTTTAATACAAATTATATTGACTATCATTATTCAGTAACTGACCTTCTCTGCAAAGCTAACCGACTCCATGCCTCGCTACTGCTACCCAAGACACACAGACAAGGCAGAGTGCTTAGGGTGGAGAGTAGAACAGCCAAAATAAAGGTCTCCTCAACAGTTCTGCAACAGGGCAATAAAGTCAATTCTATCAGACAGTACAGCAGCCGATTTCAAGAAAACCTTGTGCACTGCGTAAGCAATCTTGCGCAACTTTTTATTGCGCAAGTTGCACAACATTACTGCGATAATTACACACAAGCTATGGTACTTATGCCACTTTACCACTTTGCCTCGCATGGCTGTAGCGCAGTATGTAATGCAAAAAAATGCATGTTGCAATCGTTGTTGTTGACTTCTAAGATGGATTTTCGAGAATTATATGGGCAAATTCTGCCAAAAATCCATAGATACATGCAAAATAAGCTTCTTAACAACATTTAGATGAAATTTGTTGGGGATTGGGCAGCAGGTTATTGCGCTAGCCATGTTTTAATACCTGCCTGTTAAAGTTGCTGTGTAGCCATATTGCTACGTGTAAATCACGCTTCTACCTACATTGTATGGGGGATATGTATATAATAATAATAATAATAATAATAGACAGTTCTTATACAGCGCATTTCAGATCCGATGGATTTCTCAATGCGCTTTCTGCATTATTACCTCTGGTCATTGAGCTCAGTAATATCATTCCTTCACAGCTACCTTGGGAGTATACAGCCCAGGCTGCCTTAGGCGCTCAAAGGCTAATCAAACATCAACTTTTGCTACCCCGACTCGGGTACCCATTTTTCTCCTGGGTGGAGAGAAGCAAAGCGTGGCAAAGTACCTTGCTCAAGGGTACACGCACCATGGAAGGGCCTGGCTAGGATTCGAACCCAGTACTAGGGGTAGTAATTAGCTACAACACCAAATACTAGGTTTGTGATTTGCTTACTCTTGAACTGGAGCTCCAAACAGCACAATGACAATGTGAAGAGCTATACAGCTGAGACAAAACAACAGAACACACTTCAGGAAACTATAAATCTTGGTTGTTATTGTCACCTTGTTGTTTGACTGCAAAACAAAGTACATTAAAATACACATGTATTTTAATATAATTTAACACAATTAAATATAAATGATTTTGTGTTTAATAGCTATACGTGTATTTCAGAATGTGAAATTAGATCAAAAATCATTCTGCTCTCTCCAGAAAATGTCGACAATAATGCTAAGATTCACTTGCCATTGGGTACAAAATTCCATACACTTTTCACTCCATGCAATAAATGACATAATCCTAAGTGTTTTCAAATAAAAAAAACAAAAACCCAAAAATAACTTGACTTTTTAGGCTAAAAATAAAAGCATATTTCGTCATACTTCTTTACTAGGAACTAATGCAAATGTCGGCATATTTGGCTCACCAGGTCCGTGACCTCGCCACCCTATTGATGAACAATGGCTGATGGAGTGATGAATAGGGTGGCGACCACACAGACCTGGCGACTATGCTGTCTTTTACGTCAGAAGAATTAGTGGTGAACGTGTACATATGGTTTTTATACCAAAGGGACCAACTCACAAATGGCAGCAATTTCATTTTCTTAACTCTTAAAGCCCCATCTACACTGGCAAACACTTGGAAACTTTTTGTTTGCAAACGTCACCATACAGGTATGTTTGCTGATGTTTTTCTGTGTGCCTACATTGGCAAACAGAAGCAAACTTCTGGAACAATCATGTGATCACGATTGGCTGGCTCGACCTGAAACTGGTTCCTGATTGGTTCAGACATAAAAACATGAGCAAACAAATGTTTGCCAATACTAAATAGCAGCATGTCCAAACACGAGCAAACACAGTTTGGTGAAGTTTGCTGTTGTTTTATGCATGTTATGTGCCGTCCACACCTGGAAACTTTTCTGAAAAACATGACAAAACTTGAAGTTTGGTCATGTTTTATGCGAAATGTTTGCCAGTGTAGACGAGGTTAGTCCTAGTATTACCATGGAGCTATGGTCTTACCCTGTACACAGCAGTATCCGTGTCTTTTTCACCCAAAACAACACCGTACAAAACACATGAAACAAGTCCATAGGCAATTGAAAATGATTTTATTGAATACAGAGAGTTTTGCATTAAATTTAAATGACTGTCAAGCGTTAAAAGGATTATGCTTGCTAAAATTAAGAGCAGAAAAACAATAGTTTCACCCAGGAGAGTGAATTTTAATGAAACACGGGGCATTCCTGATCGCAGAGTGTTTTCCGTGGACGCTGCCATCTTGGAAACTGGACTTTCTGTAACAATGGGTGGCGCTAAACCCGATTAACGTGCATGAAACCACAGACCTATAAACCTATAGACCAACGATCGTGCATTGAAAGTCGTGATTTGGAAAAGTATGGGAAAATGACGACACGATGGGCTGCATTAGACCTAGACTGGTTCCCGTCCACATATTCCACACAGGAGAATATAAGGACAGGTAAAGGGCGCTTCATCTTGATCTGTAATTGGTCGTCTTTGCGCGTGCGCATTGTGTTTTTTATATTAAAAAATTGGCCAAGCCCTTTGCTTTAGGCAATGTACTTTATTTACATAATTGGATATGTTCGACACGCACGGCCAAGTTACAAATGTCAATGCAAAATCTGCGCACTTACTAAAACAAAATAAATAATAATAACCACGTGACGGGCAGAATTCTGCCCGTCATGGCTGCCCTTTACCGATCCCTATATTTTCGCAATAAGCTAACCAATCTATAGGGATCGGGAACCAATCTACATTAGACCTGTCCATGTGCACTACGCTGCTCTCGCTATACAAGGACAGGCACACGCCGAGCAATAACCACGGGTGATTGGCCGTTGTATTACCACGCGTGATTGGTCGTTGTATTAAATATATGCATGATCTATTTTTAGAGTTTGCTCAACAACGAGTGAATTTCGCAATCGTTAATTTTTGTTGCTGGGTTTTGCATATTCTATTCAATCTTTGCCATCCCTTATAATTATTTAGTAATTTTGGCAGTGGTGTACTCGTCAACGCCCAGGTTTGTACTGATACATTACTTTTTACTTGAAATGGCGCTGTTTGCCGTATTTTTAAGCCGCCAAACATCAATATCACAGTGCGGTCGTTGTTCAAAAAAAGTTTTTCATCGCATAAAAAAACTCGACAAAACATGACAGAAACCCCATCGAATGATATGAATGACATGGTTGGATATAGAGCTATTTGTTCAACCTTGATTCCCACCGAAACCAGTATGTTTATTTGGTTCTGACAGCAATTTTACAGGCATATCTTCTGCTGTCGATGCAAAAATACCGCTGCTGCCGCCGCTGTAATTTTCCCAGACATTGATTGCGTAGCGCGCGCGATGCCAAATCGAACGAAGGCGCGCAACACGCTGTATTCTGGGCGCCTGCTTGGCGCTTGCGCAAACCGTGACACAGTCCTTTTAATTTGCATAAACATCCAGGAATTCCTGGATATTTATGCCAAACATGGCGGCGTGTACCTGTCCTCATATACGACGGAGGGGAAGTAAATATGTGGACAAGGGAACCAGTCTAGGGCTGCATGAGCTAACCACGCGGTTTCAAAGCGCTCTCGCGGCTATTTCAAAACGCGCGTACGCCGTGCGTATTCTACGTGCTCCAATGAAGTATGGGTGATGGACGCACAACGCGCGCAAAGGGGACTGAAAGCATTGAGCTATATATATATAACTGGAGACGGCATCTGGCTGGAATCGCGTCCGCGCGTGCGTTTTCAAAGTAGGGTAAACAACAATCTTGTTCGTTCGCGTTGTGTACACATTCAAACGAGGTTTTTAACAAGTGTACGCATTTTGTCTTCATTTATTCGTAAATTTGGGGCTGAAAATAGATTATGTCATGTCGAAATTTGTTTTAAAAGAGATAACAAAGATGACTGGTACACTGCAGTGCACTGTTTCCTGAAAGATTAGCGAAATGGAAGATTATTTAACAGGTAAGTAGGCCCCCTATAGGCTATATATAGTACAATCTTTGTTTATCATCTTTCTTGTAATTATATGCCCATTGCCTTTGACGTACGTACAGTGAATTAACACCCATGCAGTTCGAAGGTATCAAAATGAAAAGGGGATAAGGCTTAGGAATAAGTTGCTTACGGAATACGACATTTTGTTTCTTTCCGTGCATAATCATAAGTATTGCAAAATAATCAGTAATGTTTCAAGTTGTGTTAGTAGGCTGGAAAAGTTACCCATAGAATATGGGGGATTTCACATGTTATCAGACTAATTTATACATTTTTCAAGACGAGGAGATAAGAATATTAAAAATTTCGTCAGCAAATTAATTTACACAACGGGTTTTTCCAAAGACTAATGAATCACCAGGTAGTCCATGGGCTACCAACCGAAACCCTCCACCCTCCCCCCCCCCCCCCCCCCCCCCCCCCCCCCCTCGGGATTTTTGGAGACCACTTTTTCTGGGTAGCCGATAGTGTACCATTGCAATATCTGCTTGTTTGCAAAATTAATACTGGTGGAATAAGGAGTTAGGGGGCGAGGAGCAAATTTCCCCCTTAAAATCACTAAAAACATATTTGTGCTGTTATGCAAGCACAGACTTACATCACATGTATGTATTTTGGTTCTAAGTGTCACCCCATAATGGTTTTAGTACCTGGCAAATGGTCTGGGGATAAAATATTGGTATTTGAGGTCTTTCTTACCCCCCTCCCCCCCCCCCCCCCCAAAAAAACCCACCAAAAACGGGCCTCTTTGAAATAACCGTATCAGTTCAAGGCAAATATTATGTTCAATCCCAGGCAATAAGGTAGGGACCAAAAACCGACAGCCATTGGTACAATGCCAGAAAAAGAGGGTTGGAAAGGGGGAAGTTCACCTGATCCCCCCTTTTTTTAAAAGCCTGGATCCGCCCCTGAAAGTACAACTTTGCTAATAGTGCTTCGTTCGTTCGTAGGGTTGACGCTACTTCGGCGCTTAGCAGCCAGGAGCATATGTTGCCTTTAGCAACGCGTTTAGTTTGCACTTATCGAAAAGTGCTCGTCGGAGCTGGATCGGGTCGAGACCTAAGTCTCCTGCTAGTCTTTTCCACTGGCATACTATGCCTTTGTGTGCAGTGGGTGTAAATAGCCATTGTTTGAGTTCGGAGGAGTTGGGCATCCTTATGTGGCTGAGGTATTTGAGATGTTGGGTTTGACAGAAAGTGGACGCTGTGGAGGTCTTGCATATCCGCAGGATTTCGGCATTTGAATATCGGTAGGCGTACTGGCGAGACGGGTCAGCATCCGGGGGTTCGGCTCTAACCGCTCTTCGCTGGAAGCCACCTCTAATCATCTGCCTGCACATCCGCGCCTCCGGAGTACTTTCCAGAGTGTTGCCCTGTCCACCCAGTCGTATGCAGCTTTGAGGTCCACGAAGAACCCTCAGACGTCATCGGCGGTTTTCGTCGAGATTTGACGAGCGAGAAAAACGCCATCCGTCGTTGACTTGTTGCTTCGGAACCCGTATTGACTTGGGAGTATCGCCTGTTCATAGTGCGGTGTCAGCCGGGCTAACATGACCATCACCAAGACCTTGTTGACCGTGCTATTGATCATTAGGCCTCGGTAGTTCTTAGCATCAGTCATGGAGCCCTTGTTCTTAAACAGCGGCTTCAATCGCGACTTAGTCCAGGCATTTGGACACTCCCCGTTCACCCACACCCGTCGGATTAGAGCGTGCACGTACTCTGCCAGCCGTGGAGTGTCCACGTACTTGAGGTGTTCTCCTGCTATACCATCAACCCCCAAGCACCTCCCATTCTTCAGCTTCTGCAGAGCCTTGCTCGTCTCCTCCAGGGTGGGCTCACTATCGTCAATCGCGCCACATCGACCTCGGGCAGGGCCTTCTGGTACTCGGGCCCGTCGAGTGCGCTCGCCGGCGGCCGGGGGCGCGCCTTGAAGTGCTCGCTGAAATGTTGGTGCAGCGACTCGACTGGGCAGAATTGGCGGTCGGTAGTGCATAGGAGGCGCTCCTCGCGGGCTAATCGGTGCTCCTCCTCAACCTGGTGCATTTCAGCAGCCCGGTTGATCTTCTCGGCTCGCAGGCGATGAAACTCGGACTTGAGTTTTAACCTTAACTTTTTCACCTGCTTGCCTAACCTTTTACGCCCGCGAGCACCCCTGGTCTCACCTAGCCTATCCACCATGCCCCTGTACTCATCCGTCACCCAGTCACTCTCCTCCACCAGCTGTTTCGGTAGCGCCGACTCGCTCGCTGTTATTGCTGTGCGTAGCCGGCACTCCAACGCCTCGGCATCGAGCTCGTCGTCCGAAGAGTCCAAGCTCGGAAGGTGTTGCTCTATTGCCTCGGCGTACAGCTGGCGGATGGTCGGATCATCGCGAAGGGATTTGATTACTGTGCGTGGCTTCTGCTTGTCCGCCATGGAGCATCGAAGCTTGTTAAACCAACTGGCTTTCGACGCGTCGGCCTGCATGTTGGTAAGCGCATAGACCGACCAAGCAGCTAGTTTGACTCCGCGATATTTTATTCGGCCAAAGAGTACACTCGCTTCTGGAGAAAGCAATATCCCGACTCCGGCCGCCTTCTTCCTGGCTAAGCCTGAAAATACAAACCTCCAGCCCTCCAAGAGCGACCCTATCGGCCACTCCTCAATGACTCCCGCCCCTGCCATCCGCACCTCCGAGAAGAAGCATAATGACTGGGACAGTTGTCTCACACTCACCGCACATTGAACCAGCTTGCTCGCACATGATGCCGTCGTTACGTTGATGTTGCCGACCAAAAGCCGGTGAACGTTGCGCATCATCTTGGAACCGCTTAGAGTCTCACGACTGGGAGGGCAGTGGTTTCGCAGTGCTGTGTAGTGTGGGCTCCGACGGTCTTACCGTCATGACCCGTGTTGCTCAGATGTTGTCGCCTCGCTTTATGCTTGGCCACATTGTTAGTGTGCGCAGGAGTTGGCAGCTCACTGCTGACTTGCTGTTGCTGTAACATACTGAACGCGATATAATCTCTTAGTTAGTAGCTTTCCAGGCGGCGGGTAGTGTGTCTCTTTTGTTGTTGCTCGCTACGACCTCATCGAGGTGGACTTCTGGACCCGTAGTATATCGTCTTGTTTTTATTACCGCTTGTCTATCTTAAGTAATATAGTTCAAGTCTTTTCAATCTAAATTGGACGTACTGTAACTTGGAAAAAGCAGACCAGGATTTGTACTTCAACTTACCTCACACAATAGCAATGGAAGATGTCATTTAATTGTGTCAACAGCGCCCTCCAGAGTTCTGTTATAGTTAGCCATTTTAAAAAAAAAATTCTTTAAGGGGGTTTTGAGCATTTAAGAGGGGGACACCATTTCTACAATGCATTTTTAGCGGTGGTACCAAAAGAAAAACCCGTCCTCCCACGTGGCATGGTCAAAAACAGGGATTTTGGCGGCCATTTTGAAAATACGCCCCCACGGCCACACCCACCAGTAGGGAATTTGCAAACAACCTGATTTGAATAGCTCTATGGTCAAGGTTCCCAAAAAAAGTTGTCTTGAAAAATCCCGAGGGGGGTTGGGGGGGGGGGAGGGGGGGTTCTGGTAGCCCATGGACTAAGGTAGATGCACTTCATTTCCTCCGATTATCGGTATACACAACAACGGAACTGCATACTCAAGTACCCACGGCCCACGAACTTGCTACATGAAAGCTATATAAAGATCAGTATTTTTATGTAAGCACAATACAAATTGATGAAAAAGAAAATAAATTTTTAGTATCTATTTTATGGGTCTAGTTCTCGAGCATAAAATAGCCCAACAAGGCGGTGTGTTCCTTTAAATATGTTTGACGATTGTAGGCCTATTGCAACAGCCGTGCAAAAGTTCGGTGAAATCGTCATTTCCCATTCTTTTTGTTCAGCATCGTGACCGTATATTGTCCTTACTTCCTAATTGTACATCCCTGATGTTTGAGTGTGAATAATTGGTCCTTGGTAGTTAATTCAAAATCCAGCTTGAATGAAATTTCGAATTACTCTTCGTGATTAATGAAATAAACGTTTAGGGGGCCTATTGTAAAGAATGACGAAATTCTTTCGTGTGTTTGTACTGCTGGGGCTCAATTTTTAAAAAGCTGTTATAGCAGAAGAAAAAGGATGTGTTCAGATTGTTTTCCAGATCTTACATGTACTTAACACTACTAAAATACCTTACCAAAAATTATTATGCACGGAAGAAAACAGGAAATTTGCAATCTCCAATTTGGCCGCGGAAGCAAAAAGGTTGGTGTAATTATTGCACTGATTTATGGAACCGGATAACATAGTTTACAAAACATCGGTGGTATTTTCACGATATCCTTGAACGATGAACTGAGAACACGAAATTTCAGAATGCACAAATGAGAAAAGTGTGACATGTGACATCAAGCACATCAAGCAAACGTTTTGTATTTTTAAGCGAATTTTTCTGTTAAACAGCTGTTATTAAATTGGCCTGATCCATTGTTCAGCCGTGTCTCGGTTTCAAAATATACATGTAGCCCACAGGACGCTAGCCTGGGGGATTGTCAACACGTTACGGGATTAACGTAAACTTTCTTAAATTCTTTTTAAAAAAACACAATTTTCTAAAACAACAAATTTCCCAAAACTCCTACTCTAGTACGCATAATATGCATTGTACACGTACTGCAGCAAAGCACGCAAAGTGACGCGTTAATACCCTTCTTACGCGCCGCCATTGTTCGGCCGCGCATTTCTACACAAACACTCCCAGATGGCGTATCCAGTATATGTATGTAAATCAATGACTGAAACGATTGAAATTTTTAAAAAAAAATTCTGAAAATCGCGCACAGGCTCGTCAGCAATGCGCGCGCCCTAAATTAGTGCTACGAAATACGCAGCTCCATAGCAAAGGCGTGGAGCTGCGTATTTCGTGGCACGAATTTGCCGCGCGCGCATTGCTGACGAGCGTGTGCCTTTAATGTTTCACTTTACTTTCGAAGGTAGTGCCCGTCTAAACATGCCTATTATTCACACAAAAACCAAACAATTTGTAATCTACATGAAACATAGTTAGTACATAGGTTTTTTTTTTTTAACTGAAAAATGGCTTTATACATTTTTTTGACTGGAACAGTTTGACTGTGCGTAAAATCCCTACATTTGCCCATAGTTTTATTTTAGTCGGGCGCCGCTCAAATCACGAAATGCCGTGTAGTTTTGCATAGGACCTGGTGGTCTATAGGTTTATAAGTATGAAACCCACGGTCGGTCAGAGGGGGAGGGGAGCACTTCTTGGGAGGTTGATCTTCGTGTTGTACAGACCTACTCTGAAATGACAGGATGGGTCTTGAGCTGAAGCTTTCCCCAGCGGGCTGTTGTGCCCCTGGCCCGCCCCATCAAAAATGGAAAATATTCAGGCATAGGCCTACGTGTTTCTTGTGTTGGCTAAATCATGATGGATGATTTGGTTCCTCCTATTTTATTTTTCCGCCGACTCTGTCAGAGTTGAAACAATTCTGTTGCGATTATCCGCAGGCCGCTGAACTGTGAACTTGTAGAAAGCTCAGTCGTCGGCTATTATGCTTAAATTTTATTGGCATCAGTGCAAGACAGATTATTGTCTCTCTTGCTGTTGGCCTAGATGGAGGTGTGGAATTCTCACCTGAGGTCTTGACCATACCGGTGTCCAGTGTTCAAGGATGCCATCTTTGGGGAAGGGGTGCGAGCGACCAGAGTCCATCCCACAGATATGTCCAGTGAAGCCTCTCTTTCTGAGTAAACTTAATAATGCTAGTGAACTTCAGTATTGTGTATATACCGTCTTTTGCCAAAGGATATGCAGAATAAAATGCGCCTATTTTAAAAGGCATCGAATGTGAAAGATGTTAAACGTATAGTTCCCGTCTTGCGCAGGTCGCGCGCCGGCCATCGCCAGCCTGTAGCCGATTTCACGAAAAATTGCGTACAGCTTGCGCAACTTTTGAAAATGGCATTATAAGCCCCACGGCAGTGGC
The DNA here is from genome assembly GCA_037783545.1 of Henricia sp. BOLD:AAB3569. Classification (NCBI taxonomy): domain Eukaryota; kingdom Metazoa; phylum Echinodermata; class Asteroidea; order Spinulosida; family Echinasteridae; genus Henricia; species Henricia sp. BOLD:AAB3569. The sequence goes on from JBBELK010000284.1 coordinate 1,206,821, forward strand.
GGATCCAGCCTCATTCAAATACAGGAATGTACAGTGAATTTCAGAGGGTACAGCCCCTGCTTTTCCTTTGTATTCAGTATTTTAATGAGGCTGGATCCGTCACTACATATAGGCTTGCGTGTAATTATCACAGAAGCGGGCCTCCCACTGTGCGATTTTTGCCACAAATTTCCAACGATTGGGTACAATTTGGTGAGATTACTAGAGACTGTCTTATACTAACTAACTAGTATAGGCTCTATACACAATCGTACCAAATCATACCTAATCGTTTAAATTTCGTGGAAAAAAATCGCACAGTGGGACTGTGGGAGGCCTGCCTACGCAATAAAAAAAAAAGTTGCGCAAGCGGGCTTCCGCAGTGCGTAAGGCAGAGGATTCGTGAAATAGACGGCCTGCTTTGCTGCTCAGGGACAAAAGAAACATAGGCCTATATGCTGAGAGCGTTATGCTTGGTAGGGGACACAAAAACGTTTGGTTCTCCATCAGTCGGTTATTCCATGGAGGAAGAAACTATAGACAGTGTTGGTTTTGCAGGTAAGTTTAATTATGGTATCTTCAAAGGTTTTATGCCATCGACAGGCTATACTTTTGCCATACCTTGACGCCAGAAGTGAAAAGCGGGCAAAGAACCATACGCCAACCCGTCCGCTCTGATGTTCAGGCTAGTTCTTGTCTTGCGTATAGGTACAGGTCGTCCCCAGCCTGGCTTCGCTGCTTATCCGCCCTTTCCAGTAGGTCCGTTTTTCATCCGTCTTGCGTGCGTTGCGTTTGCGCTGCGCTTGTTCGTCTGTATCGGTCTATATAAGCGATTCAGACGCAAACGGATGAAAAACGCAAGAGGCTTAGGCCTATGCATCTATAAGGACTGTACGTGTTGAAATCCGTCTACTTCCCTTTCTCCATGGTAGAACGTTGGTAGACGCTGACTTTGGCGCTCACTTATAATATAAATTAGTACTATGTTATTCCTATTCTGTTCAAGCTGGCCATGGCTCCTGCGGCCTTGACACACCTATGAGCTGGTAACTATATAGTTGGCTCATGGAGCTACTTTTATAGCTTAACGGTTGGCTCGAGATACGTAAATCAGTAACTGCTTCGAGCGCCTTGGGTGCTTTCGAGGCGTCAATGTCACATAGAAAACTTCGGGGGAACCCACTGTAGTCCAGGAGTGGAGCTGTTTGCAAATGAATGACGGAGTACGTAGACTAAGGTGCACGTCTAAAGGTTGTATCCGAAAAATGTATTGTTTGTACAGCACATGCATGCTAAAACAGGTGTTTTTTCCCAACTTTAGGGGACAGTATGATAAATGTTTGTTTGGACATACGCGGGAAATGAAGTCATGATTGTAGACGTGTCATCAGTAGTTGATCTCTTAAAATCCATCATGTAGTTCCATGACTGCGTTCTGTCCGACGACACTAGCTAGAACTTATTTCCCTTCCAGTAAAATCGACCAGTGGTTGATTTTATCCTTTGCAAAAGGGTCTCTGGGTGTCTTCATTTTAAACCTGTTGTTAATTAACACCCTGCCCGGGCACCCTGTGGAGAGAATAATAGGTTCCATGAAGGAATTTGGCTCGGGCGTGTGACCATGAGCCAAATGCCAAACTCTGACCATGGAGCTTTTTATAGCTCCGTACGCTCTGACAAACTCCCACACGTAAACCGACCAATGGATTATGTAGGTGTGAGTCACTGCATGCACAGAACATGCTAGCTCCCAACAAAGCAACGATCTGTACAATACTGCGAAGGACTCGTACACTGCACTGTATGTATATTACTACACGGCTGAGTGAACACACACAAAAGCTCTAAAGTTCTTTATGTAGCACACAACTCGGTATTCAAACAGTGGTATAGTTCAGTGAAAAAAGATAATGCAAGTTGGGCCCTCCCCAACCAGGTAAAGCGAAAACTCAAAACAAGCTGGCGCAATCAAGGGGAAACTTCACAAATGTATGATTCTTATGAGGTGGCTCCGTCATTGAAAAAGGGAAAACAGCATTGACCTCGCGGACAACATTCCTATGGACTGAGCGACTGAGCCGACTTTGGCACCTGTGAAGTTCAACTAAAGTCAGTGGTTAGAGGCTGTTGGTGGTTGTTTGTGTAGATCATGGAATGCAAAATGATGCACAACAACGCCATCAAAGCGTCGAGTTCCTCTCTGGAAAGTCGGGTATGTGGACACAAAACTGATGATGTTCTAGATGACGTAACGCCGAATGTGGATTATCCAGAACTTCAGACTAAGGAAAAAGAGATACTTGATACAATTACTGAAACACCAGAAGCTGTGACAGAAATCGACGACGGAGCGGAAAGGGACATAATTTGTGAATGTCAAACAGAGGATCAAACGAACAGCAAAGTTAGCAGTGGTGAGAAAGGAGCATCCCGATCGCATGATTGTAGCAAAGTTCTTTCATCCTCTGATACCGACTCCAATTCATCTTACCGACAACCTTCAGCTTCCGCCATCCTCACCGACTCCGAGATTGATCAGGAAGATTCCTCCTCGGTAGACGAAGGGATACAGACATCCCCTCCTTTCGAAACGGACGACCCATGGGAGCATATCACTGAGTACCAGGGCATAAACCCAGCAGCAGACACACCAACAACGCGAAGGTTCTCAATGACCGCGGCCTTGCTGCGATCTCCACCGGGACGCAGCGAGGAAGACGCCGGGGAAAACGGCGTGACGCTCCGGTCACCAACTAAGTCGTGGTTGGCCGATGAAGTGAAAGCCCGTAGATGGCGATACCGTGAGTTTTTTGTTGATTTTTATAAAACGCGATTACTGTAATTCCAAGTACCAATTTTTTATTAGGAAAGCGCATCCCACTGAAACTAGGGGAAGGGATATGTCCATTTTTGTAGTAACCTCAAGTCAAAGCGACATACCTAGATGAGACAACTGCGTATCACACAGAATTTAGAATTATAAGAATTCCAATGGCGTATCGTATTAGAGGTCTCTGTTTGTCTGTTTGTATACATGGTGTTTTTCATTTTCTCTACCATTCCATTTCCGCCCCAACCCCCAAAAGAGGAGTTAAAATATTAAGAAAGCCATGGGATATATTTCAAAACTATGGGTTAAATCGGATGTATAGCTCATAAGATTGAAGTTGCAATGTTAGTACCACGTTCACAGAACATGCCTGAACGTACAAATTACTGAAACACTGATCGAGTGACAGAAAAAGAAAATCATGTTTTTCATCGATCATTATTCAGAAAGCCCACTCGAATACTTATAGCCCACCCGAGAAAACCTTTACCAGAAAGCCGTTTTAAAATGTCCACAATCAGTTCAGAATCGCACAGCTATCAAGCCAAATGTAATGTAGCACAACGAAAATAGACTTCCAATTCTGTTTGCTCTGCTGTACACTTCCCTGTTATTTACCCGAAGTCCATAACATTTTAATTAATTGACGACAATGACAGTCAAATAAGATAAGAAAGGTACCCAGAGTGAGTGCCAAAAACTTTGGACCCAGAAGGTCAATTCTGACGACAGTGTCATTTCATATTTGGTCGACTTTGTAAACAATTTAATGTCCCACCATAGTCGAGATTAGATACATTTTTGTTATAGTCTTGAATCAAACAAAGACATGATTTGAGTACACAATAGGCATATGAGTTCAAAAGATTGTTGTATTATTTTGATGAATTTTTCTATCAGTGCGCAACATGCACTTATTGCGCCGTATGTATATCAACATTTTCGCGACAACTGAATAGTGTCCACTTGACCATGCAGACTAAATTTGTTGTTGAGCACTATGTGGTGCACTCGGCAGGTATGAAGTATACAGAATCAATAGGGAGGTTTCGGTCGCATACGGTTAGGCAAAACGACGACTATTAGTGAATTTTACGTCATCGATTTGTGCGTACTTGTGGGCTTATGTGGCGTTTACACAAATATCCCAAGTGTTGTTTTGTTGTTTACACTGATAGCAACGCCTCTACACCTTAGTGAAAAACGGACAGCGAAAAATAACGATTTTGAGGTTTGGCTAATCGTAGTCGTAATCTCTAATCGTGCACACCGAAACCTCACTAGTATCGTATCCATGCACTGTGGGGAAATAATGGCATAAAGCACCACGTAACAACAACAGCGTAGTATGTGACTTTATAAGCTGCACCTCCATTACATTTTGAAAGTGAAGAATTTTGGACGTCGGCCATTACGCAAATGTAACAAGCGAAAGGCTCATTGATAAATTTATCGGTTAGGCAAAGATATTAACTTTTGAATTAAATCCACCATCAGGAAGTCATGGAAAAAAAGTGTTGATTTTGAAACTTTTGAAATTGCACCTTTTGTTCGATATAAACGAAGTAGGCCTATGTGAACCTTTTTCGCGCTCTGAACATTTCTATGGACACTCGTTCAAATGAGAAAGCAATACAAAATACCCGGCATCCAAAGTTGCTCATAACAGCTCGGTCACCACTGTAGCAAGTAGCAAATCCCCTTTATTTTACCCAAACTAGATATTTTTGGAGGGGTGAAAGGGAGGTTATTATAAAAGGGTTTCCGCACAGGGTATGTGCCAATAGAAAGGAAGCCGATGGCCCCCTTTTTATTCCCATGGGCCGTTGGGCTGTTGAGTCATATTGCCCGGGCACTTCCTTGCTCCAATCATTCACTTCATCTTCAATTTTTGACAGTTCTATAGGAGTTAAATTTGAAGAGTGTCTATACACACGAAAAACAAACACGACGAAATTGCCGCCATTATACCTTATTCTCGAGACGGCTATTTCCAATTTCCATTTTCATTTACAAAGTAATCCTCCAGGATTCGTTTTATTAAAGTAAGTGTGGTGCCAAAGCATTTGGTTTTTAATCATACCCCGAGGGTTGCAAACATTGGTCTACTATTTCAACTTGTTTAACACGCAGAGCGAGGGGGTAATTGACAACAGTATATACGTTGAGTTTGGAAATACTCAGGTGAAACGCCCACCGATTGAAATCAGAAGTCTTTAGAGACTGTTTTAGCGGGACGAGGGTAATCAGTGACGCATGTTCCCTATTAAATCTTTATACCTTATCATGAAAAATCTCAGCAAAAATCGTAGCAAAAATCTCACAGACCGGCTTAATACGGAACTATACGTGCTATGTTCGGTCTCAAATGGACTTTGTATACACAACATGCCTCCCTAAAAAGCCATTCAGAAATTTGCAACCTCCAATTTGGATGTGAAAGCAAAAATTGTGGCGTAATCACTGCACTGCTTTATGAAACCAGATTAATTAGTTTACTAAACATTAGTGCTTTTTTTTACGATACCCTTGAAAATTTACGGATTGAGAGCGCGAAATTTCAGAATGGTAATGGGAAAAAATGTGACCCATGATGATGTGGTATATCCAAATCTCATCACATATGAAGTAATTGGGGAAGTCAACACATGTGATCTGGTCACGCTCCTTTAAATTTTTTCCAGAGTGAAAAGGCTCTCGAAAAGAGTGGAACTGTTTTTTATATGACAATAAAATAAGTTGTTTTCGCTCTTTTAGAGAGGTACTTACTCGTGCTTATTCACTTTTATAACCAGGCCCCAAGAGTTGTTCCCTGCCCCACATAGACTGGCTGAAACAGCGGACAGAGACAGCGTTGGATCGGAGCGCCGAAATGCAGCGTCGGACGGCTGAACTACTGCAGAGCGCCAAGGCTATACGGGACCTGGAAGTATGATGCTCCGGACATCTTGGCAGTTGGGGAGATGTGACTGTCTATAATGCTCTGCAAGCACGTCTTCGGAATACAGACGGAGAAAAAAGCCACATTGGTGGTTTGGCTGGCGTGATTGATATATATGTGCCATGAGAGGAAAACACAAGCTTGATTTGATGCTGCTATAGTTATTTTCAAGCGGATGGATTTCCAAAGATTTTGCTCCCGTCATCAGAACAAACATGAACATGCATGGGCGTGTTGCCTTTGAAACTAGGGTTTTATTATCCTTAAAAGCCCGGTTTATATCATTTGCAGATGAAACTCTCTTTTACGAAATCCAAGAACAAGAATATTACATAAGTAAAGATGTTCATACCTTGTAGAAATGTTAAATGCAGTAATACTTATTTAGGATTTTTATCAATGAAATCTATGCTTTAAAACCACTCTACTCAGTTAAAGTCATAACAATCCTATTTGGAGCTTGCTTTGGGGGTTAAAACAAAGGTTTTTAGTTGTTATGCTAATGCGAATATGCATATTCATGACCAAGGTCACGATGTCACAAGAGGCAAACACAGGAAAATCACATTCAACTGTGCACAAAAGATTCCACTTTTTTCTCAATTTTCCTGAAACTTTTGTAATCCATGGCTGTTTGAGTTTGTTTTACATGTTGCCTGCTGTAAGCCATGACAAAACTGGGGGTAGAAACTGCAGCAATTTGCCACAAGTCCAACTTGAAGTCTTATGTTTTTTCTTAACTTTTCCCTTCTGTCTTCCTTATGGGTCATTCTATAAATTTGGGGTCCAACGTGTGACATTTTCCTGTCCCTGTTACACCTGACATACTGCCATTTGCCAAACAAGTATTATTAAAAATGTCTTCAAAACATATTTTTATGAATTGTACTTTATGTAATCACTCTTTGAAATAGAAAGCATTTAAAGAATATGTCCTGAATTTACAAAATACAACATTTTACAAGATGTCAGACGTAACAGGGGACAGAAAAATTGGACCCCAAATTGATAGAATGACCCTTATGTGATGCACTCAAAACAGCGCCCTCTGTCTGTGATTTATTGCAATAAAATCTTCAAAGTTGAAAAAGGCCACCTTTTATTGATTTTACATCCAAACGAACAAAAGTATGTCTTGCTGAACAAGTAATCCGTCATTATGAAGCAAAGCTCAGGCACAAAGTTGTTTAGCATGTCACAGGCCCTTTAAACATCCACCGGCCATGCACGGGTTTTGTGTTGAGTAAATGGTAAAAACATCGTTTGCAAACGATTTAGAAAGAAACACCTTCACTTGGCAATTTCTCTCGGGATATTCTACTCGGGGAAGAATCATGTGGTGTTTGTTACCATAATTCCGTCAAGGGTTTTCCTGTCAATTCGTGAAGTAAAATAGTTTTTGGTAACTGCAAATTATGTAATGGTGCTATAAATTGTACACTCTAAATATGTACAATGTAGGCTATATATATTGGTTTGTTTTTAGGTTTAAAAAAATTATGTTTAACATATACATGTAGACCGTATCGAATAGCTGCAATCTTGTGGGACAACTTTTTAAATAAGAGTCAACGATGTACAAAACGTGCAACCATGCCTGTCTTCGAGATACAAAGAAACTGCCCTACAAGATGGCAGTTGTTCGATACGGTCTATATATACATGTACTTGGTTACATGAAACCTTCTGATTGCTACATTCACATTTTTGTTTTAATGTTGGACCGACTTCTGAAGTTGGACTTGAACGAGTGGTGAACATCGATATATAATCACTGGACGAAATATGCGATAGCAGTTCGCTATACGAGAATTGAAGCCATGCGCCGGCCATAGGCGGCACGATATGGGGCCGCGGGTACACCCCTACCATTGTTCCCCCATTGTGTCTCAAACATCCAAGGAATTCCAAATCCTTTCAGTTTTTAGGGGAGTTGGTGCGTTAACAAAAGGGAAGAGTATGTCGAGTCATAGGTCCGTTCAGGGGATCGGTAGAGTCCATATATAGGTTCCTTAATTTCGATGCCTGCCACAATGCAGTTCGTTCATTAATTCTGTCCAGATTGGACTACTGCAATTCTCTGTTGAATGGTCTGTCACAGAAGAACATATTTCGTCTGCAAAAAATACAAAATAGGTGTGCCAAGCTCATTTTTAGGAAACCCCAAAGTGCACATGTAACACCACTTCTGCGTGAGCTTCATTGGCTGGCCCAGTTGCTAAACGTATTCAATTTCGCACTCTTGTCCACACATACAAGTCATTGAATAATCTTTCTCCAGGTTACCTCTCAGCTCTTCTAGGAATTAGAAAGTCCTCATCATATTCACTACGATCTCAAACTAGCACATGTCTTGATATTCCCAGATCACGCACTCAAGCTAGCGATAGGGCTTTTTCCGTCTCTGCTCCTCGCCTTTGGAACAACTTGCTAGCTACAGTCAAGAATTCAACTAACATCACTTCTTTCAGAAAGGCTCTTAAGACCCACCTCTTTCTCTAGGATTTGAGCGATTCGATATCCCTCATTTCTTTGTATCTCCCTGCGCTTTGTATCCTTCGGTTAAAAGCGCATTATAAATGCCATATATTATTATTATTATTATTATTATATCGTGCTGGGTAGGCCTACATATCGCCGGCCGCCATTGTACTTCCCAAACAATGCTTTGCTTAGACTGCTCCCCGGTCCATGCGATCGCTTGTATTCCACTTGATACATGTAGACTAGTGAAGACAGTATGACCAGTCTAGGCAAGGCATTTTATTTGGGGAGTACAATATGGCGGACGGTGGCTTAAATTTTAGACGTCGTTGCTGCATCCAGGGATTATATATCGATGGTGGTGAATATTAGCTTGTTACAAAAATTAATGCATCGATATGTACATGTGCAACATTCCAATAAGCCATGCAGTTGCGTGATAGATTTCCATAAATCCTAGAATCCTGCTTAGGCTGCGCTATGGCGCTCGCATATAAGAGAGTCATGCACCAGACTACCCAGCCGTTGGCAACGGTTGCCAAGTGGCGAGGGGGTACTTGTGCACGCTGAAACATGTTAGCCGGCGCGAAAGTCTGTACGGTACCTGGGATACCTCGCACATTACTCTATGCATTGTGAAGCTGGACCATCCGAAATTACATGTTGATATGAGCATGTTGAAACATGTACCCGCCATAAAATGTCGTCAAAATACCGAGTTAGAACGTTTTGTTTGACTTGAAATGGACGTTAACTTTGAAAGCTGGATCGTTCCCAATCTGTGCATAATAAATTCAAGAAATAAGTAACGATTTCGGGTTATGAGACTGGTTTAAAGTTGCCGATTGAACGTCGAACCCGAACGAAGGGAGACGTATACACTAGACAGCAAACTTGACTTGAAATAGGGGAAATAAGATGACATGCAGCTGGTAAATCTTGCCACAATATGATCAAATTAATATCGCCGTTGATTGTTTATCTATTTGACGGAACATCGTCAGAAATTGGCGAGTTTTACTTTTCCAGAACGCGCGTTTAACATAACAGCGAGCGACTCTCGTTTTGCACGAACTGCACGCCCGAACGCAGCCCTAAGGGCTTGGGAATGTGATGTCATGCAACGTCACATTGCAGTGGTTTCCGCCATGTTTGTTGCCAGTAACGTGCGCGATGTACGTACGTTCAGCTTGTTTTGTTCTCACGCGTGCACGACGCGCGCGCCGCGACTTGTGGATTTCAATTACTTGGTCGTTGTTTGCGTGATATGGAATCGCGCGGGCGCTGCACGCATATCCAAACTTGACGATGCTGCACGCCAGTTCGCATAGCAACCACTCACTACCATGGACTGCGTTCGGGCGTGCAGGTCTGCGTTCAAACACGCGAACGGTTTGTTAACGTTGGCGCCAACGTTTGCTCAATGTGGAATGGATTGTTTGCCAAAATACATTGTCAAGATGGCGGCCTCCACAGTCACATCAGTCGTACCGACGTTGTAATGTGGCTCTCCGCTGCTTACCAAATTGTTTAGGAAATGTGACACGTTGCTATTGATTGTGTATTGCCAGCGATAAGGGAAATAACAACGAAAGGTGCAATTTGTCTGTTATTTTCCAAACTCCAAACCGTCGTCTGTCATCTTTCATGTCATGGGCACCATTTTGAAATGACTCGCGAACATCGCGAACAATCCAAGTTTGTTGGCCAACGTTGGCGGCCGTTGGTGGCGCACAATTCGTTCCACTCGAAATTGTTGGCCAACGTTGCCAACGTTTGCAAACGTTCGCGTGTTTGGAACGCAGCCCAGTTCTCGTTACTCGGGAGTATAATGCGTGCGCATTGCACTCGGGTCACATCACGCGAACGGCAAGTCCGCAGTCCGCGTGCGCGAATGGCAATCAGTGAAGATGGCTGTCTCTTGCCATCATTGCACAAAAAAATGCCGTTTCACTGCTCACAAGAAACTGAGAAAATAGGCCTACAAGCCGTAAGTCGTGAGAACCTTTGATGCCGTCTAAAACAAACCTTAGAGAGTTATTGTTTCAGTTATTAAGTTGACACGTTGGGCAAATTCACCAAAAATCCCACCCATATTCCACCATCTTCGTACAAATCACATGACACTTGTCAGGAGTAAGAGCACACTCTCCATTTGTTGTAGCCTTTAGTCAAGGCTGCCTTGGCGAGTTATATATTCGCGCGCAGTCAGTTTTCCAACGCTTAAAGGGCCCCTTATTTAGGATTTTTATCAATGAAATCTATGCTTTAAAACCACTCTACTCAGTTAAAGTCATAAAAATCCTATTTGGAGCTTGCTTTGGGGGTTAAAACAAAGGTTTTTAGTTTTTATGCTAATGAAAATATGCATATTCATGACCAAGGTCACTATGTCACAAGAGGCAAACACAGGAAAATCACATTCAACTGTGCACAAAAGATTCCACTTTTTTCTCAATTTTCCTGAAACTTTTTTAATCCATGGCTGTTTGAGTTTGTTTTACATGTTGCCTGCTGTAAGCCAAGACAAAACTGAGGGTAGAAACTGCAGCAATTTGCCACAAGTCCAACTTGAAGTCTTATGTTTTTTTTAAACTTTTCCCTTCTGTCTTCCTTATGTGATGCACTCAAAACAGCGCCCTCTGTCTGTGATTTATTGCAATGAAATCTTCAAAGTTGAAAAAGACCACCTTTTATTGATTTTACATCCAAACGAACAATAGTATGTCTTGCTGAACAAGTAATCCGTCATTACGAAGCAAAGCTTAGGCACAAAGTTGTTTAGCATGTCACAGGCCCTTTAAGGAAAGACTAGCACGCACGGACTGTCCGCCCAGACTTTAACATCTCGTTTTTTAGATCTTATGTTTTTCTTTATTTCTGTCTACCGTTTTGGTAGAGGGGTTACGTGCATAATGCATGAGGTCAGGATTCCCCATGGACCAATGAGAAGGTGAACTGTTAAACTGAATGACGTCATGCGCATTAGTCTTGGGAAATCCTCCCGGAAGGTTTAACTTTTTCTTTGTTTTTGCCTCGGCTTTCCGAGGGAACCAAATACAGCAGCGCGTCGGAATGCAGTGAGCGACCCAAATACAGCGCGTCGGATGCAGCGCGTGACCCAAATACACCGCGTGCACGTGCTTCGAATGGTTTGAAAAATATAAGGCGGCTTACAAGAATCATCGAACATGACCGTTTTATCGTTGCTAATATTTTCGGTGGCATAAGTTTCTTGGCAAATGTTTGCGAATTTATTTACAAACATGTTTGGAAAGGCGTATGACATCGCAAAATACATTTGTTTATGAAGATAATTGCGACATTGCAAATATTTGCAAAGAAATTTGTGGTATGCCATATGTCCCTTGTGTGCCATCATAAAACCCTCTGCAGCTATTTACATAAAACGGTACCGCCCCCAATGCTGAACTTCCGGGAGGATTTCCCAAGACTACTCTAGTGAGCAAAGGGCTGGCCAGTTAGTGCTGCAAGAGGGCGTACTACTGGGAATGACCAACGCGTACACAAACCAATATCGACTAGAGTAGTCTTGGGCCAAGACTACATACGCATAGAAAATTAGGCATGCCAGTTGACATCTCCGAAGAAAGAAGAGCTAAATATTTCGGGTCGCAACATATTCAGGCCAAGAAAATGCTCTAGATGATCGCGATTTATTCGTGAACAGGGGAATATTCAATTCACCGAGGCCGCACTGTACACCGGTACCGTGCCGGTACATGCCGCCGGCCGTCTGCCGCACGGTGCAGTGAACGACTGTTGTTTTGCACGTGGTGAATTAAATATGTCAAAAGGAAAAAAATTCCATAAAACACATTCCCTCGTATGATGTACTAAGTCAATGAAGCATGGCATAAAAATTGTTTTCAACAAAATCTTACCAAGGAGGACCGGAACGGAAGGAAGTTTTTTCCCTCCTCCATGATCTTTTACTGCAAGAAAATGTTCTTACTGCTAAAATTGCTTCCTTGTCACCAAATTTAAACTTTCTGGGGCATTTATCATGTCATATTTAGAAGACTTTATTTATAGTGATATCTAAATACTCTGAATAAACTTACGAAAAACTCTACAACTAGACATGATTGCACTTCAACAAATCTTAGAAAATCGTAATGCTAAGCGTTTATTGTATTGTTGCTATTTGGATTGTTTTTATAAATACATACGAATGTTTGCGATTCTTTACGATTCCCTCACGATGACAGTACAAATCTACGACATCTGCGACTTGATCATGATCACGCATTCCCTACGATTCCTTACGATAACACTACTAATATACGACATCTGCGACTTAATTGTTCAGACACATACAAATGTCTGCGATCATGATCACACTTTGTGCGATTCATTACGATACCTTACTATTTCTTACGATGACACAGTACAAACCTACTGTGACGACATCTGCGGGCCGTTGTTACAAATCTTAGAAAATTGTAACGTTTAGTGCTTATATTGTATTGTTACGATATGCGTTTTTAGTATACCAATGTCTGCGATTTGTTACGATTCCTTACGATGACAGCACGAATCTACGACATCTGTGAATTGTTCAGACACATGAATATCTGTGATCATGAGCATGCATTGTGCGATTCCTTACGATAACACAGTACAAATCTGCGACTTGTTTAGACACATACAAATGTCTGCGATCATGATCACAATCACACTGTGCGATTCATTATGATACCTTACTATTTCTTACGATGACAGTACAAATTGTGACGACATCTGCGGGTTGTTCAGATCGATAGTCACTTTGTTACAAATCTTAGAAAATTGTAACGCTTACGTGCTTATTGTAATGTTACGATATGCATTTTCAGTATACGAATGTCTGCGATTCATTACGATTCCTTACGATGACATTATGAATCTACGACATCTGCGAATTGTTCAGAAACATACGAATGTCTGCGATCATGATTATGCGATTCATTACGATTCGTTATAATTTAGTTACGATTCTTCCCGATGAAGAATCGGGAACAACATCCGCGACAAGCCACGACCACTCATGATACTCCGTGTCAACCTTCGAAAAGCTGTGTTAGTGTTTACTAGTAATCTCAGCAAAATTGCAGTGATTTTGTGCTTGTACATCTTGAAATACAGGATATGTAGTCGACAGGCCCAAACCGATTATCCTTGCAACTTGAGAAAAAACCTAGGAGAAAACTCAGATTTTGTTTAAATTGTCATATTGGCTATAGCTTTTGTACAAGGGGTGCAAGGACGACTTGACCTGGAGACGACTTCGACCTAGGTGTTAATTAAAGGGGGCGAGTTGACCCGGGGACGAGTTGACTCGTCCCCGAGTTGACTCGGGGACGAGTTGTCCCGTTTCGCGTACATGTACGTACTACCATGGAGGTAGGTACTACGTATAACGTGTGGTTTTTTTGCCACACGAAAAGCATTGTTAGCGAGTTTATAACTTGAAAAATGGTTAATCAATAAATTTATGTGGAGTTACTCTATAGAACTTTGACTGATAATGTTTCTTGTATTTTGTTTTCCTGGTACGAATAATAACTTTCGCTTTTTTCGTGAATGCTACCTATATTTATATGGACGATTCCAGAAGCTCGCCGCCGCCGCTGGTTGGTTACAATTTATGAATAAATCATCACCTCCGTTGCTGTTGAATTATTCAGCACAGAGGTCACAACAACGAGATGGTAAAGGCGTTCGGGGCGAACAGTCTGCAGTATGAATGTTAGTCTTTCCTCAAGCGCTAGCAAAACAGTGCACAAAACAAACCTCGCCACGGACGCCTTGACTAAAGGCTACATTTGTTGGGGAGTAGCTAGAGCATACTCTCACTGACCCGAGTGTCGTTAATCTTGCCGTTCACGCGCGCAGGAGTATACTCGTGTTAACACGAGTACACGCCCGAACGCAGCCCTGAAGTATGGCGGCCGAGAATGGCGTCAATAATGGCGTAAACCAATGAGCCTGCACCGTCCGGGATCACTAGTATGGAGCACCGTAAATTTCATGGCAAAAATATGTTCCTCGCGCATTGACGAGCCTGCGTCTTTAATCTCTAAATTATCAAAGCTTTTAGTTTTTTTACAAATGTACTTTTCTATTTTACCTCTTTAAAAACTTGTGTTGATTGAACGAGCCGCTGTGTATATATAAATATGATTAAAATATGATTAAATTGAATTTTTTCAATTACAACAATTACAAATTAACATGGACTCCAGATTGTTTTCTTTATCTGATCTTGTGTTATAAAAGTGATCAACCAAAAACTATCATAAAGGGAAAAGTGATAAGCCAGAGAAAAGGTCCTTCACTAAACATTGATAAATTTGCACTCGGAAGACACGATTACACTACCGTACTTTGAGAGGATGGAGGGTTGGAATTCATTGAATGGGACGGAAAGGGGGCAGAGACCAGATAGCCTATAATAATAACCCTCTATTTACATGTATTCAACTATATATTTTGCAGGACCTCATCAAAATTCCCTCGGTAATTTTTAATGATGCAACTTGAGCCCAGCCTATCATGCCATGTGTCCGTACATAGTGTCTGGAATAGAGCTAGCAAAGTTAAATTGACCAGGAGTAATTCATAATTCTCAACCTACAACTCCCAAAATAAGTGACACATTCACTCTATTAGGCACAAACATGACAAATCATGCTATTGCTAGGCTAAACCCTAGCCTAGTACTAGCCTTAGTATACCTACACTAAAATTAAACACTGTAAAAAAAAGCAGCCGAACAAAACCGGTGAAAATTGTAATAATTTAGCCTAAACTATACCTTGAAGTCGTCCTTCCATGCATCCGTGATTTTGGGCTTTTTACCCGAAATTTTAACTGACAAAAATGTCCAAACGGAAGTAAATAACAATTTCCCAAACAATTTAAAAAATGGCGCGCTAGCAACAGACAATAAACAGCTGGCGCCTCTTAATGGCGTCAATTGAGGGCGCCCTTCCGTGCACCGCCCGTCGGATTCGTGTACCAGACGATGTGCTCTTTGTTTATATCTAAAGCGCCCTCTGTTAAAAACTGGTCGTCGTTATGCGCGCGCATATTGTTTTGCATAAATTTCAAAATAGACCAGTTGCGTAATAGATCTGCATAATTCCAAGACTCCCTCCTTCACGCTATGGCGCTCGCATGCAAGTGAGTCGAGCACCAGGCTACCTAGACTTGGTTCCAAGTCCGAGATCCTGTTTTGTTTTCCGTTTCCGATTTTTGAAATGTATGGACAGGGAACTAGTCTATTTCGGTTCAGGATCTCGGACTTGGGACTTCTGCACGCCAGTTGTACACGGTCTATGGGAATTAAGTCCAAAACAGGACGTAACGATATGATTGGTCGAAGTCACAGGGAGCCTTACGTTGTAATGAATATTCATTAGAAATCTTCTAGAGGATGTATTTGCGAGTCGTGTCGTCTGCTGGTACATGGTCGTGTTGGATTGTTTACAAACCTGTTGTAAATAATACAACATTCTGACATATCGGTTGATAATTTACTGACATTCGCAGATGGTTGAGATGGTGAAAGAATCTGGGGGTACATGACATGGTTATAACATCACCTGAATTGAATCTTCAACAGGTAATCACTTAATTAGAAGGATTACCATACGCGGACTGTGCCGGCACATGCCTGGCTGGCCTAGCGCTGCCTGGGCCGGGCGGTCGTCGCCCGGCTGCGGCGCGGCGCGGGGCCGGGCCGCGCGGCCTCTACCCGGTTTCACGGTACGTTAATTGATATGTTATCATATGACTCAGATTTACATGCAGTAAGAATGGAGAAGTTGAGCAGAAAAAAATCTTTGAAATTACTTATCAAACCTCAGTAACTTGCTGATTTAATGAAAAACCCAAATTTAGGAATAAGAAAAAACAAATTTCCAGCCAATCTCTCATTTGTTGTCCTAATAAAATAAGTAATAATAAATAGGCCTGAGGTCTGACATTGTCTGAAGACAGAGTTCTCCATTCGATGCAAAATAATGCACGTCTTGCTCCCATGTGCACAGACAATCTGATTTCCTTTTGTCAAAATCCCCACCCTGGGGGCATGAAAAAATGTGACCAAACCCCCACCTAAGGGGAAATATTACCCTAATTAGTAAGCAGACGGAAGCAGGTAGATTCACGTAGATTCACTTTTTTATGGGCGGTGGAGGGGTGTGTGGGGGAATTTTCTATTATTTTGGTCAGGTGCTCTTAATTCAGAAACATGCATTCAAAACCTGCATCTGTTAATTAGCTCCTGTGACACATGTATATGTCAGGAAAGGCAAAGTATGGTAATTTATACCAATAAACCTCTTTACTTGTATTTGTGCACAGAGTCCAACTGAGGCAGGACTACTTCGAGAGCTCAGCTTGAACTCACTGCAGGAAGCCTTGGCGGATCTGCGCCTTGGCAATACCTTTGTGATGAGTTGCAGATTCTCAGGGACTATTCAAAAGTACAAGGTTGAAGGAACTGCCACAAAACTTAAAGAGGAGTTCAGCATGATATGGACAGCATGATATTTTCCTACGGTGATTAGAGCACAATTTGAGTACTTTGCAACATCCTAGCTCCAACACACAGCCTTGGGAAAACAATTATTGGACCACCTACAACCTGCATAGACAACAAAAATAAGTATGTAAGAATTGTTTAAGGCATGTCTTACATATTTGATGCCTTGTAAGCCTCCTGAGCTAATGACTATTGTCTAAGACCAAATATCATAAACATAAGCCTGGTTGCTGAGGGATTTTGTTGAATAATTCAAGACATAGGTGGTCCAATATTTTTCTCCAAGACTTTATGTCTCTGGGGCCTTTGAAGAGGCCCCCAGATTAAAATATATCTATTTCACTCTGTTTCACTGAGGTATGTAACATTTTTGAGGTAAAGTAGAATTTACTAACATAAAAGCAATACATGTATAAAATGTTTAATGTAGAGCATTTTTTGTTTAAAAAGGAATACCGCAGTATAAAACCAACTAAATATCTGAATTACAACAGTGTTACAAGCATATTTCCTCATGCCGTTTAAATGTTGATCTTAAACATGATTGCTAAAATTTGCCTTATTTTGTGCAGGCGATCTCGAGACTCAGACTCTAGTTGACTCGAGACTCCAACCCCAAATGATATGGCTTGACTTGAGACTCAAACCTCAAAAGACTTAACATGAGTCAGATTTTTTTATTTGATTCAGCCAAAAATAAAAAATTTTATGCATTTTTCGTCATTTTGGGTACCGAATTTCAGCACTAAAGAAACCTTGGCTAAAAGCATGTGAGTTCCATTGTTAAGACTCAATTTGAAATTAGTTTGACAAATTTATTGTCGTGACTACTTGACTTAATGAGCAAACTTGACCAATATGCCTGACTTGACTTGACTTGGGACTAGAGCAAAAGGAGACAAGTTACAACCTTGATTTTGTGCATCAAAATCCACATTAACATCAGTTTTAATAACCTGAAAATTGCAGACCTCTCATTTGAAGGAGTTTGTCAAGATAAATTTTGAATGTGTTCTTAACCCATGAATTAGAGCCACGACCACTCACTGCAAGCTTTTTTTTCTTAAAATATGGAGATTTTAGGGTAGAAAAAAGTCTTCTTGAGTTGTCTCATAGGTTTAAATGTAGGAGGGCTTATGTGACGTCGAACCCTTCATCAGGAAAGTAGGTAAATTTGTTACGAAATGGATGCTGTATAATACTGACTCGGGTCAAGTCGACCGTTTGCCCAACTCGACCGTGAACCAACTCGACCACACAGTGCATGCAATAATTAAGTCACTGCTTTACGTCCACCGATTGACTGACCGAAGTTACGGGTGTAGTGACACATCATTAATAGTGGCACTATTTTTGGACATAAAAATTCCAAGTTTCAAAGAAAAACTTGAACTACGGTCGGTTCGGTTTACGGTCGAGTTGGCAAACGGTCGCCTCGTCTTTTGTACGGGTGCGGGGAGCTCGCCGGGCGCCACGCGTTATCAAATCGGCCGGGCAAATCGGTAACGATCACTCTCAAACCGCTTCAAAAGAATATAGATTTTGTCATCAGAAAGGTTCTGCTGTTGCGTGTCCCCAGTTTTGACAAATACCATAAATACAACATGTACCCCAGTACGGGAAACCTGCTTTTATTTTTCGCGTTTTGGTCTCGGCATTTGCCTTGAAAACAAGTTTATCGCACCCATGTACGTTCGTTCGCAGTTGCACTAAAATACATGCACTGAGAGGATTACAAAGCGACTATTCCATTCTATCAAAAGGTAACAGATGTGTATTTTGACACGAGTAAGTGTCAGGAGTACGTTTTATTTTTATTTCCATTCAAAATATTACAACATTTCATGCTTATGGCACAAATTCTTTCTAACAACAAACCACAGAAACAGTTTTAAGAAGAAGGCTGCGAAAATGGTAAACCTCGTCTTACCTGTGAAGCATATAGACCCGACCACCCGGATTTGTATACGCTCCAATTGGCCGTCGCTACGGAAACCGCGCTGTATGTAAATCAAACTGGTGAATACATGAATGTAGCTGGCGTGCAGAAGTCCCAAGTCCGAGATCCTGAACCGAAATAGACTAGTTCCCTGTCCATACATTTCAAAAATCGGAAACGGAAAACAAAACAGGATCTCGGACTTGGAACCAAGTCTACAGGCTACCTGGCAAATCGGACCGTTTCCAGGGGGTGCACGCTAGTCCATACTTAACCGGCGCGAAAGTCTGTGCGGTACCTGGAATACACCGCCCCCATTACTCTATGCATTTTTAAGGTGGACCATCCGAAATTACATGTTAAAATGAACATGTTAAAACATGTACTCCTCGTGTGAATTTCGTCAAAATAACGACATAGAACGTGTTTTTTAAACTTGAAATCGATGTCAACTTTGAAAGCTCAAACGTTTTCAAACTACAATGATGCATTCAAGAAAGTAGAGAGACGATTTTGGGTTATGCGACTGGTTTGAAGTTGCTGATCAACATGTTCAATCAACATGATCCAGCTTATAAATTCATAGAGTAACGTGCGAGGTATTCCAGGTACCGTACGGTTACCATGTGCCAGCGTGCACCCCCTGGAAACGGGGCCGATTTGCCAGATATAGTATGGTGCTTGAGTCGTACGCGAGCGCCATATAGCGCGAAGGCGGGACTCTAGCATTTATGTAAATATAAGGCGTGACTCCAGGACTTATGCAAATCTTCACGCAACCTAATTCCCATCTTCCTTTCGCAAGGGTCTTTCCTGCACTCGTATCTCGCTTGCCAAGAACCTTGCTGCATCGACTGGGTCTGAGCTGTATTACAGGCCTAGGGCTGTTCAACCAATGAGAGACAAGATATCTTTTGACCTGTATCTTTTGACCTTTTAATGAGCCGTTTCGAACAATCATCTCGCGTGTTGTTTATCTCGCGACATCGTAGCCGCAATTACCACAATTTGTGTGGGGGAGATCTTTTTATGTACATGTATATCATGTTATCTTGCACGCAGTATAAATGTTCGTAACTGAAGGAAGACTTCGCTAAAAGCTAAACGCAGAATCTCTGAATAAAGATAGGCCTATTAAAAAACGCTTTTACAATGACTGTTTATTTAAACATTGGACCCCACCCCCTAGTAAAAGTGCACGCTACCACTAAACGGAGCGAGGCGCGTGATTGGCTCTTGCTGTTGGCAACAGCGTCCTAGCTATGATGCATCTTGAATGTCGCGCTATACGTGCTACGTGCACATCGGCACTGCATGCGATGACCGAGAAACATGCGCTGCGCGTGATTGGTCAGTTGCGATCACTGTCACTGGCTAATCAATATTCATATATATTCCTCAATACAGCTCAGACCCAGTCGATGCAGCAAGGTTCTTGGCAAGCGAGATACGAGTGCAGGAAAGACCCTTGCGAAAGGAAGATGCCTAATTCCCAAACAAAATGTATGTAAAACATGTTGCGTGCGCATAACGCCGGGCATGTTTTGGTTTGTTGTGACGTTAGAGGGCACATCGTCTGTAGAAAGTAATTAATTTTCCGACACGGTTTTGATTTCCATCTCTGCTATAATAAACTTGAAATCTTACATCACTTGTCTGACGTAGCATGCCGTAGACATTGCGCTGTGGTCGCAATAACCCAGGTTCCAATCCGGGTCATGACAAATGTTTGCTGTGGTGGCGATACTACTATCGTACCGAAAAGGCATCAATCACGAGGAAAGGTGGCGCGTACTTTGGAGTTGGAGTCACATGACTATCAGCGATATACCATATTATATGCCAAATACGCCTCATCCCAGCAGCAACTAATGTTCGATAATGTTTGCCATAATCTTTGGTTTGTTTATGCTCTAGATTTGAAATCCTTAAACAGACTGACATTTCGAATCATATCTCTGAAACTCACAGAATTGAAGAAACGATCTAGACTACAATCACTAATACGACCTGCAGCGAAGGGTGGCACGTGCTCGAAGACACTTCAGGATAGATCACACTAAAGGCTTGTATACCTAATCAATCACCTACATAGCCATTTCTCAAAATTATCCTAGGCAATCTATCAGAAAATAGGTGCCCTAGAAAGAGGCTTAATTTGGCTCCAAATGTGTAGAGCTGTTGGCCCGATGACTAGGCGTTGGGTCGTCACCTTATGTTTTCTTTACTAGATGTACTAGCCTACATCGTGTTTGCTAAAGCGCCCTTTCATGAGATTATTTGATGGTGTGCACAATATTCATGAGCTTGGTGCATTAATCTATACCGCTATTTTGCTTTTTGCTTCCTACATGATTGGATAGGTCATCTCAACACACAGTAACTCCAACGCTGCTTTATATTGCAAACATTTTCATTTCCATTTAAACGTGAGCTCTCGAGCCACTTAGTTGTGTGATGTGACATGCCATGATCGTCTAGTGGTTAGGACATTGCGTTGTGGTCGCAATAACCCAGGTTCGAATCCTGGTCACGGCAGACTCTTATTGCCACAGGGGGTGATACTGCCAACAGTTTTCAGACATGCGTTTGATTTCTATATCTATAGGGCCTACTATAAACTTGGACTCCTACACAATGTACATCTTCCAATATCTCATGTGAGATATCTCACATAGATCATTTGATGGTGTGTACAATATTTATGAGCTCGGTGCATTAATCTATACCGCTATTTTGCTTTTTGCTTCCCACATGATTGGATAGGTCATCTCAACACACCGTATCTGCGCACAGTAACTCCAACGCTGCTTTAGATTGCAAACATTTTCATTTCCATTTAAACGTGAGCTCTCATACCTCTCGAGCCACTCAGTTGTGTGATATGGCATGCCATGATCGTCTAGTGGTTAGTTCGAATCCTGGTCACGGCACACTTTTTTTGCCACAGGGGGTGATACTGCCAACAGTTTTGAGACATGCGTTTGATTTCCATATCTACTATAAACTTGGACTCCTACACAATGTATATCTCAGATATCTGACCTACAGTGCCGTGATCGTCTAGTGGTTAGGATGTTGCGTTGTGGTCGCAATAACCCAGGTTCGAATCCTGGTCACGGCAGACTTTATTTGCCAACTGTTTTCAGACATGCGTTTGATTTCCATATCTACTATAAACTTGGACTCCTACACAATGTACATCTCCCAATATCTCAGATATCTGACGTACAGTGCCATGATCGTCTAGTGGTTAGGACGTTTTGTTGTGGTCGCAATAACCCAGGTACGAATCCTGGTCACGGCAGACTTTATTTGCCACAGGGGGTGATACTGCCAACTGTTTTCAGACATGCGTTTGATTTCCATATCTATTATAAACTTGGACTCCTACACAATGTACATCTCCCAATATCTCAGATATCTGACGTACAGTGCCGTGATGGTCTAGTGGTTAGGACATTGCGTTGTGGTCGCAATAACCCAGGTTCGAATCCTGGTCACGGCAGACTTTATTTGCCACAGTGGGTGATACTGCCAACAGTTTTCAGACATTCGTTTGATTTCCATATCTACTATAAACTTGTACTCCTACACAATATACATCTCCCAATTTCTCAGATATCTGACGTACAGTGCCGTGATGGTCTAGTGGTTAGGACATTGCGTTGTGGTCGCAATAACCCAGGTTCGAATCCTGGTCACGGCAGACTTTTTGCCACAGTGGGTGATACTGCCAACAGTTTTCAGACATTCGTTTGATTTCCATATCTACTATAAACTTGTACTCCTACACAATGTACATCTCCCAATATCTCATATATCTGACGTACAGTGCCGTGATCGTCTAGTGGTTAGGACATTGCGTTGTGGTCGCAATAACCCAGGTTCGAATCCTGGTCACGGCAGATTTATTTTTGCCACAGGGGGTGATACTGCCAACAGTTTTCAGACATGCGTTTGATTTCCATATAAACTTGGACTCCTAGACAATGTGGGTCTTTCCACAGTAATGTGGTACATTTCTGTGACATACAAGATCTTAGGTCCCAGTTCAGTTCAAATGTCTTAATTTTATCTATAAATTATCCAGCTAAACTGAGAAAATAACTTTTGCACGAAGGAGATAGAAAAGTAGTCCTACAACATACATTTCTGAAAACCCAGTTCCCAATTTTTCCTATTACGTATGTAACAAAGACAGAAAAAATTGTCACAAAATGGTCTGTCCACTTTACAGACGTAATAGGAAAATTTGTTCACAAGCTTTTCAAAAATGCATGTTGTGGCAGCAATTTCTTACCTTTTTGGGCAAAAGTTATAAACTTGGACTCCTACACAATGTACATCTCCCAATATCTTAGATATCTGACGTACAGTGCCGTGATCATCTAGTGGTTAGGACATTGCGTTGTGGTCGCAATAACCCAGGTTCGAATCCTGGTCACGGCAGACTTTTTGCCACAGGCAGTGATACTGCCAACAGTTTTGAGACATGCGTTTGATTTCCATATCTACTATAAACTTGGACTCCTACACAATGTAAATCTCACAATATCTCAGAAATCTGACGTACAGTGCCGTGATGGTCTAGTGGTTAGGACATTGCGTTGTGGTCGCAATAACCCAGGTTCGAATCCTGGTCACGGCAGATTTTATTTGCCACAGGGGGTGATACTGCCATCAGTTTTCAGACATGCGTTTGATTTCCATATCTACTATAAACTTGGACTCCTGAACAATGTACAGCTCCCAATATCTCATGTGAGATATCTCACATTGATTATTTTAATATTCATGAGCTCGGTGCATTAATATATACCGCTTTTTGCTTCCTAAATGATTGGATAGGTCATCTCAACACACCGTATCTGCGCACAGTAACTCCCACGCTGCTTTAGATTGCAAACATTTTGATTTCTATTTAAACGTGAGCTCTCATACCTCTAGAGCCACTCAGTTGTGTGATATGGCATGCCATGATCGTTTAGTGGTTATTTCGAATCCTAGTCACGGCAGACTTGTTTTGCCACAGGGGGTGATACTGCCAACAGTTTTGAGACATGCGTTTGATTTCCAAATCTACTATAAACTTGGACTCCTACACAATGTACATCTCCCAATATCTCAGATATCTGACGTACAGTGCCGTGATCGTCTAGTGGTTAGGACATTGCGTTGTGGTCGCAATAACCCAGGTTCGAATCCTGGTCACGGCAGACTTTATTTGCCAACTGTTTTCAGACGTGCGTTTGATTTCCATATATACTACAAACTTGGACTCCTACACAATGTACATCTCCCAATATCTCAGATATCTGACGTACAGTGCCGTGATCGTCTAGTGGTTAGGACATTGCGTTGTGGTCGCAATAACCCAGGTACGAATCCTGGTCACGGCAGACTTTATTTGCCACAGGGGGTGATACTGCCAACTGTTTTCAGACATGCGTTTGATTTCCATATCTATTATAAACTTGGACTCCTACACAATGTACATCTCCCAATATCTCAGATATCTGACGTACAGTGCCGTGATCGTCTAGTGGTTAGGACATTGCGTTGTGGTCGCAATAACCCAGGTTCGAATCCTGGTCACGGCAGACTTTATTTGCCAACTGTTTTCAGACGTGCGTTTGATTTCCATATCTACTACAAACTTGGACTCCTACACAATGTACATCTCCCAATATCTCAGATATCTGACGTACAGTGCCGTGATCGTCTAGTGGTTAGGACATTGCGTTGTGGTCGCAATAACCCAGGTTCGAATCCTGGTCACGGCAGACTTTATTTGCCAACTGTTTTCAGACATGCGTTTGATTTCCATATCTACTATAAACTTGGACTCCTACACAATGTACATCTCCCAATATCTCAGATATCTGACGTACAGTGCCATGATCGTCTAGTGGTTAGGACGTTTTGTTGTGGTCGCAATAACCCAGGTACGAATCCTGGTCACGGCAGACTTTATTTGCCACAGGGGGTGATACTGCCAACTGTTTTCAGACATGCGTTTGATTTCCATATCTATTATAAACTTGGACTCCTACACAATGTACATCTCCCAATATCTCATATATCTGACGTACAGTGCCGTGATCGTCTAGTGGTTAGGACATTGCGTTGTGGTCGCAATAACCCAGGTTCGAATCCTGGTCACGGCAGACTTTTTGCCACAGGCAGTGATACTGCCAACAGTTTTCAGACATGCGTTTGATATCCATATCTACTATAAACTTGGACTCCTACACAATGTACATCTCACAATATCTCAGAAATCTGACGTACAGTGCCGTGATCGTCTAGTGGTTAGGACATTGCGTTGTCGTCGCAATAACCCAGGTTCGAATCCTGGTCACGGCAGACTTTATTTGCCACAATGAGTGATACTGCCAACAGTTTTCAGACATGCGTTTGATTTCCATATCTACTATAAACTTGTACTCCTACACAATGTACATCTCCCAATATCTCATGTATCTGACGTACAGTGCCGTGATGGTCTAGTGGTTAGGACATTGCGTTGTGGTCGCAATAACCCAGGTTCGAATCCTGGTCACGGCAGATTTTATTTGCCACAGGGGGTGATACTGCCATCAGTTTCCAGACATGCGTTTGATTTCCATATCTACTATAAACTTGGACTCCGAGAGAATGTACAGCTCCCAATATCTCATGTGAGATATCTCACATTGATTATTTTAATATTCATGAGCTCGGTGCATTAATATATATCGCTTTTTGCTTCCTACATGATTGGATAGGTCATCTCAACACACCGTATCTGCGCACAGTAACTCCCACGCTGCTTTAGATTGCAAACATTTTGATTTCTATTTAAACGTGAGCTCTCATAGGCCTACCTCTAGAGCCACTCAGTTGTGTGATATGGCATGCCATGATCGTTTAGTGGTTATTTCGAATCCTAGTCACGGCAGACTTGTTTTGCCACAGGGGGTGATACTGCCAACAGTTTTGAGACATGCGTTTGATTTCCATATCTACTATAAACTTGGACTCCTACACAATGTACATCTCCCAATATCTCAGATATCTGACGTACAGTGCCGTGATCGTCTAGTGGTTAGGACATTGCGTTGTGGTCGCAATAACCCAGGTTCGAATCCTGGTCACGGCAGACTTTATTTGCCAACTGTTTTCAGACGTGCGTTTGATTTCCATATCTACTACAAACT
Source organism: Henricia sp. BOLD:AAB3569 (assembly GCA_037783545.1). Classification (NCBI taxonomy): domain Eukaryota; kingdom Metazoa; phylum Echinodermata; class Asteroidea; order Spinulosida; family Echinasteridae; genus Henricia; species Henricia sp. BOLD:AAB3569. The sequence continues at coordinate 1,232,750 of JBBELK010000284.1, forward strand.
TGGACTCCTACACAATGTACATCTCCCAATATCTCAGATATCTGACGTACAGTGCCGTGATCGTCTAGTGGTTAGGACATTGCGTTGTGGTCGCAATAACCCAGGTTTGAATCCTGGTCACGGCAGACTTTATTTGCCAACTGTTTTCAGACGTGCGTTTGATTTCCATATCTACTATAAACTTGTACTCCTACACAATGTACATCTCCCAATATCTCATGTATCTGACGTACAGTGCCGTGATGGTCTAGTGGTTAGGACATTGCGTTGTGGTCGCAATAACCCAGGTTCGAATCCTGGTTACGGCAGATTTTATTTGTCACAGGGGGTGATACTGCCAACAGTTTTCAGACATGCGTTTGATTTCCATATGTACTATAAACTTTCTTCCTCCATACTTCCGTCAGAAAATTCATTTCTTTTCTATTTATACCTCATGTGAGACGAGAAAAGGACAAAAACAGGTCAAATTTTTCCAATGGTGAACAGTGGCTAGGTCGTTGTGTGAACCTTGCTGTTCGATTTATTTTAAACTCCGCTAATCAGCTTGATTAGGATCAAATGATATGCACAAATGTAATATCCTTCAAATGTGGTTGAAAACAATAATTATACACGTCTGGTGTAAGCCGTATTAAAGGCCTATCGATTAAGAGGCTATCAAACTAGCATCTGAACCAAGTTTGATGTATGAATTACGAGCTGTAAACAAATAAAAAGTTCACAGTATCTAAGTCTCGACAATAAAGTGTCGAAGTTCAATAATTATCACCGTGCTAAACATCGGTCAGAATCAATCAAGCCGAAAGAGAAAACTGAAACTGTCGGAACTGAAACTGAATTCGGGTCGAGTGTCGGACCAGCACTGTGTGCTGGCGCTCGGTGGCCACGAAAAATCCCCAGCCATTGGAGGAAACGTGGGTGCATCCAGGGCACTCGACAGGGGTGCACTCCCCCGGTCCGAATTCCGATTGAAGTGGGGAAATGGGGTGGGCGGGATTGTACAGCAAAGTTGACACGATTGACCGAGAGTGAGCTACTGAAGCGAACGTGGCGTTCATATAGCCAGTTGTTATGTAATTCTATTGTGTTCAGTGTGAATACACTGGCATCTGTCGTTCTAAAACGAAAAGAAATTCCACTTTCTTCCTCCATACTTCCGTCAGAAAATTCATTTCTTTTCTATTTATACCTCATGTGAGACGAGAAAAGGACAAAAACAGGTCAAATTTTTCCAATGGTGAACAGTGGCTAGGTCGTTGTGTGAACCTTGCTGTAGTCTATAGAAAGTCGCAAAAGAAAGGGCAAAGGGGAAACAAAAAACAACAAAGGTAAAAAGGTATTAAATAACAAATTACGATTGCCAGTTCCGGTGTGGAAAGATCAACAATTAAGCATTGTGAGATTAAACTTTGAACGATGTGCTCGATGCCAAATATTGGACGGACAAAAAATCCGCTGTCCCTCAAATCGAATTCGATACCAAACGATCGAATAAAATGTGTTATAAACTCAGTGCCATACGACTGGGTATACGCAAATGTGTATGCCGCCTCAAATAGACGTTTATTGGCCTTCGGTGCACGCGGAACGCGGAAAAAACAACAAAGGTAAAAAAGGTATTAAATAACAAATTACGATTGCCAGTTCCGGTGTGGAAGGATCAACAATTAAACATTGTGAGATTAAACTTTGAACGATGTGCTCGATGCCAAATATTGGACGGACAAAAAATCCGCTGTCCCTCAAATCGAATTCGATACCAAACGATCGAATAAAATGTGTTATAAACTCAGTACCATACGACTGGGTGGACGCAAATGTCTATGCCGCCTCAATTAGACGTTTCTGCGATGTACTCTTTCACAACTCCCCAGCCGAGATCAGAACGGTCAGCAAGTCGTATGAGCTTTTGACGTTCCTTGATGGACTTCACGGCGGCGTTCCAGTCGGTCTTGGCCGAGTCGATGTCAAGGCTGTCAATGTTCTGAATGGCCGACTCGACAAGCGAAAGAAGCTTCTCGCAGTGCTTGTGCTGCTGTTGATGCCGTCGCGTTTGAACGTCGGAACGTCTGATAAGCGTTGCTTCTTGCAAGCCGATTCGACCTTGAAGTCTAATGACTTAGAAAGGGCCTGGATAGCGTTCAGTATCTGATCACTGCTGGTACCGGACTCCGAACCGCCGACGCCCGGTTCGAGGGACATGTTCGATGCGGTGCGTGAAGACGTGTGTAGAATAGGATTGTACAGCAAAGTTGACACGATTGACCGAGAGTGAGCTACTGAAGCGAACGTGGCGTTTATATAGCCAGTTGTTATGTAATTCTATTGTGTTCAGTGTGAATACACTGGCACCTGTCGTTCTAAAACGAAAAGAAATTCCACTTGGACTCCTAGACAATGTACAGCTCCCAATATCTCATGTGAGATATCTCACATTGATTATTTTAATATATACCGCTTTTTGCTTCCTACATGATTGGATAGGTCATCTCAACACACCGTATCTGCGCACAGTAACTCCCACGCTGCTTTAGATTGCAAACATTTTGATTTCTATTTAAACGTGAGCTCTCATACCTCTAGAGCCACTCAGTTGTGTGATATGGCATGCCATGATCGTTTAGTGGTTATTTCGAATCCTAGTCACGGCAGACTTGTTTTGCCACAGGGGGTGATACTGCCAACAGTTTTGAGACATGCGTTTGATTTCCATATCTACTATAAACTTGGACTCCTACACAATGTACATCTCCCAATATCTCAGATATCTGACGTACAGTGCCGTGATCGTCTAGTTTGATTTCTATATAAACTTGGACTCCTAGACAATGTGGGTCTTTCCACAGTAATGTGGTACATTTCTGTGACATACAAGATCTTAGGTCCCAGTTCAGTTCAAATGTCTTAATTTTATCTATAAATTATCCAGCTAAACCTGAGAAAATAACTTTTGCACGAAGGAGATAGAAAAGTAGTCCTACAACATACATTTCTGAAAACCCAGTTCCCAATTTTTCCTATTACGTATGTAACAAATACAGAAAAAAATTGTCACAAAATGGTCTGTCCACTTTACAGACGTAATAGGAAAATTTGTTCAGAAGCTTTTCAAAAATGCATGTTGTGGCAGCAATTTCTTACCTTTTTGGGCAAAAGTTTTCAGACATGCGCTTGATTTCCATATCTACTATAAACTTGGACTCCTACACAATGTACATCTCCCAATATCTCATGTATCTGACGTACAGTGCCGTGATGGTCTAGTGGTTAGGACATTGCGTTGTGGTCGCAATAACCCAGGTTCGAATCCTGGTCACGGCAGATTTTATTTGCCACAGGGGGTGATACTGCCAACAGTTTTCAGACATGCGTTTGATTTCCATATGTACTATAAACTTGGACTCCTAGACAATGTACAGCTCCCAATATCTCATGTGAGATATCTCACATTGATTATTTTAATATTCATGAGCTCGGTGCATTAATATATACGCTTTTTGCTTCCTACATGATTGGATAGGTCATCTCAACACACCGTATCTGCGCACAGTAACTCCAACGCTGCTTTAGATTGCAAACATTTTCATTTCTATTTAAACGTGAGCTCTCATACCTCTCGAGCCACTCAGTTGTGTGATATGGCATGCCATGATCGTCTAGTGGTTTTTTCGAATCCTGGTCACGGCACACTTTTTTTGCCACAAGGGGTGATACTGCCAACAGTTTTGAGACATGCGTTTGATTTCCATATCTACTATAAACTTGGACTCCTACACAATGTACATCTCCCAATATCTCAGATATCTGACGTACAGTGCCGTGATCGTCTAGTGGTAAGGACATTGCGTTGTGGTCGCAATAACCCAGGTTCGAATCCTGGTCACGGCAGACTTTATTTGCCAACTGTTTTCAGACATGCGTTTGATTTCCATATCTACTACAAACTTGGATTCCTACACAATGTACATCTCCCAATATCTCAGATAACTGACGTACAGTGCCGTGATCGTCTAGTGGTTAGGACATTGCGTTGTGGTCGCAATAACCCAGGTTCGAATCCTGGTCACGGCAGACTTTATTTGCCACAGTGGGTGATACTGCCAACAGTTTTCAGACATGCGTTTGATTTCCATATCTACTATAAACTTGTACTCCTACACAATGTACATCTCCCAATATCTCATGTATCTGGTCTAGTGGTTAGGACATTGCGTTGTGGTCGCAATAACCCAGGTTCGAATCCTGGTCACGGCAGATTTTATTTGCCACAGGGGGTGATACTGCCAACAGTTTTCAGACATGCGTTTGATTTCCATATGTACTATAAACTTGGACTCCTAGACAATGTACAGCTCCCAATATCTCATGTGAGATATCTCACATTGATTATTTTAATATTCATGAGCTCGGTGCATTAATATATACCGCTTTTTGCTTCCTACATGATTGGATAGGTCATCTCAACACACCGTATCTGCGCACAGTAACTCCAACGCTGCTTTAGATTGCAAACATTTTCATTTCTATTTAAACGTGAGCTCTCATACCTCTCGAGCCACTCAGTTGTGTGATATGGCAAGCCATGATCGTCTAGTGGTTATTTCGAATCCTGGTCACGTCACACTTTTGTTTGCCACAGGGGGTGATACTGCCAACAGTTTTGAGACATGCGTTTGATTTCCATATCTACTATAAACTTGTACTCCTACACAATGTACATCTCCCAATATCTCATGTATCTGACGTACAGTGCCGTGATGGTCTAGTGGTTAGGACATTGCGTTGTGGTCGCAATAACCCAGGTTCGAATCCTGGTCACGGCAGACTTTATTTGCCACAGTGGGTGATACTGCCAACAGTTTTCAGACATGCGTTTGATTTCCATATCTACTATAAACTTGTACTCCTACACAATGTACATCTCCCAATATCTCATGTATCTGGTCTAGTGGTTAGGACATTGCGTTGTGGTCGCAATAACCCAGGTTCGAATCCTGGTCACGGCAGATTTTATTTGCCACAGGGGGTGATACTGCCAACAGTTTTCAGACATGCGTTTGATTTCCATATGTACTATAAACTTGGACTCCTAGACAATGTACAGCTCCCAATATCTCATGTGAGATATCTCACATTGATTATTTTAATATTCATGAGCTCGGTGCATTAATATATACGCTTTTTGCTTCCTACATGATTGGATAGGTCATCTCAACACACCGTATCTGCGCACAGTAACTCCAACGCTGCTTTAGATTGCAAACATTTTCATTTCTATTTAAACGTGAGCTCTCATACCTCTCGAGCCACTCAGTTGTGTGATATGGCATGCCATGATCGTCTAGTGGTTTTTTCGAATCCTGGTCACGCACACTTTTTTTGCCACAAGGGGTGATACTGCCAACAGTTTTGAGACATGCGTTTGATTTCCATATCTACTATAAACTTGGACTCCTACACAATGTACATCTCCCAATATCTCAGATATCTGACGTACAGTGCCGTGATCGTCTAGTGGTTAGGACATTGCGTTGTGGTCGCAATAACCCAGGTTTGAATCCTGGTCACGGCAGACTTTATTTGCCAACTGTTTTCAGACGTGCGTTTGATTTCCATATATACTACAAACTTGGACTCCTACACAATGTACATCTCCCAATATCTCAGATATCTGACGTACAGTGCCGTGATCGTCTAGTGGTTAGGACATTGCGTTGTGGTCGCAATAACCCAGGTACGAATCCTGGTCACGGCAGACTTTATTTGCCACAGTGAGTGATACTGCCAACAGTTTTCAGACATGCGTTTGATTTCCATATCTACTATAAACTTGTACTCCTACACAATGTACATCTCCCAATATCTCATGTATCTGACGTACAGTGCCGTGATGGTCTAGTGGTTAGGACATTGCGTTGTGGTCGCAATAACCCAGGTTCGAATCCTGGTTACGGCAGATTTTATTTGTCACAGGGGGTGATACTGCCAACAGTTTTCAGACATGCGTTTGATTTCCATATGTACTATAAACTTGGACTCCTAGACAATGTACAGCTCCCAATATCTCATGTGAGATATCTCACATTGATTATTTTAATATATACCGCTTTTTGCTTCCTACATGATTGGATAGGTCATCTCAACACACCGTATCTGCGCACAGTAACTCCCACGCTGCTTTAGATTGCAAACATTTTGATTTCTATTTAAACGTGAGCTCTCATACCTCTAGAGCCACTCAGTTGTGTGATATGGCATGCCATGATCGTTTAGTGGTTATTTCGAATCCTAGTCACGGCAGACTTGTTTTGCCACAGGGGGTGATACTGCCAACAGTTTTGAGACATGCGTTTGATTTCCATATCTACTATAAACTTGGACTCCTACACAATGTACATCTCCCAATATCTCAGATATCTGACGTACAGTGCCGTGATCGTCTAGTTTGATTTCCATATAAACTTGGACTCCTAGACAATGTGGGTCTTTCCACAGTAATGTGGTACATTTCTGTGACATACAAGATCTTAGGTCCCAGTTCAGTTCAAATGTCTTAATTTTATCTATAAATTATCCAGCTAAACCTGAGAAAATAACTTTTGCACGAAGGAGATAGAAAAGTAGTCCTACAAATATAGTTTCATTCGGTTGAATGATCGTATAACGGCTTTACGGTCCTGTGTATTCTGTATCGGTATTGTGTTCACAATTTGCTATGCATGACTGGTCATTATTGGCATTCTAAGTACAACGTATATAAAGGTACAGTTAAGGTCCTTTCTTCATTCAGGTCGCGTCTACTCTCTGCCGAGCACGTTAACAGTACACTATTACCGTACCCAACTTATCGCAATGGAATTAGTTATAAATTCCTGCTAATTTGTTCGCCCTTAAGCTGAACTATTGTACACATTTCCCGACTGTCTTCTTATGCCTATGAATTAGCAATCCCCCCCTCCCACCCTATGAGAGCATTAATTGCTTGTCTTTATCCGCTGAAATTTTCAATTTGGGCTTATAATTTACTTTATACGCACCAACTTTACGTATGTTGCATCAGTGATTATCCACTCTGGCCTCTGAAGCAATGCTGTGCTTTATTAAACAGGTGTTGTGCTAATTTGTTCGCCCTTAAGCTGAACTATTGTACACATTTCTTCTGATGCCTATGACTTAGCACCCCCCTCCCACCCTATCAGAGCATTGCTTGTCTGTTGTCGTTTTTTGTTTGTGATTTCCCCCCAGGTTCGACGCTTTAAACGTCGGTCTGTTCTTCACGAGGTGAACACTGATGAACCAGGCTCGGACAGTTAAGCTATACGTAAAAGACAACTCGATGTAAGGCTTTTTGTCAGTAATGTCATTTTCTGTCGTACGGAAATTTAAGGGCATTCCAATAAGATATTTATTGATCTGCATCTCGTTTGAATTACTTATTGCAATTCGGTCGAAGTATGCACAACTGATGTAAATTCCTCCCGTATTTAACACGAAAGGCACTATTCAAAAATAGTACGTAAGTCCCACTTCAGCAAAATTAGTTATTTTCTACGTTGTATTTCTTTCCATACTTTTCAGTATCTTATCCATTTAAACGTACCGGTAATTCATATTTTTAGCCCCGTGAGTATTTTACGGTCGATACGGGCTTATAGGATTATACAAATCGTACTGTTTCGCACTTAGAATTGTCCTTGAACTGTCTTGAATTTGCACAACGACTGCATGCGTCAATATCCTCTGTTCTTGGAGATGCATGTTTTACCTGCGCGCGAATGATATATTTTATACGCTAGTAAGACGATTTCTAGTCATGTAGAACTAATATTGAAATATTCCGGCCCTGGATTTCATTTTCCAATAAACGCTTTCTTATATGATTCATATTCAGTTTGTTGTATAACGTTTAAACTGTACTACAACTCTGTGTAGTATTCATGATGCGCTATTTATGAACAGTCCTTCCTTAAAGTTCGGTTATTGAACCACGGCTTTTAACACTAACGTAGTTGGGATTTTAAGACCATCTCGAGTCTATTGTGTTGGTTCTTGAAGTTTGGGATGGTTGTTTGCCTGTAGAGGGCTATCTATATCCGCTGAGATTTTCAATTATGGGCCTATAATTTACTTTATACGCACCAACTTTACGTATATTGCATCAGTGATTATCCACTCTGGCCTCTAAACCAATGCTGTGCTTTATTAAACAGGTGTTGTGCCCCGTTCCTTTTTATCGACATACTACTTCTGCTCATTCAGTCAAATTGATATTTCATTTTCGACTAGTGAATGTAATTATGGCTTAATTCACTCCCCGATCGTGCGTACCGAGGCCCTGTTGTAACGTCGCTTTTTTAATAGCAGAATAAAAATTCCCCGAGATCTCGGGACGATCATCCATCCGCCGCAGCAACATGCCTGCTTCCCGCAAAATGCACGTATAGCTGGCACAACAAGCTTGATCACCCTAAATTAACTGCTGGTAACATGCAGTTCACTGTACTGGTCAGAGCGCATACTATTGTGCATCTGCGCATGCTCGAGGCTACAATACCCATTCATTCAATAAACCTAAGCTCGTTGCATGCTACCCGCAAAATGCACGTATAGCTGGCACAACAAGCTTGATCACCCTAAATTAACTGCTGGTAACATGCAGTTCACTGTACTGGTCAGAGCGCATACTATTGTGCATCTGCGCATGCTCGAGGCTACAATACCCATTCATTCAATAAACCTAAGCTCGTTGCATGCTACCCGCAAAATGCACGTATAGCTGGCACAACAAGCTTGATCACCCTAAATTAACTGCTGGTAACATGCAGTTCACTGTACTGGTCAGAGCGCATACTATATTGTGCATCTGCGCATGCTCGAGGCTACAATACTCATTCATTCAATAATCCTAAGCTCGTTGCATGCTACATGTACCTGTGCAGAAGCGTGCTGCCTCCGGTTGTCAGCTGACCAATTAGCGCGCAACATTCTGAACACGTCATTCCCGCATAATTTTGTTTTCTCGATAGCGTCACCGACACAATCTTGTGTTTTGCTCCGAGTGCAAGTCGAAAAGATTTAGCATGTCTTTGTTTTATTATAATTTGCAGTACCAAACATTTATTCAATTATATTTGAAGATTACGCGGTTCTGAAATTTTCTGGAATTATTAATGCTTGAATTGGAATAATTTTCATAAATACTGTACTTGCGAGTATAAATTCCTAATTATAATATATTTATACATGTACATGTACCTCGGCGAGCCTATCGGACGTAGTTTACTGCTTCTGTTCTTGTGTTCGGTCCTTCCTGTAGATAATTCAAGTCGAATCAAGCTAAGAACAGTACGACGTTTTAGTTCAAGTACATATCATATACATTGGTGTTAAAAGCTGTTAATTTCCGTTATAAGGGTTGTAACGTGAACGAGACCAATATTACCGGGTGAATTTTGAAAGCCTAAGCGCTTGGTTTCCAGAATAATGGCTGTAGTACTATTGTTATGCAAAATGCACATTCGAAACTTGGAAAGTTTAAAGGGCTGGTTAAGAAGGAACCTATTCATATACACTGGTGTATATATGCCAGAGAATAACTCGTCGAGAGTAACCTGTTGTACAGTTATATGAAGAATTTGAATATTGAGTTGAAACGAACCGGACAATGTCCAGAGGCCTCTTGGGCTTGGTCAGGTGGGACCAATATGTTGTGTTTTTCGTTGTCTTTATGTGGATGCATGCATGTTTTCACTTTAGCTTAACCCCTTTGACAAATTCGGATTTGTTTCAAAACCCCGGGAACAAACCTAGGTAATGTGGTAATGATAAGGGGAGTGCGCCTCCTTTTGGTGTCCTAGGATGCACCCACGTTTCCTCCTAAAAACAAAGAAAAGATAAAAGGAGGTTTTTCGTGGCCTCCGAGCGCCAGCAGTTTTTGCTGCATGGACTGACGCCAAAAGCATTGCCATGTTCCTGGGCGAGTTCTCGATCCCAGAGATTTCTCTGATTGTCGTAGCACATGGAAATCTGTCATGCTTACTATTTTGCCTTTTTCGTGTTGTGTTCAGACATTCTTGATGTATTTATTTCACACGATAGACCTTTTCACTTTGTTGTTCAGTACGTTTTGGTGTTTACAATGTACTAATCTTACTCTTAATTGTTAAAATGTAGCCTATGTTTTTGAGTTTGAGTTGTTGAGAGCCGGACGATGTCCGAAGAGCCTAAAGGGCTTGGTTCCAGATGGATACCAGGAGAAGATGCTTTTTCGTTCTAATTACATGCACTCACAAGATGCTTTTGTTTTAATTTTCTCGACCTTCCACAGGTGGAGGTATTACTAATACCATTTAACTTGATGATTATTCGTACATTGTAGTTTTTTATAACATGTACTGTTGAAATAGGTTGAAAGGTGCTCGGCAATAGGGTTCCCGGCCACTATCCCATGCTGTATCAATAAAACATTTAAATAATATGTTCTTTGTTATTCGACTCATTCATTAGAATCAAACTGCTTTTCATTCGTATGAGCGAAGCGAAGGAGAATGAAACATACATTTCTGAAAACCCAGTTCCCAATTTTTCCTATTACGTATGTAACAAATACAGAAAAAAATTGTCACAAAATGGTCTGTCCACTTTACAGACGTAATAGGAAAATTTGTTCAGAAGCTTTTCAAAAATGCATGTTGTGGCAGCAATTTCTTACCTTTTTGGGCAAAAGTTTTCAGACATGCGCTTGATTTCCATATCTACTATAAACTTGGACTCCTACACAATGTACATCTCCCAATATCTCATGTATCTGACGTACAGTGCCGTGATGGTCTAGTGGTTAGGACATTGCGTTGTGGTCGCAATAACCCAGGTTCGAATCCTGGTCACGGCAGATTTTATTTGCCACAGGGGGTGATACTGCCAACAGTTTTCAGACATGCGTTTGATTTCCATATGTACTATAAACTTGGACTCCTAGACAATGTACAGCTCCCAATATCTCATGTGAGATATCTCACATTGATTATTTTAATATTCATGAGCTCGGTGCATTAATATATACGCTTTTTGCTTCCTACATGATTGGATAGGTCATCTCAACACACCGTATCTGCGCACAGTAACTCCAACGCTGCTTTAGATTGCAAACATTTTCATTTCTATTTAAACGTGAGCTCTCATACCTCTCGAGCCACTCAGTTGTGTGATATGGCATGCCATGATCGTCTAGTGGTTTTTTCGAATCCTGGTCACGGCACACTTTTTTTGCCACAAGGGGTGATACTGCCAACAGTTTTGAGACATGCGTTTGATTTCCATATCTACTATAAACTTGGACTCCTACACAATGTACATCTCCCAATATCTCAGATATCTGACGTACAGTGCCGTGATCGTCTAGTTTGATTTCCATATAAACTTGGACTCCTAGACAATGTGGGTCTTTCCACAGTAATGTGGTACATTTCTGTGACATACAAGATCTTAGGTCCCAGTTCAGTTCAAATGTCTTAATTTTATCTATAAATTATCCAGCTAAACCTGAGAAAATAACTTTTGCACGAAGGAGATAGAAAAGTAGTCCTACAACATACATTTCTGAAAACCCAGTTCCCAATTTTTCCTATTACGTATGTAACAAATACAGAAAAAAATTGTCACAAAATGGTCTGTCCACTTTACAGACGTAATAGGAAAATTTGTTCAGAAGCTTTTCAAAAATGCATGTTGTGGCAGCAATTTCTTACCTTTTTGGGCAAAAGTTTTCAGACATGCGCTTGATTTCCATATCTACTATAAACTTGGACTCCTACACAATGTACATCTCCCAATATCTCATGTATCTGACGTACAGTGCCGTGATGGTCTAGTGGTTAGGACATTGCGTTGTGGTCGCAATAACCCAGGTTCGAATCCTGGTCACGGCAGATTTTATTTGCCACAGGGGGTGATACTGCCAACAGTTTTCAGACATGCGTTTGATTTCCATATGTACTATAAACTTGGACTCCTAGACAATGTACAGCTCCCAATATCTCATGTGAGATATCTCACATTGATTATTTTAATATTCATGAGCTCGGTGCATTAATATATACCGCTTTTTGCTTCCTACATGATTGGATAGGTCATCTCAACACACCGTATCTGCGCACAGTAACTCCAACGCTGCTTTAGATTGCAAACATTTTCATTTCTATTTAAACGTGAGCTCTCATACCTCTCGAGCCACTCAGTTGTGTGATATGGCAAGCCATGATCGTCTAGTGGTTATTTCGAATCCTGGTCACGTCACACTTTTGTTTGCCACAGGGGGTGATACTGCCAACAGTTTTGAGACATGCGTTTGATTTCCATATCTACTATAAACTTGTACTCCTACACAATGTACATCTCCCAATATCTCATGTATCTGACGTACAGTGCCGTGATGGTCTAGTGGTTAGGACATTGCGTTGTGGTCGCAATAACCCAGGTTCGAATCCTGGTCACGGCAGACTTTATTTGCCACAGTGGGTGATACTGCCAACAGTTTTCAGACATGCGTTTGATTTCCATATCTACTATAAACTTGTACTCCTACACAATGTACATCTCCCAATATCTCATGTATCTGGTCTAGTGGTTAGGACATTGCGTTGTGGTCGCAATAACCCAGGTTCGAATCCTGGTCACGGCAGATTTTATTTGCCACAGGGGGTGATACTGCCAACAGTTTTCAGACATGCGTTTGATTTCCATATGTACTATAAACTTGGACTCCTAGACAACGTACAGCTCCCAATATCTCATGTGAGATATCTCACATTGATTATTTTAATATTCATGAGCTCGGTGCATTAATATATACCGCTTTTTGCTTCCTACATGATTGGATAGGTCATCTCAACACACCGTATCTGCGCACAGTAACTCCAACGCTGCTTTAGATTGCAAACATTTTCATTTCTATTTAAACGTGAGCTCTCATACCTCTCGAGCCACTCAGTTGTGTGATATGGCATGCCATGATCGTCTAGTGGTTATTTCAAATCCTGGTCACGGCACACTTTTTTGCCACAGGGGGTGATACTGCCAACAGTTTTGAGACATGCGTTTGATTTCCATATCTACTATAAACTTGGACTCCTACACAATGTACATCTCCCAATATCTCAGACATCTGACGTACAGTGCCGTGATCGTCTAGTGGTTAGGACATTGCGTTGTGGTCGCAATAACCCAGGTTCGAATCCTGGTCACGGCAGACTTTATTTGCCAACTGTTTTCAGACATGCGTTTGATTTCCATATCTACTACAAACTTGGCCTCCTACCCAAGGTACATCTCCCAATATCTCATATATCTGACGTACAGTGCCGTGATCGTCTAGTGGTTAGGACATTGCGTTGTGGTCGCAATAACCCAGGTTCGAATCCTGGTCACGGCAGACTTTATTTTCCACAGTGGGTGATACTGCCAACAGTTTTCAGACATGCGTTTAATTTCCATATCTACTATAAACTTGTACTCCTACACAATGTACATCTCCCAATATCTCATGTATCTGACGTACAGTGCCGTGATGGTCTAGTGGTTAGGACATTGCGTTGTGATCGCAATAACCCAGGTTCGAATCCTGGTCACGGCAGATTTTATTTGCCACAGGGGGTGATATGCCAACAGTTTTCAGACATGCGTTTGATTTCCATATGTACTATAAACTTGGACTCCTAGACAACGTACAGCTCCCAATATCTCATGTGAGATATCTCACATTGATTATTTTAATATTCATGAGCTCGGTCCATTAATATATACCGCTTTTTGCTTCCTACATGATTGGATAGGTCATCTCAACACACCGTATCTGCGCACAGGAACTCCAACGCTGCTTTAGATTGCAAACATTTTCATTTCTATTTCAACGTGAGCTCTCATACCTCTCGAGCCACTCAGTTGTGTGATATGGCATGCCATGATCGTCTAGTGGTTATTTCGAATCCTGGTCACGGCACACTTTTTTTGCCACAGGGGGTGATACTGCCAACAGTTTTGAGACATGCGTTTGATTTCCATATCTACTATAAACTTGGACTCCTACACAATGTACATCTCCCAATATCTCAGATATCTGACGTACAGTGCCGTGATCGTCTAGTGGTTAGGACATTGCGTTGTGGTCGCAATAACCCAGGTTCGAATCCTGGTCACGGCAGACTTTATTTGCCAACTGTTTTCAGACATGCGTTTGATTTCCATATCTACTACAAACTTGGCCTCCTACCCAAGGTACATCTCCCAATATCTCATATATCTGACGTACAGTGCCGTGATCGTCTAGTGGTTAGGACATTGCGTTGTGGTCGCAATAACCCAGGTTCGAATCCTGGTCACGGCAGACTTTATTTTCCACAGTGGGTGATACTGCCAACAGTTTTCAGACATGCGTTTAATTTCCATATCTACTATAAACTTGTACTCCTACACAATGTACATCTCCCAATATCTCATGTATCTGACGTACAGTGCCGTGATGGTCTAGTGGTTAGGACATTGCGTTGTGGTCGCAATAACCCAGGTTCGAATCCTGGTCACGGCAGATTTTATTTGCCACAGGGGGTGATACTGCCAACAGTTTTCAGACATGCGTTTGATTTCCATATGTACTATAAACTTGGACTCCTAGACAACGTACAGCTCCCAATATCTCATGTGAGATATCTCACATTGAATATTTTAATATTCATGAGCTCGGTCCATTAATATATACCGCTTTTTGCTTCCTACATGATTGGATAGGTCATCTCAACACACCGTATCTGCGCACAGTAACTCCAACGCTGCTTTAGATTGCAAACATTTTCATTTCTATTTAAACGTGAGCTCTCATACCTCTCGAGCCACTCAGTTGTGTGATATGGCATGCCATGATCGTCTAGTGGTTATTTCAAATCCTGGTCACGGCACACTTTTTTGCCACAGGGGGTGATACTGCCAACAGTTTTGAGACATGCGTTTGATTTCCATATCTACTATAAACTTGGACTCCTACACAATGTACATCTCCCAATATCTCAGACATCTGACGTACAGTGCCGTGATCGTCTAGTGGTTAGGACATTGCGTTGTGGTCGCAATAACCCAGGTTCGAATCCTGGTCACGGCAGACTTTATTTGCCAACTGTTTTCAGACATGCGTTTGATTTCCATATCTACTATAAACTTGTACTCCTACACAATGTACATCTCCCAATATCTCATACGTACAGTGCCGTGATGGTCTAGTGTTTAGGACATTGCGTTGTGATCGCAATAACCCAGGTTCGAATCCTGGTCACGGCAGATTTTATTTGCCACAGGGGGTGATACTGCCAACAGTTTTCAGACATGCGTTTGATTTCCATATGTACTATAAACTTGGACTCCTAGACAACGTACAGCTCCCAATATCTCATGTGAGATATCTCACATTGATTATTTTAATATTCATGAGCTCGGTCCATTAATATATACCGCTTTTTGCTTCCTACATGATTGGATAGGTCATCTCAACACACCGTATCTGCGCACAGTAACTCCAACGCTGCTTTAGATTGCAAACATTTTCATTTCTATTTCAACGTGAGCTCTCATACCTCTCGAGCCACTCAGTTGTGTGATATGGCATGCCATGATCGTCTAGTGGTTATTTCGAATCCTGGTCACGGCACACTTTTTTTTGCCACAGGGGGTGATACTGCCAACAGTTTTGAGACATGCGTTTGATTTCCATATCTACTATAAACTTGGACTCCTACACAATGTACATCTCCCAATATCTCAGATATCTGACGTACAGTGCCGTGATCGTCTAGTGGTTAGGACATTGCGTTGTGGTCGCAATAACCCAGGTTCGAATCCTGGTCACGGCAGACTTTATTTGCCAACTGTTTTCAGACATGCGTTTCATTTCCATATCTACTATAAAATTGGACTCCTACACAATGTACATCTCCCAATATCTCAGATATCTGACGTACAGTGCCGTGATCGTCTAGTGGTTAGGACATTGCGTTGTGGTCGCAATAACCCAGGTTCGAATCCTGGTCACGGCAGACTTTATTTGCCAACTGTTTTCAGACATGCGTTTCATTTCCATATCTACTATAAAATTGGACTCCTACACAATGTACATCTCCCAATATCTCAGATATCTGACGTACAGTGCCGTGATCGTCTAGTGGTTAGGACATTGCGTTGTGGTCGCAATAACCCAGGTTCGAATCCTGGTCACGGCAGTCTTTATTTGCCAACAGTTTTCAGACATGCGTTTGATTTCCATATCTACTATAAACTTGTACTCCTACACAATGTACATCTCCCAATATCTCATACGTACAGTGCCGTGATGGTCTAGTGGTTAGGACATTGCGTTGTGGTCGCAATAACCCAAGTTCGAATCCTGGTCACGGCAGATTTTATTTGCCACAGGGAGTGATACTGCCAACAGTTTTCAGACATGCGTTTGATTTCCATATGTACTATAAACTTGGACTCCTAGACAACGTACAGCTCCCAATATCTCATGTGAGATATCTCACATTGATTATTTTAATATTCATGAGCTCGGTGCATTAATATATACCGCTTTTTGCTTCCTACATGATTGGATAGGTCATCTCAACACACCGTATCTGCGCACAGTAATTCCAACGCTGCTTTAGATTGCAAACATTTTGATTTCTATTTAAACGTGAGCTCTCATACCTCTCGAGCCACTCAGTTGTGTGATATGGCATGCCATGATCGTCTAGTGGTTATTTCGAATCCTGGTCACGGCACACTTTTTTTGCCACAGGGGGTGATACTGCCAACAGTTTTGAGACATGCGTTTGATTTCCATATCTACTATAAACTTGGACTCCTACACAATGTACATCTCCGAATATCTCAGATATCTGACGTACAGTGCCGTGATCGTCTAGTGGTTAGGACATTGCGTTGTGGTCGCAATAACCCAGGTTCGAATCCTGGTCACGGCAGACTTTATTTGCCAACTGTTTTCAGACATGCGTTTGATTTCCATATCTACTATAAAATTTGACTCCTACACAATGTACATCTCCCAATATCTCAGATATCTGACGTACAGTGCCGTGATCGTCTAGTGGTTAGGACATTGCGTTGTGGTCGCAATAACCCAGGTTCGAATCCTGGTCATGGCAGACTTTATTTGCCACAGTGGGTGATACTGCCAACAGTTTTCAGACATGCGTTTGATTTCCATATCTACTATAAACTTGTACTCCTACACAATGTACATCTCCCAATATCTCATACGTACATGAGTGCCGTGATGGTCTAGTGGTTAGGACATTGCGTTGTGGTCGCAATAACCCAGGTTCGAATCCTGGTCACGGCAGACTTTATTTGCCAACTGTTTTCAGACATGCGTTTGATTTCCATATCTACTACAAACTTGGACTCCTACCCAATGTACATCTCCCAATATCTCATATATCTGACGTACAGTGCCGTGATCGTCTAGTGGTTAGGACATTGCGTTGTGGTCGCAATAACCCAGGTTCGAATCCTGGTCACGGCAGACTTTATTTGCCAACTGTTTTCAGACATGCGTTTGATTTCCATATCTACTACAAACTTGGACTCCTACCCAATGTACATCTCCCAATATCTCATATATTTGACGTACAGTGCCGTGATCTTCTAGTGGTTAGGACATTGCGTTGTGGTCGCAATAACCCAGGTTCGAATCCTGGTCACGGCAGACTTTATTTGCCACAGTGGGTGATACTGCCAACAGTTTTCAGACATGCGTTTGATTTCCATATGTACTATAAACTTGGACTCCTAGACAATGTACAGCTCCCAATATCTCATGTGAGATATCTCACATTGATTATTTTAATATTCATGAGCTCGGTGCATTAATATATACCGCTTTTTGCTTCCTACATGATTGGATAGGTCATCTCAACACACCGTATCTGCGCACAGTAACTCCAACGCTGCTTTAGATTGCAAACATTTTCATTTCTATTTCAACGTGAGCTCTCATACCTCTCGAACCACTCAGTTGTCTGATATGGCATGCCATGATCGTCTAGTGGTTATTTCGAATCCTGGTCACGGCACACTTTTTTGCCACAGGGGGTGATACTGCCAACAGTTTTGAGACATGCGTTTGATTTCCATATCTACTATAAACTTGGACTCCTACACAATGTACATCTCCCAATATCTCAGATATCTGACGTACAGTGCCGTGATCGTCTAGTGGTTAGGACATTGCGTTGTGGTCGCAATAACCCAGGTTCGAATCCTGGTCACGGCAGACTTTATTTGCCAACTGTTTTCAGACATGCGTTTCATTTCCATATCTACTATAAAATTGAACTCCTACACAATGTACATCTCCCAATAACTCAGATATCTGACGTACAGTGCCGTGATCGTCTAGTGGTTAGGACATTGCGTTGTGGTCGCAATAACCCAGGTTCGAATCCTGGTCACGGCAGACTTTATTTGCCAACTGTTTTCAGACATGCGTTTGATTTCCATATCTACTACAAACTTGGACTCCTACCCAATGTACATCTCCCAATATCTCATATATCTGACGTACAGTGCCGTGATCGTCTAGTGGTTAGGACATTGCGTTGTGGTCGCAATAACCCAGTTTCAAATCCTGGTCACGGCAGACTTTATTTGCCACAGTGGGTGATACTGCCAACAGTTTTCAGACATTCGTTTGATTTCCATATCTACTATAAAATTGGACTCGTACAAAATGTACATCTCACAATATCTCAGATATCTGACGTACAGTGCCGTGATCGTCTAGTGGTTAGGACATTGCGTTGTGGTCGCAATAACCCAGGTTCGAATCCTGGTCACGGCAGACTTTATTTGCCACAGTGGGTGATACTGCCAACAGTTTTCAGACATGCGTTTGATTTCCATATGTACTATAAACTTGGACTCCTAGACAATGTACAGCTCCCAATATCTCATGTGAGATATCTCACATTGATTATTTTAATATTCATGAGCTCGGTGCATTA
Organism: Henricia sp. BOLD:AAB3569; assembly: GCA_037783545.1. Taxonomy (NCBI): domain Eukaryota; kingdom Metazoa; phylum Echinodermata; class Asteroidea; order Spinulosida; family Echinasteridae; genus Henricia; species Henricia sp. BOLD:AAB3569. The sequence continues at coordinate 1,251,799 of JBBELK010000284.1, forward strand.
ATATATACCGCTTTTTGCTTCCTACATGATTGGATAGGTCATCTCAACACACCGTATCATCGCACAGTAACTCCCACGCTGCTTTAGATTGCAAACATTTTGATTTCTATTTAAACGTGAGCTCTCATACCTCTCGAGCCACTCAGTTGTGTGATATGGCATGCCATGATCGTTTAGTGGTTATTTCGAATCCTGGTCACGGCACACTTTTTTTGCCACAGGGGGTGATACTGCCAACAGTTTTGAGACATGCGTTTGATTTCCATATCTACTATAAACTTGGACTCCTACACAATGTACATCTCCCAATATCTCAGATATCTGACGTACAGTGCCGTGATCGTCTAGTGGTTAGGACATTGCGTTGTGGTCGCAATAACCCAGGTTCGAATCCTGGTCACGGCAGACTTTATTTGCCAACTGTTTTCAGACATGCGTTTGATTTCCATATCTACTATAAAATTGCACTCCTACACAATGTACATCTCCCAATATCTCAGATATCTGACGTACAGTGCCGTGATCGTCTAGTGGTTAGGACATTGCGTTGTGGTTGCAATAACCCATGTTCGAATCCTGGTCACGGCAGACTTTATTTGCCAACTGTTTTCAGACATGCGTTTGATTTCCATATCTACTACAAACTTGGACTCCTACACAATGTACATCTCCCAATATCTCAGATATCTGACGTACAGTGCCGTGATCGTCTAGTGGTTAGGACATTGCGTTGTGGTCGCAATAACCCAGGTTCGAATCCTGGTCACGGCAGACTTTGTTTGCCAACTGTTTTCAGACATGCGTTTGATTTCCATATCTACTATAAACTTGGACTCCTACCCAATGTACATCTCCCAATATCTCATATATCTGACGTACAATGCCGTGATCGTCTAGTGGTTAGGACATTGCGTTGTGGTCGCAATAACCCAGGTTCGAATCCTGGTCACGGCAGACTTTATTTGCCACAGTGGGTGATACTGCCAACAGTTTTCAGACATGCGTTTGATTTCCATATCTACTATAAACTTGTACTCCTACCCAATGTACATCTCCCAATATCTCATATATCTGACGTACAGTGCCGTGATCGTCTAGTGGTTAGGACATTGCGTTGTGGTCGCAACAACCCAGGTTCGAATCCTGGTCACGGCAGACTTTATTTGCCACAGTGGGTGATACTGCCAACAGTTTTCAGACATGCGTTTGATTTCCATATCTACTATAAACTTGTACTCCTACACAATGTACATCTCCCAATATCTCATGTATCTGACGTACAGTGCCGTGATGGTCTAGTGGTTAGGACATTGCGTTGTGGTCGCAATAACCCAGGTTAGAATCCTGGTCACGGCAGACTTTATTTGCCACAGTGGGTGATACTGCCAACAGTTTTCAGACATGCGTTTGATTTCCATATCTACTCGTACAAAATGTATCTCATGTATCTGACGTACAGTGCCGTGATGGTCTAGTGGTTAGGACATTGCGTTGTGGTCGCAATAACCCAGGTTCGAATCCTGGTCACGGCAGCCTTTATTTGCCAACTGTTTTCAGACATGCGTTTGATTTCCATATCTACTACAAACTTGGACTCCTACCCAATGTACATCTCCCAATATCTCATATATCTGACGTACAGTGCCGTGATGGTCTAGTGGTTAGGACATTGCGTTGTGGTCGCAATAACCCAGGTTCGAATCCTGGTCACGGCAGACTTTATTTGCCACAGTGGGTGATACTGCCAAGAGTTTTCAGACATGCGTTTGATTTCCATATCTACTATAAAATTGGACATGTACATCTCACAATATCAAAGATATCTGACGTACAGTGCCGTGATCGTCTAGTGGTTAGGACATTGCGTTGTGGTCGCAGTAACCCAGGTTCGAATCCTGGTCACGGCAGACTTTATTTGCCACAGTGGGTGATACTGCCAACAGTTTTCAGACATGCGTTTGATTTCCATATCTACTATAAACTTGTACTCCTACACAATGTACATCTCCCAATATCTCATGTACAGTGCCGTGATGGTCTAGTGGTTAGGACATTGCGTTGTGGTCGCAATAACCCAGGTTCGAATCCTGGTCACGGCAGTACCACAGGGGGTGATACTGCCAACAGTTTTCAGACATGCGTTTGATTTCCATATGTACTTGGACTCCTAGAGAATGTACAGCTCCCAATATCTCATGTGAGATATCTCACATTGATTATTTTAATATTCATGAGCTCGGTGCATTAATATATACCGCTTTTTGCTTCCTACATGATTGGATAGGTCATCTCAACACACCGTATCTGCGCACAGTAACTCCAACGCTGCTTTAGATTGCAAACATTTTCATTTCTATTTAAACGTGAGCTCTCATACCTCTCGAGCCACTCAGTTGTGTGATATGGCATGCCATGATCGTCTAGTGGTTATTTCGAATCCTGGTCACGGCACACTTTTTTTGCCACAGGGGGTGATACTGCCAACAGTTTTGAGACATGCGTTTGATTTCCATATCTACTATAAACTTGGACTCCTACACAATGTACATCTCCCAATATCTCAGATATCTGACGTACATGAGCTCGGTGCATTAATATATACCGCTTTTTGCTTCCTACATGATTGGATAGGTCATCTCAACACACCGTATCTGCGCACAGTAACTCCAACGCTGCTTTAGATTGCAAACATTTTCATTTCTATTTAAACGTGAGCTCTCATACCTCTCGAGCCACTCAGTTGTGTGATATGGCATGCCATGATCGTCTAGTGGTTATTTCGAATCCTGGTCACGGCACACTTTTTTTGCCACAGGGGGTGATATTGCCAACAGTTTTGAGACATGCGTTTGATTTCCATATCTACTATAAACTTGGACTCCTACACAATGTACATCTCCCAATATCTCAGATATCTGACGTACAGTGCCGTGATCGTCTAGTGGTTAGGACATTGCGTTGTGGTCGCAATAACCCAGGTTCGAATCCTGGTCACGGCAGACTTTATTTGCCAACAGTTTTCAGACATGCGTTTGATTTCCATATCTACTACAAACTTGGACTCCTACACAATGTACATCTCCCAATGTCTCAGATATCTGACGTACAGTGCCGTGATCGTCTAGTGGTTAGGACATTGCGTTGTGGTCGCAATAACCCAGGTTCGAATCCTGGTCACGGCAGACTTTGTTTGCCAACTGTTTTCAGACATGCGTTTGATTTCCATATCTACTATAAACTTGGACTCCTACCCAATGTACATCTCCCAATATCTCATATATCTGACGTACAATGCCGTGATCGTCTAGTGTTTAGGACATTGCGTTGTGGTCGCAATAACCCAGGTTCGAATCCTGGTCACGGCAGACTTTATTTGCCACAGTGGGTGATACTGCCCACAATTTTCAGACATGCGTTTGATTTCCATATCTACTACAAACTTGGACTCCTACCCAATGTACATCTCCCAATATCTCATATATCTGACGTACAGTGCCGTGATGGTCTAGTGGTTAGGACATTGCGTTGTGGTCGCAATAACCCAGGTTCGAATCCTGGTCACGGCAGACTTTATTTGCCACAGTGGGTGATACTGCCAAGAGTTTTCAGACATGCGTTTGATTTCCATATCGACTATAAAATTGGACATGTACATCTCACAATATCAAAGATATCTGACGTACAGTGCCGTGATCGTCTAGTGGTTAGGACATTGCGTTGTGGTCGCAGTAACCCAGGTTCGAATCCTGGTCACGGCAGACTTTATTTGCCACAGTGGGTGATACTGCCAACAGTTTTCAGACATGCGTTTGATTTCCATATCTACTATAAACTTGTACTCCTACACAATGTACATCTCCCAATATCTCATGTACAGTGCCGTGATGGTCTAGTGGTTAGGACATTGCGTTGTGGTCGCAATAACCCAGGTTCGAATCCTGGTCACGGCAGTACCACAGGGGGTGATACTGCCAACAGTTTTCAGACATGCGTTTGATTTCCATATGTACTTGGACTCCTAGAGAATGTACAGCTCCCAATATCTCATGTGAGATATCTCACATTGATTATTTTAATATTCATGAGCTCGGTGCATTAATATATACCGCTTTTTGCTTCCTACATGATTGGATAGGTCATCTCAACACACCGTATCTGCGCACAGTAACTCCAACGCTGCTTTAGATTGCAAACATTTTCATTTCTATTTAAACGTGAGCTCTCATACCTCTCGAGCCACTCAGTTGTGTGATATGGCATGCCATGATCGTCTAGTGGTTATTTCGAATCCTGGTCACGGCACACTTTTTTTGCCACAGGGGGTGATACTGCCAACAGTTTTGAGACATGCGTTTGATTTCCATATCTACTATAAACTTGGACTCCTACACAATGTACATCTCCCAATATCTCAGATATCTGACGTACAGTGCCGTGATGGTCTAGTGGTTAGGACATTGCGTTGTGGTCGCAATAACCCAGGTTCGAATCCTGGTCACGGCAGATTTTATTTGCCACAGGGGGTGATACTGCCATCAGTTTTCAGACATGCGTTTGATTTCCATATCTACTATAAACTTGGACTCCTGAACAATGTACAGCTCCCAATATCTCATGTGAGATATCTCACATTGATTATTTTAATATTCATGAGCTCGGTGCATTAATATATACCGCTTTTTGCTTCCTAAATGATTGGATAGGTCATCTCAACACACCGTATCTGCGCACAGTAACTCCCACGCTGCTTTAGATTGCAAACATTTTGATTTCTATTTAAACGTGAGCTCTCATACCTCTAGAGCCACTCAGTTGTGTGATATGGCATGCCATGATCGTTTAGTGGTTATTTCGAATCCTAGTCACGGCAGACTTGTTTTGCCACAGGGGGTGATACTGCCAACAGTTTTGAGACATGCGTTTGATTTCCAAATCTACTATAAACTTGGACTCCTACACAATGTACATCTCCCAATATCTCAGATATCTGACGTACAGTGCCGTGATCGTCTAGTGGTTAGGACATTGCGTTGTGGTCGCAATAACCCAGGTTCGAATCCTGGTCACGGCAGACTTTATTTGCCAACTGTTTTCAGACGTGCGTTTGATTTCCATATATACTACAAACTTGGACTCCTACACAATGTACATCTCCCAATATCTCAGATATCTGACGTACAGTGCCGTGATCGTCTAGTGGTTAGGACATTGCGTTGTGGTCGCAATAACCCAGGTTTGAATCCTGGTCACGGCAGACTTTATTTGCCAACTGTTTTCAGACGTGCGTTTGATTTCCATATCTACTATAAACTTGTACTCCTACACAATGTACATCTCCCAATATCTCATGTATCTGACGTACAGTGCCGTGATGGTCTAGTGGTTAGGACATTGCGTTGTGGTCGCAATAACCCAGGTTCGAATCCTGGTTACGGCAGATTTTATTTGTCACAGGGGGTGATACTGCCAACAGTTTTCAGACATGCGTTTGATTTCCATATGTACTATAAACTTGGACTCCTAGACAATGTACAGCTCCCAATATCTCATGTGAGATATCTCACATTGATTATTTTAATATATACCGCTTTTTGCTTCCTACATGATTGGATAGGTCATCTCAACACACCGTATCTGCGCACAGTAACTCCCACGCTGCTTTAGATTGCAAACATTTTGATTTCTATTTAAACGTGAGCTCTCATACCTCTAGAGCCACTCAGTTGTGTGATACGGCATGCCATGATCGTTTAGTGGTTATTTCGAATCCTAGTCACGGCAGACTTGTTTTGCCACAGGGGGTGATACTGCCAACAGTTTTGAGACATGCGTTTGATTTCCATATCTACTATAAACTTGGACTCCTACACAATGTACATCTCCCAATATCTCAGATATCTGACGTACAGTGCCGTGATCGTCTAGTTTGATTTCCATATAAACTTGGACTCCTAGACAATGTGGGTCTTTCCACAGTAATGTGGTACATTTCTGTGACATACAAGATCTTAGGTCCCAGTTCAGTTCAAATGTCTTAATTTTATCTATAAATTATCCAGCTAAACCTGAGAAAATAACTTTTGCACGAAGGAGATAGAAAAGTAGTCCTACAACATACATTTCTGAAAACCCAGTTCCCAATTTTTCCTATTACGTATGTAACAAATACAGAAAAAATTGTCACAAAATGGTCTGTCCACTTTACAGACGTAATAGGAAAATTTGTTCAGAAGCTTTTCAAAAATGCATGTTGTGGCAGCAATTTCTTACCTTTTTGGGCAAAAGTTTTCAGACATGCGCTTGATTTCCATATCTACTATAAACTTGGACTCCTACACAATGTACATCTCCCAATATCTCATGTATCTGACGTACAGTGCCGTGATGGTCTAGTGGTTAGGACATTGCGTTGTGGTCGCAATAACCCAGGTTCGAATCCTGGTCACGGCAGATTTTATTTGCCACAGGGGGTGATACTGCCAACAGTTTTCAGACATGCGTTTGATTTCCATATGTACTATAAACTTGGACTCCTAGACAATGTACAGCTCCCAATATCTCATGTGAGATATCTCACATTGATTATTTTAATATTCATGAGCTCGGTGCATTAATATATACGCTTTTTGCTTCCTACATGATTGGATAGGTCATCTCAACACACCGTATCTGCGCACAGTAACTCCCACGCTGCTTTAGATTGCAAACATTTTGATTTCTATTTAAACGTGAGCTCTCATACCTCTAGAGCCACTCAGTTGTGTGATACGGCATGCCATGATCGTTTAGTGGTTATTTCGAATCCTAGTCACGGCAGACTTGTTTTGCCACAGGGGGTGATACTGCCAACAGTTTTGAGACATGCGTTTGATTTCCATATCTACTATAAACTTGGACTCCTACACAATGTACATCTCCCAATATCTCAGATATCTGACGTACAGTGCCGTGATCGTCTAGTTTGATTTCCATATAAACTTGGACTCCTAGACAATGTGGGTCTTTCCACAGTAATGTGGTACATTTCTGTGACATACAAGATCTTAGGTCCCAGTTCAGTTCAAATGTCTTAATTTTATCTATAAATTATCCAGCTAAACCTGAGAAAATAACTTTTGCACGAAGGAGATAGAAAAGTAGTCCTACAACATACATTTCTGAAAACCCAGTTCCCAATTTTTCCTATTACGTATGTAACAAATACAGAAAAAATTGTCACAAAATGGTCTGTCCACTTTACAGACGTAATAGGAAAATTTGTTCAGAAGCTTTTCAAAAATGCATGTTGTGGCAGCAATTTCTTACCTTTTTGGGCAAAAGTTTTCAGACATGCGCTTGATTTCCATATCTACTATAAACTTGGACTCCTACACAATGTACATCTCCCAATATCTCATGTATCTGACGTACAGTGCCGTGATGGTCTAGTGGTTAGGACATTGCGTTGTGGTCGCAATAACCCAGGTTCGAATCCTGGTCACGGCAGATTTTATTTGCCACAGGGGGTGATACTGCCAACAGTTTTCAGACATGCGTTTGATTTCCATATGTACTATAAACTTGGACTCCTAGACAATGTACAGCTCCCAATATCTCATGTGAGATATCTCACATTGATTATTTTAATATTCATGAGCTCGGTGCATTAATATATACGCTTTTTGCTTCCTACATGATTGGATAGGTCATCTCAACACACCGTATCTGCGCACAGTAACTCCAACGCTGCTTTAGATTGCAAACATTTTCATTTCTATTTAAACGTGAGCTCTCATACCTCTCGAGCCACTCAGTTGTGTGATATGGCATGCCATGATCGTCTAGTGGTTTTTTCGAATCCTGGTCACGGCACACTTTTTTTGCCACAAGGGGTGATACTGCCAACAGTTTTGAGACATGCGTTTGATTTCCATATCTACTATAAACTTGGACTCCTACACAATGTACATCTCCCAATATCTCAGATATCTGACGTACAGTGCCGTGATCGTCTAGTGGTTAGGACATTGCGTTGTGGTCGCAATAACCCAGGTTCGAATCCTGGTCACGGCAGACTTTATTTGCCAACTGTTTTCAGACATGCGTTTGATTTCCATATCTACTATAAAATTGGACTCCTACACAATGTACATCTCCCAATATCTCAGATATCTGACGTACAGTGCCGTGATCGTCTAGTGGTTAGGACATTGCGTTGTGGTTGCAATAACCCATGTTCGAATCCTGGTCACGGCAGACTTTATTTGCCAACTGTTTTCAGACATGCGTTTGATTTCCATATCTACTACAAACTTGGACTCCTACACAATGTACATCTCCCAATATCTCAGATATCTGACGTACAGTGCCGTGATCGTCTAGTGGTTAGGACATTGCGTTGTGGTCGCAATAACCCAGGTTCGAATCCTGGTCACGGCAGACTTTGTTTGCCAACTGTTTTCAGACATGCGTTTGATTTCCATATCTACTATAAACTTGGACTCCTACCCAATGTACATCTCCCAATATCTCATATATCTGACGTACAATGCCGTGATCGTCTAGTGGTTAGGACATTGCGTTGTGGTCGCAATAACCCAGGTTCGAATCCTGGTCACGGCAGACTTTATTTGCCACAGTGGGTGATACTGCCAACAGTTTTCAGACATGCGTTTGATTTCCATATCTACTATAAACTTGTACTCCTACCCAATGTACATCTCCCAATATCTCATATATCTGACGTACAGTGCCGTGATCGTCTAGTGGTTAGGACATTGCGTTGTGGTCGCAACAACCCAGGTTCGAATCCTGGTCACGGCAGACTTTATTTGCCACAGTGGGTGATACTGCCAACAGTTTTCAGACATGCGTTTGATTTCCATATCTACTATAAACTTGTACTCCTACACAATGTACATCTCCCAATATCTCATGTATCTGACGTACAGTGCCGTGATGGTCTAGTGGTTAGGACATTGCGTTGTGGTCGCAATAACCCAGGTTAGAATCCTGGTCACGGCAGACTTTATTTGCCACAGTGGGTGATACTGCCAACAGTTTTCAGACATGCGTTTGATTTCCATATCTACTCGTACAAAATGTATCTCATGTATCTGACGTACAGTGCCGTGATGGTCTAGTGGTTAGGACATTGCGTTGTGGTCGCAATAACCCAGGTTCGAATCCTGGTCACGGCAGCCTTTATTTGCCAACTGTTTTCAGACATGCGTTTGATTTCCATATCTACTACAAACTTGGACTCCTACCCAATGTACATCTCCCAATATCTCATATATCTGACGTACAGTGCCGTGATGGTCTAGTGGTTAGGACATTGCGTTGTGGTCGCAATAACCCAGGTTCGAATCCTGGTCACGGCAGACTTTATTTGCCACAGTGGGTGATACTGCCAAGAGTTTTCAGACATGCGTTTGATTTCCATATCTACTATAAAATTGGACATGTACATCTCACAATATCAAAGATATCTGACGTACAGTGCCGTGATCGTCTAGTGGTTAGGACATTGCGTTGTGGTCGCAGTAACCCAGGTTCGAATCCTGGTCACGGCAGACTTTATTTGCCACAGTGGGTGATACTGCCAACAGTTTTCAGACATGCGTTTGATTTCCATATCTACTATAAACTTGTACTCCTACACAATGTACATCTCCCAATATCTCATGTACAGTGCCGTGATGGTCTAGTGGTTAGGACATTGCGTTGTGGTCGCAATAACCCAGGTTCGAATCCTGGTCACGGCAGTACCACAGGGGGTGATACTGCCAACAGTTTTCAGACATGCGTTTGATTTCCATATGTACTTGGACTCCTAGAGAATGTACAGCTCCCAATATCTCATGTGAGATATCTCACATTGATTATTTTAATATTCATGAGCTCGGTGCATTAATATATACCGCTTTTTGCTTCCTACATGATTGGATAGGTCATCTCAACACACCGTATCTGCGCACAGTAACTCCAACGCTGCTTTAGATTGCAAACATTTTCATTTCTATTTAAACGTGAGCTCTCATACCTCTCGAGCCACTCAGTTGTGTGATATGGCATGCCATGATCGTCTAGTGGTTATTTCGAATCCTGGTCACGGCACACTTTTTTTGCCACAGGGGGTGATACTGCCAACAGTTTTGAGACATGCGTTTGATTTCCATATCTACTATAAACTTGGACTCCTACACAATGTACATCTCCCAATATCTCAGATATCTGACGTACAGTGCCGTGATGGTCTAGTGGTTAGGACATTGCGTTGTGGTCGCAATAACCCAGGTTCGAATCCTGGTCACGGCAGATTTTATTTGCCACAGGGGGTTATACTGCCATCAGTTTTCAGACATGCGTTTGATTTCCATATCTACTATAAACTTGGACTCCTGAACAATGTACAGCTCCCAATATCTCATGTGAGATATCTCACATTGATTATTTTAATATTCATGAGCTCGGTGCATTAATATATACCGCTTTTTGCTTCCTAAATGATTGGATAGGTCATCTCAACACACCGTATCTGCGCACAGTAACTCCCACGCTGCTTTAGATTGCAAACATTTTGATTTCTATTTAAACGTGAGCTCTCATACCTCTAGAGCCACTCAGTTGTGTGATATGGCATGCCATGATCGTTTAGTGGTTATTTCGAATCCTAGTCACGGCAGACTTGTTTTGCCACAGGGGGTGATACTGCCAACAGTTTTGAGACATGCGTTTGATTTCCAAATCTACTATAAACTTGGACTCCTACACAATGTACATCTCCCAATATCTCAGATATCTGACGTACAGTGCCGTGATCGTCTAGTGGTTAGGACATTGCGTTGTGGTCGCAATAACCCAGGTTCGAATCCTGGTCACGGCAGACTTTATTTGCCAACTGTTTTCAGACGTGCGTTTGATTTCCATATATACTACAAACTTGGACTCCTACACAATGTACATCTCCCAATATCTCAGATATCTGACGTACAGTGCCGTGATCGTCTAGTGGTTAGGACATTGCGTTGTGGTCGCAATAACCCAGGTTTGAATCCTGGTCACGGCAGACTTTATTTGCCAACTGTTTTCAGACGTGCGTTTGATTTCCATATCTACTATAAACTTGTACTCCTACACAATGTACATCTCCCAATATCTCATGTATCTGACGTACAGTGCCGTGATGGTCTAGTGGTTAGGACATTGCGTTGTGGTCGCAATAACCCAGGTTCGAATCCTGGTTACGGCAGATTTTATTTGTCACAGGGGGTGATACTGCCAACAGTTTTCAGACATGCGTTTGATTTCCATATGTACTATAAACTTGGACTCCTAGACAATGTACAGCTCCCAATATCTCATGTGAGATATCTCACATTGATTATTTTAATATATACCGCTTTTTGCTTCCTACATGATTGGATAGGTCATCTCAACACACCGTATCTGCGCACAGTAACTCCCACGCTGCTTTAGATTGCAAACATTTTGATTTCTATTTAAACGTGAGCTCTCATACCTCTAGAGCCACTCAGTTGTGTGATATGGCATGCCATGATCGTTTAGTGGTTATTTCGAATCCTAGTCACGGCAGACTTGTTTTGCCACAGGGGGTGATACTGCTAACAGTTTTGAGACATGCGTTTGATTTCCATATCTACTATAAACTTGGACTCCTACACAATGTACATCTCCCAATATCTCAGATATCTGACGTACAGTGCCGTGATCGTCTAGTTTGATTTCCATATAAACTTGGACTCCTAGACAATGTGGGTCTTTCCACAGTAATGTGGTACATTTCTGTGACATACAAGATCTTAGGTCCCAGTTCAGTTCAAATGTCTTAATTTTATCTATAAATTATCCAGCTAAACCTGAGAAAATAACTTTTGCACGAAGGAGATAGAAAAGTAGTCCTACAACATACATTTCTGAAAACCCAGTTCCCAATTTTTCCTATTACGTATGTAACAAATACAGAAAAAAATTGTCACAAAATGGTCTGTCCACTTTACAGACGTAATAGGAAAATTTGTTCAGAAGCTTTTCAAAAATGCATGTTGTGGCAGCAATTTCTTACCTTTTTGGGCAAAAGTTTTCAGACATGCGCTTGATTTCCATATCTACTATAAACTTGGACTCCTACACAATGTACATCTCCCAATATCTCATGTATCTGACGTACAGTGCCGTGATGGTCTAGTGGTTAGGACATTGCGTTGTGGTCGCAATAACCCAGGTTCGAATCCTGGTCACGGCAGATTTTATTTGCCACAGGGGGTGATACTGCCAACAGTTTTCAGACATGCGTTTGATTTCCATATGTACTATAAACTTGGACTCCTAGACAATGTACAGCTCCCAATATCTCATGTGAGATATCTCACATTGATTATTTTAATATTCATGAGCTCGGTGCATTAATATATACGCTTTTTGCTTCCTACATGATTGGATAGGTCATCTCAACACACCGTATCTGCGCACAGTAACTCCAACGCTGCTTTAGATTGCAAACATTTTCATTTCTATTTAAACGTGAGCTCTCATACCTCTCGAGCCACTCAGTTGTGTGATATGGCATGCCATGATCGTCTAGTGGTTTTTTCGAATCCTGGTCACGGCACACTTTTTTTGCCACAAGGGGTGATACTGCCAACAGTTTTGAGACATGCGTTTGATTTCCATATCTACTATAAACTTGGACTCCTACACAATGTACATCTCCCAATATCTCAGATATCTGACGTACAGTGCCGTGATCGTCTAGTTTGATTTCCATATAAACTTGGACTCCTAGACAATGTGGGTCTTTCCACAGTAATGTGGTACATTTCTGTGACATACAAGATCTTAGGTCCCAGTTCAGTTCAAATGTCTTAATTTTATCTATAAATTATCCAGCTAAACCTGAGAAAATAACTTTTGCACGAAGGAGATAGAAAAGTAGTCCTACAACATACATTTCTGAAAACCCAGTTCCCAATTTTTCCTATTACGTATGTAACAAATACAGAAAAAAATTGTCACAAAATGGTCTGTCCACTTTACAGACGTAATAGGAAAATTTGTTCAGAAGCTTTTCAAAAATGCATGTTGTGGCAGCAATTTCTTACCTTTTTGGGCAAAAGTTTTCAGACATGCGCTTGATTTCCATATCTACTATAAACTTGGACTCCTACACAATGTACATCTCCCAATATCTCATGTATCTGACGTACAGTGCCGTGATGGTCTAGTGGTTAGGACATTGCGTTGTGGTCGCAATAACCCAGGTTCGAATCCTGGTCACGGCAGATTTTATTTGCCACAGGGGGTGATACTGCCAACAGTTTTCAGACATGCGTTTGATTTCCATATGTACTATAAACTTGGACTCCTAGACAATGTACAGCTCCCAATATCTCATGTGAGATATCTCACATTGATTATTTTAATATTCATGAGCTCGGTGCATTAATATATACGCTTTTTGCTTCCTACATGATTGGATAGGTCATCTCAACACACCGTATCTGCGCACAGTAACTCCAACGCTGCTTTAGATTGCAAACATTTTCATTTCTATTTAAACGTGAGCTCTCATACCTCTCGAGCCACTCAGTTGTGTGATATGGCATGCCATGATCGTCTAGTGGTTTTTTCGAATCCTGGTCACGGCACACTTTTTTTGCCACAAGGGGTGATACTGCCAACAGTTTTGAGACATGCGTTTGATTTCCATATCTACTATAAACTTGGACTCCTACACAATGTACATCTCCCAATATCTCAGATATCTGACGTACAGTGCCGTGATCGTCTAGTTTGATTTCCATATAAACTTGGACTCCTAGACAATGTGGGTCTTTCCACAGTAATGTGGTACATTTCTGTGACATACAAGATCTTAGGTCCCAGTTCAGTTCAAATGTCTTAATTTTATCTATAAATTATCCAGCTAAACCTGAGAAAATAACTTTTGCACGAAGGAGATAGAAAAGTAGTCCTACAACATACATTTCTGAAAACCCAGTTCCCAATTTTTCCTATTACGTATGTAACAAATACAGAAAAAAATTGTCACAAAATGGTCTGTCCACTTTACAGACGTAATAGGAAAATTTGTTCAGAAGCTTTTCAAAAATGCATGTTGTGGCAGCAATTTCTTACCTTTTTGGGCAAAAGTTTTCAGACATGCGCTTGATTTCCATATCTACTATAAACTTGGACTCCTACACAATGTACATCTCCCAATATCTCATGTATCTGACGTACAGTGCCGTGATGGTCTAGTGGTTAGGACATTGCGTTGTGGTCGCAATAACCCAGGTTCGAATCCTGGTCACGGCAGATTTTATTTGCCACAGGGGGTGATACTGCCAACAGTTTTCAGACATGCGTTTGATTTCCATATGTACTATAAACTTGGACTCCTAGACAATGTACAGCTCCCAATATCTCATGTGAGATATCTCACATTGATTATTTTAATATTCATGAGCTCGGTGCATTAATATATACGCTTTTTGCTTCCTACATGATTGGATAGGTCATCTCAACACACCGTATCTGCGCACAGTAACTCCAACGCTGCTTTAGATTGCAAACATTTTCATTTCTATTTAAACGTGAGCTCTCATACCTCTCGAGCCACTCAGTTGTGTGATATGGCATGCCATGATCGTCTAGTGGTTTTTTCGAATCCTGGTCACGGCACACTTTTTTTGCCACAAGGGGTGATACTGCCAACAGTTTTGAGACATGCGTTTGATTTCCATATCTACTATAAACTTGGACTCCTACACAATGTACATCTCCCAATATCTCAGATATCTGACGTACAGTGCCGTGATCGTCTAGTGGTTAGGACATTGCGTTGTGGTCGCAATAACCCAGGTTCGAATCCTGGTCACGGCAGACTTTATTTGCCAACTGTTTTCAGACATGCGTTTGATTTCCATATCTACTACAAACTTGGATTCCTACACAATGTACATCTCCCAATATCTCAGATAACTGACGTACAGTGCCGTGATCGTCTAGTGGTTAGGACATTGCGTTGTGGTCGCAATAACCCAGGTTCGAATCCTGGTCACGGCAGACTTTATTTGCCACAGTGGGTGATACTGCCAACAGTTTTCAGACATGCGTTTGATTTCCATATCTACTATAAACTTGTACTCCTACACAATGTACATCTCCCAATATCTCATGTATCTGGTCTAGTGGTTAGGACATTGCGTTGTGGTCGCAATAACCCAGGTTCGAATCCTGGTCACGGCAGATTTTATTTGCCACAGGGGGTGATACTGCCAACAGTTTTCAGACATGCGTTTGATTTCCATATGTACTATAAACTTGGACTCCTAGACAATGTACAGCTCCCAATATCTCATGTGAGATATCTCACATTGATTATTTTAATATTCATGAGCTCGGTGCATTAATATATACCGCTTTTTGCTTCCTACATGATTGGATAGGTCATCTCAACACACCGTATCTGCGCACAGTAACTCCAACGCTGCTTTAGATTGCAAACATTTTCATTTCTATTTAAACGTGAGCTCTCATACCTCTCGAGCCACTCAGTTGTGTGATATGGCAAGCCATGATCGTCTAGTGGTTATTTCGAATCCTGGTCACGTCACACTTTTGTTTGCCACAGGGGGTGATACTGCCAACAGTTTTGAGACATGCGTTTGATTTCCATATCTACTATAAACTTGTACTCCTACACAATGTACATCTCCCAATATCTCATGTATCTGACGTACAGTGCCGTGATGGTCTAGTGGTTAGGACATTGCGTTGTGGTCGCAATAACCCAGGTTCGAATCCTGGTCACGGCAGACTTTATTTGCCACAGTGGGTGATACTGCCAACAGTTTTCAGACATGCGTTTGATTTCCATATCTACTATAAACTTGTACTCCTACACAATGTACATCTCCCAATATCTCATGTATCTGGTCTAGTGGTTAGGACATTGCGTTGTGGTCGCAATAACCCAGGTTCGAATCCTGGTCACGGCAGATTTTATTTGCCACAGGGGGTGATACTGCCAACAGTTTTCAGACATGCGTTTGATTTCCATATGTACTATAAACTTGGACTCCTAGACAATGTACAGCTCCCAATATCTCATGTGAGATATCTCACATTGATTATTTTAATATTCATGAGCTCGGTGCATTAATATATACGCTTTTTGCTTCCTACATGATTGGATAGGTCATCTCAACACACCGTATCTGCGCACAGTAACTCCAACGCTGCTTTAGATTGCAAACATTTTCATTTCTATTTAAACGTGAGCTCTCATACCTCTCGAGCCACTCAGTTGTGTGATATGGCATGCCATGATCGTCTAGTGGTTTTTTCGAATCCTGGTCACGGCACACTTTTTTTGCCACAAGGGGTGATACTGCCAACAGTTTTGAGACATGCGTTTGATTTCCATATCTACTATAAACTTGGACTCCTACACAATGTACATCTCCCAATATCTCAGATATCTGACGTACAGTGCCGTGATCGTCTAGTGGTTAGGACATTGCGTTGTGGTCGCAATAACCCAGGTTCGAATCCTGGTCACGGCAGACTTTATTTGCCAACTGTTTTCAGACATGCGTTTGATTTCCATATCTACTATAAAATTGGACTCCTACACAATGTACATCTCCCAATATCTCAGATATCTGACGTACAGTGCCGTGATCGTCTAGTGGTTAGGACATTGAGTTGTGGTCGCAATAACCCAGGTTCGAATCCTGGTCACGGCAGACTTTATTTGCCAACTGTTTTCAGACATGCGTTTGATTTCCATATCTACTACAAACTTGCATTCCTACACAATGTACATCTCCCAATATCTCAGATAACTGACGTACAGTGCCGTGATCGTCTAGTGGTTAGGACATTGCGTTGTGGTCGCAATAACCCAGGTTCGAATCCTGGTCACGGCAGACTTTATTTGCCACAGTGGGTGATACTGCTAACAGTTTTCAGACATGCGTTTGATTTCCATATCTACTATAAACTTGTACTCCTACACAATGTACATCTCCCAATATCTCATGTATCTGGTCTAGTGGTTAGGACATTGCGTTGTGGTCGCAATAACCCAGGTTCGAATCCTGGTCACGGCAGATTTTATTTGCCACAGGGGGTGATACTGCCAACAGTTTTCAGACATGCGTTTGATTTCCATATGTACTATAAACTTGGACTCCTAGACAATGTACAGCTCCCAATATCTCATGTGAGATATCTCACATTGATTATTTTAATATATACCGCTTTTTGCTTCCTACATGATTGGATAGGTCATCTCAACACACCGTATCTGCGCACAGTAACTCCCACGCTGCTTTAGATTGCAAACATTTTGATTTCTATTTAAACGTGAGCTCTCATACCTCTAGAGCCACTCAGTTGTGTGATATGGCATGCCATGATCGTTTAGTGGTTATTTCGAATCCTAGTCACGGCAGACTTGTTTTGCCACAGGGGGTGATACTGCCAACAGTTTTGAGACATGCGTTTGATTTCCATATCTACTATAAACTTGGACTCCTACACAATGTACATCTCCCAATATCTCAGATATCTGACGTACAGTGCCGTGATCGTCTAGTTTGATTTCCATATAAACTTGGACTCCTAGACAATGTGGGTCTTTCCACAGTAATGTGGTACATTTCTGTGACATACAAGATCTTAGGTCCCAGTTCAGTTCAAATGTCTTAATTTTATCTATAAATTATCCAGCTAAACCTGAGAAAATAACTTTTGCACGAAGGAGATAGAAAAGTAGTCCTACAACATACATTTCTGAAAACCCAGTTCCCAATTTTTCCTATTACGTATGTAACAAATACAGAAAAAAATTGTCACAAAATGGTCTGTCCACTTTACAGACGTAATAGGAAAATTTGTTCAGAAGCTTTTCAAAAATGCATGTTGTGGCAGCAATTTCTTACCTTTTTGGGCAAAAGTTTTCAGACATGCGCTTGATTTCCATATCTACTATAAACTTGGACTCCTACACAATGTACATCTCCCAATATCTCATGTATCTGACGTACAGTGCCGTGATGGTCTAGTGGTTAGGACATTGCGTTGTGGTCGCAATAACCCAGGTTCGAATCCTGGTCACGGCAGATTTTATTTGCCACAGGGGGTGATACTGCCAACAGTTTTCAGACATGCGTTTGATTTCCATATGTACTATAAACTTGGACTCCTAGACAATGTACAGCTCCCAATATCTCATGTGAGATATCTCACATTGATTATTTTAATATTCATGAGCTCGGTGCATTAATATATACGCTTTTTGCTTCCTACATGATTGGATAGGTCATCTCAACACACCGTATCTGCGCACAGTAACTCCAACGCTGCTTTAGATTGCAAACATTTTCATTTCTATTTAAACGTGAGCTCTCATACCTCTCGAGCCACTCAGTTGTGTGATATGGCATGCCATGATCGTCTAGTGGTTTTTTCGAATCCTGGTCACGGCACACTTTTTTTGCCACAAGGGGTGATACTGCCAACAGTTTTGAGACATGCGTTTGATTTCCATATCTACTATAAACTTGGACTCCTACACAATGTACATCTCCCAATATCTCAGATATCTGACGTACAGTGCCGTGATCGTCTAGTGGTTAGGACATTGCGTTGTGGTCGCAATAACCCAGGTTCGAATCCTGGTCACGGCAGACTTTATTTGCCAACTGTTTTCAGACATGCGTTTGATTTCCATATCTACTATAAAATTGGACTCCTACACAATGTACATCTCCCAATATCTCAGATATCTGACGTACAGTGCCGTGATCGTCTAGTGGTTAGGACATTGCGTTGTGGTCGCAATAACCCAGGTTCGAATCCTGGTCACGGCAGACTTTATTTGCCAACTGTTTTCAGACATGCGTTTGATTTCCATATCTACTACAAACTTGCATTCCTACACAATGTACATCTCCCAATATCTCAGATAACTGACGTACAGTGCCGTGATCGTCTAGTGGTTAGGACATTGCGTTGTGGTCGCAATAACCCAGGTTCGAATCCTGGTCACGGCAGACTTTATTTGCCACAGTGGGTGATACTGCTAACAGTTTTCAGACATGCGTTTGATTTCCATATCTACTATAAACTTGTACTCCTACACAATGTACATCTCCCAATATCTCATGTATCTGGTCTAGTGGTTAGGACATTGCGTTGTGGTCGCAATAACCCAGGTTCGAATCCTGGTCACGGCAGATTTTATTTGCCACAGGGGGTGATACTGCCAACAGTTTTCAGACATGCGTTTGATTTCCATATGTACTATAAACTTGGACTCCTAGACAATGTACAGCTCCCAATATCTCATGTGAGATATCTCACATTGATTATTTTAATATATACCGCTTTTTGCTTCCTACATGATTGGATAGGTCATCTCAACACACCGTATCTGCGCACAGTAACTCCCACGCTGCTTTAGATTGCAAACATTTTGATTTCTATTTAAACGTGAGCTCTCATACCTCTAGAGCCACTCAGTTGTGTGATATGGCATGCCATGATCGTTTAGTGGTTATTTCGAATCCTAGTCACGGCAGACTTGTTTTGCCACAGGGGGTGATACTGCCAACAGTTTTGAGACATGCGTTTGATTTCCATATCTACTATAAACTTGGACTCCTACACAATGTACATCTCCCAATATCTCAGATATCTGACGTACAGTGCCGTGATCGTCTAGTGGTTAGGACATTGCGTTGTGGTCGCAATAACCCAGGTTCGAATCCTGGTCACGGCAGACTTTATTTGCCAACTGTTTTCAGACATGCGTTTGATTTCCATATCTACTACAAACTTGGATTCCTACACAATGTACATCTCCCAATATCTCAGATAACTGACGTACAGTGCCGTGATCGTCTAGTGGTTAGGACATTGCGTTGTGGTCGCAATAACCCAGGTTCGAATCCTGGTCACGGCAGACTTTATTTGCCACAGTGGGTGATACTGCCAACAGTTTTCAGACATGCGTTTGATTTCCATATCTACTATAAACTTGTACTCCTACACAATGTACATCTCCCAATATCTCATGTATCTGGTCTAGTGGTTAGGACATTGCGTTGTGGTCGCAATAACCCAGGTTCGAATCCTGGTCACGGCAGATTTTATTTGCCACAGGGGGTGATACTGCCAACAGTTTTCAGACATGCGTTTGATTTCCATATGTACTATAAACTTGGACTCCTAGACAATGTACAGCTCCCAATATCTCATGTGAGATATGTCACATTGATTATTTTAATATTCATGAGCTCGGTGCATTAATATATACCGCTTTTTGCTTCCTACATGATTGGATAGGTCATCTCAACACACCGTATCTGCGCACAGTAACTCCAACGCTGCTTTAGATTGCAAACATTTTCATTTCTATTTAAACGTGAGCTCTCATACCTCTCGAGCCACTCAGTTGTGTGATATGGCAAGCCATGATCGTCTAGTGGTTATTTCGAATCCTGGTCACGTCACACTTTTGTTTGCCACAGGGGGTGATACTGCCAACAGTTTTGAGACATGCGTTTGATTTCCATATCTACTATAAACTTGTACTCCTACACAATGTACATCTCCCAATATCTCATGTATCTGACGTACAGTGCCGTGATGGTCTAGTGGTTAGGACATTGCGTTGTGGTCGCAATAACCCAGGTTCGAATCCTGGTCACGGCAGACTTTATTTGCCACAGTGGGTGATACTGCCAACAGTTTTCAGACATGCGTTTGATTTCCATATCTACTATAAACTTGTACTCCTACACAATGTACTTTCTTCCTCCATACTTCCGTCAGAAAATTCATTTCTTTTCTATTTATACCTCATGTGAGACGAGAAAAGGACAAAAACAGGTCAAATGTTTCCAATGGTGAACAGTGGCTAGGTCGTTGTGCGAACCTTGCTGTTCGATTTATTTTAAACTCCGCTAATCAGCTTGATTAGGATCAAATTATATGCACAAATGTAATATCCTTCAAATGTGGTTGAAAACAATAATTATACACGTCTGGTGTAAGCCGTATTAAAGGCCTATCGATTTAGAGGCTATCAAACTAGCATCTGAACCAAGTTTGACGTATGAATTACGAGCTGTAAACAAATAAAAAAGTTCAGTGTCTAGGTCTCGACAATAAAGTGTCGAAGTTCAATAATTATCACCGTGCTAAAATCGGTCAGAATCAATCAAGCTGAAAGAGAAAATAAAACACGTGTGTCGGAACTGGAACTGAATTCGGGTCGAGTGTCGGACCAGCACTGTGTGCTGGCGCTCGGTGGCCACGAAAAACCCCCAGCCATTGGAGGAAACGTGGGTGCATCCAGGGCACTCGACAGGGGTGCACTCCCCCGGTCCGAATTCCGATTGAAGTGGGAAAATGGGGTGGGCGGGATTGTACAGCAAAGTTGACACGATTGACCGAGAGTGAGCTACTGAAGCGAACGTGGCGTTTATATAGCCAGTTGTTATGTAATTCTATTGTGTTCAGTGTGAATACACTGGCACCTGTCGTTCTAAAACGAAAAGAAATTTCACTTTCTTCCTCTATACTTCCGTCAGAAAATTCATTTCTTTTCTATTTATACCTCATGTGAGACGAGAAAAGGACAAAAACAGGTCAAATGTTTCCAATGGTGAACAGTGGCTAGGTCGTTGTGCGAACCTTGCTGTAGTCTATAGAAAGTCGCAAAAGAAAGGGCAAAGGGGAAACAAAAAACAACGAAGGTAAAAAGGTATTAAATAACAAATTACGATTGCCAGTTCCGGTGTGGAAAGATCAACAATTAAGCATTGTGAGATTAAACTTTGAACGATGTGCTCGATGCCAAATATTGGACGGACAAAAATAAAATAAAATAAAATAAAATAAATCCGCTGTCCCTCAAATCGAATTCGATACCAAACGATCGAATAAAATGTGTTATAAACTCAGTGCCATACGACTGGGTATACGCAAATGTCTATGCCGCCTCAAATAGACGTTTACTGGCCTTCGGTGCACACGGAACGCGGAAAAAACAACAAAGGTAAAAAAGGTATTAAATAACAAATTACGATTGCCAGTTCCGGTGTGGAAAGATCAACAATTTTAAAACATTGTGAAATTAAACTTTGAACGATGTGCTCGATGCCAATATTGGACGGACAAAAAATCCGCTGTCCCTCAAATCGAATTCGATACCAAACGATCGAATACAATGTGTTATAAACTCAGTGCCATACGACTGGGTGGACGCAAATGTCTATGCCGCCTCAATTAGACGTTTCTGCGATGTACTCTTCCACAACTCCCCAGCCGAGATCAGAACGGTCAGCAAGTCGTATGAGCTTTTGACGTTCCTTGATGGACTTCACGGCGGCGTTCCAGTCGGTCTTGGCCGAGTCGATGTCAAGGCTGTCAATGTTCTGAATGGCCGACTCGACAAGCGAAAGAAGCTTCTCGCAGTGCTTGTGCTGCTGTTGATGCCGTCGCGTTTGAACGTCGGAACGTCTGATAAGCGTTGCTTCTTGCAAGCCGATTCGACCTTGAAGTCTAATGACTTAGAAAGGGCCTGGATAGCGTTCAGTATCTGATCACTGCTGGTACCGGACTCCGAACCGCCGACGCCCGGTTCGAGGGACATGTTCGATGCGGTGCGTGAAGACGTGTGTAGAATAGGATTGTACAGCAAAGTTGACACGATTGACCGAGAGTGAGCTACTGAAGCGAACGTGGCGTTTATATAGCCAGTTGTTATGTAATTCTATTGTGTTCAGTGTGAATACACTGGCACCTGTCGTTCTAAAACGAAAAGAAATTTCACATCTCCCAATATCTCATGTATCTGGTCTAGTGGTTAGGACATTGCGTTGTGGTCGCAATAACCCAGGTTCGAATCCTGGTCACGGCAGATTTTATTTGCCACAGGGGGTGATACTGCCAACAGTTTTCAGACATGCGTTTGATTTCCATATGTACTATAAACTTGGACTCCTAGACAATGTACAGCTCCCAATATCTCATGTGAGATATCTCACATTGATTATTTTAATATTCATGAGCTCGGTGCATTAATATATACGCTTTTTGCTTCCTACATGATTGGATAGGTCATCTCAACACACCGTATCTGCGCACAGTAACTCCAACGCTGCTTTAGATTGCAAACATTTTCATTTCTATTTAAACGTGAGCTCTCATACCTCTCGAGCCACTCAGTTGTGTGATATGGCATGCCATGATCGTCTAGTGGTTTTTTCGAATCCTGGTCACGGCACACTTTTTTTGCCACAAGGGGTGATACTGCCAACAGTTTTGAGACATGCGTTTGATTTCCATATCTACTATAAACTTGGACTCCTACACAATGTACATCTCCCAATATCTCAGATATCTGACGTACAGTGCCGTGATCGTCTAGTGGTTAGGACATTGCGTTGTGGTCGCAATAACCCAGGTTCGAATCCTGGTCACGGCAGACTTTATTTGCCAACTGTTTTCAGACATGCGTTTGATTTCCATATCTACTATAAAATTGGACTCCTACACAATGTACATCTTCCAATATCTCAGATATCTGACGTACAGTGCCGTGATCGTCTAGTGGTTAGGACATTGCGTTGTGGTCGCAATAACCCAGGTTCGAATCCTGGTCACGGCAGACTTTATTTGCCAACTGTTTTCAGACATGCGTTTGATTTCCATATCTACTACAAACTTGCATTCCTACACAATGTACATCTCCCAATATCTCAGATAACTGACGTACAGTGCCGTGATCGTCTAGTGGTTAGGACATTGCGTTGTGGTCGCAATAACCCAGGTTCGAATCCTGGTCACGGCAGACTTTATTTGCCACAGTGGGTGATACTGCTAACAGTTTTCAGACATGCGTTTGATTTCCATATCTACTATAAACTTGTACTCCTACACAATGTACATCTCCCAATATCTCATGTATCTGGTCTAGTGGTTAGGACATTGCGTTGTGGTCGCAATAACCCAGGTTCGAATCCTGGTCACGGCAGATTTTATTTGCCACAGGGGGTGATACTGCCAACAGTTTTCAGACATGCGTTTGATTTCCATATGTACTATAAACTTGGACTCCTAGACAATGTACAGCTCCCAATATCTCATGTGAGATATCTCACATTGATTATTTTAATATTCATGAGCTCGGTGCATTAATATATACGCTTTTTGCTTCCTACATGATTGGATAGGTCATCTCAACACACCGTATCTGCGCACAGTAACTCCAACGCTGCTTTAGATTGCAAACATTTTCATTTCTATTTAAACGTGAGCTCTCATACCTCTCGAGCCACTCAGTTGTGTGATATGGCATGCCATGATCGTCTAGTGGTTTTTTCGAATCCTGGTCACGCACACTTTTTTTGCCACAAGGGGTGATACTGCCAACAGTTTTGAGACATGCGTTTGATTTCCATATCTACTATAAACTTGGACTCCTACACAATGTACATCTCCCAATATCTCAGATATCTGACGTACAGTGCCGTGATCGTCTAGTGGTTAGGACATTGCGTTGTGGTCGCAATAACCCAGGTTCGAATCCTGGTCACGGCAGACTTTATTTGCCAACTGTTTTCAGACATGCGTTTGATTTCCATATCTACTATAAAATTGGACTCCTACACAATGTACATCTCCCAATATCTCAGATATCTGACGTACAGTGCCGTGATCGTCTAGTGGTTAGGACATTGCGTTGTGGTCGCAATAACCCAGGTTCGAATCCTGGTCACGGCAGACTTTATTTGCCAACTGTTTTCAGACATGCGTTTGATTTCCATATCTACTACAAACTTGGATTCCTACACAATGTACATCTCCCAATATCTCAGATATCTGACGTACAGTGCCGTGATCGTCTAGTGGTTAGGACATTGCGTTGTGGTCGCAATAACCCAGGTTCGAATCCTGGTCACGGCAGACTTTATTTGCCAACTGTTTTCAGACATGCGTTTGATTTTCCATATCTACTATAAAATTGGACTCCTACACAATGTACATCTCCCAATATCTCAGATAACTGACGTACAGTGCCGTGATCGTCTAGTGGTTAGGACATTGCGTTGTGGTCGCAATAACCCAGGTTCGAATCCTGGTCACGGCAGACTTTATTTGCCACAGTGGGTGATACTGCCAACAGTTTTCAGACATGCGTTTGATTTCCATATCTACTATAAACTTGTACTCCTACACAATGTACATCTCCCAATATCTCATGTATCTGGTCTAGTGGTTAGGACATTGCGTTGTGGTCGCAATAACCCAGGTTCGAATCCTGGTCACGGCAGATTTTATTTGCCACAGGGGGTGATACTGCCAACAGTTTTCAGACATGCGTTTGATTTCCATATGTACTATAAACTTGGACTCCTAGACAACGTACAGCTCCCAATATCTCATGTGAGATATCTCACATTGATTATTTTAATATTCATGAGCTCGGTGCATTAATATATACCGCTTTTTGCTTCCTACATGATTGGATAGGTCATCTCAACACACCGTATCTGCGCACAGTAACTCCAACGCTGCTTTAGATTGCAAACATTTTCATTTCTATTTAAACGTGAGCTCTCATACCTCTCGAGCCACTCAGTTGTGTGATATGGCATGCCATGATCGTCTAGTGGTTATTTCAAATCCTGGTCACGGCACACTTTTTTGCCACAGGGGGTGATACTGCCAACAGTTTTGAGACATGCGTTTGATTTCCATATCTACTATAAACTTGGACTCCTACACAATGTACATCTCCCAATATCTCAGACATCTGACGTACAGTGCCGTGATCGTCTAGTGGTTAGGACATTGCGTTGTGGTCGCAATAACCCAGGTTCGAATCCTGGTCACGGCAGACTTTATTTGCCAACTGTTTTCAGACATGCGTTTGATTTCCATATCTACTACAAACTTGGCCTCCTACCCAAGGTACATCTCCCAATATCTCATATATCTGACGTACAGTGCCGTGATCGTCTAGTGGTTAGGACATTGCGTTGTGGTCGCAATAACCCAGGTTCGAATCCTGGTCACGGCAGACTTTATTTTCCACAGTGGGTGATACTGCCAACAGTTTTCAGACATGCGTTTAATTTCCATATCTACTATAAACTTGTACTCCTACACAATGTACATCTCCCAATATCTCATGTATCTGACGTACAGTGCCGTGATGGTCTAGTGGTTAGGACATTGCGTTGTGATCGCAATAACCCAGGTTCGAATCCTGGTCACGGCAGATTTTATTTGCCACAGGGGGTGATACTGCCAACAGTTTTCAGACATGCGTTTGATTTCCATATGTACTATAAACTTGGACTCCTAGACAACGTACAGCTCCCAATATCTCATGTGAGATATCTCACATTGATTATTTTAATATTCATGAGCTCGGTCCATTAATATATACCGCTTTTTGCTTCCTACATGATTGGATAGGTCATCTCAACACACCGTATCTGCGCACAGGAACTCCAACGCTGCTTTAGATTGCAAACATTTTCATTTCTATTTCAACGTGAGCTCTCATACCTCTCGAGCCACTCAGTTGTGTGATATGGCATGCCATGATCGTCTAGTGGTTATTTCGAATCCTGGTCACGGCACACTTTTTTTGCCACAGGGGGTGATACTGCCAACAGTTTTGAGACATGCGTTTGATTTCCATATCTACTATAAACTTGGACTCCTACACAATGTACATCTCCCAATATCTCAGATATCTGACGTACAGTGCCGTGATCGTCTAGTGGTTAGGACATTGCGTTGTGGTCGCAATAACCCAGGTTCGAATCCTGGTCACGGCAGACTTTATTTGCCAACTGTTTTCAGACATGCGTTTGATTTCCATATCTACTACAAACTTGGCCTCCTACCCAAGGTACATCTCCCAATATCTCATATATCTGACGTACAGTGCCGTGATCGTCTAGTGGTTAGGACATTGCGTTGTGGTCGCAATAACCCAGGTTCGAATCCTGGTCACGGCAGATTTTATTTGCCACAGGGGGTGATACTGCCAACAGTTTTCAGACATGCGTTTGATTTCCATATGTACTATAAACTTGGACTCCTAGACAACGTACAGCTCCCAATATCTCATGTGAGATATCTCACATTGATTATTTTAATATTCATGAGCTCGGTCCATTAATATATACCGCTTTTTGCTTCCTACATGATTGGATAGGTCATCTCAACACACCGTATCTGCGCACAGTAACTCCAACGCTGCTTTAGATTGCAAACATTTTCATTTCTATTTAAACGTGAGCTCTCATACCTCTCGAGCCACTCAGTTGTGTGATATGGCATGCCATGATCGTCTAGTGGTTATTTCGAATCCTGGTCACGGCACACTTTTTTTTGCCACAGGGGGTGATACTGCCAACAGTTTTGAGACATGCGTTTGATTTCCATATCTACTATAAACTTGGACTCCTACACAATGTACATCTCCCAATATCTCAGATATCTGACGTACAGTGCCGTGATCGTCTAGTGGTTAGGACATTGCGTTGTGGTCGCAATAACCCAGGTTCGAATCCTGGTCACGGCAGACTTTATTTGCCAACTGTTTTCAGACATGCGTTTCATTTCCATATCTACTATAAAATGGGACTCCTACACAATGTACATCTCCCAATATCTCAGATATCTGACGTACAGTGCCGTGATCGTCTAGTGGTTAGGACATTGCGTTGTGGTCGCAATAACCCAGGTTCGAATCCTGGTCACGGCAGACTTTATTTGCCAACTGTTTTCAGACATGCGTTTCATTTCCATATCTACTATAAAATTGGACTCCTACACAATGTACATCTCCCAATATCTCAGATATCTGACGTACAGTGCCGTGATCGTCTAGTGGTTAGGACATTGCGTTGTGGTCGCAATAACCCAGGTTCGAATCCTGGTCACGGCAGACTTTATTTGCCAACAGTTTTCAGACATGCGTTTGATTTCCATATCTACTATAAACTTGTACTCCTACACAATGTACATCTCCCAATATCTCATACGTACAGTGCCGTGATGGTCTAGTGGTTAGGACATTGCGTTGTGGTCGCAATAACCCAAGTTCGAATCCTGGTCACGGCAGATTTTATTTGCCACAGGGAGTGATACTGCCAACAGTTTTCAGACATGCGTTTGATTTCCATATGTACTATAAACTTGGACTCCTAGACAACGTACAGCTCCCAATATCTCATGTGAGATATCTCACATTGATTATTTTAATATTCATGAGCTCGGTGCATTAATATATACCGCTTTTTGCTTCCTACATGATTGGATAGGTCATCTCAACACACCGTATCTGCGCACAGTAATTCCAACGCTGCTTTAGATTGCAAACATTTTGATTTCTATTTAAACGTGAGCTCTCATACCTCTCGAGCCACTCAGTTGTGTGATATGGCATGCCATGATCGTCTAGTGGTTATTTCGAATCCTGGTCACGGCACACTTTTTTTGCCACAGGGGGTGATACTGCCAACAGTTTTGAGACATGCGTTTGATTTCCATATCTACTATAAACTTGGACTCCTACACAATGTACATCTCCGAATATCTCAGATATCTGACGTACAGTGCCGTGATCGTCTAGTGGTTAGGACATTTCGTTGTGGTCGCAATAACCCAGGTTCGAATCCTGGTCACGGCAGACTTTATTTGCCAACTGTTTTCAGACATGCGTTTGATTTCCATATCTACTATAAAATTTGACTCCTACACAATGTACATCTCCCAATATCTCAGATATCTGACGTACAGTGCCGTGATCGTCTAGTGGTTAGGACATTGCGTTGTGGTCGCAATAACCCAGGTTCGAATCCTGGTCATGGCAGACTTTATTTGCCACAGTGGGTGATACTGCCAACAGTTTTCAGACATGCGTTTGATTTCCATATCTACTATAAACTTGTACTCCTACACAATGTACATCTCCCAATATCTCATACGTACATGAGTGCCGTGATGGTCTAGTGGTTAGGACATTGCGTTGTGGTCGCAATAACCCAGGTTCGAATCCTGGTCACGGCAGACTTTATTTGCCAACTGTTTTCAGACATGCGTTTGATTTCCATATCTACTACAAACTTGGACTCCTACACAATGTACATCTCCCAATGTCTCAGATATCTGACGTACAGTGCCGTGATCGTCTAGTGGTTAGGACATTGCGTTGTGGTCGCAATAACCCAGGTTCGAATCCTGGTCACGGCAGACTTTGTTTGCCAACTGTTTTCAGACATGCGTTTGATTTCCATATCTACTATAAACTTGGACTCCTACCCAATGTACATCTCCCAATATCTCATATATCTGACGTACAATGCCGTGATCGTCTAGTGGTTAGGACATTGCGTTGTGGTCGCAATAACCCAGGTTCGAATCCTGGTCACGGCAGACTTTATTTGCCACAGTGGGTGATACTGCCCACAATTTTCAGACATGCGTTTGATTTCCATATCTACTACAAACTTGGACTCCTACCCAATGTACATCTCCCAATATCTCATATATCTGACGTACAGTGCCGTGATGGTCTAGTGGTTAGGACATTGCGTTGTGGTCGCAATAACCCAGGTTCGAATCCTGGTCACGGCAGACTTTATTTGCCACAGTGGGTGATACTGCCAAGAGTTTTCAGACATGCGTTTGATTTCCATATCGACTATAAAATTGGACATGTACATCTCACAATATCAAAGATATCTGACGTACAGTGCCGTGATCGTCTAGTGGTTAGGACATTGCGTTGTGGTCGCAGTAACCCAGGTTCGAATCCTGGTCACGGCAGACTTTATTTGCCACAGTGGGTGATACTGCCAACAGTTTTCAGACATGCGTTTGATTTCCATATCTACTATAAACTTGTACTCCTACACAATGTACATCTCCCAATATCTCATGTACAGTGCCGTGATGGTCTAGTGGTTAGGACATTGCGTTGTGGTCGCAATAACCCAGGTTCGAATCCTGGTCACGGCAGTACCACAGGGGGTGATACTGCCAACAGTTTTCAGACATGCGTTTGATTTCCATATGTACTTGGACTCCTAGAGAATGTACAGCTCCCAATATCTCATGTGAGATATCTCACATTGATTATTTTAATATTCATGAGCTCGGTGCATTAATATATACCGCTTTTTGCTTCCTACATGATTGGATAGGTCATCTCAACACACCGTATCTGCGCACAGTAACTCCAACGCTGCTTTAGATTGCAAACATTTTCATTTCTATTTAAACGTGAGCTCTCATACCTCTCGAGCCACTCAGTTGTGTGATATGGCATGCCATGATCGTCTAGTGGTTATTTCGAATCCTGGTCACGGCACACTTTTTTTGCCACAGGGGGTGATACTGCCAACAGTTTTGAGACATGCGTTTGATTTCCATATCTACTATAAACTTGGACTCCTACACAATGTACATCTCCCAATATCTCAGATATCTGACGTACAGTGCCGTGATCGTCTAGTGGTTAGGACATTGCGTTGTGGTCGCAATAACCCAGGTTCGAATCCTGGTCACGGCAGACTTTATTTGCCAACAGTTTTCAGACATGCGTTTGATTTCCATATCTACTACAAACTTGGACTCCTACACAATGTACATCTCCCAATGTCTCAGAGGTATGAGAGCTCACGTTTAAATAGAAATTAAAATGTTTGCAAACTAAATCTCTGAGACATTGGGAGCTCTCATGTATCTGACGTACAGTGCCGTGATGGTCTAGTGGTTAGGACATTGCGTTGTGGTCGCAATAACCCAGGTTCGAATCCTGGTCACGGCAGACTTTATTTGCCAACTGTTTTCAGACATGCGTTTGATTTCCATATCTACTACAAACTTGGACTCCTACCCAATGTACATCTCCCAATATCTCATATATCTGACGTACAGTGCCGTGATCGTCTAGTGGTTAGGACATTGCGTTGTGGTCGCAATAACCCAGGTTCGAATCCTGGTCACGGCAGACTTTGTTTGCCAACTGTTTTCAGACATGCGTTTGATTTCCATATCTACTATAAACTTGGACTCCTACCCAATGTACATCTCCCAATATCTCATATATCTGACGTACAATGCCGTGATCGTCTAGTGGTTAGGACATTGCGTTGTGGTCGCAATAACCCAGGTTCGAATCCTGGTCACGGCAGACTTTATTTGCCACAGTGGGTGATACTGCCCACAATTTTCAGACATGCGTTTGATTTCCATATCTACTATAAACTTGTACTCCTACCCAATGTACATCTCCCAATATCTCATATATCTGACGTACAGTGCCGTGATCGTCTAGTGGTTAGGACATTGCGTTGTGGTCGCAATAACCCAGGTTCGAATCCTGGTCACGGCAGATTTTATTTGCCACAGGGGGTGATACTGCCAACAGTTTTCAGACATGCGTTTGATTTCCATATGTACTATAAACTTGGACTCCTAGACAATGTACAGCTCCCAATATCTCATGTGAGATATCTCACATTGATTATTTTAATATTCATGAGCTCGGTGCATTAATATATACGCTTTTTGCTTCCTACATGATTGGATAGGTCATCTCAACACACCGTATCTGCGCACAGTAACTCCAACGCTGCTTTAGATTGCAAACATTTTCATTTCTATTTAAACGTGAGCTCTCATACCTCTCGAGCCACTCAGTTGTGTGATATGGCATGCCATGATCGTCTAGTGGTTTTTTCGAATCCTGGTCACGGCACACTTTTTTTGCCACAAGGGGTGATACTGCCAACAGTTTTGAGACATGCGTTTGATTTCCATATCTACTATAAACTTGGACTCCTACACAATGTACATCTCCCAATATCTCAGATATCTGACGTACAGTGCCGTGATGGTCTAGTGGTTAGGACATTGCGTTGTGGTCGCAATAACCCAGGTTCGAATCCTGGTCACGGCAGACTTTATTTGCCAACTGTTTTCAGACATGCGTTTGATTTCCATATCTACTACAAACTTGGACTCCTACCCAATGTACATCTCCCAATATCTCATATATCTGACGTACAGTGCCGTGATGGTCTAGTGGTTAGGACATTGCGTTGTGGTCGCAATAACCCAGGTTCGAATCCTGGTCACGGCAGACTTTATTTGCCACAGTGGGTGATACTGCCAAGAGTTTTCAGACATGCGTTTGATTTCCATATCTACTATAAAATTGGACTCGTACAAAATGTACATCTCACAATATCAAAGATATCTGACGTACAGTGCCGTGATCGTCTAGTGGTTAGGACATTGCGTTGTGGTCGCAATAACCCAGGTTCGAATCCTGGTCACGGCAGACTTTATTTGCCACAGTGGGTGATACTGCCAACAGTTTTCAGACATGCGTTTGATTTCCATATCTACTATAAACTTGTACTCCTACACAATGTACATCTCCCAATATCTCATGTATCTGACGTACAGTGCCGTGATGGTCTAGTGGTTAGGACATTGCGTTGTGGTCGCAATAACCCAGGTTCGAATCCTGGTCACGGCAGTACCACAGGGGGTGATACTGCCAACAGTTTTCAGACATGCGTTTGATTTCCATATGTACTTGGACTCCTAGAGAATGTACAGCTCCCAATATCTCATGTGAGATATCTCACATTGATTATTTTAATATTCATGAGCTCGGTGCATTAATATATACCGCTTTTTGCTTCCTACATGATTGGATAGGTCATCTCAACACACCGTATCTGCGCACAGTAACTCCAACGCTGCTTTAGATTGCAAACATTTTAATTTCTATTTAAACGTGAGCTCTCATACCTCTCGAGCCACTCAGTTGTGTGATATGGCATGCCATGATCGTCTAGTGGTTATTTCGAATCCTGGTCACGGCACACTTTTTTTGCCACAGGGGGTGATACTGCCAACAGTTTTGAGACATGCGTTTGATTTCCATATCTACTATAAACTTGGACTCCTACACAATGTACATCTCCCAATATCTCAGATATCTGACGTACAGTGCCGTGATCGTCTAGTGGTTAGGACATTGCGTTGTGGTCGCAATAACCCAGGTTCGAATCCTGGTCACGGCAGTACCACAGGGGGTGATACTGCCAACAGTTTTCAGACATGCGTTTGATTTCCATATGTACTTGGACTCCTAGAGAATGTACATCTCCCAATATCTCATGTGAGATATCTCACATTGATTATTTTAATATTCATGAGCTCGGTGCATTAATATATACCGCTTTTTGCTTCCTACATGATTGGATAGGTCATCTCAACACACCGTATCTGCGCACAGTAACTCCAACGCTGCTTTAGATTGCAAACATTTTCATTTCTATTTAAACGTGAGCTCTCATACCTCTCGAGCCACTCAGTTGTGTGATATGGCATGCCATGATCGTCTAGTGGTTATTTCGAATCCTGGTCACGGCACACTTTTTTTGCCACAGGGGGTGATACTGCCAACAGTTTTGAGACATGCGTTTGATTTCCATATCTACTATAAACTTGGACTCCTACACAATGTACATCTCCCAATATCTCAGATATCTGACGTACAGTGCCGTGATCGTCTAGTGGTTAGGACATTGCGTTGTGGTCGCAATAACCCAGGTTCGAATCCTGGTCACGGCAGACTTTATTTGCCAACAGTTTTCAGACATGCGTTTGATTTCCATATCTACTACAAACTTGGACTCCTACACAATGTACATCTCCCAATGTCTCAGATATCTGACGTACAGTGCCGTGATCGTCTAGTGGTTAGGACATTGCGTTGTGGTCGCAATAACCCAGGTTCGAATCCTGGTCACGGCAGACTTTATTTGCCAACTTTTTTCAGACATGCGTTTGATTTCCATATCTACTATAAACTTGGACTCCTACCCAATGTACATCTCCCAATATCTCATATATCTGACGTACAGTGCCGTGATCGTCTAGTGGTTAGGACATTGCGTTGTGGTCGCAATAACCCAGGTTCGAATCCTGGTCACGGCAGTACCACAGGGGGTGATACTGCCAACAGTTTTCAGACATGCGTTTGATTTCCATATCTACTATAAACTTGTACTCCTACCCAATGTACATCTCCCAATATCTCATATATCTGACGTACAGTGCCGTGATCGTCTAGTGGTTAGGACATTGCGTTGTGGTCGCAATAACCCAGGTTCGAATCCTGGTCACGGCAGACTTTATTTGCCACAGTGGGTGATACTGCCAACAGTTTTCAGACATGCGTTTGATTTCCATATCTACTCGTACAAAATGTATCTCATGTATCTGCCGTACAGTGCCGTGATGGTCTAGTGGTTAGGACATTGCGTTGTGGTCGCAATAACCCAGGTTCGAATCCTGGTCACGGCAGACTTTATTTGCCAACTGTTTTCAGACATGCGTTTGATTTCCATATCTACTACAAACTTGGACTCCTACCCAATGTACATCTCCCAATATCTCATATATCTGACGTACAGTGCCGTGATGGTCTAGTGGTTAGGACATTGCGTTGTGGTCGCAATAACCCAGGTTCGAATCCTGGTCACGGCAGACTTTATTTGCCACAGTGGGTGATACTGCCAAGAGTTTTCAGACATGCGTTTGATTTCCATATCTACTATAAAATTGGACTCGTACAAAATGTACATCTCACAATATCTCAGATATCTGACGTACAGTGCCGTGATCGTCTAGTGGTTAGGACATTGCGTTGTGGTCGCAATAACCCAGGTTCGAATCCTGGTCACGGCAGACTTTATTTGCCACAGTGGGTGATACTGCCAACAGTTTTCAGACATGCGTTTGATTTCCATATCTACTATAAACTTGTACTCCTACACAATGTACATCTCCCAATATCTCATGTATCTGACGTACAGTGCCGTGATGGTCTAGTGGTTAGGACATTGCGTTGTGGTCGCAATAACCCAGGTTCGAATCCTGGTCACGGCAGTACCACAGGGGGTGATACTGCCAACAGTTTTCAGACATGCGTTTGATTTCCATATGTACTTGGACTCCTAGAGAATGTACAGCTCCCAATATCTCATGTGAGATATCTCACATTGATTATTTTAATATTCATGAGCTCGGTGCATTAATATATACCGCTTTTTGCTTCCTACATGATTGGATAGGTCATCTCAACACACCGTATCTGCGCACAGTAACTCCAACGCTGCTTTAGATTGCAAACATTTTAATTTCTATTTAAACGTGAGCTCTCATACCTCTCGAGCCACTCAGTTGTGTGATATGGCATGCCATGATCGTCTAGTGGTTATTTCGAATCCTGGTCACGGCACACTTTTTTTGCCACAGGGGGTGATACTGCCAACAGTTTTGAGACATGCGTTTGATTTCCATATCTACTATAAACTTGGACTCCTACACAATGTACATCTCCCAATATCTCAGACATCTGACGTACAGTGCCGTGATCGTCTAGTGGTTAGGACATTGCGTTGTGGTCGCAATAACCCAGGTTCGAATCCTGGTCACGGCAGTACCACAGGGGGTGATACTGCCAACAGTTTTCAGACATGCGTTTGATTTCCATATCTACTATAAACTTGTACTCCTACCCAATGTACATCTCCCAATATCTCATATATCTGACGTACAGTGCCGTGATCGTCTAGTGGTTAGGACATTGCGTTGTGGTCGCAATAACCCAGGTTCGAATCCTGGTCACGGCAGACTTTATTTACCAACTGTTTTCAGACATGCGTTTGATTTCCATATCTGCTATAAACTTGGACTCCTACACAATGTACATCTCCCAATATCTCATGTATCTGACGTACAGTGCCGTGATGGTCTAGTGGTTAGGACATTGCGTTGTGGTCGCAATAACCCAGGTTCGAATCCTGGTCACGGCAGACTTTATTTGCCACAGTGGGTGATACTGCCAACAGTTTTCAGACATGCGTTTGATTTCCATATCTACTCGTACAAAATGTATCTCATGTATCTGCCGTACAGTGCCGTGATGGTCTAGTGGTTAGGACATTGCGTTGTGGTCGCAATAACCCAGGTTCGAATCCTGGTCACGGCAGATTTTATTTGCCACAGGGGTGATACTGCCAACAGTTTTCAGACATGCGTTTGATTTCCATATCTACTACAAACTTGGACTCCTACCCAATGTACATCTCCCAATATCTCATATATCTGCCGTGATCGTCTAGTGGTTAGGACATTGCGTTGTGGTCGCAATAACCCAGGTTCGAATCCTGGTCACGGCAGACTTTATTTGCCACAGTGGGTGATACTGCCAACAGTTTTCAGACATGCGTTTGATTTCCATATCTACTATAAACTTGTACTCCTACACAATGTACATCTCCCAATATCTCATGTATCTGACGTACAGTGCCGTGATGGTCTAGTGGTTAGGACATTGCGTTGTGGTCGCAATAACCCAGGTTCGAATCCTGGTCACGGCAGATTTTATTTGTCACAGGGGGTGATACTGCCAACAGTTTTCAGACATGCGTTTGATTTCCATATGTACTATAAACTTGGACTCCTAGAGAATGTACAGCTCCCAATATCTCATGTGAGATATCTCACATTGATTATTTTAATATCCATGAGCTCGGTGCATTAATATATACCGCTTTTTGCTTCCTACATGATTGGATAGGTCATCTCAACACACCGTATCTGCGCACAGTAACTCCAACGCTGCTTTAGATTGCAAACATTTTCATTTCTATTTAAACGTGAGCTCTCATACCTCTCGAGCCACTCAGTTGTGTGATATGGCATGCCATGATCGTTTAGTGGTTACTTCGAATCCTGGTCACGGCACACTTTTTTGCCACAGGGGGTGATACTGCCAACAGTTTTGAGACATGCGTTTGATTTCCATATCTACTATAAACTTGGACTCCTACACAATGTACATCTCCCAATATCTCAGATATCTGACGTACAGTGCCGTGATCGTCTAGTGGTTAGGACATTGCGTTGTGGTCGCAATAACCCAGGTTCGAATCCTGGTCACGGCAGACTTTATTTGCCAACTGTTTTCAGACATGCGTTTGATTTCCATATCTACTATAAAATTTGACTCCTACACAATGTACATCTCCCAATATCTCAGATATTGACGTACAGTGCCGTGATCGTCTAGTGGTTAGGACATTGCGTTGTGGTCGCAATAACCCAGGTTCGAATCCTGGTCACGGCAGACTTTATTTGCCACAGTGGGTGATACTGCCAACAGTTTTGAGACATGCGTTTGATTTCCATATCTACTATAAACTTGGACTCCTACACAATGTACATCTCCCAATATCTCAGATATCTGACGTACAGTGCCGTGATCGTCTAGTGGTTAGGACATTGCGTTGTGGTCGCAATAACCCAGGTTCGAATCCTGGTCACGGCAGACTTTATTTGCCACAGTGGGTGATACCGCCAACAGTTTTCAGTCATGCGTTTGATTTCCATATCTACTATAAACTTGTACTCCTACACAATGTACATCTCCCAATATCTCATGTATCTGACGTACAGTTCCGTGATGGTCTAGTGGTTAGGACATTGCGTTGTGGTCGCAATAACCCAGGTTCGAATCCTGGTCACGGCAGTACCACAGGGGGTGATACTGCCAACAGTTTTCAGACATGCGTTTGATTTCCATATGTACTTGGACTCCTAGAGAATGTACATCTCCCAATATCTCATGTGAGATATCTCACATTGATTATTTTAATATTCATGAGCTCGGTGCATTAATATATACCGCTTTTTGCTTCCTACATGATTGGATAGGTCATCTCAACACACCGTATCTGCGCACAGTAACTCCAACGCTGCTTTAGATTGCAAACATTTTCATTTCTATTTAAACGTGAGCTCTCATACCTCTCGAGCCACTCAGTTGTGTGATATGGCATGCCATGATCGTCTAGTGGTTATTTCGAATCCTGGTCACGGCACACTTTTTTTGCCACAGGGGGTGATACTGCCAACAGTTTTGAGACATGCGTTTGATTTCCATATCTACTATAAACTTGGACTCCTACACAATGTACATCTCCCAATATCTCAGACATCTGACGTACAGTGCCGTGATCGTCTAGTGGTTAGGACATTGCGTTGTGGTCGCAATAACCCAGGTTCGAATCCTGGTCACGGCAGACTTTATTTGCCACAGTGGGTGATACTGCCAACAGTTTTCAGACATGCGTTTGATTTCCATATCTACTATAAACTTGTACTCCTACACAATGTACATCTCCCAATATCTCATGTATCTGACGTACAGTGCCGTGATGGTCTAGTGGTTAGGACATTGCGTTGTGGTCGCAATAACCCAGGTTCGAATCCTGGTCACGGCAGTACCACAGGGGGTGATACTGCCAACAGTTTTCAGACATGCGTTTGATTTCCATATGTACTTGGACTCCTAGAGAATGTGCAGCTCCCAATATCTCATGTGAGATATCTCACATTGATTATTTTAATATTCATGAGCTCGGTGCATTAATATATACCGCTTTTTGCTTCCTACATGATTGGATAGGTCATCTCAACACACCGTATCTGCGCACAGTAACTCCAACGCTGCTTTAGATTGCAAACATTTTAATTTCTATTTAAACGTGAGCTCTCATACCTCTCGAGCCACTCAGTTGTGTGATATGGCATGCCATGATCGTCTAGTGGTTATTTCGAATCCTGGTCACGGCACACTTTTTTTGCCACAGGGGGTGATACTGCCAACAGTTTTGAGACATGCGTTTGATTTCCATATCTACTATAAACTTGGACTCCTACACAATGTACATCTCCCAATATCTCAGATATCTGACGTACAGTGCCGTGATCGTCTAGTGGTTAGGACATTGCGTTGTGGTCGCAATAACCCAGGTTCGAATCCTGGTCACGGCAGACTTTATTTGCCACAGTGGGTGATACTGCCAACAGTTTTCAGACATGCGTTTGATTTCCATATCTACTCGTACAAAATGTATCTCATGTATCTCATGTATCTGACGTACAGTGCCGTGATGGTCTAGTGGTTAGGACATTGCGTTGTGGTCGCAATAACCCAGGTTCGAATCCTGGTCACGGCAGTACCACAGGGGGTGATACTGCCAACAGTTTTCAGACATGCGTTTGATTTCCATATCTACTATAAACTTGTACTCCTACCCAATGTACATCTCCCAATATCTCATATATCTGACGTACAGTGCCGTGATCGTCTAGTGGTTAGGACATTGCGTTGTGGTCGCAATAACCCAGGTTCGAATCCTGGTCACGGCAGACTTTATTTGCCACAGTGGGTGATACTGCCAACAGTTTTCAGACATGCGTTTGATTTCCATATCTACTCGTACAAAATGTATCTCATGTATCTGACGTACAGTGCCGTGATGGTCTAGTGGTTAGGACATTGCGTTGTGGTCGCAATAACCCAGGTTCGAATCCTGGTCACGGCAGTACCACAGGGGGTGATACTGCCAACAGTTTTCAGACATGCGTTTGATTTCCATATGTACTTGGACTCCTAGAGAATGTACAGCTCCCAATATCTCATGTGAGATATCTCACATTGATTATTTTAATATTCATGAGCTCGGTGCATTAATATATACCGCTTTTTGCTTCCTACATGATTGGATAGGTCATCTCAACACACCGTATCTGCGCACAGTAACTCCAACGCTGCTTTAGATTGCAAACATTTTCATTTCTATTTAAACGTAAGCTCTCATACCTCTCGAGCCACTCAGTTGTGTGATATGGCATGCCATGATCGTCTAGTGGTTATTTCGAATCCTGGTCACGGCACACTTTTTTTGCCACAGGGGGTGATACTGCCAACAGTTTTGAGACATGCGTTTGATTTCCATATCTACTATAAACTTGGACTCCTACACAATGTACATCTCCCAATATCTCAGATATCTGACGTACAGTGCCGTGATCGTCTAGTGGTTAGGACATTGCGTTGTGGTCGCAATAACCCAGGTTCGAATCCTGGTCACGGCAGACTTTATTTGCCAACTGTTTTCAGACATGCGTTTGATTTCCATATCTACTATAAAATTGGACTCCTACACAATGTACATCTCCCAATATCTCAGATATCTGAAGTACAGTGCCGTGATCGTCTAGTGGTTAGGACATTGCGTTGTGGTCGCAATAACCCAGGTTCGAATCCTGGTCACGGCAGACTTTATTTGCCAACTGTTTTCAGACATGCGTTTGATTTCCATATCTACTACAAACTTGGACTCCTATACACAATGTACATCTCCCAATATCTCAGATATCTGACGTACAGTGCCGTTACGTCTAGTGGTTAGGACATTGCGTTGTGGTCGCAATAACCCAGGTTCGAATCCTGGTCACGGCAGACTTTATTTGCCAACTTTTTTCAGACATGCGTTTGATTTCCATATCTACTATAAACTTGGACTCCTACCCAATGTACATCTCCCAATATCTCATATATCTGACGTACAGTGCCGTGATCGTCTAGTGGTTAGGACATTGCGTTGTGGTCGCAATAACCCAGGTTCGAATCCTGGTCACGGCAGTACCACAGGGGGTGATACTGCCAACAGTTTTCAGACATGCGTTTGATTTCCATATCTACTATAAACTTGTACTCCTACCCAATGTACATCTCCCAATATCTCATATATCTGACGTACAGTGCCGTGATCGTCTAGTGGTTAGGACATTGCGTTGTGGTCGCAATAACCCAGGTTCGAATCCTGGTCACGGCAGACTTTATTTGCCACAGTGGGTGATACTGCCAACAGTTTTCAGACATGCGTTTGATTTCCATATCTACTCGTACAAAATGTATCTCATGTATCTGCCGTACAGTGCCGTGATGGTCTAGTGGTTAGGACATTGCGTTGTGGTCGCAATAACCCAGGTTCGAATCCTGGTCACGGCAGACTTTATTTGCCAACTGTTTTCAGACATGCGTTTGATTTCCATATCTACTACAAACTTGGACTCCTACCCAATGTACATCTCCCAATATCTCATATATCTGACGTACAGTGCCGTGATGGTCTAGTGGTTAGGACATTGCGTTGTGGTCGCAATAACCCAGGTTCGAATCCTGGTCACGGCAGACTTTATTTGCCACAGTGGGTGATACTGCCAAGAGTTTTCAGACATGCGTTTGATTTCCATATCTACTATAAAATTGGACTCGTACAAAATGTACATCTCACAATATCTCAGATATCTGACGTACAGTGCCGTGATCGTCTAGTGGTTAGGACATTGCGTTGTGGTCGCAATAATCCAGGTTCGAATCCTGGTCACGGCAGACTTTATTTGCCACAGTGGGTGATACTGCCAACAGTTTTCAGTCATGCGTTTGATTTCCATATCTACTATAAACTTGTACTCCTACACAATGTACATCTCCCAATATCTCATGTATCTGACGTACAGTTCCGTGATGGTCTAGTGGTTAGGACATTGCGTTGTGGTCGCAATAACCCAGGTTCGAATCCTGGTCACGGCAGTACCACAGGGGGTGATACTGCCAACAGTTTTCAGACATGCGTTTGATTTCCATATGTACTTGGACTCCTAGAGAATGTACAGCTCCCAATATCTCATGTGAGATATCTCACATTGATTATTTTAATATTCATGAGCTCGGTGCATTAATATATACCGCTTTTTGCTTCCTACATGATTGGATAGGTCATCTCAACACACCGTATCTGCGCACAGTAACTCCAACGCTGCTTTAGATTGCAAACATTTTCATTTCTATTTAAACGTGAGCTCTCATACCTCTCGAGCCACTCAGTTGTGTGATATGGCATGCCATGATCGTCTAGTGGTTATTTCGAATCCTGGTCACGGCACACTTTTTTTGCCACAGGGGGTGATACTGCCAACAGTTTTGAGACATGCGTTTGATTTCCATATCTACTATAAACTTGGACTCCTACACAATGTACATCTCCCAATATCTCAGATATCTGACGTACAGTGCCGTGATCGTCTAGTGGTTAGGACATTGCGTTGTGGTCGCAATAACCCAGGTTCGAATCCTGGTCACGGCAGACTTTATTTGCCAACTGTTTTCAGACATGCGTTTGATTTCCATATCTACTATAAAATTGGACTCCTACACAATGTACATCTCCCAATATCTCAGATATCTGAAGTACAGTGCCGTGATCGTCTAGTGGTTAGGACATTGCGTTGTGGTCGCAATAACCCAGGTTCGAATCCTGGTCACGGCAGACTTTATTTGCCAACTGTTTTCAGACATGCGTTTGATTTCCATATCTACTACAAACTTGGACTCCTATACACAATGTACATCTCCCAATATCTCAGATATCTGACGTACAGTGCCGTTACGTCTAGTGGTTAGGACATTGCGTTGTGGTCGCAATAACCCAGGTTCGAATCCTGGTCACGGCAGACTTTATTTGCCAACTTTTTTCAGACATGCGTTTGATTTCCATATCTACTATAAACTTGGACTCCTACCCAATGTACATCTCCCAATATCTCATATATCTGACGTACAGTGCCGTGATCGTCTAGTGGTTAGGACATTGCGTTGTGGTCGCAATAACCCAGGTTCGAATCCTGGTCACGGCAGTACCACAGGGGGTGATACTGCCAACAGTTTTCAGACATGCGTTTGATTTCCATATCTACTATAAACTTGGACTCCTACCCAATGTACATCTCCCAATATCTCATATATCTGACGTACAGTGCCGTGATCGTCTAGTGGTTAGGACATTGCGTTGTGGTCGCAATAACCCAGGTTCGAATCCTGGTCACGGCAGTACCACAGGGGGTGATACTGCCAACAGTTTTCAGACATGCGTTTGATTTCCATATCTACTATAAACTTGTACTCCTACCCAATGTACATCTCCCAATATCTCATATATCTGACGTACA
The DNA here is from genome assembly GCA_037783545.1 of Henricia sp. BOLD:AAB3569. Taxonomy (NCBI): domain Eukaryota; kingdom Metazoa; phylum Echinodermata; class Asteroidea; order Spinulosida; family Echinasteridae; genus Henricia; species Henricia sp. BOLD:AAB3569. Next base: position 1,294,804 of record JBBELK010000284.1, read on the forward strand.
GTGCCGTGATCGTCTAGTGGTTAGGACATTGCGTTGTGGTCGCAATAACCCAGGTTCGAATCCTGGTCACGGCAGACTTTATTTGCCACAGTGGGTGATACTGCCAACAGTTTTCAGACATGCGTTTGATTTCCATATCTACTCGTACAAAATGTATCTCATGTATCTGCCGTACAGTGCCGTGATGGTCTAGTGGTTAGGACATTGCGTTGTGGTCGCAATAACCCAGGTTCGAATCCTGGTCACGGCAGACTTTATTTGCCACAGTGGGTGATACTGCCAAGAGTTTTCAGACATGCGTTTGATTTCCATATCTACTATAAAATTGGACTCGTACAAAATGTACATCTCACAATATCTCAGATATCTGACGTACAGTGCCGTGATCGTCTAGTGGTTAGGACATTGCGTTGTGGTCGCAATAATCCAGGTTCGAATCCTGGTCACGGCAGACTTTATTTGCCACAGTGGGTGATACTGCCAACAGTTTTCAGTCATGCGTTTGATTTCCATATCTACTATAAACTTGTACTCCTACACAATGTACATCTCCCAATATCTCATGTATCTGACGTACAGTTCCGTGATGGTCTAGTGGTTAGGACATTGCGTTGTGGTCGCAATAACCCAGGTTCGAATCCTGGTCACGGCAGTACCACAGGGGGTGATACTGCCAACAGTTTTCAGACATGCGTTTGATTTCCATATGTACTTGGACTCCTAGAGAATGTACAGCTCCCAATATCTCATGTGAGATATCTCACATTGATTATTTTAATATTCATGAGCTCGGTGCATTAATATATACCGCTTTTTGCTTCCTACATGATTGGATAGGTCATCTCAACACACCGTATCTGCGCACAGTAACTCCAACGCTGCTTTAGATTGCAAACATTTTCATTTCTATTTAAACGTGAGCTCTCATACCTCTCGAGCCACTCAGTTGTGTGATATGGCATGCCATGATCGTCTAGTGGTTATTTCGAATCCTGGTCACGGCACACTTTTTTTGCCACAGGGGGTGATACTGCCAACAGTTTTGAGACATGCGTTTGATTTCCATATCTACTATAAACTTGGACTCCTACACAATGTACATCTCCCAATATCTCAGACATCTGACGTACAGTGCCGTGATCGTCTAGTGGTTAGGACATTGCGTTGTGGTCGCAATAACCCAGGTTCGAATCCTGGTCACGGCAGTACCACAGGGGGTGATACTGCCAACAGTTTTCAGACATGCGTTTGATTTCCATATCTACTATCAACTTGTACTCCTACCCAATGTACATCTCCCAATATCTCATATATCTGACGTACAGTGCCGTGATCGTCTAGTGGTTAGGACATTGCGTTGTGGTCGCAATAACCCAGGTTCGAATCCTGGTCACGGCAGACTTTATTTGCCACAGTGGGTGATACTGCCAACAGTTTTCAGACATGCGTTTGATTTCCATATCTACTCGTACAAAATGTATCTCATGTATCTGCCGTACAGTGCCGTGATGGTCTAGTGGTTAGGACATTGCGTTGTGGTCGCAATAACCCAGGTTCGAATCCTGGTCACGGCAGATTTTATTTGCCACAGGGGTGATACTGCCAACAGTTTTCAGACATGCGTTTGATTTCCATATCTACTACAAACTTGGACTCCTACCCAATGTACATCTCCCAATATCTCATATATCTGCCGTGATCGTCTAGTGGTTAGGACATTGCGTTGTGGTCGCAATAACCCAGGTTCGAATCCTGGTCACGGCAGACTTTATTTGCCACAGTGGGTGATACTGCCAACAGTTTTCAGACATGCGTTTGATTTCCATATCTACTATAAACTTGTACTCCTACACAATGTACATCTCCCAATATCTCATGTATCTGACGTACAGTGCCGTGATGGTCTAGTGGTTAGGACATTGCGTTGTGGTCGCAATAACCCAGGTTCGAATCCTGGTCACGGCAGATTTTATTTGTCACAGGGGGTGATACTGCCAACAGTTTTCAGACATGCGTTTGATTTCCATATGTACTATAAACTTGGACTCCTAGAGAATGTACAGCTCCCAATATCTCATGTGAGATATCTCACATTGATTATTTTAATATCCATGAGCTCGGTGCATTAATATATACCGCTTTTTGCTTCCTACATGATTGGATAGGTCATCTCAACACACCGTATCTGCGCACAGTAACTCCAACGCTGCTTTAGATTGCAAACATTTTCATTTCTATTTAAACGTGAGCTCTCATACCTCTCGAGCCACTCAGTTGTGTGATATGGCATGCCATGATCGTTTAGTGGTTACTTCGAATCCTGGTCACGGCACACTTTTTTGCCACAGGGGGTGATACTGCCAACAGTTTTGAGACATGCGTTTGATTTCCATATCTACTATAAACTTGGACTCCTACACAATGTACATCTCCCAATATCTCAGATATCTGACGTACAGTGCCGTGATCGTCTAGTGGTTAGGACATTGCGTTGTGGTCGCAATAACCCAGGTTCGAATCCTGGTCACGGCAGACTTTATTTGCCAACTGTTTTCAGACATGCGTTTGATTTCCATATCTACTATAAAATTTGACTCCTACACAATGTACATCTCCCAATATCTCAGATATTGACGTACAGTGCCGTGATCGTCTAGTGGTTAGGACATTGCGTTGTGGTCGCAATAACCCAGGTTCGAATCCTGGTCACGGCAGACTTTATTTGCCACAGTGGGTGATACTGCCAACAGTTTTGAGACATGCGTTTGATTTCCATATCTACTATAAACTTGGACTCCTACACAATGTACATCTCCCAATATCTCAGATATCTGACGTACAGTGCCGTGATCGTCTAGTGGTTAGGACATTGCGTTGTGGTCGCAATAACCCAGGTTCGAATCCTGGTCACGGCAGACTTTATTTACCAACTGTTTTCAGACATGCGTTTGATTTCCATATCTGCTATAAACTTGGACTCCTACACAATGTACATCTCCCAATATCTCATGTATCTGACGTACAGTGCCGTGATGGTCTAGTGGTTAGGACATTGCGTTGTGGTCGCAATAACCCAGGTTCGAATCCTGGTCACGGCAGACTTTATTTGCCACAGTGGGTGATACTGCCAACAGTTTTCAGACATGCGTTTGATTTCCATATCTACTCGTACAAAATGTATCTCATGTATCTGCCGTACAGTGCCGTGATGGTCTAGTGGTTAGGACATTGCGTTGTGGTCGCAATAACCCAGGTTCGAATCCTGGTCACGGCAGATTTTATTTGCCACAGGGGTGATACTGCCAACAGTTTTCAGACATGCGTTTGATTTCCATATCTACTACAAACTTGGACTCCTACCCAATGTACATCTCCCAATATCTCATATATCTGCCGTGATCGTCTAGTGGTTAGGACATTGCGTTGTGGTCGCAATAACCCAGGTTCGAATCCTGGTCACGGCAGACTTTATTTGCCACAGTGGGTGATACTGCCAACAGTTTTCAGACATGCGTTTGATTTCCATATCTACTATAAACTTGTACTCCTACACAATGTACATCTCCCAATATCTCATGTATCTGACGTACAGTGCCGTGATGGTCTAGTGGTTAGGACATTGCGTTGTGGTCGCAATAACCCAGGTTCGAATCCTGGTCACGGCAGATTTTATTTGTCACAGGGGGTGATACTGCCAACAGTTTTCAGACATGCGTTTGATTTCCATATGTACTATAAACTTGGACTCCTAGAGAATGTACAGCTCCCAATATCTCATGTGAGATATCTCACATTGATTATTTTAATATCCATGAGCTCGGTGCATTAATATATACCGCTTTTTGCTTCCTACATGATTGGATAGGTCATCTCAACACACCGTATCTGCGCACAGTAACTCCAACGCTGCTTTAGATTGCAAACATTTTCATTTCTATTTAAACGTGAGCTCTCATACCTCTCGAGCCACTCAGTTGTGTGATATGGCATGCCATGATCGTTTAGTGGTTACTTCGAATCCTGGTCACGGCACACTTTTTTGCCACAGGGGGTGATACTGCCAACAGTTTTGAGACATGCGTTTGATTTCCATATCTACTATAAACTTGGACTCCTACACAATGTACATCTCCCAATATCTCAGATATCTGACGTACAGTGCCGTGATCGTCTAGTGGTTAGGACATTGCGTTGTGGTCGTAATAACCCAGGTTCGAATCCTGGTCACGGCAGACTTTATTTGCCAACTGTTTTCAGACATGCGTTTGATTTCCATATCTACTATAAAATTTGACTCCTACACAATGTACATCTCCCAATATCTCAGATATTGACGTACAGTGCCGTGATCGTCTAGTGGTTAGGACATTGCGTTGTGGTCGCAATAACCCAGGTTCGAATCCTGGTCACGGCAGACTTTATTTGCCACAGTGGGTGATACTGCCAACAGTTTTGAGACATGCGTTTGATTTCCATATCTACTATAAACTTGGACTCCTACACAATGTACATCTCCCAATATCTCAGATATCTGACGTACAGTGCCGTGATCGTCTAGTGGTTAGGACATTGCGTTGTGGTCGCAATAACCCAGGTTCGAATCCTGGTCACGGCAGACTTTATTTGCCACAGTGGGTGATACCGCCAACAGTTTTCAGTCATGCGTTTGATTTCCATATCTACTATAAACTTGTACTCCTACACAATGTACATCTCCCAATATCTCATGTATCTGACGTACAGTTCCGTGATGGTCTAGTGGTTAGGACATTGCGTTGTGGTCGCAATAACCCAGGTTCGAATCCTGGTCACGGCAGTACCACAGGGGGTGATACTGCCAACAGTTTTCAGACATGCGTTTGATTTCCATATGTACTTGGACTCCTAGAGAATGTACATCTCCCAATATCTCATGTGAGATATCTCACATTGATTATTTTAATATTCATGAGCTCGGTGCATTAATATATACCGCTTTTTGCTTCCTACATGATTGGATAGGTCATCTCAACACACCGTATCTGCGCACAGTAACTCCAACGCTGCTTTAGATTGCAAACATTTTCATTTCTATTTAAACGTGAGCTCTCATACCTCTCGAGCCACTCAGTTGTGTGATATGGCATGCCATGATCGTCTAGTGGTTATTTCGAATCCTGGTCACGGCACACTTTTTTTGCCACAGGGGGTGATACTGCCAACAGTTTTGAGACATGCGTTTGATTTCCATATCTACTATAAACTTGGACTCCTACACAATGTACATCTCCCAATATCTCAGACATCTGACGTACAGTGCCGTGATCGTCTAGTGGTTAGGACATTGCGTTGTGGTCGCAATAACCCAGGTTCGAATCCTGGTCACGGCAGTACCACAGGGGGTGATACTGCCAACAGTTTTCAGACATGCGTTTGATTTCCATATCTACTATAAACTTGTACTCCTACCCAATGTACATCTCCCAATATCTCATATATCTGACGTACAGTGCCGTGATCGTCTAGTGGTTAGGACATTGCGTTGTGGTCGCAATAACCCAGGTTCGAATCCTGGTCACGGCAGACTTTATTTGCCACAGTGGGTGATACTGCCAACAGTTTTCAGACATGCGTTTGATTTCCATATCTACTCGTACAAAATGTATCTCATGTATCTGCCGTACAGTGCCGTGATGGTCTAGTGGTTAGGACATTGCGTTGTGGTCGCAATAACCCAGGTTCGAATCCTGGTCACGGCAGATTTTATTTGCCACAGGGGTGATACTGCCAACAGTTTTCAGACATGCGTTTGATTTCCATATCTACTACAAACTTGGACTCCTACCCAATGTACATCTCCCAATATCTTATATATCTGCCGTGATCGTCTAGTGGTTAGGACATTGCGTTGTGGTCGCAATAACCCAGGTTCGAATCCTGGTCACGGCAGACTTTATTTGCCAACTGTTTTCAGACATGCGTTTGATTTCCATATCTACTATAAAATTTGACTCCTACACAATGTACATCTCCCAATATCTCAGATATTGACGTACAGTGCCGTGATCGTCTAGTGGTTAGGACATTGCGTTGTGGTCGCAATAACCCAGGTTCGAATCCTGGTCACGGCAGACTTTATTTGCCACAGTGGGTGATACTGCCAAGAGTTTTGAGACATGCGTTTGATTTCCATATCTACTATAAAATTGGACTCGTACAAAATGTACATCTCACAATATCTCAGATATCTGACGTACAGTGCCGTGATCGTCTAGTGGTTAGGACATTGCGTTGTGGTCGCAATAATCCAGGTTCGAATCCTGGTCACGGCAGACTTTATTTGCCACAGTGGGTGATACTGCCAACAGTTTTCAGTCATGCGTTTGATTTCCATATCTACTATAAACTTGTACTCCTACACAATGTACATCTCCCAATATCTCATGTATCTGACGTACAGTTCCGTGATGGTCTAGTGGTTAGGACATTGCGTTGTGGTCGCAATAACCCAGGTTCGAATCCTGGTCACGGCAGTACCACAGGGGGTGATACTGCCAACAGTTTTCAGACATGCGTTTGATTTCCATATGTACTTGGACTCCTAGAGAATGTACAGCTCCCAATATCTCATGTGAGATATCTCACATTGATTATTTTAATATTCATGAGCTCGGTGCATTAATATATACCGCTTTTTGCTTCCTACATGATTGGATAGGTCATCTCAACACACCGTATCTGCGCACAGTAACTCCAACGCTGCTTTAGATTGCAAACATTTTCATTTCTATTTAAACGTGAGCTCTCATACCTCTCGAGCCACTCAGTTGTGTGATATGGCATGCCATGATCGTCTAGTGGTTATTTCGAATCCTGGTCACGGCACACTTTTTTTGCCACAGGGGGTGATACTGCCAACAGTTTTGAGACATGCGTTTGATTTCCATATCTACTATAAACTTGGACTCCTACACAATGTACATCTCCCAATATCTCAGACATCTGACGTACAGTGCCGTGATCGTCTAGTGGTTAGGACATTGCGTTGTGGTCGCAATAACCCAGGTTCGAATCCTGGTCACTGCAGTACCACAGGGGGTGATACTGCCAACAGTTTTCAGACATGCGTTTGATTTCCATATCTACTATAAACTTGTACTCCTACCCAATGTACATCTCCCAATATCTCATATATCTGACGTACAGTGCCGTGATCGTCTAGTGGTTAGGACATTGCGTTGTGGTCGCAATAACCCAGGTTCGAATCCTGGTCACGGCAGACTTTATTTGCCACAGTGGGTGATACTGCCAACAGTTTTCAGACATGCGTTTGATTTCCATATCTACTCGTACAAAATGTATCTCATGTATCTGCCGTACAGTGCCGTGATGGTCTAGTGGTTAGGACATTGCGTTGTGGTCGCAATAACCCAGGTTCGAATCCTGGTCACGGCAGATTTTATTTGCCACAGGGGTGATACTGCCAACAGTTTTCAGACATGCGTTTGATTTCCATATCTACTACAAACTTGGACTCCTACCCAATGTACATCTCCCAATATCTGATATATCTGCCGTGATCGTCTAGTGGTTAGGACATTGCGTTGTGGTCGCAATAACCCAGGTTCGAATCCTGGTCACGGCAGACTTTATTTGCCACAGTGGGTGATACTGCCAACAGTTTTCAGACATGCGTTTGATTTCCATATCTACTATAAACTTGTACTCCTACACAATGTACATCTCCCAATATCTCATGTTTCTGACGTACAGTGCCGTGATGGTCTAGTGGTTAGGACATTGCGTTGTGGTCGCAATAACCCAGGTTCGAATCCTGGTCACGGCAGATTTTATTTGTCACAGGGGGTGATACTGCCAACAGTTTTCAGACATGCGTTTGATTTCCATATGTACTATAAACTTGGACTCCTAGAGAATGTACAGCTCCCAATATCTCATGTGAGATATCTCACATTGATTATTTTAATATCCATGAGCTCGGTGCATTAATATATACCGCTTTTTGCTTCCTACATGATTGGATAGGTCATCTCAACACACCGTATCTGCGCACAGTAACTCCAACGCTGCTTTAGATTGCAAACATTTTCATTTCTATTTAAACGTGAGCTCTCATACCTCTCGAGCCACTCAGTTGTGTGATATGGCATGCCATGATCGTTTAGTGGTTACTTCGAATCCTGGTCACGGCACACTTTTTTGCCACAGGGGGTGATACTGCCAACAGTTTTGAGACATGCGTTTGATTTCCATATCTACTATAAACTTGGACTCCTACACAATGTACATCTCCCAATATCTCAGATATCTGACGTACAGTGCCGTGATCGTCTAGTGGTTAGGACATTGCGTTGTGGTCGCAATAACCCAGGTTCGAATCCTGGTCACGGCAGACTTTATTTGCCAACTGTTTTCAGACATGCGTTTGATTTCCATATCTACTATAAAATTTGACTCCTACACAATGTACATCTCCCAATATCTCAGATATTGACGTACAGTGCCGTGATCGTCTAGTGGTTAGGACATTGCGTTGTGGTCGCAATAACCCAGGTTCGAATCCTGGTCACGGCAGACTTTATTTGCCACAGTGGGTGATACTGCCAACAGTTTTGAGACATGCGTTTGATTTCCATATCTACTATAAACTTGGACTCCTACACAATGTACATCTCCCAATATCTCATGTATCTGACGTACAGTGCCGTGATGGTCTAGTGGTTAGGACATTGCGTTGTGGTCGCAATAACCCAGGTTCGAATCCTGGTCACGGCAGACTTTATTTGCCACAGTGGGTGATACTGCCAACAGTTTTCAGACATGCGTTTGATTTCCATATCTACTCGTACAAAATGTATCTCATGTATCTGCCGTACAGTGCCGTGATGGTCTAGTGGTTAGGACATTGCGTTGTGGTCGCAATAACCCAGGTTCGAATCCTGGTCACGGCAGATTTTATTTGCCACAGGGGTGATACTGCCAACAGTTTTCAGACATGCGTTTGATTTCCAGATCTACTACAAACTTGGACTCCTACCCAATGTACATCTCCCAATATCTCATATATCTGCCGTGATCGTCTAGTGGTTAGGACATTGCGTTGTGGTCGCAATAACCCAGGTTCGAATCCTGGTCACGGCAGACTTTATTTGCCACAGTGGGTGATACTGCCAACAGTTTTCAGACATGCGTTTGATTTCCATATCTACTATAAACTTGTACTCCTACACAATGTACATCTCCCAATATCTCATGTATCTGACGTACAGTGCCGTGATGGTCTAGTGGTTAGGACATTGCGTTGTGGTCGCAATAACCCAGGTTCGAATCCTGGTCACGGCAGATTTTATTTGTCACAGGGGGTGATACTGCCAACAGTTTTCAGACATGCGTTTGATTTCCATATGTACTATAAACTTGGACTCCTAGAGAATGTACAGCTCCCAATATCTCATGTGAGATATCTCACATTGATTATTTTAATATCCATGAGCTCGGTGCATTAATATATACCGCTTTTTGCTTCCTACATGATTGGATAGGTCATCTCAACACACCGTATCTGCGCACAGTAACTCCAACGCTGCTTTAGATTGCAAACATTTTCATTTCTATTTAAACGTGAGCTCTCATACCTCTCGAGCCACTCAGTTGTGTGATATGGCATGCCATGATCGTTTAGTGGTTACTTCGAATCCTGGTCACGGCACACTTTTTTGCCACAGGGGGTGATACTGCCAACAGTTTTGAGACATGCGTTTGATTTCCATATCTACTATAAACTTGGACTCCTACACAATGTACATCTCCCAATATCTCAGATATCTGACGTACAGTGCCGTGATCGTCTAGTGGTTAGGACATTGCGTTGTGGTCGCAATAACCCAGGTTCGAATCCTGGTCACGGCAGACTTTATTTGCCAACTGTTTTCAGACATGCGTTTGATTTCCATATCTACTATAAAATTTGACTCCTACACAATGTACATCTCCCAATATCTCAGATATTGACGTACAGTGCCGTGATCGTCTAGTGGTTAGGACATTGCGTTGTGGTCGCAATAACCCAGGTTCGAATCCTGGTCACGGCAGACTTTATTTGCCACAGTGGGTGATACTGCCAACAGTTTTGAGACATGCGTTTGATTTCCATATCTACTATAAACTTGGACTCCTACACAATGTACATCTCCCAATATCTCAGATATCTGACGTACAGTGCCGTGATCGTCTAGTGGTTAGGACATTGCGTTGTGGTCGCAATAACCCAGGTTCGAATCCTGGTCACGGCAGACTTTATTTGCCACAGTGGGTGATACCGCCAACAGTTTTCAGTCATGCGTTTGATTTCCATATCTACTATAAACTTGTACTCCTACACAATGTACATCTCCCAATATCTCATGTATCTGACGTACAGTTCCGTGATGGTCTAGTGGTTAGGACATTGCGTTGTGGTCGCAATAACCCAGGTTCGAATCCTGGTCACGGCAGACTTTATTTGCCAACTGTTTTCAGACATGCGTTTGATTTCCATATCTACTATAAAATTTGACTCCTACACAATGTACATCTCCCAATATCTCAGATATTGACGTACAGTGCCGTGATCGTCTAGTGGTTAGGACATTGCGTTGTGGTCGCAATAACCCAGGTTCGAATCCTGGTCACGGCAGACTTTATTTGCCACAGTGGGTGATACTGCCAACAGTTTTGAGACATGCGTTTGATTTCCATATCTACTATAAACTTGGACTCCTACACAATGTACATCTCCCAATATCTCAGATATCTGACGTACAGTGCCGTGATCGTCTAGTGGTTAGGACATTGCGTTGTGGTCGCAATAACCCAGGTTCGAATCCTGGTCACGGCAGACTTTATTTGCCACAGTGGGTGATACCGCCAACAGTTTTCAGTCATGCGTTTGATTTCCATATCTACTATAAACTTGTACTCCTACACAATGTACATCTCCCAATATCTCATGTATCTGACGTACAGTTCCGTGATGGTCTAGTGGTTAGGACATTGCGTTGTGGTCGCAATAACCCAGGTTCGAATCCTGGTCACGGCAGTACCACAGGGGGTGATACTGCCAACAGTTTTCAGACATGCGTTTGATTTCCATATGTACTTGGACTCCTAGAGAATGTACATCTCCCAATATCTCATGTGAGATATCTCACATTGATTATTTTAATATTCATGAGCTCGGTGCATTAATATATACCGCTTTTTGCTTCCTACATGATTGGATAGGTCATCTCAACACACCGTATCTGCGCACAGTAACTCCAACGCTGCTTTAGATTGCAAACATTTTCATTTCTATTTAAACGTGAGCTCTCATACCTCTCGAGCCACTCAGTTGTGTGATATGGCATGCCATGATCGTCTAGTGGTTATTTCGAATCCTGGTAACGGCACACTTTTTTTGCCACAGGGGGTGATACTGCCAACAGTTTTGAGACATGCGTTTGATTTCCATATCTACTATAAACTTGGACTCCTACACAATGTACATCTCCCAATATCTCAGACATCTGACGTACAGTGCCGTGATCGTCTAGTGGTTAGGACATTGCGTTGTGGTCGCAATAACCCAGGTTCGAATCCTGGTCACGGCAGACTTTATTTGCCAACTGTTTTCAGACATGCGTTTGATTTCCATATCTACTATAAACTTGGACTCCTACACAATGTACATCTCCCAATATCTCATGTATCTGACGTACAGTTCCGTGATGGTCTAGTGGTTAGGACATTGCGTTGTGGTCGCAATAACCCAGGTTCGAATCCTGGTCACGGCAGTACCACAGGGGGTGATACTGCCAACAGTTTTCAGACATGCGTTTGATTTCCATATCTACTATAAACTTGTACTTCTACCCAATGTACATCTCCCAATATCTCATATATCTGACGTACAGTGCCGTGATCGTCTAGTGGTTAGGACATTGCGTTGTGGTCGCAATAATCCAGGTTCGAATCCTGGTCACGGCAGACTTTATTTGCCACAGTGGGTGATACTGCCAACAGTTTTCAGTCATGCGTTTGATTTCCATATCTACTATAAACTTGTACTCCTACACAATGTACATCTCCCAATATCTCATGTATCTGACGTACAGTTCCGTGATGGTCTAGTGGTTAGGACATTGCGGTGTGGTCGCAATAACCCAGGTTCCAATCCTGGTCACGGCAGTACCACAGGGGGTGATACTGCCAACAGTTTTCAGACATGCGTTTGATTTCCATATGTACTTGGACTCCTAGACAATGTACATCTCCCAATATCTCATGTGAGATATCTCACATTGATTAATTTAATATTCATGAGCTCGGTGCATTAATATATACCGCTTTTTGCTTCCTTCATGATTGGATAGGTCATCTCAACACACCGTACCTGCGCACAGTAACTCCAACGCTGCTTTAGATTGCAAACATTTTCATTTCTATTTAAACGTGAGCTCTCATACCTCTCGAGCCACTCAGTTGTGTGATATGGCATGCCATGATCGTCTAGTGGTTATTTCGAATACTGGTCACGACACACTTTTTTTGCCACAGGGGGTGATACTGCCAACAGTTTTGAGACATGCGTTTGATTTCCATATCTACTATGAACTTGTACTCCTACACAATGTACATCTCCCAATATCTCAGATATCTGACGTACAGTGCCGTGATCGTCTAGTGGTTAGGACATTGCGTTGTGGTCGCAATAACCCAGGTTCGAATCCTGGTCACGGCAGACTTTATTTGCCACAGTGGGTGATACTGCCAACAGTTTTGAGACATGCGTTTGATTTCCATATCTACTATAAACTTGGACTCCTACACAATGTACATCTCCCAATATCTCAGATATCTGACGTACAGTGCCGTGATCGTCTAGTGGTTAGGACATTGCGTTGTGGTCGCAATAACCCAGGTTCGAATCCCGGTCACGGCAGACTTTATTTACCAACTGTTTTCAGACATGCGTTTGATTTCCATATCTACTACAAACTTGGACTCCTACACAATGTACATCTCCCAATATCTCAGATATCTGACGTACAGTGCCGTGATCGTCTAGTGGTTAGGACATTGCGTTGTGGTCGCAATAACCCAGGTTCGAATCCTGGTCACGGCAGACTTGATTAGCCAACTGTTTTCAGACATGCGTTTGATTTCCATATCTACTACAAACTTGGACTCCTACACAATGTACATCTCCCAATATCTCAGATATCTGACGTACAGTGCCGTGATCGTCTAGTGGTTAGGACATTGCGTTGTGGTCGCAATAACCCAGGTTCGAATCCTGATCACGGCAGACTTTATTTGCCACAGTGGGTGATACTGCCAACAGTTTTCAGACATGCGTTTGATTTCCATAGAGAATGTACAGCTCCCAATATCTCATGTGAGATATCTCACATTGATTATTTTAATATTCATGAGCTCGGTGCATTAATATACCGCTTTTTGCTTCCTACATGATTGGATAGGTCATCTCAACACACCGTATCTGCGCACAGTAACTCCAACGCTGCTTTAGATTGCAAACATTTTCATTTCTATTTAAACGTGAGCTCTCATACCTCTCGAGCCACTCAGTTGTGTGATATGGCATGCCATGATCGTTTAGTGGTTACTTCGAATCCTGGTCACGACACACCTTTTTTGCCACAGGGGGTGATATTGCCAACAGTTTTGAGACATGCGTTTGATTTCCATATCTACTATGAACTTGTACTCCTACACAATGTACATCTCCCAATATCTCAGATATCTGACGTACAGTGCCGTGATCGTCTAGTGGTTAGGACATTGCGTTGTGGTCGCCATAACCCAGGTTCGAATCCTGGTCACGGCAGACTTTATTTGCCAACTGTTTTCAGACATGCGTTTGATTTCCATATCTACTACAAACTTGGACTCCTACCCAATGTACATCTCCCAATATCTCATGTATCTGACGTACAGTGCCGTAATGGTCTAGTGGTTAGGACATTGCGTTGTGGTCGCAATAACCCAGGTTCGAATCCTGGTCACGGCAGACTTTATTTGCCACAGTGGGTGATACTGCCAACAATTTTCAGACATGCGTTTGATTTCCATATGTACTATAAACTTGGACTCCTAGAGAATGTACAGCTCCCAATATCTCATGTGAGATATCTCACATTGATTATTTTAATATTCATGAGCTCGGTGCATTAATATACCGCTTTTTGCTTCCTACATGATTGGATAGGTCATCTCAACACACTGTATCTGCGCACAGTAACTCCAACGCTGCTTTAGATTGCAAACATTTTCATTTCTATTTAAACGTGAGCTCTCATACCTCTCGAGCCACTCAGTTGTGTGATATGGCATGCCATGATCGTTTAGTGGTTACTTCGAATCCTGGTCACGGCAGATTTTATTTGCCACAGGGGGTGATACTGCCATCAGTTTTCAGACATGCGTTTGATTTCCATATCTACTATAAACTTGGACTCCTACACAATGTACATCTCCCAATATCTCAGATATCTGACGTATAGTGCCGTGATCGTCTAGTGGTTAGGACATTGCGTTGTGGTCGCAATAACCCAGGTTCGAATCCTGGTCACGGCAGACTTTATTTGCCACAGTGGGTGATACTGCCAACAGTTTTCAGACATGCGTTTGATTTCCATATCTACTCGTACAAAATGTATCTCATGTATCTGCCGTACAGTGCCGTGATGGTCTAGTGGTTAGGACATTGCGTTGTGGTCGCAATAACCCAGGTTCGAATCCTGGTCACGGCAGACTTTATTTGCCAACTGTTTTCAGACATGCGTTTGATTTCCATATCTACTACAAACTTGGACTCCTACCCAATGTACATCTCCCAATATCTCATATATCTGACGTACAGTGCCGTGATGGTCTAGTGGTTAGGACATTGCGTTGTGGTCGCAATAACCCAGGTTCGAATCCTGGTCACGGCAGACTTTATTTGCCACAGTGGGTGATACTGCCAAGAGTTTTCAGACATGCGTTTGATTTCCATATCTACTATAAAATTGGACTCGTACAAAATGTACATCTCACAATATCTCAGATATCTGACGTAAAGTGCCGTGATCGTCTAGTGGTTAGGACATTGCGTTGTGGTCGCAATAATCCAGGTTCGAATCCTGGTCACGGCAGACTTTATTTGCCACAGTGGGTGATACTGCCAACAGTTTTCAGTCATGCGTTTGATTTCCATATCTACTATAAACTTGTACTCCTACACAATGTACGTCTCCCAATATCTCATGTATCTGACGTACAGTTCCGTGATGGTCTAGTGGTTAGGACATTGCGTTGTGGTCGCAATAACCCAGGTTCCAATCCTGGTCACGGCAGTACCACAGGGGGTGATACTGCCAACAGTTTTCAGACATGCGTTTGATTTCCATATGTACTTGGACTCCTAGACAATGTACAGCTCCCAATATCTCATGTGAGATATCTCACATTGATTAATTTAATATTTCTGACTCCGTTCCTACGTCAGAAACTTCATTTCTTTTCTATATCTACCTCATGTAAAGACACCAAATAAAGGAATCATGACACAAATTTCATTGGTGAACATTTGGGATGGCTGCGGGCACGGAAACTCGCCTGTTTATTCATCAAACCATTTAAGTCAAATTCTTATTACATTCTTACCGATTTAAATAGCATGACAAAAAGTTTGCTTCACTTATCAATTTATACAGGAACATGAACAAGGCTTTCGGTATCAGTCCATACAGCACGCTGCTGGTCCTCGGAGGCCACGAAAAACCCCCTTTTTTCATTTCTTTATCTTTTTAGGAGGAAACGTGGGTGCATCCTAGGATACCGAAAGAGGGTGCACTCCCTTTTTCCTTGCCATATACCTAACTGAATTAAATGCTTAAACACTCGAAATCTTGTGTCTGAATGGGCGGGCGGGTGGGCCCGGTTTCAATGCTCACACCGAGAAGAAAGATACAATGCGAATTGCGCTCCTTATATATGAAGGAGCATTGGTGCGTAACAGAGCATTACGCAAGAGCTCAATTGAGCGCACCTGTCGTTATTGAACGCACCTGTCGTTCGATAACGAAAAGAAATTTCATTTTCTGACTCCGTTCCTACGTCAGAAACTTCATTTCTTTTCTATATCTACCTCATGTAAAGACACCAAATAAAGGAATCATGACACAAATTTCATTGGTGAACATTTGGGATGGCTGCGGGCACGGAAAATCCCAACGGAGAAACGCCAAAGAAAGCGAATGTTGTGTTATACTATATGCTGTATCAACGCCGATTCCGAGTTAATGCAGTTAAATGTTTATGGAAACGCCGACACGGGACTAAAACCGCCCGGCAATTAAACCAAAGCTACAAAACAGTCGTCATTGCGTCTGTACAATACCAAAAGGCATTTGGCTCATGATGACTCCTGCCCCTCCATTGTTCCCCGAATATGTGTAAAACATCCAGTGTACGTAAACAAAAGAGAAGAGTGCGTTGAGGCATAGGGGCGGTAGTCACTCTGTCTCCTATGGCAGCACATACCAAAAGTGGTGTATTATAAAGGGGACAGGCTAAGAACTGTCAAGGCTCAAATCACCCGGCAAACTGAGGCTACAAAACAGCCAGACGTCTTACAAATTGCGTCTATACAACATACACCAAAAGAGTGTATTATAACGGGGGCGGCCAAGAACTGCCTATAGGCTCGAATCGCCCGGCAAACAGGCTACAAAATGGACCGACGTCTTACAATTTGCGTCTGTACAACACCAAAAAATGGTGTATTATAAAGGGGACGGCCAAGAAGGCTCGATTCGCCCGGCAAACAGGCTACGAAACAGCCTGACGTCTTACAATTTGCGTCTGTACAACACAAATTAAAGGGTGTATTAAACGGGACAGGCTAAGAACTGCCAAGATTCAAATCGCCCGGCGAACCGAGGCTACAAAAAAGCCCGACGTCTTTCAAAATTGCAACTGTATGTAGAGGTCTCGAAAATTGGGTGTTATAGAGGCCTGTTGCTGCTGCAGCTGAGCCCGATATTAGTGAAAAAATTGGTCATATGGAATTTTGTTCCAATTAAAAATGTAATTTACACGAGTTTCTAATCATGTATACATATATTAATTATACTAAATGAAACAAGCAATTAAGTGATTATACTTATTAAATTACGGTTAAAGTCGTTATAATTACTGCTCCTTTAGGTCCATCTCCCATGCGCGTTGAAGCTTGTACGTCGAGTTGTGGATCCAGTGATGGTACTCGTATATATACGCGTAGTCATCGGGTTAAAACATGGCGTTTGTCTTGGTTTTTGCTACTCGGGTTGCAGCGCTGACCATGTGTCTGGCGTATTACAGGTTGTTGTTGAACAAGGTGAATCTGTGTGTGTGACTGCATGTGCATCGAAGCATTATGTAGTAGAATGATCGGAAAACAGAACTATAACACTAACAGGCGCGGTTTCAATGCTCACACCGAGAAGAAAGATACAATGCGAATTGCGCTCCTTATATATGAAGGAGCATTGGTGCGTAACAGAGCATTACGCAAGAGCTCAATTGAGCGCACCTGTCGTTATTGAACGCACCTGTCGTTCGATAACGAAAAGAAATTTCATTTCATGAGCTCGGTGCATTAATATATACCGCTTTTTGCTTCCTTCATGATTGGATAGGTCATCTCAACACACCGTACCTGCGCACAGTAACTCCAACGCTGCTTTAGATTGCAAACATTTTCATTTCTATTTAAACGTGAGCTCTCATACCTCTCGAGCCACTCAGTTGTGTGATATGGCATGCCATGATCGTCTAGTGGTTATTTCGAATACTGGTCACGATACACTTTTTTTGCCACAGGGGGTGATACTGCCAACAGTTTTGAGACATGCGTTTGATTTCCATATCTACTATGAACTTGTACTCCTACACAATGTACATCTCCCAATATCTCAGATATCTGACGTACAGTGCCGTGATCGTCTAGTGGTTAGGACATTGCGTTGTGGTCGCAATAACCCAGGTTCGAATCCTGGTCACGGCAGACTTTATTTGCCAACTGTTTTCAGACATGCGTTTGATTTCCATATCTACTACAAACTTGGACTCCTACCCAATGTACATCTCCCAATATCTCATGTATCTGACGTACAGTGCCGTAATGGTCTAGTGGTTAGGACATTGCGTTGTGGTCGCAATAACCCAGGTTCGAATCCTGGTCACGGCAGACTTTATTTGCCAACTGTTTTCAGACATGCGTTTGATTTCCATATCTACTACAAACTTGGACTCCTACCCAATGTACATCTCCCAATATCTCATGTATCTGACGTACAGTGCCGTAATGGTCTAGTGGTTAGGACATTGCGTTGTGGTCGCAATAACCCAGGTTCGAATCCAGGTCACGGCAGACTTTATTTGCCACAGTGGGTGATACTGCCAACAGTTTTCAGACATGCGTTTGATTTCCATATCTACTATAAAATTGGACTCGTACAAAATGTACATCTCGCAATATCTCAGATATCTGACGTACAGTGCCGTGATGGTCTAGTGGTTAGGACATTGCGTTGTGGTCGCAATAACCCAGGATCGAATCCTGGTCACGGCAGACTCTATTTGCCAACTGTTTTCAGACATGCGTTTGATTTCCATATCTACTACAAACTTGGACTCCTACCCAATGTACATCTCCCAATATCTCATATATCTGACGTACAGTGCCGTGATCGTCTAGTGGTTAGGACATTGCGTTGTGGTCGCAATAACCCAGGTTCGAATCCTGGTCACGGCAGACTTTATTTACCAACTGTTTTCAGACATGCGTTTGATTTCCATATCTACTACAAACTTGGACTCCTACACAATGTACATCTCCCAATATCTCAGATATCTGACGTACAGTGCCGTGATCGTCTAGTGGTTAGTACATTGCGTTGTGGTCGCAATAACCCAGGTT
Organism: Henricia sp. BOLD:AAB3569; assembly: GCA_037783545.1. NCBI lineage: Eukaryota > Metazoa > Echinodermata > Asteroidea > Spinulosida > Echinasteridae > Henricia > Henricia sp. BOLD:AAB3569. The sequence continues at coordinate 1,313,795 of JBBELK010000284.1, forward strand.
CGAATCCTGGTCACGGCAGACTTTATTAGCCAACTGTTTTCAGACATGCGTTTGATTTCCATATCTACTACAAACTTGGACTCCTACACAATGTACATCTCCCAATATCTCAGATATCTGACGTACAGTGCCGTGATCGTCTAGTGGTTAGGACATTGCGTTGTGGTCGCAATAACCCAGGTTCGAATCCTGGTCACGGCAGACTTTATTTGCCACAGTGGGTGATACTGCCAACAGTTTTCAGACATGCGTTTGATTTCCATATCTACTATAAACTTGTACTCCTACACAATGTACATCTCCCAATATCTCATGTATCTGACGTACAGTACCGTGATGGTCTAGTGGTTAGGACATTGCGTTGTGGTCGCAATAACCCAGGTTCGAATCCTGGTCACGGCAGACTTTATTTGCCACAGTGGGTGATACTGCCAACAGTTTTCAGACATGCGTTTGATTTCCATATCTACTATAAACTTGTACTCCTACACAATGTACATCTCCCAATATCTCATGTATCTGACGTACAGTACCGTGATGGTCTAGTGGTTAGGACATTGCGTTGTGGTCGCAATAACCCAGGTTCGAATCCTGGTCACGGCAGATTTTATTTGCCACAGGGGTTGATACTACCAACAGTTTTCAGACATGCGTTTGATTTCCATATGTACTATAAACGTGGACTTCTAGACAATGTACAGCTCCCAATATCTCATGTGAGATATCTCACATTGATTATTTTAATATTCATGAGCTCGGTGCATTAATATATACCGCTTTTTGCTTCCTACATGATTGGATAGGTCATCTCAACACACCGTATCTGCGCACAGTAACTCCAACGCTGCTTTAGATTGCAAACATTTTCATTTCTATTTAAACGTGAGCTCTCATACCTCTCGAGCCACTCAGTTGTGTGATATGGCATGCCATGATCGTCTAGTGGTTATTTCGAATCCTGGTCACTGCACACTTTTTTTGCCACAGGGGGTGATACTGCCAACAGTTTTGAGACATGCGTTTGATTTCCATATCTACTATAAACTTGGACTCCTACACAATGTACATCTCCCAATATCTCAGATATCTGACGTACAGTGCCGTGATCGTCTAGTGGTTAGGACATTGCGTTGTGGTCGCAATAACCGAGGTTCGAATCCTGGTCACGGCAGACTTTATTTGACACAGTGGGTGATACTGCCAACAGTTTTTAGACATGCGTTTGATTTCCATATCTACTAAAAACTTGTACTCCTACACAATGTACATCTCCCAATATCTCATGTATCTGACGTACAGTGCCGTGATGGTCTAGTGGTTAGGACATTGCGTTGTGGTCGCAATAACCCAGGATCGAATCCTGGTCACGGCAGACTCTATTTGCCAACTGTTTTCAGACATGCGTTTGATTTCCATATCTGCTACAAACTTGGACTCCTACCCAATGTACATCTCCCAATATCTCATATATCTGACGTACAGTGCCGTGATCGTCTAGTGGTTAGGACATTGCGTTGTGGTCGCAATAACCCAGGTTCGAATCCTGGTCACGGCAGACTTTATTTGCCACAGTGGGTCATACTGCCAACAGTTTTGAGACATGCGTTTGATTTCCATATCTACTATAAACTTGGACTCCTACACAATGTACATCTCCCAATATCTCAGATATCTGACGTACAGTGCCGTGATCGTCTAGTGGTTAGGACATTGCGTTGTGGTCGCAATAACCCAGGTTCGAATCCTGGTCACGGCAGACTTTATTTACCAACTGTTTTCAGACATGCGTTTGATTTCCATATCTACTACAAACTTGGACTCCTACACAATGTACATCTCCCAATATCTCAGATATCTGACGTACAGTGCCGTGATCGTCTAGTGGTTAGGACATTGCGTTGTGGTCGCAATAACCCAGGTTCGAATCCTGGTCACGGCAGACTTTATTAGCCAACTGTTTTCAGACATGCGTTTGATTTCCATATCTACTACAAACTTGGACTCCTACACAATGTACATCTCCCAATATCTCAGATATCTGACGTACAGTGCCGTGATCGTCTAGTGGTTAGGACATTGCGTTGTGGTCGCAATAACCCAGGTTCGAATCCTGGTCACGGCAGACTTTATTTGCCACAGTGGGTGATACTGCCAACAGTTTTCAGACATGCGTTTGATTTCCATATGTACTATAAACTTGGACTCCTAGAGAATGTACAGCTCCCAATATCTCATGTGAGATATCTCACATTGATTATTTTAATATTCATGAGCTCGGTGCATTAATATACCGCTTTTTGCTTCCTACATGATTGGATAGGTCATCTCAACACACCGTATCTGCGCACAGTAACTCCAACGCTGCTTTAGATTGCAAACATTTTCATTTCTATTTCAACGTGAGCTCTCATACCTCTCGAGCCACTCAGTTGTGTGATATGGCATGCCATGATCGTCTAGTGGTTATTTCGAATCCTGGTCACTGCACACTTTTTTTGCCACAGGGGGTGATACTGCCAACAGTTTTGAGACATGCGTTTGATTTCCATATCTACTATAAACTTGGACTCCTACACAATGTACATCTCCCAATATCTCAGATATCTGACGTACAGTGCCGTGATCGTCTAGTGGTTAGGACATTGCGTTGTGGTCGCAATAACCGAGGTTCGAATCCTGGTCACGGCAGACTTTATTTGACACAGTGGGTGATACTGCCAACAGTTTTTAGACATGCGTTTGATTTCCATATCTACTAAAAACTTGTACTCCTACACAATGTACATCTCCCAATATCTCATGTATCTGACGTACAGTGCCGTGATGGTCTAGTGGTTAGGACATTGCGTTGTGGTCGCAATAACCCAGGATCGAATCCTGGTCACGGCAGACTCTATTTGCCAACTGTTTTCAGACATGCGTTTGATTTCCATATCTGCTACAAACTTGGACTCCTACCCAATGTACATCTCCCAATATCTCATATATCTGACGTACAGTGCCGTGATCGTCTAGTGGTTAGGACATTGCGTTGTGGTCGCAATAACCCAGGTTCGAATCCTGGTCACGGCAGACTTTATGTGCCACAGTGGGTCATACTGCCAACAGTTTTGAGACATGCGTTTGATTTCCATATCTACTATAAACTTGGACTCCTACACAATGTACATCTCCCAATATCTCAGATATCTGACGTACAGTGCCGTGATCGTCTAGTGGTTAGGACATTGCGTTGTGGTCGCAATAACCCAGGTTCGAATCCTGGTCACGGCAGACTTTATTTACCAACTGTTTTCAGACATGCGTTTGATTTCCATATCTACTACAAACTTGGACTCCTACACAATGTACATCTCCCAATATCTCAGATATCTGACGTACAGTGCCGTGATCGTCTAGTGGTTAGGACATTGCGTTGTGGTCGCAATAACCCAGGTTCGAATCCTGGTCACGGCAGACTTTATTAGCCAACTGTTTTCAGACATGCGTTTGATTTCCATATCTACTACAAACTTGGACTCCTACACAATGTACATCTCCCAATATCTCAGATATCTGACGTACAGTGCCGTGATCGTCTAGTGGTTAGGACATTGCGTTGTGGTCGCAATAACCCAGGTTCGAATCCTGGTCACGGCAGACTTTATTTGCCACAGTGGGTGATACTGCCAACAGTTTTCAGACATGCGTTTGATTTCCATATGTACTATAAACTTGGACTCCTAGAGAATGTACAGCTCCCAATATCTCATGTGAGATATCTCACATTGATTATTTTAATATTCATGAGCTCGGTGCATTAATATACCGCTTTTTGCTTCCTACATGATTGGATAGGTCATCTCAACACACCGTATCTGCGCACAGTAACTCCAACGCTGCTTTAGATTGCAAACATTTTCATTTCTATTTAAACGTGAGCTCTCATACCTCTCGAGCCACTCAGTTGTGTGATATGGCATGCCATGATCGTTTAGTGGTTACTTCGAATCCTGGTCACGGCAGATTTTATTTGCCACAGGGGGTGATACTGCCATCAGTTTTCAGACATGCGTTTGATTTCCATATCTACTATAAACTTGGACTCCTACACAATGTACATCTCCCAATATCTCAGATATCTGACGTACAGTGCCGTGATCGTCTAGTGGTTAGGACATTGCGTTGTGGTCGCAATAACCGAGGTTCGAATCCTGGTCACGGCAGACTTTATTTGACACAGTGGGTGATACTGCCAACAGTTTTTAGACATGCGTTTGATTTCCATATCTACTATAAACTTGTACTCCTACACAATGTACATCTCCCAATATCTCATGTATCTGACGTACAGTGCCGTGATGGTCTAGTGGTTAGGACATTGCGTTGTGGTCGCAATAACCCAGGATCGAATCCTGGTCACGGCAGACTCTATTTGCCAACTGTTTTCAGACATGCGTTTGATTTCCATATCTGCTACAAACTTGGACTCCTACCCAATGTACATCTCCCAATATCTCATATATCTGACGTACAGTGCCGTGATCGTCTAGTGGTTAGGACATTGCGTTGTGGTCGCAATAACCCAGGTTCGAATCCTGGTCACGGAAGACTTTATTTGCCACAGTGGGTGATACTGCCAACAGTTTTGAGACATGCGTTTGATTTCCATATCTACTATAAACTTGGACTCCTACACAATGTACATCTCCCAATATCTCAGATATCTGACGTACAGTGCCGTGATCGTCTAGTGGTTAGGACATTGCGTTGTGGTCGCAATAACCCAGGTTCGAATCCTGGTCACGGCAGACTTTATTTACCAACTGTTTTCAGACATGCGTTTGATTTCCATATCTACTACAAACTTGGACTCCTACACAATGTACATCTCCCAATATCTCAGATATCTGACGTACAGTGCCGTGATCGTCTAGTGGTTAGGACATTGCGTTGTGGTCGCAATAACCCAGGTTCGAATCCTGGTCACGGCAGACTTTATTAGCCAACTGTTTTCAGACATGCGTTTGATTTCCATATCTACTACAAACTTGGACTCCTACACAATGTACATCTCCCAATATCTCAGATATCTGACGTACAGTGCCGTGATCGTCTAGTGGTTAGGACATTGCGTTGTGGTCGCAATAACCCAGGTTCGAATCCTGGTCACGGCAGACTTTATTTGCCACAGTGGGTGATACTGCCAACAGTTTTCAGACATGCGTTTGATTTCCATATGTACTATAAACTTGGACTCCTAGAGAATGTACAGCTCCCAATATCTCATGTGAGATATCTCACATTGATTATTTTAATATTCATGAGCTCGGTGCATTAATATACCGCTTTTTGCTTCCTACATGATTGGATAGGTCATCTCAACACACCGTATCTGCGCACAGTAACTCCAACGCTGCTTTAGATTGCAAACATTTTCATTTCTATTTAAACGTGAGCTCTCATACCTCTCGAGCCACTCAGTTGTGTGATATGGCATGCCATGATCGTCTAGTGGTTATTTCGAATCCTGGTCACGGCACACTTTTTTTGCCACAGGGGGTGATACTGCCAACAGTTTTGAGACATGCGTTTGATTTCAATATCTACTATAAACTTGGACTCCTACACAATGTACATCTCCCAACATCTCAGATATCTGACGTACAGTGCCGTGATCGTCTAGTGGTTAGGACATTGCGTTGTGGTCGCAATGACCCAGGTTCGAATACTGGTCACGGCAGACTTTATTTGCCACAGTGGGTGATACTGCCAACAGTTTTCAGACATGCGTTTGATTTCCATATCTACTATAAACTTGTACTCCTACACAATGTACATCTCCCAATATCTCATGTATCTGACGTACAGTGCCGTGATGGTCTAGTGGTTAGGACATTGCGTTGTGGTCGCAATAACCCAGGTTCGAATCCTGGTCACGGCAGATTTTATTTGTCACAGGGGGTGATACTGCCAACAGTTTTCAGACATGCGTTTGATTTCCATATGTACTATAAACTTGGACTCCTAGAGAATGTACAGCTCCCAATATCTCATGTGAGATATCTCACATTGATTTTAATATTCATGAGCTCGGTGCATTAATATATATCGCTTTCTTCCTCCATACTTCCGTCAGAAAATTCATTTCTTTTCTATTTATACCTCATGTGAGACGAGAAAAGGACAAAAACAGATCAAATGTTTCCAATGGTGAACAGTGGCTAGGTCGTTGTGCGAACCTTGCTGTTCGATTTATTTTAAACTCCGCTAATCAGCTTGATTAGGATCAAATTATATGCACAAATGTAATATCCTTCAAATGTGGTTGAAAACAATAATTATACACGTCTGGTGTAAGCCGTATTAAAGGCCTATCGATTTAGAGGCTATCAAACTAGCATCTGAACCAAGTTTGACGTATGAATTACGAGCTGTAAACAAATAAAAAAGTTCAGTGTCTAGGTCTCGACAATAAAGTGTCGAAGTTCAATAATTATCACCGTGCTAAAATCGGTCAGAATCAATCAAGCTGAAAGAGAGAATAAAACACGTGTGTCGGAACTGGAACTGAATTCGGGTCGAGTGTCGGACCAGCACTGTGTGCTGGCGCTCGGTGGCCACGAAAAAACCCCAGCCATTGGAGGAAACGTGGGTGCATCCAGGGCACTCGACAGGGGTGCACTCCCCCGGTCCGAATTCCGATTGAAGTGGGAAAATGGGGTGGGCGGGATTGTACAGCAAAGTTGACACGATTGACCGAGAGTGAGCTACTGAAGCGAACGTGGCGTTTATATAGCCAGTTGTTATGTAATTCTATTGTGTTCAGTGTGAATACACTGGCACCTGTCGTTCTAAAACGAAAAGAAATTCCACTTTCTTCCTCCATACTTCCGTCAGAAAATTCATTTCTTTTCTATTTATACCTCATGTGAGACGAGAAAAGGACAAAAACAGATCAAATGTTTCCAATGGTGAACAGTGGCTAGGTCGTTGTGCGAACCTTGCTGTAGTCTATAGAAAGTCGCAAAAGAAAGGGCAAAGGGGAAACAAAAAACAACGAAGGTAAAAAGGTATTAAATAACAAATTACGATTGCCAGTTCCGGTGTGGAAAGATCAACAATTAAGCATTGTGAGATTAAACTTTGAACGATGTGCTCGATGCCAAATATTGGACGGACAAAAATAAAATAAAATAAAATAAATCCGCTGTCCCTCAAATCGAATTCGATACCAAACGATCGAATAAAATGTGTTATAAACTCAGTGCCATACGACTGGGTATACGCAAATGTCTATGCCGCCTCAAATAGACGTTTACTGGCCTTCGGTGCACACGGAACGCGGAAAAAACAACAAAGGTAAAAAAAGGTATTAAATGACAAATTACGATTGCCAGTTCCGGTGTGGAAAGATCAACAATTTTAAAACATTGTGAAATTAAACTTTGAACGATGTGCTCGATGCCAATATTGGACGGACAAAAAATCCGCTGTCCCTCAAATCGAATTCGATACCAAACGATCGAATAAAATGTGTTATAAACTCAGTGCCATACGACTGGGTGGACGCAAATGTCTATGCCGCCTCAATTAGACGTTTCTGCGATGTACTCTTTCACAACTCCCCAGCCGAGATCAGAACGGTCAGCAAGTCGTATGAGCTTTTGACGTTCCTTGATGGACTTCACGGCGGCGTTCCAGTCGGTCTTGGCCGAGTCGATGTCAAGGCTGTCAATGTTCTGAATGGCCGACTCGACAAGCGAAAGAAGCTTCTCGCAGTGCTTGTGCTGCTGTTGATGCCGTCGCGTTTGAACGTCGGAACGTCTGATAAGCGTTGCTTCTTGCAAGCCGATTCGACCTTGAAGTCTAATGACTTAGAAAGGGCCTGGATAGCGTTCAGTATCTGATCACTGCTGGTACCGGACTCCGAACCGCCGACGCCCGGTTCGAGGGACATGTTCGATGCGGTGCGTGAAGACGTGTGTAGAATAGGATTGTACAGCAAAGTTGACACGATTGACCGAGAGTGAGCTACTGAAGCGAACGTGGCGTTTATATAGCCAGTTGTTATGTAATTCTATTGTGTTCAGTGTGAATACACTGGCACCTGTCGTTCTAAAACGAAAAGAAATTCCCCTTTTTGCTTCCTACATGATTGGATAGGTCATCTCAACACACCGTATCTGCGCACAGTAACTCCAACGCTGCTTTAGATTGCAAACATTTTCATTTAAACGTGAGCTCTCATACCTCTCGAGCCACTCAGTTGTGTGATATGGCATGCCATGATCGTCTAGTGGTTATTTCGAATCCTGGTCACGGCACACTTTTTTTGCCACAGGGGGTGATACTGCCAACAGTTTTGAGACATGCGTTTGATTTCAATATCTACTATAAACTTGGACTCCTACACAATGTACATCTCCCAACATCTCAGATATCTGACGTACAGTGCCGTGATCGTCTAGTGGTTAGGACATTGCGTTGTGGTCGCAATAACCCAGGTTCGAATACTGGTCACGGCAGACTTTATTTGCCACAGTGGGTGATACTGCCAACAGTTTTCAGACATGCGTTTGATTTCCATATCTACTATAAACTTGTACTCCTACACAATGTACATCTCCCAATATCTCAGATATCTGACGTACAGTGCCGTGATCGTCTAGTGGTTAGGACATTGCGTTGTGGTCGCAATAACCCAGGTTCGAATCCTGGTCACGGCAGACTTTATTTGCCAACTGTTTTCAGACATGCGTTTGATTTCCATATCTACTACAAACTTGTACTCCTACACAATGTACATCTCCCAATATCTCAGATATCTGACGTACAGTGCCGTGATCGTCTAGTGGTTAGGACATTGCGTTGTGGTCGCAATAACCCAGGTTCGAATCCTGGTCACGGCAGATTTTATTTGTCACAGGGGGTGATACTGCCAACAGTTTTCAGACATGCGTTTGATTTCCATATGTACTATAAACTTGGACTCCTAGAGAATGTACAGCTCCCAATATCTCATGTGAGATATCTCACATTGATTATTTTAATATTCATGAGCTCGGTGCATTAATATATATCGCTTTTTGCTTCCTACATGATTGGATAGGTCATCTCAACACACCGTATCTGCGCACAGTAACTCCAACGCTGCTTTAGATTGCAAACATTTTCATTTCTATTTAAACGTGAGCTCTCATACCTCTCGAGCCACTCAGTTGTGTGATATGGCATGCCATGATCGTCTAGTGGTTATTTCGAATCCTGGTCACGGCACACTTTTTTTGCCACAGGGGGTGATACTGCCAACAGTTTTGAGACATGCGTTTGATTTCAATATCTACTATAAACTTGGACTCCTACACAATGTACATCTCCCAACATCTCAGATATCTGACGTACAGTGCCGTGATCGTCTAGTAGTGGTTAGGACATTGCGTTGTGGTCGCAATAACCCAGGTTCGAATACTGGTCACGGCAAACTTTATTTGCCACAGTGGGTGATACTGCCAACAGTTTTCAGACATGCGTTTGATTTCCATATCTACTATAAACTTGTACTCCTACACAATGTACATCTCCCAATATCTCATGTATCTGACGTACAGTGCCGTGATGGTCTAGTGGTTAGGACATTGCGTTGTGGTCCCAATAACCCAGGTTCGAATCCTGGTCACGGCAGATTTTATTTGTCACAGGGGGTGATACTGCCAACAGTTTTCAGACATGCGTTTGATTTCCAAATCTACTATAAACTTGGACTCCTACACAATGTACATCTCCCAATATCTCAGATATCTGACGTACAGTGCCGTGATCGTCTAGTGGTTAGGACATTGCGTTGTGGTCGCAATAACCCAGGTTGGAATCCTGGTCACGGCAGACTTTATTTGCCAACTGTTTTCAGACATGCGTTTGATTTCCATATCTACTACAAACTTGGACTCCTACACAATGTACATCTCCCAATATCTCAGATATCTGACGTACAGTGCCGTGATCGTCTAGTGGTTAGGACATTGCGTTGTGGTCGCAATAACCCAGGTTCGAATCCTGGTCACGGCAGATTTTATTTGTCACAGGGGGTGATACTGCCAACAGTTTTCAGACATGCGTTTGATTTCCATATGTACTATAAACTTGGACTCCTAGAGAATGTACAGCTCCCAATATCTCATGTGAGATATCTCACATTGATTATTTTAATATTCATGAGCTCGGTGCATTAATATATATCGCTTTTTGCTTCCTACATGATTGGATAGGTCATCTCAACACACCGTATCTGCGCACAGTAACTCCAACGCTGCTTTAGATTGCAAACATTTTCATTTCTATTTAAACGTGAGCTCTCATACCTCTCGAGCCACTCAGTTGTGTGATATGGCATGCCATGATCGTCTAGTGGTTATTTCGAATCCTGGTCACGGCACACTTTTTTTGCCACAGGGGGTGATACTGCCAACAGTTTTGAGACATGCGTTTGATTTCAATATCTACTATAAACTTGGACTCCTACACAATGTACATCTCCCAACATCTCAGATATCTGACGTACAGTGCCGTGATCGTCTAGTAGTGGTTAGGACATTGCGTTGTGGTCGCAATAACCCAGGTTCGAATACTGGTCACGGCAAACTTTATTTGCCACAGTGGGTGATACTGCCAACAGTTTTCAGACATGCGTTTGATTTCCATATCTACTATAAACTTGTACTCCTACACAATGTACATCTCCCAATATCTCATGTATCTGACGTACAGTGCCGTGATGGTCTAGTGGTTAGGACATTGCGTTGTGGTCCCAATAACCCAGGTTCGAATCCTGGTCACGGCAGATTTTATTTGTCACAGGGGGTGATACTGCCAACAGTTTTCAGACATGCGTTTGATTTCCAAATCTACTATAAACTTGGACTCCTACACAATGTACATCTCCCAATATCTCAGATATCTGACGTACAGTGCCGTGATCGTCTAGTGGTTAGGACATTGCGTTGTGGTCGCAATAACCCAGGTTGGAATCCTGGTCACGGCAGACTTTATTTGCCAACTGTTTTCAGACATGCGTTTGATTTCCATATCTACTACAAACTTGGACTCCTACACAATGTACATCTCCCAATATCTCAGATATCTGACGTACAGTGCCGTGATCGTCTAGTGGTTAGGACATTGCGTTGTGGTCGCAATAACCCAGGTTCGAATCCTGGTCACGGCAGATTTTATTTGTCACAGGGGTGATACTGCCAACAGTTTTCAGACATGCGTTTGATTTCCATATGTACTATAAACTTGGACTCCTAGAGAATGTACAGCTCCCAATATCTCATGTGAGATATCTCACATTGATTATTTTAATATTCATGAGCTCGGTGCATTAATATATATCGCTTTTTGCTTCCTACATGATTGGATAGGTCATCTCAACACACCGTATCTGCGCACAGTAACTCCAACGCTGCTTTAGATTGCAAACATTTTCATTTCTATTTAAACGTGAGCTCTCATACCTCTCGAGCTACTCAGTTGTGTGATATGGCATGCCATGATCGTCTAGTGGTTATTTCGAATCCTGGTCACGGCACACTTTTTTTTGCCACAGGGGGTGATACTGCCAACAGTTTTGAGACATGCGTTTGATTTCAATATCTACTATAAACTTGGACTCCTACACAATGTACATCTCCCAACATCTCAGATATCTGACGTACAGTGCCGTGATCGTCTAGTGGTTAGGACATTGCGTTGTGGTCGCAATAACCCAGGTTCGAATCCTGGTCACGGCAGACTTTATTTACCAACTGTTTTCAGACATGCGTTTGATTTCCATATCTACTACAAACTTGGACTCCTACACAATGTACATCTCCCAATATCTCAGATATCTGACGTACAGTGCCGTGATCGTCTAGTGGTTAGGACATTGCGTTGTGGTCGCAATAACGCAGGTTCGAATCTTGGTCACGGCAGACTTTATTTGCCAACTGTTTTCAGACATGCGTTTGATTTCCATATCTACTACAAACTTGGACTCCTACACAATGTACATCTCCCAATATCTCAGATATCTGACGTACAGTGCCGTGATCGTCTAGTGGTTAGGACATTGCGTTGTGGTCGCAATAACCCAGGTTCGAATCCTGGTCACGGCAGATTTTATTTGTCACAGGGGGTGATACTGCCAACAGTTTTCAGACATGCGTTTGATTTCCATATGTACTATAAACTTGGACTCCTAGAGAATGTACAGCTCCCAATATCTCATGTGAGATATCTCACATTGATTATTTTAATATTCATGAGCTCGGTGCATTAATATATATCGCTTTTTGCTTCCTACATGATTGGATAGGTCATCTCAACACACCGTATCTGCGCACAGTAACTCCAACGCTGCTTTAGATTGCAAACATTTTCATTTCTATTTAAACGTGAGCTCTCATACCTCTCGAGCCACTCAGTTGTGTGATATGGCATGCCATGATCGTCTAGTGGTTATTTCGAATCCTGGTCACGGCACACTTTTTTTGCCACAGGGGGTGATACTGCCAACAGTTTTGAGACATGCGTTTGATTTCAATATCTACTATAAACTTGGACTCCTACACAATGTACATCTCCCAACATCTCAGATATCTGACGTACAGTGCCGTGATCGTCTAGTAGTGGTTAGGACATTGCGTTGTGGTCGCAATAACCCAGGTTCGAATACTGGTCACGGCAGACTTTATTTGCCACAGTGGGTGATACTGCCAACAGTTTTCAGACATGCGTTTGATTTCCATATCTACTATAAACTTGTACTCCTACACAATGTACATCTCCCAATATCTCATGTATCTGACGTACAGTGCCGTGATGGTCTAGTGGTTAGGACATTGCGTTGTGGTCCCAATAACCCAGGTTCGAATCCTGGTCACGGCAGATTTTATTTGTCACAGGGGGTGATACTGCCAACAGTTTTCAGACATGCGTTTGATTTCCATATCTACTATAAACTTGGACTCCTACACAATGTACATCTCCCAATATCTCAGATATCTGACGTACAGTGCCGTGATCGTCTAGTGGTTAGGACATTGCGTTGTGGTCGCAATAACCCAGGTTGGAATCCTGGTCACGGCAGACTTTATTTGCCAACTGTTTTCAGACATGCGTTTGATTTCCATATCTACTACAAACTTGGACTCCTACACAATGTACATCTCCCAATATCTCAGATATCTGACGTACAGTGCCGTGATCGTCTAGTGGTTAGGACATTGCGTTGTGGTCGCAATAACCCAGGTTCGAATCCTGGTCACGGCAGATTTTATTTGTCACAGGGGGTGATACTGCCAACAGTTTTCAGACATGCGTTTGATTTCCATATGTACTATAAACTTGGACTCCTAGAGAATGTACAGCTCCCAATATCTCATGTGAGATATCTCACATTGATTATTTTAATATTCATGAGCTCGGTGCATTAATATATATCGCTTTTTGCTTCCTACATGATTGGATAGGTCATCTCAACACACCGTATCTGCGCACAGTAACTCCAACGCTGCTTTAGATTGCAAACATTTTCATTTCTATTTAAACGTGAGCTCTCATACCTCTCGAGCCACTCAGTTGTGTGATATGGCATGCCATGATCGTCTAGTGGTTATTTCGAATCCTGGTCACGGCACACTTTTTTTGCCACAGGGGGTGATACTGCCAACAGTTTTGAGACATGCGTTTGATTTCCATATGTACTATAAACTTGGACTCCTAGAGAATGTACAGCTCCCAATATCTCATGTGAGATATCTCACATTGATTATTTTAATATTCATTAATATATATCGCTTTTTGCTTCCTACATGATTGGATAGGTCATCTCAACACACCGTATCTGCGCACAGTAACTCCAACGCTGCTTTAGATTGCAAACATTTTCATTTCTATTTAAACGTGAGCTCTCATACCTCTCGAGCCACTCAGTTGTGTGATATGGCATGCCATGATCGTCTAGTGGTTATTTCGAATCCTGGTCACGGCACACTTTTTTGGCACAGGGTGTGATACTGCCAACAGTTTTGAGACATGCGTTTGATTTCCATATCTACTACAAACTTGGACTCCTACACAATGTACATCTCCCAACATCTCAGATATCTGACGTACAGTGCCGTGATGGTCTAGTGGTTAGGACATTGCGTTGTGGTCGCAATAACCCAGGTTCGAATCCTGGTCACGGCAGATTTTATTTGCCACAGGGGGTGATACTGCCAACAGTTTTCAAACATGCGTTTGATTTCCATATGTACTATAAACTTGTACTCCTACACAATGTACATCTCCCAATATCTCATGTATCTGACGTACAGTGCCCTGATCGTCTAGTGGTTAGGACATTGCGTTGTGGTCGCAATAACCCAGGTTCGAATCCTGGTCACGGCAGACTTTATTTGCCACAGTGGGTGATACTGCCAACAGTTTTCAGACATGCGTTTGATTTCCATATCTACTATAAACTTGTACTCCTACACAATGTACATCTCCCAATATCTCATGTATCTGACGTACAGTGCCGTGATGGTCTAGTGGTTAGGACATTTCGTTGTGGTCGCAATAACCCAGGTTCGAATCCTGGTCACGGCAGATTTTATTTGCCACAGGGGGTGATACTGCCAACAGTTTTCAAACATGCGTTTGATTTCCATATGTACTATAAACTTGTACTCCTACACAATGTACATCTCCCAATATCTCATGTATCTGAAGTACAGTGCCGTGATCGTCTAGTGGTTAGGACATTGCGTTGTGGTCGCAATAACCCAGGTTCGAATCCTGGTCACGGCAGATTTTATTTGCCACAGGGGTGATACTGCCAACAGTTTTCAGACATGCGTTTGATTTCCATATCTACTACAAACTTGGACTCCTACCCAATGTACATCTCCCAATATCTCATATATCTGCCGTGATCGTCTAGTGGTTAGGACATTGCGTTGTGGTCGCAATAACCCAGGTTCGAATCCTGGTCACGGCAGACTTTATTTGCCACAGTGGGTGATACTGCCAACAGTTTTCAGACATGCGTTTGATTTCCATATCTACTATAAACTTGTACTCCTACACAATGTACATCTCCCAATATCTCATGTATCTGACGTACAGTGCCGTGATGGTCTAGTGGTTAGGACATTGCGTTGTGGTCGCAATAACCCAGGTTCGAATCCTGGTCACGGCAGACTTTATTTGCCACAGTGGGTGATACTGCCAACAGTTTTGAGACATGCGTTTGATTTCCATATCTACTATAAACTTGGACTCCTATACAATGTACATCTCCCAATATCTCATGTGAGATATCTCACATTGATTATTTTAATATCCATGAGCTCGGTGCATTAATATATACCGCTTTTTGCTTCCAACATGATTGGATAGGTCATCTCAACACACCGTATCTGCGCACAGTAACTCCAACGCTGCTTTAGATTGCAAACATTTTCATTTCTATTTAAACGTGAGCTCTCATACCTCTCGAGCCACTCAGTTGTGTGATATGGCATGCCATGATCGTTTAGTGGTTACTTCGAATCCTGGTCACGGCACACTTTTTTTGCCACAGGGGGTGATACTGCTAACAGTTTTGAGACATGCGTTTGATTTCCATATCTACTATAAACTTGGACTCCTACACAATGTACATCTCCCAATATCTCAGATATCTGACGTACAGTGCCGTGATCGTCTAGTGGTTAGGACATTGCGTTGTGGTCGCAATAACCCAGGTTCGAATCCTGGTCACGGCAGACTTTATTTGCCAACTGTTTTCAGACATGCGTTTGATTTCCATATCTACTATAAAATTTGACTCCTACACAATTTACATCTCCCAATATCTCAGATATTGACGTACAGTGCCGTGATCGTCTAGTGGTTAGGACATTGCGTTGTGGTCGCAATAACCCAGGTTCGAATCCTGGTCACGGCAGACTTTATTTGCCACAGTGGGTGATACTGCCAACAGTTTTGAGACATGCGTTTGATTTCCATATCTACTATAAACTTGGACTCCTACACAATGTAAATCTCCCAATATCTCAGATATCTGACGTACAGTGCCGTGATCGTCTAGTGGTTAGGACATTGCGTTGTGGTCGCAATAACCCAGGTTCGAATCCTGGTCACGGCAGACTTTATTTACCAACTGTTTTCAGACATGCGTTTGATTTCCATATCTGCTACAAACTTGGACTCCTACACAATGTACATCTCCCAATATCTCAGATATCTGACGTACAGTGCCGTGATCGTCTAGTGGTTAGGACATTGCGTTGTGGTCGCAATAACCCAGGTTCGAATCCTGGTCACGGCAGACTTTATTTGCCAACTGTTTTCAGACATGCGTTTGATTTCCATATCTACTACAAACTTGGACTCCTACACAATGTACATCTCCCAATATCTCATGTATCTGACGTACAGTGCCGTGATGGTCTAGTGGTTAGGACATTGCGTTGTGGTCGCAATAACCCAGGTTCGAATCCTGGTCATGGCAGATTTTATTTGTCACAGGGGTGATACTGCCAACAGTTTTCAGACATGCGTTTGATTTCCATATGTACTATAAACTTGGACTCCCAGAGAATGTACAGCTCCCAAAATCTCATGTGAGATATCTCACATTGATTATTTTAATATTCATGAGCTCGGTGCATTAATATATATCGCTTTTTGCTTCCTACATGATTGGATAGGTCATCTCAACACACCTTATCTGCGCACAGTAACTCCAACGCTGCTTTAGATTGCAAACATTTTCATTTCTATTTAAACGTGAGCTCTCATACCTCTCGAGCCACTCAGTTGTGTGATATGGCAAGCCATGATCGTCTAGTGGTTATTTCGAATCCTGGTCACGTCACACTTTTTTTTGCCACAGGGGGTGATACTGCCAACAGTTTTGAGACATGCGTTTGATTTCCATATCTACTATAAACTTGTACTCCTACACAATGTACATCTCCCAATATCTCATGTATCTGAAGTACAGTGCCGTGATCGTCTAGTGGTTAGGACATTGCGTTGTGGTCGCAATAACCCAGGTTCGAATCCTGGTCACGGCAGATTTTATTTGCCACAGGGGGTGATACTGCCAACAGTTTTCAGACATGCGTTTGATTTCCATATGTACTATAAACTTGTACTCCTACACAATGTACATCTCCCAATATCTCATGTATCTGACGTACAGTGCCGTGATGGTCTAGTGGTTAGGACATTGCGTTGTGGTCGCAATAACCCAGGTGCGAATCCTGGTCACGGCAGATTTTATTTGCCACAGGGGTGATACTGCCAACAGTTTTCAGTCATTCGTTTGATTTCCATATCTACTACAAACTTGGACTCCTACACAATGTACATCTCCCAATATCTCATATATCTGCCGTGATCGTCTAGTGGTTAGGACATTGCGTTGTGGTCGCAATAACCCAGGTTCGAATCCTGGTCACGGCAGACTTTATTTGCCACAGTGGGTGATACTGCCAACAGTTTTGAGACATGCATTTGATTTCCATATCTACTTTAAACTTGGACTCCTATACAATGTACATCTCCCAATATCTCATGTGTGATATCTCACATTGATTATTTTAATATCCATGAGCTCGGTGCATTAATATATACCGCTTTTTGCTTCCTACATGATTGGATAGGTCATCTCAACACACCGTATCTGCGCACAGTAACTCCAACGCTGCTTTAGATTGCAAACATTTTCATTTCTATTTAAACGTGAGCTCTCATACCTCTCGAGCCACTCAGTTGTGTGATATGGCATGCCATGATCGTTTAGTGGTTACTTCGAATCCTGGTCACGGCACACTTTTTTTGCCACAGGGGGTGATACTGCCAACAGTTTTGAGACATGCGTTTGATTTCCATATCTACTATAAACTTGGACTCCTACACAATGTACATCTCCCAATATCTCAGATATCTGACGTACAGTGCCGTGATCGTCTAGTGGTTAGGACATTGCGTTGTGGTCGCAATAACCCAGGTTCGAATCCTGGTCACGGCAGACTTTATTTGCCAACTGTTTTCAGACATGCGTTTGATTTCCATATCTACTATAAAATTTGACTCCTACACAATGTACATCTCCCAATATCTCAGATATTGACGTACAGTGCCGTGATCGTCTAGTGGTTAGGACATTGCGTTGTGGTCGCAATAACCCAGGTTCGAATCCTGGTCACGGCAGACTTTATTTGCCACAGTGGGTGATACTGCCAACAGTTTTGAGACATGCGTTTGATTTCCATATCTACTATAAACTTGGACTCCTACACAATGTAAATCTCCCAATATCTCAGATATCTGACGTACAGTGCCGTGATCGTCTAGTGGTTAGGACATTGCGTTGTGGTCGCAATAACCCAGGTTCGAATCCTGGGCACGGCAGACTTTATTTGTCACAGTGGGTGATACTGCCAACAGTTTTGAGACATGCGTTTGATTTCCATATCTACTATAAACTTGGACTCCTATACAATGTACATCTCCCAATATCTCAGATATCTGACGTACAGTGCCGTGATCGTCTAGTGGTTAGGACATTGCGTTGTGGTCGCAATAACCCAGGTTCGAATCCTGGTCACGGCAGACTTTATTTATCAACTGTTTTCAGACATGCGTTTGATTTCCATATCTACTACAAACTTGGACTCCTACACAATGTACATCTCCCAATATCTCAGATATCTGACTTACAGTGCCGTGATCGTCTAGTGGTTAGGACATTGCGTTGTGGTCGCAATAACCCATGTTCGAATCCTGGTCACGGCAGACTTTATTTGCCACAGTGAGTGATACTGCCAACAGTTTTTAGACATGCGTTTGATTTCCATATCTACTATAAACTTGTACTCCTACACAATGTACATCTCCCAATATCTCATGTATCTGACGTACAGTGCCGTGATGGTCTAGTAGTTAGGACATTGCGTTGTGGTCGCAATAACCCATGTTCGAATCCTGGTCACGGCAGACTTTATTTGCCAACTGTTTTCAGACATGCGTTTGATTTCCATATCTACTACAAACTTGGACTCCTACACAATGTACATCTCCCAATATCTCAGATATTGACGTACAGTGCCGTGATCGTCTAGTGGTTAGGACATTGCGTTGTGGTCGCAATAACCCAGGTTCGAATCCTGGTCACGGCAGACTTTATTTGCCACAGTGGGTGATACTGCCAACAGTTTTGAGACATGCGTTTGATTTCCATATCTACTATAAACTTGGACTCCTACACAATGTAAATCTCCCAATATCTCAGATATCTGACGTACAGTGCCGTGATCGTCTAGTGGTTAGGACATTGCGTTGTGGTCGCAATAACCCAGGTTCGAATCCTGGTCACGGCAGACTTTATTTACCAACTGTTTTCAGACATGCGTTTGATTTCCATATCTGCTACAAACTTGGACTCCTACACAATGTACATCTCCCAATATCTCAGATATCTGACGTACAGTGCCGTGATCGTCTAGTGGTTAGGACATTGCGTTGTGGTCGCAATAACCCAGGTTCGAATCCTGGTCACGGCAGACTTTATTTGACACAGTGGGTGATACTGCCAACAGTTTTGAGACATGCGTTTGATTTCCATATCTACTATAAACTTGGACTCCTATACAATGTACATCTCCCAATATCTCAGATATCTGACGTACAGTGCCGTGATCGTCTAGTGGTTAGGACATTGCGTTGTGGTCGCAATAATCTGGTTCGAATCCTGGTCACGGCAGACTTTATTTACCAACTGTTTTCAGACATGCGTTTGATTTCCATATCTACTACAAACTTGGACTCCTACACAATGTACATCTCCCAATATCTCAGATATCTGACGTACAGTGCCGTGATCGTCTAGTGGTTAGGACAATGCGTTGTGGTCGCAATAACCCAGGTTCGAATCCTGGTCACGGCAGACTTTATTTGCCACAGTGGGTGATACTGCCAACAGTTTTTAGACATGCGTTTGATTTCCATATCTACTATAAACTTGTACTCCTACACAATGTACATCTCCCAATATCTCATGTATCTGACGTACAGTGCCGTGATGGTCTAGTGGTTAGGACATTGCGTTGTGGTCGCAATAACCCAGGTTCGAATCCTGGTCACGGCAGATTTTATTTGTCACAGGGGGTGATACTGCCAACAGTTTTCAGACATGCGTTTGATTTCCATATGTACTATAAACTTGGACTCCTAGAGAATGTACAGCTCCCAATATCTCATGTGAGATATCTCACATTGATTATTTTAATATTCATGAGCTCGGTGCATTAATATATATCGCTTTTTGCTTCCTACATGATTGGATAGGTCATCTCAACACACCGTATCTGCGCACAGTAACTCCAACGCTGCTTTAGATTGCAAACATTTTCATTTCTATTTAAACGTGAGCTCTCATACCTCTCGAGCCACTCAGTTGTGTGATATGGCATGCCATGATCGTCTAGTGGTTATTTCGAATCCTGGTCACGGCACACTTTTTTTGCCACAGGGGGTGATACTGCCAACAGTTTTGAGACATGCGTTTGATTTCCATATGTACTATAAACTTGGACTCCTAGAGAATGTACAGCTCCCAATATCTCATGTGAGATATCTCACATTGATTATTTTAATATTCATTAATATATATCGCTTTTTGCTTCCTACATGATTGGATAGGTCATCTCAACACACCGTATCTGCGCACAGTAACTCCAACGCTGCTTTAGATTGCAAACATTTTCATTTCTATTTAAACGTGAGCTCTCATACCTCTCGAGCCACTCAGTTGTGTGATATGGCATGCCATGATCGTCTAGTGGTTATTTCGAATCCTGGTCACGGCACACTTTTTTGGCACAGGGGGTGATACTGCCAACAGTTTTGAGACATGCGTTTGATTTCCATATCTACTACAAACTTGGACTCCTACACAATGTACATCTCCCAACATCTCAGATATCTGACGTACAGTGCCGTGATGGTCTAGTGGTTAGGACATTGCGTTGTGGTCGCAATAACCCAGGTTCGAATCCTGGTCACGGCAGATTTTATTTGCCACAGGGGGTGATACTGCCAACAGTTTTGAGACATGCGTTTGATTTCCATATGTACTATAAACTTGTACTCCTACACAATGTACATCTCCCAATATCTCATGTATCTGACGTACAGTGCCCTGATCGTCTAGTGGTTAGGACATTGCGTTGTGGTCGCAATAACCCAGGTTCGAATCCTGGTCACGGCAGACTTTATTTGCCAACTGTTTTCAGACATGCGTTTGATTTCCATATCTACTACAAACTTGGACTCCTACACAATGTACATCTCCCAATATCTCAGATATCTGACGTACAGTGCCGTGATCGTCTAGTGGTTAGGACATTGCGTTGTGGTCGCAATAACCCAGGTTCGAATCCTGGTCACGGCAGACTTTATTTGCCACAGTGGGTGATACTGCCAACAGTTTTCAGACATGCGTTTGATTTCCATATCTACTATAAACTTGTACTCCTACACAATGTACATCTCCCAATATCTCATGTATCTGACGTACAGTGCCGTGATGGTCTAGTGGTTAGGACATTGCGTTGTGGTCGCAATAACCCAGGTTCGAATCCTGGTCATGGCAGATTTTATTTGTCACAGGGGTGATACTGCCAACAGTTTTCAGACATGCGTTTGATTTCCGTATGTACTATAAACTTGGACTCCTAGAGAATGTACAGCTCCCAATATCTCATGTGAGATATCTCACATTGATTATTTTAATATTCATGAGCTCGGTGCATTAATATATATCGCTTTTTGCTTCCTACATGATTGGATAGGTCATCTCAACACACCGTATCTGCGCACAGTAACTCCAACGCTGCTTTAGATTGCAAACATTTTCATTTCTATTTAAACGTGAGCTCTCATACCTCTCGAGCCACTCAGTTGTGTGATATGGCAAGCCATGATCGTCTAGTGGTTATTTCGAATCCTGGTCACGTCACACTTTTTTTTGCCACAGGGGGTGATACTGCCAACAGTTTTGAGACATGCGTTTGATTTCCATATCTACTATAAACTTGTACTCCTACACAATGTACATCTCCCAATATCTCATGTATCTGAAGTACAGTGCCGTGATCGTCTAGTGGTTAGGACATTGCGTTGTGGTCGCAATAACCCAGGTTCGAATCCTGGTCACGGCAGATTTTATTTGCCACAGGGGGTGATACTGCCAACAGTTTTCAGACATGCGTTTGATTTCCATATGTACTATAAACTTGTACTCCTACACAATGTACATCTCCCAATATCTCATGTATCTGACGTACAGTGCCGTGATGGTCTAGTGGTTAGGACATTGCGTTGTGGTCGCAATAACCCAGGTGCGAATCCTGGTCACGGCAGATTTTATTTGCCACAGGGGTGATACTGCCAACAGTTTTCAGTCATTCGTTTGATTTCCATATCTACTACAAACTTGGACTCCTACACAATGTACATCTCCCAATATCTCATATATCTGCCGTGATCGTCTAGTGGTTAGGACATTGCGTTGTGGTCGCAATAACCCAGGTTCGAATCCTGGTCACGGCAGACTTTATTTGCCACAGTGGGTGATCCTGCCAACAGTTTTTAGACATGCGTTTGATTTCCATATCTACTATAAACTTGTACTCCTACACAATGTACATCTCCCAATATCTCATGTGAGATATCTCACATTGATTATTTTAATATTCATGAGCTCGGTGCATTAATATATATCGCTTTTTGCTTCCTACATGATTGGATAGGTCATCTCAACACACCGTATCTGCGCACAGTAACTCCAACGCTGCTTTAGATTGCAAACATTTTCATTTCTATTTAAACGTGAGCTCTCATACCTCTCGAGCCACTCAGTTGTGTGATATGGCATGCCATGATCGTCTGTGGTTATTTCGAATCCTGGTCACGGCACACTTTTTTTGCCACAGGGGGTGATACTGCCAATAGTTTTGAGACATGCGTTTGATTTCAATATCTACTATAAACTTGGACTCCTACACAATGTACATCTCCCAACATCTCAGATATCTGACGTACAGTGCCGTGATGGTCTAGTGGTTAGGACATTGCGTTGTGGTCGCAATAACCCAGGTTCGAATCCTGGTCACGGCAGACTTTATTTGCCACAGTGGGTGATACTGCCAACAGTTTTGAGACATGCATTTGATTTCCATATCTACTATAAACTTGGACTCCTATACAATGTACATCTCCCAATATCTCATGTGTGATATCTCACATTGATTATTTTAATATCCATGAGCTCGGTGCATTAATATATACCGCTTTTTGCTTCCTACATGATTGGATAGGTCATCTCAACACACCGTATCTGCGCACAGTAACTCCAACGCTGCTTTAGATTGCAAACATTTTCATTTCTATTTAAACGTGAGCTCTCATACCTCTCGAGCCACTCAGTTGTGTGATATGGCATGCCATGATCGTTTAGTGGTTACTTCGAATCCTGGTCACGGCACACTTTTTTTGCCACAGGGGGTGATACTGCCAACAGTTTTGAGACATGCGTTTGATTTCCATATCTACTATAAACTTGGACTCCTACACAATGTACATCTCCCAATATCTCAGATATCTGACGTACAGTGCCGTGATCGTCTAGTGGTTAGGACATTGCGTTGTGGTCGCAATAACCCAGGTTCGAATCCTGGTCACGGCAGACTTTATTTGCCAACTGTTTTCAGACATGCGTTTGATTTCCATATCTACTATAAAATTTGACTCCTACACAATGTACATCTCCCAATATCTCAGATATTGACGTACAGTGCCGTGATCGTCTAGTGGTTAGGACATTGCGTTGTGGTCGCAATAACCCAGGTTCGAATCCTGGTCACGGCAGACTTTATTTGCCACAGTGGGTGATACTGCCAACAGTTTTGAGACATGCATTTGATTTCCATATCTACTATAAACTTGGACTCCTATACAATGTACATCTCCCAATATCTCATGTGTGATATCTCACATTGATTATTTTAATATCCATGAGCTCGGTGCATTAATATATACCGCTTTTTGCTTCCTACATGATTGGATAGGTCATCTCAACACACCGTATCTGCGCACAGTAACTCCAACGCTGCTTTAGATTGCAAACATTTTCATTTCTATTTAAACGTGAGCTCTCATACCTCTCGAGCCACTCAGTTGTGTGATATGGCATGCCATGATCGTTTAGTGGTTACTTCGAATCCTGGTCACGGCACACTTTTTTTGCCACAGGGGGTGATACTGCCAACAGTTTTGAGACATGCGTTTGATTTCCATATCTACTATAAACTTGGACTCCTACACAATGTACATCTCCCAATATCTCAGATATCTGACGTACAGTGCCGTGATCGTCTAGTGGTTAGGACATTGCGTTGTGGTCGCAATAACCCAGGTTCGAATCCTGGTCACGGCAGACTTTATTTGCCAACTGTTTTCAGACATGCGTTTGATTTCCATATCTACTATAAAATTTGACTCCTACACAATGTACATCTCCCAATATCTCAGATATTGACGTACAGTGCCGTGATCGTCTAGTGGTTAGGACATTGCGTTGTGGTCGCAATAACCCAGGTTCGAATCCTGGTCACGGCAGACTTTATTTGCCACAGTGGGTGATACTGCCAACAGTTTTGAGACATGCGTTTGATTTCCATATCTACTATAAACTTGGACTCCTACACAATGTAAATCTCCCAATATCTCAGATATCTGACGTACAGTGCCGTGATCGTCTAGTGGTTAGGACATTGCGTTGTGGTCGCAATAACCCAGGTTCGAATCCTGGTCACGGCAGACTTTATTTGCCACAGTGGGTGATACTGCCAACAGTTTTGAGACATGCGTTTGATTTCCATATCTACTATAAACTTGGACTCCTATACAATGTACATCTCCCAATATCTCAGATATCTGATGTACAGTGCCGTGATCGTCTAGTGGTTAGGACATTGCGTTGTGGTCGCAATAACCCAGGTTCGAATCCTGGTCACGGCAGACTTTATTTACCAACTGTTTTCAGACATGCGTTTGATTTCCATATCTACTACAAACTTGGACTCCTACACAATGTACATCTCCCAATATCTCAGATATCTGACGTACAGTGCCGTGATCGTCTAGTGGTTAGGACATTGCGTTGTGGTCGCAATAACCCAGGTTCGAATCCTGGTCACGGCAGACTTTATTTGCCACAGTGAGTGATACTGCCAACAGTTTTTAGACATGCATTTGATTTCCATATCTACTATAAACTTGTACTCCTACACAATGTACATCTCCCAATATCTCATGTATCTGACGTACAGTGCCGTGATGGTCTAGTAGTTAGGACATTGCGTTGTGGTCGCAATAACCCATGTTCGAATCCTGGTCACGGCAGACTTTATTTGCCAACTGTTTTCAGACATGCGTTTGATTTCCATATCTACTACAAACTTGGACTCCTACACAATGTACATCTCCCAATATCTCAGATATTGACGTACAGTGCCGTGATCGTCTAGTGGTTAGGACATTGCGTTGTGGTCGCAATAACCCAGGTTCGAATCCTGGTCACGGCAGACTTTATTTGCCACAGTGGGTGATACTGCCAACAGTTTTGAGACATGCGTTTGATTTCCATATCTACTATAAACTTGGACTCCTACACAATGTAAATCTCCCAATATCTCAGATATCTGACGTACAGTACCGTGATCGTCTAGTGGTTAGGACATTGCGTTGTGGTCGCAATAACCCAGGTTCGAATCCTGGTCACGGCAGACTTTATTTACCAACTGTTTTCAGACATGCGTTTGATTTCCATAACTACTACAAACTTGGACTCCTACACAATGTACATCTCCCAATATCTCAGATATCTGACGTACAGTGCGGTGATTGTCTAGTGGTTAGGACATTGCGTTGTGGTCGCAATAACCCAGGTTCGAATCCTGGTCACGGCAGACTTTATTTGCCAACTGTTTTCAGACATGCGTTTGATTTCCATATCTACTATAAACTTGTACTCCTACACAATGTACATCTCCCAATATCTCATACGTACAGTGCCGTGATGGTCTAGTGTTTAGGACATTGCGTTGTGATCGCAATAACCCAGGTTCGAATCCTGGTCACGGCAGATTTTATTTGCCACAGGGGGTGATACTGCCAACAGTTTTCAGACATGCGTTTGATTTCCATATGTACTATAAACTTGGACTCCTAGAGAATGTACAGCTCCCAATATCTCATGTGAGATATCTCACATTGATTATTTTAATATTCATGAGCTCGGTGCATTAATATATATCGCTTTTTGCTTCCTACATGATTGGATAGGTCATCTCAACACACCGTATCTGCGCACAGTAACTCCAACGCTGCTTTAGATTGCAAACATTTTCATTTCTATTTAAACGTGAGCTCTCATACCTCTCGAGCCACTCAGTTGTGTGATATGGCAAGCCATGATCGTCTAGTGGTTATTTCGAATCCTGGTCACGTCACACTTTTTTTTGCCACAGGGGGTGATACTGCCAACAGTTTTGAGACATGCGTTTGATTTCCATATGTACTATAAACTTGTACTCCTACACAATGTACATCTCCCAATATCTCATGTATCTGACGTACAGTGCCGTGATGGTCTAGTGGTTAGGACATTGCGTTGTGGTCGCAATAACCCAGGTGCGAATCCTGGTCACGGCAGATTTTATTTGCCACAGGGGTGATACTGCCAACAGTTTTCAGTCATTCGTTTGATTTCCATATCTACTACAAACTTGGACTCCTACACAATGTACATCTCCCAATATCTCATATATCTGCCGTGATCGTCTAGTGGTTAGGACATTGCGTTGTGGTCGCAATAACCCAGGTTCGAATCCTGGTCACGGCAGACTTTATTTGCCACAGTGGGTGATACTGCCAACAGTTTTTAGACATGCGTTTGATTTCCATATCTACTATAAACTTGTACTCCTACACAATGTACATCTCCCAATATCTCATGTATCTGACGTACAGTGCCGTGATGGTCTAGTGGTTAGGACATTGCGTTGTGGTCGCAATAACCCAGGTTCGAATCCTGGTCACGGCAGACTTTATTTGCCACAGTGGGTGATACTGCCAACAGTTTTGAGACATGCATTTGATTTCCATATCTACTATAAACTTGGACTCCTATACAATGTACATCTCCCAATATCTCATGTGTGATATCTCACATTGATTATTTTAATATCCATGAGCTCGGTGCATTAATATATACCGCTTTTTGCTTCCTACATGATTGGATAGGTCATCTCAACACACCGTATCTGCGCACAGTAACTCCAACGCTGCTTTAGATTGCAAACATTTTCATTTCTATTTAAACGTGAGCTCTCATACCTCTCGAGCCACTCAGTTGTGTGATATGGCATGCCATGATCGTTTAGTGGTTACTTCGAATCCTGGTCACGGCACACTTTTTTTGCCACAGGGGGTGATACTGCCAACAGTTTTGAGACATGCGTTTGATTTCCATATCTACTATAAACTTGGACTCCTACACAATGTACATCTCCCAATATCTCAGATATCTGACGTACAGTGCCGTGATCGTCTAGTGGTTAGGACATTGCGTTGTGGTCGCAATAACCCAGGTTCGAATCCTGGTCACGGCAGACTTTATTTGCCAACTGTTTTCAGACATGCGTTTGATTTCCATATCTACTATAAAATTTGACTCCTACACAATGTACATCTCCCAATATCTCAGATATTGACGTACAGTGCCGTGATCGTCTAGTGGTTAGGACATTGCGTTGTGGTCGCAATAACCCAGGTTCGAATCCTGGTCACGGCAGACTTTATTTGCCACAGTGGGTGATACTGCCAACAGTTTTGAGACATGCGTTTGATTTCCATATCTACTATAAACTTGGACTCCTACACAGTGTAAATCTCCCAATATCTCAGATATCTGACGTACAGTGCCGTGATCGTCTAGTGGTTAGGACATTGCGTTGTGGTCGCAATAACCCAGGTTCGAATCCTGGTCACGGCAGACTTTATTTGCCACAGTGGGTGATACTGCCAACAGTTTTGAGACATGCGTTTGATTTCCATATCTACTATAAACTTGGACTCCTATACAATGTACATCTCCCAATATCTCAGATATCTGACGTACAGTGCCGTGATCGTCTAGTGGTTAGGACATTGCGTTGTGGTCGCAATAACCCAGGTTCGAATCCTGGTCACGGCAGACTTTATTTACCAACTGTTTTCAGACATGCGTTTGATTTCCATATCTACTACAAACTTGGACTCCTACACAATGTACATCTCCCAATATCTCAGATATCTGACGTACAGTGCCGTGATCGTCTAGTGGTTAGGACATTGCGTTGTGGTCGCAATAACCCAGGTTCGAATCCTGGTCACGGCAGACTTTATTTGCCACAGTGAGTGATACTGCCAACAGTTTTTAGACATGCGTTTGATTTCCATATCTACTATAAACTTGTACTCCTACACAATGTACATCTCCCAATATCTCATGTATCTGACGTACAGTGCCGTGATGGTCTAGTAGTTAGGACATTGCGTTGTGGTCGCAATAACCCATGTTCGAATCCTGGTCACGGCAGACTTTATTTGCCAACTGTTTTCAGACATGCGTTTGATTTCCATATCTACTACAAACTTGGACTCCTACACAATGTACATCTCCCAATATCTCAGATATTGACGTACAGTGCCGTGATCGTCTAGTGGTTAGGACATTGCGTTGTGGTCGCAATAACCCAGGTTCGAATCCTGGTCACGGCAGACTTTATTTGCCACAGTGGGTGATACTGCCAACAGTTTTGAGACATGCGTTTGATTTCCATATCTACTATAAACTTGGACTCCTACACAATGTAAATCTCCCAATATCTCAGATATCTGACGTACAGTGCCGTGATCGTCTAGTGGTTAGGACATTGCGTTGTGGTCGCAATAACCCAGGTTCGAATCCTGGTCACGGCAGACTTTATTTACCAACTGTTTTCAGACATGCGTTTGATTTCCATAACTACTACAAACTTGGACTCCTACACAATGTACATCTCCCAATATCTCAGATATCTGACGTACAGTGCGGTGATTGTCTAGTGGTTAGGACATTGCGTTGTGGTCGCAATAACCCAGGTTCGAATCCTGGTCACGGCAGACTTTATTTGCCAACTGTTTTCAGACATGCGTTTGATTTCCATATGTACTATAAACTTGGACTCCTAGAGAATGTACAGCTCCCAATATCTCATGTGAGATATCTCACATTGATTATTTTAATATTCATGAGCTCGGTGCATTAATATATATCGCTTTTTGCTTCCTACATGATTGGATAGGTCATCTCAACACACCGTATCTGCGCACAGTAACTCCAACGCTGCTTTAGATTGCAAACATTTTCATTTCTATTTAAACGTGAGCTCTCATACCTCTCGAGCCACTCAGTTGTGTGATATGGCATGCCATGATCGTCTAGTGGTTATTTCGAATCCTGGTCACGGCACACTTTTTTTGCCACAGGGGGTGATACTGCCAACAGTTTTGAGACATGCGTTTGATTTCAATATCTACTATAAACTTGGACTCCTACACAATGTACATCTCCCAACATCTCAGATATCTGACGTACAGTGCCGTGATCGTCTAGTGGTTAGGACATTGCGTTTTGGTCGCAATAACCCAGGTTCGAATCCTGGTCACGGCAGACTTTATTTGCCACAGTGGGTGATACTGCCAACAGTTTTCAGACATGCGTTTGATTTCCATATCTACTATAAACTTGTACTCCTACACAATGTACATCTCCCAATATCTCATATATCTAACGTACAGTGCCGTGATGGTCTAGTGGTTAGGACATTGCGTTGTGGTCGCAATAACCCAGGTTCGAATCCTGGTCACGGCAGACTTTATTTGCCACAGGGGGTGATACTGCCAACAGTTTTCAGACATGCGTTTGATTTCCATATGTACTATAAACTTGTACTCCTACACAATGTACATCTCCCAATATCTCATGTATCTGACGTACAGTGCCGTGATGGTCTAGTGGTTAGGACATTGCGTTGTGGTCGCAATAACCCAGGTTATAATCCTGGTCACGGCAGATTTTATTTGCCACAGGGGTGATACTGCCAACAGTTTTCAGACATGCGTTTGATTTCCATATCTACTACAAACTTGGACTCCTACCCAATGTACATCTCCCAATATCTCATATATCTGCCGTGATCGTCTAGTGGTTAGGACATTGCGTTGTGGTCGCAATAACCCAGGTTCGAATCCTGGTCACGGCAGACTTTATTTGCCACAGTGGGTGATACTGCCAACAGTTTTCAGACATGCGTTTGATTTCCATATCTACTATAAACTTGTACTCCTACACAATGTACATCTCCCAATATCATATGTATCTGACGTACAGTGCCGTGATGGTCTAGTGGTTAGGACATTGCGTTGTGGTCGCAATAACCCAGGTTCGAATCCTGGTCATGGCAGATTTTATTTGTCAAAGGGGTGATACTGCCAACAGTTTTCAGACATGCGTTTGATTTCCATATGTACTATAAACTTGGACTCCTAGAGAATGTACAGCTCCCAATATCTCATGTGAGATATCTCACATTGATTATTTTAATATTCATGAGCTCGGTGCATTAATATATATCGCTTTTTGCTTCCTACATGATTGGATAGGTCATCTCAACACACCGTATCTGCGCACAGTAACTCCAACGCTGCTTTAGATTGCAAACATTTTCATTTCTATTTAAACGTGAGCTCTCATACCTCTCGAGCCACTCAGTTGTGTGATATGGCATGCCATGATCGTCTAGTGGTTATTTCGAATCCTGGTCACGGCACACTTTTTTTGCCACAGGGGGTGATACTGCCAACAGTTTTGAGACATGCGTTTGATTTCCATATGTACTATAAACTTGGACTCCTAGAGAATGTACAGCTCCCAATATCTCATGTGAGATATCTCACATTGATTATTTTAATATTCATTAATATATATCGCTTTTTGCTTCCTACACGATTGGATAGGTCATCTCAACACACCGTATCTGCGCACAGTAACTCCAACGCTGCTTTAGATTGCAAACATTTTCATTTCTATTTAAACGTGAGCTCTCATACCTCTCGAGCCACTCAGTTGTGTG
Source organism: Henricia sp. BOLD:AAB3569 (assembly GCA_037783545.1). Taxonomy (NCBI): domain Eukaryota; kingdom Metazoa; phylum Echinodermata; class Asteroidea; order Spinulosida; family Echinasteridae; genus Henricia; species Henricia sp. BOLD:AAB3569. The sequence goes on from JBBELK010000284.1 coordinate 1,345,099, forward strand.
ATATGGCATGCCATGATCGTCTAGTGGTTATTTCGAATCCTGGTCACGGCACACTTTTTTTGCCACAGGGGGTGATACTGCCAACAGTTTTGAGACATGCGTTTGATTTCAATATCTACTATAAACTTGGACTCCTACACAATGTACATCTCCCAACATCTCAGATATCTGACGTACAGTGCCGTGATCGTCTAGTGGTTAGGACATTGCGTTTTGGTCGCAATAACCCAGGTTCGAATCCTGGTCACGGCAGACTTTATTTGCCACAGTGGGTGATACTGCCAACAGTTTTCAGACATGCGTTTGATTTCCATATCTACTATAAACTTGTACTCCTACACAATGTACATATCCCAATATCTCATATATCTGACGTACAGTGCCGTGATGGTCTAGTGGTTAGGACATTGCGTTGTGGTCGCAATAACCCAGGTTCGAATCCTGGTCACGGCAGACTTTATTTGCCACAGGGGGTGATACTGCCAACAGTTTTCAGACATGCGTTTGATTTCCATATGTACTATAAACTTGTACTCCTACACAATGTACATCTCCCAATATCTCATGTATCTGACGTACAGTGCCGTGATGGTCTAGTGGTTAGGACATTGCGTTGTGGTCGCAATAACCCAGGTTATAATCCTGGTCACGGCAGATTTTATTTGCCACATGGGTGATACTGCCAACAGTTTTCAGACATGCGTTTGATTTCCATATCTACTACAAACTTGGACTCCTACCCAATGTACATCTCCCAATATCTCATATATCTGCCGTGATCGTCTAGTGGTTAGGACATTGCGTTGTGGTCGCAATAACCCAGGTTCGAATCCTGGTCACGGCAGACTTTATTTGCCACAGTGGGTGATACTGCCAACAGTTTTCAGACATGCGTTCGATTTCCATATCTACTATAAACTTGTACTCCTACACAATGTACATCTCCCAATATCATATGTATCTGACGTACAGTGCCGTGATGGTCTAGTGGTTAGGACATTGCGTTGTGGTCGCAATAACCCAGGTTCGAATCCTGGTCATGGCAGATTTTATTTGTCAAAGGGGTGATACTGCCAACAGTTTTCAGACATGCGTTTGATTTCCATATGTACTATAAACTTGGACTCCTAGAGAATGTACAGCTCCCAATATCTCATGTGAGATATCTCACATTGATTATTTTAATATTCATGAGCTCGGTGCATTAATATATATCGCTTTTTGCTTCCTACATGATTGGATAGGTCATCTCAACACACCGTATCTGCGCACAGTAACTCCAACGCTGCTTTAGATTGCAAACATTTTCATTTCTATTTAAACGTGAGCTCTCATACCTCTCGAGCCACTCAGTTGTGTGATATGGCATGCCATGATCGTCTAGTGGTTATTTCGAATCCTGGTCACGGCACACTTTTTTTGCCACAGGGGGTGATACTGCCAACAGTTTTGAGACATGCGTTTGATTTCCATATGTACTATAAACTTGGACTCCTAGAGAATGTACAGCTCCCAATATCTCATGTGAGATATCTCACATTGATTATTTTAATATTCATTAATATATATCGCTTTTTGCTTCCTACATGATTGGATAGGTCATCTCAACACACCGTATCTGCGCACAGTAACTCCAACGGTGCTTTAGATTGCAAACATTTTCATTTCTATTTAAACGTGAGCTCTCATACCTCTCGAGCCACTCAGTTGTGTGATATGGCATGCCATGATCGTCTGTGGTTATTTCGAATCCTGGTCACGGCACACTTTTTTTGCCACAGGGGGTGATACTGCCAATAGTTTTGAGACATGCGTTTGATTTCCATATCTACTACAAACTTGGACTCCTACACAATGTACATCTCCCAACATCTCAGATATCTGACGTACAGTGCCGTGATGGTCTAGTGGTTAGGACATTGCGTTGTGGTCGCAATAACCCAGGTTCGAATCCTGGTCACGGCAGACTTTATTTGCCACAGTGGGTGATACTGCCAACAGTTTTGAGACATGCATTTGATTTCCATATCTACTATAAACTTGGACTCCTATACAATGTACATCTCCCAATATCTCATGTGAGATATCTCACATTGATTATTTTAATATCCATGAGCTCGGTGCATTAATATATACCGCTTTTTGCTTCCTACATGATTGGATAGGTCATCTCAACACACCGTATCTGCGCACAGTAACTCCAACGCTGCTTTAGATTGCAAACATTTTCATTTCTATTTAAACGTGAGCTCTCATACCTCTCGAGCCACTCAGTTGTGTGATATGGCATGCCATGATCGTTTAGTGGTTACTTCGAATCCTGGTCACGGCACACTTTTTTTGCCACAGGGGGTGATACTGCCAACAGTTTTGAGACATGCGTTTGATTTCCATATCTACTATAAACTTGGACTCCTACACAATGTACATCTCCCAATATCTCAGATATCTGACGTACAGTGCCGTGATCGTCTAGTGGTTAGGACATTGCGTTGTGGTCGCAATAACCCAGGTTCGAATCCTGGTCACGGCAGACTTTATTTGCCAACTGTTTTCAGACATGCGTTTGATTTCCATATCTACTATAAAATTTGACTCCTACACAATGTACATCTCCCAATATCTCAGATATTGACGTACAGTGCCGTGATCGTCTAGTGGTTAGGACATTGCGTTGTGGTCGCAATAACCCAGGTTCGAATCCTGGTCACGGCAGACTTTATTTGACACAGTGGGTGATACTGCCAACAGTTTTGAGACATGCGTTTGATTTCCATATCTACTATAAACTTGGACTCCTACACAATGTAAATCTCCCAATATCTCAGATATCTGACGTACAGTGCCGTGATGGTCTAGTGGTTAGGACATTGCGTTGTGGTCGCAATAACCCAGGTTCGAATCCTGGTCACGGCAGACTTTATTTGCCACAGTGGGTGATACTGCCAACAGTCTTGAGACATGCGTTTGATTTCCATATCTACTATAAACTTGGACTCCTATACAATGTACATCTCCCAATATCTCAGATATCTGACGTACAGTGCCGTGATCGTCTAGTGGTTAGGACATTGCGTTGTGGTCGCAATAACCCAGGTTCGAATCCTGGTCACGGCAGACTTTATTTACCAACTGTTTTCAGACATGCGTTTGATTTCCATATCTACTACAAACTTGGACTCCTACACAATGTACATCTCCCAATATCTCAGATATCTGACGTACAGTGCCGTGATCGTCTAGTGGTTAGGACATTGCGTTGTGGTCGCAATAACCCAGGTTCGAATCCTGGTCACGGCAGACTTTATTTGCCACAGTGAGTGATACTGCCAACAGTTTTTAGACATGCGTTTGATTTCCATATCTACTATAAACTTGTACTCCTACACAATGTACATCTCCCAATATCTCATGTATCTGACGTACAGTGCCGTGATGGTCTAGTGGTTAGGACATTGCGTTGTGGTCGCAATAACCCATGTTCGAATCCTGGTCACGGCAGACTTTATTTGCCAACTGTTTTCAGACATGCGTTTGATTTCCATATCTACTACAAACTTGGACTCCTACACAATGTACATCTCCCAATATCTCAGATATTGACGTACAGTGCCGTGATCGTCTAGTGGTTAGGACATTGCGTTGTGGTCGCAATAACCCAGGTTCGAATCCTGGTCACGGCAGACTTTATTTGCCACAGTGGGTGATACTGCCAACAGTTTTGAGACATGCGTTTGATTTCCATATCTACTATAAACTTGGACTCCTACACAATGTAAATCTCCCAATATCTCAGATATCTGACGTACAGTGCCGTGATCGTCTAGTGGTTAGGACATTGCGTTGTGGTCGCAATAACCCAGGTTCGAATCCTGGTCACGGCAGACTTTATTTACCAACTGTTTTCAGACATGCGTTTGATTTCCATATCTGCTACAAACTTGGACTCCTACACAATGTACATCTCCCAATATCTCAGATATCTGACGTACAGTGCCGTGATCGTCTAGTGGTTAGGACATTGCGTTGTGGTCGCAATAACCCAGGTTCGAATCCTGGTCACGACAGACTTTATTTTCCACAGTGGGTGATACTGCCAACAGTTTTGAGACATGCGTTTGATTTCCATATCTACTATAAACTTGGACTCCAATACAATGTACATCTCCCAATATCTCAGATATCTGACGTACAGTGCCGTGATCGTCTAGTGGTTAGGACATTGCGTTGTGGTCGCAATAATCTGGTTCGAATCCTGGTCACGGCAGACTTTATTTACCAACTGTTTTCAGACATGCGTTTGATTTCCATATCTACTACAAACTTGGACTCCTACACAATGTACATCTCCCAATATCTCATGTATCTGACGTACAGTGCCCTGATCGTCTAGTGGTTAGGACATTGCGTTGTGGTCGCAATAACCCAGGTTCGAATCCTGGTCACGGCAGACTTTATTTGCCACAGTGGGTGATACTGCCAACAGTTTTCAGACATGCGTTTGATTTCCATATCTACTATAAACTTGTACTCCTACACAATGTACATCTCCCAATATCTCATGTATCTGACGTACAGTGCCCTGATCGTCTAGTGGTTAGGACATTGCGTTGTGGTCGCAATAACCCAGGTTCGAATCCTGGTCACGGCAGATTTTCTTTGTCACAGGGGGTGATACTGCCAACAGTTTTCAGACATGCGTTTGATTTCCATATGTACTATAAACTTGGACTCCTAGAGAATGTACAGCTCCCAATATCTCATGTGAGATATCTCACATTGATTATTTTAATATTCATGAGCTCGGTGCATTAATATATATCGCTTTTTGCTTCCTACATGATTGGATAGGTCATCTCAACACACCGTATCTGCGCACAGTAACTCCAACGCTGCTTTAGATTGCAAACATTTTCATTTCTATTTAAACGTGAGCTCTCATACCTCTCGAGCCACTCAGTTGTGTGATATGGCATGCCATGATCGTCTAGTGGTTATTTCGAATCCTGGTCACGGCACACTTTTTTTGCCACAGGGGGTGATACTGCCAACAGTTTTGAGACATGCGTTTGATTTCCATATGTACTATAAACTTGGACTCCTAGAGAATGTACAGCTCCCAATATCTCATGTGAGATATCTCACATTGATTATTTTAATATTCATTAATATATATCGCTTTTTGCTTCCTACATGATTGGATAGGTCATATGTAGTTTCTGCCAGTTAGAGGGCGCTGCAACGTTTGATTTTTTTTTTTTTTTGATTTTTTTTTTTTTTTTTTACTGGAAATCGAATAGCCCCTTTCAATAGCTCATTACTCTTTCATAATTATTCATGCATGCCTTCGCCTTAAAAGGCTTTGCTCGACAACGCCACTTCCTTCAGGCCGTAGTGCACGCTGTCGAGTACATGTGTATGGTAAAGGACGCCATTTGTTATCGATATCGGGCTCCCACCACCCACCCCCGCCCCCTCGCAGTACGGAAACTGCTGTTTTGTTTTTGTTTTTCTCTCTAAATTCTCTTTAACAGGCTTGCCAGTTAATGACCGATGCTTCAGCTGTCACATGCCAGGCCATTGGGCAAAGCAATGTCCTTTCAACACCGGTCCAGTTTGGTCCAGATCAAAAACAAGGCCAAGAGTCACCCCAACAGTCGGGTACACTAGTCTCCCCTCCAGATACAGTACGTGGCTTCCACCAGCTTCCCAAAGATCCTACCCAGCAATGCTCCTCCCCAACTACACACAGTCCACTAGTGCCATCTCCACTTTGCCAAGCAACCAAGACGCGGCAGGAGCCGGTCAGACTTAACGTGACAAACCTGGAGAACAAGTTTGCTGACGTTTTCAAGGTATCATGTGACTTTAAACATCATGTTACAAAACAACTTTGTTCAGATAAGGCTTCGGTCAAAGGGAGGCTAAAACAGCACTCCTCTTTTTGGCGTAAAATCGGCGCTTCACATATGATTACATCTGTCATTACTGAAGGCTATAAAATCCCTTTTCTTGAGCAGCCTCCGCCCATGTTCTTACATAACAACAGTTCTGCCTTAAGAGAAAAGGAATTTGTGTCTGAATCCATTATGGAGCTTTTACTTTCGAACAGGATTACCGAGTCACAAAACCCTCCATATATCGTCAGTCCCCTATCAGTAGCCCACCAACAATCGGGTAAAAAACGCCTTATCTTAGATCTTAGCAGATTGAACAAATTCGTTCAAAAAGATCGTTTCAAAATGGATGACTGGAGAATAGCCTTGCAAAATTTGTCAAAAAGTGCATTTCTATTCTCGTTCGACCTCAAATCTGGCTATCACCACGTCGACATTGCCCCTGACTATCATACCTTTTTGGGTTTTTCTTGGGAAATAAATAGCGTGACACGATACTTTGAATTCACAGTCCTTCCATTTGGCTTGTCTTCAGCTCCCCTATTGTTTACAAAACTATTAAAACCCCTAGTTACTCATTGGAGGGAAGTCGGTATCCGAATTGCACTATATTTAGATGATGGACTAATCGCGGTACCGAGTACCTCACCTAACGCCATAATTGATTATGAAAAGGCCAAAGACGTTTCTAACCATGTTAGAGTAGACCTTTTAAGAGCTGGATTTATTTACAACAGAGACAAAAGCCACTGGGACCCTTCCTATCGCATCGAATGGTTAGGTATGTCATGGGACTCCCAAGAAGGCACATTATCTGTCCTTCCACGCCGTATTAGCAAAATCCTGAACACTATCACAGATATTGAACGCACGCACCTCCTAGCGACTCGTAAATTGCACTCGCTAATTGGCCAGATCATTTCACTGACCCCTGTAGTAGGGAATATATCTTTGCTCATGAGTAGACACTGCCAAGTTTTAATCGCTAAGGCTGAGAACGAGGATGCCTTGATTCACCTCAACCAGAACTGTTTATGTGAAATACTGTTTTGGAAAACTCACGTTTCCTCCCTCAACGTCCGTTACTTATTCAAAAGCAGACGGATTAACAAAATTATCTGTTGTGATGCCAGTTCCGTTGGCTCCGGTGCAGTTGTTTGCAACGATGTTCACACTGCCCACACAAATTGGACAGACACTCAGGCCACTCAAAGTTCAACTTGGAGAGAATTGTTCACAATCCAATTCGCAATTAATTCCTTCCTTCCCATCGTAACCAACTCTACTGTAAAAATATTCACAGATAACCAGTCCGCTGCCCACATTGTAGAACACGGCAGTATGAAGGCCCCTCTACAAGAAATAGCACTTAATATTTTTAGGACATGCATATTAAAAAACATACGTATGGAAGTCGACTGGATACCCAGGTCCGAAAATGAGCAAGCCGACTTTGTTAGTAAACTAATTGACATTGAAGATTGGATGATTTCCATGAGTTTTTTCGACAATATTTGTGCTTTGTGGGGCCCATTTAGCGTAGATTGTTTTGCTTGTTATTACAACAACCAACTTCCTCGTTTTTTCTCCAGATTCTGGAATCCCGGAACTTCGGGAATTGACGCATTTGCTCAAGATTGGTCTGTGGAGAGAACTGTTTGTTAGTTCCTCCGGTATCATTAATTCCTAGCGCACTTGATCATCTTCACCTCTGTAAAGCCAAGGGTACCCTCGTAGCACCAAGGTGGCCATCTTCGGTATTCTGGCCAATTTTGTGGTCTACTTACACCCCTTGGATTAAAGGCATAATCTCAGTTAAAGGTCCAGGTGTTCTCCAACAAGGAAGAAACAAAAATTCGTTGTTGGGTTCCCCAGAATTCAATGCACCTATGCTCGCACTTCACATTGACTGTTCGCAGTCCACTTAATGTTTGGGTTATATTCTAACTTCTTTTTATTCTCTTTTCAATATCCAGATAATTTTGTCACAGACGTTTTGGTTGGATTTTCCGAAATCACTCGAAGAGGCAAAGGTACACATTTTTAAAGATGCAATTTTTGCCAAAGCAGAAAGCACTGTTAGCAGTTACTTATATAAATGCCGGCAATTTTTCTTTTGGTTGAATGATCTAAAGATAGCTATCAAACTTCCTATTCAGGATGAAATCATAGCAGCATTCTTGTCCAGTAGAAAGGTCGAATCAATGTCGGAAAATGTTGTTGTCGCGTCCGGCGCTGCAATAAAATGGCTACACTCCCTGGTGAACGCTAAGCCTAACCCTGTAGATTCGCCTATAATTCAACAAATAATAATAAGTAGCAGAAGACAATTGCACAAACCTCCTGTTCATAAAGAACCCCTTTCTTTCTATCAAGTTCAAAGCATTGTTCAACGACTGGGAAGTCCTGATAACACCTTGCTAGAAATGAGAACAGCTTGTTATGTAGCCCTAAAATTTTCGTTACTATTCAGACACGACGAAATGGCTCAACTCAAAGCATCCCATATTACTGAATTGCCGGACGGAAAAGGTCTGTGTTTTTATTCCCAGGTCAAAAACGGACATTTTTAGGCAAGGAAATATAGCATATATATCAGATTCCTCAGATGGTTATTCCCCAGTTCGTATTCTCAAGCAATACATGTCCCAGTGCGGCATTAAAATAGGAGAAGATGCTTTCATTTTCACGGCATTATCTTATCGCCCTAGTATCAAGACACATAAAATCATACCCAACAAACCACTTAGCTATTCTAGATGTCGAGTTTTGTTTCTAGATGCTCTCAAAAAGATTGGATTAGATAACCCCACAGATTACGGTCTTCACAGTTTGCGCTCGGGAGGCGCAACCCATTTGGCTAAGAAAGGTGTGTCAGGAGAAGGTATTATGGAACATGGTCGTTGGAAAACGACAGTTTCAAAAAACAGATACATCAAGAAAGATCTTGACAAACGACTTGAAGTTTCCTCCATTTTGAATACGGACTTGAATTAATTGTAATATATGACTAAAATGAGACGTCAGTTGCCATAATGATTGGGTCTAAGCATTCGCTGGTAATTTGAAACGCCTATTGGTAAAGTGCAGGGAAAGAGTTCACTAGTTTTAGTGTGGACCCAATAACCTTAGCAGCACACAAAGGGTGACATGTTCACTTGAGTGGTCTGTATTCACAATTTCTACCGATTACTGATTGCCTGTAACTAATATACTTTATCGTCCTAATACATTTTTTCCTTATTTTGATTTATTCAGAAAACTTTGAATTCGATAACCGAGGATTTACTCCACCGTAGCTGAGGTGTTACAGACACATGAACTGTAAACTTTCTGCTTCGGTTGTTAGATCGGAACCTGCACTCCCCTTATAGCAGCGTCTCAGTTCTTCATTGCAGAATTTATTCCACCAGGCAGTTCATGCTTGAAAGACACCTCAGCTATGGCGGATTTATAAAGAATGAGTTTGCTGTTTATGCTTGAAGTTAAATATGTATGTGATTGTGTGTGTATATAGATATATACAGTATTTTTGGAAACTGGGTTAAATACCCTGAGAGTTTGAGAGACAAGACAGAGTTGTACAAACCCAATTTTAAAATTGAAGTATGACGTTCTTTGCCATGATAATTGGCTCTAAACATCATGGCCGTCGGCAAAAGTACTATGTACCAATTGTTTGGTGCCAATTGCCTAGGGAACTAACAAAGGATGACGTATTCATTTCGGCAGTCTATTGAAAACTTGATTTCACATCATTTATCATATTTGTTTGTTGGTTTTTGTATTCCAAAAAATGTCTCCACCTCCATCCGTACATTTCAAGAATATCATTACTAATCCAACGAATGTTATTGTACACTATCTTATCCGTTCTATAAGCAATACATTGGTACTTCAACAGTTTTCCCTTCATGTCAAAATTAGAGTTTACAAATCTCACAATTTCTTCCTTGGAAAGACAATTTTTATAATTGTTTAGCAAATAACAAAATACAATTTCCCAAAATCTACAATAATTTATTTTGGTTTTTTCTTATTTGTATGGTTCTTTGCCAGAGGGCACAAGTTGTTAACGGGAGATACCCGAATGGCTTGGAGAGCCAATGATTCAGATGAATTATAAAGGACGAATTTAAAATTTACTGACTTTAATATTCACCTAATGTTTACTTACTAATATATTGTTTATTATTATTATAGGTCGCTCGGCAGTTAGCCCACGGCCAAATCCCAAGCTGTAAATAAATATATTTTCTGAATTAAATATTCTGTATTGCCTTTGATCATTTGTCTTACGTCCTCTAATAGACTGAAACTGTTTTTCATAGGAATGAGCGCAGCGAAGAAGTATGAAACTCAACACACCGTATCTGCGCACAGTAACTCCAACGCTGCTTTAGATTGCAAACATTTTCATTTCTATTTAAACGTGAGCTCTCATACCTCTCGAGCCACTCAGTTGTGTGATATGGCATGCCATGATCGTCTAGTGGTTATTTCGAATCCTGGTCACGGCACACTTTTTTGGCACAGGGGGTGATACTGCCAACAGTTTTGAGACATGCGTTTGATTTCCATATCTACTACAAACTTGGACTCCTACACAATGTACATCTCCCAACATCTCAGATATCTGACGTACAGTGCCGTGATGGTCTAGTGGTTAGGACATTGCGTTGTGGTCGCAATAACCCAGGTTCGAATCCTGGTCACGGCAGATTTTATTTGCCACAGGGGGTGATACTGCCAACAGTTTTCAAACATGCGTTTGATTTCCATATGTACTATAAACTTGTACTCCTACACAATGTACATCTCCCAATATCTCATGTATCTGAAGTACAGTGCCGTGATCGTCTAGTGGTTAGGACATTGCGTTGTGGTCGCAATAACCCAGGTTCGAATCCTGGTCACGGCAGATTTTATTTGCCACAGGGGGTGATACTGCCAACAGTTTTCAGACATGCGTTTGATTTCCATATGTACTATAAACTTGTACTCCTACACAATGTACATCTCCCAATATCTCATGTATCTGACGTACAGTGCCGTGATGGTCTAGTGGTTAGGACATTGCGTTGTGGTCGCAATAACCCAGGTGCGAATCCTGGTCACGGCAGATTTTATTTGCCACAGGGGTGATACTGCCAACAGTTTTCAGACATGCGTTTGATTTCCATATCTACTACAAACTTGGACTCCTACCCAATGTACATCTCCCAATATCTCATATATCTGCCGTGATCGTCTAGTGGTTAGGACATTGCGTTGTGGTCGCAATAACCCAGGTTCGAATCCTGGTCACGGCAGACTTTATTTGCCACAGTGGGTGATACTGCCAACAGTTTTTAGACATGCGTTTGATTTCCATATCTACTATAAACTTGTACTCCTACACAATGTACATCTCCCAATATCTCATGTATCTGACGTACAGTGCCGTGATGGTCTAGTGGTTAGGACATTGCGTTGTGGTCGCAATAACCCAGGTTCGAATCCTGGTCACGGCAGACTTTATTTGCCACAGTGGGTGATACTGCCAACAGTTTTGAGACATGCATTTGATTTCCATATCTACTATAAACTTGGACTCCTATACAATGTACATCTCCCAATATCTCATGTGAGATATCTCACATTTATTATTTTAATATCCATGAGCTCGGTGCATTAATATATACCGCTTTTTGCTTCCTACATGATTGGATAGGTCATCTCAACACACCGTATCTGCGCACAGTAACTCCAACGCTGCTTTAGATTGCAAACATTTTCATTTCTATTTAAACGTGAGCTCTCATACCTCTCGAGCCACTCAGTTGTGTGATATGGCATGCCATGATCGTTTAGTGGTTACTTCGAATCCTGGTCACGGCACACTTTTTTTGCCACAGGGGGTGATACTGCCAACAGTTTTGAGACATGCGTTTGATTTCCATATCTACTATAAACTTGGACTCCTACACAATGTACATCTCCCAATATCTCAGATATCTGACGTACAGTGCCGTGATCGTCTAGTGGTTAGGACATTGCGTTGTGGTCGCAATAACCCAGGTTCGAATCCTGGTCACGGCAGACTTTATTTGCCAACTGTTTTCAGACATGCGTTTGATTTCCATATCTACTATAAAATTTGACTCCTACACAATGTACATCTCCCAATATCTCAGATATTGACGTACAGTGCCGTGATCGTCTAGTGGTTAGGACATTGCGTTGTGGTCGCAATAACCCAGGTTCGAATCCTGGTCACGGCATACTTTATTTGCCACAGTGGGTGATACTGCCAACAGTTTTCAGACATGCGTTTGATTTCCATATCTACTATAAACTTGTACTCCTACACAATGTACATCTCCCAATATCTCATGTATCTGACGTACAGTGCCGTGATGGTCTAGTGGTTAGGACATTGCGTTGTGGTCGCAATAACCCATGTTCGAATCCTGGTCACGGCAGACTTTATTTGCCAACTGTTTTCAGACATGCGTTTGATTTCCATATCTACTACAAACTTGGACTCCTACACAATGTACATCTCCCAATATCTCAGATATTGACGTACAGTGCCGTGATCGTCTAGTGGTTAGGACATTGCGTTGTGGTCGCAATAACCCAGTTTCGAATCCTGGTCACGGCAGACTTTATTTGCCACAGTGGGTGATACTGCCAACAGTTTTGAGACATGCGTTTGATTTCCATATCTACTATAAACTTGGACTCCTACACAATGTAAATCTCCCAATATCTCAGATATCTGACGTACAGTGCCGTGATCGTATAGTGGTTAGGACATTGCGTTGTGGTCGCAATAACCCAGGTTCGAATCCTGGTCACGGCAGACTTTATTTACCAACTGTTTTCAGACATGCGTTTGATTTCCATATCTACTACAAACTTGGACTCCTACACAATGTACATCTCCCAATATCTCAGATATCTGACGTACAGTGCCGTGATCGTCTAGTGGTTAGGACATTGCGTTGTGGTCGCAATAACCCAGGTTCGAATCCTGGTCACGGCAGACTTTATTTGCCACAGTGAGTGATACTGCCAACAGTTTTTAGACATGCGTTTGATTTCCATATCTACTATAAACTTGTACTCCTACACAATGTACATCTCCCAATATCTCATGTATCTGACGTACAGTGCCGTGATGGTCTAGTGGTTAGGACATTGCGTTGTGGTCGCAATAACCCATGTTCGAATCCTGGTCACGGCAGACTTTATTTGCCAACTGTTTTCAGACATGCGTTTGATTTCCATATCTACTACAAACTTGGACTCCTACACAATGTACATCTCCCAATATCTCAGATATTGACGTACAGTGCCGTGATCGTCTAGTGGTTAGGACATTGCGTTGTGGTCGCAATAACCCAGGTTCGAATCCTGGTCACGGCAGACTTTATTTGCCACAGTGGGTGATACTGCCAACAGTTTTGAGACATGCGTTTGATTTCCATATCTACTATAAACTTGGACTCCTACACAATGTAAATCTCCCAATATCTCAGATATCTGACGTACAGTGCCGTGATCGTATAGTGGTTAGGACATTGCGTTGTGGTCGCAATAACCCAGGTTCGAATCCTGGTCACGGCAGACTTTATTTACCAACTGTTTTCAGACATGCGTTTGATTTCCATATCTGCTACAAACTTGGACTCCTACACAATGTACATCTCCCAATATCTCAGATATCTGACGTACAGTGCCGTGATCGTCTAGTGGTTAGGACATTGCGTTGTGGTCGCAATAACCCAGGTTCGAATCCTGGTCACGGCAGACTTTATTTTCCACAGTGGGTGATACTGCCAACAGTTTTGAGACATGCGTTTGATTTCCATATCTACTATAAACTTGGACTCCAATACAATGTACATCTCCCAATATCTCAGATATCTGACGTACAGTGCCGTGATCGTCTAGTGGTTAGGACAATGCGTTGTGGTCGCAATAATCTGGTTCGAATCCTGGTCACGGCAGACTTTATTTACCAACTGTTTTCAGACATGCGTTTGATTTCCATATCTACTACAAACTTGGACTCCTACACAATGTACATCTCCCAATATCTCAGATATCTGACGTACAGTGCCGTGATCGTCTAGTGGTTAGGACATTGCGTTGTGGTCGCAATAACCCAGGTTCGAATCCTGGTCACGGCAGACTTTATTTGCCACAGTGGGTGATACTGCCAACAGTTTTTAGACATGCGTTTGATTTCCATATCTACTATAAACTTGTACTCCTACACAATGTACATCTCCCAATATCTCATGTATCTGACGTACAGTGCCGTGATGGTCTAGTGGTTAGGACATTGCGTTGTGGTCGCAATAACCCATGTTCGAATCCTGGTCACGGCAGAGTTTATTTGCCAACTGTTTTCAGACATGCGTTTGATTTCCATATCTACTACAAACTTGGACTCCTACACAATGTACATCTCCCAATATCTCAGATATCTGACGTACAGTGCCGTGATTGTCTAGTGGTTAGGACATTGCGTTGTGGTCGCAATAATCCAGGTTCGAATCCTGGTCACGGCAGACTTTATTTGCCAACTGTTTTCAGACATGCGTTTGATTTCCATATGTACTATAAACTTGGACTCCTAGAGAATGTACAGCTCCCAATATCTCATGTGAGATATCTCACATTGATAATTTTAATATTCATGAGCTCGGTGCATTAATATATACCGCTTTTTGCTTCCTACATGATTGGATAGGTCATCTCAACACACCGTATCTGCGCACAGTAACTCCAACGCTGCTTTAGATTGCAAACATTTTCATTTCTATTTAAACGTGAGCTCTCATACCTCTCCGAGCCACTCAGTTGTGTGATATGGCATGCCATGATCGTCTAGTGGTTATTTCGAATCCTGGTCACGGCACACTTTTTTTGCCACAGGGGGTGATACTGCCAACAGTTTTGAGACATGCGTTTGATTTCAATATCTACTATAAACTTGGACTCCTACACAATGTACATCTCCCAACATCTCAGATATCTGACGTACAGTGCCGTGATCGTCTAGTGGTTAGGACATTGCGTTGTGGTCGCAATAACCCAGGTTCGAATCCTGGTCACGGCAGATTTTATTTGTCACAGGGGGTGATACTGCCAACAGTTTTCAGACATGCGTTTGATTTCCATATGTACTATAAACTTGGACTCCTAGAGAATGTACAGCTCCCAATATCTCATGTGAGATATCTCACATTGATAATTTTAATATTCATGAGCTCGGTGCATTAATATATACCGCTTTTTGCTTCCTACATGATTGGATAGGTCATCTCAACACACCGTATCTGCGCACAGTAACTCCAACGCTGCTTTAGATTGCAAACATTTTCATTTCTATTTAAACGTGAGCTCTCATACCTCTCGAGCCACTCAGTTGTGTGATATGGCATGCCATGATCGTCTAGTGGTTATTTCGAATCCTGGTCACGGCACACTTTTTTTGCCACAGGGGGTGATACTGCCAACAGTTTTGAGACATGCGTTTGATTTCAATATCTACTATAAACTTGGACTCCTACACAATGTACATCTCCCAACATCTCAGATATCTGACGTACAGTGCCGTGATCGTCTAGTGGTTAGGACATTGCGTTGTGGTCGCAATAACCCAGGTTCGAATCCTGGTCACGGCAGACTTTATTTGCCACAGTGGGTGATACTGCCAATAGTTTTCAGACATGCGTTTGATTTCCATATCTACTATAAACTTGTACTCCTACACAATGTACATCTCCCAATATCTCATATATCTGACGTACAGTCCCGTGATGGTCTAGTGGTTAGGACATTGCGTTGTGGTCGCAATAACCCAGGTTCGAATCCTGGTCACGGCAGACTTTATTTGCCACAGGGGGTGATACTGCCAACAGTTTTCAGACATGCGTTTGATTTCCATATGTACTATAAACTTGTACTCCTACACAATGTACATCTCCCAATATCTCATGTATCTGACGTACAGTGCCGTGATGGTCTAGTGGTTAGGACATTGCGTTGTGGTCGCAATAACCCAGGTTATAATCCTGGTCACGGCAGATTTTATTTGCCACAGGGGTGATACTGCCAACAGTTTTCAGACATGCGTTTGATTTCCATATCTACTACAAACTTGGACTCCTACCCAATGTACATCTCCCAATATCTCATATATCTGCCGTGATCGTCTAGTGGTTAGGACATTGCGTTGTGGTCGCAATAACCCAGGTTCGAATCCTGGTCACGGCAGACTTTATTTGCCACAGTGGGTGATACTGCCAACAGTTTTCAAACATGCGTTTGATTTCCATATCTACTATAAACTTGTACTCCTACACAATGTACATCTCCCAATATCTCATGTATCTCACGTACAATGCCGTGATGGTCTAGTGGTTAGGACATTGCGTTGTGGTCGCAATAACCCAGGTTCGAATCCTGGTCACGGCAGATTTTATTTGTCACAGGGGGTGATACTGCCAACAGTTTTCAGACATGCGTTTGATTTCCATATGTACTATAAACTTGGACTCCTAGAGAATGTACAGCTCCCAATATCTCATGTGAGATATCTCACATTGATAATTTTAATATTCATGAGCTCGGTGCATTAATATATACCGCTTTTTGCTTCCTACATGATTGGATAGGTCATCTCAACACACCGTATCTGCGCACAGTAACTCCAACGCTGCTTTAGATTGCAAACATTTTCATTTCTATTTAAACGTGAGCTCTCATACCTCTCGAGCCACTCAGTTGTGTGATATGGCATGCCATGATCGTCTAGTGGTTATTTCGAATCCTGGTCACGGCACACTTTTTTTGCCACAGGGGGTGATACTGCCAACAGTTTTGAGACATGCGTTTGATTTCCATATCTACTATAAACTTGGACTCCTACACAATGTACATCTCCCAATATGTCAGATATCTGACGTACAGTGCCGTGATCGTCTAGTGGTTAGGACATTGCGTTGTGGTCGCAATAACCCAGGTTCGAATCCTGGTCACGGCAGATTTTATTTGTCACAGGGGGTGATACTGCCAACAGTTTTCAGACATGCGTTTGATTTCCATATGTACTATAAACTTGGAGTCCTAGAGAATGTACAGCTCCCAATATCTCATGTGAGATATCTCACATTGATTATTTTAATATTCATGAGCTCGGTGCATTAATATATATCGCTTTTTGCTTCCTACATGATTTCCATATCTACTATAAACTTGGACTCCTACACAATGTACATCTCCCAATATCTCAGATATCTGACGTACAGTGCCGTGATCGTCTAGTGGTTAGGACATTGCGTTGTGGTCGCAATAACCCAGGTTCGAATCCTGGTCACGGCAGACTTTATTTGCCACAGTGGGTGATACTGCCAACAGTTTTCAGACATGCGTTTGATTTCCATATCTACTATAAACTTGTACTCCTACACAATGTACATCTCCCAATATCTCATGTATCTCACGTACAATGCCGTGATGGTCTAGTGGTTAGGACATTGCGTCGTTGTCGCAATAACCCAGGTTCGAATCCTGGTCACGGCAGATTTTATTTGTCACAGGAGGTGATACTGCCAACAGTTTTCAGACATGCGTTTGATTTCCATATGTACTATAAACTTGGAGTCCTAGAGAATGTACAGCTCCCAATATCTCATGTGAGATATCTCACATTGATTTTTTTAATATTCATGAGCTCGGTGCATTAATATATATCGCTTTTTGCTTCCTACATGATTGGATAGGTCATCTCAACACACCGTATCTGCGCACAGTAACTCCAACGCTGCTTTAGATTGCAAACATTTTCATTTCTATTTAAACGTGAGCTCTCATACCTCTCGAGCCACTCAGTTGTGTGATATGGCATGCCATGATCGTCTAGTGGTTATTTCGAATCCTGGTCACGGCACACTTTTTTTGCCACAGGGGGTGATACTGCCAACAGTTTTGAGACATGCGTTTGATTTCCATATCTACTATAAACTTGGACTCCTACACAATGTACATCTCCCAACATCTCAGATATCTGACGTACAGTGCCGTGATCGTCTAGTGGTTAGGACATTGCGTTGTGGTCGCAATAACCCAGGTTCGAATCCTGGTCACGGCAGATTTTATTTGTCACAGGGGGTGATACTGCCAACAGTTTTCAGACATGCGTTTGATTTCCATATCTACTATAAACTTGGAGTCCTAGAGAATGTACAGCTCCCAATATCTCATGTGAGATATCTCACATTGATTATTTTAATATTCATGAGCTCGGTGCATTAATTTATATCGCTTTTTGCTTCCTACATGATTTCCATATCTACTATAAAATTTGACTCCTACACAATGTACATCTCCCAATATCTCAGATATCTGACGTACAGTGCCGTGATCGTCTAGTGGTTAGGACATTGCGTTGTGGTCGCAATAACCCAGGTTCGAATCCTGGTCACGGCAGACTTTATTTGCCAACTGTTTTCAGACATGCGTTTGATTTCCATATCTACTACAAACTTGGACTCCTACACAATGTACATCTCCCAATATCTCATATATCTGACGTACAGTGCCGTGATCGTCTAGTGGTTAGGACATTGCGTTGTGGTCGCAATAACCCAGGTTCGAATCCTGGTCACGGCAGACTTTATTTGCCACAGTGGGTGATACTGCCAACAGTTTTCAGACATGCGTTTGATTTACATATCTACTATAAACTTGGACTCCTACACAATGTACATCTCACAATATCTCAGATATCTGACGTACAGTGCCGTGATCGTCTAGTGGTTAGGACATTGCGTTGTGGTCGCAATAACCCAGGTTCGAATCCTGGTCACGGCAGAATTTATTTGCCACAGGGGGTGATACTGCCAACAGTTTTCAGACATTCGTTTGATTTCCATATGTACTATAAACTTGTACTCCTACACAATGTACATCTCCCAATATCTCATGTATCTGACGTACAGTGCCGTGATGGTCTAGTGGTTAGGACATTGCGTTGTGGTCGCAATAACCCAGGTTCGAATCCTGGTCACGGCAGATTTTATTTGTCACAGGGGGTGATACTGCCAACAGTTTTCAGACATGCGTTTGATTTCCATATGTACTATAAACTTGGAGTCCTAGAGAATGTACAGCTCCCAATATCTCATGTGAGATATCTCAGATTGATTATTTTAATATTCATGAGCTCGGTGCATTAATATATACGCTTTTTGCTTCCTACATGATTGGATAGGTCATCTCAACACACCGTATCTGCGCACAGTAACTCCAACGCTGCTTTAGATTTCAAACATTTTCATTTCTATTTAAACGTGAGCTCTCATACCTCTCGAGCCACTCAGTTGTGTGATATGGCATGCCATGATCGTCTAGTGGTTATTTCGAATCCTGGTCACGGCACACTTTTTTTGCCACAGGGGGTGATACTGCAATCAGTTTTGAGACATGCGTTTGATTTCCATATCTACTATAAACTTGGACTCCTACACAATGTACATCTCCCAACATCTCAGATATCTGACGTACAGTGCCGTGATCGGCTAGTGGTTAGGACATTGCGTTGTGGTCGCAATAACCCAGGTTCGAATCCTGGTCACGGCAGATTTTATTTGTCACAGGGGGTGATACTGCCAACAGTTTTCAGACATGCGTTTGATTTCCATATGTACTATAAACTTGGAGTCCTAGAGAATGTACAGCTCCCAATATCTCATGTGAGATATCTCACATTGATTATTTTAATATTCATGAGCTCGGTGCATTAATATATATCGCTTTTTGCTTCCTACATGATTGGATAGGTCATCTCAACACACCGTATCTGCGCACAGTAACTCCAACGCTGCTTTAGATTGCAAACATTTTCATTTCTATTTAAACGTGAGCTCTCATACCTCTCGAGCCACTCAGTTGTGTGATATGGCATGCCATGATCGTCTAGTGGTTATTTCGAATCCTGGTCACGGCACACTTTTTTTGCCACAGGGGGTGATACTGCCAACAGTTTTGAGACATGCGTTTGATTTCCATATCTACTATAAACTTGGACTCCTACACAATGTACATCTCCCAATATGTCAGATATCTGACGTACAGTGCCGTGATCGTCTAGTGGTTAGGACATTGCGTTGTGGTCGCAATAACCCAGGTTCGAATCCTGGTCACGGCAGATTTTATTTGTCACAGGGGGTGATACTGCCAACAGTTTTCAGACATGCGTTTGATTTCCATATGTACTATAAACTTGGAGTCCTAGAGAATGTACAGCTCCCAATATCTCATGTGAGATATCTCACATTGATTATTTTAATATTCATGAGCTCGGTGCATTAATATATATCGCTTTTTGCTTCCTACATGATTTCCATATCTACTATAAACTTGGACTCCTACACAATGTACATCTCCCAATATCTCAGATATCTGACGTACAGTGCCGTGATCGTCTAGTGGTTAGGACATTGCGTTGTGGTCGCAATAACCCAGGTTCGAATCCTGGTCACGGCAGACTTTATTTGCCACAGTGGGTGATACTGCCAACAGTTTTCAGACATGCGTTTGATTTCCATATCTACTATAAACTTGTACTCCTACACAATGTACATCTCCCAATATCTCATGTATCTCTTACAATGCCGTGATGGTCTAGTGGTTAGGACATTGCGTCGTTGTCGCAATAACCCAGGTTCGAATCCTGGTCACGGCAGATTTTATTTGTCACAGGAGGTGATACTGCCAACAGTTTTCAGACATGCGTTTGATTTCCATATCTACTATAAACTTGGAGTCCTAGAGAATGTACAGCTCCCAATATCTCATGTGAGATATCTCACATTGATTTTTTTAATATTCATGAGCTCGGTGCATTAATATATATCGCTTTTTGCTTCCTACATGATTGGATAGGTCATCTCAACACACCGTATCTGCGCACAGTAACTCCAACGCTGCTTTAGATTGCAAACATTTTCATTTCTATTTAAACGTGAGCTCTCATACCTCTCGAGCCACTCAGTTGTGTGATATGGCATGCCATGATCGTCTAGTGGTTATTTCGAATCCTGGTCACGGCACACTTTTTTTGCCACAGGGGGTGATACTGCCAACAGTTTTGAGACATGCGTTTGATTTCCATATCTACTATAAACTTGGACTCCTACACAATGTACATCTCCCAACATCTCAGATATCTGACGTACAGTGCCGTGATCGTCTAGTGGTTAGGACATTGCGTTGTGGTCGCAATAACCCAGGTTCGAATCCTGGTCACGGCAGATTTTATTTGTCACAGGGGGTGATACTGCCAACAGTTTTCAGACATGCGTTTGATTTCCATATCTACTATAAACTTGGAGTCCTAGAGAATGTACAGCTCCCAATATCTCATGTGAGATATCTCACATTGATTATTTTAATATTCATGAGCTCGGTGCATTAATTTATATCGCTTTTTGCTTCCTACATGATTTCCATATCTACTATAAAATTTGACTCCTACACAATGTACATCTCCCAATATCTCAGATATCTGACGTACAGTGCCGTGATCGTCTAGTGGTTAGGACATTGCGTTGTGGTCGCAATAACCCAGGTTCGAATCCTGGTCACGGCAGATTTTATTTGTCACAGGGGGTGATACTGCCAACAGTTTTCAGACATGCGTTTGATTTCCATATGTACTATAAACTTGGAGTCCTAGAGAATGTACAGCTCCCAATATCTCATGTGAGATATCTCACATTGATTATTTTAATATTCATGAGCTCGGTGCATTAATATATATCGCTTTTTGCTTCCTACATGATTTCCATATCTACTATAAACTTGGACTCCTACACAATGTACATCTCCCAATATCTCAGATATCTGACGTACAGTGCCGTGATCGTCTAGTGGTTAGGACATTGCGTTGTGGTCGCAATAACCCAGGTTCGAATCCTGGTCACGGCAGACTTTATTTGCCACAGTGGGTGATACTGCCAACAGTTTTCAGACATGCGTTTGATTTCCATATCTACTATAAACTTGTACTCCTACACAATGTACATCTCCCAATATCTCATGTATCTCACGTACAATGCCGTGATGGTCTAGTGGTTAGGACATTGCGTCGTTGTCGCAATAACCCAGGTTCGAATCCTGGTCACGGCAGATTTTATTTGTCACAGGAGGTGATACTGCCAACAGTTTTCAGACATGCGTTTGATTTCCATATGTACTATAAACTTGGAGTCCTAGAGAATGTACAGCTCCCAATATCTCATGTGAGATATCTCACATTGATTTTTTTAATATTCATGAGCTCGGTGCATTAATATATATCGCTTTTTGCTTCCTACATGATTGGATAGGTCATCTCAACACACCGTATCTGCGCACAGTAACTCCAACGCTGCTTTAGATTGCAAACATTTTCATTTCTATTTAAACGTGAGCTCTCATACCTCTCGAGCCACTCAGTTGTGTGATATGGCATGCCATGATCGTCTAGTGGTTATTTCGAATGCTGGTCACGGCACACTTTTTTTGCCACAGGGGGTGATACTGCCAACAGTTTTGAGACATGCGTTTGATTTCCATATCTACTATAAACTTGGACTCCTACACAATGTACATCTCCCAACATCTCAGATATCTGACGTACAGTGCCGTGATCGTCTAGTGGTTAGGACATTGCGTTGTGGTCGCAATAACCCAGGTTCGAATCCTGGTCACGGCAGACTTTATTTGCCACAGTGGGTGATACTGCCAACAGTTTTCAGACATGCGTTTGATTTACATATCTACTATAAACTTGGACTCCTACACAATGTACATCTCACAATATCTCAGATATCTGACGTACAGTGCCGTGATCGTCTAGTGGTTAGGACATTGCGTTGTGGTCGCAATAACCCAGGTTCGAATCCTGGTCACGGCAGAATTTATTTGCCACAGGGGGTGATACTGCCAACAGTTTTCAGACATTCGTTTGATTTCCATATGTACTATAAACTTGTACTCCTACACAATGTACATCTCCCAATATCTCATGTATCTGACGTACAGTGCCGTGATGGTCTAGTGGTTAGGACATTGCGTTGTGGTCGCAATAACCCAGGTTCGAATCCTGGTCACGGCAGATTTTATTTGTCACAGGGGGTGATACTGCCAACAGTTTTCAGACATGCGTTTGATTTCCATATGTACTATAAACTTGGAGTCCTAGAGAATGTACAGCTCCCAATATCTCATGTGAGATATCTCAGATTGATTATTTTAATATTCATGAGCTCGGTGCATTAATATATACGCTTTTTGCTTCCTACATGATTGGATAGGTCATCTCAACACACCGTATCTGCGCACAGTAACTCCAACGCTGCTTTAGATTTCAAACATTTTCATTTCTATTTAAACGTGAGCTCTCATACCTCTCGAGCCACTCAGTTGTGTGATATGGCATGCCATGATCGTCTAGTGGTTATTTCGAATCCTGGTCACGGCACACTTTTTTTGCCACAGGGGGTGATACTGCAATCAGTTTTGAGACATGCGTTTGATTTCCATATCTACTATAAACTTGGACTCCTACACAATGTACATCTCCCAACATCTCAGATATCTGACGTACAGTGCCGTGATCGGCTAGTGGTTAGGACATTGCGTTGTGGTCGCAATAACCCAGGTTCGAATCCTGGTCACGGCAGATTTTATTTGTCACAGGGGGTGATACTGCCAACAGTTTTCAGACATGCGTTTGATTTCCATATGTACTATAAACTTGGAGTCCTAGAGAATGTACAGCTCCCAATATCTCATGTGAGATATCTCACATTGATTATTTTAATATTCATGAGCTCGGTGCATTAATATATATCGCTTTTTGCTTCCTACATGATTGGATAGGTCATCTCAACACACCGTATCTGCGCACAGTAACTCCAACGCTGCTTTAGATTGCAAACATTTTCATTTCTATTTAAACGTGAGCTCTCATACCTCTCGAGCCACTCAGTTGTGTGATATGGCATGCCATGATCGTCTAGTGGTTATTTCGAATCCTGGTCACGGCACACTTTTTTTGCCACAGGGGGTGATACTGCCAACAGTTCTGAGACATGCGTTTGATTTCCATATCTACTATAAACTTGTACTCCTACACAATGTACATCTCCCAACATCTCAGATATCTGACGTACAGTGCCGTGATCGTCTAGTGGTTAGGACATTGCGTTGTGGTCGCAATAACCCAGGTTCGAATCCTGGTCACGGCAGACTTTATTTGCCACAGTGGGTGATACTGCCAACAGTTTTTAAACATGCGTTTGATTTCCATATGTACTATAAACTTGGACTCCTAGAGAATGTACAGCTCCCAATATCTCATGTGAGATATCTCACATTGATTATTTTAATATTCATGAGCTCGGTGCATTAATATATATCGCTTTTTGCTTCCTACATGATTGGATAGGTCATCTCAACACACCGTATCTGCGCACAGTAACTCCAACGCTGCTTTAGATTGCAAACATTTTCATTTCTATTTAAACGTGAGCTCTCATACCTCTCGAGCCACTCAGTTGTGTGATATGGCATGCCATGATCGTCTGTGGTTATTTCGAATCCTGGTCACGGCACACTTTTTTTGCCACAGGGGGTGATACTGCCAATAGTTTTGAGACATGCGTTTGATTTCAATATCTACTATAAACTTGGACTCCTACACAATGTACATCTCCCAACATCTCAGATATCTGACGTACAGTGCCGTGATCGTCTAGTGGTTAGGACATTGCGTTGTGGTCGCAATAACCCAGGTTCGAATCCTGGTCACGGCAGATTTTCTTTGTCACAGGGGGTGATACTGCCAACAGTTTTCAGACATGCGTTTGATTTCCATATGTACTATAAACTTGGACTCCTAGAGAATGTACAGCTCCCAATATCTCATGTGAGATATCTCACATTGATTATTTTAATATTCATGAGCTCGGTGCATTAATATATATCGCTTTTTGCTTCCTATATGATTGGATAGGTCATCTCAACACACCGTATCTGCGCACAGTAACTCCAACGCTGCTTTAGATTGCAAACATTTTCATTTCTATTTAAACGTGAGCTCTCATACCTCTCGAGCCACTCAGTTGTGTGATATGGCATGCCATGATCGTCTAGTGGTTATTTCGAATCCTGGTCACGGCACACTTTTTTTGCCACAGGGGGTGATACTGTCAACAGTTTTGAGACATGCGTTTGATTTCCATATGTACTATAAACTTGGACTCCTAGAGAATGTACAGCTCCCAATATCTCATGTGAGATATCTCACATTGATTATTTTAATATTCATTAATATATATCGCTTTTTGCTTCCTACATGATTGGATAGGTCATCTCAACACACCGTATCTGCGCACAGTAACTCCAACGCTGCTTTAGATTGCAAACATTTTCATTTCTATTTAAACGTGAGCTCTCATACCTCTCGAGCCACTCAGTTGTGTGATATGGCATGCCATGATCGTCTAGTGGTTATTTCGAATCCTGGTCACGGCACACTTTTTTGGCACAGGGGGTGATACTGCCAACAGTTTTCAAACATGCGTTTGATTTCCATATGTACTATAAACTTGTACTCCTACACAATGTACATCTCCCAATATCTCATGTATCTGACGTACAGTGCCCTGATCGTCTAGTGGTTAGGACATTGCGTTGTGGTCGCAATAACCCAGGTTCGAATCCTGGTCACGGCAGACTTTATTTGCCACAGTGGGTGATACTGCCAACAGTTTTCAGACATGCGTTTGATTTCCATATCTACTATAAACTTGTACTCCTACACAATGTACATCTCCCAATATCTCATGTATCTGACGTACAGTGCCCTGATCGTCTAGTGGTTAGGACATTGCGTTGTGGTCGCAATAACCCAGGTTCGAATCCTGGTCACGGCAGATTTTCTTTGTCACAGGGGGTGATACTGCCAACAGTTTTCAGACATGCGTTTGATTTCCATATGTACTATAAACTTGGACTCGTAGAGAATGTACAGCTCCCAATATCTCATGTGAGATATCTCACATTGATTATTTTAATATTCATGAGCTCGGTGCATTAATATATATCGCTTTTTGCTTCCTACATGATTGGATAGGTCATCTCAACACACCGTATCTGCGCACAGTAACTCCAACGCTGCTTTAGATTGCAAACATTTTCATTTCTATTTAAACGTGAGCTCTCATACCTCTCGAGCCACTCAGTTGTGTGATATGGCATGCCATGATCGTCTGTGGTTATTTCGAATCCTGGTCACGGCACACTTTTTTTGCCACAGGGGGTGATACTGCCATTAGTTTTGAGACATGCGTTTGATTTCAATATCTACTATAAACTTGGACTCCTACACAATGTACATCTCCCAACATCTCAGATATCTGACGTACAGTGCCGTGATCGTCTAGTGGTTAGGACATTGCGTTGTGGTCGCAATAACCCAGGTTCGAATCCTGGTCACGGCAGACTTTATTTGCCAACCGTTTTCAGACATGCGTTTGATTTCCATATCTACTACAAACTTGGACTCCTACACAATGTACATCTCCCAATATCTCAGATATCTGACGTACAGTGCCGTGATCGTCTAGTGGTTAGGACATTGCGTTGTGGTCGCAATAACCCAGGTTTGAATCCTGGTCACGGCAGATTTTCTTTGTCACAGGGGGTGATACTGCCAACAGTTTTCAGACATGCGTTTGATTTCCATATGTACTATAAACTTGGACTCCTAGAGAATGTACAGCTCCCAATATCTCATGTGAGATATCTCACATTGATTATTTTAATATTCATGAGCTCGGTGCATTAATATATATCGCTTTTTGCTTCCTACATGATTGGATAGGTCATCTCAACACACCGTATCTGCGCACAGTAACTCCAACGCTGCTTTAGATTGCAAACATTTTCATTTCTATTTAAACGTGAGCTCTCATACCTCTCGAGCCACTCAGTTGTGTGATATGGCATGCCATGATCGTCTAGTGGTTATTTCGAATCCTGGTCACGGCACACTTTTTTGCCACAGGGGGTGATACTGCCAACAGTTTTGAGACATGCGTTTGATTTCCATATGTACTATAAACTTGGACTCCTAGAGAATGTACAGCTCCCAATATCTCATGTGAGATATCTCACATTGATTATTTTAATATTCATTAATATATATCGCTTTTTGCTTCCTACATGATTGGATAGGTCATCTCAACACACCGTATCTGCGCACAGTAACTCCAACGCTGCTTTAGATTGCAAACATTTTCATTTCTATTTAAACGTGAGCTCTCATACCTCTCGAGCCACTCAGTTGTGTGATATGGCATGCCATGATCGTCTAGTGGTTATTTCGAATCCTGGTCACGGCACACTTTTTTGGCACAGGGGGTGATACTGCCAACAGTTTTGAGACATGCGTTTGATTTCCATATCTACTACAAACTTGGACTCCTACACAATGTACATCTCCCAACATCTCAGATATCTGACGTACAGTGCCGTGATGGTCTAGTGGTTAGGACATTGCGTTGTGGTCGCAATAACCCAGGTTCGAATCCTGGTCACGGCAGATTTTATTTGCCACAGGGGGTGATACTGCCAACAGTTTTCAAACATGCGTTTGATTTCCATATGTACTATAAACTTGTACTCCTACACAATGTACATCTCCCAATATCTCATGTATCTGACGTACAGTGCCCTGATCGTCTAGTGGTTAGGACATTGCGTTGTGGTCGCAATAACCCAGGTTCGAATCCTGGTCACGGCAGACTTTATTTGCCACAGTGGGTGATACTGCCAACAGTTTTGAGACATGCGTTTGATTTCCATATCTACTATAAACTTGTACTCCTACACAATGTACATCTCCCAATATCTCATGTATCTGACGTACAGTGCCCTGATCGTCTAGTGGTTAGGACATTGCGTTGTGGTCGCAATAACCCAGGTTCGAATCCTGGTCACGGCAGATTTTCTTTGTCACAGGGGGTGATACTGCCAACAGTTTTCAGACATGCGTTTGATTTCCATATGTACTATAAACTTGGACTCCTAGAGAATGTACAGCTCCCAATATCTCATGTGAGATATCTCACATTGATTATTTTAATATTCATGAGCTCGGTGCATTAATATATATCGCTTTTTGCTTCCTACATGATTGGATAGGTCATCTCAACACACCGTATCTGCGCACAGTAACTCCAACGCTGCTTTAGATTGCAAACATTTTCATTTCTATTTAAACGTGAGCTCTCATACCTCTCGAGCCACTCAGTTGTGTGATATGGCATGCCATGATCGTCTGTGGTTATTTCGAATCCTGGTCACGGCACACTTTTTTTGCCACAGGGGGTGATACTGCCATTAGTTTTGAGACATGCGTTTGATTTCAATATCTACTATAAACTTGGACTCCTACACAATGTACATCTCCCAACATCTCAGATATCTGACGTACAGTGCCGTGATCGTCTAGTGGTTAGGACATTGCGTTGTGGTCGCAATAACCCAGGTTCGAATCCTGGTCACGGCAGACTTTATTTGCCAACCGTTTTCAGACATGCGTTTGATTTCCATATCTACTACAAACTTGGACTCCTACACAATGTACATCTCCCAATATCTCAGATATCTGACGTACAGTGCCGTGATCGTCTAGTGGTTAGGACATTGCGTTGTGGTCGCAATAACCCAGGTTCGAATCCTGGTCACGGCAGATTTTCTTTGTCACAGGGGGTGATACTGCCAACAGTTTTCAGACATGCGTTTGATTTCCATATGTACTATAAACTTGGACTCCTAGAGAATGTACAGCTCCCAATATCTCATGTGAGATATCTCACATTGATTATTTTAATATTCATGAGCTCGGTGCATTAATATATATCGCTTTTTGCTTCCTACATGATTGGATAGGTCATCTCAACACACCGTATCTGCGCACAGTAACTCCAACGCTGCTTTAGATTGCAAACATTTTCATTTCTATTTAAACGTGAGCTCTCATACCTCTCGAGCCACTCAGTTGTGTGATATGGCATGCCATGATCGTCTAGTGGTTATTTCGAATCCTGGTCACGGCACACTTTTTTGCCACAGGGGGTGATACTGCCAACAGTTTTGAGACATGCGTTTGATTTCCATATGTACTATAAACTTGGACTCCTAGAGAATGTACAGCTCCCAATATCTCATGTGAGATATCTCACATTGATTATTTTAATATTCATTAATATATATCGCTTTTTGCTTCCTACATGATTGGATAGGTCATCTCAACACACCGTATCTGCGCACAGTAACTCCAACGCTGCTTTAGATTGCAAACATTTTCATTTCTATTTAAACGTGAGCTCTCATACCTCTCGAGCCACTCAGTTGTGTGATATGGCATGCCATGATCGTCTAGTGGTTATTTCGAATCCTGGTCACGGCACACCTTTTTGGCACAGGGGGTGATACTGCCAACAGTTTTGAGACATGCGTTTGATTTCCATATCTACTACAAACTTGGACTCCTACACAATGTACATCTCCCAACATCTCAGATATCTGACGTACAGTGCCGTGATGGTCTAGTGGTTAGGACATTGCGTTGTGGTCGCAATAACCCAGGTTCGAATCCTGGTCACGGCAGATTTTATTTGCCACAGGGGGTGATACTGCCAACAGTTTTCAAACATGCGTTTGATTTCCATATGTACTATAAACTTGTACTCCTACACAATGTACATCTCCCAATATCTCATGTATCTGACGTACAGTGCCCTGATCGTCTAGTGGTTAGGACATTGCGTTGTGGTCGCAATAACCCAGGTTCGAATCCTGGTCACGGCAGACTTTATTTGCCACAGTGGGTGATACTGCCAACAGTTTTGAGACATGCGTTTGATTTCCATATCTACTATAAACTTGTACTCCTACACAATGTACATCTCCCAATATCTCATGTATCTGACGTACAGTGCCCTGATCGTCTAGTGGTTAGGACATTGCGTTGTGGTCGCAATAACCCAGGTTCGAATCCTGGTCACGGCAGATTTTCTTTGTCACAGGGGGTGATACTGCCAACAGTTTTCAGACATGCGTTTGATTTCCATATGTACTATAAACTTGGACTCCTACACAATGTACATCTCCCAACATCTCAGATATCTGACGTACAGTGCCGTGATGGTCTAGTGGTTAGGACATTGCGTTGTGGTCGCAATAACCCAGGTTCGAATCCTGGTCACGGCAGATTTTATTTGCCACAGGGGGTGATACTGCCAACAGTTTTCAAACATGCGTTTGATTTCCATATGTACTATAAACTTGTACTCCTACACAATGTACATCTCCCAATATCTCATGTATCTGACGTACAGTGCCCTGATCGTCTAGTGGTTAGGACATTGCGTTGTGGTCGCAATAACCCAGGTTCGAATCCTGGTCACGGCAGACTTTATTTGCCACAGTGGGTGATACTGCCAACAGTTTTGAGACATGCGTTTGATTTCCATATCTACTATAAACTTGTACTCCTACACAATGTACATCTCCCAATATCTCATGTATCTGACGTACAGTGCCCTGATCGTCTAGTGGTTAGGACATT
Organism: Henricia sp. BOLD:AAB3569; assembly: GCA_037783545.1. Lineage (NCBI taxonomy): Eukaryota > Metazoa > Echinodermata > Asteroidea > Spinulosida > Echinasteridae > Henricia > Henricia sp. BOLD:AAB3569. Next base: position 1,375,684 of record JBBELK010000284.1, read on the forward strand.
GCGTTGTGGTCGCAATAACCCAGGTTCGAATCCTGGTCACGGCAGATTTTCTTTGTCACAGGGGGTGATACTGCCAACAGTTTTCAGACATGCGTTTGATTTCCATATGTACTATAAACTTGGACTCCTACACAATGTACATCTCCCAACATCTCATGTGAGATATCTCACATTGATTATTTTAATATTGATGAGCTCGGTGCATTAATATATATCGCTTTTTGCTTCCTACATGATTGGATAGGTCATCTCAACACACCGTATCTGCGCACAGTAACTCCAACGCTGCTTTAGATTGCAAACATTTTCATTTCTATTTAAACGTGAGCTCTCATACCTCTCGAGCCACTCAGTTGTGTGATATGGCATGCCATGATCGTCTAGTGGTTATTTCGAACCCTGGTCACGGCACACTTTTTTTGCCACAGGGGGTGATACTGCCAACAGTTTTGAGACATGCGTTTGATTTCCATATGTACTATAAACTTGGACTCCTAGAGAATGTACAGCTCCCAATATCTCATGTGAGATATCTCACATTGATTATTTTAATATTCATTAATATATATCGCTTTTTGCTTCCTACATGATTGGATAGGTCATCTCAACACACCGTATCTGCGCACAGTAACTCCAACGCTGCTTTAGATTGCAAACATTTTCATTTCTATTTAAACGTGAGCTCTCATACCTCTCGAGCCACTCAGTTGTGTGATATGGCATGCCATGATCGTCTAGTGGTTATTTCGAATCCTGGTCACGGCACACTTTTTTGGCACAGGGGGTGATACTGCCAACAGTTTTCAGACATGCGTTTGATTTCCATATCTACTATAAACTTGTACTCCTACACAATGTACATCTCCCAATATCTCATGTATCTGACGTACAGTGCCCTGATCGTCTAGTGGTTAGGACATTGCGTTGTGGTCGCAATAACCCAGGTTCGAATCCTGGTCACGGCAGACTTTATTTGCCACAGTGGGTGATACTGCCAACAGTTTTCAGACATGCGTTTGATTTCCATATCTACTATAAACTTGTACTCCTACACAATGTACATCTCCCAATATCTCATGTATCTGACGTACAGTGCCGTGATGGTCTAGTGGTTAGGACATTGCGTTGTGGTCGCAATAACCCAGGTTCGAATCCTGGTCACGGCAGATTTTATTTGCCACAGGGGGTGATACTGCCAACAGTTTTCAAACATGCGTTTGATTTCCATATGTACTATAAACTTGTACTCCTACACAATGTACATCTCCCAATATCTCATGTATCTGAAGTACAGTGCCGTGATCGTCTAGTGGTTAGGACATTGCGTTGTGGTCGCAATAACCCAGGTTCGAATCCTGGTCACGGCAGATTTTATTTGCCACAGGGGGTGATACTGCCAACAGTTTTCAGACATGCGTTTGATTTCCATATGTACTATAAACTTGTACTCCTACACAATGTACATCTCCCAATATCTCATGTATCTGACGTACAGTGCCGTGATGGTCTAGTGGTTAGGACATTGCGTTGTGGTCGCAATAACCCAGGTGCGAATCCTGGTCACGGCAGATTTTATTTGCCACAGGGGTGATACTGCCAACAGTTTTCAGACATGCGTTTGATTTCCATATCTACTACAAACTTGGACTCCTACCCAATGTACATCTCCCAATATCTCATATATCTGCCGTGATCGTCTAGTGGTTAGGACATTGCGTTGTGGTCGCAATAACCCAGGTTCGAATCCTGGTCACGGCAGACTTTAATTGCCACAGTGGGTGATACTGCCAACAGTTTTCAGACATGCGTTTGATTTCCATATCTACTATAAACTTGTACTCCTACACAATGTACATCTCCCAATATCTCATGTATCTGACGTACAGTGCCGTGATGGTCTAGTGGTTAGGACATTGCGTTGTGGTCGCAATAACCCAGGTTCGAATCCTGGTCACGGCAGATTTTATTTGTCACAGGGGGTGATACTGCCAACAGTTTTCAGACATGCGTTTGATTTCCATATGTACTATAAACTTGGACTCCTAGAGAATGTACAGCTCCCAATAGCTCATGTGAGATATCTCACATTGATTATTTTAATATCCATGAGCTCGGTGCATTAATATATATCGCTTTTTGCTTCCTACATGATTGGATAGGTCATCTCAACACACCGTATCTGCGCACAGTAACTCCAACGCTGCTTTAGATTGCAAACATTTTCATTTCTATTTAAACGTGAGCTCTCATACCTCTCGAGCCACTCAGTTGTGTGATATGGCATGCCATGATCGTTTAGTGGTTACTTCGAATCCTGGTCACGGCACACTTTTTTGCCACAGGGGGTGATACTGCCAACAGTTTTGAGACATGCGTTTGATTTCCATATCTACTATAAACTTGGACTCCTACACAATATACATCTCCCAATATCTCAGATATCTGACGTACAGTGCCGTGATCGTCTAGTGGTTAGGACATTGCGTTGTGGTCGCAATAACCCAGGTTCGAATCCTGGTCACGGCAGACTTTATTTGCCAACTGTTTTCAGACATGCGTTTGATTTCCATATCTACTATAAAATTTGACTCCTACACAATGTACATCTCCCAATATCTCAGATATTGACGTACAGTGCCGTGATCGTCTAGTGGTTAGGACATTGCGTTGTGGTCGCAATAACCCAGGTTCGAATCCTGGTCACGGCAGACTTTATTTGCCACAGTGGGTGATACTGCCAACAGTTTTGAGACATGCGTTTGATTTCCATATCTACTATAAACTTGGACTCCTACACAATGTACATCTCCCAATATCTCAGATATCTGACGTACAGTGCCGTGATCGTCTAGTGGTTAGGACATTGCGTTGTGGTCGCAATAACCCAGGTTCGAATCCTGGTCACGGCAGACTTTATTTACCAACTGTTTTCAGACATCCGTTGATTTCCATATCTGCTATAAACTTGGACTCCTACACAATGTACATCTCCCAATATCTCAGATATCTGACGTACAGTGCCGTGATCGTCTAGTGGTTAGGACATTGCGTTGTGGTCGCAATAACCCAGGTTCGAATCCTGGTCACGGCAGACTTTATTTGCCACAGTGGGTGATACTGCCAACAGTTTTTAGACATGCGTTTGATTTCCATATCTACTATAAACTTGTACTCCTACACAATGTACATCTCCCAATATCTCATGTATCTGACGTACAGTGCCGTGATGGTCTAGTGGTTAGGACATTGCGTTGTGGTCGCAATAACCCAGGTTCGAATCCTGGTCACGGCAGACTTTATTTGCCACAGTGGGTGATACTGCCAACAGTTTTGAGACATGCATTTGATTTCCATATCTACTATAAACTTGGACTCCTATACAATGTACATCTCCCAATATCTCAGATATCTGACGTACAGTGCCGTGATCGTCTAGTGGTTAGGACATTGCGTTGTGGTCGCAATAACCCAGGTTCGAATCCTGGTCACGGCAGACTTTATTTGCCAACTGTTTTCAGACATGCGTTTGATTTCCATATCTACTATAAACTTGGACTCCTACACAATGTACATCTCCCAATATCTCAGATATCTGACGTACAGTGCCGTGATCGTCTAGTGGTTAGGACATTGCGTTGTGGTCGCAATAACCCAGGTTCGAATCCTGGTCACGGCAGACTTTATTTGCCAACTGTTTTCAGACATGCGTTTGATTTCCATATCTACTATAAAATTTGACTCCTACACAATGTACATCTCCCAATATCTCAGATATTGACGTACAGTGCCGTGATCGTCTAGTGGTTAGGACATTGCGTTGTGGTCGCAATAACCCAGGTTCGAATCCTGGTCACGGCAGATTTTATTTGTCACAGGGGGTGATACTGCCAACAGTTTTCAGACATGCGTTTGATTTCCATATGTACTATAAACTTGGACTCCTAGAGAATGTACAGCTCCCAATATCTCATGTGAGATATCTCACATTGATTATTTTAATATCCATGAGCTCGGTGCATTAATATATACCGCTTTTTGCTTCCTACATGATTGGATAGGTCATCTCAACACACCGTATCTGCGCACAGTAACTCCAACGCTGCTTTAGATTGCAAACATTTTCATTTCTATTTAAACGTGAGCTCTCATACCTCTCGAGCCACTCAGTTGTGTGATATGGCATGCCATGATCGTTTAGTGGTTACTTCGAATCCTGGTCACGGCACACTTTTTTGCCACAGGGGGTGATACTGCCAACAGTTTTGAGACATGCGTTTGATTTCCATATCTACTATAAACTTGGACTCCTACACAATGTACATCTCCCAATATCTCAGATATCTGACGTACAGTGCCGTGATCGTCTAGTGGTTAGGACATTGCGTTGTGGTCGCAATAACCCAGGTTCGAATCCTGGTCACGGCAGACTTTATTTGCCAACTGTTTTCAGACATGCGTTTGATTTCCATATCTACTATAAAATTTGACTCCTACACAATGTACATCTCCCAATATCTCAGATATTGACGTACAGTGCCGTGATCGTCTAGTGGTTAGGACATTGCGTTGTGGTCGCAATAACCCAGATTCGAATCCTGGTCACGGCAGACTTTATTTGCCACAGTGGGTGATACTGCCAACAGTTTTGAGACATGCGTTTGATTTCCATATCTACTATAAACTTGGACTCCTACACAATGTACATCTCCCAATATCTCAGATATCTGACGTACAGTGCCGTGATCGTCTAGTGGTTAGGACATTGCGTTGTGGTCGCAATAACCCAGGTTCGAATCCTGGTCACGGCAGACTTTATTTACCAACTGTTTTCAGACATGCGTTTGATTTCCATATCTGCTACAAACTTGGACTCCTACACAATGTACATCTCCCAATATCTCAGATATCTGACGTACAGTGCCGTGATCGTCTAGTGGTTAGGACATTGCGTTGTGGTCGCAATAACCCAGGTTCGAATCCTGGTCACGGCAAACTTTATTTGCCACAGTGGGTGATACTGCCAACAGTTTTTAGACATGCGTTTGATTTCTATATCTACTATAAACTTGTACTCCTACACAATGTACATCTCCCAATATCTCTTGTATCTGACGTACAGTGCCGTGATGGTCTAGTGGTTAGGAAATTGCGTTGTGGTCGCAATAACCCAGGTTCGAATCCTGGTCACGGCAGACTTTATTTGCCACAGTGGGTGATACTGCCAACAGTTTTGAGACATGCATTTGATTTCCATATCTACTATAAACTTGGACTCCTATACAATGTACATCTCCCAATATCTCATGTGAGATATCTCACATTGATTATTTTAATATCCATGAGCTCGGTGCATTAATATATACCGCTTTTTGCTTCCTACATGATTGGATAGGTCATCTCAACACACCGTATCTGCGCACAGTAACTCCAACGCTGCTTTAGATTGCAAACATTTTCATTTCTATTTAAACGTGAGCTCTCATACCTCTCGAGCCACTCAGTTGTGTGATATGGCATGCCATGATCGTTTAGTGGTTACTTCGAATCCTGGTCACGGCACACTTTTTTTGCCACAGGTGGTGATACTGCCAACAGTTTTGAGACATGCGTTTGATTTCCATATCTACTATAAACTTGGACTCCTACACAATGTACATCTCCCAATATCTCAGATATCTGACGTACAGTGCCGTGATCGTCTAGTGGTTAGGACATTGCGTTGTGGTCGCAATAACCCAGGTTCGAATCCTGGTCACGGCAGACTTTATTTGCCAACTGTTTTCAGACATGCGTTTGATTTCCATATCTACTATAAAATTTGACTCCTACACAATGTACATCTCCCAATATCTCAGATATTGACGTACAGTGCCGTGATCGTCTAGTGGTTAGGACATTGCGTTGTGGTCGCAATAACCCAGGTTCGAATCCTGGTCACGGCAGACTTTATTTGCCACAGTGGGTGATACTGCCAACAGTTTTGAGACATGCGTTTGATTTCCATATCTACTATAAACTTGGACTCCTACACAATGTAAATCTCCCAATATCTCAGATATCTGACGTACAGTGCCGTGATGGTCTAGTGGTTAGGACATTGCGTTGTGGTCGCAATAACCCAGGTTCGAATCCTGGTCACGGCAGACTTTATTTGCCACAGTGGGTGATACTGCCAACAGTCTTGAGACATGCGTTTGATTTCCATATCTACTATAAACTTGGACTCCTATACAATGTACATCTCCCAATATCTCAGATATCTGACGTACAGTGCCGTGATCGTCTAGTGGTTAGGACATTGCGTTGTGGTCGCAATAACCCAGGTTCGAATCCTGGTCACGGCAGACTTTATTTACCAACTGTTTTCAGACATGCTTTTGATTTCCATATCTACTACAAACTTGGACTCCTACACAATGTACATCTCCCAATATCTCAGATATCTGACGTACAGTGCCGTGATCGTCTAGTGGTTAGGACATTGCGTTGTGGTCGCAATAACCCAGGTTCGAATCCTGGTCACGGCAGACTTTATTTGCCACAGTGAGTGATACTGCCAACAGTTTTTAGACATGCGTTTGATTTCCATATCTACTATAAACTTGTACTCCTACACAATGTACATCTCCCAATATCTCATGTATCTGACGTACAGTGCCGTGATGGTCTAGTGGTTAGGACATTGCGTTGTGGTCGCAATAACCCATGTTCGAATCCTGGTCACGGCAGACTTTATTTGCCAACTGTTTTCAGACATGCGTTTGATTTCCATATCTACTACAAACTTGGACTCCTACACAATGTACATCTCCCAATATCTCAGATATTGACGTACAGTGCCGTGATCGTCTAGTGGTTAGGACATTGCGTTGTGGTCGCAATAACCCAGGTTCGAATCCTGGTCACGGCAGACTTTATTTGCCACAGTGGGTGATACTGCCAACAGTTTTGAGACATGCGTTTGATTTCCATATCTACTATAAACTTGGACTCCTACACAATGTAAATCTCCCAATATCTCAGATATCTGACGTACAGTGCCGTGATCGTCTAGTGGTTAGGACATTGCGTTGTGGTCGCAATAACCCAGGTTCGAATCCTGGTCACGGCAGACTTTATTTACCAACTGTTTTCAGACATGCGTTTGATTTCCATATCTGCTACAAACTTGGACTCCTACACAATGTACATCTCCCAATATCTCAGATATCTGACGTACAGTGCCGTGATCGTCTAGTGGTTAGGACATTGCGTTGTGGTCGCAATAACCCAGGTTCGAATCCTGGTCACGACAGACTTTATTTTCCACAGTGGGTGATACTGCCAACAGTTTTGAGACATGCGTTTGATTTCCATATCTACTATAAACTTGGACTCCAATACAATGTACATCTCCCAATATCTCAGATATCTGACGTACAGTGCCGGGATCGTCTAGTGGTTAGGACATTGCGTTGTGGTCGCAATAATCTGGTTCGAATCCTGGTCACGGCAGACTTTATTTACCAACTGTTTTCAGACATGCGTTTGATTTCCATATCTACTACAAACTTGGACTCCTACACAATGTACATCTCCCAATATCTCATGTATCTGACGTACAGTGCCCTGATCGTCTAGTGGTTAGGACATTGCGTTGTGGTCGCAATAACCCAGGTTCGAATCCTGGTCACGGCATACTTTATTTGCCACAGTGGGTGATACTGCCAACAGTTTTCAGACATGCGTTTGATTTCCATATCTACTATAAACTTGTACTCCTACACAATGTACATCTCCCAATATCTCATGTATCTGACGTACAGTGCCCTGATCGTCTAGTGGTTAGGACATTGCGTTGTGGTCGCAATAACCCAGGTTCGAATCCTGGTCACGGCAGATTTTCTTTGTCACAGGGGGTGATACTGCCAACAGTTTTCAGACATGCGTTTGATTTCCATATGTACTATAAACTTGGACTCCTAGAGAATGTACAGCTCCCAATATCTCATGTGAGATATCTCACATTGATTATTTTAATATTCATGAGCTCGGTGCATTAATATATATCGCTTTTTGCTTCCTACATGATTGGATAGGTCATCTCAACACACCGTATCTGCGCACAGTAACTCCAACGCTGCTTTATATTGCAAACATTTTCATTTCTATTTAAACGTGAGCTCTCATACCTCTCGAGCCACTCAGTTGTGTGATATGGCATGCCATGATCGTCTAGTGGTTATTTCGAATCCTGGTCACGGCACACTTTTTTTGCCACAGGGGGTGATACTGCCAACAGTTTTGAGACATGCGTTTGATTTCCATATGTACTATAAACTTGGACTCCTAGAGAATGTACAGCTCCCAATATCTCATGTGAGATATCTCACATTGATTATTTTAATATTCATTAATATATATCGCTTTTTGCTTCCTACATGATTGGATAGGTCATCTCAACACACCGTATCTGCGCACAGTAACTCCAACGCTGCTTTAGATTGCAAACATTTTCATTTCTATTTAAACGTGAGCTCTCATACCTCTCGAGCCACTCAGTTGTGTGATATGGCATGCCATGATCGTCTAGTGGTTATTTCGAATCCTGGTCACGGCACACTTTTTTGGCACAGGGGGTGATACTGCCAACAGTTTTGAGACATGCGTTTGATTTCCATATCTACTACAAACTTGGACTCCTACACAATGTACATCTCCCAACATCTCAGATATCTGACGTACAGTGCCGTGATGTTCTAGTGGTTAGGACATTGCGTTGTGGTCGCAATAACCCAGGTTCGAATCCTGGTCACGGCAGACTTTATTTGCCACAGTGGGTGATACTGCCAACAGTTTTCAGACATGCGTTTGATTTCCATATCTACTATAAACTTGTACTCCTACACAATGTACATCTCCCAATATCTCATGTATCTGACGTACAGTGCCCTGATCGTCTAGTGGTTAGGACATTGCGTTGTGGTCGCAATAACCCAGGTTCGAATCCTGGTCACGGCAGACTTTATTTGCCACAGTGGGTGATACTGCCAACAGTTTTCAGACATGCGTTTGATTTCCATATCTACTATAAACTTGTACTCCTAGTGGTTAGGACATTGCGTTGTGGTCGCAATAACCCAGGTTCGAATCCTGGTCACGGCAGACTTTATTTGCCACAGTGGGTGATACTGCCAACAGTTTTCAGACATGCGTTTGATTTCCATATCTACTATAAACTTGTACTCCTACACAATGTACATCTCCCAATATCTCATGTATCTGACGTACAGTGCCCTGATCGTCTAGTGGTTAGGACATTGCGTTGTGGTCGCAATAACCCAGGTTCGAATCCTGGTCACGGCAGACTTTATTTGCCACAGTGGGTGATACTGCCAACAGTTTTCAGACATGCGTTTGATTTCCATATCTACTATAAACTTGTACTCCTAGTGGTTAGGACATTGCGTTGTGGTCGCAATAACCCAGGTGCGAATCCTGGTCACGGCAGATTTTATTTGCCACAGGGGTGATACTGCCAACAGTTTTCAGTCATGCGTTTGATTTCCATATCTACTACAAACTTGGACTCCTACCCAATGTACATCTCCCAATATCTCATATATCTGCCGTGATCGTCTAGTGGTTAGGACATTGCGTTGTGGTCGCAATAACCCAGGTTCGAATCCTGGTCACGGCAGACTTTATTTGCCACAGTGGGTGATACTGCCAACAGTTTTCAGACATGCGTTTGATTTCCATATCTACTATAAACTTGTACTCCTACACAATGTACATCTCCCAATATCTCATGTATCTGACGTACAGTGCCGTGATGGTCTAGTGGTTAGGACATTGCGTTGTGGTCGCAATAACCCAGGTTCGAATCCTGGTCACGGCAGATTTTATTTGTCACAGGGGGTGATACTGCCAACAGTTTTCAGACATGCGTTTGATTTCCATATGTACTATAAACTTGGACTCCTAGAGAATGTACAGCTCCCAATATCTCATGTGAGATATCTCACATTGATTATTTTAATATCCATGAGCTCGGTGCATTAATATATACCGCTTTTTGCTTCCTACATGATTGGATAGGTCATCTCAACACACCGTATCTGCGCACAGTAACTCCAACGCTGCTTTAGATTGCAAACATTTTCATTTCTATTTAAACGTGAGCTCTCATACCTCTCGAGCCACTCAGTTGTGTGATATGGCATGCCATGATCGTCTAGTGGTTATTTCGAATCCTGGTCACGGCACACTTTTTTTGCCACAGGGGGTGATACTGCCAACAGTTTTGAGACATGCGTTTGATTTCCATATGTACTATAAACTTGGACTCCTAGAGAATGTACAGCTCCCAATATCTCATGTGAGATATCTCACATTGATTATTTTAATATTCATTAATATATATCGCTTTTTGCTTCCTACATGATTGGATAGGTCATCTCAACACACCGTATCTGCGCACAGTAACTCCAACGCTGCTTTAGATTGCAAACATTTTCATTTCTATTTAAACGTGAGCTCTCATACCTCTCGAGCCACTCAGTTGTGTGATATGGCATGCCATGATCGTCTAGTGGTTATTTCGAATCCTGGTCACGGCACACTTTTTTGGCACAGGGGGTGATACTGCCAACAGTTTTGAGACATGCGTTTGATTTCCATATCTACTACAAACTTGGACTCCTACACAATGTACATCTCCCAACATCTCAGATATCTGACGTACAGTGCCGTGATGGTCTAGTGGTTAGGACATTGCGTTGTGGTCGCAATAACCCAGGTTCGAATCCTGGTCACGGCAGACTTTATTTGCCACAGTGGGTGATACTGCCAACAGTTTTCAGACATGCGTTTGATTTCCATATCTACTATAAACTTGTACTCCTACACAATGTACATCTCCCAATATCTCATGTATCTGACGTACAGTGCCCTGATCGTCTAGTGGTTAGGACATTGCGTTGTTTTCGCAATAACCCAGGTTCGAATCCTGGTCACGGCAGACTTTATTTGCCACAGTGGGTGATACTGCCAACAGTTTTCAGACATGCGTTTGATTTCCATATCTACTATAAACTTGTACTCCTACACAATGTACATCTCCCAATATCTCATGTATCTGACGTACAGTGCCGTGATGGTCTAGTGGTTAGGACATTGCGTTGTGGTCGCAATAACCCAGGTTCGAATCCTGGTCACGGCAGATTTTATTTGCCACAGGGGGTGATACTGCCAACAGTTTTAAAACATGCGTTTGATTTCCATATGTACTATAAACTTGTACTCCTACACAATGTACATCTCCCAATATCTCATGTATCTGAAGTACAGTGCCGTGATCGTCTAGTGGTTAGGACATTGCGTTGTGGTCGCAATAACCCAGGTTCGAATCCTGGTCACGGCAGATTTTATTTGCCACAGGGGGTGATACTGCCAACAGTTTTCAGACATGCGTTTGATTTCCATATGTACTATAAACTTGTACTCCTACACAATGTACATCTCCCAATATCTCATGTATCTGACGTACAGTGCCGTGATGGTCTAGTGGTTAGGACATTGCGTTGTGGTCGCAATAACCCAGGTTCGAATCCTGGTCACGGCAGACTTTATTTGCCACAGTGGGTGATACTGCCAACAGTTTTCAGACATGCGTTTGATTTCCATATCTACTATAAACTTGTACTCCTACACAATGTACATCTCCCAATATCTCATGTATCTGACGTACAGTGCCGTGATGGTCTAGTGGTTAGGACATTGCGTTGTGGTCGCAATAACCCAGGTTCGAATCCTGGTCACGGCAGATTTTATTTGTCACAGGGGGTGATACTGCCAACAGTTTTCAGACATGCGTTTGATTTCCATATGTACTATAAACTTGGACTCCTAGAGAATGTACAGCTCCCAATATCTCATGTGAGATATCTCACATTGATTATTTTAATATCCATGAGCTCGGTGCATTAATATATACCGCTTTTTGCTTCCTACATGATTGGATAGGTCATCTCAACACACCGTATCTGCGCACAGTAACTCCAACGCTGCTTTAGATTGCAAACATTTTCATTTCTATTTAAACGTGAGCTCTCATACCTCTCGAGCCACTCAGTTGTGTGATATGGCATGCCATGATCGTTTAGTGGTTACTTCGAATCCTGGTCACGGCACACTTTTTTGCCACAGGCGGTGATACTGCCAACAGTTTTGAGACATGCGTTTGATTTCCATATCTACTATAAACTTGGACTCCTACACAATGTACATCTCCCAATATCTCAGATATCTGACGTACAGTGCCGTGATCGTCTAGTGGTTAGGACATTGCGTTGTGGTCGCAATAACCCAGGTTCGAATCCTGGTCACGGCAGACTTTATTTGCCACAGTGGGTGATACTGCCAACAGTTTTTAGACATGCGTTTGATTTCCATATCTACTATAAACTTGTACTCCTACACAATGTACATCTCCCAATATCTCATGTATCTGACGTACAGTGCCGTGATGGTCTAGTGGTTAGGACATTGCGTTGTGGTCGCAATAACCCAGGTTCGAATCCTGGTCACGGCAGACTTTATTTGCCACAGTGGGTGATACTGCCAACAGTTTTGAGACATGCATTTGATTTCCATATCTACTATAAACTTGGACTCCTATACAATGTACATCTCCCAATATCTCATGTGAGATATCTCACATTGATTATTTTAATATCCATGAGCTCGGTGCATTAATATATACCGCTTTTTGCTTCCTACATGATTGGATAGGTCATCTCAACACACCGTATCTGCGCACAGTAACTCCAACGCTGCTTTAGATTGCAAACATTTTCATTTCTATTTAAACGTGAGCTCTCATACCTCTCGAGCCACTCAGTTGTGTGATATGGCATGCCATGATCGTTTAGTGGTTACTTCGAATCCTGGTCACGGCACACTTTTTTTGCCACAGGGGGTGATACTGCCAACAGTTTTGAGACATGCGTTTGATTTCCATATCTACTATAAACTTGGACTCCTACACAATGTACATCTCCCAATATCTCAGATATCTGACGTACAGTGCCGTGATCGTCTAGTGGTTAGGACATTGCGTTGTGGTCGCAATAACCCAGGTTCGAATCCTGGTCACGGCAGACTTTATTTGCCAACTGTTTTCAGACATGCGTTTGATTTCCATATCTACTATAAAATTTGACTCCTACACAATGTACATCTCCCAATATCTCAGATATTGACGTACAGTGCCGTGATCGTCTAGTGGTTAGGACATTGCGTTGTGGTCGCAATAACCCAGGTTCGAATCCTGGTCACGGCATACTTTATTTGCCACAGTGGGTGATACTGCCAACAGTTTTCAGACATGCGTTTGATTTCCATATCTACTATAAACTTGTACTCCTACACAATGTACATCTCCCAATATCTCATGTATCTGACGTACAGTGCCGTGATGGTCTAGTGGTTAGGACATTGCGTTGTGGTCGCAATAACCAAGGTTCGAATCCTGGTCACGGCAGATTTTATTTGTCACAGGGGGTGATACTGCCAACAGTTTTCAGACATGCGTTTGATTTCCATATGTACTATAAACTTGGACTCCTAGAGAATGTACAGCTCCCAATATCTCATGTGAGATATCTCACATTGATTATTTTAATATCCATGAGCTCGGTGCATTATACAAATATTGACTGCTCATGAGGGTGATGGTGCAAACTATCGTCCCGAGGTTATTTTGAGACGGCAGGCCTGCTATTTTCCCGAGGCCGTAGGCCGAGGGAAAATAGCAGGCCTGCCGTCTCAAAATAACCGAGGGACGATAGTTTGCACCATCACCCGAATAAAGAGCAGTCAATATTTGTTTTATATACCTCATACATTGATTTTATGTGTCAAAATTATTGGTATTTTTGACCTATGACGCAGAGGTCAAACAATAGTACTTTTTCAGTTGCCCAAAATTGTACTATCCTTTGACCTATGACGCAAAGGTCAAACAATAGTACTTTTTTTAGTTGCCGTCGGAAATGGTTAAACTATTCCATGTCAGGTGATCTGCTTTTAACCAATCAGTTAACGAGACTCAATGTATGAGGTATATAATAATATATACCGCTTTTTGCTTCCTACATGATTGGATAGGTCATCTCAACACACCGTATCTGCGCACAGTAACTCCAACGCTGCTTTAGATTGCAAACATTTTCATTTCTATTTAAACGTGAGCTCTCATACCTCTCGAGCCACTCAGTTGTGTGATATGGCATGCCATGATCGTTTAGTGGTTACTTCGAATCCTGGTCACGGCACACTTTTTTGCCACAGGGGGTGATACTGCCAACAGTTTTGAGACATGCGTTTGATTTCCATATCTACTATAAACTTGGACTCCTACACAATGTACATCTCCCAATATCTCAGATATCTGACGTACAGTGCCGTGATCGTCTAGTGGTTAGGACATTGCGTTGTGGTCGCAATAACCCAGGTTCGAATCCTGGTCACGGCAGACTTTATTTGCCAACTGTTTTCAGACATGCGTTTGATTTCCATATCTACTATAAAATTTGACTCCTACACAATGTACATCTCCCAATATCTCAGATATTGACGTACAGTGCCGTGATCGTCTAGTGGTTAGGACATTGCGTTGTGGTCGCAATAACCCAGATTCGAATCCTGGTCACGGCAGACTTTATTTGCCACAGTGGGTGATACTGCCAACAGTTTTGAGACATGCGTTTGATTTCCATATCTACTATAAACTTGGACTCCTACACAATGTACATCTCCCAATATCTCAGATATCTGACGTACAGTGCCGTGATCGTCTAGTGGTTAGGACATTGCGTTGTGGTCGCAATAACCCAGGTTCGAATCCTGGTCACGGCAGACTTTATTTACCAACTGTTTTCAGACATGCGTTTGATTTCCATATCTGCTACAAACTTGGACTCCTACACAATGTACATCTCCCAATATCTCAGATATCTGACGTACAGTGCCGTGATCGTCTAGTGGTTAGGACATTGCGTTGTGGTCGCAATAACCCAGGTTCGAATCCTGGTCACGGCAGACTTTATTTGCCACAGTGGGTGATACTGCCAACAGTTTTTAGACATGCGTTTGATTTCCATATCTACTATAAACTTGTACTCCTACACAATGTACATCTCCCAATATCTCTTGTATCTGACGTACAGTGCCGTGATGGTCTAGTGGTTAGGACATTGCGTTGTGGTCGCAATAACCCAGGTTCGAATCCTGGTCACGGCAGACTTTATTTGCCACAGTGGGTGATACTGCCAACAGTTTTGAGACATGCATTTGATTTCCATATCTACTATAAACTTGGACTCCTATACAATGTACATCTCCCAATATCTCATGTGAGATATCTCACATTGATTATTTTAATATCCATGAGCTCGGTGCATTAATATATACCGCTTTTTGCTTCCTACATGATTGGATAGGTCATCTCAACACACCGTATCTGCGCACAGTAACTCCAACGCTGCTTTAGATTGCAAACATTTTCATTTCTATTTAAACGTGAGCTCTCATACCTCTCGAGCCACTCAGTTGTGTGATATGGCATGCCATGATCGTTTAGTGGTTACTTCGAATCCTGGTCACGGCACACTTTTTTTGCCACAGGGGGTGATACTGCCAACAGTTTTGAGACATGCGTTTGATTTCCATATCTACTATAAACTTGGACTCCTACACAATGTACATCTCCCAATATCTCAGATATCTGTTGTACAGTGCCGTGATCGTCTAGTGGTTAGGACATTGCGTTGTGGTCGCAATAACCCAGGTTCGAATCCTGGTCACGGCAGACTTTATTTGCCAACTGTTTTCAGACATGCGTTTGATTTCCATATCTACTATAAAATTTGACTCCTACACAATGTACATCTCCCAATATCTCAGATATTGACGTACAGTGCCGTGATCGTCTAGTGGTTAGGACATTGCGTTGTGGTCGCAATAACCCAGGTTCGAATCCTGGTCACGGCAGACTTTATTTGCCACAGTGGGTGATACTGCCAACAGTTTTGAGACATGCGTTTGATTTCCATATCTACTATAAACTTGGACTCCTACACAATGTACATCTCCCAATATCTCAGATATCTGACGTACAGTGCCGTGATCGTCTAGTGGTTAGGACATTGCGTTGTGGTCGCAATAACCCAGGTTCGAATCCTGGTCACGGCAGACTTTATTTACCAACTGTTTTCAGACATGCGTTTGATTTCCATATCTGCTACAAACTTGGACTCCTACACAATGTACATCTCCCAATATCTCAGATATCTGACGTACAGTGCCGTGATCGTCTAGTGGTTAGGACATTGCGTTGTGGTCGCAATAACCCAGGTTCGAATCCTGGTCACGGCAGACTTTATTTGCCACAGTGGGTGATACTGCCAACAGTTTTTAGACATGCGTTTGATTTCCATATCTACTATAAACTTGTACTCCTACACAATGTACATCTCCCAATATCTCTTGTATCTGACGTACAGTGCCGTGATGGTCTAGTGGTTAGGACATTGCGTTGTGGTCGCAATAACCCAGGTTCGAATCCTGGTCACGGCAGACTTTATTTGCCACAGTGGGTGATACTGCCAACAGTTTTGAGACATGCATTTGATTTCCATATCTACTATAAACTTGGACTCCTATACAATGTACATCTCCCAATATCTCATGTGAGATATCTCACATTGATTATTTTAATATCCATGAGCTCGGTGCATTAATATATACCGCTTTTTGCTTCCTACATGATTGGATAGGTCATCTCAACACACCGTATCTGCGCACAGTAACTCCAACGCTGCTTTAGATTGCAAACATTTTCATTTCTATTTAAACGTGAGCTCTCATACCTCTCGAGCCACTCAGTTGTGTGATATGGCATGCCATGATCGTTTAGTGGTTACTTCGAATCCTGGTCACGGCACACTTTTTTTGCCACAGGGGGTGATACTGCCAACAGTTTTGAGACATGCGTTTGATTTCCATATCTACTATAAACTTGGACTCCTACACAATGTACATCTCCCAATATCTCAGATATCTGTTGTACAGTGCCGTGATCGTCTAGTGGTTAGGACATTGCGTTGTGGTCGCAATAACCCAGGTTCGAATCCTGGTCACGGCAGACTTTATTTGCCAACTGTTTTCAGACATGCGTTTGATTTCCATATCTACTATAAAATTTGACTCCTACACAATGTACATCTCCCAATATCTCAGATATTGACGTACAGTGCCGTGATCGTCTAGTGGTTAGGACATTGCGTTGTGGTCGCAATAACCCAGGTTCGAATCCTGGTCACGGCAGACTTTATTTGCCACAGTGGGTGATACTGCCAACAGTTTTGAGACATGCGTTTGATTTCCATATCTACTATAAACTTGGACTCCTACACAATGTAAATCTCCCAATATCTCAGATATCTGACGTACAGTGCCGTGATGGTCTAGTGGTTAGGACATTGCGTTGTGGTCGCAATAACCCAGGTTCGAATCCTGGTCACGGCAGACTTTATTTGCCACAGTGGGTGATACTGCCAACAGTTTTGAGACATGCGTTTGATTTCCATATCTACTATAAACTTGGACTCCTATACAATGTACATCTCCCAATATCTCAGATATCTGACGTACAGTGCCGTGATCGTCTAGTGGTTAGGACATTGCGTTGTGGTCGCAATAACCCAGGTTCGAATCCTGGTCACGGCAGACTTTATTTGCCACAGTGAGTGATACTGCCAACAGTTTTTAGACATGCGTTTGATTTCCATATCTACTATAAACTTGTACTCCTACACAATGTACATCTCCCAATATCTCATGTATCTGACGTACAGTGCCGTGATGGTCTAGTGGTTAGGACATTGCGTTGTGGTCGCAATAACCCATGTTCGAATCCTGGTCACGGCAGACTTTATTTGCCAACTGTTTTCAGACATGCGTTTGATTTCCATATCTACTACAAACTTGGACTCCTACACAATGTACATCTCCCAATATCTCAGATATTGACGTACAGTGCCGTGATCGTCTAGTGGTTAGGACATTGCGTTGTGGTCGCAATAACCCAGGTTCGAATCCTGGTCACGGCAGACTTTATTTGCCACAGTGGGTGATACTGCCAACAGTTTTGAGACATGCGTTTGATTTCCATATCTACTATAAACTTGGACTCCTACACAATGTAAATCTCCCAATATCTCAGATATCTGACGTACAGTGCCGTGATCGTCTAGTGGTTAGGACATTGCGTTGTGGTCGCAATAACCCAGGTTCGAATCCTGGTCACGGCAGACTTTATTTACCAACTGTTTTCAGACATGCGTTTGATTTCCATATCTGCTACAAACTTGGACTCCTACACAATGTACATCTCCCAATATCTCAGATATCTGACGTACAGTGCCGTGATCGTCTAGTGGTTAGGACATTGCGTTGTGGTCGCAATAACCCAGGTTCAAATCCTGGTCACGGCAGACTTTATTTTCCACAGTGGGTGATACTGCCAACAGTTTTGAGACATGCGTTTGATTTCCATATCTACTATAAACTTGGACTCCAATACAATGTACATCTCCCAATATCTCAGATATCTGACGTACAGTGCCGTGATCGTCTAGTGGTTAGGACAATGCGTTGTGGTCGCAATAATCTGGTTCGAATCCTGGTCACGGCAGACTTTATTTACCAACTGTTTTCAGACATGCGTTTGATTTCCATATCTACTACAAACTTGGACTCCTACACAATGTACATCTCCCAATATCTCAGATATCTGACGTACAGTGCCGTGATCGTCTAGTGGTTAGGACATTGCGTTGTGGTCGCAATAACCCAGGTTCGAATCCTGGTCACGGCAGACTTTATTTGCCACAGTGGGTGATACTGCCAACAGTTTTTAGACATGCGTTTGATTTCCATATCTACTATAAACTTGTACTCCTACACAATGTACATCTCCCAATATCTCATGTATCTGACGTACAGTGCCGTGATGGTCTAGTGGTTAGGACATTGCGTTGTGGTCGCAATAACCCATGTTCGAATCCTGGTCACGGCAGAGTTTATTTGCCAACTGTTTTCAGACATGCGTTTGATTTCCATATCTACTACAAACTTGGACTCCTACACAATGTACATCTCCCAATATCTCAGATATCTGACGTACAGTGCCGTGATTGTCTAGTGGTTAGGACATTGCGTTGTGGTCGCAATAACCCAGGTTCGAATCCTGGTCACGGCACACTTTTTTTGCCACAGGGGGTGATACTGCCAACAGTTTTCAGACATGCGTTTGATTTCCATATCTACTATAAACTTGGACTCCTAGACAATGTACAGCTCCTAATATCTCATGTGAGATATCTCACATTGATTATTTTAATATTCATGAGCTCGGTGCATTAATATATACCGCTTTTTGCTTCCTACATGATTGGATAGGCCATCTCAATACACCGTATCTGCGCACAGTAACTCCAACGCTGCTTTAGATTGCAAAAATTTTCATTTCTATTTAAACGTGAGCTATCATCCCTCTCTAGCCACTCAGTTGTGTGATATGGCATGCCATGATCGTCTAGTGTTTAGGACATTGCGTTGTGGTCGCAATAACCCAGGTTCGAATCCTGGTCATGGCACACTTTTTTGCCACAGGCAGTGATACTGCCAACAGTTTTCAGACATACGTTTGATTTCCTTCTTTCTCCTTAATTCGCTTTGCTCATACGAACGAAAAGCAGTTTTATTCTAAACCAACTACCTCAATAAAGACAAAGACAATTTTTACCGTCTAAATAGTTAAAACATACCTAAACCAACACTTTTAAACCGTTAATTAAGTTTGGTTTGTTTCACAGGGGACACGAACAAAAGTTTAATGTTTAAAATACTGTTTAGCATCTAAACAAAATTGTGTAATATATGAACACATTATATACGTCTATGAACAGCGCCCTCTACAGAATTTTTTTTTTTTACGTGACGTCATTTTTAAAAGCTATAGCTAAACAACAATTTGACCAAGTTTCATCATCATACAACAAAGCATAATGGTGTAATTGCGAATTGTTCAACCATATCCTAACCCAAGTGCTAAGGATTTATGAAGAAGCTTCATTCTGACTAGGCTTAAAAAGTGGACATTTTCTACCACTAAGCTGCCACCCTGGGATTGCTATCACATCAATTTATCACCCCTAGACATAGACCTTTCAAAAAAATGCATTTAGATTTTGCCACCTCAGGTGGTACCAATAAGTGAAATTTTCGCCTCTGGCCCATGGACTAAATGCAGGAGTTCCCGACAGGCTTTTTAAACGCCACGGGCGTTGGAAGTCGGAAACAGCCAAAGACACATACGTGCGAGACAGTTTTCAAGTCTCTTATCAGTTTATAAGTCTTTGGGTATCTAAACTAACCCGTTCTTTATAATTCATCCAGGTCACAGCGTCAAGCGGTGATTACCAAAATCATTGTAGTTGTGGTGTTTCTTGTGAAACGTGTTTAAAGGGTAAATACCATATTAAATGCCAAATACGTCTCATCCCAGCAGCAACTCATGTTCGAGAATTATTCCTCCACGCCATGACTAATAAAATAGGGCCCGGTGTGGTTTGATGACGGGGTTAGGGTTGCTGGCAGAGTTAGGTTTGGATAAGGCTTAGTGGTAGAAAGATGTTGGTTGCCCGAGGGTAAGTTTGCCATAATCTTTGGTTTGTTTATGCTCTAGATTTTAAATCCTTAAACAGACTAACATTTCGAATCATATCTCTGAAACTCAATAACGAATACGGCCTGCACAGAAGGGTGGCACGTGTTCGGTGACACTTCAGGATAGATCACACTAAATTTTATGCTTGTGTAGTAACACGCGGGGGCGTGCTTACTAGTTCGTCCCTGCGTTAGCGCGGACGGGGATTGGGAGACGATCCCTAGGACCCGGTGTGACAGTAAATTGGTCGGAGACTAGTGGTGTCGTTTGTCTTTATTTTACACCTCCTCCGAAGAACAGAAAAAGAAGAACCCCAGCGATAATCCATGGACTAGACTATAGGCAGTATGCATGGTAGAACTTACATCTACATGACTTCAAGTGGTCGACCCTCTTGTTATGGCTCGTAAAAGGAGGGCGATTGTCTGCCGTTAGCGAGTCTTGGAATGAGCTTCGCGCAGCCTGTACACGTAACGTAGCAACCACCACTTTGCAATGCTAACTGCTGTATTAGTGCGCTATATGTGTAAAGTGCATTTCCATATTAAAGAACTAATTGGATGCGCGGAAGGACGAGGGTGACAAGGCATTTTAAGAGTAGTCTCGCCCCGAGGCTAAGCCAATTACACACAAACAAATATCCCAACAAATATCCAGTTCACCACACCTGTATGCCTAATAAACCAGCTATAGCCATTTCTAAAAAATTTCCCAGGCAATCCACCAGAAAATGGGTCCCCTTGATAGAGACTTAATTTGGCTCCATTGTAGGGTCTTTGTGTTTTATTCTCAATGGAAAAACCCTGTCTGTTGCAGTGTTTATCTATATAGTAGGCCGTTGGCCGAAGGTGTAAAAGTGCTCTAGAAATGGGAGAATGCTCCTGTCAAAGGGGTGAAGGCATGAGCTGTACACCAAAAATGTTCATGTGAAAATACTGGTTCATGTAGCTGAAATCTAAGACAAAAGATCCCAAATCATGACTGTCGCCATAGGCCTAATGTTCCAATATGGACATAATGTACCTCACATTATAATAAATAAAAATAAATAAATAATTTTAATGTAATTTAAAGTAAATGTATTTTAAAGTAAATGAACCGCAATGGCCCAAGTACATAATGGCATCTTGTCATTGTTCTTAAAATGTTCAAAATGTGATTAATTATGGTTTGTAACTTGGCCACAATCATGGGTCCATTTTTACAATGCAAAACAAGTGTTACATTTTTTTAAAAGGCACAAACTATACTTCTAGAGTCTCGACTTTAATATGGTTTTAATATGTTATTCAATAATGATGTTCTCGAAGCTATATCTAAACAGCTGTTCCATAAATGCTTCCAAAATGTCATTTTGTGGGCCTTTTTTGTGTAAAAATAAGCCTATGTCTTGAAAAGTGTATTTTCAGTTTTTAAATAATTATTCGGAACCATATTTTCAAACTTAACATTGGAAACATCTATAACAACAAATTGAACATATGGGACCAGGCCAGCTTGTCTGGTCACGGTAATTTTTAAAAGCTCTGCTATCTGCATGTTGGGGGTGCCACCGTGTGCAATTGTTCCTTGGAATTTCTATAATTCTTTTGTTAGGAACGGTTGCATTCAGTGGTTCCCCTGGCTGCAGGTGGCAGGAGCTAGTGTACATTCGTATGTTTTTGTATTCTGGCATACTTGTGATTCCAGGTGCTCAGTCTGTGTTCCTATATAAGGGAGTGCAGGCCAGGTTTCTGCAGTTCTTCTGTTCTGGCTGCCGCGCCGGTGGAACACAGGCTGTGCATTGCGTGTACATGGGCCATGCATGGTGTTGCTGCTGCTGCTGCTGCTGCTGTTATCTGCGTCATTTCTCAAGTAAGTTTATTGAAAAGTGGCTATATTTTATAAATTGTTTAAATACGTTTTGCTGCTTTTCAATCCTTTGAAAAAAATCCTTTTGTAGCTCAACTTATGCTACTTGACTGCCGTTTTGTTCCGTTTTAATTCGTTTTGTTTTTGCATATAGGCCTACTACTATCGTGCAATACATTGTGAAAGATACTGTAAACCATATACAAAATAATCTGTTTTGTGCATTATTTTAAGCCTCTGTTCGTCATCCCTATTTTCTATTATTTTACCTACTCGGTAACATAATTATGCAAGACGATGTGGGCTTGAAATAATACATGTCATGGGTGATAGAAAATGTTTACTGCATTAAAAAAAAAACGATAAAATGTGACAACGTTTGAATAAAATGATCAAAAGAGGTTCTACCCTTTTCTCTGTGTCAGTCACTTGGCTATATCATCCTATAAGACTCCCAAATCTAACACGCACATACCATATTTTCGAGGAAATACCTTTTTGTCTGGTCTCAAAATAAAAGAAATAAGTTATAAGTTGTTCCGACAAATAGTGTGACAACATGCCTTTCTAAAAAAAAAACACTCGTAAAAACGCTCGTAACCGGGACGGACACTTGTGTTACATTTAGGCCGTCCCGGTAACGAGCATATATTTGAAATTTGTACACGGGGTTTGGGCCCAAGTTATTTCTTTCTTTAGAACTGAAAATTATTTCTTTTATTTTGAGACCAGACAGTTTTTTTTTCCTGGAAAATATGGCCTGTGTTGCCAAAATGCCCCCTTTACCGTGGAAAGACTCATTTACGGACACTTCCCGTAAAATGTTATGTACTTTCTATACCGTCAAAACAATTACTGTATTTTTTTAATGGTAAAATGTCGTACTTAAATTGGTAGTTATTGCTATTGCATACATCTGGCAAATACGAGTGCTGTCTCGACAGTCAACAGTACAAAAAAAAACACTTTTTGAAATGTTACATTTTTAAACAGGAATTGCCCAAGTCACAAGTTAACCTTGGTTCAAAAGTGAACCAGTACATTTTTTTGACAACGCACTTTTAATGTAATGGTATTGAGTGGAGTGAAGAATACCGCAATAATGCTTTCAAGGTATCGACTAAAAGCTCTTCATCCACGTCCAATACAGTAAACTCTCATTATAACGCTCTAAGCGATTAATTGTGAGCCTTATCCAAGCAAAACATTTTTTTTAAAATGTTGACGCATATTTTCGCAAATGTTGCGCAAGAAAGAAATAAAAGATCGCTATGACTTTTAAATGTTGATGAGACTGTTTGGTACCAGCATACCATGCTTTTGTTGGCAATTTTTATAAATGTGACTTGTTTTTCAGAATTGCTGGTAGAACTATTAGTGTTGAATTATTTCGGCTTTGGCGTGCCATAGTATGGACACAGTAATGGCGGATATGATAGTTTTTGACGTCACGCGTATGGCACGCCAAATACCTATAAAAATCAGTAATTTTGGCTTCAGAAACTTACATACGTACACAAAATATACAATTGTATATGGGCAGTAAAGTAAAAACGATTTGCAAAACCTAAAAAGGTCCAATATTCAAAATACAGAAATTCTAGATAAAAGTACGGAAAATTAGCAATCATTCACTGATAATTGGGCATCGGGTTTTCAGTAGTTTTAGATTTCGATTTCGTCTCGTTTTAGATTTGCGGACGACAAGAATACGTAGCGATCTGTCTTTACACGCGTATTTTCTAGTTTGACACGATATGACTACAAACAAACGCATTTTGTGATGACATTACATGTACATCCACCACCTAGATGCATCCGTAACAGTAACTTACAGAAATGTACAGACTGCAAAAACCAGTCGCGCCTATACTGCCTCTGTGTACAAAGTGCTTTCGCTTGATAATATACGTGTATATATACTTGCGTAAAATAAGGTTCAGAATTCTGTACAAAATATTGATCTTTATCAAGCTTTATATTTAACATTAATGTACACGTACTATTTGTTTTATCCTCACAGGGCATGCAGCTCCATAGCAATCCTCTCTGCGTTATCTGTGCACCATCGAGTAAGCTCCAAGACATCAAACTCTTTGCTCTCACCGCTGTCGGTCACGATCCGAACCATTAAGTCATCATCCGTTTGGCTGATGAATTGTAACATGGCTTTAAACTTGTAGTTGTCGTCTGAACTGCAGGGCTGCGCCTGAAAACATGAAAACATTTGGTATATAGACTTTATACACCTTAAAGGACAAGTATACATGTAGGATATGCATTAAATGACAATTATTAAAATATAAATGACAAACTTGGTTTAATGGTAGCATTATTAACGTCCGTTTCTGGGAGCCTGGGGACACATGTCCCTCTAAAAAAAGTGTTGGACCTCCCTCCTCCTTGTACCCACAGCCCCACCTCCTCCCCCTTCCAAACAAGATTTGAGGTTTGCAAAAGGCTGCTTCCATGTTGTCACCCTATGGACCACCCTCTTCACCATGTCTGGCGACGCCGCTGAGTAGGCTTATCTACATAACTATCTGTGTAACTATTTCGCACATTATTTCAGACTATCAAGAATGACATAGCGCAAACGCACCCTTGACGTTATACTAAAGATACATGTACATTTGTCCCTTATATTAACAGGAGTTTAAGAGTTCCAGATGACTGACTTAATTTTGGACTAATGCATGGTGATCTGCAATGCTGAAGAAAGAACCTTGTGATACTGGGACAAAATAAATGACACATAAACTCTTTGCACCTTGAGAACGATATCCAACAGTTTGTCATTTTTTGATACTTGTATTCCCATATGGCCAAGGTCAGTTTTAAGCTTCTTCTTGACTTTCCCCTTCCAGATATCAAGATTTCCATCACGTACATGTAGGTCTAGCACCTGGAACAAGATGGGCTCGGTGGCCTCGATACAGATCCGCTGGGGAAAATATACAGTCTATGTAAATATAAAAATATTCCCCCCAAGGACGACATTTAAAAATTTAAACAGGTCACCAATGGATTTCATTTGCTTTGTAGTCCAATATTATTGGCAGTGTTCTATCTCGTCAATTTTGCATGAAATTCATCTCGTGCGGTGACCGTCCTTTGTCATCCATTTTACTTTGGCCATTTCAATTAATAGAGTGTGCATTCTTTTCATGACGATAGGAAAAGATGACTGCAGTTCGAGACAGATAAAGTAAGGTTTCAAATGCGGATTGGGGAAAAAACTAACCGTTTTGTAACCATAACGATCGAAATTGCCAGAAACGAAATGTAAAAACCATGTACCAAAAGAGCTAAAATGAATGGCAAACGACGAATTCACTTTTTCAGCACAATGTCGATCTCTGGGGGAGACGAATTCCACACAATTGGGACGATTAGGAATGCTGCAACTTTGAATTATACTGCATGCACGGCAAATGAAATCCATTGAAAATATGAGACTTCAAGGAATGTCATGCTTTTTGTTCCGAGATGCTGTGAGAGTTCCAATTATTTTTGAATATTTGGCATTTAGGATTGTGGGACCTCAATGGAAACCCATGGTCACCCTCTTTTACTCTACAATGGGTACATTTTTCGGACTGCAGTAATACTTTAAAACCAAATATCATTTTCTTGCCTCAAAAATTAACGGATTTTATCAAGATGCTAATGATAGTCCAATTATCAGCATTAACTTTCGATTGCAAGGCTAGCGCACTGAATGCGTTGACCTGATCCATGGCAACATGGAACATTGACACTGAGAATGCTTTACACTCGCACACTTACATTTTCCTTGACATATAACAAAGAAGCATCCAACATTTTCTTGGCTTCCGAGCAGGTGTCTCTGCATTTCTCCAAGACATCTCTTGGTTGGGAGCTTTGCGAAAGTAACTCGGATTTCTCAACGTCCAGATGGCACCACCGAAGCTTTTGGCTTGAAACTCCCTTGGACCATTGTAGAGTATGTATGTTTGTTCTGTTGGCCAATCAGTGCCATGAGCTATACACAAATAAGAATGATGAACTTTCAAGTTAACGAATTAACATGGTCTTTGGCTTTGGTACATGTATTTAATCACCGAAAATAACCCGACTGTAAATTATGGGATGAGCTAAAATAGAGATTCAAACGGGCCGTGAACAAATGGGCTGTAGCCGTGATGCATGACGTGCAACTGGAACCGGTTGAGGTTTTTGTTAATTTTATTGCATCTTCGAAGACTAAGGCCCTTTATGCCATCATATATACGATTTTAGCTTTAACTGTAGGCTACTTCTATTATCAATTTGAGATGACGAAGAACGAGTGGCAGTTTTAGAAGTGGGAGGAAATCCCTGGGGAAATCCCACACGGTCAACTTGGGACTGCAAACCCAATCCACATACACGCCCCGGATTCGAACCCGGGACACCAGAAGTGAAAGGCGAGGAAAGAACCACTACGCCAACCCAATCATAAATTCATCATAGACCTTCACAGGCTATCACAAGTCCCTCTGTCTAAATTCAAGTCGCAACCATTCAGATAAGCTACAACAAAGGCCTCGCGCCGGAAGTGGGTTTTATATGACGGAACCGAAGGGGGTTTTGTAATGGCTTGAAGCATAAAATACCTCTAATAGTTTCGAAGTGCTGCCCATTCTCACGATGAACTCTGGATCGTTTTCCAAGACAACCAGCAGCTCTGTGGCCTTCCCATGCTTCCCTTCTTTGATCTCAGATTTCAGTTGTTCCACCTTTTCCCTGAGGGATTTGGATTCTTCGATCGCATCGAAGAAGTAGTTGCAGATCTCCTCCACTTGGTCCGTGCACTGTCTAGCAAGTTTCGCTGGACTGAACTTTCGTATTTCAGCTACGTTTATATCGGTGTGCTTATCGCGGTTCACCAGATCGAACAAGTCCCTCAGGAAATTAGTCTCGGAATTGGGTCCAGGTTGTATCTACCGACAGAAGAAAATTTGCAGTATGAACAGGGATAACAAAAAAATTTCAAGCAAAGAAATCGTGAAACATGCCACATACTTTACTACTGTTTCGTCTATTCATAACTATTCGACCAGATCTTCAAGCAACATCTTACTTCCCTTTACTCCAACGTTGTACTCCCGCCGTACTATCAAGTTATGCGGTCCGCGTCTCTGGAATGCCATCCCAGCCAGCATCAGAGTATCAACATCCGTGGGCCAATTCAAAAGATTATATAAGCAGTTTCTCCTCTCCCAATATGTAACATAGCTTAAGTAGCGTTATCTTCGTGTTCCTTGTCTTTTTAAATAATTCCTATTTAAAATATTCATCAGCTTTATAATGTATATCCATTGTCTCTATTTGTATGTCTTTGTATTTTTGTTCTGTCTTGGCTGTTCCAATTACAAGCTTCTGCTTATGCGAACAGCCACGTACTCTCCTTTTCTCCTAACACTTCTTCAAACACATTTTAACTAATATTTGAGATGGTAACATATTTCGCTCGTTATTGCATTACAGCACCCAATCTCGAGCAGAATCGCTACACAAACGTGTTTTCATCGAGGTTTAACCTACTTTAAGAATGCGTTGGAAGAGCTTCGGGTAGTGAGTGGCCATGTCAATTTCGAAATATGACGCAAGTTTTGTGTGCAAAGCTTCTTCAGTTGACGTTGAGTCGTTTCCATCCAGTATCAAAGGAAAGTAATGCTTCTTCCCCTTACGTATTTTGAGTTCAGTTTTCTGCAAAAAGAATAATTGAATTGGAAACAAAAGACACTTATATATGACAATTAATCATGTGATGACTATTAATTGCAACAGTATAATTTAAACATGGCAGCATTTTTTTCAACGAGAAAGGGGGGATCGGTCTTTTTTAAACCCAAAACAGACCTGCACATATACAGTTGCTCTCTTATGCAAAAGGTGCTCAAAGAAAGCGTTTTATTTTTTATGTGAACATTAAACCCTGGAGTATGAATATTAAACCTTAATTCGTTTAAGGGTGAACCTTTTGCACGATAAAACATTGATATATAATAAGCAAAAATATGCCTTCTTTTTAATAAAATTTTCAATAAAGGCAGAGGCTCGCCAAATTCGTGCCACGAAATATGCAGCTCCATAGCAAAGGCATGGAGCTGCGTATTTTGTGGCACGAATTTGGCGCGCACGCATTGCTGACGAACCTCTGCCTTTAATTGTATAGATGGTGCATGATCCCACACCTGTCGTGCGCTTACGAAAGTTGGGTGTGATAATTTTGGGTAGTAAGACTATAGAGTTCCTTTAGAGTGTTACAACATGTCACATGACCGGTTTGTTGATCCCATCTCATTTTTAAAACAGTTCAATTTTCTGTAGAGTGGCAACCATGGTGTCCGTATCTCATGCTGTGTATTAAAACAGTCGGCAGTGATCGCAAATGTTTGTACCCGGGTGCTTGTAAAGGAACTCCAGTTGGCATTATTACGGCCCAACTACACCAATATATGGTCCTAACTTACTGTTAAGACTTTCCCATAAAAATTTGTCAGTACTGTCCTATAGTTGGGCCAGCTCTAACTAATATAGACAGCCGAAGTGTGACGTGGTTGCCATGCTAATTGGCTCTAAACATCATGGTCGTCGCAAAAAAAGTACCATTGCAAAAGCACAGGGACACGGTTCAGTGATTTTTAAGGTAGAGCCATTGGGTGAGGTCACAATTCTGTGTGTCGTTACGTGTTAGTGTTACAGATCCGTTATCTTAATCGGAATTGTGACCTCGGAACAAACACCGTGTTAACAGGACGTGTTAAAAGTCGTGTGCAGAACCGCGAATTGCAGCGAGTGAGGGCGCAATTCCGTGTTGCGTGTAACAGATCTGTTAAATCAGCGTCTCGGGAAATGTCAAGTCGGTACTAGGTTCTGCAAGACTTTCAACACTAACACTAACACAGAATTGTGACCTCCGGACCGTGTTACACGATCTTAACCACTAAGTGATTGAAATTTTCAAAATCTTCACGGAGCCAATTGTCTCATTCAAGATCCAACACATCTATAAGTTGTGTTGAAAAATGAAACTCAATTTATTGAGAATCACGAAAGTTCTAAAATCAAAATTAACACCCACTTCGTTCAGATTAACTGAACAGGTCTGTTAACAGATCTGTTACACTAACACGATTTGTAACATGAGGTGTTGAACTAACATGAGATGTAACAACACGTCATGAACACCATGTTAACATCGAGTTAACACGATGTTTGTTCCGAGGTCACAATTCCGATTAAGATAACAGATCTGTTACACTAACACTAACACGCAACCCAGAGTTGTGACTTCGCCCTATGTACAATGCAGAGAATTAACACGGTGTTAACACCGTGTTAACAGATCTGTTAACATGGTGTTAACCTGGACGTTCAGTTAGAGGTCGAGATTAATGCCGTGTTAACAGATCTGTTAAACTAACACGTAACACACACAGAATTGTCGTAGTTGGGGCGTAACAATGCCAAGATATACAAGTTGGACCAGGTGCGTGGCTTAATTGGTAGAGTGCCGGCAGAATAAACCGTATGATAGTTCGAATTCCAAGTTGGCCAAATTGGTTTTCTCAATTTACAGAGCTTTTCTCTAACCAAATTTCACCCTTCCCACCAACTAACCTCAAACTTGTCTATTATTCGGTCCAACAGCTTACGCAGTGCCTCGCAGCATGTTGTGGCATGTTTCACGATTTCTTTGCTTGAAATGTCCTCGTCATCTGGATCCTCCATCCTGCCATCCATTTCCAGACCTCTGTTACCGGTTTGAAACAGTTTCAGGAGTATTTCTCTTTCCATTGCGAAGTGACTTTTCCAGGCTTCACTGAAGAACTCGTCCGCAGACATAATTTTCGCGATGTCACCCTTAACCTTTTCACAGTACTCTTCAGGGGAATGTCCCCCGCAGGACTCGGTGTGTAGGTAAGTGTTTTGAGAGCAGCAAATATTAATTTCTGCAAGAATCTGGAACATTGAAACGGTCATGATTTAGAATTGATCGACTATAATCCAGGCCAGAGGTTGTTGAGCCATCTGCACTGGCCCCCGGTCAATGCATAGTTCCGAGATTGCCCAATTAATATAACCCTGTCCCTTACTGTTGCTATTTGCTAGTGCTCACAAGCAATCCAAAAAAATGGCGACACACAACACACGAAGCAATTGGACATTTTGTTGGTCAGGAGAAAACTCGAATTTATGTTTCAGGGTCGACAGTTATCATAGCACACCGAGTAAATGACTAGTAATGTACCTATCAATTGTCGATCCCCCCAACCCCCGCCCCGCACCCCCTAGGTGGGGGTTTGGTCACATTTTTCATGCCCCAGGGTGGGGCGTTTGACCCATTTTCTGTGCATGTTTTGCACCCGAGGGTGGGGATTTTTGTCACTTAAATGTTGCCCCAGGGGTGGGGATTTTGTCACGCAAAAAATGACAATCCCCACCTCTTAGGTGGGGTAGCCCGGGGGGGGGGGGGGGGGGGGGGGGGGGGGGGGGGGGGGGAACAATTGTGCATAATACAGGGATGTCATGGGCTATCTTAACTTTGAAAAGCGAATAACCCGACATTGAAACCAATGTCGACTTGTTCGACTTTAACAACAACACAAAGCACCGAGATCATGGCGGACGTGCAGGGAAGGTGTCCTTAGCAACCGGATTGGTGTATACGTTGTGTGCATATCTCTGTTGTGATTGGTCATGGTCACGCGGGTTCGGCTTGATTGACAGGTCTGAACTATGCAATCGGTGGTCCAGCTGGAAATATTGATACGGGAGCGGGTGTGGTGGGTATATACTTATATTTCTCCTTTAACCAAACCATTTTGGACGGGATTGTAGCTTTAAAATATATAAATTATATATAGGATGGTTTACCTGAACCCATTCCCATCTTGATAAAACCTGAACTTTCCCGGACCGAACGAGTTGAAGAAGCTCACGACTGGAACTGAGGCTTCCACATCTGATTGCCTGGCGATATGATTCAACGACGCATGATTGAATCTGTCTGTGCTCTTGGCCCGATGTGGTCATCATAAGCTGTTTTTGACTGCGTGCGAGTCTCAAAGTTATGTCTGCCAGCAACTTTCTCCCCTCCTTTACATCAAGACCTTGCTCTTTTGCTCGGAGAATGCTCTCGCGAGCCTTCACGAAACATTCCTTTGCTTTTTGCAGGCAGAAAAACTCCATTCCCCATTTTAGGTAAGTCCGTGCAAGGTACATGTACATGTATTTCAGAGGCTCAGCAGACGTTTGCTGGTCGTCACAGACTAGTTTAATGAGCAATTGTTCGGCTTCTTGAAATTTAAAGTTTTGGAAGTAAAGAACTGCAAGTTGAAGATCGTTTCCCGCAGGCTGTTTGTAATGCTGACACAATTGAATGTAAGCTTGTTCTTTATGATATTTAGCCTTTCCTTTGACTTGCCATTCACCCGATTTCTTGTCCTGGAATTCTATTTTCTCTGCAGATGTCATGACTTTGTGCCACAATGAAATCACATGTTCATCATGTTCATGTTGTGATGACAAATTAGAAAGCAATGTTGCATAGTTGAAGTAAAGAGAAACTCTGTCATATAGTGTAACGTGTTCAGGATTTTGAACTAATTCCTCGAGTGAATCTTTTGCATCAACCTCTCTATTAAGTTTGGATAAGACCGCTGCCTTATCAAACATAGCAGACACGTGTCCTTTGTCTAATGCCAGACATTTGTCTAAATGCTTAAGGGCTTTTTTCAGTAGATCCTCTCTCTCGCTTTCGTTTTGTCGGGCGCAAGACATATAACACACTGCCAGTTGCTGGTGGTGATTAGCAGGATAGGGTTCTTGTTTAAGGACATCCTGTAAAATCTGTATGGCTTCCTTCGGTTGTCTTTTCATGTTATAACCTCGAGCTAGATTTGTGCAAACATCCTGCACTTCAGGGGATGCCCTGAATGCCTGCTCTAAATGTCCAAGTCCTTTTATCTGATCACTTCCACCTCGTCGGCAAAGATTCATTCCAAGAAAGGACATCGCCAGTTTGTATTCATCGTCAATTTTAATCATCTTCTCCCAATATTTCTTTTCGTTGTCCATGAGTCTCTTTCCATCGCTATCCAAATTTTCATATGAGTCTTGTCCTTTGGAACGCTGATGTCTTCCGGTCATCAGGGCAGCGCCATACATAAAGCCAGAATTTTCTGGAAATTTCTCCACAGCTGCTTTAAAAAGCTCAGTGGCTTCCAACGACAGATTAGGCCCCAAGCGTGATAGCGCTGCAGCTTTGATTGCACCAATTACTGAATGGCATTTATCGTCTAATGTTAGACTCTCAAGTCTGGCAAGAAGGCGTTTCACCTCTGGGTCATCACATGCTTTTGATTCAATCCACATGCGATTCAGCAAGGCTACACTCAAATAGCCAGTTTGCAGTTCCCCCTCCGTGCGTTCTATGTACTCTTCCGCTTCCCTAAGGGCTTGTCGTGCATCCTGGACGTTTCCTTTTCCACCTGATTGAGTCACCTTAAGGTACGCTAGGAACAAGAGGCCCTCAATATGGAGTAAGTTTGGTGTCTCCTTCAAATCATGACCGACATTGTGGGTGATTTTGTCGTAATTTATGTTAACCACGGCTTCTATGCCCCATGTGAAGTGACACGGGCGGTCTCTCCATTCATATCCGGGTTCACTTTTGTCCATATAATCAGTTATTCCATACAAGTTGGCCATATCTGATCTTCAGGAAACGCCAGACAATGACTGCATCTTTTGTATTATAACACAAACTCTAGTTTGCTTGTTTCACAGCATAAAGGACATTTCGTCAAATTTGCATTCGGTGTAATGTAGGCCTATATTGTTTGGCATATTAACATCGCAAGGAAAAACTGGCCAGATTCAGAGGACCCAGACCATGCAGACTTGCTTGCTTGCAGGTGTATGTGAAACAAATTGTTGAAACAAATGGTTTTGTCTTTCTCTTCACGTATTCCACTGTACTGACTGTTCTATATATATGACGAGCCCGTGAACATTTGACAAAATACCAGGCAAATGAAGGGTGCAGACAAAAAGTACATTATATTCTCGAGACCAGAAACGTTCGGTTGTCGACAAAACGCACAGATACTCTTCCGTCAAAGTTTTATCCAGCGGAAACTTTTTGGTCCGGTATAGCCTTTCGCATATCACTCTTTGTCTGTCGCCCCGTGTCTTCCATCCTGTCCGTCCTCGGTGTCATCCATGCATGTTCGAATATGCTTTATGTCCTGTGTAGATGAAACAGAACGAGAGATGTACATGACTCTGCGGAAAATTGCTCTGTGGTTGCATCATGTATGCGCAATTGTGCGTGTTGCACATTTATATTCGGGAAAATCCCTTTGAAGTTCAATCGCGATCGATTCTTCAAATGTTAATGTTCGCAATCGATACTGAATAATGTCTGCATCAAGTTTATAGCTACGTGTACATGTATGTTTTTGATCAACAAGATCGATTTTTACCTTTCGATTCTTTGTTGTCAGCAATTCACATTGCAATGATCTTTGACGTCATTGTGCGTAAATAGGATCTATTAGCCTTTTATGTGTAACCTTTGCACCGAACGGAGGCGTGAAACGTATTAAACAAACATTTTGTCGTGGCCATTTATTTGTTATATATGCTGTTGTGTACCGCGCTATGATCCGGGAGAAATATGTCTTTCCACAGGTTTTCCAGGGACAATGCACAGCGTAAATCCTGGATTGTAAAAATTATGCAAGGTGTTGGACTACGGTCAAATATGACAAACGGCGCTGGTCTAATGAAGAAAACAGACTATAGGAGTGCACATACGAACAAAACCCAGAAGCGTGCTAGGGTCGATCTGAACTTGTAACACAACAGGGGCGGATCCAGGATTTTGAAAAGGGGGTGCGTGAAATGTTTAAGCACGAAATGCTAATGACAATGAAATAGCGAGCGCGTAGCGCAAAGCCAGGCCTAACGGCTTCTAGTTGGATTCTAGATGCTCTGTGCGATCTGAGGCAATATTTAACCACTTTTTTAAAAGGGGGGTTGGGGTGAACGTACGCCCCCCACGACCCACGCCCCACCACCCACACCCCTCCCCCACCCCCTGGATCCGCCCCTACACAAAGCCGGGACTATGTATGGTCAATCAAAAAATGGTGCACTCTATATAGCTGCTCCCCTAAAACACTGAGCCCTCTCCTATCCTCTGAAGGCTTCCGTGCCCAATCATCCCCAATGACATCAGGAGGAAGCCTGTTCCAGATATTTACAGCAACTGCTAGGAAGCTCCTGTTATAATCCAGCAGGGCCTGGGCTCTTCTAACGCCAGGAGGAAGGGTGATATGGACCTTTATCACGGTGGGGCCATTTTCCGTTTTCTCCTATTAAAATGAACGTAACCAAAGCGAGGCTTGCAGAAAAAAATATGTGTGCATCACAATGGCACATGCACAGGCGTTGCGCGATGGGGTGAGCGCGCGCTCGCGCTGCGTGGACAGCGATTCCCAATGGGAGATACACGCGCTATCGGGATCATGGGACTATAATATTAAAGTTGCATTGCCCGTGTTTCGGTGAAAGGATTTTAAAAATTAATTTACACAAGCGAACGAATTTAGAAAGCTTACGTGTCTCTAGCTCTGTAACGAAAAATATCAAAAACTTAAATTTCCGACGTCGGGAATTGGTGATACAAGCCTTTTTCTTGAAACGTGCTTCACATGTTGTACATGCATGGGCGCGTACGCTCATATGTACATAGTATGTGTACAATGTACACATGCACGCGCACATGTACATTTACGTCATAACCCTGTCGATTAATTGACCTGCCAGCCTTTTAATGATTTCTTGTTTTTAATCGACTGGCATTAATCCTTGACGGATTTTTACGTTCTTGGTACCAAATGAAAGCTGATAACTTTTTCTATTCTAGAAAAATACCTATTTAACTTTAAAAAACAAATTTGATGCCCAAATAGGCCCAAACACGGGCAGTGCAACTTTAAGCTAAGGCTGAAAAAAATCAAGCAAATCAATTTCAGAGTGTATATTCTCAGCAGATCAGATACTCCCAACCCTGCCTCATATGCTGCCTACAACTTCATTCCCAGATATGCCTGATATTGACATTACTGTTGATGGCGTGGAGAAGCTTATTCATATCCTATACGTACACTGTGAAAAAAAAAATGTGAGTGGGGCCCGGGATGAGGGTGTGTACCGTCCCCGGAGCTCAACCTATGTTCTCCTATTTGGCAGTGGTCCACCAGAGTTTGAGTAGCTCCCCCACTCCACGCCTCCCCCTCTCTGTGCGTCCAAAAGATGGATGTACCGGAAACCGCGCAGTGCTAGCTGAAAACAAGATACAGGCAATAGAGATTTCATGTATACCCGCTCTCCCCTCAACCCCTAACCCCACCCCCTCTCCCTCCCCCATAAGAACTCCTCAACATGTGGCATATTCGAAGCTGTAATACATGTATCCCACTTTTCAGTGAAGCCTCGGTCGATCGATCGGAATCGCTCAGAACAGTGCCACAACCTGGTCAAAGATGCAAATGCTCATGGTACTTGTATTACGGACAGGGATAATTCCTAAAACATTTTCAAAACATTGTTATTCAGATTGAAAAGTATTAGGAGTCTGAGCTGGTACTGCAGGCCGACTGGCCATGTCTGTTAACGATTACACCATGCACACTAGTGTTTACAGGCTTGTTTCGCTTCGTATACAGAAATGGAAAGCCCCACAATTAAGCCATTGGACTCCACAAAGATTTGAACTGGAGTACTTACGTCATCCTTAATTGTGTTACCATGGTTATTGGGTCTACTAAAACCAGTGAACTGTTTCTCTGCGCTAATGAGGAGCGTGTTGAGATTTTGCCAGAAGATGGATTTCGCTCTAGTAACCTAAGAATCATATAAAATACCTCCCCAAGATACTATTAATGGGAAGAAAACGGAAAATTTGCAATCTCCAATTTGGACTGTGTGGAAGCAAAAAGGTAATTACTGCACTGCTTTATGAACAGCAGATAGATTAGTTTACTAAACTTCGGTGGGTTTTTGACGATATCCCTGGAAATATACGGATTAAGAGAGCGAAATTTCAGAATGGTAATGAAACAAAAATACTCAACACCAATGGGAAAAATGGGGCCTCAAAAATGTGACCTGTTGTTCACGCTCCTTTAACTATATGGACGTTTCAGATTACCAGCGATGTATTGGGCGATAATTCAAGTACAAGCATCCCTAAAGAAATGCAAGAACGCAAAAACTTAGTCAAAAGGTAAAACCATATAGGATTCACACAAGTCGCATGTTTTCTCGAAATGTGTCGGTTTGGCTGTTTAGGCCTACACTGAACGTCAGCTCATGAAAAAACAAAGTGAAATGAGAAGTTGGTATGTTCATGGCGAAACTGCACGGTAAATGGACGGAGCTATATAATGCCACGGTAGTCGTATCGGGAGCCTATAGTTTCGTTTGCACGATGGCACCCTTTAAAAAGTTATCGTTATCGTTTCGAGTTATCGTTATAAAAATATTCCGGGCGGAATAATTGCATTGAACAGTTGGAAGCACTTAAAATATGAGCAAATAACAATGGAAATTGGGCACAAACCATTGTTATTAAAATGGTGTGTGCCCAATTTCCATGATTGTTAGTTGCTCATATAGTGTCGATCTTTCTTTTGAGTAAAGCTTATTCGGTTCTCAAATAAAGTTCATGAAATTTTGGGACAATGCAATGCCGCCGCAGAGCACATATCGCATGTGATGCGAAGAGCAAGTTCGATCAAGCGACATATACTCGAACAACTCGACATCAAGCGAGTCTCTCGAACAACAGGTATTAATTTCCGTTGTTCGAGGGACTCTAGTCGCTTTATCGAACTTGCTCAAAGTCTATTTGGAATGTAGCGGCCACTGAGGGCGCCATAATAATATAGAAGCAGTCTGGTGCTTTGAAGACAGCGAAGCACATTAAAATCGCATATACTGGTTACAGGAACCAGGACCATTTTACACGTCAAGATGGCGGCCGCCACGAACACCCTTCGTGACAAACAGATTGGTAATTATCTTTTTAGTCGAGGATGTTCTTTGTCACCTTTTATCAGAAATGTTTAATTTATTTGAAGAAAACAAACGTAAAACAAAACTATAAATTATCAGAAGCCAATTCACCCCATAGTTATTTTTAGGGGTAAGCTGCGCTGCGCTTTACAAATTACCACTTCGCCCCATCATGATCATGCGCGCCTAACGCTTAACACTACAGTCACTTCGCCCCTTTTCATTCTACTTCGCCCTATGTCAGTTCATAGTTCACCCCATACCTCTTCGCAGGGTATACATACCATACACCTTCGCCACTAATTCTTCATAATATGACATAATAACATCCCAGAAAGTGTAGAACTTACATGGCATGTATGGTGTAAACACATGAATAGCAGTGAGACAATTTCAGGTTTTCCTTTGAAAACATTATGTCATGGCTCATGCCCAATAGACTTTAACCATGGAGTCTCAACTGGCGAGGGTGTATGGTATTTTTTCCGCCAATTCTCCCCATTGCCACTTCGCCAGAAAGGGTTAGGAAGTTGATTATATATATATTTTTTTTAAATGACTCATCTTGCATTGGAATGTGCCTCTTCACCTCTTCGCCACTTCAGGAAAGAAAATGTTGGGGGTATATTACCACGCTCAGACACCCAGGATTTTCCTTGTTATGGCGTATAAACCATGTAAAAATGTTAGTTTGATGACAAAAACGTAAAATTAAGAGGGAAAAAGTGTCATAAATTTAAGGTATGGGCGAGGGCGGGCATTCGCGAACTCTCAGTAGTGCGTCGTCTTTTTCTCGGCGTTATTCGCTTAAAAATAAATATGCCACAAGTTTAGAGCGCAGACTCGGTGCACTGTTCTTTTTCATGCTAGGCCTATGCACGCAATTCGCACGCTCTGTGAAAAACAATGTATTTTTTCACCGGCTGACGTCACTCCGCCCTCGCCCATAAATACTCATGTCATGCTC
Source organism: Henricia sp. BOLD:AAB3569 (assembly GCA_037783545.1). Taxonomy (NCBI): domain Eukaryota; kingdom Metazoa; phylum Echinodermata; class Asteroidea; order Spinulosida; family Echinasteridae; genus Henricia; species Henricia sp. BOLD:AAB3569. Next base: position 1,414,380 of record JBBELK010000284.1, read on the forward strand.
TAGACGTAGTGTATGGAGTCTATGGTATATTTTTCAAATTTACTAAGGAAAAACTATTTTGTACATGAGTTGTCTCATACATGTAGGTTTAGTGTATGGGGCCCAGTGGGTGTCTGTGCATTTTAATCTTTACCCATCATAAATTCTGTCTACAGCGAACCCAGTCTCATTGCGCTAAATGTCTGTGTGTAAAAAAAAGGTCCGTGGCACACGTACGTACACTTTTTCAGTCACAATTAACTTGACATGTCTTTTATTCAAGCTGCTTTGAAGCGAATGTTAAACCTGAATGCACCGGTAACCAAGACCAGTCTGAACGAGCCCACATGGAAGATACTGGTATACGATCGCTTTGGCCAAGACATCATCTCACCGCTTCTGTCTGTACGGGAGCTGAGAGACATGGGTGTCACTCTGCACTTGTAAGTTAAACATTTGATGTCGTCTCACATTTCTGTAAATTTGATGCAAGTCCTAAACCATGTCGTCTATGGCTGATGCATTCTCCCTGCCGCAGGGCGTGCTGAATTGCATTTGTTCTCAGATGACCGATCACTTCCCCTTCGCCCAGACCTTCCACTTGAAACTTGTCATATTTTTCTCATTACCATTCTAAAATTTCCCGCTCCCAATCTGTATATTTTCAAGAATATCATCAAAACCACCAACATTTTGTAAACTAATTTGTCCATTCTCTAAAGCAGTGCAGTGATCACACCAACCTTTTTGCTTCCACATCCAAATTTGAAACTGCAAATTTCCTGTTTTCTTCCCATGGATAGTATTTTGAGGAGGTTTTTTATATGATTGTTAGGTTAGAACGAAATCCATTTTCGGGAAAAACCTGAACAAGATCCGTTAAGACTGGATGGATAATGGTACTAAACTGTTTTCGAAACGGCACTTGTGCTCAGTAGAAACATGGTCATGTTGTCAGTTTAAAGTCAGAATCATGAACACAGTATTTTTTGTCTTTCATCCTTTGTAAAGACTTCTTCATTCAGATCGGGACCCAATACCCGATGTTCCTGCTGTCTACTTTGCTCTCCCCACAGAAGAAAATGTCCAGCGAATATGTCGAGTAAGTGTGACCTATTCTGTATCTTTTTACTCTGTGCCCAAGCAGTAACAAACACTCCCTTCCCTCTCCCCCTCCCCATTTTCTTGTCAGTGCAAACGTTGTTTTGGACTTTAAACGTTGGCAATTTTTAATTGTTTATGTTAACTACTTTGCGGCGGCTAGGCATCTTCCAATTCATTCCCCTGGAGCGGGAGACTGCACTAGCAGTTTTGGTTATGCAGTATACATGTATGTCTCTGGGGCTGGAGACTTGATGACTAGTTTTTATTCCAAGTCATAAATCAATCTTATTTCTCAAGTCCAGTCACTAGTCATTATTTCTCCAGAGTCAAGTCACAGGTCAAAAACCAAAAACTTACTTGACCCCAAGCCAACAAGATAATAGTGACCAGCTCTGCCCTGGTCTAATTCATAAGCTAATTTTGTATAATCACCCCCATAACAATCGCACTCAGAACTGCATATGAAGTTCCCCGTCACAGAGTGGTTAAGAAACAATGTTAGAGTTCAGATTCTTGCTCCTTGGCTTGATTTCTTGTGAGACATCATCTACGCGCACATCGATAGCGACTGATCAGGGGCCAATTTCATAAAGCTGTTTAGCAAAAAGAATTGCTTAAAATCAAAAATTTGTTAATCTTTATAAAAATGGGCAATAGTCGAAATTGCGTGTCAACTTGTGTTCTTCACAAGAATATCTGCTATTCTTGCTAAGAACACAAGTTGACTTACAATTTTGACTATTAACCCATTTTTCTAAAGCAAACAAATTTTTTATTAAGCACATTTTTTTGCTAAACAGCTTTATGAAATTGGCTCCAGTTGAGTTGCTTGAGTTTAAGATGTAATTGGGACTAGATAGTCTGTTTGCCTCATGCTTTATTTGAATGGTTGCAACAACATGGTCAGATTGCATCATGTGCATGTAGAACCTCAGTGTTAAACAAACTTATGGGATTATCACAGTGTTCATAAAATAAAAAAACGGTGCTTTACATAAAAATATTAAAAAAACAGTGCTTTACAACTTCTTAATAATAACAACAGTATTTTAAACAACGCTGAATGCCGCAATAGGGCGACATTTCGGCAAGACTCTCACCGGGGACCACCGAAATTTCGGCAAGAGTCACTCAAAATGACACCTTATTTTTTTACCCGAAGCTTCCGGAGATGATCACAGACCGAAGAGAAACAACTCCAGTCCCAATAAAAATGGTTCTCGACCTAAACAAAATGGTTTTTGACCTAAACAAATTAATTTTAAACTCAAAAATATTAGGGCGACACCAAAATGTCGCCCTATTGAGCAGGTCGCCCTAATATAGCTTTTTTACACACGATTTGTCGCCCTATTCTAGCATTGATAGTAATTTAATTTATGGTACCTGTATTATCATTGGTTCATTTCCAACTTACAGGACTTCCAGAGCCAATGCTACGAGTCGTTCTATCTCAACTTCATCTCGGCTGTCTCCAGGCAGCTACTTGAAGACCTAGCCAGTGCAGCCCTTCAATCTAACACAGTCTCACAAGTATCAAAGGTACTACGGTTGGTTTAGTCAATTTGATCATTGTATTCTGTATTGATCACGTTCAAATGACGTCACTTCCTACAAATTGCCACGTGCATCATGATTTTGAGCATATTCTTTTGTGACGCGCATCAGCGTTTTGAACAAATTTCGAGCAACATGCGCGCGTGTTTGGAACATGTTCCAGCGTGTGCGTGCGCGTACTTTATGGCGTTTAATACGCAGTAGCATTTTTTCCTACGAAGATGGCGTCTGTGAACGTGATCAATTTGTCTGTTTTTAAAGGGGCCATTCAAAATAATCAATATTAATGTTTGTTTTTTTTTCAAAATTGTTTTGACACATGATGGGACCAATACCAAAATCCCAACACCCATGAGAAAAATGTGATTTTCAACTAAACACTCCTTCAAACTAATACTTGAAAGAGACTTACATGTAAAATGAACAACAAACCAAAACTAGAAACTAAATCAAGTCAACACACTGGTACAATTGGGGAGCCAGCATTGTACAGACTATGAACATGAGATCTGGCAGGCAAAGCAAAAGGCACACAAAAAATGGGGAGAGAAGTAGCATAATTACAACATGTATCTGTTTTATCTGCTACGGATCTGTACAATGACCATGTGTTTGTGGCCACAGGGTAGTGACCTGAGCTACAAGCCATAAACTACCACACAAGAGAAAAGAGGACACACTGCAAAAAACCACGGGTTATGCATTATAAAATGGAGAGGCTATAAAAATGTACACAGGGGAGGGGCGCTGTTAGCAATGGGAAGTGATTATATACATAATTTCAATAAGAAAACAATTACCCCTCTACACGCGCACATACTAAAGTAAAAGGGGGGTAATGGTGCTTACCCATTCAGTGACAATGCACTTTTAGCCAATATTGGGTCATTAAATTTTACAAAAATCTGTCTTTTCTTTTTATAGGTTTTTGACCAATACCTGAACTTCATCTCAATGGAGGAATATTTCTTCACTGTAAGGCATCAGAACAGAGATGCCATCTCATACTACAGTGAGTATTGTGGACATGTACAAATATAACATGGTTTGATTGTGGGTAGTCAATATTAGCTCACCGAGGTATTGTAAGCTGACAAACTAGTTTCCAGCGTGAAGGCCAAGAGAAAAAGTTAATTGGTTGCCTGTTTTGTACAAATGCATAAGCAATGTCGCGAGTGGGAACCACCCATGACTGAAAGGCTTACCACGTGTGAAAGTATAGCTCTCCTTGCTGGCTACGAGTAAATACTATGCATCTGCTTAACAGCATTCTCCACTACCGGTTTTGTCCGCCCAGGCAAAAAACTTGTCCGCCTGGACAAAAATAATAAATTTTCCCCTCTGAAACACTGCGAAAGTACAGCCAAGTCATTCCAGAATTTGGTATAAAGTCACCAAACATGATTCGCTAGCCACTGCTGTCATTATCTTTCACTACCACGCATATCTATCGCATCGGCGACCCAAGCTGTGGTCGATAACAGCCATGGCAGTTGCATGCATTTGTTTTGAACAGCGTCCTATTGCAGCGAACACTGATTCGCTGTCTGAGGGCGCTGCTCAGCACGCCCAGGCAACATTTCTAGCAGTGGAGAACACTGGCTTAGCAAGAACTCTGAATTTAGATGAAAAAACAGAATTCTAGAAACTGTTTTATTAGCTCTTGAAGGAGACAATTTAAAAGGATACTTTGAATCAGCCTACTCTACACCTTGCAACATCGTTTCCTAATTTATTTTTTGTATCTAAATCTTTGGATTGGGCATAAAAGAACCCTTGTATATGGGTCATTCTATAAATTTGGGGTCCAACGTGTGACATTTTCCTGTCCCTGTTACACCTGACATACTGCCATTTGCCGTACAAGTATTATTAAAAATGCCTTCAAAACACATTTTTATGCATTGTACTTTATGTAATCACTCTTTGAAATAGAAGGCATTTAAAGAATATGTCCTGAATTTACAAACTACAACATTTTACAAGATGTCAGACGTAACAGGGGACAGAAAAACTGGACCCCAAATTTATAGAATGACCCATCTAGCAAAATGAACTTTTAACATTTGAGATTATAATTATGCTTCATTAGCCTTTTTATTGATTGTAACAACTCTATTTAAAAAGGTATGAACAATGGAGAAGTCAAAGACACGGAAATGGATACGATAATGGACACCATTACCAACAGCCTCTTCTCCGTATTCGTCACTCTTGGCACTGTGCCAATAATACGATGCCCCAAGGGCAATGCTGCCGAGATGGTGGCCAAGGTAAGATTAAACTTAACTGCACTGTGTTGTGATTTAAAGGCAGTATACATGATTGGTATCTCAAAGAATCAGAAATGTTCACAGATTTACACATTAGCAAGACAATTGAGCAAGACAATTATTTTTCGTCTCGCGAGATGTAAATTCAATTCGCCCCAAAACCATTTCGCTCAAGTGCCAATTCCCCCCCCCCCCCCCCCCCCAAACCACTTTGCCTAAGTGCCATTTCGCCCCAAATCACTTCGTCCAAACACTACCTCACCCAAATGCCATTTCGCCCCAAAACCACTTCGGTTCAGAGTGAAGTGGGTCAGGGCGAAATTGTTTCGGGGCGAAATGTCTGTTTTCTCAAAAGTTAGAAGAAGTACGGAGCTGGTTTTTGCTCAGGTTGGTTTTAATCATGCATATCTTCAATCACACTGGGGGATAAAACTATTTGTAACAGTTTCCCAACCATGTATACTATCTAAACCAAATTTGACATTTGATTGATTGAAAACTGTGATGTTTTGATTGATTTTCCAATCAGAAACTTGACAAGAAGCTGAGAGAGAATCTACGAGACTCGCGCAACAGTCTCTTCACAACGGACTCCATGCAGGCCGGACAGTTCAGGTGAGACATCCGGACTCGAACTAGGCACCCACAGAAGAAATTACCTCAGCAAAATTGCATAAACATTTTAAGCTAAAACTGCTTGTTTTTTGCCTTATGCCACAGGTAGGTAAACTGGAAATATATTTTACAATGCTCGCTAGCACATGCAATATTTGGTTTGAAATGAAAAAAATCAATATGAGATAAAAATCTGACGGTTCTCATCACGATTCGAACACAAGACCTCTGATACACCGGGCAGATTTTTCACCTCTGAGCTATGAGGCACAGTACTAGTATGCTCAGTCATGTTGTTACCTATTAAGGTCAGCACTGAGGTTTTTCCAAGGAACTGAAGAGTGCACACAATTTTCTTGTTGGCTTCCTTTGTGCATCTATTATGTACTCTAAATTTTCAGAAATCAAATCTGTCTCGGGTCCATCACAAGTCCTTTACAATTTCTTCATAAGTCCAGTTACAAGTAACAAAGGATAGACGCACACAAAAGAATGCATTTGTTCATTTGAATGTCATGAGACTTGAATTAAGACTTCAGGTGGACTGGGCCACAGCCCTGGTTTCTTGACTGCATTTCTGTGGACTCACTAAAGGAAAATCGACCCGGCTAAAAATGAGCTAGGTATCACCTGGAGAGTTAGGCTGGATCCGAATTAGTGGCTTTGGCTGTGACTGCAGCTGTTGCTATGCTGTTTCTAAGGACTTTCATTGTCCGCCCATAGCAACAGCCATAACCACACCAAAAGCCACTAATTCGGATCCAGCCTTAGTTAATCTTGAATGGTTTTTCTGGACCGGTGTTTCATGGGGAACAAAATTCCTTTAGCAGATGCCCTCAGAGTGCTAAGAATCACTTTGGCATCTTGGAAGAGGGTGCATGAGACCATAATCCTCCTGCCAGACTATTCGGATGCCCTGGATATATACCCAGCACGATATGGGGCCTAAGGACTCCCCCCTGAACGCCCCTATGACTCAACACACTCTTCCCCTTTGTTAACGCACCAACCCCCCTAAAAACTGAAAGGAATTCCTTGGATGTTTGAGACACAATGGGGTAATAATGGTAGGGGGAGTACCCTCGTATCGTGCTGCATATGCTTGAATAGACTCCCCCGCCCACTCCCCTGCCCCGTCCCTTTTTAGGGTGTGGGTTCAGAATTTGAACTTTTTACCCAAAATATTCATGTTCTTTATGAAAAACCGGGCCAAAAAAAACCACATGAGATTAACTAACTCTCCAGGTGATACCTAGCTCATTTTTAGCCTATTCAAAACACATAGTTATTATGGTGTTAATTTTCCAATTCCACAGTTTCACAAGACCGTTATTAGTCCTTCTAGATCGTAACATGGATCTAGCCACACCATTGCATCACACATGGACCTACCAAGCCCTTGCCCATGATGTGCTGGTATGTAGTCTTGGTTGGTTTCTTGCAGTGCAAATATGTGCACAATGCCATTGTTTATGGAAGTTTGTATTTTACTGCGACAAAAAGTCCAGGGGTGGATTGCAATAAAGAAAGTTATGATGTCTTAACTTTTGAGAAATTTTAACTCTGACATCGCTAAGATGATTTGCTCTTCAATTTGTTTCCTTACCTGTGCCTTAAAGGCCCTGTAGATGATCTGTTTTTGAGCGATTCTGCGAATAAAACCATTATAAATCAAAAGAAAGACATCAACAAACTCATCCGAAGAAATTTCAGCTTTGTCAAATGTACCACGTTTAAAAAAAACCATGAAAATCCATATGCGTGTGCGCGCGATCCATAAAAATGCATCGCGTTGGAACACGCACACGCAGTACACAGCGCCCATGCATTTTGGACTGCGTAGATGCGAACCAAAAATAAGTAAATCGTTTGCAAACGATCTAAATAATTTCATATTTACGAATTATTTTCTGGTAAAATTATATCATTTTGAGCGGAAACCTTTCATTGGGTAGTTGCTATTAATTCAATCTTTACTTTCAGAACTTTTCCCCTGTAAACTCCGATTACTTTTTTGGGGGGGTCATTGCAAATGATACACTGGGCCTTTAAGACGCATACAATTTTAGACACGAAATATGTGCCATAACATTACGTCTTCAGAAGATTGCTTTATATTTCTGCCTCAATTCCTTGAAAAAAATAGCATTGTAACTAGCAATTTGCAAAACAGCAGAAACCAATAATTTCTTAAAATAAGGTATTTATGCTTCCATACGGTATTCAGATAGAATTTTTTAACATGAGATTAGCAAGCCAAAAATACACTGCATAGATCGTATAGAAAAGCTGCCATCTTGTAGGTAAGTTTCTTTGCTCCTCGAGAACATGTTTAGTTGTAAATTTTTTGCTTACATTGTTGACCAATTTAAATGTTAAAACTTGTCCCACGAGATGGCCCACGATTATTTATAGACTAATCCGGTTGCTAAGGACTCCTTCCCTGCACGTCCGCCATTACTGGAGGCCATCAACTGCCATGAACTGGGCGCTTAGTGTTGGTGTTAAATCGAACAGCGCACAACATGCCCCTTCGCGTACACAGGCTTCGCAAGCTTACAATAAATGCGCAAAATTGTTCGAAGTTACAGCACAATGTAACAGCTTATCTTCAACACAAAACGTATGGTTAATGCCACTGGATGGCCCCCAGTTATGACAGACGTACAGAGAAGAGGACTTCAGCTCTCGGACTGGTGTATATATGCAGTGTATTTTTGGCTTGCTAATCTCATGTTAAGAAATTCCATTTGAATATTGTCTGGACTAAAGCAATAGATATTTTATTTCATGAAATTATTGGTTTCTGCTGTTGAATTGCTGGGAATTGATTTTGAAGATTTATTTTTTTCATGAACTTTACAATTTGTTTGACAACTCAACTTTACCAATTTAACAACAGGATCTTCAATTAAACAGAGTAGTAATTGAGGAGACGGTAGACGTGGGCCACTCCACCACAGGGTCAAGGCCCAAGAAAAAGACCAAATCCTACGACCTCTCTTGTCATGATAAATTCTGGGCCTTCCAGAAAGGAAAGTGAGTAAAAAGCCTGCTGTAGTTCTTAATCTTGATTAATAATTGATAAGCTCCGAACAGGAACATTATTCAATACGGGTCAGGGGTCAAGGGGGAGCATGTTAGTACATGGGTCTTTCTATAAATTAGGGGTCCAAAAGTGTGACATTTAGTGTCCCCGTTACACCTGACGTGTTATTTTTTATACAAAAATCATTAAAATGGCTTTCAAACAATTTTTTTATGAACTGTACTTTATGTACTCTTTGAGATGGAAAGTATTTAAAGGCAGAACACATGATTGGTAAACCGTTGCAAATGGTTTAATCTCCCTGTGTGATTGAAGATATCCATGATTAAAACCAACCTGAGCAAAAACTCTCTCCGTACTTCGTCAAACCTTTGAAAAAACAGTCATAAAGGCTTTATGGTTACTTCGCCCCAAAACCATTTCGCCCCGAACCACTTCGCCCTGAACCACGGCCTGTGCACAAAGTATTTTGGGGCGAAGTGGCATTCGGACGAAGTGGTTCAGGGCGAAGTGGTGCAGGGCGAAATGGTTTTGGGGCTAGCTATACTGTCTGGTATCGAAAGGTACCGATCTCCGTGCCAAATCTGTGTACGGATGTAAGGACTCGATACTCGTACATGTACTTGTACTCGGATGTTGAAGTACTCGTACTTGTACTCGGATGTTCAAGAACTCGGTACTCGGACTCCGGTACTCGGACTCCGGTACTCGGACTCCGGTACTCGGACTCCGGTACTCGGACTCCGGTACTCGGACTCCGGTACTCGGACTCCGGTACTCGGACTCCGGTACTCGGACTCCGGTACTCGGACTCCGGTACTCGGACTCCGGTACTCGGACTCCGGTACTTGTACTCGGTTGGCAAAATACACGGACTGAAATGGTACTCGGCTGTCTGAGTACTCGGCAGTACTTGGTACTCGGATAAAAGTACTCAACTACAACGCTGATGATTGGTAAACTGTTACAAATAGTTGTATCCCCCTGTGTGATTGAAGATATGCATGATTAAAACCAACCTGAGCAAAAACCAGCTCTGTACTTCGTCTAACTTTTGAGAAAACAGTAAAAAAGGGTTTACAGTCATTTCACCCCAAAGCCACTTCGCCCTGAACCACTTCTCCCTGAACCATGGCCCGTGCACGAGGTTGTTTTGGGGTGAAGTGGCTTTTTGGGCAAAGTGGTGTTTTTTCAAACATAAATTGATTGTTCTTTTGAGTGTCCATCTCTCCTCTCCTTATGGTGGTGTTGTTTTGACGCATGATTATGTTGTGTTGTCCATTCCCACACAGTCCTTTCCCTGAAGTTGCTGAGGCAGTACAAAATGAGCTGGAAACGTACAGAGCATCTGAGGATGAAGTCAAGAAACTCAAAGCAGCCATGGTGAGTTGTTTTCATCAAATTGGAACCATCGAGTGTGTCTCAATTACAAAACATGGGTATTTTGTGCAAGTTAAAGGATGTGTCATTTCCAAGATAACACTTTTTTGCGGATTCCTGTAATTGATTGCTTTCCGGTGACATCACGCCTTCCATCCACCATTTTGGTGGGCATTTTTCATGACCCACGTGGCTCGAGTAATAACCGGCAAACAGAGCAAGAAAAGCGCCATGGCTGTTGTATCGAGAAAGATAAAAACGCATTTCTTCAGGCTGAAAATCGCGATCAACTAAAAGCACTTTCGTTTTTACAAGCCGAGTGCATGCTCAATAATTTGAACGTATCACAACGCCCGCGTGCGGCATCTTCGAATGAAAATACGCTGGTGAGTATTTTTTACGCGTGTTCATGTGAGTCTATTGGCGCGCGTGTGTACGCGCGTGACTGTTGCCCACCCCACATTCCGGATGTTCTACGTCATCGAAAGCAATCAATAAGGGCATAACATACATGTATCTAAAGAAGAATGTTGGTAAACTAGCTTGCAGAAATTTCAGCTACATACATGCGCCAATGCTCTAAAAAACCTTTAAAATCCATGCGTGGTTTTTGAAAAGTGAATGGTAAAAACAAAATGAATGGTAATAATCAGTTGTAAGTTTCTTCATACAAATGTAACAACATGGACACACAAATTCATGCAGTGTTTGTTACCATTACTGTCAACACTTTCAGTTGGTTTTTTTTTCTTGTCAAGTGTCAACTTATGAAATGAAATTTTAGGTGATTGCAAATGATACAATGGGCCTTTAAGTGAAGAGTCAGATATTGGGCGTGTTTCTATTGAGCACGATAATTGTTTCCAAAACGACCTATTCCGAAACGGTTTGGGAGCACTTAATCTAGTATGTAAACAGCCTTAAGTGGGCCTCCCACTGTGCGCATTTCCAACGATTTGGTATGATTGTGTATAGAATCTATAGACAGTCTCTGGTAATCTCACCAAATCGTACCTAATCGTTGGAAATTCGTGGCAAAAATCGCACAGTGAGAAGTCGCTTTAACCACTTTGTGACGGAGAACTGCATATGCAGTTCTGAGTGTGAGTGTCTTGGGAGCGGTTTTACAGAATTAGCCTATGAATTAGACCATGAATTAGACCAGGGCAGAGCTGGTCACTATTATCTTGTTGGCTTGGTGTTAAGTCAGTTTTTGGTTTTTGACCTGTGACTTGACTCTAGAGAAAATGACTTGTGACTGGACTTGGGAAATTAAGATTGATTTACGACTTGAAATAAAAACTAGTTTAAGTCTCCAACCCCAGAGACATACATGTATACTGCATAACTAAAATTGCTAGTGCAGTCTCCCACTCCAGGGGAATGAATTGGAAAATGCCTAGCCCTCGCGAAGTGGTTTAATGGTTATTTGCTGGTGCTCACAATGGCAAATTAAAACCTGCTCGGAGAAGGTTTTTGCTGTTGTGCGCAAATGTATTTTGGTCGTAATGTCTACAAGCCTCATGAAATTTAAGAGGATAGGGCATGTTGGCTTCAGTATATCTTGAAGGAACAGCGGGGCCAACTCGGCAGGGCATGAGGCCATTGGCCTTGGTGGACTCAGTTGTCAAGTCCTGGATATCAGCACAAGTTTACTTATAGCATTGTGAAGACTTGCAAGGCCTTGTGATAGTCTTGACTACCACACCTCAATGTGATGCATTATTAGCTCAATATTTGTTGAAAAACTAAATTTTGTATTTACCTGCATTTTTTAGGGTCTGGAAGGCGAGGACGAGGGTGCTATTACCATGCTATCAGACACTACAGCCAAACTTACCTCGGCTGTCAGGTAAGCAGGTTGTGCGTACATGTGGGTTTGTCCGTGAAGTTGGGTCACGTTTTGTGACACACCATATCTCAAAAACTGTCCCTTTCCAGTCTAGCTACCTCAGCCAGTATTCATATCACAAAGAAAATGATATCCCACTACAGTAAAAGTATGTGCATTACGGTGTAACTAAAGTGTCCACATTCTACAGGTAAAACAAGAATCTTATAATTAGTGAGAGATAGCTCAATGAAAACATGAATGAACATCATATCCATTTAAATGGCTGAATAAATTTTCACTATGTAATCAAAGGAGCGTGACCAGATTGTTGTTTTTTTTAAAATGGGTTTTGCAATCCCACAACCACTAGTTTGGATGTGGAACTAAAAAGGTTGGTGTAATTACTGCACTGCTTTATGAAACCAAATCATTTATTTTACAAAACAGCGGTGGTTTTTTGACGATATCCTTGAATATATATGGAATGAGAACGCAAAATTTCAGAATGGTAGTGAGAAAAATCTGACAAATGATACGGTACAAAGATCTCAACACCCATAGCAAAAATTGGGGGTTCAAAAATGTGATCTGGACATGTTCCTTAAAGTTATCTTCTTTGAACAAGTTAGTTGTTTCTTCCATATTGAGAAAAGACAAGTGTTTGTAGGAAAATATTATCATGATCGCCAAAATGGGCTGTAGTCCTGAATGTTATCTGAATTGTTATCCACAGTTCACTACCTGAGCTACTTCAGAAGAAGAAGACTATTGATATGCATACCAATATAGCCACAGCACTCCTGGACCAAATAAAGGTGGGTTACACTAAGTTGAACTAAAAAAGGTAAAGCCATGCTGCAAGCCATTTGGCCTGTTCTGTATAGAAATGGTTTTTCTGGTAGTGCACTCTTATTGGATGCACAAGTGGCTCGCTACCCAGACAACCCTTTCAACATGTATCCTAACAGCGCTCAGTTTGCAGAGTGGTATATGAAGAGTTTCAGCGCAAAATGCTATATATCCATTTTTGGCATTTTCAGAAAACTGCCATTTTGTATTACAACTAAGCACTACAGTCAATGGCAAACTCCACTAAGTAAAACAGTTTTTTTGTGGGATATAACAGTTTGCTAATAATCCATTTGACAAATGTATACGGGACCACCATTTTGTTTTTATATGGCGTTGTGTACATGTACAAAATACAGTGAACAGGTGAACTAGTGAAGATTGCGCCACTTTATTGTTTGCAAAATGAACGAATATCTGAATACTGATGTTGACTACACAGTCAGAAAATACCCTCTCCGACAGAAACTCTGGATGGCGTTATGTATTGTAAAATGCCTGAATTGATATCCGTCATTCGAGGGACTCTAGTCAAACTGTAGTCACACCGCTTGAACTGGAGAATCAGGTTTGGCGAAGCGGTTCTTTCCTCGTGGCTCTGGTTCGAATCCCGTCTGGGTCAGTATGTGGATTGGGTTCTCAGTACCTGCTTGATTCTGTGGGTTTTCCCGACACATTGGTGTCTGGGGTTTTTCTCCCACCTCTAAAAACTGAAAATGTCTTCCTGTTCTCTCGCACTTCGTGGCCGTGCTGAAGAACCTCCCAGGTGGCTACAGGGCAACGACTTAAGTCGGCTAATCTAAACAACCTTTACGGGATCAAACGAAAGAAGAAGAAACACCGTTTGAACTTTCCCTTGTCGAAAAGAAGTATACAAAAACTTATGCAGTTTGTTTTTTAAGTGCTACTTTATTCTTTTATTTAATTAAGACATTGTTCTTGCATGAAAGGCCATAAAATAAGTTAAAGAACGTTACTTCTGAAGGTACAGGTACACTTTTTTTATAATTATGTAATTAGAAAAAAAAAATGTAATGCACAAAATTCTTTCTAAAAACCTAATGCTCGCACGTTACCAGATACAAACTTTTTCCCACTGACTACTTTTACAGGCCCGTAAACTAGATGTCTACTTTGAGCTTGAAGAGAAGCTAATGAGTAAACAATCGCTGGATAAATCACTGATGGATGTGATAACGGACCCTGATGCAGGATCGCCTGAAGATAAAATGAGATTATTTATCATCTTTTTCATCTGCACGCCCAGTCTGAGTGATGTAAGTTGGATGTCCTGATTGGATGGGGTGGGGGGAGGTGATCTTCGAACAACAGATCTTGGAACAAAAGCACTGCAAATTCGAAAATGAAATCAAGTAAAATTATTTGTAGCTCCATGGATGGACACATTGTTTCCAGAAAATTATACAAATCCAACGACAATTTTGAGACAGACTTTAAAAAAAAAAAACAAGTAAGCAACAAGTAAGCTACATTTACCTGAATGGCCAAAATGTTTATGTATTGCCAGAGTACAAGCATCAACACCAATATTTTCTTTTCTTTTCTTTGGTTTTTGTTTAATGTGTTCTGTTATTTTCTGTTCTTTTTGCCGTCCTTGCTCTTTTCAGGCTGAGCTTGACCAGTACTCCATAGCACTAGAATCTGCAGGCTGCAATTTGGCACCATTGCAGTACGTCAAGAGATGGAAGTGAGTTTTTCCTTTATAACTTTTCTATCATTTCATATAAAGCAGACCAAAAAATGACATTATTGGAACTTGAACCCACATTTTTCGTTTTCTTTGGTCTAGCTATTGATCTATCCAGCCCTATGTTGTCATTCTTATGAATACAGTATTTGGTGTGGCACTTATTAGTAGCAACGCTCCTGTTCACTCCATTCGTGGCTTAGTAGTTTGGGTCACTGACTCGTGAAAACTTGGGGGTGCGGGTTCGATACCCGGCCTTGGTACCTGTGCCTTTGAGCAAGGCACTTAAACACTTGTAAAGCCGTTGGTCCAATGTGCAAGGAACGCACTTAACAGGGGACTCCCCTGTGTCTCTGGCCGTTGGCTGCCAGTGGTGCCACCCACATATGTATTTTGATGTTTAGGTGGCACATATACTTGTAAGCTTTATGTAATTCAGCCTACTAGCTGCGAATTGAAATTCATTAAACTCATTAAATAAAAAAATGACATAGAAACCGGTGACGAGTACCAGCTGTATCAGCCAGTAGGCTCGTAAAGACTTTTTTTTATTCCATAGCTAAAACGTTCTGCAGACCGAGAAAATGTTTAATTTTTGTTCAATTTTTTTTTGCAAGGACCAATTTTGTTTATTGTTCCTTTAGATTGTACACTAAGATGACGACAGCCCCTAGCCAGTACGGGGGCGGAGGCACCAAGACCATCAGTATGTTCTCTAAGCTCATGAGCACTGGGTCCCAGTTTGTCATGGAAGGAGTCAAGAACTTTGTAGTCAAGAAGCATGTGAGTCGCATTGTGCAGACTAGCAGCCGATTTAACGAAAAAAAGTGTGTAGCTTGCACAACTTGGAAAATGGCATAGACCCCATAGCTTACGTGTAATTATTGCATGAATGTTGCGCAGCTTATGCAATAAAAAGTTGCGCAAGTGGACTTACGCAGTGCGTAAGGTTTCGTGAAATCGGCTGCTGATCCAGAAATTTTTGTGCTACGCTCCCATAAATTCAAGCAACCAATCATTTTGAAGACCTAAACTATCTGATGATTGTGTGCACTTCAAAGTTGCTAAGCGCTTTTGTATATGGGTTGGTCTTTTACCATTTCTGTGGCAAGTTTATTGGAGTAAAACGATTTTTTCATCAAAATGACAAACATCAGATATTGTTGCTAATTAGGGTTCGTTTTGCCCTTACCCGACGTAATTATTGCTTTGTTTGCAGGAGGTCGTGGGTTCGAGTCCCAGCCAAGCACGCTATGAAGTTTTTCATAGTGGCATGAGAAAGCACTGAGTATACAGTGTTAATAATTACGTCGGGTAAGGGCAAAACAAACCCTAATTAGCATTCTAGTCTCTCCGACGCAAGCTAAATCAATTCCTGACCAGATATTGTACTGCATTTTATTTTACATGAAAATATCAATTTTGTTTAGACTTGGATGGATTGAAAGTGCTTACGTCTTTTTTTCTTTTTAAAACTTTTTTTCCTTTAGAATTTGCCAGCAACACGTATAGTTGATGCCTTGATGGAACTGAAATCCAACCAGGTTGGTTTGTCTTAAATGTCATATAATTGAAGATTTCTTGATAAATCTAGTCATGTGGTTCTAAACAGAAGTATTGTTTGCATTTATTTCACTGCCCATGCTCGCATGTAAAAAAAGGTTTATAAAAAAATATATACAGTTGTTAAAATACTGTATGATAATTAACTTTATGAGAGAAAAATACAATAATGTATTCAGGGTTGTAGAGTCCATCACGAGTTCTCAAAAGCCTTCACAAGTATACCCAGCACGATATGTGACAAAAGGACTCCCCTGCTGTTACTGGTACCATTGATGAGCCTCAAACCTACATTGTTTGTCCAACCTAAGGTTGTGAGTCCATAACCACTCAGCCACAGTACTCCAATAGAGCGCTTTTACAGGGGGTCAAAAGGTTACAGGTCACTATTGCTTGTCCTCCAGATCGGGAGAGAACAATAGAGCCACGTGCTTTTCAGCTAGCAGCCCCCACGTTTCCCCACGTGGCTTTATTGTTCTCTCCCAATCTGGAGGACTAGCAATAATGACCTGGACCTTTTGACCTCCTGTGAAAGTTGCACAGTGGCCATCTTATGGGCAATCACATTGTCACTGTATGTCATGCATAAGTAGTCGCTTTGTGCATCTATTATCACATCATTTGAATATGAAAACCTGCTCCCTAACATGGCGGCTGGTGCATAGGGTCTATATGGTACTCCACAGTACTTGTGATGAACTCGAGTACAACCTGAATGTATTTCCTTTTGTGGAAACCTAAATATTTGTTGTTGGCTTGTTTCAGGAAACGGATGACTATCTCTACTTTGATCCCAAGCTACTGAGGGTTACTGACAGGTATGTACATGTGGTTGGTGTAACACCTTCGTTGCATGAAACTTCTTATCATCAAGTCTTAAATTGTATTTTGTAAACCTTTTTTTTTGTTCTTGTATTTGTGGTTGTATTCATGATAACTCTTGACCTGTTTATATTTATATAACACTTTGAACAAAATGCTAACAGTTTATGACACAGAAGGCAAAAAAGATTCTGTATTTATATAACTACAGTCTGATTTAATGATTTTTTTAATGATACACTTTAAAGGCCCTGTAGATGATCTGTTTTTGAGCGATTATGTGAATAAAACCAACAAACTCATCCGAAGAAATTTCAACTTTGTCAAATGTACCACGTTTAATGAAACCATATGCGTTCTCCTGGTCTTGGCGGGGTGTTTCAAATATTCGTTCTCAGTTGATCGGGTACTATGTGGCTTGCGTCATGCACTCTGTGGCACACATGTGTGTGCGCGCGATCCATAAAAATGCATCGCGTTGGAACACGCACACGCAGTACACAGTGCCATGCATTTTGGACCGCGTAGATGCGAAGAAAAAATAAGTAAATCGTTTGCAAACGATCTAAATAATTTCATCTTTACGGATTATTTTCTGGTAAAATTATATCATTTTGAGCGGAAACCTTTCATTGGGTAGTTGCTATTAATTCAATCTTTACTTTCAGAACTTTTCCCCTGTAAACTCGTCGATTACTTTTTGTGGTCATTGCAAATGATACACTGGGCCTTCAACATAAAAACCTAAAACATAAAAGTTGTCCGAAGCTTTGCTGCATCTTTGTAGCTGAAACTTCTGCTCGGCTCTAAAAAGAGGCATGTAAATCCTTTTCCCCCTCCAACAAACCCAAATCGACATTTTCCAGAATCAAAGTTCTTGTTTCATCTTGTGATATCATAAATTTAGATTTTTGTTTCCTTTTGATCATTTCAGTTCGTCTATTCCCAGGAACAAGACTCCATTCCAGGATGCTATTGTCTTTGTAGTAGGAGGTGGTAATTACATTGAGTACCAGAATCTCATGGACTATGTCAAGGTAATTTGTTTTCTTTTTCTATCTCCATATTTAATTATGTTTAACGTAACAATTATTCGTAAAACAATTACAAGTAAAACAGGCTCTTGGTCGAGTACAAGCCTCTGGCTTTCTACCGAGGACCTGCCATGCTCACGGCATACATTTCTTAAAAGTCAATTAAGCTTTTTCTAAGTCATTTCATGAATGTACATGCCAACTACATGTATGTGGGTCTGTCCACAGTAATGGGGTACATTTCTGTAACATTTAAGATCTTGGGTCCCAGTTCACTTCAAATGTCTTAATTTTATCTTTAAATTATCAAGCTAAACTGAGGAAATAACTTTTTCACCAAGGAGTAAGAAAAATAGTCCTACAACATACATTTGTGAAAACCTCGTGCACAAACTTTCCTATTACGCATGTAACAAAGACGGAAAAAAATGTCACAAAATTTTCTTTCCACGTTACCTACGTAATAGGAAAATTTGTACACTTGCTTTTCAAAAATGTATGTTGTGGCAGCAATTTCTTACCTTTTTGGGCAAAAGTTATCTCCTGAGAACAAAACAAGGACATTTCTTTAATTCTGAGATAAACTAAAGACATCTGAAAGGAATTATTGACTTATTTTTAAAATGTACCCCATTACTGTGGACAGACCCATGTCTACTCCAAAGTTTAAATTATTTTATTACATGAAAACATGTTCTTGTATCCGTGAAGCATGGAAATAAATAAATGAATGAAATTATAAAAAGGGTTTGGTACGATTTTTAATGGATATTTGTTTTTACCATTTCCATTTACTGACATTATAGACCTTTGCACAGGCGACCATGGCAGGGGGCAGTCACATTGTCAATATGTGCCATCCACGAGTAGGCACTTTGTAGATCCATTGTCATACCATTTCAATATGAAAACTTGCCCCTGTCATGGCCGCCGGTGCAAAGGACATATACTTGGTGCCCACTTTGATGCTTTGGCTAGAAACCCAGTTCAGTCAGTGGGTCTACAGCTGTGCTCAAGATCGAAGGTTTATGGGTTTGAGCCCCACTTGTGCCAACGTGTTTGTGTCCGTGGGCAAGACACTTAATCTCAATTGCCTCGTCAACCAAAGCGATATATGGGGAGCTGTTAGCGGGAATGCCACTGATAGGGCTGATAGGGCTGTGCGCCTTGGCCAGGTTGCCACCTAGTTGAAGCAAAATGGTTCTGGTGATTTCCTGATGGCAGCGGTAATAATGGCAACAATGCCAGGAGCACCCCGCAGGGTGCGCTATATAAGTATCCACCATTATTATTTTTAATAACAACAAATGGACATAAATAGTTTGGGAATCTTGAAGAAAAAACTTGTGTACAAACCAAAGGGAAATTTGTGAGTGCCCAATGTGACCTCACAACTTTGCTTATGTATATGAAAATTATCAGCATAAAAACCAACAACAATAAAGCAGCTTTCAGTGTGAGTTTTGATTACCCTAAGCAAGATGAACACTCAGCTAGCATAGATTTAAGCGATACAAATTCCATTTTATGGACCCTTTAATCATCTTGACCACTGATCTTTTTGCCCAAGAGCAAAGAAACATAACATAGGTATAATTTTATTAGCGTTTTTGAAGTATGGCCAACACAATAGACCTTTATCATGGTGCGTCCATCTTTGTCTTGTTCCCCTATAGGGGAAACCTGAGAGAGTAATACCAACTGTGCCTTATAGCTCAGCTGGTAGAGCATCAGCCTAGTGAGTCAGAGGTCTCGGGTTCGAATCCCGATAAGGTCCTTACGATTTTTCTCTCATCCCAAGTTTGGTTGTTTAATTTCAATGGTGATTGGTCTTCCCCATTTGCGCTACCACACGATAGTGCGTGTAATCTCCTGTTGGGAATTATTCTAGATCGCGCTGCGCGTTTTCTAGATCGCGCTACGCATATGTCATTGTGACGCACACAATGAACATTTTCAAAATGGGACCAAACTATTTTTTTCTGCAAGCCTCGCTTTGGTTACGTTCATTTTAATAGGAGAAAAGGGAAGATAAAAGTCTATAGGTATGAATTTGAAGTAAATGCAAAATAACTGCATAGTTCACTTATTTATTTTATTTGCAATTCTATTTCTGTACTATAATTACAACAGGCAAATCCAGTTTTTTGGAAAGAAATACATTTGTACAAAAAATTCAAACCTAAATAAAATTGCACCCTCTCCTCTTGTTCCGCCAAACTTCTAAAAGGCTAATTCTGTATTTGTTGCACAGAGTAAATCCAGCACAGCGGGATCAGCGAAGAAGATAACGTATGGATGCAGTGAGCTATTCAATGCAGACCATTTCCTTAATCAGGTAAGGTAAAGTCATGAAAGCATACACAATTACATTTTATTGCATAAGCTGTGCAATACTTTTGCGATAATTACACAAAAGTAATGTTATTTTCAAAAGTTGTGCAAGCTACGCACTTTTTGTGAAATTGGCTGCTTGTCCTATTGGAACTTCTTTCGCAGTCTCGTGGAAACTTATTGAAACACACTGAAATCCTATTGTATTCCCCCCCCCCCCCCCCCCCCCCAACCCCCCACAATTTGTTTTAGCACAGCGGAACATATCCAGTCTTTGTGACTGGCTAATAAATATTATCTTCAAGCAAACTTGAATCTGTGTTTCTGATTGGTGGATACATGGTAACAACGGTGTGACATTGCACTGTGTACCACTTCCGATTTTTATGTCGCACTCTGCATATTGCGCCGTGGTATTCCAAACGCACTGCGTCCCCTACACGGAGCTGCATACTACATGACTGCAAATTCAAATTTGACGTGTGGGCGTTCGATGCGACTTGTTATGCGCGTGATTTTCTGCATGTTACACATCTTGCCCTTACCTGCGCATTTATGCGTCAAGTAATCGTGCATAATAGAGTGCACCTGCATCCCATATATCACTCGGCTTCGGCCTCGTCGTCTATGGGACACAGACGCACTACATTATAATGTATTGTGCTTTTTTTAGCCTTTATATAACTACTGCTGCTTTGCAGAAACTGTCCACACAACTTAGGCCTGTTAACGTACAGGGGCCAATTTCATGGAGTTGTTAAGCATAAAAATTTGATTAGCACAAAATTTCTTTCCTTGTAAAATGAGTTACCAGCCAAAATTGTATGTCAAATTACATGTTCTGAAAAACATTAGCAGAATATTAGTAAATTATACACATCACATACGATTTTGGCTGGCAACCCATTTTTGCAAAATAAAGCAAATAAATTCTGTGCTAAGCACATTTTTGTGCTTAACAGCGCCATAAAATTGGCCTTAGGTGTTTTGTTTAATTTTCAAAACGCATTTTAGCAGAAATTTAAAATTAACCCTGTTCATGTTTTTTGGTGAAATATTACAATTTGTTTTCTTTTCATTCACAGTTAACACAACTTGGGCACGAGAATGTCTGATGATAACCATCCCAGCCATGTACAAAGACTAGAAAAAGGTAGATTATAATATAAATGACCAGTGTAAATTGAAATAAATTAATGGTATTCTTAAATCATGGGTTTCTAGGGCATTTTGCACAAATCTGTGATGTCATTTTTCCTTGGAGAAAATGTAACTTTTATGTACCACAGGCACGAACTGAAAACAAAACAAAACAAAACAGAACAATTGTGGAAGATATATGGGTCTTTCTATAAATTAGGGGTCCAATGTTGGTGTCCCCCGTTACATTTTACATCTTGTTTTTGAAAATTCAGGACACATTCTTTAAATACTTTTTATCTCAAAGAGTGAGTACATAAAGTACAATTCATACAAAATGGTTTAAAAGCCATTTTAATGATTTTTGTACGAAAAATAACACATATTAGGTGTAACGGGGGACACCAAATGTCACACTTTTGGACCCCTAATTTATAGAAAGACCCATATCCAAGAAACATTTACAGGATAACCTATAAACAAAATTTTGAACTTCTATAAAATGGTCCCGCTATGTAATATACTATAGGGTTTTTAACATAATGCCTGTAATATCTAGGCGTATTTATAATTGGCCATTGCAGAGGCCATGCCACAACGTGTATATTTGCAAAAAAATTAGGTGGGAAAATGTCTTCTTTATTTTGGCCATCTTTTATTGTGCGTCAAAAGTAGCGCAGGAATTTTCTCTATTTTTTCTTTTAAAAAGCAGTCAATCCGCGAGTGGAAATTTTCAGCACACACAAGCTTTATGCAGTCATGCGTAATGTAGCTGCTATGTGAATTTTTCGATGTCAACTTAATTACAAAAGACATTTTCAAAACTGAAAATTTGTCAACTGTAGCATGTTCTACAGTTGACAGAAGACTTTGTTTCTTTTCCTGGAATTTATTTTACTACATAAGCATACCTGCCAACTAGTCCGATTTTATCGTATTTGTTTAGATTTTTAAGTGTTAAAAGTGTTGAAAATCGAACAGTACGATTTTTGAAAATGTGAGAGAAAAAAAATAGTGAGAGTACCATGATTTTTGATCGCACTGCATGTACGGTACACAGAAAAGTATGCTTCACCATGCATTGCTCGTGGCCGACGCTGACTGAGTCTAGCACTTATCCACCGACCATACCGGTGTACAAGAAACAACCCAACTGTGAAGCACAACTCCCGATGGTATCAGGTTTCTGCCGCACTGGCTGTACATACAGCATGCAGCGGCCATGCACGGCGACCAGGCATATTGCTACATTATGACGCACGTAGTATAATGTCCAATTCAAGACGTTCTATGCGCTGTCACAGTGCATCGCATAATATATTATGCGTGCGTGCTGCACGAATAATATATTATGCGTGCGTGCTGCACGAATGATGAATCGGATCGCGGACCACGAAAGGCGTCTTTGAACCAAGACTAATTGATGCGTGATGCCGCTTGGGCAAAGTGTAGCCTAGGTTGGACTCCTCACCGCATACTCTATAGCGGATGGTCGTAATGCAATGAAGACAACGACATCTAACCTGGGCTAGGCGAAGTGGTATTTGAGTCAAGTTGGTATAAAACGGTCGACTTGACATGACTCCCTGCGTGCGCTGCATGTGCTGTGTACATGAAAACGGGTGCAGTACAAGGTCAACTTAACCGTTGTACCAACTCGACCGTTGCAAGTTTCACTACAATCTGATTTGTTTTACTCGGCTATGTTGGCAGGTATGCTTAAGTACATGTAGTGCATTTCTGCAGTTTGTAATACAGTCAGACGCCAAAAATAAAAACTCTTCAACTGAACATTTGGCTTGTAACAAGGAAAATGCTTGGTTTCTAGTCCTCTGTCCTTAATTATTTTCATTCCGGATAATACATGTACAAGGTTCTTGTTGAATAAGTGACTTCATAGCATTTACTCAGCCTGCACACATGTCACTGTTGACCGTTTTAGTTAACACTATGGGTTAGGGATATTGTGGTGTGTATGCAGATATTTTGAGGGCATGCATTACACTTGAATGATTTTGTATATGATTAGACAATTGCATCTGCATGACAGACACACCTTGTCACAGGAATAGGTCAAAACAGTCATTTGAAAACAGTCATTTCAAAATTGACAACATACCAATATCCCTATTGAGTAGTGTAGCATTTGATGCTCTGTAATGTATTTTTCAACATGACTTGCTGATAATTGATTGCTTTCCGGTGACGTCACCCCTTCCATCGACCATTTTGGTGGGCATTTTTCATGACCCACGTGGCTTGAGTAATAACCGGCAAAAAAGAGCAAGAAAAGCGCAGTGGTTGCACTTACCTCTGTTGCTTAACCTTGCTTTATGTTGTTGCGCCATGGCTGTTGTATCGAGGAAGATAAAAACGCATTTCTTCAGGCTAAAAATCGCGATGAAGTAAAAGCACTTTCGTTTTTACAAGCCGAGTGCATGCTCAATAATTTGAACGTATCACAACGCCCGCGTGCGGCATCTTGGAATGAAAATACGCGGGTGAGTATTTTTTACGCGTGTTCATGTGCGTCTATTGGCGCGCACACAGGTGTGAACTCACTGACAATCGCGGACGTCCCTTTGTTCCTCTTTTGTTTGGACATAGTCTATTTTTCCTTACTCTCGTTGGTTTTGTACAGGAGCGAATCGCGGACGTTCGCTTGCCAATCGCGGAAGATATTGTTCTCTTTGTTAGACCTCCCTAAAACGTCCACGATTTTTTGGGAGAACAAACACGCGTCTACGCGCGTCTATTGGCGCGCGCGTCTACGCGCGTGACTGTTGACCACCACACATTCCCGGATGTTCTACGTCATCGAAAGCAATCAATACAGTGATTTGACTGTGGATGCAGTATCTTGTCAAGTTTAATGCAATTTAATGTAGCAATGCAGTGAACCGGCAAGATATTGATTTATTTCAGTTTGGCTGCTTGTTCCAGTACTGAGCTCTCAACACGCTGTGCATGAGTACACACACACACTTGAAATTTTACAAATCACCGTGATCATGCACCGTGAAGTGTATAATGGTGCTAAATGTGTTATCAATTGATATCAAATTGTAAGGTCCAGTGAATGCTTCATTTCTGCATCAGGGTTCCAACTGTCAGTCACCATTGCAGACCTGTTTCTCACAAACTCGACTATCTTGAGCAGTTGGTGAGAACAAAAATGTATAATTTTTAGCTCTGTGTAAAAGTACATGTACTGTACATATACTGTACATATACTCAGCCAAAAACAAATGCCAATATTCTGCATTCATGTCAAGCATTGTAAGTTTCATTTGACATGTGCTGCGTAACTTTTACGAAATTAAATTCAAATTGCCAGATGACAGTCCCAGCTATTACGCTATTACCATAGTCGATACCTCCGACTCACCAGGCAGATGCTCTACATGTACCAGCTGAGCTGCAAAACACAGTGGTACACCAGAGATGCCAACATTTAAGATTTAGGCGTAATTTGTACAATTGTTTCAGCCGATTACGATGAGTATTGTGATGTAATACTCTATGCAAAACTTCAAATGTGGGATTTTATTAGGGCTTTGTTGTAATTTATTAAATTTCCTGTCTAAAGCAGGTGCCTCGTGGCAAATTACTATTTTTCAATGTTCAATATTTAAATCTCTGGGTATACTCATTACCAAAAAACCCAATTTTTGAAACTGACTTAAGCGTGTGCCAGGCTAAAAGGTTTTTAAGACTGGCCCATCATGTGACGTGCTCTCAGCCAATAGGGATGCGTAAACTGTCTAAGGTATTTATGAATGAGTGTTTAACCCTAACACTCCTCAATCAATATGATTTTACATACACCCTAGGGAGTTAGGGTTAATCTACTTCGGCCATTACTGTTGGCAATGTCTAGAGGATATTGAAGAACAAACACAATGGCAGCGTTCGAATTAGCACTGGTCCGTTGGCCAAATGACAGTTGAAATCGTCTCGGGCCAGCTAGAAAGCCTCCCCAAATGGTCTGGTTGTCCAGTTGAATTAAAACAGACATATGCCGTGCATGTAAAATTTCCACATTTCAACGGATTTCCGCATTTTTCATTTCCTTAATGCGCCTTTTTTTGGCTTTGTTGAGCGTGGCAGATTTTATTTTCCGTTTTCTATACATGCATAGGCCTATGGGGTTTATTCACTCAAATGTGTTTTTTGCAAACACTAAAGGTCGACTGTGTGCAAAATGAACAACCAGAATTGAAATTTGAACCGGGCCACTTGAAAAGCCAACAGGCCAGTCAAAACTTAAGCCAACTGGTCCTGGTGGTCAGTTGGGAAAAAAGTTAAGAACAAACACACAATGGCCAACTGTTTTCTTTCAAGTCTTCTTGACTTTATTATCTACATTATTTATCAACATATTACACCATTTTTAAAATCCTAGTTCATACAAATTTGTGTAGCAAATAATACCTCGTTTAAAACGGAAACAATCAAAGATTAGGGTTTCTTCTTAATCTAACTGAATAAAGACTTAGTTGAATATATCTGTTGGAATTGGCAACTTACTTGATTTTAAGGTGCACTTTTCACTCTCATTGGGTAACAGGGTCTTCACATTTATCTAAAACATCCATTGCTAGAGCACAGGGAAACAGTTCAGTGGTTTTAGCGTAGACTCAATAACTTGGTAACACAAAGGGTGACTTTAGTACAGAGGCACTACATGTAGATGGGTCTTTCCACATTAAATGGGTACATTTTTTTTTTTAAAGTCAATAATTCCTTTCAGATGTCTTTAGTTTAGTGTATTATAGTAAAGAAATTTCCTTGTACTATTCTCAGGAGATAACTTTTGCCCAAAATGGTAAGAATGTGCTGCCACAACATACATTTTTGAAAAGCTCGTGTACAAATTTCCCCTTTACGTATGTAACGTGGACAGACCAATTGTGACATTTGTTTATGTCTTTGTTACATACGTAGTAGGGAAAATTTGTGCACGGGGATTTCACAAATGTATATTGAAGGTCTATTTTTCTTACTCTTTGGTGCAAAAGTTATTTCCTCAGTTTAGCTGCATAATTTAAAGATAAAATTAAGACATTTGAAGTGAACTGGGACCTAAGATCTTGTATGTCACAGAAATGTACCCCGTTACTGTGGAAAGACCTGGATGGGTTCTTTGTGCACTATCCGAATAGCAAAAAGAAAAATGTGATTTTTTTTCTTTCCCAGAAATGCAACATTTCCAACTTGTCTGACTGGGAATAATACCAATCTGGTATACTGATGATTCTAGCAGGTATATTCCTTATTCAATTTATACAAGAAAGCCAAGAGTAATAGATGAGCCCTCATTACACTGTTATGCAACTCATAATTACAAAGAGTGTGCACTGCACAACTAACAATATGTTGCAATTTTTTTAATGGTTCGATTTTGGGGCGAGTAATTTATGACCGATACGTATCTAATCTACCATTACATGTACATAGCATAGATGCAAGCAAAAAAATTCCACAAAGTACACAAAGTTCTGTCACACTAAAACCTGTTCACTGAAACTAGCATTTGGGGTGTTCCAAAATAAAACGAAATTTCAAGTTCATGTCCTTTAACAGGCTGTTTAAGCAATAACTGTCAGTTATTTCACCAGTTTGTTTTTTTAATATCATGTATGTTGGGCTTTGCCAAGCTTATGTGCACCCACAAATTTCATTCTAGAATTTTTTTTGGAAATAAATGTACATGTGTGTCCCATGCGTAACACTTTTCCCATCAACCAGACAATGTTAGCATAACACCAATTTTTTTGATTTGTCACTTTGATACCTATTATCTGAAAAAAATGATAATTGAGAATTAAAACTACCTTGCAGGGTGGGTTTATTAGCATGAAACAAGACCAGTTGCAAATTTTAGTATGATGTATGAACGGTTTTAGCCAGACAAGTTGACCTGCAGCCGATTTCACGAAACCTTATGCACTGCGTATAAAGCCATGTTGCGCAACTTTCTTGTGATAATTACACACAAGCTATGGGACTTACGCCATTTTCGCAAGCTATGCACTTTTGTGAAATCGGCTGCTGCAGTTTATACATAAGACCTATTCTGTGGCATGGTCAAAATAAACAACTGTGGTCATATACGCACCATCAAGCATGCACGACTTTGTACAGAAGCACGCACGCCTTTTACGTGAATGCAGAACGTCTGCATGACCTCAGTGCACATTATAATTTTTTGACAGGCCATCATCTGTGAGCGACCATTTTAACTTAAATATTCGATTGTGCTAACACGTTGTCAAATACCTACTGGGTTCTACATGTATTTGTGTACATGTAGGTAGAAACGTGAAAATTCAGTTTGTGTACGGTGTCACAGTGAACATTCATACAAACCCAATACATAAGGGTAATAAACACCACCATGAATATGAAATAACCATATACAGGCTGGGAGAAAAATTATATGGTCTTCGTCAGGATTTGAACCTGTCACACACTGGACAGATGCTCCTACAGCTTAGCTTATAGACCAATCGGTAACTAAGGTCTCCTTCCCTGTATATCCGCCATAGCTGTTAGAACAAAAAGCGTGTATCTATTACATACGCGTACACAATTCTATACAAAGACGCGCTTTGAACAAGTTGCACATCTTCGTAAGATTGCATATGCGAAGGAGGCGCGCTTTTCGTTCTAACAGCAACACAGTCCATGCACTGGACGCCCCCAGGCTATGGTGGATATACAGTGGAGATCTTATTTTGATAACCTCAGTTTTTGGGGGGCGAGCATAAAAATTCTTACACAATCTGGACTACGGTTTTAGTTAATGAAAGACTTGATGCAGTGAGGTTGTACACATGTAGACAGGTTAAACACAGTTTAATTCACATGTTAGCCAACTAGCAGAGTGAAACAAATTGTGTGTTGGAATCAGTTTCACTCTTAAACTTACATTTCAAGGTCGGAAAATCTACATGCAGTATTACACCGGCAGTGGGTTTTAGTGTTGGACTTGAAGATTCAAGCCATTTAGGACATGCCTTTAATACATTTTTTCTTACTCCAGATAATTTTTTTTGTTTTGCAAATAATGCAGTCCCTCATATAGACTGCCGAAGTGAATACGTCACCTTTTGTTGGTTGCCTAGGCAATTGGATCTAAACTAAAAATCACTCAACCGTGTCCCAGTGCTTTTCCCGAAAGCCATGATAGTTTAGATCCAATTGTCATGGCAACGCACGTCACACTTCGGCTGTCTATTATTCAAGGTACTTGTACATGTCAACTAGTGTGCAATACAAAGCCCGAGTTAATGTGGGTTTGACAACCATATTTAGTACATTTTAGTCGGACATCTCGTGTTTTAAACAATGTTATGCACACAACAGTTGGCAGTGTACTGAAGTAAGACTGACTATGAGTTTCAGGTGGAAGGGGGATGAATATTTGGCCTCCAAAACTCCTTAGAAATTTATGAAAAGGTTGATATTGGCCACTGCAGCAGTGACCAGACTATGACCGGGTCACACGAATTACGAGATTCCACTGTATCATAGTATTACTATGGTAGCATTACGAGATTTTGTCCGTGTAACCCCAAATGTATCATGATAGGTGAACGACGAGAATTCTTATCGAGTTATAGATTGGCGTGTGACCGCTCTCGTCGTTCATTCTATCATGATAGAGTAATTACGAGATTTTCCGTGTGACCCCGGCCTATATCTACAATGAAAGGTTTGGTGCATTATGATAATTTGGCACATAATAAATAACATGAGATAGGACTTTTGGCTTTATAATCATAGACTATAAATACTCCTTGTTACATCTGATAATGGAGTGACCAAAGGATAACATATCGCCAACTGAAAATGAAACATAAATTGACCGATATTGTAACAAAATATTAAATATGGGTCTCTATAAATTAGGGGTCCAAAAATGTGACATTTGCTCTCTCCCGTTACACCTGATGTGTTACTTTTCGTACAACAATCATTAAAATGCCTTTAAACCATTGTACTTTATGTACTCACTCTTTGAGATGGAAAGTATTTGAAGAATGTGTCCCTAATTTATAGAAATACCCTTATGTACTACACTATCAGTCAAATGTTGTTACATTATCGGTTGGGACTCGTAATGTAACAGAAATTGACTTATTCTGTTGTAACATATTCGTAAATATTTTGTTAAATTATCAGTTGGTGATGCGTTTTCCATTAGTTACAACTTTATCAGTAGTTGTTTGTGCTTCGCAAAGCCATTTTTTTCTTGTGATGGTGTGAATGCCGCTTAAGAAAATAAAATTGATTTAGCAGCTCCAAAAACCTCAACTCAACATTCCCTGAATGTCTTCAATTTAACTTGCCATGCAAAGAAAGCCGACTGCTTGGGAGAACATGCACATTGAATGTTTTAACATTTTGTATTATTATTTTACCTAGAACAATGATCTGGGTATTCCATTAGTTTGAATGGTGTCCTGCTGGAACCATCTTCACCCTAATTGCTGAAGATTACAGAAAACCTTGAATATATATCAAAGTATTTCACAAAACATAAACAGGACCAGTAAAATCCTTTCATGTAAACTCTAAGTACATCACTTGCAGTGACCCAAAATTTTACTACACGAGTTGAGAAGAAAAAACCTGACTAAAAATGGTACCTTTGTGAAGGTGCTTTAACAAAAATTAATTGAATGATTTGTTTTAATATTCGTTCAACACAAAAACCATGCGTGGATTTGTAAGGTTTATTGAAGTACTACTGCATCTATGACTGAAATTTCTACAAGGCAGTTTATCAACATTATTCTTTAGTTATGTAATGCTGTTCCTGTGTTTAAACGTTTTTCAATCATGTAATGGTACTGTGAGGTACCGTGGCCGAGTGGTTTGGGTCACCGACTCGCAATCACAGGTTGCGGGTTCGAAACTCGCCCCGGCTAGGGAAACCTGTGCCCTTAATCACACTTGCACCATCCTTCAGAAAGGATGTAAAGCCGTTGGTCCAGTGTGTTAGGTATCGGTAATGCACTTTAAAGATCCCAGAGCATTGCAAGGGGATTCCCCGGTGTCTTTGGCCGTTTGTAATTCTTTGTGGGTTTCCTCACGCTTGTAATCCCCGGTTTCAGTACCAGAAAGAAATAATAATGGCACCGTGTTGAAAATGTTTATTGTGTGCAACACATTGACACATAGCACAGACAGTGATTCTCTCAAAACAACAATGGTAGATTAACACATTGATCGTGCCCAACACATACTCTGGGGAACAAGACAAAGATGGACGCACCGTGATAAAAATCAATAACAACCAAAGGAGATGTTTTGAAGGAATACTTGAGTGAGTCATCCTGTTCTACTTTTCGAGTATCTTTTCATATTCATTATCAGTTTCTAGGGTGCTTTATATCAATATCTCCCAAAATCACCAAAGCTTTTGGCGGAATTTACCTTGGTACTATTATATATTACCATGATAAATGTTTTTAATTCATTAAAAATCTTGCGTATTGTAATACACGATTTGTGTCTACATAAGGTAGACACAGAATAGTATTCACTTATATTGCATGAACAAACAAATAGCTACAACTCGCTTATTATTAATACAAAAACAATTTCAACATAAATAATTCATAATATTCAAGATCACAAAATATTGAATTGTCAAATTTTCTTCCTTTTTCACATTTGTACAAGCTTGGCATAAAAGAATACATCTCATTTATATTTTTTGTGAAAGGGTATTTCGAGCATTGCTTAAAAATTAAATTCACTGTATTTCAATATTTATTTGTTTGTCATCTTATTTACAATGAGCGGAAGTTCTAAATTTGTATTACCACTACAAACTTTTGGCCAAAGGGCTCGCTGAAAATGGTGATAAATTTATACCTTGGAATTGTTTTTTCTAGGGAGGTGGTAATTAGCCTTTCGCGTGTTTTGCATGAATAGCGTTTGGTGTATTGACGTACTTCCTTTTACATGCACACTCTGTATCCACTTGACCAGACAGAATTTGTGTTGCTACATGTCATGCATGTATGTGTTGTACTTGGTAGGTACAGATTCAATACCTTGAAAAATGGCATAAGGGTCATTCTATAAAATTGGGGTCCAACGTGTGACATTTTTCTGTCCCGTTACACCTGACATACTGCTATTTGCCATACAAGTATCATTAAAAATGCCTTCAAACAATTTTGTTATGAATTGTATTTTATGTAATCACTCATTTACAAAATACAACATTTTACAAGATGTCGGATGTAACGGGGACAGAAAAAGTGGACCCCAAATTTATAGAATGACCCATAAAGCAACCCGACTGTTTGTTGCTAGGTAATAGCATGCACCACCTAGCAACAACAGCATAGTATGCGACTTTCTAAACTGCATCTCCATTTAAAAGTGAAGAATTCAGGCTGCCAGCATTATACGCAAATGTTACACGCAGAAGGCCAATTCTAATGAACGAGGTAAAATGACCAGGGGCCAATTTCATGGTGCTGTTTAGCAGTCGATTTTGTGCTAACCGGAGGCTCTGTCTATTTCATGGAGACCGTAACTGTAAGCACTGCAAAACGTTCGCTAGCTTCAGAGGCAAAATATGCTAAAGACAGAAATGTTTCCAAGCACACCGCGGCCGTGAAATGGTGGTAACGTTAGCACAACATTTCTGCTACAGTAAGCACATCTTTTCTGCTAACACTTAAAGGAGCATGTCCAGATCACATTTTTGAGCCCCCCATTTTTCTCATGGGTGTTGAGATTTTGATACCATATCATTTGTCATTTTTGTCATTACCGCTCTGAATCCGTATATTCTAAACTAGTTTATCATTTCCATAAAACAGTTCAGTGATTACACCAACCCTTTTGCTTTCACATCCAAATTGGAGATTGCAAACTTCCTGCTCTCTTCCCATGGATAGTATTTTGGGGAGGCATTTAATATGATTGTAAGGTTACAACGAAATCCATTTTCTAGAAAAAAATCTGAACAAGCTCCTTTAAGCAGCGCCATGAAATTGGCCCCAGGTACTAAATTCTGAATACAGTCTGCAATGCTGCAAATCTAACCACTGCTGGGAGAAGCAGTCATTCTTCAGTTCTGTATGAATTACAAACATGACTGAAAAGAAACAGAAGTTCGGCAAGCATTTTATTACACATCCTTACTGATCAGTTTCCCCAGTACCCAAACACATGCTTATTGGCACCAAGTACATCTACACCATGTGAGTTTCTGCAGTTGAAGTACATTGCAAGCTAGACCCAGCAACATCGTATACTGTGAGGAACAAAACAAAAAACAAAATTAATCAACAACTAAGGGCAAGTTCGATTGACGGAACAGTTAACTATACAGGGTGTCCCAAAAAAACGGAACAGTTAGAAAAATAGGGATTGTGGGGGAAAACAAATACCATAAGCTATAACTTCATACTATAAGCTATAACTTCATAACAATTGCAAGTTAATCCAGTTCTGGATGGCTGCACAATCATTGTTTAACTGAAGTGCGGTGAAATGACAATTGCCGCATGTTTTCTGATTGTGAATTTCATTGCATAATCCTCTGCAGAATGGGCTTTTTGACTGATTACATAAGCACAGGCATACAAAATTTGCCATGGGATCTCTGCTGGTCATTTCACAACATACATGTAGTGCAGTTAACTCATCAGCAAAGGTCATTTGTGGTGACTGAATATGCACGACTTGGAAGCCTTGCAGCAGTCAGAAATGCTTTTGCCCTTCGTTACCCTGGTCGCCGTGTCCCTTCAAAAAGTACCATTCTCAAGAATTATCAGAAGTATCATTGAAACATGCGGCAATTGTCTTTTTACCTCACCTCAGTCAAACAATAATTGTGCAGCCATCCGGAACTGTACCAACATGAAATTGGTATGAAAATGAAGCTTATGCTCTGGCACATCTAGCAAAACCAATTTTACATGGTTGTGATATTTGGTTTCCCCACAATCATGATTTCCCTAACTGTTAAGTTTTTTCTGGAACACCCTGTAGTTCGACTATTTCTAACCAAACGCAGTCTAGTTAACAATGGTTAGTCGTTTCTGGTTGACCATTTGGAACCAGCCTACAGGGCACGGTTGCACTGGTCACTGGTATCCACCCAATATTGCGATGGTGCTGCATTTTGCGCAGAACCAGTTGACTAACCAAAGGCGTTCGCACTTGAACGTTAGAGCGCATGTGTGTTTGACCAGTGGTTAAAGATGAATTGTCCATGCGTTTTGGGTGTGGCACCTTGAAAAAAAAAAATTTTCTTTAATTTATATTTTTCTGGAAACAAAAGTTCACATGAGACATCAAAAAACAAAACAAACAATTTACCAATGTTTAGTTATCGAATAATTACTGTCAATATTTCGAATTATTGGTGGTCCGCCAATAATTCAAATCACGGTAAGGCGTAGACTTGCCCAAGTCTGACTTGGTCTGTAATGCGCAGCGTACAGTGCGCTCTAATCCGTTTTTTTTTCTTCAGACTTGGGCATACAAGTCTAGGTAAGGCGCAAACAATTGCCATGTAAAAACAGTGTTTTTAACAGGGTTGCCCATGTCTGTGACAAAGTATGATGTTTTTTTTCTGTTAAAATAAAGTAAATGCTTTAAAAATGCGTTTGGAGGGGAAAAAAACGAATTTGCTGAGAACCACAGACAATAAAACTTTAACTCTAGTCATAAATCAAACTTGCTGTTGGCTGAAAACCTATACACAGGTTTTTACAGTACTTGAAATATTGATAGTTTTGAAATATTGATAGCGAGAACTATCATACATAAATATCCGAGCAAATGATGTCGGTGTTATTATGGTGTTACAAAAATCAACTCCATGTGATGCCTTGTAAAAACAAACTCGCTTCAGTGAACGATTTCCCCTGTATCGCATCGAAAAATGCGACGCGTTTTTGACAATCTGTGATGCCACTTTTCAAAGTGCATCACAGTTTTTGACTTGATTTAGCGATGCAATTTGCGACACATTTCTTTCAAAAATGTGGTCCTTATTCTTGCACTTCCAGATTAGTTTTGTTAATGTTAGTGAAAAATGAAAAAAACGATAATGGAAAAATTACCAGAATAACGTACCGCGCGGCTTACCACGCAAAAGAAGCCCTTATTTGCAGCGTTTAATCATCCATTTTGAATTTGCTATACAAAAATACTGGATTGCAAAACAAAATTTTAAAATTGCTACGCAAAACAAAATTGCATAGCAAACCTGCTATCCAATATTTCAGAACGAAATCGTTCACTGCGCTTTAATACATAGTTGTTTACCTCGGGCATGTAATTTTTATGATATCTTCATGTCTGTCTGCATGCTGCTCCGAACCTTGGCCATTATCTGGTCTAGCTCCTTCTCAAAATCATCCGGAGATGACGATAGCACTGTCAGCAGGAGGAATAGCGATGATACTGATTAAAGCTTATATACAGGATTTGCAATGTCACAAAATGTTAATCAACTTTATGGAAAAAAATATACCCTCAATCAAATAGAAGATAGAAATGGTTCCAACTGCCCAGTGCTACTATTCCACTGAAGATGATATTTATTACAAGAAAAGGTCATAACCTTGTTGAACTGTACTTGACACATGTTGCGCGCCTATAGCTGTGTACACTTCACGCGCCTATAGCTGCACACAGCGCACACCTCGCCAGACCGCAACGTGCAATCACCCAGGGCAATCACCTCATCATGCGTGTTTAGGCTTGCCTATTAAACTAGGTCACAGTCGCACACTGTGTGAGTGCTACTGTGCTTGGTAACTTACGATTGACGCGCTGTATTATTTATTAATCGATGGTACATGGAGGCCTGCATTCTTGAAAGTGTTTTTCTTACTATGTAATGTAATTTTAATGAGGCAATTCTGTGAATGTTAAGGTGACATAATTTCCATCCGCGAAAATAACAACTCGCGAAAATGTCAGTGATGTTGAAATGCGCGAAAATATCTGTACGCCAAAATATTGGCTTTTACAGTAATCTGTCTGAAGAGGCTGCTTACATGGTGTGAATGGTTACGATCATTTAGAACTTTTCTCAAGGTTTTGATTTTAAATGCAACCTAAAAAATAAAGGGAAATTTGTACAACCAAAAGGATACTACATGCATTCTACATTTGATAGACACTTAGGTCGGGGTCACACGAATTACGAGATTCCTCTCTATCATAGTACAGTGGAACCTGCTATTAAGGCCACTTTGATAAACAGGCCACCTGCATATAGTGGCCACCCACCTTTGGTCCCAAATGCCATGTGTATAATGCTTTAAAAACCTGTATAAAGAGGCCACCTTTTTATAGTGGCCAGTTTTTTACAGTCCCGAGGGTGGCCACTATAGACAAGTTTCACTGTATCATGATCGTATCCTGATATAATAATTACAAGATTTCCAGTGTGACCCTGGCCTTAGATTATGCTATTGTAAAGGGCCACATATGGTGGACATTGGAAAGAATATTTCCTTTTCCTGGAAAATAAGAAAAAGCCAACGTGGAAGCTCAGAGAATATGAGTTTACGGAGAAACTTTACTCAGACAAAATAATACCAACCTTGTTTTGAACTGCTTGGTTCTGCAATATCCACGATCTCGGCATTAGTCTTGTCCTCCGTCTCTACAGTGCCATTCATAAGGCTGCTGTCAATACTACCAGTCAATGGATCCTTAATATGACCCGTATCGCGGTTACCGTCTATTTTACTACTACTTTCAGATTTTGTTGGCGTTGAGTGATCGTCTTGAGTTAATATTGGAGGAGATGGATCTGTGTTTGATTGGGACGGATTGATATCCTTGTCTATGTCTAAAGGAGGTCCCAGCTGGTTCTCCGTGGGATGGCTACCGGTTGGGACCAAATCGTCGCACCGTCCATACCCCATGACTAACGTGCTTTGCGACAAGATGGCCGGTGATGCGGCGGCCATGGCTGCCTGCATGGGGTGCGCCAGGAGCTGAATATTATTGGCTAGCGGAATACCCGTGGGAGAGTCCAACTCGTCCTTCAAGTAGTCTCTTCTCAAGGCATTCTGACTGATTCTGTCATCCTTGGAAGACGTTTGCGCGGTGCTTGCGACTGTTAGGTCTCCGTCGAAGGTCACCAAGTTTAGCGGGTCGTTACTGGCTGTCGAGGCCTCCGTTTCCGCTGGCAATAAGGACGGGTCAGTGACAAACGTGACGTTGAGAGTTCTCGGGTTGACTCTGGTCGTGGGACTCTGAGGCTCGTCCTCTGATTGCCCCTGCCCGTTGTCATAATTACTGTGTATCGTTCCGTTTCGTTGCTGAGCACTTTTTGCCTCCTCTTCGTTTTCATTTGTTGCGTTTTTCTGATCCGGTTTTTGATGATGGCGGGTGTGGTTCAGCTCGCGGTTTCGTTGTATGCGACTACAGATCTCACTCTGAAGGCTTTTTTGGAGCTCCTCATAACCTCGCATCTAAGAGGAAACCATTGATTAACAGAAGAATGTGAACTTGCTCTACATCTCGATGTTTATCAACAGGACATTGACCCTGTTCTCACTAGAGAAATTGCTTTGTTCGACGAAGATTAGTTAATCGTTAGTTATAAATGAAGTGTGCATTCACATCTCGCTTAACGAAGATCGAACGAAGATTAAATGAAGCTGTGCGGCATCCCCATTTCTTTGCGTGTCAAATAGCTTCGTTGAACAAAGGGAGTGCTTACATTACAAATTTGCTTCATCGAATGAAAAGATCTCTTCATCGAATGAGGCTATTTGCTTCATCAAATGAAGCTGCATGCGTTCACATCAGGAAATCTCTTCGTCGAATCAGCGTCAAATCTTGGTCGAACAAAGCGATTTTTCCAGTGAGAACATGGTCACTGTTATCATTTGCAATGACCCAACATTTTGCTTTGTGAGTTGACAAGAAAAACTTTACTCAAAGTGTTGGTTAGAAACACCATATGAATATTTTGTCCAAAATGGATGATTTCTGTAATAATAAGTAAAATACCAAGAGGAGGTCGATTTTCCCCCAAAAAAAACATGCATGGATTTTAAAGATTTTCTAAAACACAGCTGTATCTATAAGCTTAAATTTCTGCAGGATAGTTTACAAAAAGTTATCTTTTTACACATGGAAATAATGCTGTTTCAGAAATTCGTAAAATAGTTTCATCTGCACAATGGGCCTTTAAAGGGCTCTTATAGTCAGATCAGATTCAATCCTTACAAATATTATAAAAGATTGTGAATACTAAACTACAGTGGAAGTGTTTACTTTAATTTAAAATAAAACAAATTTTGTTTTAATTTCTTAATTTAATTTCTTAAATGAATGCAATGTTGATAATTTTCACTTCACAAAAATGCCAAGTTACACACCCACCAACTTGTGGGTCTACGATTTGAAGACTAACCTGTTCCCGTTTAACATCTTTATCCAAATCTAACCGCAGCAGTACTTTGTTGACTTTCATGGCGTAGGACAGCGCCATGAGGCCACCGGTGCGTAGATCGTTTTCCCGTAAGTCCAACCTGACTAGCTGATGGTTGTCAGCTAAACACTCTGCAAGGGCTACAGTGCCTATGATATAAAAATGGTGATGAATATTTTTTGTTAAGACACTGCTTGTTTCGTGTTACAAATTTTCAGTTTTGTGGCCTTAATTATACTTTTTTCCTTGATTTTGACGGTTCCAAAGCGGCACAAGAGATGTTTTTAAGAGAGGTTTTAAAGGCCCTATGTATAATCATTTGCAAGATAAAACCTTTTACAGATTCGTGGAACAATAATAATGAATATTTCATAATAATAATGAATATATTTGTAATGCGCCGGTATCCATCAGAAAGATGCTCAGAAAGATGCTCAGAGTGTAACATATCTAAGAAAGAATGTTGGTAATCTAGCCTGAAGAAACTTTAGCTACTTAGATGCATCAATGCTTCACAAAACCTTGAAAATCTATATATGGACTTTGTGTACAAGTGAATGGTAAAAAAAGTCCAGCCACCTTCGGTTGTCAATGTTCAGCATGAAATACCATTTTGGACAGAAATAAATTCATGTGGTCTTTGTCACCATTGCTATCAACACTTTGAGTAAGGTTTTTCTTGTCAACTCGTGAAAAACAAAATTGGGTCATTGCAAATGATACAATGGGCCTTTAAGTCTTTATTGAATAAAATGTTACTCAAACAAAATCAACTTCTTACAACATTTACGAGTTTTGTGCTTCTTGCATTTTGAATATGAATTTATTCTTGTAGTTACAACATTGGAGGAGAAAGAGGTTTCGTAGGAGTGGCTTTACAAAGAGGTTGACAAAAGATTTTCAAAGATCTTGCATTTTTCATATCAGATGCGGTAATTATTGCTGTTGGTCTATACAATGTTGACTGACTGTAATACAAGAAGCAGTGTATGTACTATATACTAAGTGCTTTTCCAAGAACACGCTGCAAAACGTATAGCATGTTGGGGTATGACTTGAACTCACGACCTCCTGCATACTCAGCAGACGTCTTAACCACTCAACGGCAGAGCATGCCGGTGCCAAATAGAGGTTCAAATATCCTACAGCAGACAACACTTTTTTTTTTAAATAGGGAAAATATGGAAAATGACAACCATTTAGCCATGGACCAAGTAGTCAAGTTGCAAAAGGTGGTGGGTTCAAGTCCCACCCCAAAACGCTACGAGTTTTTAGCATGTTTTGGGGACAAGTATTTAATGTATAGTGCACATATGGTATTATGTATGGGCAAGTTACAACCATTTAGGTTGGATTCACAATGAGCCTTTTCACTCATTAATGGGCATAAATTTTATGTGTGTTGCTTGAAAAATTTGATTAAAATGACGCACTGAAAACCAATGAATCAACTTTGGCGGCAAACGATTTTGTGATTTTCAGTGCTTCACGAAATTCACACGAAATTCCCTTCATGGCGCTTTTTCTCAAAGTAATGCGCGTCAAATTTACAAGCGTTAACGTGTGAAAAGGCTCAGTGTGAATCCAATTTATTTTTTCACACATTAATTAGGTATGAATAAGTGATTATTTTGTTTAGGGATTGTGACCCAGGGACCGCCGGGGTGAATAAATTTGATACAAATGTGGACAGATGTCCATGAGTTTGGGAAATCTGGATGCAGTGAAAAGCAACTTGGCTCCACCGGGATTCGAACCGCGGAACTTCAGCTTAATGTGAAGACGCCCTATCAATTGAGCTATGAAGCCAACTGGTGGTCTCGAATCAGGGTAGTGCAGTTGTTCCTTACTGATTGGGATTGGCTATCACGTGCGCTTAGCAAGCCATACAGAGGGATAAGACCTTCAATGAGATAACAACCCCTCCCATGGGCGTTACCCGAAAAGTAAAATTTAGAGGAGAGGGAAATTTGGTGGGCGTGGAACGATTAGTAAGTATGGTTTCGCAAATGCATGCACACGGCAAAAAGGATTGACATCTTACCTTGGTCACCTAACCTGCATGCATACAGGCCCAGTCTCAATAGTGATCTATTCTTCATGAGTGCATCCTTCAGCATGTGCACGCCGTCGTTGCCGATGTTATTCTGTCCGAGGTTTAACGTCTCCAGACTTGTTAGCATCGGCTGCAAAACCAAACCAAAGTTAGATCAAATTTGAAAAATTAGAAAAATTATTAAATACACTGAGCAAAAATATAAATGTAAATTATTTATGTAACATAAAATGGGCGACCCTAAATGAGCTGAAATTGTCTTATAATTGTACAAATTGGTTATTTGTCTTGATTTGTAAACAACATTTGTGTCCATCTCTGCCAGTGAGCAATTGCTCAGTGATGCAGTGATTCCACCCAATGGGGCGCTTATAATTTTGTTCAGTGTATCTCAAGTTTGGCTAGTGAATGAGTATAATTACTTTCAGAGTAATAGTGGTCACGTACAGATTATGTGAGAAGTGTTTAACACAGCTTAATGTCATAATGCAAGTCCTGACAAGGCAATTAAAATAAAACATGCTTGTTCCTGGAACCTAATTTCTGTGTACCGTACATCACCTTTGTGGTTTTTTTTTCACCCTTCTAAATCTTATAAAAAGTGGCTCACTCTTGTGTGTTTGTATCTGTAATCACCTGCTTTTTAAATTCAGACATTCTAAACACTTAGGTCGAGTTTAGACAGACTGCTCTTGACACAGGTAACTTGTTCTCGATTGATAGGTGGTGTGTGATCCTGTTCAAAGTGCAGAGTTCTCGGGTCGTGTTCCCTTGTCGGGTGTCAACCACAGACCACCCGAACTCGGCCTTATGTAATATGTTACAATGTAGGCCTATCTGTTAGGTGCAAGGGGGATAAAAATACTAGCCATCATCCCATCCCTCATATTTTTGGGAAAGAGGCAAAAAGTTAGTTTCCCACACAGGTCTTTCTATAAATTCAGGGTCCAATTTTGGTGTCCCCCGTTACATTTTACATCTTGTTTTTGTAAATTCAGGACACATTCTTTAAATACTTTCCATCTCAAAGAGTGAGTACATAAAGTACAATTCATACAAAATGGTTTAAAAGCCATTTTAATGATTTTTGTACGAAAAATAACACATATCAGGTGTGGGGACACTAAATGTCACACTTTTGGACCCCTAATTTATAGAAAGACCTACCTACAAACCCTGAACAGGAAAAATAGCTTTTTGTTTTTTTCCTTGGCCTTCGGTCTGTGAAAGCCATGTCCAGTTGTCCTACCAAATTCCAGACTACAAAATACACCAAAGCCAGAGTTGAATTGTACCTGTGGCAGCCTGTGGCAAGGTTTTGGGGTATGAGAATGCAATATAACCTGGCAAGCCAGTAGGACTGTACCTACTGAGCTCTGTAACAATATTCACAAAACTCAATCTAAGCCAGTACTTACATGTATGTCTTAAATCTAAGCACTCTGCTAAATGTGTATTCACAAAGGATTTAAGCATCTAGCTCATCTTAGTGGCCATTTAAAATTTAAACACTTAAAATCAAGAAATTAGCACCTGCCTAACAATTTAATGTCATGTCATGATTTTCCAGCAGCTGAATTGTTCATGTGCTCTTTTTAAATCATGCATGTATTAATTTTTCGACAACATGCTGCACGTAAAAACACGTACATGGCATCCGAGTACTCCACTTTAATAAGCTTAAGACAGGTCAGACCGCTTTAGATTTTAAATGGGGCAAAGTGAAAGCTTGTTGTGAATGCCACTTATCTTAAAGGAGAGCACTTAAATTTATTGACTTAAGTTGTTTCCTGACTATAGGCTTGTTTACACTCGATTCGCCTTTGCCGAATCGAACTCCGCAATTTCCAAAAATGGGAGTTCAAGCCGGGTAAACTCAAAAGGTGAATTGAAAAAGGCGGATCAGACCTGGGTCTGATTCGCCTTTTTCAAGTCACCTTTGGGGTAGGGTTGAACCCCGCAATTGTCAAGGTCGCTTGTAGTGTAAACGCTACCCGAATACAGATTCGGCAATTTGAGTGTCCTTGGGACAGTGCCCGCCGTGTGGTAGATTTAATTGACCAATCTGGCACCAGTTCCCCCAACACCTAACAATTAACGCATGCGCTGCAGTTACAACTAGTGGTGACTTTTGCGGTTTCTGAAGGCGAGTTGAAGCCGGATCGAGGTGTAGTGTAAACGCGGCAAATGTTCAGTTTTGTGGTCGCAATAATAATGCTGGGTCTGTATCCACCTTTGCCGGTTCGAGTGTAAACACAGTGTATGGCCCACGAGTCCTACAGCAGTCAATATGTGTACACTATTCTACATACCAACATGTCGCTGGCGGGCTGTCCATGATTTATTACATGTATGTAGACAAATATCACACTAACTTTAAACAAAACTATACAAATATATACCAGAGCTTTGGCCAAATGGGTCATTCCATTCTGGGTGAGCTGGTTGTTCCAGAGTACCAACGTCGTCAACTGCCCCTCCATCTGATCCAGTAACCCGTCACACAAATGGTTCAACCCAGCATCCTACATCGTAACGAAAAAAAATAATGCACTCACTTTTATTAGCTCACTCGCTCTATGAAGAGAGACTATTTGATTAAACCATATGATATGATGACAATCTATATAAAGATAGGTATTCTAGCCATGTCCCCTGGAAGTATTTGCGTCCGACTCCGAGGGCGGTATACAGCCATGGCAAATATTCTCTCTTGGGAGTTTGCGGAGAATGATCCTGGCCGGAGGCAGATCACAATATTCCTTTCCTTTGCCATTAGCTGGCAGATAGGAATCGTTTCTTTAAGTCTGTTCAAAGCTGACTTAAAACCAAAAAAAATGATTTCTGAAACGGGGGGGATATTACATGTAGCTTTATTCATTGCAGAAAGAAGTATTTAAACTA
The DNA here is from genome assembly GCA_037783545.1 of Henricia sp. BOLD:AAB3569. NCBI lineage: Eukaryota > Metazoa > Echinodermata > Asteroidea > Spinulosida > Echinasteridae > Henricia > Henricia sp. BOLD:AAB3569. The sequence continues at coordinate 1,457,031 of JBBELK010000284.1, forward strand.
TTTCTCGTTAAAGCTTGTAGTGTTTTTTATTATGGGCCACTCAAAATTTTGATTGTCAAACAGGAAATGTGACATAATTGATAAACTTGACACATTTTTGCTGCTTGGGGAATCTGAGCGTTTTTTTCCCACAAATGTTGATATTTTGATACCATATCATTCGCCATATTTTTCTCATTTTACCAATCAGAAATTGTGTTCTCAATCCGTATATTGTCATGGATATCGTCAAAAAATCACCAATGATTTGTTAACTAATTTATCTGGTTCCATAAAGCTCAGCTGTACAGTAATTACACCAACCTTTTTGCTTCCACATCCAAATTGGAGATTACTGATTATCTTCCCATGGATAGTATTTTGAGGAGGTATTTTACATGTCTATGATTGTTTAGGTTAAAACAAAATATATTTTCTGGAAAAATCTGAACACGCTCCTTTAATCAGCAAACCCCACATTTTAATGATCCAGGATCATTAAAATTCGAAGTGGTACCCGAAAATTCCAGGCAGTACCCAGGTACGATACTGCCCAGAATGTCCATTATATTTCCGCATTTTTATGGGCCTGGATCCACCACTGATTTCTGATTATGGTTGCAAAAAGTCAGCCCAGAATGTGCGACATCTGACTCATTTCGCATGGACGGGTCACAAATGTTGGCTCTTTGCTATCAAGTTGGGAAGCAGTCTGCGACGACTCAGGCTGGGGCAAGTCGGGTTGTACAAACTGTATCGAATAGCTGCCATCTTGTAGGGCAGTTTCTTTGTTCCTTGAGTACATGCATGGTTGCACATTTCGTGCTTACATTGTTGACCAATTTAAATATCAAGAGTTGCCCTACAAGATAGCGGCTATTCGATACGGTCTATATAATCACCGCATGCTTTACAATCAGAGTAAAATAAAGTCGTGTCGAGTTCAGACCGCTGTTGGATCCTTGAATAGTGTAGATTGGTTCCCGATCCCTATAGATTGGTTCGCTTATTGCGAAAATATAGGGATCGGTAAAGGGCAGCCATGACGGGCAAAATTATGCCCGTCACGTGGTTGTTATTAATATTATTTGTTTTTTAGTAAGTGCGCAGATTTTGCATTGACATTTGTAACTTGGCCTTGCGTGTCCAACATATCCAATTATGTAAATAAAGTACATTGCCTAAAGCAAAGGGCTTGGCCAATTTTTAAATATAAAAAACACAATGCGCACGCGCAAAGACGACCAATTACAGATCAAGATGAAGCGCCCTTTACCTGTCCTTATATTCTCCTGTGTGGAATATGTGGACGGGAACCAGTCTATGAATAGTGTAGTCTCCCTTTACAACCTTTCTTTTTAAATCCAATGATATAGCAAACATATAAATTCTATCATGCTTTCTCATATTTTATAACTAGTTTAATAACATTAGGCCAGGCATGTCAACAGCAAACAACACACAAATAAGACAAGATATGAGGTTTCAAGTGTGCATACGGCATTGCAAAGTGCCATGAACTCTGTGTGTTATCACTATGTACACAACGTCAGTTTCGGTGGTTAATAATTATAAAGAGCAGATCTTCATACATGTCTAATAATACACACGTTTGGCTTGTATGTGTAATATCAATGTACATGGAGTGTTTCAAAATAACATGAATTTTAAATTCATGCCCTTCAAACAGGTTGCTTAGCAATAACTACATGTATGAGTTATTTCCCCATGTGTCATAAAAAATCTCGAGTGTTGGGCATTACCAATCTGATGTGCATCCACAAATTTCATTATGGACTGGTTGTTTTAGAAATGTAGAAGTGTATTCAATGCGTAATGCTTTTCGCGACAACCGGAGAATGTCCCATGCATAACACAAATTTTGCTGATTTATCACTTAGATATCTATACATGTAGGTTTTCCCAGGCAACTTCACACTTTTGCCTCGCAAATTTATGAAAGCGTCATTCAATTTTACGCCTTTACCCACTGATGGACAGAACACAAATTTTTTTTTTATAAAATGAGTATTCAGTTCCGTTATTGTGCGTTCGAATGTATTTGTTGGAAAGCAATTCTTCTGAAGGATCATTCATATTCGTTTTAGGTCATTCAATTTCAGAATCTGATGCATACATTGTAGAATTTTAACCGATTTCCCCCGGATTTGTGCATCACAAGCAACACATAACAGCTGCACCATTTAAATTCATTGATATGCATCCAGTTCGGGCACTTCAGAATAAAGACGCCACCAAGAGTTTGACGCGAAAAGGCTACATTCGATGCACGTGCGCACGCGTCATGCATGGGGGGAAAAGGTCGACACGAGCATTGCTAAACGTGCGATAAAGTATATTATTATGTCGTCTACTGTCAAGTAAAGAGCACTAAATATTGTTAACCTTGTTTAAATAATCTAGGCTTCCTAAATAAATTTCAACCTCTGAACCAGGTACTCATTTTCCAATCAAATCTGAATTGTTTGTGCAATAAACGAATACACCGATGTCGACCGCTCTGCCCTCTCCAACAGATACTCTTGGTGGCGCTCTTATTGTGAAACGCCCGAATTATAAACTACAAGTGCTCAATTTCATCGTGATTAAGAATACGGCAATAAATAAATGTACTTTCAATGTTAGTTTTTTAGTTGCTTTTTTTCTTATTTCTTGTTATGTTTCTCCCTTTCATAGGTAGGCGTGTACGTGAAACTGCAAAGAAAAAAAATTCATATGCATACAAATAATGGTCCGTCATCACCTAAATTCTGACAAATTTCGGCATTCCGTGGCCTTTGTCACTGCTGTCACAAAGATTGATTAAGCCAAGGATGAGCACAATTATGCTCTTTCTCAGTTACTGGATTTTCAAACTGATTACATGTAATTTTTCGATCCAATTCTTTAACATACTTCACACATTTTGACGTTATAGCTAATCTTACAAACATCACAATTGTTTTACCGACGCTTGCTTAAATTCATGTGTCCTTCAGTTGTCCCTTCCCTCATATACTTTCCCAATCATCTCCTTTGTGGATAATTACCTGCGTACACCCTCCGGATTATAAACAAAAAATCAGATATGCCCTATTATATCACTTACTGTGGAAAACATGAAAAATCAAGACTTTCCTTTGAGCCTTATTTTGTGTGAGCAGTGTAGTATACCTTTTGGTAATGAACGCTCGATTTCTGCATTTGCTTGCCTGAAAACGTATATGAAATGAATGCCCGAATACACAGCTGACGCATTCATCTGCGAAATCAAAGGAGCATTGATGGAATTTGCTGACGCTTTTATGAATTAGTGTGCGTCTTTTTCAAAATTGAACGACCGTTGATGCAAAAATCTGTAAAAAGTCTGTAAAAACCATGTGCCTTCAAAAATATGAATTTGGCTATTTTTTTGGCACTCTGTCCGACATGTAATTTTTCCAGTGATACAGTAGACATTCAAAACTATACAGGATTAAACTTCATCCTCGGACGCAATCTGTTATGTTGCGTGCAGGGCCTACCTGAATGTGATTGCTTCGAAGGTCTAGTAGCTTGAGACCTCGGTTGTGTTTCAGCATACTCCCCAGGTGTATGGCATCCGAGGGCACCAGTCTATTGTCGGCCAGATAGAGGTCTCGCACCGAGTTGTTTTGTTTGAGCGACATTACTGTTTAAAAAAAACCGAGGGATTTATTATTATTAAAATATTTGGAGCTCCCAGTTATTTTGGTGAGGGGTGAGGCAGGGGAAGCATATGGAATATAGTGACAGACACACATTATGCCATTTCAGTGTGTATGTAAACAGTCGAGAGGGGAATAAATTAGTTGCCGTGGTAATATGAAAATAAGCAGAGCACATGTTGGCCATGGGAGAGGGCTGAAACAGCATTGAGGCTTTATATGCCAATACATTGTAGGTCTACTTGGCCTCCCAAAATGAGGGAAATAGCGACAAATTTTATAGAATTCGATGCTAAAATTTGATGACGCATATCTGCTATATGCTTGGTTTATTTGAATTTAGCAAAATATTAACATTATCTTATTTGAGATTTGGTAGAGGTTGCCTGAACAAAAGACGCTGTCACGATTTTTGTTGGCAAACCACAACAAACTTCGATTCGTGGAGAAATCACCAAGGTCGTTGTGGTTCTTTTTAGTTTTTTCTTGTTTGCCAAAAATGTTGTTTGTGCATCGCAGAGATCACCAGGGATTGTTCGACAACCTGACCAGACGTCTTTAATTGCTACATGTAGCTGTTTATTTTCTTGCATATCATCACCGCCACCTGTACAACTACATGTATTAAATTATGCAACATCAGGGATATATTGAAAATGGTAAAGGGGAAAAAAGAAAGATGAGAATATCAGATTTCCATGCAGCTTTATGCTCGGACTTAATCAGTGGAAGACTTGGCCGGAAATGAGATTCTATTTACGGAATCCGTGTAGACAACATAATGTTATTATTCTTGGCATCGAACCAAAGCCCATCTATCATACAGGTAGATGTGTGTAACGTGGTGTTCCCATTGGACTTTTCTTTTGTACATGTAAAATTACCGTGGTTGTGCAATAGAATTTAAAATTTTATTTCAACGGAGACACATGGAGAACTAGCATCCCTGTCAAGTTAACGCTGTCACCACAAAAAACTTACAGACCGAGAGGGGCGGTGGAAAATTTCCGCTCAGCCGCGGTAGTTTTACAGGGCTTTATTTAGTCCAGTAGGAACAGTTTCTCCCTTTAAAAGTTAAGCCTAGCGTACATCGACATTGCAACTGGAAGCAACTCAACTGATCAGTTGCTGTCGATGTGCACGCAGCGCGCACATCGACACGGCAACTCGGTAAAGCCTGGAGTACATTGACCTTACAACTGGAAGCAACTGTTGCTTTCAGTTGCTGTCGATGTGCGCGTACGTGATCAGATTCACGCGAGCAACTGGCAGCAACTAGTTGCAAGTACGCGTACATCGACGCAACTGACCGCAACTGGGTACAACTAGTTGCCAGAAAGTAGAACATGAGCAACTCGCGGCAACTGGGATTTTTTCAGTTGCCGGTAGTTGCAAGTGCGCGTACATCTACCTTTTTGAGCAACTGATCCAGTTGCAAGGTCGATGTACGCTAGGCTTTAGGCAACCCTGCAGTAATCAATGAGCATGCACAAGAAAAGTTTACTATGGGGTCAAGGTAACTTTCTATATGGGCACTAAAGACAAATGGCAACTTTCTGTGAGGAAGCATAAGAGAAAGTGCACTAGACCTTTATCACAGTGCGGCCATGTTCCCTTTTCTCCTAATAAAATGAACGTAACCAAAGCGAGGCTTGCACAAAAAATAGTTTGGCCCCGTGTTGAAAATGTTTTGTGTTCATCACAATGACATGCGCACAGCGTGATCAAGAAAATGACTAGCGCAAACAGTGAATCTCCTAAAACAGCATTGGAAGATTGCACGCGCTATCGCGTGGTCACGCACATGCACTGATCATGCCCGACGCATACTATGGGGAACAAGACAAAAATGGATGCAGCACCGTGATAAAGGTAAATAGGAGCATGCCTCAAGACTGTAACAGCTGCAGGAGCTTTGCAGAGTTGTAAGGAGTTCTTGACTCAAATCAACTCGAGTCGTTAATTCTAATCAGTTCACTAGATTCAGAGGTTCAAGTTCAGTCTTCTAATGTGATACTTGAGTCAAATATGGCTCAGCCAGTGTGGCTCAGCCAGTGTGGCTCAGCCAGTGTGGCTCAGCCAGTGTGGCTCAGCCAACATTTAATCTCGAAATGGTTATATCTCTATTGGATATAAATTTCACAATTAAATGTTATCATTGCACATCATTCAGAAATAGAGATATATCTCTAAATGTTAGCTTTGCATGTCTTACTTGATAAATAACGCTTGACGCATATAATGTGTGACCAGGCGTTAAGGCCTATACTACAGACTCACAGAGTAAGAAGAGAGGGCGTCCCGATATGTTACATCCCTCCATGTGAAGTGCCGATAGCGTGATGTCGGCACGCAGTGCCCTGGCCAGCATGGGCATACTGTATTCAGTCCAGTTGGTATTACGGATATCCAGACACTCGAGGGACGATACCTAAGACAGAATATATTATTTGAAAACATTTAAAAACAGGAACAACAAAAGAATAATGTTGGTAAACTGCCTTGTAGAAATTTCAGCCACATACTGTAGATGCAGTAATACTTCAGAAAACCTTTAAAATTTATGCAGGGTTTCATGATGAATAAATGGTTTAAAAAAACGTTTGCAAGCAATTAAAAAAAAAAAGCACTTTCAGTTGGCAATTTCTCCCACAAAGGTACAATTTTTACACGGGAAAACATGGGCGTATATGTAATTAAAATTGCAAAACAGAACTATAGCAATGTACCTTATACATGTAACTCAGGTGGTAGAGCATCTTCCCAGTGAGTCGGGTGTTTCGGGATTAAATCTGGATAAGGCCAATACAGTATGATTTTTCTCTTATCCCAAGTTTGTTTGTTTCATTTCAATGGCGATTAGGTACCTACCATACCAAATATGTTCCTATTTCTTCAACACAGTGAACATCACAAAGCTTTTTGAATAGTAACGTTAGTGGACTGCATGTGTATGGTACGTGGTATCAACAAGAGTACATGCAGTTACAATGAGAGTTGTAAATGCAGGAAAATAAAGCTGGAGTTTTCAATTTAAAATGAAGAAAACAAATTGCGAAAATCTTACAAAGCAAGCTTCATTTTAGTATTTGATGTGCAAATATACTGCACTCGTCGTGAACAATATTTAACTCGCCTTTGGCTCGTACAATATTTTTATGACTCGTGCAGTATATTCTCATATCAACCTCAAAGCCATCCACTTTCATATAATTAATGAAATTGGTACTGGCTTTAATAATGATCTGGCATTCACATGGATTTCCATCCTAAACAGCTGGCAGATGGTCTGTGGTTGAATGCAATCACAGTCAAATGAAAGGTCAAAAGTGCTTGTTTTTTTATAAGCAAATTTTCAACCATTACATAGGTAGTGGCATACAACTTTGCAGTTAAAATTTGACTGGCGTTCATCGATAGTCCAGGGTTGTGAGCTAACATGCCTGTTGTCCGTGGTCTGGAAATCCAGCGCAAAAATAAAGAAAAATAGAAGGTGATCGTCGCGCTTGACACAAGGCGTTAATACCGCTAATGGTAATTTGCATAAACTCGTGCCACGTGAGGTCGCTGTTTACGCTGGAGAAGCGCGCCACAGGTGTACGTTTAATAGCTCATGCCCTGGACAATCGATGAACGCCTAACCAAGGCTAAGACTATAGAAGAATTAAAATGGCCATGAAATCCAAGATACAATTTAAAAAAACTGATGCCCTGGGGTGGATTGCAATATAACCGTCTGAGACACATCATGTGTCCTAACTGAATTTATGACATCTTAGCTACGACACATTTATAAATGTCTTGCAATATCCGAAAGTTAGGACGTCTTAGCTACATGTAAGACATAAACGTTTGTATGTCTTTACTGTTATAAACGGCGTTTCAATCGCAGCCGGTGTATTTGCATACCGTCACGCATGCACATTTTACATGTTTTACTTGCCGGCCGTTGCTGCCGTACGTACGCCTGGTAGTTGCATGAAAAACGCTGAGAAAACTTTCGTAAATAACATAGGCCGAGCTTGAACCGTAATTACCTTTCAGTGAAAACTGTGTGTAAGACAGACAAACTATCAAAAACGATCGTTTGATCCTAGTCACAAGGCTCTTTTTCACGGAATTGAGCAGGTGATATAAAACAATTTTCCAAAGACATAACTTACGGGTACATGTACGACACGTACATGTATTATGAGTCGCAGGACACGAGTTAGGATACATACATTTTTATGCAAGACAAAATTATGTGTGATGTCAGGGTTAGGACGACCTAACTTTCTTTATTGCAATCCACCCCTGGCTTTTAAATCCTCCTAAAATTTCAAACATGTTTAATGACATACATGCAATTTGAAAATCTGTAAGTACTCAGTAGGTTACATTTCGGTAATCTTTAGATTCCGTATTCCATAATGTGGACTGCTGTTCCCAATATCTAAAATGCAGACATATGACCAAATGATTGTAAAACCTCTTGAAGACGACACATACTATTGACTCTGCTCTTGCATTACAGAAAGTGATATTTAGTACTCAGAGTTCACCCTATAACGCAATAAGACAAGATTGTAAGAAGAGGTGGCCGGAAACTTGACTCAGACCATCTGACGAGACTTGGTATTAATCAAGAGACGATTCCCGTTACCGACTTGGGAGACACAAAATCCCACGGCAAATAGATTTTGTAACACGAGTGAACATGTAATTTATTGGGAGACTTAATAAGACTGAACAAATATGAGAGGAAAAGAAGAGAAGTATCAGGTTGGAGTGCCACATTCGACGTGTAATAAACATGCTCCAGTGCAGCACTGGTTGGTAAAACTGCTGGGTGGACCGAATGAGAGATGACGTCAGCAATGTAAACAAAACCACGTCGCGCAGGGGTTCATGAGATTGTTTGGAGTACTCTAATAAAATGGCATATGCGGTATAGTGTTGGTCCGTGATTTCGGCGTGGCAGGTGCTTCACTACCGTAAAACTTGTTTACCAAAAACACTCCAGAGACTCTTCGGGGGTGGCTCTTGTGCCGGGGGGTGGTGCTAACTGTATCCCAATTCGCGTTGACACATGGTTGAAGAGCATGATAAAACTACAGTGAATGTGACATATATGTAAACACAAACACAATGAGCAGTGGTTTAGCGAGTACTCCCATCATGCTTCATGCAGAGAGGATTGTTACATCATCTTGCTTGTGGGCTACCGGTATTGTGACTCAAATAAATTAAAAAAGATACATTTTTTGGTGGTATTCTGTATAGAGATTGTAATTTTTACAAAGTCAGATCAGAAACCTGAAAACTCATCAACTTCTCAAAAGCCTCACCTTTATTTTATGGCCTTTTTGGCAATACTAATATGAAGGAGAGCACCCCTTCAGCATATCGAATCTGTGAGCTGCAAATTGGCATCCATCAAAATTCTGACATTTTGTGCGTTTGAATTCCTGTCACAAATGGTGTACTTGATGTGCACCTCTGTCTGTGTAATTTGTATCGCTTATGAATAACACATGTCATCATGTCCCCAATGACGGACCTCAAGCTCTGAGCTACATGTAGCTAGCTACATTTGATGCGCTGATACCCCTTATCTCAAGACTACCTTGATATTGCATCTTTATACTCAATCCCCAATTCCCACGCAGTCTTATCACCTGTCTGCCGTCAGTGGCAGTAAACCTTGCATAAAAACCCCTGTCAAGGATTTCTGTCCCCTGAGTGAACCCCAAGAGTTAAGATGATTTTTTTTCCCGTAGAATCTTGTTGCATAGTGTCTGATCCCACGTTGCAGATTCAGTGCAAAGAGGACGTGAATTGGATAGTCTATAGCTTTCTTGGCATGTCTGAGTAGCCATTGTATGCTACTTAAGATGCAGGACAGGCTAGACAGTTTAGTCATTGTGTGCTTATCAAATTACTGTTTGAGTAAGCTTTCATCTTTTTTTTTGGACTAGACAACTTGCAAGGCACTCTCAAAACATGCTCTGAAATCTTGGGACCTTATTGTCCATCTTACATGTACTGAGACACAACAAACCAAAGCAGGCTTGGCTTTATGCACACACATCATGGTTTGCATAAATTTGGTTTAGGCATGAAGTCTCATGTCAAATTAGGTTTCCTGTGGCATCATTAGCTTAATAGACTATTTAAGTTGACCTCGCGGACATACGAGACCGCGCGTGACCACTGTTATTTCCGGGCATAAGACCCTATCTCTTCAACGCACGTCGCGAGCGAAATTCTTGGATTATTTTGTTTACGCAGGTTTTTGTAAACTCAGACGGCCCAAAACGCGTATCTCTAAATAAAATCTTGCATTCCATTGATGAAGTGGGGTATATAATCAAACATAAGCAATCGAGAGGTAACAATTCCGATCTTTTCTGAGCCGACAAGTCAATCTTTAAAGATCGTAAACTACATGCAGCAAAAGATATGCAACACGCACACCAGCCGACGTACGTAGGCCTACAGTGTACATACAGACCTCGCTAGCGATAGGCGAAACGCCATCTACCAAAAGTAGAGCTTGCAGGCTTTTTTTTTTAGATTGCCCAAGTTCGAAGCATTCATTTTCACATGAATCCACACTTGGGTCATCCATTCCAAATTGGATGAAGAATATGCTAGCAGAGAAATTTATTTAGGTCACGAAATTTTAATAAATTTGTATCGTTTTTAGAAATAATTATGCATGTATTATATATTGTAAAAAAACATTTGAGTTACCCGAATCACTTTCGGGTCGGTTGTATACAAAAAACAAAATCTCGCCCGTGTTATAGGAATAGGCGTTTTAGTCGTGTTGTGCCCGGGAGCTCAGATTTGACCTTTGCCGCGAGACTTACATAGTCTATTTAAGCAAAAGATGATGTATGCGCATAACTGCAACAATTTTTCAACTCAAGAACAGTTTATTTATACGTGTAAATGAAGAGCACATTATAGAAAGATTTTACAACTGCTGCTCTTTGGCCGAGGGGTTGTCCAAATCAGAGAGAACAAAGCACCTTTACTCGAGTCTCAAGCCACAAATGACTTGGTCTCTGATAGCTTACATGTACTTGATTTGTCTCAAACTTGTATTTTGAACAAGTGGGAACTTGCCTCCAGAACCCTTATCTTAAAATTTGCTGACACATTATATGAGGCTCAAACTTACAAGAATGGTACCCCCAATACGTAAAACAAAGCTTTTGCAGATACCGTGCGTTTCTGATACTGTGCAGCACAGAGGCCCAATTCGATGTGCATCCAAAATACAGTAATTACTGCAAATGTTTTCATGAATGTACTGCAGATGCCAAAGATATTCCTTAATCCCAATATTGAATTTATAATTTCACAGGCACTTACTTCCTTTAATTGAATGGTAGTTATGGGCACCAACATATTAAGTGCTTGTCACATAGGGAATACAACAAGTACATGTACCATGAAAAGCATAACAAATGCAGATGGCTAATTGCATTGCGGGCATGTCAGTTTGAAATGACATGGGTTTGAATTAGGTCACAGTAATTGCTCATACTGTTATTTTAGTATCCACTTAAAATTTTCTCAAGGGGGAGAGGACATTTTTATTTTGTTTGTAGAAATCAGGGCATTTCTCTGATGGGAATAACTGTCAATAATTGGGCTGATCAAGACCTGAAGGCATGGGGTGAGGTGGAGAGAGAGGATGTGTATCCACTCATGCAGGTTTGATTGTATACAGGTTGAACATGAGAAGCATTTCAAACAGGCTCATACAGATTGATCATAGCAAGCATCTTTAACAGGTTTGTATGGAATGAAAATAAAAAACAGTGGGTTAAATACAGACTGAACGTGGGAAGCATCTAAAAAATGATTATAGGCCTATGGAAGCGTAAACAGGTTATACAGGTTGAATACAGCACATATAGAAAGACTCTCAAACAGGTTTATAAACCTAGGCTGCGTTCCACTTACGCGAACATTTGCAAACATTGGCAACATTCGCCAACAATTTCGAGTGGAACAAACTGTGCGCCGCCAACGTTGGCCAACAAACTTTTGGGTTGTTCGCGAGTCATTTCAAAATGGCGCAAGGACATAAAAGATGACAGACGATGCTTTCCAGTTTTAAAAATATTAAATTGCACAATTCTGGTGATACACAATCAATGGCAACACCTCACATTTCTGGCAAACAATCCTTCCACATGAAGCAAAACATTGGAAAAATGTTTGTTAACATTCGCTTAAGTGGAACGCAGCCCTGGAAAAGCCTCTCAACTTGGTTCATAAACCTGGGAAGCCTCTCAAACAGGTTTATAAACCTGGGAAGGCTCTCAAACGGGATCATAAACCTGGGAAGCCTTTTGAACAGGTTCATAAACCTGGGAAGCCTTTCAAACAGGTTCATAAACATGGGAAGGCTCTCAAACAGGTTCATAAACCAGGGAAACCTCTCAAACAGGTTCATAAACCATGGAAGCCTCTCAAACAGGTTCATAAACCTCGGAAGCCTCTCAAACAGGTTCATAAACCTCGGAAGCCTCTCGAACAGATTCACAAACCTGGGAAACCTCTCAAACAGGTTCATAAACCTGGGAAACCTCTCAAACAGGTTCATAAACCTGGGAAGCCTCTCAAACGGGTTCATAAACCTGGGAAGCCTCTCAAACGGGTTCATAAACCTGGGAAGCCTCTCAAACGGGTTCATAAACCTGGAAGACCTCTCAAACAGGTTCATAAGCCCAAGATGTCTCTCAAACAGGTTTATATGCCTCGAATCTGGGAAACATCCAAAACATGTTCATACATGTAAACCTGGGCAGTTTCTCAAACAAATTAATAAACTTGTGAAACCTGTCAAACAGGTTTATAAGTCAAACCTGGGAAGCATCTCAAATGAGCCCATAGAGTTTAGTGATCAAATAACTATGAATTGATTTTTTATGAGCTGATTTTTTTATTTACCCTCTTGAGGAGACGGGATGCAGCCTGCCAGCCCCTGGCACCAATGGAGCGATTGGAAGCCAAGACCAGCCTGATCGCTGACTCGTAGAATTCTAACATGTCAAATAATGCTGCTGCAGACTGCAAGTTTGAAAGAAACATGAAAAAATACAAAATATTCCTGTCAGTCCGAATTTACATTTTAACAATGAAACCATTAATTGTTCATTCATTTCATGTACTCATCCAGTTTTTCTGATTTTTTCTGGTGTTATCGCAACCAACACCTCAAAGCTTTCCTGCAAAAGTTGCACATGTGAAAAAAACATATGATTTCATTTCCAGCTTCAACATAATTATTATATCGCCAGGTGCAAACAAATGAAATTATGTTATCACTAATGAGATCTGCCTTATTATATCTGTAGAAAACATTTTTTTAAATCAAGGCCGAAAAAATTATGAAATTTTTTCTTTGAGCCCTTTTTTAGTAGTGTATTCATGTAGTATGATGACATTTGGTAGAACTAGAAATGGCTCTATTCACCACTTGCACGGAACCACCATATCGGCACAACAGCGAGGCTTTCCTTGCATGAACAATGAGTCCCTCGCGTCGTTACCATGTCAGTTGCTATGCCAGAAAAGCCTTGTTTTAAACACGACCATGTAGGTGAACTAAAAGCTTGCCTGCACGGCATTACACAAGTGCATTGAGCATTTTCAGTCTAATTATAGCTAGATATTCACAACTAGCTCTCCACTCCCCCTTCCCCCACAGTCCAAAAAAAAGAAAAGGAAAAAAAAGCAAACCCTCATAACATAACCAAGTAACAAATCCAACATGTTGACAAAAATCTGACACAATACAGAAATTTCAAACTGTCATAGAAAATTAGGGTCTCATAACAGTGCATTCATTTATGATAAAATTTTCAAATGAAAAGATGCGTGACATAATACAGTGGCTCAGCATCCAAGACAAGGGTGTCAGTGCTAATTTGAACATTGTCAATGACACCCCGAGGACGGCAAGCTGACAAAATTATTTCTGTATGTTAATTCAACGAAACCAGCACCTCAGTGTGAAAATCTTCTGACAAAATGTCTCTAAAACAAATTACATTCTACACAGAATGACACTGGCATCAACAACTGCAAGACGTGTGAAAGATAACCACTCAATTCTGTGAGGTACAGCAACGTACAGTACATGTACATGTACACTTCCTTGAATACACAGCACTTGCCTATTTTAATTTTAACATGGATACATACATTGATACTAGAGCTGCGACGTTTAAACGTTTAAACGACCGAAATTTATCTATCCGTTTAGAAAAATGCTAAACGGATATCCGAAACCAACTTGTGAAAAAACGATCCTCCCTTTTTCAAAGATCTAATGGCCGTTTTGCGCCGCCAGAAATTTCTAAAGCGGCAATTTTGTTCGTAAGAATCAGGCAGCATACCGCTGTGATGAGCTCAACGGTACGTCGGTAACCTTTGTGGTTTCAAGCCGAAGATGTACAGTTGCGTTCGCGGGCGGAAGCGATTTTACTGGTTTACGGTTTAATCTTGGTAAATTCAAAGCAAGCTTAAGGCGGTAAACACTGTTTACTAGCTGAACTTTCGTGGCCTGCATCATGTATGCTCCAATTCAATGAAGTGTCAGCGGTGCCACACGAATGCACATGATACCAGGTCAAAGAACTTTTTATTGCGAGCGTGGTAATAAGTTTTACTTTTTGTTATGTTTACTATTCGTTTAAACGTTTAAACGTACGTTAAATTGACGTTTAAACGTTTAGAAAAATAAACGGTAACTCCCAGCGCTAATTGATACTCTTATTTAACACAAGAAAGCGCTCACTTTCACCGAGTTTCAATTTCATCTTGCTGTCATTTTTAAAATGCAATAAAGGTTAAAAATTAACAAGAAATGTTTAACCATGGATTCCGAGTGTGCCAAAATCAACTTGTTTAAAAGGTAGAGTACAGTACATGATTGTTATTAGGGCATTATTTCCATTCATGCTTAAAAGCTCGTTGATAAAACTGCCGTGTAGAATTTCAGCCGCATAGAGGCAGTAATACTTGAAAAATCCATTAATGGTTTTTGTGTTGAGTTGAATGGTAAAAAAGGCTTTTGCAAAAGACTGTTTTAGAAAACCACCTTTAGTTGTTAATTTCTCACACAAAATACCTTGTTAAAAAGAAATACATGTAAATTCATGTGGTGTTTGGTACCATTGTTATTAACTCTTTTATTAAGATTTTTCTGGTTAACTTATGAAAACAAAAATTGGGGTCACATGATGCAAATGATGTACTCTACCTTTAACATTTCCTTGTATTTGTGTGGTTTACATGTTCTGATGTTTGAGAGAAAGTGCATTTACAGAAGATTTTTAATGTGTACATGTAACTGGTACTAACCTCATTAGTAAGAGGTATTGGGACTTTGCAGATTACCTTGTTATAACAGGAACTTTGTATTATCACGAATGTAAACAAAACAGAATTGGGACCTACATGGACAATAATATTGTTTTACAGGCCGTTTCTACTGAGCACTCAGCCTCACTCCTTATTTTTTGCCCACTATTTTAACCAACCTGTAAACTCGTTGTTAGCTGCCTGGCCTGTTTCGGGCCACACAAATTTGGCATGGTGCCTAATCACGATTGAAATGAAACAACCAAACTTGGGCAGTGTTCTCCAATGCCGGTTTTGTCCGGGGGCGCCGCCCAGACAAAATCATCACATATACCGTTAGCACTCGGACCAAAATTTGCCGCCCGGACACTATGAAAGTATAGCCATGTCATTTCAAAGTTAGGTTCAAATTTTCCGAATGTGATTCACTAGCCACCGTACCGTGACTGCTGTTGCATGCTACCGCTACCGCTACCGCTAACCGCTACCAACCACACCCCCGCCCCCAACTCCCACGGCTCCCGCCCCCAATCCCCCACCCCTGCCCCCGCCCCCAGCTGAGCGACTTCAGCGCGCCCGGACCAAATTTTGACCTGTGGAGAACACTGCTTGGGATGTTAGAATGGGCCTGATATCAGGATTCAAACCCGAGACATCTAACTCACCAGACAGATGCTCTACCAGCTGAGCTATAATAAGGCACAGTGTTATACTTCCTCAGGTTTTCCCTACAAACACAATTGCATGGGTGTGCAACTGAACAAAGTGAAGAGAAAAATCATGGATGGGCCTTAACTCATACATGAAACTGAGGTTTTTTTGGACCTTGGGAATGGCATTACAATCAGTTTTTCAGCAATTACACTTCCATCAAGGATGCTTGAAGAACATGTTTATTTATTTATTTATTTATTTACCACATCCAACAGCGGAAGGACCGCCAATTACAGGAATGGGATCAATTAACATAGATATTCAAATATCAACTTCTAAGTTGAATTAGAAACAGCCAGAGACACCGGGGAATCCCTGCCCTTGCTCTTCACAAAAGAATGCTCTGGGATCTGACACACTGGACCAACGGCTTTCCGAAGGATGGAGCAAGTGTGGTTGAGTGCCTTGCTCAAGGGCACAGGTGCCACAACCCGTCACGGCCCGGAATCGAACCCACATTCTAGTACTGATACAGGAACTTTAGTTCGACGCACTAGACCGCTCGGCCATAACATGTGTTTAAAATCAAACAACTCATGAAGCATTACAAGCTCTCAAAGTCTATGAAACGTAAATCTGAATTTCTAGAATTGCCACCCTGTGAACATTAAGTACCACTTTTCTCCTAAACAAATGTTACCCTCTAATGCCTATTTATGACCAGTAAATGACTACATTTTTAAAATTTGGAAATGCGTAGATTGAGTGTATATTCATGTGATTGTACCAGACTTACATTGCCAAAATGTCATTTATCACTGTCTGGAACATTACCAACATTGACAGGGTATTTCTGCTTGATTTGAATACATACATGTACATGTACTGTTAATTAGTGATCAGCTTTTGGCGATTGCAAGTCGAGACGATCATGTCTGGAAGGAACATTTTGTGATAGGTATAATGTTTTAAACTTACACCATGTTTACACTAGAAACAGTAAAGGTGGATATATAGATTGAATGTTTTAATGTTAACACAAATTTGAAAACATCTAAAAGTACATCTCAATAGACCTGAAACGTAATGACGTCACGCGATGTTTACCGCAGTGCATTATGGGTGGGGACGAAATCGCTAGTTTGCGAACTTTGCGTGCGTTGTATGCATAGCGCCTAGCGTATTATGCACGTAACTTTGTGAACTTTCCTAACCGCTTCGCTGGCAAAAAAAATGTCCAAAACAAAGATCGTAAATTTCTAAAATGGTTCGTGTCAACTTAGTTGTGCCTGCGTGAGTTTTAAGCGCACGACGAATGACCGAACTATTGTTTTAACTTTCAAGGCCTCAAAAGGCGGCGAAAATGGCCCTGCAATAATTGTGCAAACTAGCGATACAGAGATTTCGTCCCTACTTTTCACCCATAATGCACTGCGGTAAACAGTGCGTGACGTCATTATGTCATAGGTCTATTCGGGTGATAACTACCGGGGTAATTGTGCAGGCAGCGAATGCGTGGGTTATTTTGTGTTGCAGAACTGACACTGGACTTTTATTTACATTGTTATACCAGTGCCACTATTATAGTATTAGCAATGTCTCAGAAAAACCACTAAATTCTATGGATGTTTTGTGCTACATGTAGAAATCCTAATAAACGACCACCTTCAGTTTTTAATTTCATACAGAAAGGTACCATTTTTAATTTTGTTTTGAAGTTAGTCTAGTTATCACTGTTGTCAATGGGAATTTTTATAGTATAGTATACTATACCATAATAGTAATATGCCAGAGAGTTAGCTGAAGTCATGTTGAAGTTATTTCAACATACCACGCATACTTACAGTAGGGCATCTCTGGTACGACAAGTCTGCGAAACCTCGATCCAGCTCATTATTAGTTTGTTGCAATGTATTGTAAGATCTTTCTGCACAGGGTGGATTACGCACGTAAATTTGACATGTGTTGCTCTGGAGTGAAACGGTGCACTGAAAAATCACAAGATCAACTTGGGCAGAAAGCGTTTTTGGGATTCTGTGTTTTCAGTATATTGTTTCAATCCAAATTCCCTCCACATCGCTTTTTTTTGTAAGCAACAAGCATGAAAATTACGCACAAAAAGGCTCAGTGTGAATCCACGCTTATAAATGACCCATGTCATTTGTTTAAGCAATTTTATTCCTAAAAAATACAAAAGTATATGCAAAGCTGTAAAATATGCACACACACTGTAGAATAAGCAGTACATTAACCACCGTTGCACATCACTAGGGGTAACCATTGAACACTGAAAAACTACCTCTACTAGTCGATCGATAGCCGAGACAGTATTTCTTTGTATCAGTGTGTGTACGTAAGAGGGAGGCGGGAGAAAGGAAAAAGGGGTAAAAAAAATCAAAGAAATGTAAATGGAAACAGCCTTGAGCAAAGGGAAAATCTCAAAACCTAAGGTGAAATGTGAGGGAGATGATCGATAGAAATAAAGTAATGTCTTTATGTGAACTATGTACATGTACATGTAGTCTATTCTGAATGTTACATTAGTGCAAGCATTTAGGTACTTAATGCCATGGACATGGGTATAATTTCCATAAAAACAGGAGCCAAAGTGTGACATTTTGATGCATTTGTAAAAATGGCCTTTTCAAGTTAACAAAATTGTTTAAAGAAATTTCTATGCAATTTTTAAATAATGTAAAATATTTAAAATAATTCACAAATGGTTAGACATGTCTTGGTGTACATGTATCATAGTATTGAAAAAATTCAAGGGGGGACTCCAAGGCATTTTTTCAACTCTTGCAATTACATTTCAAGTCTTTTTGACCAGTTTCTTTCTTACTATTGTTTGATCTATGGCGTGAAAGGTCAAACAGTGCATTTTTAACTGTGATTTTTGCTTCCAGGGAAATGGTTGAACCAATCCCTGTCACGTGATCTACTTTTAACCAATCACTGTTTGAGAATCAATGTACATGTATGAGGTACATATATAACAAAAAGTAATGTCAATATTTATGAAGCACAAAGTGCCTTGCCCAGGAGCATAACAGCCGTCTATTCTAGACATGGCCCAGAACCTGCACATTTAAAGGCAGTATACATGATTGGTATTTTGAAAATCAGAAATGTTCACAGATTTACGCCTATTACAATATAAACATGATGACCGTAGAAAACCTCCCCTGAAATACATGTAGTTTTGTCTGAAGTGCTATAGTCTTTGAAAAATGAGCAAAATAATTAGTTTTCATGAGACGAAAATTCAATTCGCCCCAAAACCATTTCGCCCAAGTTCCATTTCGCCCCCAAACCACTTTGCCCTAGTGCATAGTCCAAACACTACATCGCCCAAATGCCACTTCGCCCCAAAACCACTTCGTGCACAGGCCGTGGTTTTGGGGCGAAATAACTGCAAACCCTTTTTTGACTGTTTTCTCAAAAGTTAAACGAAGTACGGAGCTGGTTTTTGCTCAGGTTGGTTTTAATCATGCATATCTTTAATCACACAGGGGGGTAAAACTATTTGTAACAGTTTACCAATCATGTATACTGTCTTTAACCAAGATCCCGAGTTTGATAAACCAAACCAGTCTGTCTCAAACCAGTTGTTTCATCCCTTTAAGTCTTGCAGAGTCTGTTTAGAGTTTTGCTCTTCAGAAGATTTCACCATTAATACCCACTCACATCACAGTTCAAGGAATCATGCATTCAGTACTTAGTTACCAAGACAATCTGAAATAAATCCTTCTGACCTTTTTCAAATTTACAAAAGATTTCTAGATGACAATTGTCAAGCTGCTTCACTAGTATTAAACAAGTGAGAATTGGAAAGTTCAGCTAAAATGATTCAAATGTCAAACACTGTTTACATGTACCAGGTATATCTTTCCCATGTTTCTCATAAGGAGGAATCATTATCACACAAATTGCCAGCCAAAGTTGAGTTTGGCTCAGACTTATTTCCTGAGACGATGGCAAAATATTTTGTGGTTATATTATACTGGTGCTCAAGCTTGGTAAAATTGTTAATACCTACCGGTAGACTGTGGAGAAAATACCATAGGCGACTTGCATGTAAATTTGAAACAATATGCTTCAATGACCAAGGGCCGATTTCACAAAGCGCTAAGATTCGTCCTAGGAAGTGTAACTCGTCTTATCTTGGAACTAATCCTAGCACCGATTTCACAAAACTTAGTACGTGTTCAATTCGTCATATTTCCCATGGCAACACGGCCCAACTCTTCCTAACTTAAGGTCGATGTTTGGGTCGTCTTATCTGTACAAATGCATGGAGTAAATGCAGTGACCAAAGGCACTTATCTTCTGCTTGCCAAACGTGAAGCTAGCCCGGCATATGGCAGAAGCAGGCAGTCATACAGACATAATTTTCCTTTGCTGCGATAGGCGAAATTCTCTTGAAAATGAGTCGTAATTTAAATCGCAGAAAAGCACTTACCGAAAAAGGTTGAGGCATTTATATGTCCATCCACGTGAAGCCATAACTTGCTGTAGCCCTACACTAGGTTTCTCGATGTTTACACGTGTATTAAAGCACGGATTTATATTTCGGCAAAATATATCCATACAATAAAAACCACAAAATATGTACATTTGTACATTTGTACATTTGTACTAGCTATACTGTAGATTGAGCACAGACTGAAAGTTACTTGTGGTGCGCACGCGCGTGCTAGTACTAGCGCGCGATGCTCCCGAAAAAAGATACATTTATGTAAATTAGATTAATACACATTTAATGTTTTTTTCCGTCAAGCATACTGCTCTGTACATAAATGCGAGTGTGCCATTTGTACAGCCGAACGATAGGCCTACATGTACATTTAGGTTCAAGTACATCGACTTGAATTTGTTCACGTTAATGTACCTTTCATAACTGCCGACAAAATGCGATACGCCAAGCAGACTATAAATCAAAATGGCCGACTTTGTAGTGTCATGTGAGTGCTGTTTTCCCCGACGACTGTTGTATTCGGTACTGTTAACAAACATGGTACAGCCGTTGATAAATGTATAATAAGCAGTTGCGACTCGTCTTGTAAAAGACAGGTTTTGTTAAAATCGATCTCAGGGCACATCTTAGCAAAGACCGATCTTACTGCTCGAACTCTTCTTAAATCCTAGGATCGATCCTAAGATAAGAGGAGTTTTGTGAAATCGACCCCTGGGACTTGAACTCTTAGAAAATTTGACTAAGGCAGACTGTCCACACTGGACCTTCCACTTTGGTTAGAGTGTCATTCCACCAGGTTGGGGCGCAAAGTACATTCTTCATTTCAACAAAATGACGTGATAACTTACTGGTACATGTACAACATTTGGGAATTTTCAGTTTTGACAGAGTTATTGAGCTATTTTAAGTTATCTGACTACAAATTTTTTTTTTTCATGTTGAATTTGAAATTAACATACACTTCGTAAACTAAGCAATGAAGACTTCATGTATGTGGGCACAAGAACGTATGTTGAATTTCTCCAAAATTAATGTAATTTTATTCAAAGATTACACGTGGACATGTTTTTCTCTGTTCCGTACATACATGTACTACATGAAAAAAACGGATTTAAACCAAAATTTTAAATCATGTACCGGTAAACAAGGCCTAACAAGAGGTTAAGATTTAAACGCCATACGAAAAAAAAAAATTTGAGAATTTGCCACTATCGACTTGGCATCCGCCGTTGCCAAGGAAATTGTCTAGATGTCTGAATTGCACAAAATGATCGAGATGGTTTGCGCAACATTTTGAGTGCTCCCGCCTTTCCTCATAAGCTTTCGGCTCAGCAAACACATTCCACCACCGTCTCCAGCGATGTATTGACATTGAAGGAGGCCAAGTCGAAGGTGGCGAACTCTGAAATTTCCTTTTTTTTCGTATGGCGTTTAAATTTCAACCTTTTGGACAAAACTGATGAAAGTCACTCAATAAAATTTGTCAGGCCTCATTTACATGTGAAATTTTGGTTTAAATCCGTTGAGAAAAGTTACTTAAGATTAAAAGTATGACACGTTTTTTTGACATGTACATAGTACATGTATGGCTTAAACAGTTCCTTTTCATCACTTTAAATTTGTAACTACAGTCTCGGTGAAAAAAATTTCTTAAATTAAAAGTCTAACCACGAACAGATAAAAAATGAAACCACAAAAAAGATTTTTTATCTCTGTAAAATTACTTCCAATATGAACCTGATTTTTGATATAAAAAAATGACCCCTACCGCCTACCCATATTTGATCGAATAAAAACGTCTTCAGTTACAGATAGTCTTACATGTAGCTGTTATATCGTCAGCTTCCTGAAAGTACAATGCTCCTGTATATTTGAAGAGAAAACTAGCTGGCGGAGGCAGCCTGCTTTCAAAAGGCATGTTTTCCTTCGATTTGAATAATGACCACTTAACTCTAGGGGAAAGGTGCGATGTTTGGGTAAGGGTAACTTTATACCATGCAGTGGCACAGTATTAAACCTGAAAGTCTCCCAAATCTTCTGGGATTTCCTATTCTATATAAGAAAATACTCACCTCCGATACCTACAAATGCATTCCTATGCGCATGCGCACCAAAATTCGCTGAATACAACAAAAGACCATTACGTCACCACCACACTGCACGTCCCGCGAAAACAGAGAATACTCTCCCCTTTTTTCCATCTTAAAATGTTTGAGCTCAAGGAAATTGGGAGGGAAGGTATCGGAGGTGAGTATTTTCTTATATAGAATAGGAAATCCCAGAAGATTTGGGAGATTCTATTACCGAAAATACGTCACCTCCGATACCTACAAATGCAGATTAGCACCGAAAACTGAACAAGGGAGGGAAGGAACATGCAGTGTGGTGTCCAGAGGTCTTAACAGTGACTAATTGAACATAATCAAAAGTGATAGTCAAGACATACCCGTATGAGATGTCACGAACCGGTTTAGGTTGATGAACTGACTGCTGAACGGGATCTCTGGGTTGATGACCGTGCAGCTGACTTCAGGACCTGTCTGCCCATTCTGCCCTCAGTTTGCAAAACATCCTTCAGGTAGCATGATGTAAAGGTTGAGGGATTTTTCCAACATGCTGCTTGCATGATCTCGGAAATGGCCACACCCTGAAAGAGAGCCCATGATGTTGACATGCTGCGGGTCTGGTGTGCTTTTACTGAAGCCCGAGGTGTATACATCTCATCTGGCTTGCTCTCTGCTTTCTTTATTGCCTGAGGTGCATAGCGAGCCTCGTGTGGCAAGTGAGCCGGTTTGACAGCCTGAGGTGCATAGCAACACTCGTTTGGCTTGTTAGAATCTTCCTGAACACGGCTCATAAGGTGTGGGCTTCTGGAGGTCTGGGCAGTTCCTGTTTGGTATGTGTCATCTAATGACCTTGCACCTGTACCTGTATGGGAAGAGGGGAGAGAAATAACGGCTTCCACGATCCACCTCGCAATTGTAGCCTGAGATGCTGGATTGTGCGGACGAATTGTCGTGATGAAGAGCTGTTTAGTATTGCCTCGTAAATTCTCAGTGCGTGAGATGTAGAACTTCAAGGCCCTAACTGGGCACCATAACTTGTCCTCCTGGATGCTCGAGAAGGAAGACAAACTTGGCACAAATATGTCTGGCGGTGTAAAATCCGGGGATTGGTTCTTCGTCAGGAAGCCAATACGTGGGATTAAACGCACACCACCTGGTTCCCAACGCAGGTGACCCTTTTCTATAGAGAGTGAATGGAGCTCACTCCTGCGACGGGCTGTGGATGCGGCCAGCAGAAAGACAGTTTTGACAGTCAGATGGTGCAGAGACGAGTCCCCAGCTGGTTCGAAGGGAGCTTTGGTGAGTTTATACAGAACATCACCGAGGTCCCAAGAAGGCACCAATTTCTTAGATGGTGGTCTTTCCACGAACATGCCCTTGATCAGGTGGAAGATCGCCGAATTATTAGACAAGTTCGTCCCGTCCTCAAAGCCCTTATGAATCACTCCAATGGCTGATCTGTAGCCTCGAATCGTCGTAATTTGTAGGCCAGACTTAAACAGATAGAGGAAGAAATCCCCAAGATTTGTTACAGATGCAAGAGTGGGATTGACAGCCTCTCTGGTACACCATTTGATGTAGTGTTGGAGGCGGTTATCGTAAGTTCGTTTAGTTGAAGGTCGCCTGCTCTTGGCTGCCAAGTTTGCAGCGTCTGTAGAAAGGCCTGCCGTTCTAAGGGACAACTTGATAGCATCCAGGCACAGAGATGGAGGCTCTTCGGATCTGGGTGCAGTATCTTCGACTTGGGTTGGAAGAGGAGATCTGGACAGTCTGGTAGGGCGATTTGGCGATGGTTGAGTATGTCCAGAATTCGAGGAAACCATGGTTGTCTTGGCCAAAAAGGTACTGTTAGAATAATCTTGCATATCTCTTGCTGGATTTATGTTAGAATCCGAGACACTAGAGAGATTGGGGGGAAGGCATATCCGAGGATTCCTATCCAGCTGACCATAAACCCCAAGAGGCGTAACCATGCTCGGGCTGGGAGCAAATTGGATGCTAGGAATATCTTGACGCATTCCTCCAGAGTTGTACAACGGTCTATGGAGGGAGTAGCTTTCCCTGTTATCATGTTCAGGGTTGCCCCTAAGAAGTTGGGGGTTTGCGTGGGAATCGGAGATGACTTCAGCCGGTTGATAATGAACCCGAGGTCTTGTGTCAATTTGGCTGTTGTTGATATGGCTTGGAGTGCTTCTGACTGAGAAGGAGCCACAATGAGCCAGTCATCCAGATAAACGTACAGACGTATGTGCTGTCTGCATAGTGCTGCAGCTAAAACCTTGGTTATACTGGTGAATACCCGTGGTGCTGTGGACAGTCCAAATGGGAGGCATCGAAACTGGTATGTTGTGCCTCGGTAAATGGATTGCAGGAACTTCTGATGTTCCTTGTGAATGGGGACATGGAGGTAAGCGTCCTTCAGGTCCAAAGATGTTGCCCACCAGCCGAGAGGAACAGACTGGAGGATAGTGGCCAAGGTTTCCATCCGAAAAAGTTTTGGTCGAATGAAGGCGTTGAGAGGCCCGAGATTGATAATTGGGCGCCAACCACTCGGTTTCTTTGGAGTGAGGAAAAAACACTGAAGTAAACCCCAGGGTTGAGGGCGGCTGAATGATGATTGCTTGCTTGTTCTTCAGAGCTGTTATCTCGTCTTCCAAGGCTTTTCGGTGTGAAGGATCTTTTGGAAGGGGTGTGAGGCACCGAGGTAACATCTCCAGAAGAGGTGGCGAACTGGTAAATTCCAGACGATATCCCGATGAAAGGGTTTGAAGAACCCATGTGTCTGTTGTGATCTGCGCCCATTTGTGATGATAATGAAGAAGACGGCCCCCCACCGGACCTGGGACTGGCTGGACTGGTATGGGCCAGTAGTCACTGGCTCTTACTTCCGGGTGGATTTTGACCCCCGAAGGAACGTGCGTACTTTGAGCGTGGTGTTCTGGTCGAGCCTGTAAATCGCTGCCGATGGGTTGGGGTGGTAAACGAGACTCTTCGTTGGCGTTGAAACTGCTGGGAGCGACGAAACGTGACTGGACTGTCCGGGAAGAATCTGGATCTGCCATAGGTATTACTGCTACCAGAAGACGATGGAGTTGGAGGTCTTGAAGAGTGACGTCGAAAATCAATCCTTTCCTCCGTCTTCAGTCGTTTCGCCTCTTTTAGCATGACTTCTTCAAATTTGTTGTTGAATAAGTCAGGGCCAGACAATGGAAGTTGTTCCATCTCTTCTCTTGATCCCAGCGAAGGCCAGAAGATGTTGTCCAGCACTAGGGATCGACGTAAGGATGAGATAAGCGCCGAACCAGCTGCGAACTCTCGAAGAGAGGAGGCTAAACAGTCATCAAGAAACTTGAACATGACTGGGAGTAGATCCGGTTCTACTATGTTAGGATCTTCTGAGGTTCGGCCAACACGTCGGAGAGGAGGAGGGAGAAACTCGACACTTTAGCTCCATGACGTAAACGGTGGTCCAACTTCTCAAGGGAGTTGTTGATGTCGTTGATTTGTTTGTCTTGGAATATGCGTTTCTTAGGAAGCGAGCCTGGTTTCCCTGAGCGCAGCTTATCTTTAACTTGCGTTGAAATATTCGGCACTGAAAAGAAATGCTGCGTGTCTTCATCATTAGTTTTGAAGAGAGAATACTCCTGACGAGGGATTCTAGCTGATTTCTTCAAAACTTGGATAAAACTGTTGTCCATAATGTCAGCACAGAAACTGTCCACAGGTATTGTGCATTTGGGCAATGAAGCGCCTGTCGAGGAATCCCTACGAAAGGACGGTCGAGAGATTTCCACTGGCGAGGGAGGAGGAAACTCTAAGGTCCGACTAACTTCCGGGATTATCAATTTGCCTCGTTGGAACATGGAGGTGGTACCGTATTCAAAATCAAGGTCAGAAGAACTAGACGCAGGCGAGTGTGCATACATGTATGCCTGGTCACGATGGATTGATGGCGAACCAGAGCTGCTGTGCGACTGGGATCGAAGGTCGTGATGACGCCCAACCGGAGAGCGTGTAACACCTCTGGATGAATAGTGATGATATTTATCTCGTGGAACATGCTCAGTGTCGTAACGGAATTCTCCATGTCTGGGGGATCGTGACCGATGTCTGGGGGATCGGGACCGATGTCTGGGGGATCGGGACCGATGTCTGGAGGATCGTGAGTGTTGTTCCAAGTCTCTATCGTGTAGTGAACGATGTGAAGGCTGAGCTGGAACTATGTTGTCACGTTCCCTGGAACAGGAAATGTATGACGAAATTGGATTATGACGGTTGCCTGTCTGCCAGTCTCGAGGAAAATTACATGACCTCGCGTCGGGATAAATCATGTGATGAGAGCTCCGATATGTTGGTTGAAAAGATGAGGTGTAGAAACGTGGATCATGTGGATAATAAGAAGATCCAGAGGGGCGAGAATCTGGCCCGAATGCAGGTATTTGAGTTTCGCCTGGTGTAAGGTGGACGAACGTCACGTCAGGCTCGGTGCTCGATGGGATATATGAGGCCAGAGGCACATTCCCTGAAGCTCCGCCACGTCCGCTGGATGTTGCGGTCAGAATACTCGGAACAGAGCAGGAACTAGGCTTGGTATTTACACCGGAAGACATCAGAAAATGTCCGGTAACTATCGGTAAAGACCCGGTAGGATTAGCGGTCGACTGTGCCGCGTTGCCTTGCTTGGAGTGCTCGTCCTGCCACGCTTCAAAAATCTTCCACTGTTCGGTTGACCACGACGAACATATTCCACAAGGATTTTCTCTTGAACACAGTCTGCAACGGTGGCACGAAAAGTGTATATCAAAGTCCAAAGGACATAAAGGTCCACTGCAAGATCGGCATTTAGTCTTCCTGAAAGACTTTCGTTTAGATTTAGACGGCTCCATTTCAGAGGTGTCGGAAATGTACGGTCTATAGCCTTCGTTGTAACATCGGAACGGAACTGTTTTGGAATACGTGTGCACTCGGTGCAGCGCGCTGGAAAAAAGGGGAGAGTATTCTCTGTTTTCGCGGGACGTGCAGTGTGGTGGTGACGTAATGGTCTTTTGTTGTATTCAGCGAATTTTGGTGCGCATGCGCATAGGAATGCATTTGTAGGTATCGGAGGTGACGTATTTTCTGTAATAGAATTGGCATTTTATGGAATGTCGAATAACATGAACAAATTAAAAGGGCACAGTTTGGAATGTAAAGGCAGATATTCAGGTTTAAATACAAGCTAAAGATGGCTACATGTAGATCATATTTGTTATGATAAATGTATACCAAAATGGACTCATGGAATTGCACTACATCTCGACAATCTGTATGTTCAAAACACATCTTAAGACCCATCTTTTTAAAGGATATTTTAAATAGCTGTAAATCTCAGTTTTAACTATTTTTTTAACATAAATGTGTGTATTGTTTAGTAATTGTTTTTGACCTTCTCTTTTAATGTTAAATGGGATGTAATTAGCGCCTTGAGGCCAGTTGTGGCGTTGTGCACTTTATAACCAATTCTCTTAGGTCTGGAACCATTTTTGGAAGCTTTGGGTAAAACAATAAGGTGTCAATTTGAGTTTTTCTTGCCGAAATTCCCGGGGAAAGGCTTCCCCAATTGTCGCCCTATTGCGGCATCCAGAGTTCTTACAATACTTATTATTAATATTATTATTAGTATTACATGTAAATTCAAATTTTCAGTGGAGTTCTCTTCTGCTGTCTCATGGATAATTACCGCAACCTAAATATGAAGGTTCATCTGTGTACATTTACCATACATTCCCCTTGGAAGTTATCGTGACCCTGCTGTAGGGCCTAAACTTTCCCTGTGCAAGCCTTTTGTTTACTACAGGACAAAACTGCTACATGTACATTGTACCACTTGAACACAGCCCTGTAAAATTATCCTCTCTCTCGTCCCATTATAAACGTTCTCCATCTGTCTTTGTTGGACTTAATTTTGTAGTTCTACAGCTTTAAGTGGGAATTTTCAATTCTGATTTCAAACTGAATCTTCATTAAAAATGACAAAGTCTCCTTTTACAAATTCTGCATCCTGTTTTGAGCTTACTGTTTTTGTTTTAATGCAGTGCCACTCATCATGAGAATCTGTGTGCAGACTGTATTTCAATTAAAATCTTCTTTTTTCTGTGATCTTTCAAAGCAAATAATTTTTGATGAAACAAAAAAATAATATTCAAATTTTACTATACATTTTATGACCATAACTTTTCGCACGAAGCATCAAATATGGTCGAACTTTACTAAATTTGCTAGTACTGTAGCTGGGCAATTCCAGAAATTCAGAAGTTACATTTCAGAGACTTTGAGGGCTAGTAATGCTTCACATATATTCAACTTGGTAAGCGTGATCTATCAAAAAACCTCCGTTTCAGACGTACCAAACCGAGGTTGTTTTGGACATGCCACACCAATACATGTATCTAGAGAATGGCATTACTATAAGTTTTTCCGGATTTACACTTCCATCAAGGATGCTTGAAGAACACGCGTCTAAAATCAAACAACGTGAAGCATTACAAGCCCTCAAAGTCTCTAAAATGTAAATCTGAATTTCTGAAATTGCCTACATGTACATGTACAATGTAGCTAACGTCATACATACATACATACGTTTTCATCATCAAGACTGGAAATCTGTATTTTCTCCCCTCTCTCTTTCCTTTCCTAATTACTGTCAAGGAGAGACAAGGGATCAGTGCGAGCTGCCCACACAGGCAATTTCCCCTCTCCCTACCCCTCCTTGAGGGCCTGCTTGGGAGGTGGTTAAGCCATTCAATGATCAGTTGAAGATGTCTCCTAATTACTTGGCAGGTGTTCAGGCAAGGTTAAATGGCACTCTCAAGACATGATGAACTCAAACATTTAAACATGTGGAGATGTTGTTTTAGATTTTAAAGGTATCAGGTGTACTGTAAACTCTCCTGATAACCAGTAATTGATTTATCTTGCATCAGGGAGACTGAATGTTAATTATGGTTTGTTTTGCCCTTACCCAACGTAATTATTAACACTGTATACTCTAAGACACTATGAAAAACTTCATAGCATGCTCGGGTGGGACTCGAACCCACGACCTCCTGCAAACAAGGCAGACGTATTAACCACTTGACCACCAAGGTAGCCAGTGTTGAATGGCCGGTTCGAATCATTTCGCAACAGGGATCGCAATTAATCACTAATTGATTTAGCTTGCGTCAGGGAGACTGAATGTTAATTATGGTTTGTTTTGCCCTTACCCGACGTAATTATTAACACTGTATACTCGGTGCTTTCCCAAGACACTAGACGGTATGCATGACTTCATAGCGTGCTCGACCCACGACCTCCTGCACACCTTACAACCCTCACTGATATAAAGCTCCTTCTGATATGAAGCTCACTTTTCTGAGTCCCGCTGTTACTTTATTCACTGTGTAAATTGATTACTGCGCTCTTCGGATATAAAAGCCTGTGTTATTTCAATCCCTTGAAGAGCAATATTTTTTACATTGTCTGATAGCCTGTGTCAAACTTAAAATATGAAAATAATACGTGATCTAATTGCTATTGGAAATAAAACCAAGTATAGACTAATCCGACAAAAGAAAACTGCTGAGTATCCACATATATGTTTACGCACACCATCCAGTTTTTGTCATACTGAATATGCGATTCGGTAAAATGCTATTCAAACATTCGATGAAAGATCGAATATTTGAATCGTTTGGCACACCGCTATTTAACAACAATTATAAATTCTTGGCATCTTTCTGATGTGTACGTAATTGAGATCCCTACTGACCCAATTATAGCACTCTGGATGCTACATGTACTTTCGCCTATCTTTTCAGCATGTATCATATCGCGTAGCAACCTACATGTAGGTCTGCACAATCCTCTTACGGAAATCCTTGATACCCGCACTAACTGTGCGTACATGTAACCCAAGCATTGTATGATGTGTTTTCAAACACTTTAGAGTCATCCAGCCGACTATGTGCTGCAAGGTGAAATCCTATAATGCGTTATTTTGTTAAAACTGCACAATAACACAAAATGACAAACAAAAGTGGATTTTTAAACAAAATTTCTAGATTTTATATAAGGCCTACTACTTAATTGTATATCATTTGCAGTGTTCCAAAATCTTATTTCACAAGCTGTCAAAAAATAATAATTGAAGATGGTTTTACAAATTTAAATTTCAGTCTGCCTTCATATATCACCATGTTTACACTCGAACCGGCAAAGGTGGATACAGACCCAGCATTTATATTGCGACCACAAAACTGAACATTTGCCGCGTTTACACTACACCTCGATCCGGCTTCAACTTTAGAAACCGCAACAGTCCCCACTAGTTGTAACTGCAGCGCATGCGTGAGTTGTTAGGTGTTGCGGAACTGGTGCCAGATTGGTCAATTAAATCTACAACACGGCGGGCACTGCCCCAAGGACACTCAAATTGCCGAATCTGTATTCGGGTAGCGTTTACACTACAAGCGACCTTGACAATTGCAGGGGGTTCAACCCCGCATTTGCGGGG
Organism: Henricia sp. BOLD:AAB3569; assembly: GCA_037783545.1. NCBI lineage: Eukaryota > Metazoa > Echinodermata > Asteroidea > Spinulosida > Echinasteridae > Henricia > Henricia sp. BOLD:AAB3569. The sequence goes on from JBBELK010000284.1 coordinate 1,487,799, forward strand.
TTTAACCCTACCCAAAAGGTGACTTGAAAAGGGCGAATCAATCCCGGGTCTGATCCGCCTTTTTCAATTCACCTTTTGTGTTTACACTTAGTGCCTAACCGGCTTGAACTCCCCTTTTTGGAAATGGCGGAGTTCGATTCGGCAAAGGCGGATCGAGTGTAAACGGGTCTTAACTAACTTTACATGTAGAGCTTGCCATTCTTGGTTCTTATTTGGACAAATTCTCATGGGCTCACTTGGTGTATCATAGAGTAGCCGACCAAGAACTTGGTGCCACATTTGATAATTTACACTTTGAAGTCCTAGAATCAATATTTTCAATCTCACAAAAAAAACCACATCAATTTTTATGTTTTCTTAACCTTTGTCAAATAAAACATGTGAAAAAACCTGCCATATTTATGGCCTATTTCAGCTTTAACAGCCTAAATGTTATGAATATGTAACTTAGTCAAACAGTCGAGGGAAAAAACCAGGAGAATACCTCAGGAGGTGAAAAAAAAGGAGAGTCCCAAATCCATAAAAATGAGTCGATATTAAAATGAGTAATAACTGCTATTCATCACTGCCCAGCTATTTGGTATGCTATGCAGCACATTCAGCCATCTCACGGGGGAAGACTGAAAGACTGTGCATACCAAATGACAGCACATCTAGTTGTTCCCAGTCGGGAACAGTAGTTTACTCTTAATGGATGCACAGCGTTTTGCTTGCTATTTATAAACACACCATACACGTACATACCTCATCGTCCAGACCGGCGGCCTCCATGTCCACCGTGTTGAATTGAACGCGCTTGAATACCTCTTCTAGTGTCTCCACCACGCGGATGTCGACCTTTTCTCCTAAAGGGACAGAAAAAATGCGAGGGGGGAAAAATTTAACTGCTCCTGAGGGAAGAACTTATTTAAATATCGCTTTACTGTCTGGGAGTTGCGTGGATTTGATAGATTGTTATGAGGCAATCATGGGCCATTTATGAATTTAGAAAAATGTTGTGCTACTGGTGGTTTTCTTGACAGATACAATATAATTACTTTTTCCCATAATCTTAAAATGATGGTACTTTTTGAAATGTGATTCAAGAGAAACTGCTCACTGGTCGAGTTCAGGTGGTCTGTTCTTGACACACGAACAATGTTCTCGTGCCCGAACGACGGGAACAGCACTCAGAACAGGATCACACACCACCTACATGTATCCACCGTGAACACATGTCACCCGTGTCAAGAACAGACCACCTGAACTCGACCACCGAGTATTAATGTCGTATCATATTGTTTTATACATATTTAAATTACTAGTAAGTCAATGGAAGGCATGAGGCAGATGGCTTGCTCACTTTCCATTGACTTACACATGTATCTATACAGTGTGATTTCAGGATGAAGTGAACTTATTCGAACACAACCTGTATGTAACATTGCCATTTGATTTGAATACGATACCAACTACCGTAGGAAGAAGAATATCCAACAATCTGGCTATTAAATTATGCAAACTATTATGTAGTCTACTCTTGTGTTAATTTTTTGGTGATAGGCCTATTGACCTTTATCACGGTGCGTCCATCATTGTACTGTTCCCCATATTACGTGTCGGGAATTTTTAAGGCATTTACTTTATTTTCTCAAAGACTATATATAGCACTTCAGACAAAACCATTTCAGGGGAGGTTTTTTACAGTCATCATGTTTATATTGTGTAAGTTAGGCGTAAATCTGTAAACATTTCTGATTTTCGAGATACCAATCATGTATACTACATGTACCTTTAAGTTCCCAATATATTTATGTAATATTTAAAAACATGTTGGCACTGACAATATTGCCCCACAGTTGGTGTCCTATACCCAGGGTAATGGTACTGCTTTATGCATTAAACATATTACAAGAAACAGATAACTACATTTAATTTGCACACAAACAAATGCCACGCCAGATATCACATGTGACAGATGCAGACTGTGCAAAATTAACGAGCAAGTGGGTCAGAATTTAATGCAAACTCAATCATGTATGAAGAGCGTGCTTTAATATTTAAACAAACCTGCAAGTGTTTGTTCATGTACATGCATCTGTGACCGTACGTGTTCATGGATGAAAGCTGGGTCAACATGTTCTGAAAGGTACATGTACATGTACATGTATGACAAATTATGTAAAATGTAAACACAGGGAGGCATTTGTTTAGCACTGTTACATGTACATGCCCTAAACAAACACAAACACAGAAAGCCCCAAACCCAAAATTAAAGAATTTTACCTTTGAGGCTGAAACATTCTGATCTCTTGGAGAAGTCTTTAATGTTCTGTGAAAGAAATGGCAAACAGAAAGAAAAAAATACTATTAAAAATAAGGGAATTATTGTCGGTCCATACGATGTTAAAGTTACATTGTCCGTGGTTCTCAGCAAATTCAAAATATTTTTTAAACGAATTTTTAAGGCATTTACTTTATTTTAACGAAAAAAAACATACTTTAGATACGTATTTTAGACATCGGCAACCCTATGAAAAACGATTTTGCACCTTGCCACGAGTTGAATTATTGGCGGACCGCCAATAATTCGAAATATTGACAATAATTGGTCAATAACTAAACATTGGTTGATTTTTTTCCGGTGATGTTTCTAAAGAATAACAATTCAAAATACATCTTTAAATGCGTAAGCTGCAGAAAATCCTTAAAATCCATGCATGTTTTTGTGTGAATGGTAATAATTTGTGCACGCACACATACATGTATTTGATTAAAACCACCTTGAGTAGTTACCGTAATTTCTTGCAGAAAACCCCATCTTGGACAGAAATAAATTCATGTGGTGTTTATTACCATTGCCATCAACACTGTGGAAGTGAAAACTTGGTGTTGCGAGTTCGATACCCGGCCGTGGCACCCTTGCCCTTGCGTGCAAGGCACTCTACCACAATTGCCCCATCCTTTGGAAAGGATGTAAAGCCATTGGTCCAGTGTGTTGAGTAACGCACTTGAAAGATCCCAGATAATTCTTTCATGAAGAGTAAAGGTATTACCAGTTGTTTCTAACCGTTTAGTTGGAACAAACTTGTAGGCTTCATGCAATTGATCACATTCACAGACGCCATTTTTGTAGGAAAAATGCTACTGCATATTAAACGCCATAAGGTATGCGCACGCACATGCTAGAACATGTTTGCTCGAAATTTGTTAGAAATACGGCGCAACCGATGCGCGTCCCAAAAAAAAAACGCTTAAAATCATGATGCACGTGGGAAAATCATGATGCATATGACGTCATTTGAACGTGTTCAATTCAGCCTATATGTTGCGACTTGAAGTTCATTAAACCCATTAAAAAAATCAATAAATAAAAGTAAGATTTCTTTTCTTGTCAACTCATGAAGTAAAAATTTGGGTCATTGCAAATGACACAATGGCCTATAATCACAGCAAGCATACATGTAATCTAAAAAATGTTTAACATACACATATTCCTCTAAAAATGCAAACAAGATGTTTTAAATAGCCCCATGCACAAACCAACCTAAAAACACTTTTTAATATTTTTCACCGTCTTCATTGCCACACGGGTACATTTTAACATTACTGCTCTTTTTTGCGGCTTTCTGCTGATCATAAAATGAATGTCTTGCACAACCGCCTTGTTGACAGAACGAGCTGCATACATCCGTTGCCGTTGCCATTGCCATTGCTGCATGGGCACCGCCATCTGTATTTTCAGTGTGTGTGCAAGATGTTACGGCCATTAGTGGTGTGCATAGGCGGGGTCATTGATTTCTACTTGCACAGAATACCATTTAGTGCACAAACAACATTGTGTACTTCGCAGGAATAATTTATTTCCGTTAATAATTAAACCAGATAAGTCAATGTTGGTATTCATTAAAGAAAGAGAAAACACTGTTTTAAAAGTAGCACTTGGAGGCTTGTTTTTCAAACTGTATCCCTTCTGACCATTTCGAAAATCTCTTTCAATTTGCATCTAATTTAGCTTCACAGTTCGGCGCTCGGAATCGAGAGGGTGCAAGTCAGGTCACAACAAATTGTTTATACTTCACGGCATTTTGGAGTACGGAAAGAAGCGTTCAATCTTGATTCATGCAACTGTTGCATGGTTGACGTTGTTTTCTTTATGTTAATTATGGCGCAGCGCATAGCCGCATTGGCGTCAAAGTTTACATGTATTGGTATCATCAAAATTAATCGTGTTGACAACATGGTGCTCCGAATTCTTACGTGGGTTTATGCATTGGGCAATACATACATGTAGGTTGCTTTGTTATTAATGTGACGATAATTCCCTTTAAGGCCGTTTCCAACAAGCACTGAGCATAATGGTCGCTAGTGATAAAAGGGTTTTAATGTCAATAAATCACATTGATGTAGGATCTGTGCGACTATCGCATGAATAAGACATGCGAGTAATTCTGTGCAGTGTTTAATGGCAATATATGCACAATGTTTTCGCATTGATGACGGCACCACTCACGCTTGCAAAAATAGCGGTAGTTTTAGCTAAATTTAAGCACCGTGTTATTAATATACATGTACAGGTACTTAGCCTTGAGTAATGAGTGAAAGGGTATCTTGATCGTCCACTGAATATATGAATTGTGATTTGATGAAATTAAAGACGGGTTGAACAGAGAAAGGAACCATCAGCAGAATTGTTGCATGTACTACGTGTAAAAAAAAAACACGTCCTACTTTTAATCTTAAATAACTTTAAACCAAAATTTCACATCATGTAAATGAGGCCTAACAAATTTTATTGAGTGACTTTCATCAGTTTTGTCCAAAAGGTTGAGATTAAAACACCATACGAAAAAAAAAGTCAATTTCAGAATTCGCTACTTTCGACTTGGTCTCCTTTACTTTAATGTCAATATGTCTCTGGAGACGGTGGTGGAATGTGTGTGCTGAGCCGAAAGCTTCCGAGGAAAGGCGGGATCACTCCAAACGTTACGCAAACTATCTTAATCATTTCACGCAATTTGTCAAGAGGTGCAAAGGGAACTCAGACAGACAATTTCCTTTGACAGTGGCGGATGCCAAGTCGAAAGTGGCAAATTTAGAGTTGTTTTTTTTCGTATGGCGTTTGTATCTCAACCTCACTCAAGAAAATTTGTCAGGCCTTGTTTACATGTGAAATTTTGGTTTAAATACGTTGAAAAATGATAAAGTTACTTAAGATCAAAAGTAGGACATTTTTTTTTTAACACGTAGTACTTTTTTATTAATACTTACAATGTAAGTCAATCTTTAAAAAAAACCTTGTTTGGAAATATCGTCTTATTTAATAACAAAGGTTTCCTATGTATACACCAATCCGAGCTGGAAAGTCATGGTCCGTGTACTGTGGGTTTTGTGTTGATGATATGCTGTTACATTAAATGTTGTCACTTCGAAAAATTTTGCGCGTTTATTTGCTTGTGAAGCCTGTGTACGCGTACGCGATTTAACAACAAGCCCAGTCCATGGCAGTGGATGGCCCCCAGTAATGGCGACTTGCAGGGAAGAAGTCCTTAGCAACCAGATTCATGTATTGTCCGATGCATGAACCCTCGTCGGTATCCAAGGCACTTGTTTTCAACGTCGGAAACGTAATTAATTTTGATGATAAACTTTGAAGCCAATGTGGCTATGCGCTGTGCCTTATTTAAAATTTTGAAAGGAAAAATGATGCCAACTATATACAACAGTTGCATGGGTGACGTCAAGGGCACCCTTGAAACAAATTTTGTGGTGATATTTTTAATTTTATTCAGCTAATAGCTTCCTGCAAGAAGCCAAGCTTAGCTGGACCTACCTCCATGGCTGGACCAAGATTAATGCCATTATTACCTCCATGAGACAGCTATTGCTGTCCATTGGTCAGTGTTGATTGTATTAACCATGGTCATTGAGTGCCTACCAGTACTGCCCAGTGTGAAACCAATTACTAACACAAAATTGCAAGGACTTGGAGTGAGGGACATGTACCTATAATGACTTCCTATTCATACACACTTGGTTGAATCTGGCTCTATTGTGGTTTTGTAATTTGCATGTAACTGTCACTAGGGAAGCTAGAGGACAGTTATGATACATGTACATGTAGAATGTAGGTAATGTATTATAACTGTCCTCTTCCCTAGTGATACATGTATTTATGAAATTCTTCAACAATCAACTACCAGTACATGTAAATGACTGTTTTTTTAAGGGTGTACATGTACCCACTATCAGGCCCCATTGGTGCTAAATCCCCAATATTCAAAAATTATTTTAAAATACTAAAAACTCACAGCATTTGGGGGCAAAGAGCAAAACACTCCTTACGATAAGCCATTGTAGCGGAATTGGTTGGCATGGATTTGCCCCACTGCATTGTTGGAAAAAGAGAGGCAAGAACGAGATTGTTGTGGTGCTCCGGCGGGATGCCCAGATTGGCCATGTACGCCAAGGACCTGGGTTCGAATCCCAGTCGGGGCACTGCAATTTTCTTGTGTTTTCTAAATTCATCTCCAATTGTCGATCCTACATGTGTACAGTGTATCATATACCTTCAATATAATAATAATAATGACCTCTATAGTGAATTGGTTGGCATGGATTTGCTCCAGCAAATTTCCTAATGCAATATGTCTAACTCGTGCCATCGTTTACTCAAATGTTCATAAATACAATGTACCAAGCCACGGGGGACAAGCCACAACTTAAAACAAAGGCAATTTTTTTGGGTTTTGTTTTTGTCTCTTTTTTCAATTGTGATCAGTTGGCCCAAGTCGTGTTCTACCCGACACCCTTATTTGCCTCATGTGCAGTCATGCATGGAACAATTTAATTAAACTGCTACCAAAAGACACAGAAAAACTTATCCAAAATACATGTGAAAACATCTCATATGAATATTGGTACACTAAAACCCAACAGCTAATTTTTTTTTTACTCACAACTGTAGGACCTAGAAGAAATTTGTAAAGTGCTACATTTTAAAAACTAGGAATAAGATGATTATTAGCATTTGTAGTGTTATACCCTGAGATTCTATAAATCATAATATTGTTGACTGCACTACACAGTCATAATTTCCCTGGGGTTCAAGACACCACATATAAATTGTAGAAACCTACTGATAAAATGTTCTCTAATCCGTTTTCCTCTCCCCAAGCAACAGAAGTGGCTGTAGGGGGTAGCTCAGCACAATTTAGCACAGGCTAAAATCTGCAGTATATTTCTGAGCCCATGGCAGATTTTACCTTAAAACCCCAATACATCATTTGCACTGACCCAAAATTTTATTACGCGAGTTGACAAGAAAAACCCCACTAAAAGTGTTCATAACAATGGTAACAAACACTGGTTTTTTCAAAAATATTTTGCACAAAATTTTTTACAATTCATTCAACACAAAAACCATGCACAGATTTTTAAGGTTTTCTGAAGAAGTTCTATGTGGCTAAAAATTTCTACAGAGGCAGTTTATCAACTAAGGATGGGAATTTATAGTAAAATCAGAAACCGGTTTGCAATTCTTTCAATGTCGGTTAACCGGTTAACCGTTTGGCCGACACTAAAGATAGTTGCTGGTGTTTATACATGTAGATGCATACATGTATGCTTTTTGTGATGCATAACTGTTGTACACATGTTTTCATACTCGTTGACAACGGTTATTGTCTCCATACGTGAAACATGAAAATGGATACCTGTTTTGTAAATCTTTTGCTTCATTTGTGATGGATTAATAAATTATGTACATTTGTTTTTCTCTTACTAGTGTATATTCCATGAATACAGACTGATTTTAATGAGACATGCTCAAGTGAAAGCATATAAGAGATCAGCTGAAAACATAACCAAGTGCAGAGAAGCTTTGGTACATTTGTAAAATGTATATGTATGTACTGGTACACATACAGTATTCACTGTGTATTAAACGTCATCAAGTACGCACACGCACACCCTGGAAAATCTTCCAAACACACGCGCGTGTTAGCTTGAAATACGGCGCAACCGATGAGCGTCACAAAAAATTACGCTCAAAATCCTGATGCACTTTGTAGGAAGTGACGTCATTTGAACGTGATCAATAGATGAAGAAAATGCAGGGTCACTCTACATTTAAACCAGAATTAAGCCAAATAAATGTGTAATTATGGTTAGGATGAGAAGTAAAATATCCCACAATTTTTCGCCTTTAAATTTTCCCTTTTTGGGAAACAAAAACAAAATATATGCCTATAAGCCGAATCATGTACCGGTACATACTGTACATGTATACATGTAAAAATAAATTTTAGATTTGTGCAAACTGAGATATTAATTTTTAAGCATATATTCTGAGCTGTTTTGGCCAGTGTTTACTCCCCCCCCCCCCCCACCCCACCCCACCCCACCCCACCCCACCCCCCCACCCCCCCCCCCCCCCTCCCCCCGACCACCCCCGACCACCACCCCCCACCCCCCACCTAAATATTGTGGACCCACACGTGCGATGGCTACATGTAGTAACTGCAACTTTGTAAAGTGCAGTTCAAGATCAAGATGTACATGTACCTGTGTATTATAAACCATTCTTTAAATTTCAACGTTAATGGCGAAATCCTAATAAAATTGCATGATACATGTCATGGTTTGTACCACACAGTCTCAGAAATACACGTACACAAAATAAACCATGTAGCAACTATTCCTTTTTTTATACATGTATATTATATTTTGGGAGCGCGTGTGGTCTAGTGGGTATGAAGCGGGACTCCCAGTCAGAGGTTGGGGGTTCGAGCCCCACTTCGACCAACGTGTATGTGTCCCTGGGCAAGGCACTTAATCCCAGTTGCCTCGTCAACCCAAGCGATATATGGGAAGCTGTTAAGGGGAATGCTACAATCTAACTGCTGATAGGGTTGTGCGCCTGACCAGCAGCCACCTAGTTGAAGCGAAATGGTTCTGGTGATTCCCTGATGGCAGCGGTAATAATGGTAACAGCGCCTTGAACACCCTGCAGGTTGGATATGTGCGCTATACAAATCTAATCATTATTATTATTATTATTATTATGTGCCAATTTTGAAAGACGGTACTTAGTTGAACATAAAAAAGGCACGCACGTTTCATTTTGGCTTGCTTAATTATCCATAGCCACATTACAATTTCCTGCATAGCAGTGCGAACGCCATTAGTTGACATGCCTTGGGCTATTCATAGGACTTGCTTTGACAAATAAAGAGATT